>JAQQTO010000044.1:32317500-34717500 GCA_029884595.1 Ormosia semicastrata | reverse complement strand
TAACTCTTACCATCCAACCCCTTTTGAAATTTACTTTGAATACAATTAACAGGGGCATATAGATTTGATATTGGGGCAGACTTATTAAAAACATCTATAGTTACTTGATCTCCATCTACCCTTAAAATAAGATCTCCTCTAAGGACATCAATTAACACTCCTGATGTTGCTAGGAATGATCTCCCTAGAATTAATGGGATATCAGCATCCTCGTCTATATCCAAGACTACAAAGTCAACTGGGAAAATAAATTTATCCACCTTCACTAGCAAATCTTCCACAATACCGTACGGATGCCTGACTGATTGATCTGCTAATTGAAGAGAAACCATTGTAGGCTTAACTTTATCAATTCCCAGCTTGCGCAAGATAGACAATGGCATTAAATTGATACTAGCCCCTAAGTCACATAGAGCTTTCTCAACAGTCAGCTTTCCAATGGTGCAAGGAATATTAAAACTTCCTGGATCCTTCAACTTCGGTGGAAGCTTCCTCTGGATAATGGCACTGCACTCCTCAGTAAGTTCTACAGTTTCATCTTCTTCCAACTTCCTCTTCTTAGAGAGCAAATCTTTCATAAACTTCGCATATGAGGGCATCTGCTCTAATGCTTCAGCAAAAGGAATGTTAATCTATAGCTTCTTAAAAACTTCTAAGAACTTGGAGAATTGCTTTTCTTGAATCTCCTTCTTGAATCTTTGAGGATAAGGAAGTTTAGCATACAATGAAGGATCAACTATTTTATGTTCATGCTCCTTCTTCTTCCTCTGCCACTTTGGTTGCTCCTTTTTAGCTTCAACCTTTTTACCATTATCCTGAGACAAAACCTCTTCAATCGGAACCTCAGTACTTTCACTTTGATTTTCTACAAAACCAGATGCTTCATTATTGTCTTCCAAAGTCTTGTCACTTCTCAAAGTGATTGCATGACATTGCTCCTTTGGATTGACTACAGTATCACTTGGAAAAGTAGAGGTCTCTCTTGAAGCTGTTTTGCTATTTGCCCCACTTGATTCTCAAGACTTCTATTAGCGGCCTCATGATTCTTAAAATTAGTTCTTGATTCCTCCATAAAAGTTGAAGTCTGTTACACAAAAACAGAGGTCTGCAGAGAAAGTTTCTTTATTGCAATCTCAAGAGGAGACTTCTGTTCGGGCTGAGCATTCAATGGTACAGCTTGATTCTTCTAAGAGAAATTAGGATGATTCCTCCATCTTGGATTGTAGGTATTAGAATAAGGATTACCTTGTGGCCTTGAAGGATTACTCATATAGTTCACCTGCTCTGAAATATTGGCACCTGAATTCCCTACCTCACATTGACCATTGACATGGTTACCTCCACAAAAATCGCAAGTCAGACCTTGATGATTAACTGCATTTACCTGTAAATTACCAACTTGCTTAGTAAGGTTGACAATGTGTTGCATCATAGTCTGATTCTGTGCAAGTATAGTATCAACAACACCAAGCTCTAACATTCTCTGTTTAACTGCTGTTCTCCCACTAGGCAACTGATATTCATTGGTCGCCATGATCTCAAATAGTTCTAGAGCTTCTTTAGGAGTTTTAGTATTTAAAGATCCGCCTGCAGATACATCCACCATAGCCCTGGTAGGATGATTTAAACTATTATAAAAAATCTACACCTGCTGCCAAACTTCAAATGCATGATGAGGACACCTCCTTAATAGCTCCTTGAATCTCTCCCATGCTTCATATAACGACTCTCCTTGATTTTGAGTGATACAAGCAATTTCACCCCTCATCTTCATAAACACTGAAGGAGGAAAGTATCGAGTGAGAAATTTACTAACCAGATCCTCCCAAGTAGAGATGCTCCCTTGTGGTTGGGCTTGTAGCCAGCTCTTTACTTTGTCTCTGAGAGAAAATAGGAACAGTCATAATCTAATGGTATCATCAGTAACGTCATTATACTTAAAAGTATCACAGAACTGCAAGAAATTGGCAATGTGCAAGTTTGGATCTTCTGCATGGCCTCCCCTAAATTGATTCTATTGCACTAGCTGTAGAATTGCTGGTTTAATCTCAAAATTATTAGCCTAAATAGTAGGACGCACAATACTGGTAGAAATATTTTCAATAGATGGAGTAGCATAGTCAGCTAATGTGCATTTTCGCTCCGCAGTTACAATAATTTCTGTCATCTTTTCTTCTACTTTTTCAAGCTTCTTCCTTTCTCTAGCTGCTTTTCTGTTTGCTCTAGCTGTTCTCTCTATCTCTGGATCAAAAAGTAATTCTTCTGATTTCAAAGAACCTTGCATAAACAAGCAAGCAAGTAAACCAGAGTGAAGTAAAGAAAGAAATTAAAAATTAAAAATAAAATAAAATAAAATAAAAATAAATTGCTAATAAAAATAAACAAAGAAAATAAAAATAAAAGAAACAAATTAAAAAGAAAATTAAATAAGAAAAACAATTATCTATAAATAAAAGAAAATTTAAAGAAAAAATTAAAATAAAAAAAATAATTAAAAATAAAATTAAACAATTAAAAAAATGCTCAAATTAGTGTCTTTTCAACTACTATTTAATATTAATAACAATAATCCCCGAAGAATCGGCGTCAAAAACTTGATGTGGATATCGGCAAGTGCACCGAATCGACAAAAGTAATAAAAAGTGAGTAGAGTATTGTCTCACGATGATTAAGTTATTAATTACTAAATTAACTAAAAATAACACTATTTAAGCTAACAAAAAGAGAGTTGGTAAAAATTAAATTAAAAAGAAAAAATAAAAATCAGCAAACAATAGATCAAAGGGGTGAAAAACAATAATGTTAAAGCGTTAGGGTTCAGATTTCACTTGAACTCTTTAGATGCACAGTCAAATATTGGTTTAACTATGTTCTATTTCAATGATTTATGGTCATTCCCAAAATTAATTAATACTCAATCCCTTGGTATATTAATCCTCTTACGTTGATTGAAATTAATTAATCCATTAGTCTAACTCCAATTAGAAAGGCATTATCAAGAACGAGGGAATTAAAAGAAAGACCACATAATCCACAACGTCTATTCCTAGCGATTGCAGAAGTTATGGTGTTTATCACAAGTTCTAGGTTCATGCAAATTTTCTCAAATCATACATAAACCCAAAAGATCATTCCCAAATTGGCCAGATTTAGAAAAGCATTAAGAATAGAGATAAACACATAAATCATGAAATAGAAACATAAATTAAACCCATAAAAGAAAGTTACATCATCCAAGAACAAGATTCATCATCACCCTAACAATGGGAAATTAGTTACACATGGAAAAAGAAGAACACAAAGGGAAGAATATGACAAACTCCATTGTAGAAAGGTGAAAAGGTTGAAGAAAATTCCTAATCTTCAATCCTAATTGCGCCCACACTACATTAGGGTTTGTGCCTCTTAACGTTTACTGCCTTCTCTCCAAGTGTCTATGAGTATGTAAAAAGAAAAGTCAAAGAGTATAAAGAGTTTAGCAAGACTTTCTTTTTTATAAGAAATTCACGCTGTTGTTACGCGTTCAGCGCTCAGGCACTGGCCCACTAAAACAGGAATCCTCCAACGCACGTTGCGCGCTCAAGCGGTGAGGGCCCAATGCTCAAGCGCTGGGCTTCTGAATTATTTTCTTTTCTTTTTTCTGCTTCTTTTAATGTCCAGTCTTCTCCATGTGCAATTACCTAAAAAAACACATAAAAACATACAATTAAAACATAATTTAAAATAACTAAAAATAAAAGAAACTTGAGAACAAACTCAATAAAAAAGATTAAAAGAGAATGAAAACCCAAGACTTTGAATCGTAAAAATATGAATTTTTGCAGGTTCATCAGAACTCGAGAAAATAATTATCCAAGCAATAGGCTAAGGCAATCCAAGAATCTGAGAGGTAATCAAAATCAAATCCAATTAGAGGCTAAGTTCTCAAAAATCATGCATCCTCACTGATTGAATTAAGTTCACTCCACTAACCACACTCAAAGTGTTTAAGGGTGAAAACATTACACTCAAAATCCTTCAAAGAAAATGCACTTCCATATGCTTAATAAGAAACCAAATTTCCACTAATAATCAGCATGCATGCAAGAATCAAAAGGTCTTTCAAGGATTGTAATGGGGCCATGGGAATGATGTTAGGTAAGGTAGAGAAAGGAAGGTATGCACAAAGGGTTAACCAAATTTTCAATAAGCACCAGAAATACAATAGAACATAAATGGAGTAAAGGTATTTCTTTTCAAAAAGGATCATAACTCCACATTTCCAAGTATTTTGTTCCTTTCTTTTCTTATCAAGCTTTCATTGCATGATTTTTTTTTCTTTTATTTTCCTTTCTCTTTTTTTTTTAATATCAATTTTTTTTTTCATTTGAGAAACAGAAAGCTCAAATGCATATGATTCCCATCACAACTTTCAAACCCAATTTACTCCATTTAATATTCTAAATGATTACCAATAATGTTTCATCATGGGCATCAAGAAAAACAATTACGCAATAGGCTCAAAATGGGCAACTAGAGGATGAAAGTGTAACAATTTCAGAAGGCTAAAAAAATACCTAAGATGCCTTAATCACATTCAAGTATGAAACCAAAAATTTCGCCTCAAAATGGTTTCAAATCAAGTTCTAGAGCACAAGATCAATGAGGAATATCACTCAACACAAAAAATGAGAGCAAAAATCATACAGTGCATAAATCCCATATAGGCTCAAAACTCACATCATTTAGAGGTTTAAAAATCAATGAGAAGCACAAATTCAGAGAACATTATGCTAATTATTAACTATCAAAATCACCTCTACTATCAATTAAAATAATGCCTGTTGCCTACCATAAGAATCAACAGATTGGGTTCCAAATCAATACCATCTCAAAAATCCCCAAAAGAGAGGGGCACAAGTTCAACCAAAAAGTTAAGAGATATGATGGTGTGAAAATGTAACATGAAAATGCAATGCAAAACAAGACATGAAAATGCATGAAACTAATGAAAATGAAAATATGAAAATACCCCCCAAGCTTACAACGTACATTGTCCCTAATGTAAAAATCTAAAACAAGAGAAGGGATAAAAGAAAAGAACTCATTGCGGTGGTGGAAAATGATGTTAACTCAGATGTCAACTATGAATGACCTGAACCATGCTCTCCATACTCTAAATCGTCCCCTCCAAGGCTTGCAGGCGGCCATCAGTAGCCTGACCCTGCTGACGAGGCTCCTCTAGCATGTGGCGCTGCTGCACCTGCTCAATATGAAGTTCCTCCAGAGAAGTATAAATCCGTGTCAGACTATCCTCCGAAGGACTTGTAAAAGAAGAAGAAGAAGAAGGACGAGAAGTGCTTACCCTTGATGGAGGACGAAGAGGGCACTGAACATCAATTGGTTCATCTGCTACACTCCCAGGGGTGCACCAATTTGCATGGTTGCGCACAGTGATAGTAGGAGGATTAGGAAGGGGTAGGGGTTGAGCTCTATCGTTCAGGCCGAGGCAGTAAATTCCATCCTCTTTGACAATCATCTTAATAGCTAAACAGGGCTTTATATCAATCCTAGAGTTACCTCTAACTACCTCCAGACCATCTAAATCATATTCAAAGAAATTGGCTATCGCTGTGATAAGCCCACTAATAACAATAGTCCCTGATTGGGCCCTACCTACCCTAAGTAGATGCCTAGCAAGAAAAAATCCAGTGTCCATTTTGACATCATTAAGAATGACCCACATAAAAGCAAGTTCATCAGCACGGACATTGCCATCACTATCCCCACGACCAAATAGAGTATGAGCCATGATTCAGTGGAGATAGCGAAGGCAAGGATTTGGCATAAAGGATGCTTTACAATTTGAGGAATCATATGTACTTGTCCCACAAGAGATATCAGCCCAAAAAGAAATTACGAAAAAACCACGTGGGTGCTTCCTTTCCCCCCAGCAGGCAATCCAAAAATCTCATTAAATTCTTTCAAATTTAAGCAATACTCATTATTGAACAGCCGGAAAGTGATCCAGCCTTCATTGTAACCTTCCCCCTGAAGGATATGAGCCTCAATAGAGCTAAGAAATTCCAATGTAAGCTCAGTGTAAGTGGGATACTTTAAATTCAAAAAATAAGTTGCCCTATCAAGCATCCAATCAAAGTCATCCCACAAGCCTAAGGTATCAAGAACAGCATCATCCATATACCTAGTGCTAACTATCCTTTTATTCACTAGCACATTGTAACGATCCCTCTGCTCATTATTCTTAAAGTGAAAACCATGGGGATTAGGGGGATTACCTCTTGGAGCAGCAGTGCCTCTTCCCCGTGTCCTTAGGCTTGAATCAGCTTCTCCCCTTTGACGCTTGTTCGTCATTCTTCTTAACCACACGAAATCCATAAGCACAAAGCAAAAGCCCCCTATTTGCAGCACTATTCACAAAATCAGGGAAAATTTGGCAAATTTGGGGTTTTCCAAATTAGAAGGAGTGAGTGGTTGGGTAGAGGTTAGGAATGTGAGAAAGGGTAAAAAAAATGAAAGAAAAAAGGTGGTTTGTGGAGGAAAGGAGTGGTTGTGAAGGTTTGGGTATGGTGGGTTATGGTGGCTATGGTGGAGAAGGAAGAAGGAGAAGGAGGGAGAATGGGGTGAAGGGATGGCTTTGAGAGGGAGGAAGAAGATGGTTAATGTGGGATTGTGAGGGAAATAAGGTGTAATGGAGGTTTGGGAGGATGGGTATGGAGGTTAAGGGAGAGAAGAATGAGAAGAAGCAAAGAGGGGATTTGAAATGAAGGAAGGGAAGAGGAGGCCGTGGTTTTTGAAACTGGGCAGCAGCAATCCACGGCCAGGCCGTGGAAGCTGTTGACTTACCCCTCTTTTTTTTTTTCTTTTTTCTTTCTTTGAATTCCACGGCCGTGGTTTAATACACGACCAGGCCATGGAATTCTCTGACTTTTCTCTTTTTTTTTGAAGAACTGGGATCCATGGTCATGGATTGATCCACGGCCAGGTCGTGGATCTCTCTGACTTTTACCTTCTCCTCTGGTTTGCATTCCATGGCCATGGAATTTTCCATGGGCTGGGTGTGGAACCTTCTGACTTCTCTCTTCTTCTAAATTTAGCTTCAAAAAGGATCAAACCTAGGCAAAATCCATAAGATAAACATCAAACCAATAATCTAACATACAAAATTAAAAGAACAAGATGGAATAAAATAGAAAAATAAGAAAACTCAGGTTGCTTCCCAAGAAGCGCTTGTTTAAAGTTGTAAGCTCGACTTCTGCACTTTCATCCTTCTGTAGTTGGGTCGCGGAGGGCGATGTTCATCCTCTTCTCAAGTTGCTCCTCCGCTAGATAGTGCTTCAACCTCTGACCATTAACCTTGAAAGTCCCTCGCTCTTCATTCCAAACCTCCACAACACCATAGTGAAACACCTTCACCAAAAATGGCCCTGACCATCTTGACTTAAGCTTTCTGGGAAAGAGTTTTAATAGAGAATTAAAAAGAAGCACCAGTTCTCCTTCACGAAACTCTCTACGAAGAATATGCTTGTCATGCCACCTCTTGGTTCTTTCTTTGTATGACTTGGCAGTCTCATAAGCATCCAATCTCAGCTCATCAAGCTCATGAAGTTGAAGCTTCCTATTTTCTCCTGCCACTTTTAAGTCAAAATTGAGAAGCTTAATAGCCCAAAAGGTTTTATGTTCAAGCTCAACGGGTAGATGGCAGGGCTTACCATAAATTAGTCGAAAAGGTGTCATCCCAATAGGAGTCTTGTAAGCAGTGCAGTAAGCCCAAAGAGCATCATCAAGCTTCAAAGACCAATCCTTTCTTGAGCTAGACACAGTTTTCTCCAGAATACTCTTTATCTCTCGATTAGATACCTCCACTTGGCCAGAAGTCTGAGGATGGTAAGGTGTAGCAACCTTATGAGTGACTCCATATTTCTTTAAGAGGTTCTCAAATTGTCTCTCCATGAAATGTGAACCTCCGTCACTTATCACAGCCCTAGGAACTCCAAACCTTGGAAAGATGATCTTCTTGAATAGCTTGATCACGGTCTTTGCATCACTTGTTGGGGATGGAATGGCCTCCACCCACTTAGATACATAATCAACAGCTACAAGAATGAATTTGTTGTTGCAAGAGGATGGAAAAGGGCCCATGTAGTCAACTCCCCAAACATCAAAGATCTCTACCTCAAGAATAGTATTCATTGGCATCTTATGCCTCTTGGAGATATTTCCAGTTCTCTGACATGGATCATATGATAACAAAATTCTGAGCATCTCTAAAAATATGAGGCCAAAAGAAACCAGACTGAAGAACTTTGGCTGCCGTCTTGGAGGCACTAGCATGTCCTCCATAGGATGTGGAATGACAACAACTCAATATACTCGGAGCCTCTTCCTCAGAGACACACCTCTTATAAATACCATCAGCACACCTCCGACATATGTATGAGTCATCCCACACAAAATTTTTCAGATCTGAGAAGAATTTCTTCTTCTGTTGATAATTAAGCTCAGGAGGAAGAACCTTGCTAACCAAGTAGTTTGTATAGTCAGCATATCAAGGAGCATTCTCCACAAAAACTGCAAACAATTGCTCATCGGGGAAAGAATCATCAATAGGCAATTCGCTATTCCCAATCATCAATTGCTCAAGCCTGGATAAATGATCTGCCACTTGATTCTCTGTCCCTTTTCTATCCAGAATCTCCAAATCAAACTCTTGGAGGAGAAGAATCTAACGGATAAGTCGAGGCTTTGCTTCCTTCTTGCTCATGAGATACCTAAGTGCTGAATGGTCAATGTACACAGTCACCTTTGAACCCACTAGATAGGACCTGAATTTCTCAAAAGCAAAGACTACCGCTAGCAACTCTTTCTCGGTGGTGGCATAGTTTGCTTGAGCTCCATCAAGCATCTTGGTAGTATAATAAATTGCATGCACTTTCTTGTCCTTTCTTTGCCCTAACACAGCTCCTACGGCATAGTCACTGGCATCACACATGACCTCGAATGGTAGATTCCAATCCGGTGTTTGCAAAATGGGAGCAGTGATCAAGGCTTCTTTCAACCTGCAAAAGGCATTCAAACAGTCACTATCAAAATTAAATGGAACATCCTTTACTAAGAGATTAGACAAAGGTTTAGCAATTTTAGAAAAATCTCTAATGAATCTCCGGTAAAAATCGGCATGTCCCAAGAAACTTCGCACTCCCTTCACATTCACCGGTGGAGGCAATTTCTAAATCACTTCAATTTTTGCCTTATCTACCTCAATTCCTTTTCCAGAAACCAAATGTCCAAGCACTATCCCCTCTTGTACTATAAAATGACACTTCTCCCAATTCAAGACAAGATTAACTTCCTCACATCTCTGCAAAATCTTAGACAAATTGAACAAATAATCATCAAAGCTAGTACCATATACTGAAAAATCATCCATAAAAACTTCCATGATGTTTTCAATAAATTCAAAAAATATTGCAGTCATGCATCTTTGGAAAGTAACAGGGGCATTACATAAACCAAATGGCATTCTCCTATAGGCAAAAGTGCCTTAGGGGCAAGTGAATGTGGTCTTCTCCTGGTCACTAGGATGGATAGGGATTTGGTGGAATCCCGAATAACCATCTAAGTAACAAAAGTATGTATGCCTAGCTAGCTTTTCAAGCATTTGATCAATGAAGGGTAGAGGGAAGTGATCTTTCCTAGTTGTAGTATTCAACTTTCTATAATCAATGCACATCCTCCAACTTGTGACTGTCCTAGTAGGAATCAATTGATTTTTCTCATTTTCAATTACAGTCATCCCCCCATCTTAGGAACCACATGCACAGGACTAACCCATTCACTATCAGAAATTGGGTAAATTACCTCAGCATCAAGCAACTTAAGAACCTTTTTTTTAACAACCTCTTTCATATTAGGATTCAGCCTACGTTAATGCTCAACAGAGGGTTTATGGTCAGGTTCCATCAAAATTCTATGCATGCAAAAAGAAGGATTTATGCCTTTAATATCATCAAGAGTATATCCTATGACCTTTCTATGCATCCTAAGAGCCCTAAGCAATTTCTCAGTCTCTAACTCATTCAAGCTAGCACTAACAATGACAGGATAAGAAGAGTTGGGACTAAGAAACTCATACCTGAGGGTGGAAGGAAGAGTTTTAAGTTCTACCTTAGGAGCCTTTTCCTCTTCCCAATCTTCAGACTTAGACTTTGGCTTAAGCTTTTCCACTTTGGCTTTGTAAGGAGGAATTTTCGAGGTTGCCTTCAACAAGCGGGCATACTCAGCTACCTCTCCTCCAGAATCAATAGAGCCGCCACCAACTAAGCATCTTTCCAATGGATCTTCCAAATGAATAATGGTGGACTCTTCTTCCACTACCTGGTGCAATAAATCAATCCTATAACAAGAGTCCTCAAAAGAAGGTTGTTTAATAGATTTAGAAATATCGAACTTAACCTTATTATCACCAACAGTTAAAGATAATTTTCCATTTTTAACATCAATTATAGCACTAGCAGTAGCTAAGAAAGGCCTACCAAGAATAATGGGGATTTGGGAATCCTCCTCTATTTCAAGCACAACAAAATCAGCAGGTATGAAAAACTTACCTACATGGATAGGAACATCCTCTAAGATGCCTACGGGATACTTGACGGACCGATCCGCTAATTAAAGTGAGATAGTTGTGGGTTTTAGCTCACCCACCTCTAACTTCTTACACACAGAAAGGGGCATAAGACTAACACTAGCCTCCAAATCACACAGAGCTTTATCAAAATTTGTGTTGCTAATCAAATAGGGAATAGAGAAGCTACCTAGATCCTTTAACTTAGGAGACAATTTATTTTGAATTAAGGTACTACACTCCTCAGTTAAAGCTACTGTCTCATATTCTTCTAGCTTTCTCTTATTAGATAAGATGTCCTTAAGAAACTTAGCATAGGTAGGTATTTGTTTCAACGCCTCAGTGAAGGGTACATTAATGTACAATTTCTTAAGAACCTCTAGGAACTTCCCAAACTACTTATCTAACTTCGCCTTAGCCAATCTTTGAGGGAAGGGAACCGAGGGTTGGTAAGGTTCAGGGGGTACATACTTAGATACCTTCTTAGTAGTTTTCTCTTCTTCTAAGGGCTGTGTCTTAGTCTCTTTATCCTCAATTCCCTTATCTTTTTCACTCTCCCTCTTCCCCAAGGAATCTTCTAATTTCTTTCCACTCCTCAAACTCATAGCTTTACAATGTTCAATGCCTGGGTTGACTTCAAGTTGACCAGGAAACTTACCTTACTGCCTAAGAGAAGTGTTTGCTTGTTGGGCAATCTAGGTTTCTAACATCTTATTATGAATAGCTAAATTGTCAACCTTAATTGACAACTCTTTAATTGCCTCAGTCACAACTTACCCATGGTGCCTAAACTCTTCATTTTGCTTAGACTGACTCTCAATAAAATTCTCAAGAAGAGACTCAAGTCTAGATTTTTGTACCTGTGGGATTCCAGAAGAGGGTTTAACATTACCTTGCCCAGCTTGGTACTGACTATTCCGGTAAGAGAAATTAGGATGTGACCTTCAACCAGGGTTGTAAGTGTGAGAATACAGATCATTCCTCCCCTTTTGGTTGAAGTCATGGAAATTGTGGCATGATTCCACTTGCTCCACTGGTACACCATGTGAGGATCCAAGTCCAACTTGGTATTCGACACCTATATGTCCTTGTCCTCCACAAATCTCACAAAAATTGTTAGAGGCACCTATGGCATTAACATGAGCTTTCTCAAACATGCCAAAACATTTATTCAAAGAATCAAATTTTGACATAATTAAATCAACACCATCTACCTTAAACTTACCTCCCGAGGGCTTTCTTGGGTTATGGTCTCTTTCATTTGCCCATTGGTGATGATTCGAAGCTACACTCTCAATTATCTCATAAGCTTTTGTGAGCCTTCTATTCATCAAAGCTCCACTAGCTACAGAGTCAAGAGACACCTTCGAAGAATATTCTAAACCATTGTAGAAGGTGTGGACGATCAACCATTTCTCTAACCCATGGTGTGGGCAGGCTTCCAGCAAAGCCTTATATCTATCCCAAGCTTCTGACAATGACTCACCATCTATCTGAACAAAGCTTGTGATTTGGGTCCTTAGATGAGCAGTCTTGGAAGGTGGAAAGAATTTGTCCAAGAAGGCTTGCTCCAATTGGTCCCAAGTAGTTATCGTCTCAGCAGGATCAAACTTCAACTGAGCTCTAGCTCGATCTCTCAAAGATAATGGAAACAAGTGAAGACGAATAGCATCAACAGAGGCGCCTTCAATCTTGAGGGTCTCACAGAACTCCAAGAACATATCCACATGATCATTAGAATCCTCTGACGGTAATCCTCCAAACTGGTTCTGCCTTATCATAGATAGTAAGGCAGGAGGTATGGTGAAGTACCTAGCTTCAATGTCTGGCCGAGTAATTCCAGATCGCAAACCCGAGCATTAGGGGTTGCATACTCCTTTAGCAGTTTATTATCCTCAGCTGCAACCATGACAAATGTTAGTTCAGGTATTTCTCTTACTCTTTGCCTTTGTTATCTTCTCATTCTACGTGAAGTTCTTTCAATTTCAGGATCTGCTTCAATAAGAGTCTCAGAACGTCTAGTACTTTGCATAAACAAGAGAAATTACCTGTAGAGAGTCAAAGAGAAAACAAGAACGTAAGAATAATGATAAAAAGAAAAAAAAGGTTTAAAATAATTAAATTAAAAATTAAATTGATATTCAAGAAAAACACAGTCCCCGACAATGGCGCCAAAAACTTGGTGTGTGAAATCCGCAAGTGTATGGTTTCGTCGTCAAGTAATAAAAAGATCGAATCCACAAGGACTGTGTCTATGAATACCAATTAATTAATTAATTCAATTAAATTAAATAAAAAGGGAATATAATTGTTGATTAAGAAGAACGTAGTAACAAAGTAATTAAATAAAAAATCAAAGTGCAGAATTTAGAACAAAAATAGCAAGTTATCAAGAAAGGTATTCAAATTCAAGAAAGCTTCCAAGATTTGGGTACCACAATGATACAAGACAATTCCTAATTGATAACCCTTTTATTAAATCTAAAATTCAATTGAAGGTGAATTACCCTAAATTAGTTAATGTTCTTTCTCAAGATACAAGATCCGTGCCCAATTAAACCAATTCATACTCTCGTGGTAATTAAATTTAAATTGAACCCATTACACTTTGTGGTAATTCATTGAATCCTAGAAAGACTAAAACTACTCTTGTGATTTAGACCTTAAGTTCAATTCTTATGGTTCCAACACCTAGGTTCACCTCTCAATATGTCCCTAAATATCTATGAGATGCAAATAAGTGGCCAGCAAATTCACATGAATAAGAGCAATAAGGATTGAATCAAAGAACATTCAAGATTAATAAAAGGGAAAACAAAGTCAATTAATCATTATCAAAGTATCAAAGGGCATTGCCCAATCTTAGAAACAAAAGAAACTACTCAGACATAGAGAAGGAGAGACAAGAAATCAAATTTAAGAACATCCCAAACCCGTAACAATGGAAGAAGAAAGGAGAAAGATGAAGATCAAGAGCCTTCAATGTGCCTCCTTCAAACCAAGTTAGAACCCTTAAACTGTATTCAGAACATCTATAAATACCCCTAGGGTTTTTAATTGGGTAAAAGGCCCCAAAAGAAATAAAAAATAAAACTTAAAAACTGTTGCGTACTGCGATCCACGGTCGTGGATCATTCCATGGCCTGGCCGTGGATCATTCTGCTAAAAATCCAAATCTGAGTCATTTGAGTTCCATGACCGTGGATGGTTCCACAGCCTGGCCGTGGAACTCTCTGGAATCTCTCTTTCCTTTTTCAAGTTGCTACTCGATCCATGGCCGTGGTTTGATTCACAGGCAGGCCGTGGATCCCTCTAGAGTGGTCTTTTTGCACATTTTTACTATCCGTTAAGCATCCAACTTCAATCATGCAAGCATTCCATTCAATCCAAGGCCAATTCAGCATTAATTCTGCACAAGAACACCAAAAACACCGCAGTTATCCGAACTAAGGAAAAAATAAACCAGAAGGGAAACCAAAATGCCTAAAATGCCCAAGAATGCATGCAAAACAAGAAAAAAACATGATGTTATTTTACACATATCAATCACCTCCCATCTTCTATAATTTTTCTTCTCTACATTTCCTAAACCTAAACCCTATTCTAAACACTTTTCATTTAGAAAGTTTTGTCAAAATCCTACTCCTAGTGCTTCAAAATCCAAGCTTTGGTTTACTTCCCTAAAGGTAAACTTTTGATTTTATGGATTTAAATTGAGTTTTTAATTTTCTATACCATGATTGTTCCATGGTTCTTTGTTATTAAGCCTTGAGTATGACTTTGGTAATTGTTTAAGAATTTTAGGGATTTTGTTTGGGTTCACACAAAATCAAGGAGAAGGAGGGAGTTTGAAGATCTTGTCTTCAAGAGGTAAGAGGGAGATTTAACCTCACCAACTATGTTTTGGTGGTGAGATAGTTGTGTATGGTGAAAAACTCATAAGGGTTTATTCACTTGTTGTTTAATGCTTCTTTGATTTTGATTGTGTTGTTTATGATTTAGTATTTGTGATTGCATGTGTAATAGTATGGTTATAGTTTTGATAAAATGCTTGTATATATGATTTTGGAAGCATACAAATATATGTGTAAATTAGGATATGAACAACATGATGGAAAGATTATATGAGAGCTCCAAAGAGCTTAGAGGCACACAGCCTCACTAGTTTAAAGAGACCAAGAGTCCTAAAATGATGATTTTAAATTGAGGATTAAAGGTTCCATGATACTAAAATGAATTAAGGTGTTTTACAAGAATTTAAAGTGTTAGAAAAATGAATTACAATGAGTTTTAAAGCAAGAATGAAAATTTGGCTAACATGCCATTTTTCATAATGTAGAACCAAATTATTTTATCAAGTGTAGATTTGAAGGGTTAATTGAAAAGGAAGGCAATTTGAAAGAGTTTGGATCTAAGCAAAATACTTTTTGGAAAGCAAAATGATGTAATTAAATACTTAGGTTATGAAAATAGATGTCAATACTTGAAGTTTTCTAACGTATAGCTCACCCTATGGGTTTTGAAGCACGTTGGGAAAATTTGAGCTGTAATATTTTAAGCAAAGGAAAGAATTACCATTTTCTGGGAAACAGTAAAAATACTGATTTTTAAAGGGATTATATTACAATTTTTACTTTTTGAGGGGCTAAATTATAATTATTATTTTAAGAAGGACTATATTGTAATTATTATTTAAAGAGGGGCTATACTGCAAAAAATTTATAAATGAAGGGCTACATTGTAAATATTTTCTAAGAGAAGGACTATAACATAAATATTATGTTATAGAGGGACTAATATGTAAATATAAAAAATAAAGTCAATTTTTGGTATTAAATGAGAAAAATCGTATTTTGATTTAAAATATGTTAGAAATATTTTATGCGATTGAGAAAACATTGAAAAATCAATATGCGATTTGAAAATGCGACAGAAATGTTGCGCGATTGAGAAAACGCAAAAATATGATTTCGCCATGAAAATACAGTAAAGAAACTATCGAATCAATATGTGAAATCTAATTATGAGATAATGAAATTGAACTGAGAATTGTACATTTGTATATGCATTAGAAAGGTCCGATGGACTGTATGAGGCTAATTA
Source organism: Ormosia semicastrata (assembly GCA_029884595.1). Lineage (NCBI taxonomy): Eukaryota > Viridiplantae > Streptophyta > Magnoliopsida > Fabales > Fabaceae > Ormosia > Ormosia semicastrata. The sequence goes on along the minus strand of JAQQTO010000044.1, from coordinate 34,701,773 downwards.
CCTAGGAGAGAATACATCTCTTGAGTGGGTGCGATATGCGTAGTGTAAGTCACTTGTTGACTTTGGGGGCATTGGGATGCGGGTTGCCTACAATGGGCAGTTGGTAGCTCTTCTGTACCATAGGTTTGACCGATGCAACACACCGATGATCATGACCGAGACACTATTCTTAGTCAAGATCTGATAAAGACTATCGTGTATATGCTAGATGTGCAAATTTGAGCACGTGGTCTGAGGCATGTTGGTATAGACAGATCTTTTCAATCACTCTCTCCGACCTGAGTTTTAGCTCCATAGAGTAGGAAATTGAGTCTATATGCATAAGCATAATTACTAATACTGATACTAATGAGATATTTGAATTCTTGAATATTTGGAAATATTGAGAGCATGATAGTAATTATTGTTTATTAAATTTGATGCGATAATAAATAATGTTGATGGTATGATTTATTGTATGTGTTTATCTCTATTGCTACCATACTGTTATTGGCGTAGGTGATCTTACCTCTTTGTCTGCCTATTTGTATTGTATTTATAATTTTAAAGACGTTAAGCAAGGACTTGAGCAAGAAGTTGAGGAGGAACAGATTCCTGTAGAGGAAGCTGAGTTCTGAGAAAATGAAGATGTCCAGTTTCTTAGGATATATGAGATTGACGTTTCGCGGAGGATCGGAAGCTTGGCACGTTGATCTGGAAAGAGAGCATATTAACTATATAGAAGACTTAAATATTGTTTTAAGTAGACTTTATCATGAACACCTTTACTTTAGTGTAAATATTAATGTACACCTAGAGTTTCCACTATCCATTAGGCAGTACTGGGGAACTTACTACCATACTCCTAGTGAGATCAGTGTTGTGTCATCTGCGCGGATACCTGTCCGTAGGACTTCGCGTCAGTACGGATTCCTACCTGCTAAGGAATCTGAGGAGGACCCGTCTGAGGGTTCTGCTATTTAGTAGTACTTAGGCAGTATGTTAGTTTTAAGTCATGTTTAAATGTTTTAAAAACATGGTCTGTATATATTTAAGTATGACAGTACTAAGATTGTGTATATGATGTAAATTATTTATGATGATGTTGTAGTATTTTATTTTTCACTAATTTTATCTTATTGTTATTAAGAAATTTTACAACTCATATTTACATTACAAAACACGATTTATAACAAAGGGGTAATTTGGTAAATAAGTAACATAAATGTGATACCCTACGGTGGGTGTTACAGTATGTATCACTTTCATTAATCAAAATTGAACCGAAGAAATTATTAAATTTAAATTGTTTCCTTTTTCTTTGAAAGATAAAGCAAAAACTTGACTTAACGCTTTGAAACTAAGATCAATTGGCACATGGCAAGAAATGCAAAGTGGGTTTTTAAAGAAATTTTTTCTAACACATAAAATCAATGCTTTGAAAAGATAAATCCAAAATTTTTCCTAAAATTCAAATGAAACAAATTTTCAATGTTGGGATCATTTAAAGATTTGTTAAATTCTTGCCCACATTATGGTTTTGAAAAATGACACGCTATAAGTTTTTTTTATGAAGGGTTAATACCTAAAACCAAACAATTCATGGAAACAATGTGCAACGGTGAGTTTCTTAATAAAGAACCTGAAGAAGCTTTAGAATATTTAGACCATTTGGTTGAAAATTCTCAATCTTGGCATGATACTAATCATTCTGAAAATTCAATTAAATCTAACTTTACAAGTGCTAGTAAAGGAAATATCACCTTAGTTAAGAAGAAAATATAAATGTTAGGTTCGCCAGTTTGGCTAGAAAGATTGAAGCCATGGAATTAAGGAAAGTAAAAGAAATCAAATCTGTGCAAAATGAAGAAATTTGTGGTATTTGTGATGACTTAGGACACTCAACAAATGAATGTCCAAAAATTCCTATTTTCAAAGAAGTTGTGTATGAGCAAGTAAATGTAATGAACAATTTTAAAAACCTATTCACCTCTTCTTTTTCAGATTCATACAATTCGGGATGGAGAAATCACTCAAATTTCAGTTAGATGACTAATAATCAGGCACAATTTATGCAACCACCACCTCATTAGGAACAACTAGACTCTCAAAATTCTCAAGGATATGCACCTTACGTCCCACCATACAGGAAAAACCTCGAAGCAACATTGCATGCATTCATGGAAAAGCAAGAGGTCATTAATAATTAAAACACTCAAGCCATGATTGACATAAAAGATACTCTTGCTAAATTTGCTTCTGCACTCACCATTCATGAGAAAGGAAAATTTCATAATCAACCTTAACCGAATCCCAAGGGTCAGTACAGTCTAAATGAGGGTAGTTCAAAAAGCCAACAAATTGATCAAGTCAAGTTAGTGATAACTCTTAGGAATGGAAAGATTATTGAAAAACAAATTCCTAAACCTTGTGAGAGACATGATGGATCAATCCTCCAAGATAAGGAAGAGATTGATAAGCCACCTAGCCAAAAGGAGACTAAACTCTTGCCTTCACCTCTATTTCCTCAAGCATTAAACAATTTAAGGAAATTGAACCACAACACTGAAATTTTTAAAATTTTTAAACAAGTAAAGGTCAATATTCCTCTGTTAGATGCTATCAAATAGGTTCACTCTTATGCCAAATTTTTGAAGGACTTGTGCACTGTTAAAAGGAAACTAAATGTGAAAAAGAAAGCTTTTTTGGCTGAGCAGGTAAACTCCATTCTTTATAATAATAATACCCTAAAATATAAAGACCCTAGTTGTCCAATAGTTTCATGCATTATTGAAGAACATAAAATTGAACAAGCTTTATTTGATCTTGGTGTTAGTGTTAATTTGCTTCCATATTCAGTTTAACAGCAACTCAACCTAGGTGAGTTGAAACTAACTTCTGTAACTTTTCTAATTACTAATAAATCAATTAAAATTCTAAAAGGAATAGTAGAAGATGTGTTGGTACAAGTTGATAAATTCATATATCCTGTGGATTTTATTGTCTTGGAAACTAAACCTATGGTTAATAATTACAAGTCAATTCCTGTTATTTTAGGTCGTCCATTTTTAGCAACATCTAATACTTTGATAAATTGTAGAAATAAAGTGATGAAGCTAACATTTGGAAATATGACATTGGAGCTTAATGTTTTTAACATGTGCAAGCAACCATAGGAAGTCCATGATGAAAAGAAGGAAATTGAAGGGATTGAGGCCATTATAGATGATCATCTTCAAACCAGGAGTTCTTTTGACCCATTAGAAATTTTTTTGATCAATTCATTTGACTCAAGTATGCAATTAGATGATGATATTTCTAAAATATGATCTTTGCTTGATTGTACATAGGTGAAGGAATACAAAGGATGGAAGCCAATATTCGAAGAGCTAAAACCTATGAATGATAATACCTATGAAGAAGTACCCACATTGGAACTAAAGTCATTACCTGCTAGGTTGAAGTACACATTTTTGAGAGAAGAACAAAGCTTTCCAGTTATAATTTCTTCGACCCTTACCAGAGAACAAGAATGTATGCCGATAAAAGTACTTAAAAGGCATAAAAGTACAATTGGATGGACGTTAAAGGATGATACACCCTCCGTAGGGTATCACCTTTAAGACTAATCCTAGTATAACTTACCCAAGTTGTAAAATAATTAATCTTGTAAAAATGTTAATTTTAAAATTTCATTTGCGGAATAAGTGAAAAGAAATAAAATAATTAAAAACCATAAGTACAACATTTAATAGAACAAAACTCACCATAATATACATTAATATTACAAACTTTGTTCCCAAATAATTTACATAAATATTATACTCCAAAAGATAAATATGTGCAACATGTACATCAAAACATAAACTGTCTTACGAAAACTTTTAAAGACTAAGGATTTGGGCGCTCAGAACAATCCTCCTCCTCAGTATCATCAAAGAACCCAGGCAGGTACATCACTTGCCTGACAGGGGTTCTAGCCGAAGACACTATCGAGTCCTCTTGTGGTGTATTAACAGTGCCACCCTAGAGCTCACGAATAGGCATCGTGAACTCCAGATGCACAGATGCTTGTTGCATCAAAACAGGAATCCTATCACGGGTTCCACTCAGACTCATAGTCAAATCCTCAGTATACACAAAGCTTTCATTGCCCAAATCAAACCTCTATGCATCAGTTCCCCCATGAAACTGTACTCTCACAAAACCAAGTACTTAGCGCCTTTCCGCCATGTAAACAAAACAAAGAAATAGTCTACTGATGGAAAACAGAATTTCTGGCTTCCTCGTCTCCTTGGTTTTCATCAAACATACACAATAAAACTGATATAACACAACAAAGAGGTGAGATTTCCTACATCAATACCAGTATGGCAGTATAGGAAATAATAGTAAATATACAAATATAGTATTAACACACTGAATCATATTATCACATCACAAATAAAATATCAGATAAATATAATTATCATGTCAATATGTTGACCAACTATGCATATGCACACAGACCCATTTCTATTGCATGGAGCTAATCAAAATTTCAGAGAGAAAGATAGGGAGTACATGTCTGTATATCGTTAGCCTCAAATCATGTGCTAATATATTAGATCAATGTGTGTAACATCGTTCATACAAGACACTCTTAACCAATCACGAAAAGAGTAGTAACTCCGTCAAGATCGTCGATGTGTTTGCATGGGATACCACGGCGCAGAGGTGCTACCATCTGGCCACATATGACATTCCACACCCCGACATCTCCAAGATCACTAAATATCGTTACTACGCGATTCTCACCCGCACAAAGGTGTAATTTCAATCTCCTAGGCAAATATCCTTAACCAATAAGCTAACACGTTTTTCAATGCACGATATATGATTCAAATACACATACAATCATTGTTCTCATAGTATTTCACATTCACACGCCTTCTTTTGGCTGTGTCACTGTTTAACATCACCGGGCCCACCACAGTAGCCTGACAGCAAATTGTTATTATTTCCAATTGCGTAAACTTTTTATCACATTTTCATAATTGCAAAACATTTTTCTTACGTTTTCAAATCGCATAAGTATTTACAACATTTTTATAATCGCAAAAATATTTTCAAACGTTTTCTAAATTGCGTAGGGATTTTTAAATATTTTCTCAATCGCATAGCAATTTTAAATTATTTTCTCAATCTAATAGCTAAAAAATCACTATTTTGAGAACAAGTGACATTTCTCTAATATTTTTCACATAAATAATTATTTTAACTTTATTCACCATATTTTACTATTAAAAATCCTTTAAGTAGCATTTTTCATCATTTCTCACAAAATTACATTTCTTTGATTTAATTGGGATATTACAGCTCAAAATTTTCTAACGCGCTTCAAAACCCAAAGGGTGAGCTATACGTTAGTAAATTTTAAGTTTTAACTGTTATCTTACTTCATAACTTAATTATACTAATTTAATTCTAAAAATTGGCTTACTTTCTTCTTATGTTTACAAACCCATTAAAGTAATTTCCTCTTAATTAAACATCTAAGCCTACTTAGTAAAATAATATTGGATCTTGAACCTCAAAATTAGGCATGTTGGCCGAATTACAACATATACTTCATAAATCATATTTAATTATTTTCCATCAACTTACTCTTTACAAACACCCTTAATCCAATTTCTTGTCATAAAATCATTTAATCCATAATTAGGAAAATAATTTAAAACATTTTGCTCCCATTGTGATGTTGATGCCGTGAGCCTCTAGGGTTCTTTGGAACCTTCATACATTTCCTCATCATGCATATCACATCCCACTATATACAATAATCAACATACTTTTATAATCACATATTCAAGCATATTTTCAAAGCTATAAAGCATACTAATCAAAATCACCACAAACAAAGCAAGCTTAAACCACATAAGTGAATAAATCCTTATGGATTTTTCACCACAAACAAGCCAATCCCTCACCACCAACACTTGGTTGATGAGGTTAATCTCCCTCTTACCTCAAGGAAGACAAAAACCCTTCAAGTTGTTTCTCCTATGGATTTCGTGAACCACCAAAGAAAAACCCTAACAAGCTTGAACCAAAACAAAGTCATAAACTAAGCTTGAAAAAGGAAAACCATAGATCAATCATGGCTTAAAAACTCAAGAATCAAACTTAGAAACAAGAAACAAGAACTTTACCTTGTAGAGTAGAAAACCCTAGCTTGATTTAGAAGCACCTAAAGGATGAACTAAGTGAAACTTATAAGATGAAAAGTGTTTAGGATCTTGTCTAGGTTTAGGAAATGATATTGGATAGAATTATAGAAGCTTGGATGTTGGTTTTTGGTGTGGAGGCCGTGAGCTCCAAGAGGAAGAGAGAATGAAGTTTTTGGTTGTTCTTGGATGAGAGAGAATGGGTTTAAGTCACAAAGTGATAGTAAATGAAATAAAATATCATATTTCTCTAGTGCATGGCCGTGTAGATGCATGAATAGAAAGACTAGAGCTTGTTCAAAATTCATCACATGGCTTCACATGGCTTAGGTCATTAGATGGTCATCCTTTGGTCATAATAGATGAATAGATTGTTCAAGAACTCCCTAGAACCACCTAGTGGCCATGGAGCACATGGAGGTAAGTAACTAAGTTTTGATTTCAATTAGTTTCCTAGTTACACTTAGTTTAGGTAGTTTGTTCACCTAGTTTCTTGTAATTAGTTCATTTAGTTACAAGGCTAACTATCTAGTTACAAGCTTAGGTCATGCATTGTCATGCATTCTAGAATACTCTAGATCCTCTTTGTAACCATAGACTCTAAGGATTAGCAAACTAAGTTTGTTCCATTTAGTTACTACTTAGGCTTTTAGAGTAACTTAGTTAGATTACTTAATTTCTTGACTAACTAGTCTTACCATTATTGTTGATCAAATCCTATTGGCTTTAAAAAATTAAGCCATTAACATTGACCAATTTCTATTGGTTCACCAAATTATGAGTCACAAAAACTTTTTTCAGTCTATTTTCCAACAGATAAAAGATACAGAATCTATTACCCAATTGGCAGAAACTACTGCTCGCAAATCAGTAATTACTGTCCAAATAAATAAATATGTGAAATATTTTTATTTCACAGATAAATTCTAAAAATTAAAAGATCGGGTAATGTATCTCTCAGATTCAGGTTTAGTAAGATCCCCCGGTTTTGAATAAATCAGTAAAGATTTTCTCCGGCCTAAAAATTATCATTTTACTGACTTAGAGTAAATCACACACAAAGATCAAAAACAGTCACAGAACAGTCAAAATAAATTTACAGCTCATAAAAAAACACAAAACAGTACAATTTAGACACTATTGAGAAACTGTAAATTTTGGGGTGTTATAAAGGACATAAAAGGCATTAATCCATTAATTTGTACACATAGAATATATTTAGAGGATAATACTAAAACATCTCAACAACCTTAAAGAAGATTAAATCCATACATGAAAACGGTAGTTAGAGCTGAAGTTCTCAAATTATTTGATATTGGAATTATCCACCCTATCTCTGATAGCTAGTGGGTAAGCCCTACACATGTTGTACCTAAGAAATTTAGAATAAAAGTGGTTGAAAATGAAAAAGGTGAATTAATACCTATACGAGTCTCATCCAGTTGGCGTATGTGTATTGATTTAGAAAATTAAATGCTGCTGTTATGAAAGATCATTTCCCCTTGCCATTTCTTGATCAAATTCTGGAAAGGGTAGCAGGACATCCCTACTATTGTTTTCTTGATGGTTATTCAGGCTATTATCAAATACTCATTGCATTAGAGGATCAAGAAAAGACCACTTTTAAATGTCCCTTTGGTACTTTTGCATATAGAAAAATACTTTTTGGCCTTTGTAATGCTCTAGAAACATTCCAAAGATGTATGTTAAGTATTTTTAGTGACATGGTTGAGCATTATTTAGAGGTCAATATATAGGCCTCTGACATAAACTGAGTTAAAAATATTTAATTGATGTGATTCTAGTCTTGTAGGAAAGTTAAGACAATTCTTTACAAGTTTCATGAAGACCTCAAGAGATGAATCATACGTTTGGATAATTTAAATTGAACTGGAAGCAAGAATTAGAATTCTAATCCTAACAGCTTGACCTTTGCACACTCATCAGCCCATTTCTTGAGCTATAGGAGTTCAATTAACACCAAAATAACCCAAATGAAAGCTAAAACCCAAATCTACAACTTTCATGCAGAACATAAAAGTTGGATCAGATGTCTAGTAGGTCATATTAGACCTATAAGTTAGAACAGATGTGCTATTACTAGAACTCAAACACTGTGTAAAGATTGGGCCATATCTTAGGCTATAAGAGTCAAATTGTGCTGAAACTAGTGGCATTGGAAAGCTGAGACAAAAGCCTTGAACTTTCATAAGACTACTTATGCAATAAGTGACGTTATAATAGAGTTGTAGTCATGTGAATATAGCTAAATTGGTTAAGCGAGGAGACAAGAATGACAATAATTTTTCACTCATCCACCCACTCATTAAACAACTCTATTGTCATTTTCCACTCATCCACCCACTTATTAAACACCTCTCTTGTCATTGTGTGCCCTTTATGCTCTATAAAAGGGTACCATTGGTTGCTCATTAAATCATCTTGGTTGAGATATCAAGATCTTGTTCTTGTATTATTTGTTTCTTTTGTTGTAGTTTTCTTTTATTCTAAATAGAAATTATGCTCATCTCCTTCTTCTTCTCTCTGTCTTTTTTCTTGTTTATGAGTAACTAATTTTTACTTTACTTGGGTGAAAGGGTAAAGCTTTTGGTAATGAAATAAAGTTAAATTAATCTCTTTCTTGTGCTTGAATGATATATTACCAAGTGATCATTATATGTATTGTATTTTGTTTCCAATCAATTTAGAAACCCTCCTTGTAAGGTGGAGATCTTGATTTGATGTAGACAAGAGATTGACGCAATGAATGCTTGAACACATTTACAAGTGTTGGCATTATTAACCCTCCTTGTAAGGTGGAGATCTTGATTTGTTGCAGACAAGATATTGGTATAATGAATGCTTGAACACATTTACAAGTGTTGCCGTTAGTAGATAATTAAAGGAACCATAATATAATTACATATATAATCTTAAATGAACTTTGAATGTTGTATTTTTTGATTGGAACCTCCGTTATGCATAGATTCTAATTGAGTTATAAAAAGAATTAATTTTGTTCTTAATTTACTTACCAAGAGTGGATCTCCTAACCTAAGTAAATCATTTTCATTTGTGAATAATTTTCATCACCTTTATTGTTATGACTAATATTTCCTTACCTCAAAGAATTTTTCTTCATCAATTCCCTGTGGATCGACCTCGGACTCCCAAGAATTTATTACTTGAGACAACCTGCACTTGAGTTTGTAACATATCAATTCGCATCATTATGGTTATTGAAAAAAAAGAATAAAATTTTTTATTGAAGCTATTAATTTAGATGTGTGGGATGCTATTGAAAATGGTGCTTTTATTACCATACGTGTTGTTGATGGAGTAATGGTTGAAATGTAATACTCTATATGACATGTTAGACTTGTGCATGTGTTCAAAAGGTAGCATATGACTTTCTTAACATGCATGTTTAATTTTGTGACAATCTGAGTTAGTTTAGGTACTTAGTTGCAACATAAAGTGTGAAAAGTAACTTAAAATGACTCAAATAATAGTATAAATTACTTAGATGACGGAAATAAATATGAATAATTTATTTCTAAGTCACAAATATATGAAACAAGTTACAGTTAAAGTTTTACGATAAGCTGAGCTAGTTTGACATTTTTAGGCATACTGGTTGTCTATTTATAGTCAGATTCACTAGTAGTAGACATGAAAATACCAGATAAGGGTGAAAAAACTTTTTGTATGAATCCTAGTATTTATTTTAAAGTTGTTGGAAGTTAGAAATCTTGATTTAGCTAAACCTGAGTGTTTTTAGTAGATCAAGATTTATCAGTTATGGCCTAAGGCCTTAAGAGTCTTTTGTTCTCTCTTTATAAGCCTCCACCCACGTCTTCTTTGCTTAAAAAATATGAAAACAGAAAACATGAGAGAAGGGAGGAAAGAAGAGGAAGCAAAGACCAAGGAAGAGGAAGAGAGAAATAGGAAATCCAAGGGCAAAGCCAAGGCTTGAGATCCAACCAAGCTTGAATCTTCTTCACAACTGCCAAAGGTAGGGGTTTTATGTTCATATTCATCTCTTTTCACCATTGATTCACCCTTGGTGCTTAATAGGCCAAATTGAGTTCTAGAGGTGTTTGATGTGTTTGGTTTGCATGAATGTGTTTCTTTGGTCATTTATGACTTGTTCATAGCATAAGTTGAAGATAGAAACTTAGAACATTTCATTTAGACCATTGATGCCCAAAAGAGGGGTTTAGGTCAAGCTATGTGTGATTTGGTGCTTCAATCCCTATTAAGAGGTTTAAGTTTATGGTTGATGATTCCTATGTGTTTGAGAATTGATTAGGGACTTAGAATTACTTAGAAATTGATTTGGAATGGCCAAAATCCAAGAAAAGAACTAATAGAATAGTACAATGATTTCGCAGAATTTTACAGAATCTGGTTTTTGATATGAGCACCGTGGCGTGAGGGGTTACATGTAACACCCTAATTCTAGATACTATAGTATATTCTAAGTACATTAAGAAAATAGAATTAAGTATGTCACTTAAAACGTAATTTATAACCTGTACAATAACTATTAAAGAGTAATTATATAGAGCCTTTAATAAAAAGTAAGAGAGCAAGACATTTTATACATCTGGAAACTTGCTCTTTACCATACAACTAATTGATAAGTCTGAGATTACAAACTTTTGCAAAGTTAATTATATAAACTTAGTTACAGAACCATTAATAAAAATACAAAGCTAAAATAATTACATTAACAACTTAACTAAGTCTTTATCTCCTTGCTTCTTGCATTGCTTGGATCCTCCTCTGGATTTATCATGGATAACATAAAAAGAACTAGGGTAAGAATTAAAAATTCTCAGTAGTAAGTTTGAAATCATGACATCATGGTAAATCCAGCTGCCTCGGGGAAAAACCAAGTTCAATACAACATATGGAAAGGTGGCATAAGCCAAAACTCAATACTTTCCCTTCCTGAGGTAGACAGTTCATGTAATGATAAAAACATTGTACACATCGCTCTATGACCAACATAAATAAACATACTTGCTTATAAAGTATAAAATATAATTTGATGATTTCATAACAATCAATTTAAATAATATTTACTATAAACATTTATCATCATTCTAGGAACAATACCTGACTCACTTTAAGTACTATTCCCAGCCTTTCATAACTAACTTTTATTTTCAATCTTCACATTTAATGAAAATAAAACAATGGCCCATACAATTGTCAATTTTATGCAGTGCATGGTAATGTATGATTATGCCTAATGAAAGCCCTAAAATATGATCATACAATGATTTTTAAAAGATTTATTTTTTAAAATACATGTTATTTGAATATTTCTAGGAAGCCCTTTTGCTCCTTGTATTATTTCTGGGTAGGCAGGACGCCTTTTTGTTCCTTGCACTACTTAACATTTATAACTTTGGCACTTGGAGCCTTTTTGTCCAAGCCATATGTTTACAATACATGGCAACATCAAATAACAAGTTTGAAAACAAAACATGCATAATTGTTCATAAAACCATTATTTAATACACTTTTTACTTAGTCATACTTTTCCTTGCATAATAGGGAAGCAAAACCATAATTATCAAACTTTCCATTTATACATCACACTATATACTTGTAGAGAGGGACTCATTCAACCTCAATCTACCTTTATCCTTTCTATTTATATTTCTTCCTAATATCATACTCATCAACATCATTTATTAACATGCATAAGTCCATATGCTTCTCAACATTACATCATTTGTTAACATGTATAAATCATTAATAAATGCATCCAATTGCTATTCATTAATTTGTACACATATAATTTATACATAATCATTTTAATAACATAGGATTAAAATTCCACATCATATCAACATTAGGATATCATAATATATCATTTTAAACCAAAACCTTATGTATTATATAGCAAAAATACACTTAAACTAAGTTTGGAAGCTTGTTTTTCAAAACGTGCCATGGCTCAAGCTGAATAAGTGTCGTGGCTCCCCTTTGTTATTGATGAGTGTCGCGGATCATCACCATTTTGTGTCGCGGCCTCAAGTTCTCAGGCAGGCATTCCTGCTCTCCAGCAAATGGAGGGTTGTGGCTCTTCCTTTTGGGTGCGGTGGCTCCTCTTGTAAGGTCTAGATTTTTCCATATTCAACCATAACAGCCATTCAAACATCATTTAATCCATTCAAACAAAGCTTAAGTATTTCCAACCATAACAAGCACTTAAAATTATTGAAACCTTCACAACCATATAATTTGTTCAAACACCATTTAAAGGATTCAAACCTAGAAATCATGGTTTACAATCAAAAGTCCATTTTCATTTCTGCTATCAAAGCATGAAAACATGGAAGAAAGAAAGATAAGAACTATAAAAATGTTTTCCCCCTACCTTACTTCCTAGCTTCTTGAAGTTAAATCCTAAGATTTTGTTCACTTTTCCTTCATTTTCCTCTCTCCTTTCTCTCCTCGCTATTTCGTTTCTGCTACTGTTTGCCTCTGTTTTGGTTCTATTTCGAAAGCTAAAATTGTGTGTAACAATGGAGGAAAAATGAGGAAGGACAAGGATGAAGTGAGTGGAGATGGAAGAATGAAAAAATGGGGAATAGAATGGTAGCCAAAAGGGTATTTTCTCCCCTTGTTTCTATTCGGTCTTCACAAATGAAAAGATGGAGAATGGATATAGAAAACTCTAGAACCATGTACAACAGAATAGTGATGGTGGGGATAAAAAAAAGTAACCTAAAATTTTATACTGAAACTTTTGGATTTGCTAAGTACACTTTAATTTTCCAAAATTTAGTTTTCAAGTGACCATAAGTCTTATAGAATATTTTAGGACACAACTTAGTCATCAAATCCATTTTTTCATAACTTTTCATATAATGTTATTCATTAAATAAGTTTCATTACTTTTTCAAATTAAATCAAACCTATAAAATAAGTAAACATATTTGCCTTTAATTATTTTTCATAATAAAATATTCTCCATATTTTACTTATCATCTCCATGAAATTTTATAATTTTTTGAGTTACTTAATTGTCCTAGCTATTTTTTAGTAGTATCCTTAAAAATACTAGATTAACCCAGTTGACTCTCCAAAATTTTCTACAACTCTTATCTATTATTTCTAGCTAGGAAATAAATTTTTTATATTTATTTTCATCATATCAACTGATTCTACAGATACCTTAATTATTATCTTTTACTTAGTGTTATAGATTTACGCTCAAATTAGTATAGAAAATTACCTGAATTAACAGATAATCTCTTATCAATATTCCTGAGCTATTATAACCCTGATTAGGATCATTAGTTTAGGGAGGTTGTCACATTACGCTGTAGCATGAGGTTGGTTTAGCTGCGTGTGCTGCGGCGTGAGATATGTGGCGCTACGGCGTGAGAGTGATACTACATCCAGTAATGAAACCCGATGCTAGGGCGCTGTGACGTGCCTAAGTATGTGCCGCGGTATGAGGCCCTAGAACTCCAAAAATGTCATTATGATGTTTTCAAGTTCTTGGTTAGATGAGATCCTTAGTATATGTTTCCTAAAGTGTGTTAAGGTACAAATAGGGATATTTTTGAGAGGAAAATTATCACCTAGCATGTATAAGAAAGTTTAAACCTTTGAGCATTCAAGAGTTATGGTTTGCTTTAGGTAAGTATCCAGCACCTTAGGCCACTTTTGTGGTAAGGTATGTCACTTAAGATCAATGAGTGATGAGTTAGTGTTTAGATATATGTATGATAGGAATGATTAGTAGTATTGATCTTTGTGAGTATCCTTTGATATTGTACACCATCATTAAGGCCAAAGGAGATAAGTGGGGAGTCCGTAAGGTTCTTTTGAACATGGATTCAGCTCGAATTTCTCAGCGTGTCAGGGTACGTGTGATGCGATGATGAGTTTTCCATCTATTTACCACAAGATAATACACTAAACCAATATTCCTAATCTTTACATCTTGGTTCTAAGTTGGACTAAGTATGAATGTATGAGATGTATGTTAACTTGGTTTATCTAGATGCTAGAGTTAGACCTTGTAGATGCTTTAAACATATCTTTTTAGCATGTATTAAGATTATGCTTATTATGCTATGTATGTTGGTTTTGGTTTACTCATATTGAGAAATATTGTTTCTCACCTTGTTGTGTACCATGTTATTTCAGGTAAAACTTCTTCCAAGAGTAAGAAGAAAAAGGAAGATAAAGAGTACATTAGCCTTATAGTTTATATTACAAATGTTGTATCTTTTAGTACTTATTTTGAAATGTAAATAATTATGTAATACTTCAAGCCTTTGCTAAGGCTAATGTTGTATATGTATATTGTAACATCCCGAAAATTATTTATTTTATTAAAATTAATTATTTTATAATATTTATGATTTTTGGAATTTTTTTTGGAATTTTCTGAAGACATCGAATATTTTAATATATTCCTCGTTTTGCATGCGTGCTGAGCGGAGTCGAGAAAACGAAATATTTTCCTTGAGGTTGGTAAACTTTGAAGTGTGAAAACGTCGACGGAGTATCTTACTAAACCCGAGGCCGAGCACAGTTTACAAGATTTTCATTTTACGAGATTTTATCTAATAAATAAAATCACAGAATAATTAATTATCTGAGAAATAATAAAATATTATTTACGCTAACTGTAATTTTTGTCCACTGAGTAATAGCTCTAGTAGATTATTTCTATCTAGTTGCTTTTATGGCATCATTTAAGTGACCCCACACTTTACTTTATCGAGAGACGTGTGAAACTTCTCAAGGAAGCTTCAAGGGAAATTTCTAGGAAGCTTCCTCCCAACCACTTTTCTCTCTCTCCTTTCCTATGTGCTGCATGGTTGGGGCTAAGGGAAATCACATTTTCATTCCCTCATTTTCTCTCCCTCACGTAGCTCACTCTTTCTTCCTCTCTTCTCCCATGCACAAATACTCCATTGTTGATTTTCAAGCTTTCCATGCTCAAGCTAACTTAAGTCATTGCTATCCCTCACCATCTTTAAGCTTTCTTCTTTGTGGAACTCTCATTGACTCTCCCATTTTCATGGTTAGCATACCAACTCCAAAGCTTGAAACTTCAAGGTAAAGCTCTCAACTTTCTTGCCTTTTTCAACTCATTTTCGTGATCCATGGCCACCTTGGTGACTATGGATACCATTTCCACTCTTTGATCTTGATTTTTTGGATTTGAACACCCAAGGATCTTGTGGTGGTGAAGCAAAAAATTTCAAGGACAAAAGGAGCTTGCTTTCTTTGTTCTTCACTAAGGTAAGAGGAAGATTATTCTCTTCAACCCATTTTGGTAGTGAGAAACTCTTTGTTGTGTTGATGGGGTGAAACCCATTTGTGGGATACCTTTTTGTTTGAGTGATTTTGGTTATGCATTGGTGTTTTGTTTAGTAGAATTTAGTTGTATGTTGATAGATCTTGGATTGTATGAAGGTTGGATTGATTTCTGGTGATTTTCTACGTTTACAGAGGAGTACACGGTCTAGGCTATGTTATCATACACGGTCGTGTACTCCAGCATCCCAGAACAGAAACTCCAGAGGCACACACGGCCTAGGCCGTGTATGGCCACACGACCGTGTACTTTCCCCAGGCCATGTAATTAGGACAGTGAAGGATTTTGGACTTTTCTAGTCCCTTAGGGACCCCCGGTCTCCTTGGGCACTCATTGTGAGGTTTTAGTACTAAGATAAACTTATTAAACATAATTAATTGAATGATTAGAAGTTGATTAGGGATTCATAAAATGGAAAAAAACCAAGAATGATAGTTTACCTTATAGTTTAAAATAATTTTGGAATTAATAAAGAACATGAGTATGGGTGAGGTTGTGAGAAGCATAATGAACTTAAGGTTTAACTCCTATAATAACTATAAGTGGTGTTGCGTTCACCCTTAAGGTTTGTTATTGGTTTGATGTGGATCCGTGAATAGGATCAAACCTTGTTGTTAAATGACATGACACGTAATTCTAGACATGATATGATATGAGTTGAGATTCGTATATGGATATACATGTATGTATTGAATCTACATGCATTTGAGGCATGATTGACATAGTTTGTCATGATAAGCATTAATGGAACATGCATTGAAAAGTCTGTTGGACTATTGTTAAGGTCAAGTTGCCTAGGAGTTGAATCACACCTTTGTGTGGGTGCGAATAGACAAGTGTAGGTCACTCGTTGACCTTGGGGGCATCGAGGTATGGGTACCTCGCAATGGACAGTTAGTAGCTCTTCTGTCCGTGGGGCGGACTAATGCAAACGCACTGACGATCCGGACCGAGACACTGTCCTATATCGAGATCTGTGTAGAATGTCTTGTATAATGCCATGATGCGCATTTTGATAAATTGAGAATTTTAGCACTTGAAGGCCTCGGCAGCCACGATACAGACATATCTCCTGATCATTCTCTCTGACTGTTTTGTGTCCAGCTCCATGGAGTAGGTTTTTGGTACCATGTGGATGTGCATAGTGAGTCACCATACCATTTGATAGTTACTTGTTCATATGGGAATTTAATCTGTTATTTCATTACTGCTATAACTGCCTGTATATGCCACATTGTTTATTATCTGTTTTAACGCTATTTACCATTTCTGAAATGTTATGTGGGTGTCATGCGCCGTTTTGTTTCTTTACTGCCATTATAGGTAATGAAAGTAGAATGTCTTACCTCCTTTATGTATTTTCTATGATTTTGTCTATATTTATGTTCCATCGAAGACGTCGACGGAGGAGGTGAAGCTCACGAATTCCCCGGCTTCTGACCCGACCGCGACTAGCACTTGCTGTTGGATCATAGTGGAATACCCACGTAGATTTTTAGGTTATGTGCGTTTAACCTTCCTCGGAGGGCCAGACTGTTAGTACATCAACCTAAATTCTGATCGTTTCATCTACGAGAGGGACGTGTCGATTTTGCTGGCTTGGGGGTGTCATGATCCGCCCATCTTCACTGGCAGTGTTAGTTTATATCTAGAGTTCTACTTGCCTATTAGGGAGATGTGGGGTGATCGTTATTACACCCCACAGGAGGATTCTTTCCTCTCCACAGCCCAAGCCCCGGCCTATAATTCAGTGGCTCCCAAGATGGTGTCCTCGGATGAGGAGGACCCTGAAGAGGAACCTGAGGAGGATCCTGACACGGTTCCCTCTCCTCTTAGGGACTGATTCTGTTGTCAAAAGTCGCTGATGGCTATCCATCTTTATGGGGCATTGATATTTTTGGGGGTTTGTATATCATTTTTAGGGGCTAGTAAAGCTTAGGCTTCTTTTTGATGAGCCTTAATGTAATTATTGAC
The DNA here is from genome assembly GCA_029884595.1 of Ormosia semicastrata. Taxonomy (NCBI): domain Eukaryota; kingdom Viridiplantae; phylum Streptophyta; class Magnoliopsida; order Fabales; family Fabaceae; genus Ormosia; species Ormosia semicastrata. The sequence goes on along the minus strand of JAQQTO010000044.1, from coordinate 34,684,250 downwards.
TCACAGTCTGTACTTAAATAGTATATATATATATATATATATATATATATATATATATATATATATATTTATATATGATGTATCTTTTGCATGGATGTATAGTTTAGCCTTTATGTTTTCTCGTTAAAGTTTATGTTTTCCACTTACAATTAGACAAAGATATATGTACGTACTTATGAATCTTTTAAAAATGTTAGTACTTTTGAATACCAAATCGATGAGCGGGTTTTTGAATAAAAATATACATATATGCATAAATATATATATATATATATATATATATATATATATATATAATATACAATATACACTGTTTTATTAATTATGATATGATGAACTGGGTATTAATTTATATTTTTTTTTTTGCATCGTATTGAATAATGTGACGTTCCCTCCTAAAAAGGGACGTTACATATATGCATTTTACTATCAAGTTTATGTTTGTTGCATTTAATATGGCTCTTTGTAATGTTTTCAATGAACATTGTGATATATCTATTAGACTAGTACGTATGTAGTGACGTTGTAATGCTTAGTATCTCCTTGTATGTTATATATATTGAGGTACTGGTATTAGGATGTTACATGAAACACCAAGAAGTGAATGGATTGATAAAGACAAGAAAAATGTTTAATATAATTTGAGAGCCAAGAACATTATTACCACTGCTTTGGGGTATGATGAATTCTTTAGGATTTCAAATTGTAAGACTGCCCAAGAAATGTGGGACACTTTACAAGTTACCTATGAGGGTACTAGTGAAGTGAAGAGGTTGAGAATCAATTCTCTCACTCGTAAATATGAACTTTTTAGAATGAACCATGGAGAAAACATTCAAGAAATGCAAAAGAGGTTCACTCACATTGTAAATCATATTGCTTCATTAGGAAAGAGCTTTTCTAACAAAGATATTATTTATAAAGTTTTGAGGTGTTTGAGCAGGAATTGGCAACCCAAAGTAACATCTATTTTAGAATCGAGAAATTTAGCAACAATGACACTAGTAACTCTTTTTGGGAAGCTTCAAGAGCATGAGTTGGAGCTAAACAGTCTTGATCAAAGTGAAGAAAATGATAAGAAAAAGAAAGGGATTGCACTCAAGGCTATTTCTTCCACTATGGACGATGAAGATGAAGATGATGGAGATGGCATGGAAAACTTGGAACTAAATGAAGAGAATCTTAGCCTATTAGTGAAAAAGTTTGGAAGATTCCTTAAAAAGAAGGGAACTCAAAGAAGGCCACCTTTCCCACCAAAGACGACCTTTCACAAAAGGGAAGGAACTTCATCCACACCAACATGCTATGAATGTAAAAAATCGGAGCACATGAAGATGGAGTGTCCCATTTATCAAAAGATGGTAGAGAAGTTTGAAAAAAGACCTTCTAAGGAGAAGAAAAGAAGGAGAACCTACATAGCATGAGATGATAAAGACATGGATTCTACAGATAGTTCGAACAATGAGAAAGCCCATTTATGTCTTATGGCTAGAGGAGAAGAAGATAACGAAAGCGACTTGGAGGTAATTTCTTCTAACCTTGACTCTTCTCCTTCATATAATGAATTATAAGATGCGTTTGAGGAATTGCATGATGAGTCTATAAAACTCACTAAACTAGTTTCTTCATCTAAGAAAATAATTTTTTCTTTGGAAAAACAAATCATTATTTTAAACAAAGAAATTGAAGAACTAAAAATCAAAAATGAGATACTAGGACTAATTTATGTTAATTCGTCATGCACAACTTATTCTTCACATATATCAACATCTTTATATTGTTCATCATGCCAAGCTGTTAAAAAGAAAATTGAAGATTTAAAGAACACTCTTTCAAAATTCACCTTTAGAAATGATAATTTAAATATTTTGTTAGGAAAACAAAGGGTTATTTTCTAAAAAGTCGATTTAGGGTATAACATCTTGGATGTTGTAACATCCTATCTAACATGTTAGCCTTGTTTATGGTTGCAAAGGTATCATAATAATTGCATGACATGTTTGCTAAATTTTGTGACATTCTGATTTAGTTTAGGCACTTTGTTGTAATATTAAATGTGAAAAGTATCTTAAAATGACTCAGATAATGGCATAAATTACTTAATTAAAGGAAATAAATATGAAGGATTTATTTCTAGGACACAAATATGTGGTTTGTGATGTAGATACAACTTGAGGGTAAACTGAGTTAGTTTTGTATTTTTAAGTACACTGAGTGAGTGTTTAAATACTAGAATGATGAGTCAGATATATAGAAATTTATGGAAATGGTGGAACTAGGATTGAGATGAATCCTAGGATTTTCTATAATGCTTATAGAAGTTAGGAAACTTGATTCTGTAAAATCTAAGTGTTCTAAACAGATATAAACTTCCAACTAAATGTCTTAAGTTACCCTTCTTTCCTACATTCCTATCACTTTCTTCCTTTGACTTTGTTGGATTATTTTCTCTCCTTTCACACTCAACTTCACTCTCTTTTTTGTGAGACTAGCAATAGAGGCAGAAAAATAGAAAAGAAGGGAGGAAAAGAGAGGAGGAAGTAGAGAAGAGGAGAAAGAAAGCTAGAGGCAAAGCCAAAAGTTGAAGGTCATCTTTAGAGACTAGAGATAGGGGTGATTGTTTTCAACTTCTATCCCTTGCTATTTTCTCTTCATGCTTGTGAGTTGCATGCTTGAGTTTGAAAATGGATTTTGAGTGGTTTTTCCATGGTTTGGGTTAGATAAACTTGTTGGAAACCTATTTTGTGATTCAACTTGAGTTTATGTATGCATGGTTGATGGTTTTGATCTTAGGAATATCCATGAAACTCCTTGAGATAGCAGTTGAGAAATAGGTATTTGAGATTGTGTTTTTTGTTCATAAATTCATGCTTATATGAGTTGAGATTGTGCATGAGGATTATAACATGTTTAGATACCCTGTTTGGAGTTGAAAACCACTTAGAACCTACGATTGGAAGGCTAGAAACTAGTTTCAAAACCAATGGAACTGGGAATGCATTTCTGGTGCGCTAGTGCCTAGGCTCCAGAGTTGGGCACCTAGGTACCCACTAACCAGAACATGACCAGCAATAGGCCGCGAGTAGCAGACCTAGGCATGGGTTTTAGGCGCCTAAGCGCCAACTGATTAGGGATTCCTCTGCATGAGGCCGCGAGCATAGCGCCTAGGTGCCATAGTTGTGTGCCTAAGCGCCAATGGCTGGGAAACAGGGAAATGCTTCTACCATGTGTGCGCCTAGGCGTGGGTGAGTGGCGCCTAGGCGCTAACTCCAGAATTTCTTAATGTTTTTATTTTGATGAAATGGAGTTTCCTACTTGTTGGGATCCTTCATATATGCTTTCTAGTGTGTGTTGAGACACTAATAGGGGTATTTCATAAAGGAAATAACCACCTGGCATATTTACAAATGTATGAATCTTTGAACATCCAATGGTTGTAGATTGCTCTAGGTTGTTATCTAGGACCTTGAGCAATATGAGGTTGCATTTGGTATTACTTGAGATATAGTGATAGGGTGTACTAAGTACAACTAAGCTGAGTTTGTTTGGCATGGTTTTCCTATCATTATGCATGAGTTACTCCTTTATGTTGAAAGTTGAGCTTAAGGTGCATGAATGATGAATGCTCCCTGGTTTACTAAGGTTGAGCTATGAGAAAGTGCTAGAAACATGGGTTTGTTCCTTATGAGATAAGTTGAGTTGTGAGTGCATGTTTGCTAGATTTTGTTCTTTCACTTAGTTAGAGTGGACTTAGTGATAAGTTTTGTGATGTGTATATGTGAGTTGAATATAACATCGCATAATTTCACACACTTGCTATTCCTACATATTTGTAATCTTATATGATGTGCACAATCATTTTGTCGAGGATTATAGGTATGTCCAAGAATTCTTTAAATAAAGACAAGTCCTAGATTCTCAGAGCGTATAGGCTCCTAAGGCTAGGGTTACTAGTATTATGAGGTGGTATCAGTACACTCATTGTTGTGATAAGGAATAGTCCATTTATTATCAGGTAGTGTTAAAAGGTCGTTGCCCTACTACCCAGAAAAAATACAAGGAATTGGGTTCCTGGGAATAGTTAAGTTTCATGACATTGCACAAACACTATCATAACATATTTCATGAGCATAATATTAGGACATACCCTAGGCATAATCATACGATATAACACAAGTATTTGTATTTCAATGACAATTGTATGGGTGATTGTCTTATCTTTGAAATAAGGTTAGTTAAGGATTATGGGTTTGCTTTGTGAATATTACAAAGTGAGTATATGAATATTCTTATAGTAATGAGTGGTGACTCATGTACTTATTGCAAACATAATCCATTGATAGTAAATGTTTAATTATATAATTATTGAACGTTCTGCCTCGAGAAGAGAGATGAACAATTTTTGGCTTTTACCACATTTCTACATGTTATTAATATAGTTTTCCCCCTGAAGCAGTTGGAGTTATTATGATGTCATGTTTTTATAAAACTATTGCTGAGAATTATGAATTCTCACTCTATTTGTTATTTTCCATGATAAATCCAGGTCGAGACTCTTCCAAGGGGAAGAAGAAGAAGCAGATAGACTAGAGTGGTTTTTATTTGTTTTTGAATAATGCTTGTATATTATTATATTTTCTTTGGTTTGTATAAAATTTTTATGTATTACAATATGTCCTTTCGAGGCTAAGGTTGTACATATATAATTTTTTCTTTCCCTCATAACTCTTTATAATAACCTGTTTGATTATTATGAATCTAGTTTGATGTTTTTAGTTTAGAAGTGAGATGACTAATACTATTTATCTAAATATATTCTAGATATACTAGGGTAATAGTATTAGGATGTTACAAATGCCTTCTCCCCTCTTTTACTTCCTACTTATTCTCTCTATTAACTGCTTATTCATTTTCCATAACTCCCTTAGTTAAATGTTAATTGTTGTCCCTCTTTATTTTCTTTACTCTCACTAGTTGTAAATGCTCCTTGCTACCCCCTCTTTACTCCAGTCCCACTAACTACTTGTTCATTTTTCATAACCCTCTTAAATAAATTTCCCTTACTATCCATTTTATTTTCCTTAACTCTAGTAAACCTTGGGGTAACTAACACTATACCTTTAAAAAGAGAGAAAGGGACTAGACTAAATTTAATAGTGTATTCCAAACATTTTATTTAAAGGAACAAATATAGTTCATCTTAAAGAGTAACAATAGTATCACAAGCATAGAGTTTTGTAAACTGATTACTACAATTGCAAGTCAATGGATGGCTAACTGTCTATCAAATTAATGGTCAATGGACATAATGTTTTCATTAAAATTGGGAATGCTAAAGATTCATATCAAAGGGATCAATGAGAATTCAAATGACGGTAGCATGGCCTTCTCTGTAACTCCCTTGGTTTTTCATGCTAGTAAATTTGATTATGATATAGAAAAGACCAAGACCAGACTTGAACTAGCTAAAACAAAACTTAAAGGGTACCTTGCTAGTTCAAGAAGCATGTCCTGTAGAATCCATTATAGTCTAGCAAGAGAAGAAGGAACCAAGATGGTTAACTTAAAAATTATACAAATGACACCATCTAAAATTTATGCTAATTTTTAAATACAATATTCTGCAAGTATCAATAATCATAAAAGTCATGAATTCCTTAGAGAAAGAAATATAGCAACAAGAAGTAAGAGCAAGAAATCTTAACCATTAAATATTTCATGGACGGTCAAAATTATAATTTATCTATTTATTATCTATGAGTTTTGCTCTGGACCGGTATCTCAGATCCAGGCCCAGCATAAGCGATCTACATTGGTTGATCCAATTGTGGGATTAAGCTATAAGAGTCCTCATGGGAACTACTTACTCATTAAATAGATTACCATCTTACCCTAACAGACTAGGAATTTTGGGATCTTATCTATAAATAATTACTAATCCTAATCCCTTCTAAACAGTATATCTTCAAATACTACTTACCTTACAAGCAAACCCCCTCTATAAATACAAGGCCAAGCCACTCAAGTTTGTATATACTCTTATACACTTTTCTCTCCTAGTGTGCTATCATAACTTGATTGTTTGAGTGCCTCGCATGAACACCACCCCTTCATTCCATTGTCACTGTCGCTGCACTAAGGAGGAAATCACCTTCAATCACCGCTTAGAGGCGAGATCAGGTACACACCTCTGATTCTAACTTTAGACATTGGTGCTATCTGTGGGGAATACTACATTGCTACTCCTATATCCACCTTGGTTAACACCAAAAGTAAGTTACTACTAACCAGAATCGGCCTAAGAACTAGGAGACGTCAAGATGGAGAAGAGGCCTTCGTTACCCACTAGAACAAAGCCCCTCCTCCACCACCGCAGAACCCCAAAAGGTGGCTACAAAGCCAAGCCAATTGTCTTGCATCACAAAATCTTATAAGTAGACCTAGGTTCCGTCATTAGGGATCCTTGGTAGTAATGGGACCACCTCTAGAATGAAGAATGCCTCCCATCACTAAAGGCATCATCTTGTAAGGAAGCCCTTTCTCAATGAGAACCTTTCAACTAGGATCTTATGGACATCATCTGACGTTAGAATGTGAGATTAGATGAACAAGCATGACAAATCGTGGATCTCTAAAAAGCAGTGAATGCAGAACGAGAAGGGTGAAAACAATCTCAGCCCTGGCCGCCGTGATCAACACCCGACCACTATCTATGGAAAAGGATTGGAACTCATCAATTAGCAACCTTTCACTGGGTGAAACTTGTAAACTAGCCTGATGACTAAAATCAATTCAATCACCCCTTCTCAGACTTCATCATGGGGACCCAAATTCCTAGGGAATTTAAGTTTCCAACAATTATTGATTTGTACAACGGAACAATAGACCCCAATAACACTTGGGTACTTTCAAGATGGCTATGCTATTTCAAAAGACCACGGATCTTGTACTATGTCTTTCCTTCCCCTAATTCCTAAAAAAGGCCATCTTGAGATAGTGATCTTCCCTATCTCCGAGATTCATGTCTTCAAAATTTTTGCTGCACTTCACAACAAGCGAAGTGTAGCCAGAAACTTCATACAACCTCATTAATTTCAAGCAAGGACAAACGAGCCTTTCTAGGACTTTATGGCTAGATTTAACAAATAATCTTTGATGATATAGGTCCTCAACAAAGCGGTCGCTATGCATGCTACCATAGTCGGTGTCTGTCTTGGACCCTTCACCTCTTTCATTACCAAAAAAGATCCTAAGGACCTCAACGAACTCAAAAGCTAGTCCAAAAAATAAATCAACATAGAATAAATGAACAGAGCTAACAAGGAGCTAGATAAGAACGAGGACTCCTAACCAATGAAGGCTCAGGAATAATGTCCACCTTGAACCTCCTCCAAACCTACACCAAGGGGAAAATTATGAATAATATACTCCCCTAAAGGTTCTCAGGAGCCAAATTTATCAAGAAGTATACCACATCGAGTTATGTGTTATACCTAGGCTGCCTCCACCAAAGAAACATGCTTAGAAAGACAAGTCAAAGCATTATGACTATCATGATGGCTATGGACACACTATAGAGGACTTTGTTTGGATGTGTGACGTTATCGAGTCACTAATCTGAAAAAGGTGTCTCGAAAAATATATCCACTAATCCCGGAACAAGAACAATCAGCACAGATCATGAAACTACATAAAAAGGAGTCCTAGCCCACGTTAAAGCCCATCTCTGTACTAGAGAAGGCACATTCCTCCCAGAAATTATCAAAGAAGAGAAAACTATGCTCGGGACATAAGATAAAATTAAGAAAGTAGACCCCCACGTGATCAGTGCCCATATGAAAAGGACCACCGCCATACAAAAATCACTCAAACTATTAATACCATATCAAGTGGCTTCATTGGAGGCGACGAGTTGAATTCCAACAAAAGGTGGCATTTGAGAGCTATCTTGAGTGTGGCTTCCCTCTCAATCTCTAAAATGGGATCAAGATCGCTGAACACGTCACCAATATCTTTCTCTAATAAAGATTACGGTGAAACTATCTTAAACCATGACGATCTGCTGGTCATATCTAGGATCTTGGCTAAAGCTAAGGTGAAACGTATTTTCATGGACCAATGCAGCTCCGTCGATATTATTTTCATGGATTTATTTTAAAAGTTAGAGCTCCCAAAGCAGGACTTCATCATGCATAAAGGCGAGCTCATCGACTTCACTAGTAATAAGATCACCCCAGAAGGGTAGGTTGAGCTACAGCTAACCTTGGGTGTTAAACCAGAGGCCAATATAGTAAAAATGAGATTCTTAGTGGTAGACTACCTTTCTACCTGCAACATAATCTTGGGCTATCCTTCCTTAAATGCATTTAGAGCAATGGTGTCGACTGCACACTTAGCTATGAAGTTCCAAAATAAGGATAATGATATCATCACAGCCAAAGAGGATCAAGCAATGACAAAAAGTTGTTATAATGGCATCCTAGAGATTTGGAAAGCTTCATTGAAAAATGCATCATGTACACCAAACTAGACCACTACAGACCACCCAAATATCCTCTTAGTCGAGTTGGATGTCCGGGAAGAAACCTGAGATATAAGACCCCAACCAAAGGGAGAGCTTATTCCCCTATAAATATGTTCCTAAAAAGAAACAAGGATATTTTTGCATGGACTTCAACTGACATGCCAAGTTTAGATCCAAACTTCATTGCTCATCGGCTTTCCAATCATCTCGATGCTAAACCAGTATCACAAAAAAAGTGGAAAGCTAGCCTAGAAAGACAAAAGATCAATAATACCCTGGTGAAAGAGCTCCTGGATGTTGGTTTCTTTAGAGAGTTAACATATACCATATGGTTATCAAATGTAGTTCTTGTAAAAGAAAAGCTAACAAGAAATGGCATATGTGTGTGGACTACATGAACCTCAATAAAGTATGTCCAAAGGACCCCTACTTATTTCCCAGTATCGACAAATTAGTGGAGATCTCATTTGGATTTTAGTTTCTCTCCCTCATGGACATCTATTTGGGATACAACTAGATCCTAATGCACCTAGACGGCGAAGATAAAACACTATTCATAATGGAGAAAGCTAGTTACTACTATCGTGTCATGTCGTTTGGCCAAAAAATGCTAGGGCAACATACCAATGCTTGAAGAATAAAGTTTTCAAAGTCAGATAAGAAAAATGCTTGAAGTCTATATTGACAAAATGATTGTCAAAACCCCTACCATTGGAAACCATATCTAGGACCTCGATGAAGTCTTCCAACAACTCTGAAAACATAATATGCATCTCAAACTAGAGAAATATGCCTTCTGTAACATCCTAATACTAGAACTAATAATGTATCCGGAATTATATATTAGTATCTAAAATTAAGTATGTCACGTATGAATATCCACAATTTTCAAATAAACAGTTTGAGTAAATATCAAAATATGAGCCTTTCGCGGAAGCATAATATACAACTAATACATCGTTGTACATAATATACATGGATCGCCTAGCAGCATGAAATCGCTATAACTACTTAAAATCTAAACAAAAGCACTAACTAAATCTTCATGCCCAACTTCATCTTGCTTAGCTGTTTGGATTCTACCTGGAATTATCATGAAAATCATAGAAGTAAGGGGTGAGAATCATAAAATTCTCAGTAGTTTATAAAAATTGTGTCAACACAATAATTCCAACTATTTTGGGGAAAAAATCTATTTCAAATGAATAATCATTAATCTATAGAAAGGTGGCCAAATGCCAAATCAAGTCATTTCTCTTCCCGAAATAGAGGTTCATTTTATATCCTTTATCGAAAATCATTTGTATGATTAAATCAATCATCAAGTCTGATCAAAATCCCAAAGTCACGTCAAGGAATCTCATTCATCAAAATTCATGTCTCAAATCATAGTTCATTTCGTCAAATCTCATGAAATCAAATCATGATTCATATCATCAAATCTCAAATCATCAAATCATAAATTGTTTATCAAATCTCAAAAAATCTCATCTATATCATTGATTATCAAATTCATATGAAAATCTAATTTTTCAAGATTCATGTCATCAAATCATCATGACACATGTGTCATCTCAAATGAAATGGTATAGAGGGAATTATCCGTCCTCACAATACTAATCACTTGGTAGTAATATGCTTTCGGGTTAGTGCACTTCAACCCATTCATAGCTTCCGCTACACAAAACTACTCCGAAGTCAGAGTAACCCAAGTCAATCCACAACTTATGAAGGAATTATTTGTCCTCATTCTAGAGTTGTGAGTAGAGAGGGAACACAACTTATGAGGGAATTATTCATCCTCATTCTAGAGTTATGCGTAGAGAGGGAATTATTTGTCCTCATCTACTTTGATAGGGAGGATATCTGATGTGTGTGAAATAACATCATATTTTGTTCTTGTTTTGCATGTATTTTTATACATTTTTGGCATTTTAGTTTCTTTTTTTATTTGTTTTTTCCTTTAGTTCAGATAACTGCGGTGTTTTTTGGTGTTGTTGTGTAGGATTGGTGCTAAATTGGCCTTAGAATGGATGGAAAGCTTACATGATTGAAGTTGGAGCTTTACGAATAGCAAAAAGGCGCAAAAAGCTCACTCCAGAGAGATCCACGGCCTGCTTGTGGAATTTCCCACGGCCATGGATCGAGCAACAACTTGAAAAAGCAAAAAAGAAAATCTAAAGAGTTCCACTACCAGGCCGCGGAATGATCCACGGCCGTGGAATTCAAGTTAAGGCAAAAGTGTCCTGTGGCAGCAAGATCCATGGCCAGCCCGTGGATTGATCCACGACCGTGGATCGCAGTACGCATCAGTTTTTAAGTTTTATTTTTTATTTCTTTTGGGGCCTTTTAGCCAATTAAAATCCTAGGGGTATAAATAGATGTTCTGAATACAGTTTTGAGGGTTCCAATTCAGTTAAAAGGAGGTACACTTGGAGGCTCTTGATCTTCATCTTTCTCCTCTCTTCTCTCTTTGATTACGGGTTTGGATGTTCTTGAATTTGATTTCTTATTTCTTCTCCTCCATGTCTGAGTAGTTCTTTTTGTTTCTAGGATTGGGCAATGCCCTTTGATGCATTGATGATGATTAATTGACTTTATTTCTCCTTTTATTAATCTTGAATGTTCTTTGATTCAATCCTTATTGCACTTATTCATGTGAATTTGTTGGTCACATATTTGCATCTCATAGATATCTAGGGACGTACTCAGATCTGAACCTAGGTGTTGGAACCATAAGAATTGAATTTAAGGTATAAATCACGAGAGTAGGTTTAGCCTTTCGAGGATTCAATGAATTACCATAAAGCGTAATGGGTTTATTTAAATTCAATTACCGCGAGAGTAAGAAATGGTTTACTTGGCACGGTTCTTGTCTCTTGAGAAAGAACATTAACTAATTTAGGGTAATTCACCTTCAATTGAATTTCAATTTTAATAAAATGGTTGTTAATTAGGATTTGTCTTGTATCATTGTGGTTACCCCAATCTTGGAAGCTTTCTTGAATCTGAAAAACCTTTCTTAATAACTAGCTATTTTTGTTCTTAATTTTGCACTCTAGTATTTATTTATTTAATTGCTTGGTTACTAAGATCTCATCAATCAACGATTATATTTCCTTTGTTTAATTAAATTAAATTAATTAATTAATTGATATTCATAGACACAGTCCCTGTGGATTCAATCTTTTATTACTTGACGATGAAACCGTACACTTGCAGATTTCACATACTAAGTTTTTGGTGCCATTGTCAGGGACTGTATTTTTCTTGAATATCAATTTAATTTTTAATTTAATTATTTTAAACCTTTTTTTATCATATCCTTACGTTCTTGTTTTCTCTTTGACTCTCTACAGGTAATTTCTCTTGTTTATGTGAAGTACTAGACGTTCCGGGACTCTTATTGAAGCAGATCCTGAAATTGAAAGAACTCTTCATAGAAGGAGAAGACAACAAAGGCAAAGAGCGAGAGAAATACTTGAATCAACACTTGTCATGATTGAAGCTGAGGATAATAGATCGCTAAAAGATTATGTAGCCCCAAATGCTCGGGGTTTGAGATCTGGAATTGCTCAGCTAGATAATGAAGCTAGACACTTCACCATACCACCTGCTTTACTCTCTATGATAAGGCAGAACCAGTTTGGAGGATTGCCATTAGAGGATCCAAATGATCATGTGGATATATTCTTGGAGTTCTGTTAGACCCTCAAGATTGAAGGCGCCTCTGTTGATGCTATTCATCTCCGCATGTTCCCATTGTCATTAAGAGATAGAGATAAAGCTAGAGCTTGGTTGAAGTCTGTTCCTGCTGAGACGATAACTACTTGGGACCAATTGGAGCAAGCTTTCTTGAACAAATTCTTTCCACCTTCCAAGACTGCTCATCTAAGGACCCAAATCACAAGCTTTATTCAGAAAGATGGAGAGTCATTGTCAGAAGCTTGGGACAGATATAAGGCTTTGCTGGAAGCCTGCCCACACCATAGGTTAGAAAAATGGTTGATCGTCCACACCTTCTACAATGGTCTAGAATATTCTTTGAATGTGTCTCTTGACTCCGCAGCTGGTAGAGCTTTGATGAACAGAAGGCTAACAGAAGCCTATGATATTATTGAGAGTGTTGCTACAAATCATCACCAATAGGCAAATAAAAGAGGTCATAACTCGAGGAAACTCTCGGGAGGTAAGTTTGAGGTAGACGGTGTTAATTTAATCATGTCAAAATTTGATTCTTTGAATAAACATTTTGACATGCTTGAAAAACCTCATATAAATGCCATAGGTGCTTCTAACAATTTTTGTGAGATTTGTGGAGCACAGGGACACATAGGTGTCGAATGCCAAGTTAGAATTGGATCCTCGCAAGGTGCACCGGTGGAGCAAGTGGAATCATGCCACAATTTCCATGACTTCAACCAAAAGGGGAGGAATGATCCGTATTCCCAAACTTACAACCCCGATTGGAGGTCACTTCCTAACTTCTCTTACCGGAATAGTCAGTACCAAGCTGGGCAAGGTAATGCTAAACCCCCTTCTGGACTCCAACAAGTACAAAAATGTAGACTTGAGTATCTTCTTAAGAATTTTGTTAAGAGTCATTCTAACCAAAATGAGGAGTTTAGGCACCATGGGCAAGTTGTGACTGAGACAATTAAAGAGTTGTCAGCTAAGGTTGACAATTTAGCCATTCATAATAAGATGTTGAAAACCCAAATTGCCCAACAAGCAAGCACTTCACATAGGCAACAGGGTAAGTTTCCTGGTCAACTTGAAATCAACCCAGGCAATGAACATTGTAAAGTTGTGAGTTTGAGGAGTGGAAAGAAATTAGAGGATTCCAAGGGTAAGGGGGAGAGTGAAAAAGATAAGGGAATTGAGGATAAAGAGACTAAGACACAACCCTTAGAAGAAGAGGAAACTACTTAGAAGGTGTCTAAGTATGTACCCCCTGAACCACACCAACCCCCAGTTCCCTTCCCTCAAAGATTGGCTAAGGCCAAGCTAGACAGGCAATTTGGGAAGTTCCTAGAGGTCCTAAAGAAATTGTACATTAATGTACCCTTCACTGAGGCATTGAAACAAATGCCTACCTATGCTAAATTTCTTAAGGACATTTTGTTTAATAAGAGAAAGCTGGAGGAATATGAGACAGTAGCTTTAACTGAGGAGTGTAGTGCTTTAATTCAAAATAAATTGCCTTCTAAGCTGAAAGATCCAGGTAGCTTCTCTGTTCCTTGTTTGATTGGTAACACTAGTTTTGATAAAACTTTGTGTGATTTGGGGGCAAGTGTTAGTCTTATGCCCTTTTCTATGTATAAGAAATTGGAGGTGGGTGAACTAAAACCCACAACTATCTCCCTTGAATTAGCGGATCGGTCTGTCAAATATCCCGTAGGCATCTTGGAGGATGTTCCTATTAGAGTGGGTAAGTTTTACCTGCCGGTGGATTTTGTTGTGCTTGACATGGAAGCTGATGCTAAAATGTCGATCATACTTGGGCGTCCATTCCTTGCCACTGGAAGGGCGATCATTGATGTCTATGAAGGAAAATTAACTTTGCGATTGAATGATGAGGAAGTAGTTTTTGATGTTTTTAAATCTGAAAATAATTCTAATTCCTTAAATTCATGTAATCGCATAGATGCTACTGACGTTGTGGATAATGTTGTGCTTTCAGGCATGCAGGAATCAGTGACTAATGCTATGCTAGAAAAGACTTTGCCCAAGGGTACCACAAAATTTGAGAAGTCCAAGCCCTGCAAGAAAGGACCTAAGAAGCAGAATGACAAGTGTGTCGAGAAGCATGAATTTAAACTCGGGGATAAAGTTCTTGTTAATAACTCACTTCTATGTTTCTGTCCTAATAAGTTATGGTCGAAATGGTCAGGACCATATGAGATTGTTCGAGTTTTATCCTACGGTGTGCTTGAGGTGAAGAAAGAAGGCCATAAGCATTTCATGATAAATGGCCAGAAAGTGAAACACTTTGAAGGAGTGGGGACTGAGCACTACTCCGTTGACATCGCCTGAGTACAGAAACCACACCAAGTCAAGCTAATGACTTTAAACAAGTGCTTCTTGGGAGGCAACCCAAGTTTCTTTTTTTTTTCTTTTAATTTCTTCTTTTTCTTTTGATTTTGTGTGTTGGATTACTGGTTTGATCTTTATCTCATGGATTTTGTTTAGGTTTGACCCTTTTTGAAGCTCAAATTAGAAGGAGGGTGAAGTCAGAAAGTTCCACACTCAGCCCATGATAAATTCCATGGCCATGGCTTGAACACTAAAAGATTTTCCACCACCGTAGTGAGTTCTTTTCTTTTATCTCTTCTCTAGTTATAGATTCTTTCATTGGGGACAATGTAAATTCTAAGCTTAGGGGGTATTTTCTTTTTCATATTAGATTATTAGTTTCATCCATTTTTATGTCTCTTTTTGCATTGCATCTTCATGTTGTATTTTCACACCATTATATCTCTCAGCTTTCTGATTGAACTTGTGCCCCTCTCTTTGAGGATTTTGAGATGGTATTGATTTGAAACCCAATTTGTTGATTCTTATGATAGGCAACAGGAATTGGTTTAATTGATAGTAGAGGTGATCTCTTGATAGTTGATAATTAGCATATGTTCTTTGAATTTGTGTTTCTCATTGATTTTTAAACTTCTAAATGTGAGTTTTGAGCCTGTATGGGATTTATGCACTATATGATTTTTGCTCCCATTCTTTGTGTTGAGTGATATTTCCTCATTGATTTTGTGCTCTAGAACTTGATTTGAAACTATTTTGAGGTGAAATTTTTTGTTTGCATGCTTGAATGTGATTAAGGCATCTTAGGTATTTTTTTGGCCTTTTGAAATAATTATCACACTTTCATCCACTAGTTGCCCATTTTAAGCCTATTGCATAATTGTTTTTCTTGATGCCTATGATGATATATTATTGGTAATCATTTAGAATATTAAATAAAGTAAATTGGGTTTGAAAGTTGTGAAAAGTGTGTTGGGAATCATATGTGAATGACCCTTCTCTTTCTCAAATGAAAAAAAAAATAAAGAAAATCATAAGATCAAAGCTTGAAAAAGAGGAGAAAGAGAAGAAGGAAAAGTAAGGAAGAAAATGCTTGGAAATGTGGAGTTATGCTTTAGATTGAAAAATGCCTTTACTCCATTTATGTTCTATTGGATTCTTGTGCTTATTGAAAATTTTGTTAGCCCTTTGTGCATACCTTCCTTTCTTTACCCTACCTAACATTATTCCCATGGCCCCATTACAACCCTTGAAAGACCTTTTGATTCTTGCATGCATGCTGATTATTAGTGAAAATTTAGTTTCTTATCAAGCTTATGGAAGTGCTGTTTGAGGAATCTTGAGCGCATTGTCTTTACCCTTAAACACTTTGAGTGTAGTTAGTAGAGTGAACCTAATTCTGTGAGGAGCATGATTTCTGAGAACTTAGCATCTAATTGGACTTGATTTTGATTACCTCTCTAATTCTTGGTATGCTTTTGCCTATTGCTTGTTTGGTTGTTTTCTCGGGTTCCTCATTCATTATGGTCTCTTGATCCCACTTCTTGGTTTGGCATTAGTCATTGCTTGGGGACAAGCAAAACCTTAAGCTTGGGGGGATTTGATGTGTGTGAAACAACATCATATTTTGTTCTTGTTTTGCATATATTTTTATGTATTTTAGGCATTTTAGTTTCCCTTTTTATTTGTTTTTTCCTTTAGTTCGGATAACTGCGGTGTTTTTTGGTGTTATTGTGCAGGATTGGTGCTAAATTGGCCTTGGAATGGATGGAAAGCTTGCTTGATTGAAGTTGGAGCTTTACGAATAGCAAAAAGGCACAAAAAACTCACTCTAGAGAGATCCACGACCTACTTGTGGAATTTTCCACAGCCATAGATGAAGCAGCAACTTGAAAAAGCAAAAGAGAAAATCCAGAGAGTTCCACGGTCAGGCCGTGGAATTCAAGTTGAGGCAAAAGTGTCCTATGGCAGCAAGATCCACGGCCAGCCCGTGCATTGATCCACGGCTGTGGATCGCAGTACGCATCAGTTTTTAAGTTTTATTTTTTATTTCGTTTGGGGCCTTTTAGCCAATTAAAACCCTAGGGGTATAAATAGATATTCTGAATACAATTTTGAGGGTTCCAATTCAGTTAAAAGGAGGCACACTTGGAGGCTCTTGATCTTCATCTTTCTCCTCTCTTCTCTCTTTGATTACGGGTTTGGATGTTCTTGAATTTGATTTCTTGTTTCTTCTCCTCTATGTCTGAGTAGTTCTTTTTGTTTCTAGGATTGGGCAATGCCCTTTGATACACTGATGATGATTAATTGACTTTGTTTCCCCTTTTATTAATCTTGAATGTTCTTTGATTCAATCCTTATTGCGCTTATTCATGTGAATTTGCTGGCCACATATTTGCATCTCATAGATATCTAGGGACTTATTGAGAGCTGAACCTAGGTGTTGGAACCATAAGAATTGAACTTAAGGTCTAAATCACGAGAGTAGGTTTAGCCTTTAGAGAATTCAATGAATTACCATAAAGCGTAATGAGTTTATTTAAATTCAATTACCACGAGAGTAGGAATTGGTTTAATTAGGCACAGTTCTTGTCTCTTGAGAAAGAACATCAACTAATTTAGGGTAATTCACCTTTAATTGAATTTCAATTTTAATAAAAGGGTTGTCAATTAGGATTTGTCTTGTATCATTGTGGTTACCCCAATCTTGGAAGCTTTCTTAAATCTGAAAAACCTTTCTTAATAACTAGCTGTTTTTGTTCTTAATTTTGCACTCTAGTATTTATTTATTTAATTGCTTGGTTACTAAGATCTCATCAATCAATGATTATATTTTCTTTGTATAATTTAATTGAATTAATTAAATAATTGATATTCATAGACACAGTCCCTGTGGATTCGATCTTTTATTACTTGACGATGAAACCGTACACTTGCAGATTTCACACACCAATATCATCCATCCTTACATTATCCCCTCAACTACTTAGATAAGGAGGGTATCTTTCTTCCTCACACTATCTAGAATCCAAGAATACCTCAAGTAGAGAAGGCACTGTCCATCCTCAACTACATTCCATCCAGGGAGAGCTCAGGTGAAGAGGGAGGGAATTATTCGTCCTTATCCTCAACCACACTTTGCCAAGTCTCCCCCTAGGACCAAGGATATCCAAGAGAATGAGTTACTTATAAAATCAATCATCAATTCAATAATCATTCTCATATCACAATATCATGCATAAATATCAAATCAATTATGCATCAAGATCATCATATCATATTCTCAAATCTTAGTATCATACTTAATCATCTAGTTAAGTGTTTCTCATAATATTCTTCTCATATCATGGCATAAGGCCTCACATTTCATTATATGTGCAATATAATAACTCATCATGTTATCATTTATATCATAGGTCAAACATATCATAGCCATTTATTCTCGAGATCAAGTGTTCTTGAGGTCCCTTGCTCTTGTATCAATCTTGGATTCATATTTCTAGGCAATATAATAGGTTAGGACAAGGTTCTAACTTGCTATCTTTGGATAATCAAATTAGATTTTATGTCACATAATCAATTATCATCACTGAGTAACTAGTTATGGACCTTTCTTCATGTTTCTGTTTTAAAACAATAAAGCCTAACCTAACCGGTTATTGCAGAACATAACTCTGTGTTATGTTACAATAATCGATTAGGCCAAGTTCATAACCGATTATTCATGTATAAGGAGGCTCTACCAAGAACCAATAACCGGTTATGGCTTGCCCCTAATCGGTTATTGGGGGCATTTTCAGACGTGAAACAGAGCTTCAAGTGAGGGAACCCCAAAACCAACTCATTCTCATATCAAAATCAAATAAAAAACTCATCAAATATGAAACCAAACCATCATGGAATAAGATAACAAGCATGGGTAATCCTCAATCCATAAGTTCAAAACCTTCTCAAGGATCAAAATCTTCATCATTTCAAGTTCAAGAGCATCTTAGGTTTTGAAACCATTTCTTGTAAAAATCATGTTCAAATCCATCATTCAAAACAAATTTTCTTTCAAATCCATAAGAAAACAAATTTAATCTAAGAAAGTTTGAAAAAACACCCCCTACCTAGTTTGAGGTTGCTTCCTTCTTTCTTTTCTTGGCTTTCCTTTCTTCTTCCCCTTGTTCCTTCATCCTCCCTTTGATCTTTCTTGTTTTCTTTTGTTTGTTTTGCTCCTCTTTTTCTTTTCTGCTGAGCGTGAGATTAAGAGAATAGAGAGTGAGTGAGAGAGTTAATAATCACATATTTTATATATTAATAAACCCTCATCTTTAGTCATTTACACTCCTTATGTACTTAATTTTTAGAGCTTGGTCATGTTTTGCAAGTTTAGGCTCAAATTGTGCTTAATTGATAATTCCTAGCATTGTTGAGGTTTTAAATTGTTTCTGTATTTTGACTATATCTTGAGTTCTAAATATTTGATAATTATACATTTTACCTTGTAGGAAAGATGAGAGGAAGCTCTAGAACTTTCATGAAGAGCTCAAAGTCTCAGTCGGATGTCTAGTAGACCTAACTGGGCCTGGAAGTTTAGACTCAGATTTGGGGAGCATATGACATTAAAGTGAGCATATCTTGGTCAATTCAAGTCCAAATCAGATGAGAATTAGGCCACTGCATTCCTATAAGGCCCAACTGTGTTTGGGAAGCATAATGAGACACTAGGGGCTAATTTAGGGGGTAGTTTTAGCCATAAAGAAGGGGAATCCGAGATCAACCCCACAAGCATCATGATTACACTTCCACCTTCTCTATTTTCTCCTCTTGCTCTCTATAATTTCATTTTGCTCTTCTTTTCATATTTTTATGAGTTCTTTCCTTCTCATGGAGGGCTAAACATCTTGTAATCAATTCTGGATTCTTGAAGAAATTTCAGTTTGGATTCTTGAGATCTTGTTCTGATTTTGTTTTTCTGATTTGTATTTGGATTCTTCTTCTTCTCCTTCTTTTTCTTAATCTTGATCTGATTAAATCTTGTTTTGAGATTGAGAATCTTGATTGAATTTAGGTTGATTAATCTGGTTTAATCACAGAATTAGAAGTTAGGTGCTGAATTGTGCTTAGGTTAATTGAATTCGGATCTAAAATTAACATAGATCTAACATGAATTATACGATTGTGAATTTGTGTATCTATTGTTAATTGAATTCTAGATGATTGTCTAGTATGAATTCTGGATTTAATGTAGAGATTTCGGTTAATTCCAAGTTAATTATTCAAATGCAATTCAAATGTTTGATTTATGATCTATGATAGAATCCACCAAATTTCGGATAGATTTTTGAATTGATTACGCTTTTAATTGATTGTTCTTTCCTTAATTCTGTTATTTTCTATTCTGTTTATTAACTTCTTCCCCCCAATCTCGGCTTGATCTGATTAAATTGTTATTAAACATTCTTGAGAGACAATCCGGTGTTAACTCCTATGCTACAAGCCATAGGTACAAATTGGTTTTAATTTTGATTGAGTTCGGCGCTCATTAAAATTTTGGCGTTGTTGCCGGGGATTGTTTATTGTGATCTGATCATATTAAGTGACCATACTAACTCTTGTTCTGTCATTATATTTTGATCATAACTGCTGAATTGTATTCTATTGCATTTCTGTTACTGTCACATTGGTTATTGCTGATATTGAACATACTTTGTTACCTTTTGTGACAATTGCATTGCAAGATCTCCTTGTAAGTATCATTCACTCATTTTGGACGTGTTCCTTATTGGGAATTGCGGATACATCACGCAGCAAAAAACAGGGATTCCCACTGAGGATCCATGCGAAAAAGCCATAATCTGAGTTTTTAAATGATTTACCTCTTAAAGCGTGATCAAAAGGAAGGGTGTGAATCACCAACACCGTAATAGAAATAATGTCTCTACGGTATCCACACGAACAGACTCACGAACGTCCAACGTCTGCAAAGAGAAGCCTCACGTCTCTCACACAGTGCTAGCTGCGAAGAGAAGAGAAGAAACTTGTCGCTCACTCACTCACTTTTTCTGTAGGTGCGGTTAGGGTTCTGAATTGTATATCTTAGCAGGCCCTTAGCAGTACTATTTATAATAGTGACTGCCTTAAGTGAGTGTGAGCAGAGCAAGGTAAGCTGTGCAACCTTAGACCCATCTGTTATGAGTCTGACCCATATTTGAATCCCAATCTAACTTGGATCCATTGCTCCAATTTTAATCTGCTCTATGTGTGTGACCCTGCAGGTTCTTATTATGTTGGAAGTAATATTAAAATGCTTATTTTAATATTACAAGCAGTGAGCGGTATCTAGCAATGCATCGCTGCTACCCAAGTAATAAGAATGTCAGTGATTTGATATAACTTTTTCGTGACCAATGTTTCCGTGTCGTCTAGTCCCTTTGTCAAAATATCTAGATTGAACACAAGGCATGGAATGCGTCACCCTTGTATAGTCCAATCATTCATTTCCTGATACTTAAGTAGACTTTGTAACAACAAATGAAATCAATATCTCATATTGACTCATTTGAGCATGGCCATGCATTTCGCAGTCTCACTCAATCAGGGGGCCCGAAGATATCGCTCCTGTTATGTAGGAGTGACAAATCTCATCTAGGTCACTCACATCCCTCTGCATGATTTGCGGTATGTCCAATAACTAACTTTATAATCACCTTGTTACAGATGACGTTTGATGGTATTAAAACACACAATTCCTCATGTAGGAATCGTAGTGATTTCAGGTCAAAAGACCACAGACACCATTGTCACTATGAGAATCGCTTATGACACTCACGTAACGATCCAAGTAGTGTTCTCATGGTGGGTCAGTCCAATACATCATTACTCTAATGTGTACTCATGTGAAGACTTGATATCTTATATCCATAACCTGTGAGATGTGGTCATCAGTCTATGCACATACTAGTCTCAATGTATTATTGTTGTCCTAACTAACAATAATACTTGACTAGGGACATTTAAGAATAGTGCTGTAACTAAAAGGATCTCACAATTAAGTCATCCACTTGATGTTCTATGGCATCAAACTTACTATTCTAAGGACTTTATTATGTTTATCAAAAAAGAACATAATAAATGAAATGCCTCATATATAAAATAGCATAATAGAATGTATGTAAATACAGAAAATGTATTGGCCTCTAGGGCATACACCAACATTCCTAACTATCTAACACTGTTCATACCTGCTAGCACCTTTTCACCATTTTCTAATTTTTACGGGTGTAGGGGCAGACTAGTGTTAATTTGACTGTGATGTTTTGAGCTGAGACTTGGTCCTCAAGGTTTAATCATCATTTTGAGGAAGGTAATCTCCTTGGGATCATCCACTCTGATTTTAGCCAAATTTCATCATCTGATAGGAGTTTTGAGAAAAGTAGGGATATAAAGATAATTTTTGTAGTTATTTTTGTATCTCCGAATGAGTTGATTTTTGCTCAGTTGATAGAAAAAAATCAAAATCACTCGGCTAGAGAAGATGTAACACCCCTTTTTGGAAGGGAACGTCACATTGTCAATTACAATGCGGAAATAAAATTCTATAAGTTAAGACCCGGTTCCTTTTAATATAATATATATTTACTTGATTATAGTTATGTAATTAAATTGGTGAATATATTTTTTTTTGTCATTTCACAATAATAATAACAATAGTTAATAAACACAGTGACGAAACATAAATGGAAATAAAGAATAAAAGCAAAGGTAAAGCATACATTGGAATTAACATTGCGTATTCATATATATATTTATCAAACTGTTTGTTACAAAGCCTGGTATATCAAAAAGCAAAACTATACCTGCCCTAAAGGATCATACATATACATCCCCACGGTATCAGAAATAAATAGCCCACTACAGTCAAAATATCATGCCCCAAAATAAAATGCTGGTAGCCCTCAGTAGCAACCAGTAATATCAGTCCCTCAGATGAGGAGGAATCGTGTCAGGATCCTCTTCAGGATCCTCTGCGAGGTCATCCTCGGGGACCTCCTCGGGGTCTTCCTCATCAGAGGAAACCTCCATAGGAGCCACTGAATAACGGGTCGGGGCCCGAGCAGTGGAAACAAAAGTATCCTCCTATGGGGTGTAGTGGCGGTCACCCCACATCTCCCGGATGGGCAAGTAGAATTCTAGACACACGCTGATGCTGCCCGTGAAGATGGGCGAATCATGACGCCTCCAAGCTAGTGAGATCGACACCTCTCCCTCGTAGATGAACCGCTCGGAGTTCAAGTTAATGTACCAGCAGTCTGGCCCTCCGAGGAAAATCAGACGTACATAACCCAGAAATCCACTCGGGTGCACCGCCATGATCCGACACTAGACGCTAATCGCGATCGGGCCAAAAGCCGGGGAAATCGGGAGCTTCGCCTTCTTTGCCATTGTCTTCGATAGAACACAATATACAGATGGGAAATAATAGAAAGACATGGAAGAGGTAAGACATCCTACCATCATTACCAATTATAGCAACAAGAAACAAAACAATGCAAAGCGCCCACGTAGCATTTTTTTGATAGCAATAGTGATAATAAACATTAAGTAGCAGTTATAATCAACCAAGCAGTTCCAGGAAGTTATATATATATCAGTAATACAATAGTTCCAATTATAATAATCATAAATGTTAGATAATTCATGGACCCACTATGCACATGCATATAAAGTCAAAATCATACTCCATGGAGCTAGACACAAAACAGTCGGAGAGAACGATCAGGAGGTATGTCTATATTCTTGGCTGCCGAAGCCCTCAAGTGCTATAATTCTCAATTTATCAACATGCACATCATGGTATTTTACAAGACATTCTACACAGATCTCGATATAGGATAGTGTCATGGTCAGGATCGTTGGTGCGTTTGCATCGGTTTGTCCCACGGTCCAGAGGGGCTACCAACTGCCCCCTGTGAGACACCCACGCCCCGACACCCCCAAGGTCAACTACAGGACCACACTTGTCTGTTCGCACCCGCACATAGGTGTGATTCAACTCCTAGGCTAAAGGCCTTAACAAAGTCCAACGGACATTCACAATGCATACAGACTCTATGCATAAACATGTATGATCATTATTACATACAATTCCACAATATGCCACAATTTGCCAAAGCAAGAATCAACACAATCATTGGTCACTCACATGGACCCACAATATCATAATATTATAATTAAATAAATTAATGCATTTTTAAGGTGTATTATGAATTCTTGCTTAGGTTTAGCTTTTTTTACAAAGTTTGTCTCTAAAGGAATTCTCGTAATTAATTAAATTCTCTTAGGTAATTTATTTATATACACTTGGAAGGTTATTCTAAGATCTCAAAATCTCACACTCTCTTGTTCTTACCCTAATTTTAAAATTTATGAATCTTAAAGTATAATTTAATTTTCCAATCTGCTAATTCTTGAATCCTATTACCATTAATTTAATCACTAGGTGTTAGGTGATAAATTTTGAATTTTGGATTCAATGGAGAAGAATGCCTCTAGTGTACAAATGTGAGGCTACCTTTCGACGCAAAATAATATGACAGAATCAATGTTGGTAGGAAATCATTATTTGATCGGAATGGCTAAAAGTCAAGTTCTGTCGGATGAAGATTATGTCGGGTAAAGATCAATTTTGTCGAATAATGCATGATGCTGTCGAATATACTAGAAGATCAGCAGAAATCCTAATTCGATGGATGGGTGTTGACGTTGGAGAAATCTTCTAAGTGTTGAACCAATGAAAGTACTATATGGTCAGAAATTCTAATTCGATGGATATTGACATTGGAGAAGTTTCTCTACTAAATGGTTAGAAATTCTAACTCGATGGATATTGGCATTCTAACTCGACAGATATTGACATTGGAGAACTTTCTCTACTAAATGGTCAGAAATTCTAACTCGACGGATATTGACATTAGAGAAGTTTCTCTACTAAATGGTCAGAAGACCAAATTTGACAAATATGGTCAGAAGATCAAATTCGACGGATATAGTCATTGTACTAAATGGTCAGAAGTTCAAATTGTTACAATTGTTTACAAAGAATCCCTAAATTTTGGGCCTCAAAATCGTGGCCATCCGAGAACCAATCTGACATCATTTTCTTCCATGTCATACATTCCAATCCATTCAGATACATCAATATACACAAACAAATAATCTAATAGCATAAACACATCATAAACAACATGCAAACAAAGGATAACCCTCAATAGGGTTTCCTCATAATCAATCACAGACAAGGTTTCTAAATGCTAATAGAGGTTGAGGAGGAGTGTCTTCCTCTTACCTAAGAGAAGCACAAGGAAAGGATGCTCCTTTTTGCTTAGAAATTTCGTGCTTAGCTTCCTGAAAGCCCTAGAACATTCAAACTTACAAAATTAAAACTAAATCTTGAAATGGATACCCATGGTCACCAAAATGACCATGGGTCACGAAAATGAGAAGAGGGGGAGAGAAAGCCATGAGCTTTTACCTTAAAGCTCTAACCTTTGAGCTTCAAAGGTGGAAGAGGATGAAGATGGAAAGAATGGTGAACTCTTGAAGATGACTTCCTAAAAAATGATGGTCCTCCAAACACAAAGTAGGTGCAAGGGGTGTGACAGCTTGAAGATAAAATGGAGGTGTGGGTGGTAAGGGTGTTGCTGCTGTGGAGTGAAAAGAGAAGGGAGATAGGAGAGGGAGAAAGAGAGCAGATGTGAGGGAGAGAAAATGAGAGAAGTGAAAATGTAATATGCTCCCCCTAGCCCAACCGTGCAGCACATAGGGGGAGGGAGGAGAGAGAGTGTAAAGTGGTTGGAGGAAGCTTCCTAGAAGCTTCCCTCAAGCTTCCTTAAGAAGCTTCACGCGCTCTGATAAGCCTATATTTTATAACATTTAATTAAACAAATGATGGTGATTTGCTTGTAATTATGAAATAATTTTAAATGGATCTTTATCATTATCTTCGTTTTGCAGATCTAGAAAGATTTAATGCATTTGGAGAGAAAGCAGGTGAAAATGTTGTGGTTTCAAGGCAAAAGAGGAAACCTTTGAATGGCGGAGTTCATTTAACCTAAATCAGGCTTGACATTCACTTGAAGAAGGGCTATGGATTCATAAAGATCAATTTCTCCCTTTGAAGCAATGAAAGAAGAGTTTCTGAGAAGAATCAAGGCCGAAAAATGAAAAAGTCAAAATACAGGGCCTGCGTCAGAATACAAGGCCTAGAAGTACAAGGCCGTATGAGAATACACAGCCTAGGCTGTGTACGCCTCTGACTTTGCAATTGAAATAGTGAAATTTGGCCCTTCTAACTCAGAATCATACACGGCCTAGGTCGTGTATGCATACATGGCCGTGTATCTTTCCAGACAGAAATCAGAAACTCAATTATTGAAACTTCTGCGCGAAGTTTACGTTGGGGGCCTATATATTGACATTCTTGGCACGTTTTGAAGGGAGTTCTGACCTAGGAGGAGTAGCTACAACTCTTTAGAGAAGGAGAGAGGAGGCATAGAATTAGAGATCTAAAGAAAGGAGGGGCAGATCTGAAGAAAAGAAATGCAGATTTGAAGAAAGGAAGGATTTTCTTGGAGGCTTGAAGAGCTGAATTTCTACAAAAGGGGTTTTTGATCTTTCTTTCTTTCTATTTCTCTTATTTCTTTTGCTATTTTTTCATGGATCTGTATCTTATTATAAGTTTGTTTGTATTAAATATGTGTGGTTAAACTCATAGCTAGGGCTATGGGGGATCTTGTGTTCTTAATTTTTTGAATCTGCTTTCTAAATTGATTATGGTAATTTCTTTGTGGGTTTACTATATTACTTGAATTCTTGTCATAACTTGATCACTTGTGACATTCATTAATTCATTGTTTGACCGATGACCATCCGCACTCAATGAGTAGATCTATATGGTAAGCCTGGGATTATATTGGTGAATGACCAAACATCAATTTTTCCTACCAATGGAATTGACGGGTTGTTAGTTCATATCTTGAAATTGGAACTTAATGCATTCTTGATTAATTCAACTAAATGACCAAATAGGTAGATTAAATTAATAATAGAATATTGTTTTATCCATGACCATTGGGATTCAATAGCTTATAAGATAATATTAGCAAAAGAATTACTTGTATCATAATTGAAAGAAGATCTGAATAATGAGATTCAAGTGAACCTTGCGCCCTAGTACCTCTCTATCTCTGCTCACCTTTTCTTTATTTAATTATTTTTTTTTATTTTCTCATTTAGTTTTTGATTTTTAATTTGGATCTGACATACACTTTCGACTGTCTAAATAACATAAGAGTTTTACAACTTTAGTAATTATCATCTATTCCTCGTGGGATCGATAACTTGGACTTATAGTCCTATATTACTTGGCGATAAAGTGCACTTGCTCTTAGTGTATTTTACACTTACCAAGTTTTTGGCGCCGTTGTCGGGGAATAATTTTGGTAATATTAGAGACGTAAAATTCTAGTTAATTTAGATGAAATTTTTATTTTAATTTATTTTATCTGTTTTATTATTGTGTTTTGCTTTTGTTTATCTTTATTTGCTTTTATTTTTATTTAACCTTATTTGTATTTATTTTCTTATTTTGTATATTTCTGTTTTGTTTTTATTGTCATTTTTTTTATTTTATCTTTCTTTTCTTTTACTTTTGTTTATAATTTTTGTTCATGTATTTTTAATTAATTTTTCACTGTAATTTTCACTTGTTCATTTTTTCTTATTTATGTTCACTCGCTCTCAGTTTCTTGATTTGATATTTGATCCAGAAATTGAGAAAACAACTTGCAGTTAAGAAAGCAAACTCAAATTTCAGCTGTGACAGAAGACATAAACAGAATGGAAGGACCAGCAATTGAAGGGAATCGTGACGAAATAGCTAACCCAGTAGAGCGGACCACGCTTGAGTACTCTATGCCCACTGCTGAAGGGTATGGAGGAAGTATTATAAGACCACCTGTGGCAGCTAACAATTTTGAGATCAAACCCGCATTGATCTCCATGATTCAGAATTCTGTACAGTTTGGTGGATTACCTTCAGATGATCCAAATCAGCATTTGGCTAGATTCTTATAGTTGTGTGACACTATCAAGTACAATGTAGTAACAGATGATGCAATCAGATTGCGACTCTTTCCTTTCTCTCTTAGAGATAGGGCGAGTCAATGGTTAACGTCATTTCCAAGGGGTTCCATCACTACATGGGATCAATTGACACAACAGTTTCTGGCTAAGTATTTTTCTCTTTCTAAATCTACTAAGTTAAGAAATGATATATCTTCTTTTGTGCAGTTTGAAATGGACACTCTTTATGAAGCTTGGGAGCGCTTTTAAGAGTTATTGAAGAGATGTCCACACCATGGATTTCCCGTGTGGCAGCAAGTCTAGACTTTTTATAATGGTTTATCTTCTACAAACCGTTCCCTCATTGATACTGCTGCAGGAGGTACAATATGGAGGAAAACACCTACTGAAAGCCAAGCATTGATTGAAGAAATGGCGCTGAACAGTTATCAATGGCAAAATGAGCGCCAAATTCTTAAGAAACCAGTAGGAGTGCATGCTGTGGACGCTTCTACTACCATTCTGAATCAATTGCAAGCTTTGACAAAGAAGGTGGAAACCTTGATGGTAACAAGTAGTGCAGCCCCATCAACTATTTGCGACGCATGTGGAGGACATGGTTGTAACATCTCGAAAATTCTTTATTTCATTATAAATGATCATTTTATAATATTTATGATTTTTAGGAATTTTTGTGAATTTTTCTGGAAAAGATGAATATTTTAATATATTCTTCGTTTTGCGTGTACACTGAGCGGAGCCAGGGAAAATAGAATATTTTCCCTGAGGCTGGTAAACCTTGAACTGTCAACGTGTCAACGGGGGATCTTACTTAACCCGAGGCCAGACACAATTTACGAGATTTACATTTTTCAAGGTTTTATCTGTTAAATAAAATCGCGATATCATAAAATTATCTGATGAATAATAAAATATTATTTTCATCAATTGTAAATTTTATTCACTGAGAAAATAATTCTACAGTGTAATTAATCATCTGTCAGATGTATTTAATTTGGAGACAAGCTTACTATGCACTTTATCGAGGAGCGCACGAGGCTTCTCAAGGAAGCTTCAAGGAAATTTCTAAGAAACTTCCTTCCCAGCCACTATTCACTCTCTCTCCTCCCATTTTTGTGCAGCACGTTTGACTATAGGGGGGAGCATATTTCACTTTCTTTCTCACATTTTCCCTCCTCCCAATACGTAGCTACTATTCACTCATCTTTCTCTCTTCTCTTTCACCCCACAGCAGCAACACCGTCCACCCACACCTCCATTTCGTACTTTAAAACCGTCACACTCCTTGCACCATTTTGTGTTTGGAGGACCACCATCATTGAGGAAGTCATCTTCTAAGCTCACCATTCTCTTTATCTTCATTCTTTTACATCTTTGAAGCTTAAAGGTTGGAGCTTTAAGGTAAAGCTCTCAGCTTTTTCTTCCTCCCTTCTCATTTTTGTAACCCATGGTCATTTTGATGACCATAGGTATCCATTTCAATATTTGGTTCTGATTTGGTAAGTTTGAATATTCAAGGATTTCTAAGAAGCTGAGAACGAAGTTTCTGGCCAAAAAGGAGCAGTCTTTCTTTGTGCTTCTCTAAGGTAAGAGGAAGACACTCCTCCTCAACCTCTTTTAGCATTTAGGAATGCTGTCTATGATTGGTATGGAGGGTCATCTTTGTTTGCATGTTGTTTGTGATGTATGTGAGCTATTTGATTGTTTTTGTGTGTTTTGATATATATTTGAATGTATTGGAATGTGTAATATGGAAGGAAATGACGTCCGATTGGTTCTCGGATGGTCACGGTTTTGAGCCCAGAAGTTTGGAGATTTCATGTGAAAACTAGTAACAATTTGAACCTGACCATGCCCGTCGAATTTGATTTTCTGACCATTTTCGTCGAATGTCAAAATCCGTCGAGTTTAGACTTCTGACCATTTCCGTCGAATGTCAAAATCCGTCGAGTTTAGAATTCTGACCACCAAACACAATGTCAAAATCCGTCGAATTTAGGCTTCTGACCATTTCCGTCGAATGTCAAAATCCGTCGAGTTTAGATCTCTGACCACCAAACACAATGTCAAAATTCGTCAAATTTAGACTTCTGACCATTTCCGTCGAATGTCAAAATCCGTCGAGTTTAGATCTCTGACCACCAAACACAATGTCAAAATCCGTCGAGTTTAGACTTCTGACCATTTCTGTCGAATGTCA
Organism: Ormosia semicastrata; assembly: GCA_029884595.1. NCBI lineage: Eukaryota > Viridiplantae > Streptophyta > Magnoliopsida > Fabales > Fabaceae > Ormosia > Ormosia semicastrata. The sequence goes on along the minus strand of JAQQTO010000044.1, from coordinate 34,654,362 downwards.
AAACCCGTCGAGTTTAGATTTCTGACCACCAAACACAATGTCAAAATCCGTCGAGTTTAGGCTTCTGACCATTTTTGTCGAATGTCAAAATCCGTCGAGTTTAGATCTCTGACCACCAAACACAATGTCAAAATTCGTCGAGTTTAGGCTTCTGACCATTTTTGTCAAATGTCAAAATCTGTCGAGTTTAGATTTCTGACCACCAAACACAATGTCAAAATCCATTGAGTTTAGACTTCTGACCATTTCCGTCGAATGTCAAAATCCATCGAGTTTAGATCTCTGACCACCAAACACAATGTCAAAATCCATCGAGTTTAGACTTCTGACCAATATCTTTCTACCAATGTTGTTTCTATCAGGTCATTTTCCGTCGAAAGACAGCCTCAATAGTACCCTAGCGACACTTCTTCGTCGAATCCAAAAATTATAATTATCGTCTAACACTTTGTGATTTAATTAGTGGTAACAGGAAGCAATAATTAGCAAATTGGGAAATTAAAATATACTGAGATTCATAAATTTTAAAGAACCAAGAATGGAATTTTAATAAGACTTTGGATAATTTTAATTAGGGTAAGAACATGAGAGTGTGAGATTTTGAGATCTTAGAATAACCTTCTAAGTGTATATGAATAAATTACCTAAGAGGATTTAAATTAACTAAGAGAATTCCTTTAGAGACAAACTCTGTAAGTAAAGCTAAACCTAATCAAGAATTCATAATACGCTTTAAAATGTATTAATTTATTTAACAACAATATTATGCTATTGTGGGTCCATGTGGGTGACCATTGACTGTGTTAATTCTTACTTTGGCAAATTGTGACATATGATGGAATAGTATATAATAATGATCATACATGATTATGCATAGAGTCTGTATGCATTGTGAATGTCCGTTGGACTGTCATAAGGCCTAGTTGCCTAGGAGTTGAACACACCTTAGTGCGGGTGCGAATAGACAAGTGTAGGTCATCGGTTGACCTTGGGGGCGTCAGGGTGCGGGTACCTCGCAATGGGCAATTGGTAGCTCTCTGTCCGTGGGGCAGACCGATGCAAACACACTGACGATCCGGACCAAGACACTGTCCTATATCGCGATCTAGAGCAGACTGTCTGTATAATGCCATGATGTGCACGTAGGTAAATTCGAAATTATAGCACTTTGGCCTCGGCAGCCTAGTTGCAGACATGTCGCCTGATCTTTCTCTCCGACCGTTTGTGTCTAGCTCCATGGAGTAGGATTTTGACTATTGAGGGCACATGTGCATAGAGAGTCCATGAATTATCTGGCATACATTGTCATTATAATTGGAACTGTTGTACTTCTGATATATCTATATGTATATGACTGCCTGGAACTGTTTAGTTGATCATAATTGCTATGGACTGTTTATTACCATTATTGCTGTCATAAATGCTATATGGGCGCTTTGCGCCGTTTGGTTTCTCGATGCTATAATTGGTAATGATGGTAGGATGTCTTACCTCTTTCTTGTACTTCTCTTGCTCTATGTAAATCTTTGGTTAAAGACTGTAAGTGGGAACGAGGTTGGATTCCTATGGATTTTCTTGGTTTGACCCACTGTATCCGGTGATGTCATTGCGAAGGGAGTTCTATTGGGTTTGTACGAACTGAGTCCACTGGTGGTGTCAAGACCTGGCGAGTCGACTGGACCGACAAGCGTATGCGACCTGCTGGGGATCTGACCTTGACCATGAAGAGGACTGCGGTTGAAAATCATATTCTATATTTTTCACTACACCGGTGAGCCCGGAATTGCCTTATGCATTCGGGATTCGATGGAGTGCCCAACTCCTTAGTTGTAGATAGGGTGTGGGTAGTTGATATTTTATTTTGCATTACCTATATAAAAATGTATTTTGGGTATGTTTATGTTTTAAGGTGATTATCCAGACTTAAAGGTTGTAAATTGAGTACATATTATAATTCATAATTTAACTGGTTATATATGTAACTATTCATTCGTGGCTCCTATTTTCCTCATATGAGAAATGTTTTAATTTATCTGTAAAGTTTGTTATTTGACAATGTTAGCACGCCGACATTTAGTGACCGTGACATAATGACGATTATGCCGTGGTTATTAAATCTAGGGGTGTTACAAGGGTCATACAAGTTTAAACTGTCAAGTTGGTAGTCCCTTTGCCCCAGAACCTAAAGCAGCAAATTTTGTTGGAAATCCTAACCGGCAGCAATACAATCCTTATGCCAACACCTACAATCCCGGTTGGAGGGACCACCCCAATTTCAAATAGGGAAATCAACAAAGCTATCAGCAAAATCAACAGAGAGCCCCACAACCACCTCTAGGTTTTCAAGCACCTGCAGAGAAGTCAAGTTTTGAAAATCTTGTAATAAAGTACATGCAAAATTCAGAAGCTAGAATGAAGACCATGGAGACTCAAATCAGTCAGTTGACTACTCTGATGTCAGAAAAGCCACCAGGATCTTTGCCTAGCTCTACTGAACCTAACCCAAAGGAACAGGTAAAGGCAATCATTCTGAGAAGCGGTAAGGAGCTTGGAGATCATTCTAAGAACAAAGAGGAACACATGCAAGAACATGAAAATACTCTTGATGGGCCAAATACTGTAGAAAATAAAATGATCAGTGAAGCGCCTCCCATGGTACAGGTAAGTGAGCCACAAAAGTCTTCCATTCCATTTCCTCAGAGGCTCCAGAATACCAAGCAGGACAAGCAATTTGCAAAATTCTTGGAGATGTTCAAGAAATTACAGATTAACATTCTTTTCGTGGAAGCTATCTCTCATATGCCAAAATATGCAAAGTTCTTGAAGGAGATACTTTCAAACAAACGCAAGCTTGAGGAATATGAGACAGTCAGATTGAATGAGGAGTGCTCTACCATTCTCTTAAAGAAATTACCACCAAAGTTAAAAGATCCATGGAGTTTTACTATTCCTTACTCTATTGGTAATTCTCATTTTGAGAAAGCATTATGTGATTTGGGTGCTAGTATTAATTTGATGCCTTTCTTTGTGTTTAAGAAACTGGGAATGTAGGAACCGAAGCCCACCAACATTTCACTGTAATTGGCTGATAGATCCATTACTTATCCTCATGGTGTATTAGAAGACATCTTGGTGAAGGTGGATAAGTTCATTTTTCCAGCTGATTTTATTGTGTTAGACATGGAGGAGGATTCTACAGTCCCAATCATACTTGGGCGACCATTCCTTGCTACTGGGAAGACTATGATTGATGTCCAGCAAGGGAAGTTAACCTTGCGATTAAATGATGAGGAAGTTGTTTTTAATGTCTTTAATTCTATTAAGCATCATAGTTCCTATGATTCATGTAATTGTATTAATTTTATTGATGTTGTGGATAGTGCTGTTAGTTCATGTTTGTAGGATTCAGTTACTGATGACGTTCTGGAAAAGATCTTGACCATGGTCAATCCTGACCTTGAGGATGATGAAGAGGTCAAAGAAATGGTAACGCGGTTAGAAGTTGGCATGCCTGTGGACAATAGAAGAAATTGGGGGTATTATGAGGATTTGGATAGGACAAACATGCCTACTCCAAAACCCTCAATTGAGGAGCCTCCCAAACTTAAGCTTAAGCCCCTACCCTCCAATTTAAAGTATGCTTTTCTGGATCCTCCGTCAAATTTACCTATGATTATCTCTGCTTTACTTTCAGGCCCAATAGAGGAGAAACTCATGAGAGTTTTAAGGGAGAACAAGAAAGCATTTGGGTGGACCATTCATGACATTATGGGCATCAGCCATACCATTTGCACCCACAGAATCCACATGGAGGCACAGAACAAGCCGCTTGTGCAACCACAAAGGCAGCTCAACCCAAACATGAAAGAGGTTGCAAAGAAAGAGATAATAAAGCTGCTCGATGTAGATATCATTTACCCCATTTCTGATAGTCCTTGGGTGAGTCCAGTACAAGTAGTGCTATAAAAAAGGGGTACAACAGTCATGGAAAATGAAAAGAAAGAACTCATAACTGTGAGAAACGTGACTGGGTGGCGTATATGCATTGATTATAGAAAATTAAATGATGCCACTAGGAAAGATCACTTTCCCTTACCCTTCATTGATCAAATGTTAGAGAAACTTTCAGGTCATGCATTTTTCTGCTGCTTAGATGGATATTCTGGCTATATACAAATACCTGTGGCACTTGAGGATCAAGAGAAAACCACTTTCACATGCCCATATGGTACATTTACATATAGACGGATGCCTTTTGGGTTATGTAATGCACTGCCTACTTTTCAGCAGTGTATGATGGCCATTTTTTCTTACTTGATAGAGGATTGTATTGAAATTTTCATAGATGATTTCTCTGTGTTTGGCCCTTCCTTTGATGATTGTTTGCATAATCTCAATTTGGTTTTGGAGAGATGCAGGAACACTAACCTTGTCTTGAACTGGGAAAAATGTTAATTCATGGTACAAGAGTGTATTGTTTTGGGGCATAAGATTTCGCCCAAAGGTTTGGAAGTTGATCTGGCAAAGGTGGAAGTAATTACAAAATTACCCCCACCTAAATCTGTTAGGGCCATTCGAAGCTTTCTGGGGCATGCAAGTTTTTATCGGAGGTTTATCAAAGACTTTTCAAAAATTACCAAACCAATGACTAACCTCCTAATGAAGGATGCATCATTTGATTTTTCTAATTCTTGTTTAAAAGCATTTCTTGTCTTAAAGGAAAAATTAATTAGTGCACCCATCATTGTTGCCCCTGATTGGTCCTTACCATTTGAATTAATGTGTGATGCAAGTGATATGGCAGTTGGGGCTGTCTTGGGCCAAAGGAAAGGTAAAGTTTTCTAAACCATTTACTATGCTAGCCGCACTCTGAATGAGGCACAAAGAAATTACACTACCACTGAAAAAGAATTACTAGCAGTAGTATTTACTTTTGATAAATTTCGCCCTTACCTTATTCTTTCTAAGGTTATTTGTTATACTGACCTTTCTGCTATTAAGTATTTGCTTTCCAAACAGGATGCTAAGCCGAGACTGATTCGGTGGGTTCTTTTGCTACAAGAATTTGATATTGAGATACGTGATAAAAAGGATATAGAGAATCTTGTAGCTGATCACCTGTCTCGATTAGATGAGGAGGTGTTAGAGCCTTCTACTGAGCGAGCTATAAATGAATCATTTCCTGATGAGCACCTCTTTACAGTCTCCACTTTACCATGGTATACTGATTTTGTTAACTTCCTTGCAGGTAATACCATCCCACCTGATCTCAATTATCAACAAAAGAAGAAATTCTTATCTGATGTTAAGCATTATTTATGGGAGGACCCATACTTGTTTAGGATTTGTGCTGATAATGTTATTAGAAGATACATTCATTGTAGTGAAAGTCATTTCATTCTTGAACATTGTCATTCTAGGGAAACTGGTGGCCACTTTGGTCCGAGTAGAACTCCACACAAGGTGTTGCAATGTGGGTTTTATTAGCCAACCTTGTTTAAGGATGCATTTGAATTTGCTCGATCTTATGACAAATGTCAGCGTAGTGGAAACATCTCTAGGAGACAGGATATGCCATTGAATGGCATCTTGGTTTGTGAACTTTTTGATGTCTAGGGAATTAATTTTATGGGTCCTTTCCCAAAGTCTTTTTCTAATCAATACATTCTGGTTGCTGTGGATTATGTTTCTAAATGGGTTGAAGTTGTGGCATTGCCTACTAATGATGCTCGAATGGTGGTGAAGTTTATGAAATGAAACATTTTTACTAGATTTAGTACACCTCGAGTAATCATAAGTGGTGGTGGCACACATTTTTGTAACAAGCAATTTGATAATCTTTTGAGCAAATATGGTGTCACCCATAAAGTCGCCACTCCTTATCATCCACAAACAAGTGGCCAAGTGGAAGTTTCAAACCGAGAATTGAAAAAGATTTTGGAAAGAACTGTTAATGCATCTCGTAAAAGATTGGTCTTTGAAGTTAGATGATGCATTATGGGCCTATAGAACTGCTTTCAAAACACCCATTGGCATGTCTCCTTATAAACTTGTGTTTGGTAAAGCCTGTCACTTACCTGTGGAACTAGAACATAGAGCATATTGGGCACTTAAATTTTTGAATTTTGATATGAATGCTACAGGTGCACAAAGACGTGAGCAGCTTAATGAGCTGGATGAATTTCGTCTTGAGGCATTTAAGAATGCCAAGCTCTATAAGGAGAAAACAAAAAAATGGTATGACATGCGGATCCAACAGCGTAAGTTTAAGATTGGGGATCAAATTCTTGTTTATAACTCACGACTTCGTCTCTTTCCAGGTAAACTGCGATCAAAATGGTATGGACCATATGAGGTCATTAGAGTGTTACCATATGGTGTGCTTGAAGTGAGGAAAGAAGGACAACAATTTTTCAAGATAAATGGGCAAAGAGCAAAGCACTATGAAAAAGGAGTGAAAATTGAGAACCACTCTATCTGCCTCACTTAGTCTTAGTACAAGTTCATCGTCAGGCTCGTGACCTTAAACAAGCGCTATACAGGAGGCAACCTGTGTTTCTTCCTTATTGTCTCTTCTTTTAGTTATTTTTGTTATCTTTGTTTTAAAGTTGCAATTTGAAGATAATTTTCACAAATCGAGAAGATAAAAATTTAATTCATTTCGAATGGCTGAGTAAAGAGTCATACTCTTGAGACGCATTCATGTGAACTTGTGCATCATGAATTTCTTATTTGTGGAATATTTTCAGGGGTAAACATAAGTATTACAATCTTGGGAATCTGACTTTAAAAGACCCTAGTTTGTGTTTCTACTCATGTGTTCTGTGATTTTTCAGATTCTATCGTAGCACTGACTGTTACGTTGTTTTTCTGCCTGCCATGTCTCATGCCTCATCAGGTTGTATTGCTTTTTTCTTTACTCTTTATTTATCTCTCTTTCACATTGAGGACAATGTTAATATTAAGTGTGGGGGAGTGGTAATGTACTTTGATAATAAAAAAATTTGTACAACTGATGAACACTTAAGTATTGCTGATAGTTAAGTTGGAATTGTGTGTTAATTGCTTGATTTATTCTGAGCTGATAGAGATATATTTGAAAGGGGAATATGTTAATTATGAGATTATTTTGTGTGAAGCAATCTTGTTCAATTGAGAAAAGTGAAATTTAGCATCTTTGAGTCATGCCTGCTTGTTTCTGTTTTCTTTATCAACTTAATCAAAAAGTGAGTTTTGAGCTTTAATGATTGGATTTTCATAAATAAAGTCCTATGTTCCTTCTGGAGTGAATTTTCTTTTGATTGATGTGCGCTAGAACTTGCTTTGATATCTTGTTAAAATTTTAATGATTCATATACATGCTTGAATATGATTGAGGCAATTAGGTTTTATTCTTTCTCAACTTTTAGAGTTGTATTGATAAAAATAACCCTTAATTGCCCCCATTTGAGCCTGAATTTGATTTCTTTGAATATCCAATTGAATAATCAGGTTGAATTCTTTGGAGCATCTGATGTGTTGATAAAAAAAAAAGTCTTAGAAATTATGTTTTATTCTCAAGGGTATTAAAAAAAAAGGAAAAAGAATTATTGGTGAAGAATAATGAAAATATTGGGTTGAAATTGAGGATTGATTAAATGTTTGTGCATTATGCTCTATTTATCTTTTCAGCCTGATTCTACTTCGTATTGATTAATCCATGAATATTTTTTTCCCTTATTTATCTTTTTCCTACCCTGCATTATTACCTTTGGCCACGTTATAACCAGACAACGTCTTCTTGATTCTTGCTATGTATGTGAACTTGAAAGTGGAGATGAGATTGATAGGCAAGCTTATGGTTTAACATTTTTCATGAGAAATTTGAGTGATCTCTTTATCCTTAAACACTTGAGAGGTAGAAAGTTCAGTGATCTCATATGCTTGGTAAAGAAAACAGTTGCAAGCTAGGCTAAAGCATCTTATTGTTTAAAATTACTGAATGATCTTGATTGGATTGGATTTGATTACTGATCCTGAACTTTGGAATTCCCCTTGATTTATGTTTCTGGATGTTAAGATTGATCTTACTGTTGACCCTTATTCTTTACTTGAGAACAAGCAAAAGCTCAAGTGTAGGGGAGTTGATAAGCCTATATTTTATAACATTTAATTGAACAAATAATGGTGATTTGCTTGTAATTATGAAATAATTTTAAATGGATCATTATCATTATCTTCGTTTTGTAGATCTAGAAAGATTTAATGCATTTGGAGAGAAAGCAGGTGAAGATGTCGTGTTTTCAAGGCAAAAGAAGAAACCTTTGAATGGCGGAGTTCATTTAACCTAAATCAGGCTTGACATTCACTTGAAGAAGGGCTATGGATTCATGAAGATTAATTTATCCCTTTGAAGCAATGAAAGAAGAGTTTCTGAGAAGAATCTAGGCCGAAAAATGAAAAAGTCAAAATACAGGGCCTGCGTCAAAATACAGGGCATGCGTCAGAATACAAGGCCTAGAAGTACACGGCCATGTACGCCTCTGACTTTGCAATTGAAATAGTGAAATTTGGCCCCTCTAACTCAGAATCATACACAGCCTAGGTTGTGTATGCATACACGGCCGTGTATCTTTCCAGAAAGAAATCAGAAACTCAATTATTGAAACTTCTGCGTGAAGTTTGTGTTGGGGGCCTATATATTGACACTCTTGACACGTTTTGAAGGGAGTTCTGACCTAGGAGGAGCAGCTACAACTCCATAGAGAAGGAGAGAGGAGGCATAGAATTAGAGATCTAAAGAAAAGAGGGGCAGATTTGAAGAAAAGAAGTGCAGATCTGAAGAAAGGAAGGATTTTCTTGGAGGCTTGAAGAGCTGAATTTCTACAAAAGGGGTTTTTGATATCTCTTTCTTTCTATTTCTCTTATTTCTTTTGCTATTTTTTCATGGATCTGTATCTTATTACGAGTTTGTTTTTATTAAATATGTGTGGTTAAACTCATAGCTAGGGCTATGGGGGATCTTGTGTTCTTAATTATTTGAATCTGATTTCTAAATTGATTATGGTAATTTCTTTGTGGGTTTACTATATTGCTTGAATTCTTGTCATAACTTGATCACTTGTGACATTCATTAATTCATTGTTTGACCGGTGACCATCCGCACTCAATGAGTGGATCTATATGGTAAGCCTGGGATTATATTGGTGAATGACCAAACATCAATTTCTCCTACCAATGGAATTGACGGGTTGTTAGTTCATATCTTGAAATTGGAACTTAATGCATTCTTGATTAATTCAACTAAATGACCAAATAGGTGGATTAAATTAAATATAGAATATTGTTTCATCCATGACCATTGGGATTCAATAGCTTATAAGATAATATTGGCCAAAGAATTACCTGTATCATAATTGAAAGAAGATCCGAATAATGAGATTCAAGTGAACTTTGGGCCCTAGTACCTCTCTATCTCTGCTTACCTTTTCTTTATTTAATTGTTTTTTTTTATTTTCTCATTTAGTTTTCAATTTTTAATTTGGATCTGACATACACTTTTGACTGTCTAAATAACATAAGAGTTTTACAACTTTAGTAATTATCATTTATTCCTCGTGAGATCGATAACTTAGACTCATAGTCCTATATTACTTGGCGATAGAGTGCACTTGCTCTTAGTGTATTTTACACTTACCACGCTTCTCGATAAAGTGTATAGTAAGCTTGTCTCCTTAATTAAATACACTAGACAGATGATTCATTACACTGTTAGAATTATATTTCCCCCAGTGAATGAAAATTACAGTTGATGAAAATAATATTTTATTATTCATCGGATAATTTTATGATACAACGATTTTATTTATCAAATAAAATCTCGTAAAATATAAACCTCGTAAACTGTGCTTGACCTCTAGTTTAGTAAGATCCCCCGTCGATGTCTCCACAATTCCAAGTTTACCAGCCTCAGGGAAAACATTTCGTTACCCCGGCTCCGCTCAGTGCGCACGCAAAATGAGAAATATACTATAATATTTGACATTTTAAAAAAAATCCACAAAAATTCCTAAAAACCATAAATATTATAAAATGATTATTTATAATGAAATAAATAATTTTCGGGATGTTACAAAAGACAACTCTAGCTATGCTCCATTTTCCAAAATTTCATCGTTTAGACCACTTTTTCAATTTTTGAAATATTTCTTTGCATGATAGTTTCTAAATCAGTGTAGTTTTCATTCTGTGGTGCTCCCATGATTTTTAAAATTCATTTGATATGATTTTTATGTTTTCTAGCCATTTCTATAGTGTAGATTTGTATGATTTTCTGTTTTTGGCATCCTGACGCCTGTTTGGCCTTGATTGGTTCATGACTAGGTCTAATCCTGATATCTTGCTTAAGTTTGATCCCGAGATTGATAAAACATTGCATAGGTTTATTAGAACTAGTAAGTGAAAGGATTACTTCTGAATTTAATTGTAACATTAATTCTGTCATTGCTGAATCTGTCAGTACGTCTGAGAGTTCTTGTGATTTTTCAACCATGGTTGATGACACGCATAATAGGACTCTTAAAGAGCTTGCTGCCCCTAATGTCACTTATCAACCATTATGCATTCAGTATCCTGAAATTGATGTTGATTTTGAACTAAAGTCTGGCCTAATCCATTTGCTTCCTAAGTTTCATGGACTTGCAGGTGAGGATCCCCACAAGCATTTGAAAGAGTTCCATGTTGTGTGCTCAACTATGAGACCTCAACGCATCAATAAAGAATACATCAAGCTTAGGGGATTTCCCTTCTCCCTTGTTGATGCAGCCAAGGACTGGCTTTACTATATTTCACCTGGTTTTGTGACTTGCTAGAATGACATGAAGAGGCTATTTTTAGAGAAGTTTTTTCCTGCCTCTAGAGCTGCTGCCATTAGGAAGGACATATGTGGCATTAAACAGATTTCTTGTGAAACTTTGCATGAGTATTGGGAGAGGTTCAAGAAGATGTGTTCAAGTTGTCCACACCACCAAATCAATGATCAGGTTTTGATCCAATATTTTTATGAAGGACTGATGCCAATGGACAGAAGCATGATTGATGCTGCCAGTGGAGGAGCCTTAGTAGACAAGACCTCTGCTGCTGCAAGAGATCTTATAGCAAACATGGCAGTGAACACTTAACAGTTTGGCACATGAATGATTACCTCAACTAGAGGAGTGAATGAGGTTCAAGTGTCTCATGTAGATCAATAGAGAATGGAACATAAGCTTGATGAGTTAACCTCTTTGGTGAGGCAGTTAGTAGTAGGACAACAAACACCTATGAAAATAGTTGCAATTGTATGTGGAATCTGTTCTTATCCATCTCACCCAATAGATGCTTGTCCAACACTTCAGGAGGAAAATTCTGCCACTCAAGCCTTTCCTGTTGCTGCAGCAGGAATTTTTCATGGCAGATCCCAATATCAGTAGCCCCAGCAGTATAGATATGATCCATTCTTCAACATATACAACCCTGGTTGGAGAGACAATCCAAATTTGAGATATGGAAATACAACACAGCAGTAATTCAAGCAGTAATTCCAATAGCCATTACAGCAGCAGCAGTTTCAAAATCAAGCTGGACTAAGTAGGCAGTTCCAACAGCCTATGCAGCAACCCTTCCAGCTACCAGGTCCAGCAACCACAAAATCTGAGCCTTCCTTTGAGGACTTAGTGAAGCAGATGGCTACAAATAGCATTCAGTTCTAGCAAAGGACAAAGGCTTCCATACAAAATTTAGAGACACAGATTGGACAATTAGCCTCTACATTAAGTCAGCTGCAGTCCCAAGGTTCTGGGTAACTTCCCTCCTAAACAGTTCCAAATCTGAAAAAAGATGTACATGTTATTATGTTGAGGTCTGGGAAGTCAATTCAATCGTCACTTGAACCTCAAGTTGTAGCTAGCAAACTACAAGCAGTAGAAGATTCTGAATCTGATCTTGATAAACCAGTGGTTGTTGGTGATGAACAGCAGTCTCCCATAGCTCTACCTTTTCCCTAGAGAGTTATCCAGTCAAGAAAAATAGAAAAGGTTGAGAAAAATAAAGATTTTCTTAAGACTTTTAGGAAGGTGGAAGTCAGTATTCCATTACTAGATGCAATCAAGCAGATACCAAAATATGCCAAATTCTTGAAGGAGTTGTGTACTCATAAGAGGAGACTAAAGGGCAATGAGAGAGTTAGCATGGGGCAGAATGTTTCAGCCATCGTCTAACCAAATATGCCTCCGAAATGTAAGGACCCTGGAACATTCACCATTCCTTGCATAATAGGCAACCAACAATTCATTTATGCAATGTTGGATTTGAGTGCCTCCATTAATGACATGCCCAAATCAATCTTTGAATCCTTCCACATTGGAGAGTTGACGCCTGCCTGAATCATCATTCAGTTGGAAAATAAGAGCACAACTTATCCATTAGGAGTGCTTGAGGATGTTTTGGTAAGGGTAAATGAGTTAATATTTCCAGTAGATTTTTATATTCTGAACATGGAAGATGAATTTACATCTAGTCAGCCGCCATTAATTTTAGGTAGACCTTTCTTGAAAACTGCTAAGACTAAGATTGATGTGCATGCTGGTACCCTTTCCATGGAGTTAGGTGATAATATAGTTCAATTTAATATCTTTGATGCCATGAAACATCTTTTAGAAGAGCATTCTATTTTTCAGTTAGATATCCTTGATATGCTAGTTAATGATGTGCATTTTGATATGCTAGCTGAATTGCCTGAGATTGTGAGATTTCTAGATGGTGTTACTATTTCCACATGTGCTGTTTCTGATTTTGTTAACTCTGATTTTGATATAGCTGCTGTATGTGATTCTGCTACATCTGAATGCGATTTTGCTGCTGATTTTGATCATACTGCTCTTTTTGATCAATTTACTATTTCTGCATTTGCTCTTTCTGAATGTGTTATTTTTGATCAATTTCCTGCTTCTGATCCTGATAAGTTTGTTGTTCTTAATTGTGGTAAATCTAAATTTTCTGAGATTCTTGCTATTGTGAATGGTGAATTTGCATGTTCTACATTACCTTATTCTATGCGATATAATCCTGTTGTTTGGGAAGTTTCTATAACCAGGTTGATACCTTCAATACAGAGACCACCTACCCTTAAGCTTAAGCCTCTGCCTAAGCATCTGAAGTATGCATATTTGGCAGATGATGAGCAGCTTTCGGTTATTGTATCCAGAAACCTCCATGCTGACCAGGAGGTAAGATTGCTGCAGGTTTTGAGAGCAAAAAAGAAGGCCATCGGATGGACATTGGTAGATATTCCTGGCATTAGTCCTTCCACATGCATGCACAGAATTTTACTTGAGGATGGAGCTAAATCAGTGCAACAACCCTAGAGGAGACTGAACCCTCTGATTCTGGATGTGGTAAAGAAATAGGTAACCAAGCTACTGCAAGCTGGTATTACTTACCCTATATCTGATAGCACTTGGGTGAGTCTTGTACAGGTTGTCCCCAAGAAATCTGGAGTGATAGTTATAGCTAATCAAAGTAATGAGTTAATCCCTACCAGAGTATAGAACAATTGGCGAGTCTACATTGATTACAAGAGGCTCAACCAGGCCAATCGAAAAGATCACTACCCCTTACCTTTCATTAATCAGATGCTGGATCGATTAGATGGGAAATCCCATTATTACTTCCTGGATGGATACACTGGCTATTTTCAGATTCACATTGCACTTGAGGATTAGGAGAAGACCACATTCACCTACCCTTTCGGTATATTTGCTTACAGGTAAATGCCTTTCGACCTCTGCAACGCCCCTAGTACCTTCCAGCAGTGCATGGTAAGTATTTTCTCTGACTTTGTAGAGGAGTGCATGGAGGTGTTTATGGATGATTTCACTGTATATGGTTCTTCTTTTGATTCCTGTTTAGATAGTTTATCTAGAGTACTGCATCGATGCATTGAAACTAACATTGTCCTGAATTTTGAGAAATGTCATTTCATAGTAGAACAGGGTATAGTTTTGGGTCATGTAGTGTCTAGCGAAGGTATTGCTATTGATCCTGCAAAAATAGATGTTATAACCTCTTTATCTTACCTCACATATGTGCGGGAAGTTCATTCTTTTCTTGGACATGCAGGTTTCTACAGGCGCTTTATTAGAGATTTCAGTCATATAGCCCTTCTGCTATCCAAACTGTTGCAAAAAGATGTGGAGTTCTTGTTTGACCAGTAATACATGAAGGCCTTTGATCATTTGAAGCGAGCTTTGACTAGTACCCCTATCATTCAGCCACCTGACTGGACACTCCCGTTTGAGCTAATGTGTGATGCTTCTAATTATGCTGTTGGAGTTGTCTTGGCACAGAGAGTGGGCAAGGCTTCTCATGTGATCTACTATGCTTCACGAACTTTGGAAGTTGCTCAAGCAAATTACATAACCACAAAGAAAGAAATTTTAGCTATTGTGTTTGCATTAGACAAGTTTTGATCCTATTTGCTAGATTCTAAGGTTGTGGTATATTCTGATCATGCAGCTCTAAAATTTCTTTTGAAGAAGCCTGAAGCTAAACCACAATTGATTAGGTGGATACTGCTACTCCAGGAATTTGATGTGGAGATTCGAGATAAGAGTGGAACAGAAAATTTGGTGGCTGATCACTTGAGCAGAATTGAGAGAGCCTCAGATCCCCTTCCCATTGATGATTCGTTTCCTGATAAGCAGCTTTTGCAACTGCAAAGTAAGGTCACTTCTCCTTGGTTTACGAATATGGTAAATTACCTAGTTGCAAGTGTTTTCCCTCAATGTTTTACTAGGGCTCAGATTGATAAGTTGAAGAGTGAGTCTAAGTATTATGTGTGGGATGATCCTTATCTTTGGAGATTTGGTAGTGATCAAGTCATTAGGAGATGTGCACCTGATAATGAGTTTCATTCTATTCTTAGCTTTTGTCATACACTTGCATGTGGCGGTCATTTTAGTCCCCAACAGATTGCTAGGAAGGTTTTGGACTCTAGTTTATATTGGCCTACCCTATTCCATGATGCTTATTTGTTTTGTAAGTCTTGTGGACAGTGCCAAAGAACAGGAAATATTTCTCATAGGAATGAGATGCCCCAGCATCCCTTATTGTTCTGTGAGATTTTTGATGTGTGGGGCATTGATTTTATTGGTCCTTTTCCTGTATCATTTGATTTTGTTTATATTCTGCTTACTGTGGATTATGTATCTAAATGGGTGGAGGCTAAGGCCACTCGAACTGATGATTCTCAAGTGGTTATGGATTTTGTTAGGTCTCACATCTTTTGCAGGTTTAGCATTCTGAGGGTCATAATTAGTGATCAGGGTTCACAGTTTTGTAATCGAAGCATGGAGGCTTTGCTGAAGAAGTATGGAGTTGTGCATAAGGTTTCTACACCTTACCACACTTAGACCAATAGGCAAGCCAAGGTCTCTAATAGAGAGATTAAGCAGATACTTCAGAAGACAGTCCAACCAAATAGGAAGGATTGGAGCAAGAGGCTTGATGATGCTCTATGGGCTTATAGGACCACTTATAAGACTCCGATTGGGATGTCTCCTTATCAGATTATTTTTGGCAAAGCATGCCACTTGCCGGTGAAAATTGAGCATTGTGCATTTTGGGCAGTGAAGAGGTGTAACCTGGACCTAGACTAGGCAGGCATGGAGAGAAAGCTGCAATTACAGGAATTGGAGGAGATCCGTTTGGAGGCCTATGAGAGCTCCAAGATTTACAAGGAGAAGACCAAAGCCTTCCAAGATAAACTTATTGCTAGAAAGGAATTTCAAATTAGTCAAAAAGTTCTCCTTTATAATTCTCGTCTTAGGTTAATGCCCAGAAAATTAAGGTCTAGGTGGGATGGACCATTTGTTATTACTAATGTTTTTTGTTATGGTGCAATTATGTTCCAAGATGTGACAACAAAGAGAACATTCAAGGTCAATGGGAATCAACTTAAGCATTTTCATGAAGATTGTTAAGAGCAAAATGTGGAAGTGATGGCTTTGCTCAATGTCGTTTACACGGATGAAAAATGAGGGAGACTCTTACCACACTTTTATTTTATTTGCCATGACTATTTTGGTGAGTTACATTATGCACCTTTCCTATGTTTACATTGAGCGCAATGCAAAATTTAAGTGTAGGGGAGGAATTTTAGCATTTTATTTTTGTTTTTGTTTTTAATTTTAATGCTTCTGCTATTTAATTTTTTGGTTCTGCTATTTTTGCTATTTTGATGTTTCTATTTTGTTGTTTATTTTTCTGTTACTATTTCTGTTTCTATTTTGATTTTGTTTTCTATTTTTGTTTACTATAAAAAAAATTAAAATTTAAAAAAAATAAAAAAAAATGCAAACACAGATCAACCAAAAACAAAAACAATGCTTTGAAAGAAAAATGTGTTTTCGAATGGATTTTAAGTTGTGTCAAAGTGATGATCAAGTAAAAGGTTCATGGTTTAAACTGGTAGATTGAGTTTGATAGATGCAGACCTTGTGAGATTTTGAGCATATTGGTGGATTTTAACATTTGCACCATCCTCCTCTTTCTTGTGCGATTTTCATTCATGTTAATTGATCACTCTCGAACTTGCTTTGATTCTTTTTTAGACTATATTTTCACTTGCATTCATAAACATGATTAAGGTCTTCTATCTTTTATTAGCTACTTTAGCCAAATGACCAACCCTGCATTATTTCCCTTTGATTAACCCCCTTGAGCTTACTTGCCTATTCTTTGTTTTAGCTCATTATATGCCTTATGTGAAAAATCATGTTTTACCTTACCTTAAGGAATAGGAGAGCATTGGTTCATTTTCATTGGAGTAGCTCTTTGGCTTGTGGGTAATTAACAGTTTAAGTGTGGGGGTTGTGCAAATTGGTGTGCAATATGCAAAGTGTTTAAAAAAAATGTATGTAAAAAAATAAAGATAAAAAGAAAAAAATGCAAGAGGGGTTGAATTTTGTTTTTAAAAAAAACTTAAAAAAATAAATAAGAGAAGGAAAGTGAAGGAAATATGTAAAGAGAATGTGTATTATTTGGAGTTGGGGAATAAAAATTCATGTTTGTTACTTGTCATTTGAGTTCCTTCCCAATGCTCTTTTATTCTCTTGGGTGTTTAACTTGCCATATCCATATTGTTTCCTTTCCTTACCTTGGCCCCATTACAACCTTGAATAAAGTCCTCTTGATTTTTGTGTGCATGTGTTTGAGTAATGGAGAAGTAGAAAATAAGCAAAGTTATGATAGTGCAATTTTTATGGATTGAATTGAGTGAAATACTTACCCTATAAATACTTGAGGGACTGAGAGTATATCCTATGAGGATCTATCATTCTTGATTCATGCTTTTCAAATTGATGATACCTTGCTTGTTCAAATTTAAAATGTAAATAAAAGTTACCTCGTGAATGCTTTGTTCCCTTAAATCTTTGACTGTTTTTCTTACTTATAGCTTTTGCATTCTTAAATGTCATTTGAAATTGAGTCTTTTAGAGTTTTTTTTTTTAGCTTATGAGTTTGTTTTATTTTTCTTTGTTCCCTAGTTGGGTCTTATGTGTTTTGTTCAGGAGTGCAAAAAGCTAAGTGTGAGAGAATTTGATAATCACATATTTTATATATTAATAAAATCTTATCTTTAGTCATTTACGCTCCTTATGTACTTAATTCCTAGAGCTTAATTGAGGTTAATTGATAATTCTCAGCATTGTTGAAGTTTTAAATTATTTCTATATTTTGGCTATATCTTGAGTTCTAGATATCTGATAATTATGCATTTTACCTTGTAGGAAAGATAAGAGGAAGCTCTACAACTTTCATGAAGAGCTCAAAGTCTCAATCGGATGTCTAGTGGACCTAATTGGGCCTGGAAGTTCAGACTCGAATTTAGGGAGCATATGACATTAAAGTGAGCATATCTTGGTCAATTCAAGTCCAAATCAGATGAGACTTAGGCCATTGCATTCCTATAAGGCCAAGTTGTGTTTGGGAAGCATAATGAGACACTAGGGGCTAATTTAGGGGGCAGTTTCAGCTGTAAAGAAGGGGAATCCGAGATCAATCCCACAAGCATCATGATTACACTTCCACTTTCTCTATTTAGATCTAGATCTAGATCAGGCATTCTAACTTCATTCTCCTCTTTCTCTCTGTAATTTCGTTTTGCTCTTCTTTTCATATTTTTCTGAGTTCTTTCCTTCTCATGGAGGGCTAAACATTTTGTAATCAATTCTGGATCTTGAAGAAATTTCGGTTTGGATTCTTGAGATCTTGTTCTGATTTTGTTTTTCTGATTTGTATTTGGATTCTTCTTCTTCTCTTTCTTTTTCTTAATCTTGATCTAATTAGATCTTGTTTTGAGATTGAGAATTGTGATTGAATTTAGGTTGTTTAATCTGGTTTAATCATAGAATTAGAAGTTAGGTGCTGAATTGTGCTTAGGTTAATTGAATTCGGATCTGAAATTAACATAGATCTAACATAAATTATGCGATTGTGAATTTATGTAACTATTGTTAATTGAATTCTAGATGATTGTCTAGTATGAATTCTAGATTTAATGCAGAGATTTTGGTTAATTCTAAGTTAATCATTCAAATGAAATTCAAATGTTTGATTTGTGATCTATGATAGAATCCACCAAATTTCAGATAGATTTCTGAATTTATTACGCTTTTAATTGATTGTTCTATCCTTAATTCTGTTATTTTGTATTCTATTTATCAACTTCTCCCCCCTAATCTTCGCTTGATCTGATTAAATTACATTTAAAGATCCTCAAGAGACGATCTAGTGTTAACTCCTATGCTACAAGCCATAGGTACAAATCGGTTTTAATTTTGATTGAGTTTGGCGCTTGTCAGGGGTAGCATGAGAAATGGAGAAATGAGAGAAGAAAGAAGCATGAATGACTAGGGAAAAATAAGAGAGAAGCAAGGAAAATATCTTCATGTTAGGTGGGGGTAGCAGTATAGAACAATGAAAAAAATGTGGGGATGGATTTCAAAAATGAAATTCAACTATACACTTTATATCTGCTAAGGATACTTTAACTTCTCAAAAATTCGACTTTCATAAGTATCGTAGAAAATAATAGAATTTCATTCTATTTTCTATATCACCACTCTGCCAATTTCGTTATACTGCATTATCAGCCTCTCAAGTTTCAGTATTCTTTCCTGGCTAAAATTACATCTTTAGAATTGAATCAAGAAACTTCCAGATATCTATTCTTAGTATTCTTAGCTTAGAAATAAATCTTCCTTTTTTATTTCTAATTCTCTCAGTAATTTCTGAGCTATTTATCAACTTCAATGTTATAGAATTATGCCTAATTCGATCCAAATAATTATCAAAGTTATCAAATAACTTCTATCAATTTTTATTGAGTTACTATAACCCGGATTAAGTCCATTAGGTTGGAGAGAAAGTTACACCTTCAGCATACAAGCAAGCAAGTTTTTGGACTTCATGTTAACACATCACAAAATAGAGGCAAACCTAGACAAGTACCAATGGTCATCAACATGCATAACCCTCAAACTGTTAACGAAGTCTAGTAACTAACAAAAGGGATCACTGCCCTCACCAGATTCATAGCAAAATCCACTCACAAGTCTCTTTCATTTTTTAACCTCCTTAATAATGGGAAAGATTTTCAGAGGACCCTAGAATGCGAAGTAGCTTTCATAAACTTAAAGACTTGCTTGGCCTCTCCCCTCATTCTCACTAAATAAGAACCCAACGAGACTTTCTTTATCTACCTCTCAATCAATGAGGAAACCATGAGTTTCATGTTGATAAGAGAAATGGAAGATGGACAAAGGCCAGTTTACTATATTAGTAAAGTCCTCCTAGGTCTTGAGATCCGTTATTAGAAGATTGAAAAGATAACACTTACACTCCTCATAATGGCTCGTAGGCTCCGACAATACTTCTAATGGCATCTGATTGTTGTGAGGATAGACCAGCATATTAGGTACGTACTACACAAGACTGAACTTGCTAGACGCATGATCATATGGTCAATAGAACTCTTTGAGTTCGGCGTTACATATGAACCCCAACAAGCCATCAAAGCCCAAACTGTAACATCTTCATTGATCTATTAGTTTTAAGAATTAATATAGAAGCTCAATAATATCTGTGCTAATTATATGTTAATCTTGATAATTTTCTGAGCTAGTTTAGGTATGATGTTATAACCCATGAAGTGGAAAATAACTCATATTAGCTTAGAATTTAGCACAAATTGCCTAGATTATGGAAATAAATAAGGAAAATTTATTATTAATCATAAATAATCAGAATAAGTTGTGGTGAATTTTGAAGAATTAATAGAGTTAATTTGGCATTTTAATAACACAAAAAGTGTTTAATGGCCAAATTAAATAGGAAAGTAGCTTAGAAGATAATGAAATTTTGGGAAGATATCAAGTAGAGGATGAGAGTTATTTTAGAAAAAGTTACAGGGTTAAGCAGCTACCTATAGGTCTAATAGTTTATCCTCTTATGTTTAACTTAACTTAAGAATGAGTAATATAGTTTGGTAGTTGTTAAAGGTGTATAAGGAAAATTGTCAAAGGATGAGTATAAAGACTAAATGAAATCCTAGAATTTTCTATGAGACTAATGGAAATTAGAAAACTCATTCGTGGAAGATCAAAGCATCCTTGAAAGATAAATTTCTTACACTAAAAACTTTATCCTTATCCATATCTTTCTTTTCCTCGATAGTAGAAAAGATAAGAAAGGAAGAAAGAAGAAAAGAATAAAGAAAGAACAGATAAGAAAGAGAGAAAAAGAAAAAAAAAAGAAAGGGACCGTGAGAAAGAAAGAGAAATAGAAAAGAAATGAACAAAGAGGAAACGTGAAAATAGAAGAAAAAGGAAGGAAGAAAGAAAGAATAAGCAAGAACAAAGAAAGAAGAAGAACAAGAAGGAAGAATAAAATATAGAAAAAGAAATAGCTTTGTAAAGGGAGTTAAGGTAAGGGCGTATCCGTTGTTTTATAAACTCTTTTCTTGTTTTCAATGAGTTTTTAAGTTGATAACTTGATTGAGAAATATGAAATGGATATTTAATTGATGAAGATATAATGGTATTTTATGTTATGTTTATGTGTTTCGATTTGGATTTGACCTTGAAATTTCTATGAATTGGTGATCGATAAAATGGGTTTTAATGTTACCCATTTTTGAAATATTATTTTGAGATGAGATTGAATGCATAAATATGAAGTAATTATGTTGTGATTGAGTTATATATGTTTTACTTTGGGAAGTTTGGCATGAAACCTCTATTTTCTGCAAAATTCCAACTAGTAATCGATTATCATGAAGGGGTAATCGAATACCAAGCTACGAATTGAGTTTCTAGAAATGTGGTAATCGATTACCACAAGCTGGTAATTGATTACCAAGCTTCTTTCTAGCTGGTAATTGATTACCAAGGCTTGGTAATCGATTACCAAGCCTTTGTTTTGAGGTTTTAGTATGTGGTAATCAATTACCAAGTATGGTAATTGATTATTAACCCCCTATTTTGAGAAAACAAAGTTTCTAATTCCATAGAAACCAAATGTAAACTTAAGATATGTTCCAAATCATTATATGTAACTTATTGTGATATGATTGTGCATCTAATAAATTCTAAAATTAAAATTATAATGCATTTGGATTGAATAAGAATGGATAATAAAGTATATTAAATTATATGTGAATGAGAAATGAGATTACACCTAGTTATTGGTGTGTATGACATTGTATACTTAGCATAACCTTATTTTGTGCACTCCCTGAATTGAGAATTGACTATTCAATGTATTAAGTTACATGAGTAGCAAAGTAACCAATTCATACATAAGAGTTTGTGATGAATGAATGGTATTATACATCTATTTTGAATTGGAATTTGTATTGCTCCTTTGGATTTCAAAGTTGAGCTATATTTGAATATGAATAGAAAATTTCTCCCTTAAACTATAAGGTTGAGCTAATATTTGAATTTGAATATCCAGTGCTCATAGAATTTGAATTTGAATTTGAATTGAATAAGAGAATTTGGGCATTTATCCTTGAATGGGGAAGGAAAATGATCCTGAATTGCTATTCCCACCCACATGAGTTGTAACACCCTCCTTAGGGTATCACATTTCAAACTAACTTCTTAATATTTTTTACCTAAGTTATAAAATATTTAATATTATCTTAATACGAGTTTCAAAATTTCTTTTTTGCGGATAACATAAACTTACCGAAATTTAGAAAAACACAAGATATAAAGACTGGATTAAATACATCTCTCGCACATAACATAGATTAATAACATCTTCATTACATAAGACTTATGTACTCTAAGCAATATTCAATTACCATATAAAAACTTGACTTGGCCCAAGCCAAAACACCTAGAGAGTAAGGTCCTGAACCTGATCCTCTAAAGGCACATTCTCTAGTCGGGATGTGTCTCTTTGGACAGGAGTCCGAGCAATTGACTCCGTAGAGTCTTCACTAAGCAAACGGTGAACAATGTCTCACAGTTCTCTAATAAGCATGAAGAACTCTACATGTACACAAGCATTATATGTAATAGTAGGGGTTCCATGGTAGGTCTCACTCTGAGATAGAGTCACCTCTCCTATATAACTAAAACGTTGAGTATCTGAGTCGACATGCCAGACATCAGTGCCTCCATGGAACTGCACTTGCATATCGATCAAATAAAACCAATCCAACTCAAACCTAGGTGATCCAACCTCGTCCCTCTTATAGTCTTTACCAAACATAACCATAAAAACACAACAAAGAAACAATACAGCAAAGAGGTGAGATCCCCTACATCGCATACCAATATGGCAGCAAAGAAATGACAAACATACCAATACAGTATAGCATATAATCCATTAAATAGTATAAAATCAATAGATATATTCATGATAGTTAACAAATAAATAATCCAATAAACTTGCAGCATAATAGCATACATAATGATAATACCACATCAATATTATATCACAACAATATAAATGTTGACTATGCATATGCACGATGTGTATGCTGACCATCTTTATGCACAATGCAACCAGTTCCTACTCCATGGAGTTAGACTCAAATTCAGAGATGAACGTTCCAGAAGATCTATCCTCCCTAAAAGACAGTCTACGCTGGATCATGAAAAGAAATAGTAGTTATCGAGCTGTCAATGCGTTGCAGTCGGTTTATCACGGCCAGTGGTATATATATATAGTGATAGCATAATCGCTAAGTGAATCACCGCACCCTGACATCCACCAAGATCTGGTTCAGATCCACTATCCTGTGAGTTCCCGTTCACTCTTTAGGCATAAAATGCCACAACAGCCACCGGTTGTATAATGCTCAAATGCATATTCAATGAAATCAAACTACCATTGTACCATTTCTAATGATATTAAATCAACTGCCCATACAATTATCTAATACCATTAGTATCAATGATATTATATAACCGCCCATACAACTACATAATACCACATATCCACACGATTCCAGAACTTCGGTCCCACAAGCACAATGCTAAACCACAACTACTTAGGTATAGTACGTCAGCTCTACAGCACAATTCATTGTTCCTCTCAATCGCGTAAAGATTTTAAAATATTTTCTCAATCGCGTACCTAAAAATCACTGTTTTTAAATCGTGTAAGAGTTTTTTTACCTATTTTTAATCGCGCAAAATATTTTAATCATATTCTAAGTTTAAATTAAAACTTTTCTCATTTATTATCAAAATTAGACTTTAATTCCAATATTTCCCTAATAAATCATCGTTAAATAATATTTCTAACATTTTCTCACTAAACCCCTTTAATAAATATTTCCAAATATTTTCCATAAAAACTTAACATATTTAAATTTATTCAAAATATCTCAAAAATAATTATTCATTATTCTTAATAAAACTTTAAATAAAATAATCGTAAGATCCAAACCATCCTTAAAAATTATTTCTTTACTAAAACTCCTCTTAATGATACTTTCTAATATTTTCTCAGTACAAAATTTTTCACTTCCAAGATTTAATCGATATTATAGTTCAAAGTTTTCTAATATTCTTTCTAAATCTAACATATTTTGATTCAAATAAAAACCTTTTCCATCTTTCTCTTTAAAAATCCATTTAAATAAAATACTTCAAGTTTCAAACTTAATTCTACATCCTATCTTATTTTTCTTTATAAAAAATCTTTAATCCAATTACTTGTTACCCAATCATCTAAAATCCATACTTAGTAAAATATTTCAAGTGGTTTATTCCAAAATCATTATTGAGGCCGTGAGCCTCTTGGTTATTTGATCCCAAAAATAGTTTCCTTTCCATATGATTCTTATCATATACAACATATCAATCAAGATATTTCTACTATCACATGTTCATGCTTACTATGAAGGCAATAAAATCATATTAAACATCTAATCACAATTCAATCAAAGTCATACAATCTCACATATATAAATCATGCATAAATATCAAGGCAATAAAAATCACATATAATCCAACAAGCATAAATCAATAACCACACAATCAAGTGAATAAATCCTCACATGGATTTTCCACTCACAAACATAAACAATTCATTCCTTCGCCACCACATATGGCCGATGAGGTTAATCACCCTCTTACCTGGTGTGTAGCTTCCTAAGCTCCTTGTTTAATCCTCTTTGTATCAAACTTTCACCACCAAGTAGATCTTGAAACCTTAGAACTTAAATCCAAGAATCACGCTTGAAGATGATTGATTTAGACTAAAGTCTCAACACCAAAGAGTCTTAGAATGATGTGTGGATTCAAGAAGTGAGGTTGGATTGAATCAAAAGTGGTTAGATGTAGGTGGAGAGGGTATAGCCGTGAGCTTCCTTATATGAACAAGGTGTGAACTTTTTGATTTTCAACTTGAAGAACAAGATTGAAGATGGATGATCTAGGCTATGATCTCAACTACAAAGTATTTTAGAATTGTGTATAGATTCTAGATCTAAGCTTGTTTAGAATTATTGAAGCTTGGAAGGTGATTCAATGGGTTTGGCCGTGAACCTTCAAGAGAAGAAAAGAATGGAGTTTTTGGTGTTTGTTCTTGGAGTTCTTGGAAGAGAGAGAATGGATGATAGTTTTTCCTTTGTGACAAAGTGTAGAAAATGAAATAATAAATCCTATCTCTCTAGTGAATAGCTGTGTAAATGAATAGAGAGAAAGTTTAAGACTTGTTTAGCAAGATAAAAATCTATCATATGGCTTCACATGGATTCACATGGCCTAGGTCATCAAGTGGTCATCTATTGATCATAAAAGATGGTTCAAGAACACACTAGAATAGCCTAGTAACCGTGTGACTCAATGGAAAAGGCTAGCTAAGTTCTGTTTTTAATTAGTTTGTAGTTACACCTAGTTTAAGTAGTTAGTTCACTTAAGCTAACTTAGTTAGGTCATTTAGTTACATAACTAACCATCTAGTTACATTATTAAGTCATACATTATCATGCATTGGTCATGCTTCTAGAAGACTCAAGATACTTTCTTGTAACTATAGACTCTAAGTATTAGTAACCTAGTTTGTTCCATTTAGTTACTACTTAGGTTTTTAGAGTAACTAAGTTAGATTATCTAGTTTCTTGCTAACTAGTTTAACCATTTTTGTTGACTTCATCGCCTAACCATTGATTTAATCTAAGGTAGATATCCTAAGCTTCCTTATCAAGTTTGCTCTCACACCATTGATTAGATCAATGGTGATCATCTAAGGGTTCTTCATCAAGTCTTACCATCCAACGGTTCAAAACAAAGTCTATGCCACTAAGCTTGACCAATTTCTATTAGTTAGTCATAAAGCTAGGTAATGATGGTTCATGATTACGCTTAAGATATTTAAGTTAGCTATTTTCATTCAGATATTTTTCAAAAGATATTTATCCGTAGATATTTTACTACCTTCTAGAATGCGGCGAGTCATCACTTCTACAAGCTTCTAGAAAAAAAATGATAGGATAAGCTTGAAAGAATAAGTAGCCAATTTGAATTTGTATTCTAGCTTGAGTAGTCAATTTGAATTTCTCTTTTTCAACTTGAGTAACCATTTTGACTTCTTCCTGCTTGCCATTAGTTCATCACTTTGAGTCATAGCTATTGAGATATTTTCCCGAAGATATTACCTAATGGATAATAGCTACTGCTATTATTACACAATGGGTAATAGAAAACTTAGATAAAGAAAATCTCCATCAATTGTTCTCAATTTTGGGTTTAGTAAGATCCTTCGATTCCGCCTTGACAGTCCAAAACTTTCTGGTCCAGAATTTTTTTTTATTTTTTTGGGTCCTCCTCAAACACACATGCAGCTCAAAATAATATTAAAATAATAAAAAACTCAGAAAATTTCACAAAAATTGTTAAAAATCATAAAAAAGTATAAAACTCATATATCTTTAGAAAAAATGAAATTCAAGCATACAGTTTAAAAATAATATTAAAATAATTAAAATACTTAAAAATTCTTAGAAATTCACAAAAATTCACAAATATTATAAAACGTATTTATATCAAGAAAAATGAAAAATCAGGGTGTTACAGCTCTTCCCCTCTAAAAAGAATTTCGTCCTCGTAATTTCTCTTACATTTTTAAAACAAAAGAGAATATTACGTCTTTATCTTGTCTTCAAGCTTCCACATAGCATTTCCAGTTACGTCGTTTCCAGATCACCTTTATGCTTCTCTCGAATTTCCTTTACCAGACTATTCGAAATAGTAATCGTATTCAAACAAGTTCTTCCCGATGTTAAATCCACAAACAATCGCATATTCCTAGTTTGCTCTTATGGAAATAGGTTTGCCCCAATGGTTTAATATGTTAGGTTTTGATGATGACAAATACAAAATAAAAAGAATGATACTTATGCTTTATAGTTGTGCTTAATAGATGTCAAATGCATCACAAAAGAATATTGATCATGTTACATAGATGTGCTTAATGAGATATATTATATCATGCATGCTCATGTAATTTATCTAATTATATTTCATTTAATAATCATGTAATGAGATATATGTAATATTCATCATATAATATATCCAATAATGTATTATATGAGTTGTATTGAATTAATATTTGATTTGATTTTATTTTGATGAAAATGTGTAAAGTGTTCTTTGTTGCATCCTATATTGGCATATCTATTTGTAATTAATAAATATCTTATTTGAATGTGCCAATGAAAGTCTTATATGCATGTTAGACTAACTATAGTTATACATTTATAAATCATGTATATAAAGATATTGAGTTATGAATTTGGACTAACTATACTTGTTTTAAGTGAGTAATACTTTGTAGGATTGTCCAAGTACCAAGAGTGAGTATTACAACAAGAAAGTAAAAGATCGCAATTATGCTCAACTCAAGAAGAATGAGAATGATAAATATGTTCCAAGCAATTTGCAAGATTTGAAGAGAAGAATTTTTGGAAGCTTGGATTACATCAAGAATTAATAATGGCAAAAGATCAAGTCCCAAGGTTCTACAAGAATAGCTTATAGGACTTAGATATTGTGTAAAGGTAAAAAGGAACTACACTAAGCTCAAACAAGTTTTAAACATATTTATAAGTGTTTCTAAAATGTTTAAATGCCCAACAAACTATTTTTGGAAAGTTAGTCTTGGTGGTATTTCAAATCTATGAAAAATAGCCAAGTTTGTGTTTTGGAAAACTGACATATAGTTACTCTTTTGATAATACCTTTCAAACTAATTTGAGTTTTGTTGTGAAACTTTTTGATATGAAAACAGACTCAAATATATTTCCAATGAGTGGTCATTTGCTTTAAACGGATAGGAAACGAAAAAGTTATGACTAATTAAATTTTGAGTTTTGAAAATCTGACCTTTGGTTACTATTTTCATCATATCTTTCAAAATACTTTGAGTTTTGTTCTGAAACTTCTTTCATATGAAAATAGACTCAAAGATATTTCCAATTAGTAGTCATTCACTTTAATCGGATAAGAAATGAAGAAGTTATGACTTTTTAAAGTTAGTTTTCAAAACCAGAAAATGCTGTAATCGATTACACAAGCCATGTAATCGATTACAACGTTGATAGAAGCCGTGTAATCGATTACAAAGTGCTAAGAAAGCTTGTAATCGATTATATAAAGCTTGTAATCGATTACCAAGTGCCCAGGAACGTTTCTAATGGCTATAAACGGCTAGTTTTCATAGAAAATCATTATAAAACACTACCAATGGCTATTTTATCAATTGGGCTCTATATATAAGTGTTGTATAAAGCTTATACACCTCTGGAACACAAGAATTGATCCTTGAATCATAAAAATCATATTTTGAGTTTTAAAGTGTGAATCCTTTATACCCATTGAGCTTCAACTTGTATTATCCACTCTTGAGAGAGTTTTCTTATTATCCATACTTTGTTCTTCAAGTTGTATATCTACTCTTGTGAGAGTTTCTGTTCTTTCTCTTCATCTTGAAATCATTGTAAGAGGGTGAGGTATCCCTCAAGAATTGTAAAGGATGAGGCATCCCTTGAAAGTAGAGGTTCAAGCACAAAGGATGAGGTATCCCAAGGTGTTGAGTGCTCAAAATTATAAAGGTCATCAAGCACCTATAAAGCTTGAAGAATTGGCAGCTCTAGCACAAGGGTGAGGTATCCCAAAGTGTGAGGAGTGCTCTTGTAGGTACAAAGGTTTTCCTAGCACCCGTGAAGTCTAGGAGATAGTGAAGAAAATCTCAAGTTAAGCTTGGGGACTGGATGTAGGCCACAAGTGGTTGGTGGTTGAACCAAGATAAATTATTGAGTTTGATTCTCTCTTCCCTACACTCTTTAAATTCAGTATTTAGTGAAATATATTTATCTATTGCATATCTTGATGTTTTGATTGTTATAACTTGATATCTAGCTTATTCTCTTAGTTGATCATATATCTCAAGTTGTATTTGAGTAATCCTCAATAGTTGTACATTTATTAGACTTATTCCACTACATTTATTAATTGAGTTATTCAAAATGCATAATTTGTCAAAGTTGCATTAAAACTTGTAATTACTCAATTCACCCTCCTCTTGGGTAATGGTTGCCATAGCTAACAAGTGGTATCAGAGCTTCATGCTCTGGTAAAAGCTTAACCGCTTGGAGTCAAAGATCCTTATTTGTTTGGCAACCATTAAAAGCTTTTCAAATGGAAGGTTTTGAAATTAATAAACCTCCATTCTTTGATGGTGTGAATTTCATTTATTGGAAAGCTAAAATGAAAATTTATATGCAATCTATTGATATTGATTTGTGGGATATTGTGCTTGATAGATTTACTTGCAAATTAAAATAAACTTGGAATGCCTATGATAAGAAATGCTTTTCCTTGAACATTAGAGCAATGCAAATCTTAAGAAGTGGTTTAAATGATGATGCTTATGCTAAAATTAAGAGTTGCTCTAGTGCTAAAGATATATGGGATGCTCTTGATGATTTTTATCTTGCTAACAATGATTTCTTACAAAAAGTTGTATATAGAGAGCAAGAAGAGCAAATGCCTCTAAAGGAAGATAATATTGAAAAATGTCCTCAAAAAGATGTTCTTGAATCTTGGATGGACAATAATGAGGAAGATGGTGATTCCCTTAAAAAGGACTTTGAGATAAATAATGCTAAACTAGATTATAGTCCTTCCTATGATGAGCTACAATGTGTATATGATGAATTGTATGATGACTTGTTGAATTTAGAAAAGAAAAACTCATCTTGTTTGGAAAACATTTCCTCTATTGAAATTGAAATTGAGACTTTGAAAAATAAATATGCTTTTCTCAATGAGGAAATGCCTTTGAAATTTGAAACCTTAACTTCTTGTGAAAAGTCCATTGATTTAGAAAATCAAGTTGAGGACTTATCTTCTAAATTTGCCAAAGCTAATGATTTTAATTGCTTACATTTTATGCTTGTTAATGAGAATAAAATTAATGTTATTCCATATGAAAATTCAAGTAAGGCTTATGGCAAAAATAGTTTAGAATGTAATAACAACCAAAGGCTCAAGTTTTTCAAAAATGATCTTCAAAGGTCCAAGTCATCGTTGAATTCACTTGTTTGTAACTTTTGTGGTCATCTACGACATATTTCTCATTTATGCAATTATAGAAGAAATTCTTATATGAGAAATAATATGAAATGGGTTCCTAAAGATCCTAAATGCCCTAGTACTAACATTAAAGGACCCAAGATGAAGTGGGTACCAAAAAGTCCTCCTAGTGTTTCAATTATGCAGAAAACTTCTAAAAAGGATGGACTAATTGGTCAAAGGAAAAAGGAATCATCAAGGGTAATGCTTCCAAAGCCCATTGGTAGAAGTTTTGATCAAAGAAGGAAGATGACTTCAATCAAAGCTTCTCAAGTACAAAATGTGGAACTTGCAAAGTTCAAAACACCAAAAGAGAAGCAATGGGTAAGGAAAAGAGTTTCCTTGATCACCAAGGCCAAGGTATCAAAAGTTTCTACCTCTTATGCACATTCACTTGTAAAGTCAATGAATTTGAGGTATATTCCTTGTAGGCCTTAAGTGATTAATTTAATCATATGTACTTGGTAAAATTTGAATATTATATATAGCACATGATTATATTCTTGTTACACCCTTTACTCACTACCTTGCATATTTCTTGATAATAGGGTATTCTGTAACACCCCAACTTTTGGGATAATTACAATATAGTCCCGAAATGTACTGTTTTGTGAATTCTGTGAGCAGTAAATTAAATTTGACTGTTCCGTGAGTGTACTTGATGTTGTGTGTGATTTGCTCCGAGTCGGGAAATAATAATTTTCTCGTAGAATAAATCTTATTTTAATTAATTGAGCTCAGGGGATCTTACTAAACCCAATTGATTGATATATATATTAATCTCGTAATTTTTTGGATTTAATTGTGCAATAAAATAATTTTATATTTTTATAATATTATTTTATGTTACAGTACCTATTGTCTCAAAAACAGTAAAAATCTGCTTCGGTTTGACCACAGATCTTTAAAAGTACTGTGGGACCCACGTTTAGGAAAAACAGTCAACTGTGCTGACTGGACAATTTCTAACCAATGAGAGCAAGTCAACAAAGGTAGGCTTGACTTTCTAAACCAATAGGAATTGGTCAACGAAGGAAGCAAAGACTTTCGTGTGGACCGTTGGATGAAGACTTAGTTAGGAAGCCTTTGATTTCAACCGCTGATCAAATCAATGGTGAGATTAGAATTCAAGATTTATGACTAATTCATATCTACCTTAGATCTAATCTATGGCTAGGAATTAAAGATGAATCAAGGGTTAGGATTAAGTCAAAAATTGTAGGCTTGACTTTGATTAGTAGCTAATTAAGCTTAATTTGACTAATCTAATTACTTAATTAGCTAACTAAGTGAACTAGTTTAATTCTTAATTAATTATAATCTAAATACTAATTAGATGTTCTAATATTTATTAAAGGTTATAATATATGCTAATATATGTTAAACTAATTAGCTATATAATTAGAATGTTAATTAAATATTATTAGGAGACTTAATCTGATTAGCTATTTAATTAGCTTGTAATGAGTCATTAATTGAAATCAAATTAAGCTCCTAAATTTCCTAAAGGGCACACGGTTTTCAGCAGCAACTTGGAGGGCTTGGTGGCTTGGTTCTACTAGCTTCTTGAACTCTCCAAGTGTCATAAACCATGTGCACTCCATGTGAACACACTTGGATATTTATCAATTCAAATCAAACACTCAACCTCACCTAAAACCACTCATTACGGCAGCAGCCTTCTCAATTCCCTCTTCACTTTTATTTCACACTTATCCTAAATCTAAGCTATTCATCTTCTCTCCAAAAATTCCAAGAACTCAAATAAACTTTCTCTTCCATTTTCTTTTCCATATTCGGCCATACACTCCAACCCACACCAATCAACTTCTATAATTTTATCTCATCACATTTCTTAAATCCAAATCCTATTCTAAACACTTTTCCTTCACAAAGTTTTCCCAAAATCCTACTCTATCTTGTCCAAAATCCAACCTTTTGCTTACTTCCTTAAGGGTAAGCCTTGATTCTATGGTTCAAAATTGAATTTCTAATTTTTCTAACCATGATTGTTCCATGGTTTTTCAATATTAAACCTTGTATGTGTTTTTACTAATTGTTTAAGAATTTTAGGGATTTGTTTGGGAGCTTGTACGAAATTGCAAAGAAAGGAGGAAACTAACCGATTAAATTGTCTACAAGAGGTAAGAGGGAGATTTAATCTCATCAACCCTAAGTGGTGATGGGAAAATGGATTTGTTTGTGTATGGAATCCATAAGGATTCATTTGTGTGGTTGTTTATTGTATTTATTATTTATTTGTGTAATTGTTTAAATGCTTTCCTATTTGTGATTTATTTTGCTATGCATGATTATAGCTTTCATTATTTTTGCTATGCATGTTTATGGCTTTAAAATATATTATATGTATATTATATGTGATTATATAATTGCATGTGTTTATAATTGTATATAATTGTATAATTATTAAAATAGGATGTAAATAACATGTACGATTTGCATGAGTGTTCCAAAGAACACACTATGAAGCTCACGGCCTTACATCCAAACAGAGAACCAAAATGTTCTCAGCAATTTTCTAAATTACTGATTTAAGGAATCTAGGTAAAATAATCAAATTAAAGTTGATTTAAGTTAATTGTGGCCAATATGCCATTTTAGTGTATAATTAAATGCCATTTTATTTTGATTTGGCCAACATGCCATTTTAATTGTTAAGATAGGTTAGGTAATTGTTTTATAACATAAATTGATTCCAAAGAATCATTGAGAAAATCAAAGGAATTAATTAAATCCTAGAATTTTAACTTAGCGAAATTTAGTTTAAGTAAGAAATTAATCGACACTTGAAAAATACTAACGTAGAGCTCATTCCATAAATTTTGAAGCGCGTTAGTAAGTTTCAAAGTGAAATTATTGGGTAAAA
This sequence comes from Ormosia semicastrata, assembly GCA_029884595.1. Classification (NCBI taxonomy): domain Eukaryota; kingdom Viridiplantae; phylum Streptophyta; class Magnoliopsida; order Fabales; family Fabaceae; genus Ormosia; species Ormosia semicastrata. The sequence goes on along the minus strand of JAQQTO010000044.1, from coordinate 34,621,296 downwards.
ATAAAATAAATTATATTTAGAGGAAAATGTTAAAAATACCTTATACTGATTTTATAGGCAAAATGCTGCCGAAATTTACTAAAATCAGACGAATAAAATGAAGAGATTCCATACTATATTTAGAACACAAGAAAAATATTCTACGTATTTTAAATATACTAGATATAGTTTTACACATATTGAAAATAACAATTATAAGCTATTCGGTTAAGAAAATGAATTAAAAATCCTACGCGATTGAGAAAATAACTCAAAAACAATTTACGATGTTTAAAAATGTCAAAATATCTTTACGCGATTTAAAAATGTTTGTGAAAATGAAGAGATTGTGAAAACGCGATAAAATTCCTACGCGATTGAAAGATACAGTAAGATTTGCTGTCGGGCCAAAGTGGTGGACCCAGACATGTTGTAGTGTAGTACTGTCAGGTGGGACGTACTATACTTTCTTATCTGGTGACTAGGGGTATTTTGGTAATTTCTCGTAAATATGGTAAAATTTGGATAATAGGGGTATTTCTGTAATTTTAGCTCATGTTTAGAGTGTTGTGCCAATTTAGGTTATAATTGGTGATTGATTGACGAGGCGAATTACACCGTGTTTGGTGTGATAAGCGTAGTGTAGTTCATTTATGAACTTGGAGGCATTAGTGTGCGGAGAATCCTATATGTGGACAGTGGTAGCACCTCTGGGTCGTGGTAACGGGTAACACACTAATGATCTTGACAAGCACTATTCTTAGTCGAGATCTTGTGGAGACTATTAAGTACTATGCCTGTGGTACACGATGTTTGGACTGTGTACTGCTACACGATATTTTGGACTGTGGGCTATAGACACGACGTATTGACAGTGCAATAGCTTGGTTGGGCAGCCATAAAGTATTTCTAGTTTCTTTTCGGATCATTCCCTCAGATATCCGTGTTTAGCTCCATGGAGTAGGAACGAGTCAATGTATGTATCATTCATCATCTGCATTTTAAATGTTTATTATGTTCATGCATTATTTGCATTTTACTGTTCATGCATCCTCTACACTTTATTGTTTACCATATTCTGTGATAAAATATATGATGTACTGTTTTAATATATTATGTATGATAGGTGTTATTTTAATATTTATTGCTTTAATATAGTATGCATAATATAATGGTATGTGATATTTTAATATGTATTACTTTGTTATATTATGCATGAAATGTTGGTATGTGCTGTTGGAATATTTGTTTGTATTGTCATTTTCTTTATTGCCATGCGGGTAATGGTGTAGATTGTCTCACCTCTCTATATGTTTTCTCGATATTATTATATTATTTTCCGTAAAGAGTTTAAGGAAGAGGGAGAGGAACAGCCCCTTGAGATACAGTATCCGGACGAGCGACAGTCGGGCGAGTTATACGAGGAAGAGGAGCCAGTAGATCACGCTGATCGTCAAGATTGATCTTGAGATCATGGCACTGCCAGGATTCTTCGGGTTCGTGAGACTGGAGTTTCACAGGGGTTCCGAGGCGTGGCGTATGCATGTGGACCGAGGGACAGTAGCTTATGTGGGACGATTGACTGTGTCCCTATGTAGGGAGTATGACGGGGAGGTCATATTCACTACTATGCTTTATTTACATTTAGAGTTACCTTTGACCATTAGGCGTTATTGGCAGGGAGTTTTCCATGCGCCTAGTGAGCTCAGTAGCGAGTCAACCGCTCGGACTCGTGTTCATAGTACTATGGGACCTAGAACTATGGGACCTCCAAGAGCTCTGAATTACGAGGATCTTTCTGAGGATGATCCATCGGAGGATTAGAGAGCTCTGAGGTGCACTTAGGCAATACTATGTCTTAGTTTTATGTTGTCTTTTACTGTTTTGTCAAATGCTTGTAGATGTAAATTATGCGTGTACTAAAGGAAAATCACATGTATATTATGGTGAGTTTATGTTTCTTATATTTTGTGTTCCGTGTTATTTTATTTAATGATATAATTATAAAAGGAAAAAATATATATATACCACAAATATTATTTAAGTATCAAAATGTTTTTACAACTTGGGTAAGGATTTTATTTATTTTTATTTTTCTGCATCATAAATGTGACATCCCCAGAAAGGGTGTTACATATTCTATGACTATGGATGCTTTCTATGCTTTAAATTTTCTATACATCTCTACATGTGATAATATGTTAGATAAGTTCACTTCTTGTTTGAAATAGCACATTTGATGAAAATATATTAGAACTTGACATATTGGATAAATCATAAATCTAACTCTAGCTAAAAATCATAACTTTTGCTACATAAAGTTACAATATTCTGCATAATTTGCAGTTTTTGCATAAACATGTGTTTTGGATCAAGAACTGGTCAATTTTTATGCTTACATAATGTTTGGAATTGTTTTGGGAAGTTTTGGAATTAATTTGAAAGCTTTGAGTTCGGTCCCTTACTGTTTGAAGTGTAAAAACTAAATTCAGCAAGTTGTAATCGATTACAGAGGCTCTGCCAAGCGTTCCAAGCAAAGTCAGAGAGCATGTAATTGATTACACATACTATGTAATTGATTACAATGTTTCCAGAACTCATGTAATCAATTACACTAACCCTATAATCGATTACAAGGTTCTCAGAAAGTTGGTAATCAATTACACAAAAAATATAATCGATTACATGGATTTCAGAGGACTGGCAATCGATTACACACATATTGTAATCGATTACACAGGCTTTAAAAATGAGTTTTAGTGCGCAAAAAGCCATATTTCTTCTATTACTCACATTTTCTCTTGGTATGTGCTTAATGATCAATGAAATGAAATACCTTTTACCCTTGTGAACTCATTTATTATTTTTTAATGCTTATTTGCTCATGAGTTTGGTATAATGACTAACCTCTATAGATCCAAAATTGGTGGATACCAAAGAAAGTTCTTCGAATTATGTTGTAGGGTGACTATTAACTCAAGCATGCATTGAAGTGAAATACAATTATGCCACTTGAGGTTGAAAAAATTTGAAATGGTCCAAGTTCTCCAAGAGTAATGAAAACATAAAAAGATGGCATGGAGAACCACAACATTCTCAAGGAGCCATGATGCATATAAGTTGGAATCACCTACAAAAACTCAAAGAGTACATTTTTGGTGACATCAATCTCTTATTCTCATCTATGCTTTAAATTGAATATCATGTGATATTTAGAGAAGTAGAGAGTTGTTTTTACATTCCTTACATGATTATTATTTGCCCCAAAAATGCTTATATATGTTTTGATGATGATCATGTCCTTCTTGACAAACTTGACTCTTGCTTTGAAAATGCTTAAACTATGCTTTTGGATTCAAGTGCATATGTTCTTCCTTTATTCTTGTAAGAGCTAACATTGCATGGTTGATAATGTAGTACATGTTTTACATTGTATATCAACCTAAATTATGCTTGTAAATAAGTTTAAATGATATTTGATGCTAACCCATGTTTTAGAGAACTTTTGAAATATAGTCATCAAATATTGAAATGTCAAGCATATGTGGATAAATGAGAAATGTTGAAGGAAGATGAACATGAGGAGACTTTATTCAAGTGCAATGGAATGGAATACTCAATGGAAGAAAGTACAAACTCAAAGGACCTAAATGAAGAACATTCTAAAGGAGCGTCACTCTCTATCTAACTCAATAAGTATCTCTATCCCTAATCTATTGTGATGTCTTATATGCTATGAATTGTATGATACTTATTAATTAATTGATCTTAAATTATTGGATGCTTTCCTTACATGAGAAGTATGCTTAGCATTGACAAAGTGCCTAATTGGACATTAAATTGCTAGTTTTGTCATTACATATAGGGTGGATGACATTAGTTCTATACATACAGCATATTTCATCATGATGAATGTTTGATACCTATGATTCTCTTAATCTATGGTTTCTTAGTAGTATAACACTTATGAGAATCATGCTTTTTTTGAAAAGAATTTCTTATTTGATTAAAAAGTTTTTTTTAAGGCAAAATCTCCTATCATATTTGAAAGAAGCTTTTAAAGTTCTATATCCTTGAGAATCCTTTGAACTTGTCTTAAGACCTTGAAAGTATTATCACCTCCTAATTGTCTTAAAAAATGTTTTATCTTTTCAAGGCTCTTGCTTAATGATAAAGAGAGGAGATGTACTTTCAAATGTCCCTTTGACTTGGATTTGATCACTCTCAAGGAATATGTGATTTCAATATAAAACTCTTTTACCCTTCTAAAATGCTTTTGGAAATGTAATGTGTTATTATAAAATTCTTTTCGAAAGGGGGGAGAAGTTTTTAAAATAGTTTTGTTTGAGGGATTAAGGATATGTATCTATGCCTTACTTTTTTTTATGGTAATGTGCTTATATGGTCTTGGCATGCATATTTCCCTTTATCTATCTTGTGCTTCAATAAGGGAGAGCTTATCTTACATATCCTTCTTCCATATCCTTGTTGACTATAAATATATGCATAACTATGTTAAGCTATTATGTTTAATATTTTAATAATATGCATATTTTGAAGGGGAGCCTAGTTCTTAAATTGTTGTTTATATCCCTTAGCTTACATAATTGTTTGACATGAAGTGCTTTATTGTTAATACTATCAACATGTCAGTAAAATATCTTTTGAAAGAAGGTAATACTATCAAAATATCTTTATTGTTAATACTATCATCTCTTATTGTCTTTCCCTCTATCAATGAAAGAAGGTAAACTTTCTTAAACTTCATATCTTTTGATTCTTTCATTAAGAAGATCCTACCCTTCTTGACAACATGAGTTTTATTTATAAAGGGAAAAATATTATCTTTCCTTCCTAAGCCTTTTTGTTGATGTCAAATAGGGGGAGTGAAAATTGGAAAGAAAAATATGTTCTTATGCTTATTGTTTGATATGCTTACATGAATATATATTCTTATATATTGCTAAACATATTTTTCTTTGGTGATTTGTTATCATCAAAAAGGGGGAGATTGTGAAAATAGGTTTGCCCCAATGGTTTAATATGTTAGGTTTTGATGATGACAAATACAAAACAAAAAGAATGATGCTTATGCTTTATAGTTGTGCTTAATAGATGTCAAATGCATCACAAAAGAATATTGATCATGTTACATAGATGTGCTTAATGAGATATATTGTATCATGCATGATGATGTAATTTATCTAATTATATTTCATTTAATAATCATGCAATGAGATATATGCAATATTCATCATATAATATATCCAATAATGCATTATATGAGTTGTATTGAATTAATATTGGATTTGATTCTATTTTGATGAAAATGTGTAAAGTGTTCTTTGTTGCATCCTATATAGGCATATCTATTTGTATTTGATAAATATCTTATTTGAATGTGTCTATGAAAGTCTTATATGCATGTTAGACTAATTATAGTTATACATTTATAAATCATGCATATGAAGATATTGAGTTATGAATTTGGACTATGCCTGTTTTAAGTGAGTAATACTTTGTAGGATTGTCCAAGTACTAAGAGTGAGCATTACAACAAGAAAGCAAAAGATCACAATTATGCTCAACTCAAGAAGAATTAGAATGATAAAGATGTTCCAAGCAATTTGCAAGATTTGAAGAGAAGAATTTTTGGAAGCTTGGATTACATCAAGAATTGATGATGACAAAAGATCAAGTCCCAAGGTTCTTCAAGAATAGCTTATAGGACTTAGATCTTGTGTAAATGTAAAAAGGAATCACACTAAGCTCAAACAAGTTTTAAACATATTTATAAGTGTTTCTAAAATGTTTAAATGCCCAATAAACTGTTTTTGGAAAGTTAGTCTTGGTGGTATTTCAAATCTATGAAAAATAGCCAAGTTTGTGTTTTGCAAAACTGATATATAGTTACTCTTTTGATCATAACTTTCAAACTAATTTGAGTTTTGTTGTGAAACTTTTTGCATATGAAAATAGACTCAAATATCTTTCCAATTAAAATTTGCTTTAAACGGATAGGAAACGAAAAAGTTATGACTAATTAAAGTTTGAGTTTTGAAAATCTGACCTTTGGTTACTATTTTCATCATATCTTTCAAAATACTTTGAGTTTTGTTCTAAAATTTTTCATATGAAAATAGACTCAAAGATTTTTCCAATTAGTGGTCATTCGCTTTAATCGGATAAGAAATGAAGAAGTTATGACCTTTTAAATTCAATTTTCAAAACCAGAAAATGCTGTAATCGATTACACAGGCCATGTAATCGATTACAACATTGACAAAAGCTGTGTAATCGATTACAGGAAGTGTGTAATCGATTACAAAGTGCACAGAAAGCTTGTAATCAATTACATGAAGCTTGTAATTGATTACCAAGTGCCCAAGAATGTTTCTAACAGCTATAAACGGCTAGTTTTCATAGAAAATCATTATAAAACACTACCAATGGCTATTTTATCACTTGGGCTCTATATATAAGTGTTGTATGAAGCTTATACACCTCTGGAACATAAGAATTGATCCTTGAATCATAAAAATCATATTTTGAGCTTTAAAGTGTGAATCATTTATACCCATTGAGCTTCAACTTGTATTATCCACTCTTGAGAGAGTTTTCTTATTATCCATACTTTGTTCTTCAAGTTGTATATCTACTCTTGTGAGAGTTTCTATTCTTTCTCTTCATCTTGAAATCATTGTAAGAGGGTGAGGTATCCCTCAAGAATTGTAAAGGGTGAGGCATCCTTTGAAAGGGGAGGCTCAAGCACAAAGGGTGAGGTATCCCAAGGTGTTGAGTGCTCAAAATTGTAAAGGTCATCAAGCACCTGTGAAGCTTAAAGAATTGGAGGCTCTAACATAAGGGTGAGGTATCCCAAAGTGTGAGGAGTGCTCTTGTATGTAAAAAGGTTTTCCTAGCACCCGTGAAGTCTAGGAGATAGTGAAGAAAATCTCAAGTTAAGCTTGGGGACTGGATGTAGGCCACAAGTGGTTGGTGGCTGAACCAGGATAAATTCTTGAGTTTGATTCTCTCTTCCCTACACTCTTTAAATTCAGTATTTGGTGAAATATATTTATCTATTACATATCTTGATGTTTTGATTGTTATAACTTGATATCTAGCTTATTCACTTGGTTCATCATATATCCCAAGTTGTATTTGAGTAATCCTCAATAGTTGTACATTTATTAGACTTATTCCGCTGCATTTATTAATTGAGTTATTCAAAATGCATAATTTGTCAAAGTTACATTAAAACTTGTAATTACCCAATTCACCCCCCTCTTGGGTAATGATTGTCATGGCTAACAGCTCTATTAATTCACTCTCCTTAACCATCGTAATAGATATACTAAGCACATTTTCTACTTAAGGTATCTGCCACGACATTCGCCTTTCTAGAATGATACTGAAGTTAAAAATCATAGTCTTTCCAAAAATTCTAACTATCGTCTTCTGATCGAACAGGTACTCCAAGCTCTTGTGATTGATGTAGACATCGTAGGTTGATCCATAAAGAAAATGTCTCTAGATCTTCAATGCAAAATGACTATCATAAATTCCAAAACGTGAATCGGACAATTATTCTTATGCACTTTAAACTATCTCGAAACATATGCCACAATCTTTTTATTTGCATCAACGCACAACCTCAACCCAAAAGTTTGAACTTCTTCTAACCCGAATTCATACTCGGACAGCTTCGTGTATAACTTCTTCTTCTTCTTCAGAGTTTGAAAAACTGCATTTAGATGTTCAGCATGTTCCTCCAGACTTCGAGAATAGATCAGGATATCGCCAACAAGGACAACAACAAATCTGTCTTGGAACATCTTCTACTTTGACGCGAATCTGATGATAATCAGAATGTAATTCAGTCTTGGAGAAAACAATAGCGCCCTTCATTTGGTCTTCTAGTTTCCATGTTGTATCTCCCGTCACATTGTCCCAGATTATCTTCACTAAGGCAATTTCTCTGTGTTGTTTCACTCGTCTATCCTAAATCTTAACAGAAAATGTCTCATAGATCGATTTTTCTTTTTAATCGTACTGTATTTGGTACTATGACATGGTTTGGATCAAGAATATATTTTCTCAGTTGAAATACATGGAAGACATTGTGAAGGTTAGAAAGAAAAGTGATAAGGCTATTCGGTAGATTACCGGATTTATCCAATAAAGAAATTAATATGGTCTAATAAATTTAGAAATGAACTTTCTGGATTCAAAATCCAAAAATCTCAGTCTAAGGAAACACTAAAGTTTTATTGAAACAATATAACAGGATATGGTTGAAAGATAACCAATCCTTTCATAAAATCATGAACTCAAATAGATGTGATTTTAGATAAGCAAATTAAATCAACAGAAAAGATTTGATCTTTAACAGAAACAGGGTAGATTTAGAAAACTTGAGTATAAACAATAAGTTTAACAAGAAGAGTAGAAATACTCAGATCAAAAGATAACAAAGACACGAATAACTCAAACTGATTTACTCAGTCTTATTTGTGAAAGAAGTAGACAAACCAAATCAACAGAAAAGTTCCAATCGAGAATAGTAATAGGATAGTTTTAAATATGCTTAAGTAGTAATAGCAAATTTAGAAGTTGAAGTAGCACTATTCAAGTCAAAAAGGAAATAAAAACACTGATAACCCCAAATGGTTCACACAGTCACAGACTATAAGAGAATGGGTTACCTTGTGAGTTATACACTACAGTTTTAGGATTACTCTCTATGGCACAACTTCCTTGTTTCTTAAGTCTTTATATTTGAACGGTTCCATTCCATTCTTTGTATTAACTTTTTCTTTTACTTGAGATCTCAAAACATATGCATTACTAACAGAAGGTTCTGTCTTTGATGGTGTACAACCTCTAGCAATATGTCCGGGCTTTCTGTACTTGAAACAAATTATGTCCTTGCTTGTACATTCCTTTGTCAAATGAGCCTTTCCACACTTCGTACATTTTGATGTTGATGCTACAGTCTGACCAAATCCGTTGCCACTAGTACTTCCTTCATTTGTTCGTTGTTGCTTCCCCGGTGATAGTAAATACAACTTTTACTGAAACTGGTTGACTTTACATTTCCTCCCCTTTTGAATCCTTAATGATCCAAAGTTACAGCTTCTCACATCTTGAGACTGATTCGATTCTAACAAGTTCTGAAGTTTGGTTATCAGTTCCTGTTACTGAGCGATCTTCTGATTTTGTTGCACCACTACGTCAGTCATCCTCTGCATTATACTTCTAGTTGCGACCATACAATCATCGTCACGTCTTATGTCCACATTCTTACGTCTACTATGATCCATTGTCTTTCTTCAAAGACAAAACAAACCAAAACACAATGAAATCAAACATAACCATTTCAATCAACATTGTCTCATTTCGGAAATCAAACAATATATCTCTATGTTTAGTGTCAGAGAAACACACAACATAAACAAAACAAAGCTACCCACAAACCCAAACGACTCTAGCTTGGGCTCTGATACCAACTAATGTAACACCCTCCTTAGGGTATCACATTTCAAACTAACTTCTTAATATTCTTTACCCAAGTTATAAAATATTTAATATTATCTTAATACAAGTTTCAAAATTTCTTTTTCGCGGATAACATGAACTTACCAAATTTTAGAAAAACACAAGATATAAAGACTGGATTAAATACATCTCTCGCACATAACATAGATTAATAACATCTTCATTACATAAGACTTATGTACTCTAATCAATATATAATTGCCATATAAAAACTTGACCTGGCCCAAGCCAAAACACTTGGAGAGTAAGGTCCTGAACCTGATCCTCTGCCGGATCCTCTAAAGGCACATTTTCTGGTCGGGATATGTCTTTTTGGACAGGAGTCTGAGCAGTTGACTCCGTAGAGTCTTCACTAGGTAAACGGTGAACAATGTCCCATAGTTCTCTAATAGGTATGGAGAACTCTACATGTACACAATCATTATATGTAATAATAGGGGTTCCATGGTAGGTCTCACTCTGGGATAGAGTCACCTCTCCTATATAACTAAAACGTTGAGTATCTGAGTCGACATGCCAGACATTAGTGCCTCCGTGGAACTGCGCTTGCATATAATTAGAGAAATCCCTCCTTGCAGCCATTGCAAATCGATCAAATAAAACCAATCCAACTCAAACCTAGGCGATCCAACCTTGTCCCTCTTATAGCCTTTTACAAACATAACCATAAAAACATAACAGAGAAACAATATAGCAAAGAGGTGAGATCCCCTACATCGCATACCAATATGGCAGCAAAGAAACGACAAACATACCAATATAGTACAGCATACAATCCATTAAATAGTATAAAATCAATAGATATATTCATGATAGTTAACAAATAAATAATCCAATAAACTTGCAGCATAATCGCAGACATAATGATAATACCACATCAATATTATATCACAATAATATAAATGTTGACTATGCATATGCACGATGTGTATGTTGACCATCCTTATGCACAATGCAACCAATTTCTACTCCATGGAGTTAGACTCAAATTCAGAGATGAACGTTCCAGAAGATCTATCCCCCCTAAAAGACAGTCTACTCCAGATCATGAAAAAAAATAGTGGTTATCGGGCTGCCAGTGCGTTGCAGTTGGTTTATCACAGCCAGGGGTATATATATATATATATATATAGTGATAGCATAATCACTAAGTGAATTACTGCGCCTGACATCCCCCAAGATATGGTCCAGATCCACTATCCTGTGAGTTCCCGTTCACTCTTTAATCATAAAACGCCACAACAGCCACCGGCTGTATAATGCTCAAATGCATATTCAATGAAATCAAACTACCATTGTACCGTTCCCAATGATATTAAATCAACCGCTCATACAATTGTCTAATACCATTAGTATTAATGATATTATATAAACGCCCATACAACTACATAATACCAAAGATCCACACAGGTCCAGAACTTCGGTCCCACAAGCATAATGCTAAACCACAACTACTTAGGTACAGTACGTCAGCTTTACAGCACAACTCGTTGTTCCTCTCAATCGTATAGCAATATTATCGCATTTTCACTTTTGCATAACACTTTTGTTACGTTTTCAATTCACGTACTAATTTCTTAACATTTTCTCAATCGCGTAACTAAAAATCACTATTTTTAAATCGCGTAAGAGTTTTTCTGCGTATTTTTAATCTCGTAAAATATTTTAATCATATTCTAAGTTTAAATTAAAACTTTTCTCATTTATTATCAAAATTAGACTTTAATTCCAATATTTCCTTAATAAATCATCATTAAATAATATTTCTAACATTTTCTCACTAAACCTCCTTTAATAAATATTTCCAAACATTTTCCATAAAAACTTAACATATTTAAATTAATTCAAAATATCTCAAAAATATTTGTTCATTATTCTTAATAAAACTTTAAATAAAATACTTTGTAAGTTCCAAACCATCCTTAAAAATTATTTCCTTACTAAAACTCCTCTTAATGATACTTTCTAATATTTTCTCGTACAAAATTTTACACTTCCAAAATTTAATCAAACATTATAGTTCAAAGTTTCCTAATATTCTTTATAAATCTTACATATTTTAATTAAAATAAAAACCTTTTTCATATTTCTCTTTAAAAATCCATTTAAAAAAATACTTCAAGTTTCAAACTTAATTCTCCATCCTATCTTATTTTTCTTTATAAAAAATCTTTAATCCAATTACTTGTTACCTAATCATCTAAAATCCAAACTTAGTAAAATATTTCAAGTGGTTTATTCCAAAATCATTATTGAGGCCGTGAACCTCTTGGTTATTTGAACCCAAAATGGTTTCCTTTCCATATGATTCTTATCATATACAACATATCACTCAAGATATTTCTACTATCACATGTTCATGCTTACTATGAAGGCAATAAAATCATATTAAACATCTAATCACAATTCAGTCAAAGTCATGCCATCTCACATATATAAATCATGCATAAATATCAAGGCAATAAAAATCACATTTAATCTTGCAAGCATAAACCAATAACCACACAATCGAGTGAATAAATTCTCACATAGATTTTTCACTCACAAACACAAACAATCCATTCCTTCACCACCACATATGGCCGATGAGGTTAATCTCCCTCTTACCTGGTGTGTAGCTTCCTAAGCTTCTTGTTTAATCCTCTTTGTATCAAACTTTCACCACCAAGTAGATCTTGAAACCTTAGAACTTAAATCCAAGAATCAAGCTTGAAGATGATTGATTTAGACTAAAGTCTCAACACCAAAGAGTCTTAGAATGATGTGAGGATTCAAGAAGTGAGGTTGGATCTTGGTGGAGAGGGTATAGCTATGAGCTTCCTTGTATGAACAAGGTGTGAACTTTTTGATTTTCAACTTGAAGAACAAGATTGAAGATAGATGATTTAGGCTAAGATCTCAACTATAAAGTATCTTAGAATTGTGTATAGATTCTAGATGTAAGGTTGTTTAGAATTATTGAAGCTTGGAAGGTGTTTCAATGGGTTTAGCCGTGAGCCTTCAAGAGAAAAAAAGAATGGAGTTTTTGGTGTTTATTCTTGGAGTTCTTGGAAGAGAGAGAATGGATGATAGTTTTTCCTTTGTCACAAAGAGTAGAAAATGAAATAATAAATCCTATCTCTCTAGTGAATAGTCGTGTAAATGAATGGAGAGAAAGTTTAAGACTTTTTTAGCAAGATAAAAATCTATCACATGGCTTCACATGGATTCACATGGACTAGGTCATCAAGTGGTCATCTATTGATCATAAAAGATGGTTCAAGAACACACTAGAATAGCCTAGTAACTGTGTGACTCAATGGAAAAGGCTAACTAAGTTCTATTTTTAATTAGTTTATAGTTACACCTAGTTTAAGTAGTTAGTTCACTTAAGCTAACTTAGTTAGGTCATTTAGTTACATAACTTACCATCTAGTTACATTATTAAGTCATGCATTATCATGCATTGGTCATGCTTCTAGAAGACTCTAGATACTTTCTTATAACTATAGACTCTAAGTATTAGTAACCTAGTTTGTTCTATTTAGTTTCTACTTAGGTTTTTAGAGTAACTAAGTTAGATTATCTAGTTTCTTGCTAACTAGTTTAACCATTTTTGTTGACTTCATCTCCTAACCATTGATTTAATCTAAGGTAGATATCCTAAGCTTCCTTATCAAGTTTGCTCTCATACCATTGATCAGATCAATGGTGATCATCCAAGGCTTCTTCATCAAGTCTTACCATCCAACGGTTCAAAACAAAGTCTATGCCACTAAGCTTGACCAATTTCTATTAGTTAGTCATAAAGCTAGGTAATGATGGTTCATGATTACGCTTAAGATATTTAAGTTAGATATTTTCATCCAAATATTTTCCAAATGATATTTATCTGTAGATAATTTACTACCTTCTAGAATGTGGCGAGTCATCACTTCTACAAGCTTCTAGAAAAAGAATGATAGGATAAGCTTGAAAGAGTAAGTAGCTAATTTGAATTTGTCTTCTAGCTTGAGTAGTCAATTTGAATTTCTCTTCTTCAACTTGAGTAACCATTTTGACTTCTTCCTGCTTGCCATTGGATCATCACTTTGAGTCGTAGCTATCGAGATATTTTCCCGAAGATATTACCCAATGGACAATAGCTATTGCTATTATTACACAATGGGTTATAGAAAACTCAGATAAAGAAAATCTTCATCAACTGTTCTCAATTTCGGGTTTAGTAAGATCCCTTGATCCCGTCTTGACAGTTTGAAACTTTTTGGTCCAGGAAAAATTTTTATTTTTTCGAGCCCGCCTCTAACACACATACAGTTCAAAATAATATTAAAATAATCAAAAACTCATAAAATTCCACAAAAATTCCCAAAAATCATAAAAATTATAAAACTCATATATCTTTAGAAAAAATGAATTTCAAGCATACAGTTCAAAAATAATATTAAAATAATTAAAATAATTAAAATACTTAAAAATTCACAAAAATTCATAAATATTATAAAACACATTTATATCAAGAAAAACAAAAAATTAGGGTGTTACATGAGTAATCCTTTTGAATTGAATTATCAGCTCACCTAGCATTAATGAATTTTGGAGATGATCTTGTTTGGGAGAAGAGTATTCAAAATTCTATTAGAATTATGGAGATGAACCTCCGTGAGGAAGGGGATCCTATATTCTTAAAAATTCTTCATTAGTTTCCTTATTTGCCATAGCTTCCCTTATATATATAAGGATTACTCAAAATAGTTCTGTGTGACAAAGAGAAATTGTCATAAATAGGTTGAAGTGCACAAACCTGAAAGCAGACTATTACCTTGTGTGGTGGTAGTGTGAGGCCCTAATTCACTCCTTACCATTAGAATATAGAACCCGAGCTATATGAGGTAGCTCTTACCTATTAAGGTACAGTGATATGGGTTCTATGGGAATGAGTATATAACTAAATGAGAACTAGAATGTGAATTGTATAAAATAAAGTATTATGAGAATGTTATTAGAATAGATCATAAGTTGAAATAAGAATTGTGTTATCGAATTAAAATTTGTATTTGTAAATATTTGTGAATATAACTTATGATCTTTGATAACAAAACTTTACGAATTATTGGTATCGTTAATAATTGAATTTTTGCCTTGGGAAGAGAAAGGACTTGCTTTTGGCTTTTTGCCACCTTTCTACGATATAATTTAGAGTATTGAAATATTTTTTCCCTAAGCAGTTGGAATTATTGTGATGACATTGTATATGTTAGAATTACTTAGACTTTTAGAATTCTCACACCGTGTATTGTATTTCCATGCTAATTCCATGAAAGAGATCTTCATCCAAGAAAGATGAAGATTATGGCTGCAGAGTAGATTAATCTCTATTTTGTACATGAATTATATATAGTAATGCAAAAATTGCTCCTTACAAGCATAGTCTGTATATATTGTACGCTGACGTTTAAATTTATATAATGAGAATTTCATATATGTACATTATAATTCTGCCTTCAAGTT
The DNA here is from genome assembly GCA_029884595.1 of Ormosia semicastrata. Classification (NCBI taxonomy): domain Eukaryota; kingdom Viridiplantae; phylum Streptophyta; class Magnoliopsida; order Fabales; family Fabaceae; genus Ormosia; species Ormosia semicastrata. Next base: position 34,606,269 of record JAQQTO010000044.1, on the reverse strand, counting down.
CATATTTTTGTATATGTCGTAAATGTTTTTATAAATATTGTTATTAGTATAGAAGTAACGTGCCTAATCTTAATTACTAAAGTGTAAATCCGAATATACTATTAGTATTGGTTTTGGGATATTACATAAACTTTATCCAACTTCATTATTGAACTGACATAGGACCGCAACCCTCCTAAAGGAAATACATGGACCATCTATGTTGACGGTTCATCAAACCCCAAGAGAAGTGGTGCAAGGATCATCTTAGAAAATGATGAAGGAATAACTATTGAATATTCCCTGAAGTTTGAGTTCCCCGTCTTGAACAACCAGGATGAGTATGAAACATATAAAGATGGACTTATGACAGAAAAGGACCTGGGAGCAACCGAGATCATTCTTTACAGTTATTCGTAACTAAGGACCCTTTAATGCAGAAATACTCGATAAAAGTAAAAGAACTCCTCAACGACTTTACTCAAACAAAGATCGAGCACATTCCAAGAGAGCATAACTCTCGAGCCAATATACTATCCAAGCTTGCAATCACTAAGAGTCACAGAAAAAATAGATCTTTTATCCATGAAATCTTAGTGGGACCAAGCATAATGGTCACTAAAATCGTCATGCTAGTTGATGAGAGTGATTACTGGATAAAACTTATAACCAATTATCTTTATGACGAGATCCTGCATGCTGACCCTAAATAAGTCAAGAAGCTAATATGAATCTCAACCCATTATACATTGTATGATTTACCAGCTACATTGTAGAGAGAAATCCTCCCTCATTCTTAAGTGTCTTGATCCCAGCAAAGCTTCTTATGTTTTGCCCGAGATCCATGAAGGAAGCTATGAACATCACCTTAGAGCAAAGTCTCTTGCATGAAAAGCACTGAGAGTCGGCTTCTACTAGCCCACAATGGAAGCGAATGCCATGGAACATATCTTAGAAATTGACAAATGCCAGCGCTTTGTGGATATCTATGCCACCCCACCTAAAGAACTAACCACGATCTCGGCTCCCTAGCCATTTTATAGGTGAGGGATGGATATCCTAGGTCCATTCCTGGTAGCCCCTGGATAGCTTAAATACTTGATAGTGCCCACCGATTACTTTACCAAGTGGATCGAAGTTAGACTGTTATCCACTATCACTTTGGCCTGAGTTCAAAGGTTGACCTATAAAGAATTCATAAATTGGTTTTGGATTCCGAAATCCATTGTAATGAACAATGGCACACAATTCATAGATAAGAACTTCTAGAAGCTCTAATAAGAACTTCATATTAAGCAACAATACCTCAGTGGAGCACTCGTAGACTAATAGACAAGCAGAACCCACAAACAGGGTTATCCTCTGAGGATTGAAGAAGAGGCTTGATCATGCAAAGGAAGATTAGGAAGAACAACTTGGTCGAGTACTATAAGCATACCAGACCACTCCACATTCTACCACGGGAGAAAATCTATTCAAATTTATATATAAATGCAAGGCCATGATCCCCGTAGAAATTAGAGAACCTAGTTGGAGGAAGCAGTATTTTTCTAAAGGGTCAAACCTAGAGCTCATCCACTAGAACCTTAACTTGTTGGATGAACTAAGAGACATTGCCCACATCCGAGAAACTGCTCTCAAGCTTAAAATGATAGCTTGGTATAACTCCAAAGTCATATTAAGGAGTTTCCAACCTAATGATCTAGTCCTTCGAAGAGCATATATCAGAGGGAAAAATGTGTCCCGAGGGAAACTAGCCCTCAACTGGGAGGGACCGTATAGGATCACAACAAAGACGAATACCGAAGCAGACAAGCTCGAGACCTTTATAGGAAAAGAAGTCCCTAGACACTAGAACACGACCAACCTCTGCAAATACTATATAGCTAGTTGATACTTAGTTTTTTTTACGCTTTTTTAGGTTTATTAATTTTAGTTGTATGCCTATTTAGGCCTTTACCATTTATGTTTTTAATTAATGAAGGACACCATCTACTCGGCACTTTGAATTTCCAATTAAATACATCCAAATGTATCTTTTTTATTTTTAAAGCTCAACCTATAAGGCCGCCTCTGGCTACCTTGATGAGGTCCAGAGACATATATCCCAAAAACACGTGTTTCACACCCCCATGAGGCCATCTCTAGATGCCTTGGCGAGGTCCAAGAGACCAATGTCCCAAAGAAGTGTGCTCTTTCAGAAATTCTTTAAGTGTTTGGACAACATTCTTAACATAAGACCATTCATGATCTGAGATCCATATTTGGTTGTATAATAAATTCTCTTCTATTTTTCCTTAATCCATGAGTTTTATTATCTCAGATTTGGGCATCGGACCCAAAGCAAACAACGAGAATAATTCTCTCCAAAATTTCCTAAGTCCTATAAATCTTACAATTCTGGATTTGGGCATTAGACCCGAAGCGAATAATAGGAGTACCTTTCTAAATTTTCTAAGTCTTATGTTTAACTCACAAAACTCATAATTAGGTTTTTGAGCCCAAAGTAGATTGTGATTGTTACCCTATGTAACACCCCAAAAATTACTTGTTTCATGATATATATTCATTTTATAATATTTGTGATTTTTGTGAATTTTTATGGAATTATTTGAATTGTTTGATTATTTTAATATATTTTTCGATTTACGTGCACACTGAGCGGTGCCAAGAAAATGAAATATTTTTCCCGAGGTTGGAAAATCTTGGACTGTGGAAACGGTGATGGGGGATCTTACTAACCCGAAGTTGGACATAATTTATGGAGTTTTCATTTTTTGAGATTTGATCCGATAAATAAAATTGTGGTATGTTTTATTATCAATTGGATAATAAATACTAGTTTTGTTAACTGTAGCTTTTGTCCACTGGATAATAGCTTACAATAAAAATAGTAGATTATTTTTATCTAGTCACTTTTATGATATCATCTAAGTGACATCACTACATGACATCACGGTTTGACTTTTTGGGTTTTTGGAGAAGCTTCTTGAGGAAGCTTTGGGAGAAGCTTGCAAGAGAAACTTGGCTCCTTCTCCCTAGGCATAGTGCACGATTTTGGAGGAAAAAAGATGACAACTTTATCATCGTTTCACTTAATGCATCATTTCCATTTTCATATCAAAAGTTTCCATCTTTTCTCTCTCACTTTTCCATCACATTTTCTCTTCTTCCTCTCCTCTCCAACCTCATGGCCACACCCTTTTTCTTCACCCTCCATGTTTGTTTAGTTTCAAGCAATCATATTGCTTGAAACTACATATTGTTTGAAGACATTTTCTTGTTGGAATCACCTCCTAAAGCTCTCATCTCCATTTTCTCTCGTTGCTCTCATGGCCAAGCACCACCATTGATGGCCATCAATGTTTATTTGCTCAACCAACAATATTTCTTGCATCTACTCATCACCTGGAAGCTTTTTCCTTTTATGACCATCACTTGATTTTTCCATCTTCATCTTCTTCCATAAAGCCCTAAACTTGAAACTTTGAGGTAAAGTTCTTGACTTTCTATTTTCTTTCCTTCATTTTCATGATTCTTGGTCACCTTGGTGATCAAGGACTCTTCTTTTCAAGCTTTGGTTGTTGATTATGTGAGTTTAATCATCCTAGGGTTTTGGTGGAGGAGTTGGATGAACTTTAAGAGACATAAAGGGAGTTCCTTTTCTTGTTGTCTTCTTAGGTAAGAGGGAGATTAACCTCATCAACCACTCATGGTGGTGAGGAACGTATTTATTTTTGGGGGATAAATCCATGTGAGGATTTATTCACCATGGTTGTATGACTTTGTGGCTTGTGGTTATATGCTTTATGTGACCTTATTACTTGATATTATGTATGAATTTGTTATAGTATGATTGTGATGCTTAAAAAAATTATGTTGTATGCTTTAAATGGTACTAGAAAGAAAAAATATTTTGGTGCCAATAGCTATTGAAGCTCACAGCCATGGTGTGAAAAAATAGGGTTTCAAGGCTAAAATACTTCATTGATTGAGAACCTAGATGATTAGGTAGCAAGAATATGATTTATGAATGTACAAATTGAGAAAAGAAGTAAACAAACTCTTTACCTTTGAGGAGAATTGATTTCGGCTATGGTGCTTAATATTAGGATGGAGAAGTAGTTTTGGAGACTTAAAATATTTTATTGAAAATGATTCTTGATAAGTTACATGAAAGGGGTTTTCAATTAGAAATAGAATAATGAAAGCTTAGAAGGAATGTTAGAAAACATTATTTAGAAGACTTGGGTATTAAATTAGGATCAAAGGATTTATGAGAAAAGGAGAAGATGATCACCATGTTATGATTTGAGAAGTAATGACTTTCGAATATGCTAATGAAAATAATTTTGGGGATAATTGGAATAATGAACATGATATATTAGTGGTGAATCTAGTTAGTTTGATAATAAAGAAAAATTAATTAAGGATTCATAGGATAAGAATGGAAAAGAATAAATTTTATCATTTAGCAAAAGATTGATTTTCGGTCTTGAGAGGAAAAATGAGCTTGAGAAAGAAATAGTGAAAACTTGAAAGACTTAGGGAAAAAGGAAAAGAATTGTGATGTTAAGGCGATTTGGTTTCTTTTTAAGTTTTAGTGAATGATATGAGGAAAGGTCACTCGAGGAACTTAGTTAGAAGAGTCTGGTGATTAGGATTGATTTCTATCTTTATTCTGGAGAGTGTTACAATTAAAGCTTAAAGATGAAACAATGGTTCTATGTGCTAGAGAAATTTGTGAGAATGCTTCATGTAATTTGATAGTGATGTCTCTTGAATTTGCACGACTGCAATACCTTGTGAAAAAATGCATTAGTATTGTGCTTTTGGGCTGACGTACTGGACCCAAGGGGATCAATTGTATTTAGCATTGTGCTTTTAGGCCGAGTGGATCGTGGGACCGATGTTCTGGACCTAAGTGGATTAGTGGTATTATGTAATTGTATGGGCGATTATATAATATCATTGATACTAATGGTATTAAACAATTGTATGGGCGGTTGCTTTAATACCATTGGGAACAGTCCAACGGTGGTTTGATTTTCATTGATCATGCACTTGAGCATTATATAGTCGGCTTTTGTTGCCTATGAGTGAACGAGAATTTGGATAATGTGATCCCGGATGGATCTTAGGGGGCGTCAGGGTGAAGTGTGTAACACCCCAAATTCTGACTATGTTAATAGTAATAGCAGAATTACACTGTTTTATATTTTCTGTGTGTTATAAAAATAGTTTGACTGTTCTGAGATCATTTTTGATCATTTTGTGTGATTTGCTTCAAGTCAAGAAAAAAATAATTTTCTTGACCAAAAAAATATTAATTTAATTAATTAAAGTTGGGGGATCTTACTAAACCCAATTCTGATTGATATATATATTAATCTTGTAATTTTTATGATTTAACTGCGTAATAAAATAATTTTATATTATTATAATATTATTTTATTCAACAGTACCTACTGTCTTAAAAATAGTAGAAAATTTGCTAGTGGACCCAAAAAAGTTCATGGAGCCCACGTTTAGTGTAGCAGTCAACGATTCTGACTAAACAGAATTTTGAACCAATGAGAATTAGTCAAAATAGGTGGCTTGACTATTTTAAACCAATAGGAAGGAGTCAAATAAAGAAGCATAGACTTCAATGTGCACCCTTGGATAAAAAGCATGATTTAGATGCTTTTGATCCTAACCGTTGATCCGAGCAATAGTGTAAAACGAATCTTGATAAAACCACTAAGTAATATCCACCATAGATGAGATCAATGGATAGGAAACTAAGTTGATTTTCAATGGCTAAGATGAAGTCAACAATAGTGGCTTGAATTTGATTAGTAACTAATTAAACCTAATTTGGTTAATCTAATGGCCTAATTAACAAGCTAAGTAAACTAACTTAATTATTAATTAGTTATAAACTAATTACTAATTTAATATCCTAATTTTAATTAGAGGTTATGATATATGCTAAAATATATTAAACTAATTAGTTATGTAATTGGATAATTAATTAAGATTGGTTAGGAAACTAAACTCAATTAACTAGTGATTTAATTAGCAAGTAATTAGGCTTGAATTAAAAGAAAATAGAATCCCTAAATGCCCTTGAGCCCCACTGTTTTTGCAGCAGCTTGGGGAGGGTTCTACATGGTTCTTGAACAATCCAAATAGCCATGAAAGTCAAGTGAATGACATATGCCATGTGCTACTCCATGTGCACTCAAAATAGGATATTTTCTTCATGCAAATCTCCTAGTTTTCTCTATACTCCCACACGGCAGCAGCACTCATAATTTCACTCTCACAAATTTCATTTTCTCTCACATCAAAAAGCTTATAACACTTTCTCTCAAAAATCCCAAGAGCCTAAGCAACCATTTCCTTCCTTTTCTCACCATAAGGTTCGGCCCTAGCACCCTTGAGCACCCTCACTCACCTATAATTTTCACTCACATCATTTCCTAAAGCTAAACAACATTCTAAACACTTTCCATTTAGAGAGTTTTCCCAAAATCACATCCTAAGTGCTTCAAAATCCCACTTTTACCTTCCTTCCTTAGAGGTAAACTTGGATTTCTATGGTTTAAATTCATGTTTAAACCATGTTTGTTCCATGGTTAGTTATTATTAAGCTTTGTTTGTGATTTTACTAATTGTTTTAGAATTGTTAGGAATTGTTTGTGGCTTGTACGAAAACAAGGAGAAGGAGAGGAGCTTAAAAAGCTTGTCTTCAAGGGGTAAGAGGGAGATTTAATCTCACCAACCAAGTTTTGGTGGTGTGAGGATGGTTTTGTATGGTGAAAAATCCATAAGGGTTCTTCACTGATTATTTGATTGTGTTTGTGTTGTGTTTGATTGTGTTTCTATGCTTGCATGTGTGATAAAATGCTTAAAACTTTGATATTATGTGAGTATGTATAATTATAAAAGCATGAGAATGTATAAGTAATTTTAGGATGTGAACAACATGATGAATCGATTGTATGGGTACTCCAAAGAGTACTGAGGCTTACGACCATACCATGGAAAAAGGACCAAAGTCCTTATACTGATGAATTAAAATGAGAACTGAGCAATTTAAATGAATTTGGAAAAAAATTGAGTATGGAAAAGTAAAATAATTTTTGTAAGAATTAAAGAAGAGAAATAATAAATTTTGAGAAACAATACAATTACTGACTTTTTAGAGGGGTTATACCGCAAATTTTTATAAAATAGGGACTAAATTATAAATAGTATGTAAATAAAGGGCCATTGTATAAATACTTATTTTTAGAGGAGTCATATTACAAATATTATTTTTCAAAGGGTCAAATTGTAAATATTTTATAAAAGAGGGATGATTTTGTAAATATGAATTTTATGAGGGACTATTTCATAAATATTAATTTTTGAGGGACTATTTTGTAAATATGAATTTTATGATGGGCTATTTCATAAATATGAGTTTTTAAAGGACTAGTGTGCAAATATGGAAAATAAAGCTAATTTTAGTATTAAAGTGAGAAAAATAGTATTTTTGATTTAAAACGTAAGAAAAATATTTATGTGATTTGAAAACATTGAAAAATCGCTATGCGATTTTGAAAAGGCGGCAAAATTGAGTCGCAATTGAGAAAACATGAAAATATGACTACGCGATTGAAAATACAGTAATTATACTGTTAGATTATTATGTGGGATCTGAATATGTGATATGAAATAGAATTGTGAATAATGCATAGTACATGCATTGGAAAGGTCCGATGGACTGTATGAGGCTAGTTGCCTAGGAGAGACTACACCTCCTGAGTGGGTGCGTTATGCGTAGTGTAAGTCACTAGTTGACTTTGGGAGCATTGGGGTGCGGGTTGCCTACAATGGGCAATTAATAGCTCTTCTGTGTCGTAGGTTAGACTGACGCAACACACCAGTGATCCTAACCGGGACACTATCCTTAATCAAGATCTGATAAAGACTGTCGTGTATATGCTGGATGTGCAAGACTGAGCACGTGGTCCGAGGCATGTTGGTACCGACAAATATTTTCGATCACTCTCTCTGACCTGAGTTGTAGCTCCATGGAGTAGGAAATTGAGTTTGTGTGCATACATATAATGATAGAGGGTATTATCGTAATTTCTGTTTATGATAATTAATTTATTGGTTATTTGATTATTGATAATGGCATGATTGTAATTATTATGTATTACATGTTTTGTGATGATAATGATGTTAGTGGCATAACTGTAATTATGGTATGATAGCTGTATGAAATATTGTATGTGTTTATCTTCATTGCTACTATACTGGTGTTGGCGTAGGTAATCTCACCTCTTTGTATGTATGTTCTATATTATATTTATATTTGTTAAGACGTCAAGCAAGAGATAGAGCGAGAAGTTGAGGAGGAGCAGATTCCTACTGAGGACGTCGAGTTTTGAAGAGATGGAGATGCCTAGTTTCCTTGGCTACCTGAAGCTGACATTTATTGGAGGAGATGAGGCATGGACTGTAGATCTAGAGAGAGAGAGTATATACTATATGGGAGACCTAAATATTAGATTGAGTAGGTAACATTTAGGACACCCTTACTTTTCTGTCAATATTTATGTACAACTAGAGTTCCCAATATCCATTAGGTAGTATTGGGTGTAACACCCCAAAATTTTCTATCTTTTAAACAGTAATTTTGACAGTTAACAGAATTTTACTATTTAGTAATTTCTGGATACTGTAAAATTATTTTGTTTATTCCGTCAGCATATTTGATCATTTTGAGTGATTTACTCTGTGTCAGGAAAATAATAATTTTCGGGTCGGGAAAAATCTTTCTGTATTTATTTCTCTTAACTATTAATTATTTTTAATAATCTGACTTGATTTTCATACATTTTCTAATATTTGTGATTTTTGTGGATGATTATGAATTTTTTTGATCAGTGGGCCCGTGTGGTCCTAGTAGGCCCAGACCTTACGTGGGCCCAGGTGGGTCCCGCAAAGTGAAAATTTTTCTACGCATAGAAAAATTTGTACTGTTTAGACGGAGACAGGGGATCTTACTAAACCTGAATCCGGAAACAGTTTTAGAAATTTTCTTGTATTGTGTTTGGTACTGTATTTAATTATCGGGCGATAAAAATACAGTAAATATATTCTTTCGTGAGGTTTTTAGTAGATAAAAATAGAAATTATATTGCTTAAGTCAACATTGGTGGTTTGGATATTCACTATTGATTCAATTAACGGTTAAGAAATAAATTTAATAAAGAAACATAAGATAATCATATTTGATTTAATCAATGGTGTGAAAATAAACTTAGTTAGGCAAGCTTCAATATCAACCGTAGATTTAATCAACGGTGTAAAATTAATTATATAAAGTGACCATTTACAACCATTGGATTTAGAGTTGATCAAGGGTGGAGATTTGGTCTTAAAAAGTGACAAAGACCATTTATGACCATTGGATGAAGAATTAACCAAGGGTGGAGATTTGGTCTTAAAAAGTAGCAAAGGCTAATTATGACCCTTGGATTAAAAGTAAGAAGAAGTAATCTTGACCCTTTATTTTGGAGACACATCTAATGGCTAGAATTTAAAGGAGAAGGATCCAATGGCTTAGATTAAGTCTTCTAAATTAAAAGTCTACCTAAATCCTAACCATTGAATTAATCAATGGCTAGGAATGCTTCAAATAATTGTATAAAAAAAAAAAGATGACAACTTCATGCATTATGGAAGGGGGGCAGTTTTGGAGTGCTTGGACAAGGAGGAGACAATTTTTTTTAGTAGCCTTTTTAGGCTAAAGAAAAGATGAAGTCAACAATGATTTGATTAGTAACTAATTAAGCCTAATTTGATTAATCTAATGACCTAATTAACAAGCCAAGTAAACTAAATTAAATATTAAATTGTTATAATCTAATTCTTAATTAGATATCCTAATTTTAATTAGAGATTATAATATGTGAAATAATATGTTAATTAATTAGTTATATAGTTAGAATGTTAGTTAAGATTGGTTAGGAAATTTAACCTAACTAATTACCTAATTAATTAGCATGCAATTAGGTAAAAATTGAGAAAAATTAATTCCCTAAAATACTCAAGGAGCCACACGATTTTTATGCAGCTTGGGGAGACTTTTACATGGTTCTTGAACCACCAATAATAGCCATGCAAACTAAATTAATGACCATTATTGTTTGTCATGGTCAATATGACCATTATTGTTTTGTTTGCTTCCTTTGGATTGCATGATGAAGGGGGGACGGTTGGAGAAGCAAGAAAGAAGAAGAGACATGTTGGAGTAGCCTTTTTAGGCCAAAGAAAAAGCTTGAAGACATTAATTAGATGTCTTGACCAATTATTGGTCATTTTCCTAAAGCAAAATTATTTTCTTCTTTCTCTCCATGCAATGCTACGGCTGCCCACTTCAATTCAGCCATTTGATTTCATTTGTATCACATTTTATAACACTTAACTCATTCTCTCTCTTCTCTCTCTTCCAATTTGTCAAGAACACCAAGAACAACACCATTTTCTTTCCTTCCTTGAGCATTCGGTCACCACCCATGGAACCACTTCCAATCTTCCATAATTTTATCTAGCTACATATCTTGAATCCTCTCATCAATTCAAAACACTTTCATGTTGGAGACTTTCTCTAAATCATTCATCTTCATCACTCAACCAAGCCAAGAACACAAAACAACCATTTTCCTTCATTTTCTCACCAAATGGTTCGGCCATGACCACCAAAAGCACCACCCATCACTTTTAATTTCATCCAACCATAGATCTTGAATCTGCATGATATTCTAAGCAACTTTCATGTTGGAGACTTTCTCTAAATCATTCATCTTCATGGACTTTCTTCAAGAACAAAGTTATGAGATTTTTGAGGTGAAGTATAAGAAGACTTCATTTCTTCTCTTCTTTTTCATGATCTAAACCATGTTTGATCCATGGTTCCTCTTAATCAAGCTTAGTATACTAATTTCTATGTATTTTGTTTTGAATTTGAGAAGCCCTTGGTGTTGAAGGACTTGGAAAGAGAAGCAAAATTAAGAAGCTTTGAGGATCTTCAAGAGGTAAGAGGGAGATCCATCTCACCAACCAATTATGGTGGTGGGAGATGGTCTTATATTTGATGAATTATGAATTCATGTGAGAATTCCAATCCATGGTCATGTAATAATTAATTGTGTGTTTATGAGCTTTTGCTTTATTTTCTTATGCCTTGATTATTTTGTCTATGCTTAATATGCTTTGCATGATTTTATGGCTTTGATAGTATACTTATAATATGCATGATGAGTATATGGCATGTTTGTGATATTTATGATGAAATATATATATGTATGCCATGATGTGTGGATGGAAAGAAAATTGATTTTGGTTCCAATGGCCAAGGAAGAGCTACGGTTTTGATGCCCTTGATGAGGGTCAATGTTGAAAATTTTCAAGAACAAGGAAATTAAATTTTGATCCCTAGAACAATGAGAATTTCGGCCAAGACACCTCAAAATAGGTGTTTACAAATTAATATGTTTATGGAAGAATAAAATTGGATTGATTTGAGCAGTATGAAAAATGAACTAAAGGTTTGTTTTTTTTTTTTAAGAAAACATGAACACAAATTTTAGAATGAAATTTTATTGATTTATTTTATGTAGAAACAATAATGGAATTTATTTAAGTAAGAAGAAAAATATTTCATGGTTCCAATGACCATCTATAAGGTTTTGATAATTTAGAAAAATGTTTTGATGCTATGAAATACAAGAATTTTCAAATAAGGATTTTTGAAAAGGGAATTAAGTGTTATAAATTAAGTGAAGTGGAATTTTCATAAATAAAAGAAAAAGAAGATTGAAAGTATTGAACTTCAAATTAATTTAAAAAGAATCAATTTTTAGAAGTGATTTAGAAATATAAAAGAAAATGTTTGTAACTTAAATTTACTAACGAAGAATTTATTTGGGTTTTGGAAAATGTTAGGAAATTTAAAGTTAAGAAACAATAATTAAAATAACTCAATATGATTTTGTAGGACTAGATCAATAAAAAGTGATTTTGAGAAAATATATATTAAGGAAAAGATTTTTGACTAAGAATGAAAAAGGATTTGCAAAGAAAGTGAAAATGAATTTGAACAAATGGGTTTGTTATATGACCAATCGGTACTTTGGTTTTGAAAATAAAACTTTAATAGTTTTGTTTGTGTAAAACTATATCAATTTAAAAGGAAAAATGTTTTGATAATTTTTCAAATAGTAATGCCTAGATTTTGATGAAACAAAGTAATTTTTCAAGTGGAAATATAATTGATTTAATACAAGAAATTTGAAAAGGGAATCAGAGTATTTTACTCACTTGAAAAATTAAGTTTTGTAAATGAAAATATTTTCAAACTTCAATTTATTTTGAAGTAGGTTAATTTGGAAATGATTTGGGAAAAAATGGAGAATATAATGGTATTTTGAGAATTTACTCAAGTATAACTTATTTTCAAGTTTTGAAGTACGTTTGGAAATTTTAAGATTTGAAACATTGATTTATATCAATGGAAAAGTAATTTTGTGGATTATATTTGAAAAAGAATTTCTTGAGTAAAGAAACGTGGAAAAAGATTTTCTTGAGTAAGAAAATGTGAAAAATGAAGTACAAAGTCATAATATTTTGAGAAAGGATGAAATGGAATTTTTGAAGGTTAAGAAATATTTTTCGTAATAGAATTGTGGTGAAAAATGATTTACGTATCTTAAAAATGATTTAGAATATAGTAAAATATTCCTATGCGATTTAAAATATGTTAAAATATTTCTACGTGATTTGAATTACATTTAAATATTTTACATGAGTTTAAATATTTGACGTACTGTTGAAAAATCACTATGTGATTTAAAAGTAATAGAATATTTTTACGATATTGTGAAAATATAACAAAAACGTTTCAGAATTTTGAAAACGTAACAGAAGTGTTACGATATTTTGAAAACGTAACAGAAACATTTTAGAATTGTGAAAACATAATGAAAATGTTGCGCAATCTTGTGAAAATACGGTGAAAGTGTTTTATAACTATGAAAACATGATAACATGATTTTATGTTGAAAATACAGTATAATTACTGTTTAACCAGTGTATGGACACTGTATGAGAGAGTGACGTGTTTTTCCTATGATTGGTATTTGGTGCATTTTATATGCATTGGAAAGAGATGCCTGTATTTGGATTTGGTGCATTATACATGCATTGAAAAGATTTGGCCCGTTAGGGTTGGACTTGCACTGATATACTCGTGCATTGTACAAATAAAATTGAAAAGATTTAGCCCGTTGGGGTTGGACTTGCACTGATAAATTCATGCATTGTATAAAAGATATCTAATAGCTATTATGGCCCTTGTGGTTGAAGAGGGAATGAGAATTGATAGTGAGGTCTATGATGGATCTTAGGCGTCGAGTAGCGGCGGTCGACCGAGTGGACAGGTGGCGAGTACCACTGTGCCACTTGGTGATGCAGTCCGTTGCAACGCATTGACGATACCCGACAAGAACATGATTCTTTTCAACGACTGGGAGATTGTCTTTGGGCTAAGGCTGACAATTAACCAGAGCATTCTTCTCGAAATTGTGGAAACCTCCATGGAGTCGTTTTTGATAAAATGAGTCTTTGTACATATGCATAAATCTGAGCATTTATATCTGTGTGATATATTAATTGGGGAATATTGGTTATTGGTTATGACAATTGTTTTGAGTACTTGGATGATGATTGAACTGATAAATGATTAGATGATGATAGTTGATTAATGCTGATAGCATGATTATGGTATGATCTATCTGTATGATATAGCTATTTGTGTTATCTCTGTGCTGCCATGTTGGTATTGGTGTAGGTGATCTCACCTCTTTGTTATATTATTTTGTTGCGTCTGTACTGTTAAAATCAAATAATAGAAGGATCGAGTTGTCTTAGACATAACGGGCGATGGATACTCTGAGATTGGTGATAACAATAAGGAGTGGACATTCAGGACTCGAAGGTGTGCAATGTTGACAAAGGAACAAATGTCTGATGCATCAAGATAGACAGAAAAAAGGAATAAATATGTTAAAGTTTCTCGTTAGTATTGTACCGTGCTATTAAGTAGGACCCATCATGGGGTTTGCTACTGTCAAAAAAATAAAAAAAACAAGTTTGTTAATTTTATATTTCTCTTTAAATTGTGATATTAATTGGTGTCAATATTGCATAATGAATAGTTGAAATATGATTTTCAATATTACCTAATATTTTTAGTAAATTTACGTGTTAGTAAAGAAGAAATTTTGAAACCCTTCTTTTATAACTCAAACTTTGTGCGAACTTCTTTTCAGATTATGAGTCAGAAGTCAGAAATGTGATGCCCTAAGGAGGGTGTTACATTGGGGAGCTTACTATCGTACTCCCAGTGCGATTAGTATTGTGTCGTCTGCTCGGACACCTGTCCGTAGGACTGCACCTCATGACGGATTCCTATATGCTGAGGAATCTGAGGAGGACCCATCTGAGGGTTCTGCTGTCTAGTAGGACTTGGGCAATATGTTAGTTTTAAACTAAAGTTTAAATATTTTGGAAGTCTAGTTTGTAAAATATTTAAGTACGACAGTACTAAGGGCTTGTATGTATATATATGATGTAAATTATTTGTGACAATATTGTGATGTTTTTATTTTCTGTTAAGTTTATCTTATTATCATCAAGAAATTTTATAACTCGTATTTATAATACAAGCACGATTTTTAATTGAAGGGTAATTTAGTAATTAAGTAACATAAAGTGTAGCGCCCTAAGGAGGGTGTTACATTAGTTGGTATCAGAGCCCAAGTTAGAGTCTTTTGGGTTTGTGGTTAGGTCTGTCTTGTCTAAGTTGTGTGATTGTCTGTAATTGTTTTCTGAAAGAAAAATAATATTGTTTGAAGACTGACCCTCACTTTTCTTTGTGTTGTTCAGTCTGATAGATAGAGCGAAATGGCTGGACGTGGAAGAGGACGCATGAATGTGAGGGCAGCAGTTGGAAATGCTGGCGACGAGAATCAGAATATGGCTGCAGCTGTAGCAGTAATACAACGAATGGCCGAGGTTGTTGCACAGCAGAACCAAAGAGCAAATGATGATGCTCACAGCTTGTCAGAGTTTCGGAGAAACAATCCGCCGAAATTTCATGGAGAGTTTGATCCAGAGAAGGCTGATCTGTGGATCAAGGAACTGGAGAAGATATTTGAAGGCATGAGTTGTACTGATGAGCGGAAGCTTACTTTCGCGACGTTCGTGTTAGTAGGTGATGGAGAGGCATGGTGGGCAGGAGCCCGAAGGTTAATACAAGCTGAAGGGAGAGTTGTGACATGGCAGCTCTTTAGGAAGAAGTTTCTGGGGAAGTATTTCCCAGCCAGTGTTCGACATGCTAAGGAGATGGAATTCCTTAGTCCGAGACAAGGAGCGATGACTATGAGTGAGTACGCAGCAAGGTTCGAAAGCTTGTCTAAGTTTTCGAGGTACTTCCAAATGCATCCAGATGAGGAGTGGAAGTGTAGGAAGTTCGAAAAGGGGCTGAGGCTTGACATCAAGCGAGCTTTAGCAACTGTTGATATCGATCAGTCTCCGGTATTGCTAGATAAATGCCAAAAGGTCAAGGAGATTGATCATCTGCGAGAGGCTAGAAATAAGAATTTTGGACCAGCACGGTTCCAAAGGGGGAAGAGTAGTGGTGGTAACCGTTACCAACAGAAACTATATACTAAACCAGCAATATCTCAGAATCGGCAACAATCATTTAGAGGAAGTTCAAGTGGTAGTAGAGCAGTTTCAACTAGAATTTCTGCACTTAAATGTTTAAGTGTGGGAAAGGACATCTCACCAGGGACTGTCAGCATAAGGGGGTGATTTGTTATCGATGTGGGAAGCCTGGACATTTCTCTAGGGAGTGTGATCAGCAAAAGGCGGAACCATCTGTTGGAAGTGTTTGCACTGCGAGGCCACAGGCGAGTGGTCGAGTGTATACTATGAGCGGGGAGGAAGCCGCTAAATCCAAGGACTTGATAATGGAGGAGTGTGCTATTGAAGGTAATCCTTTAACAATATTATATGATTCGGGAGCAACGCATTCTTTTATTGCATATGATTATGTGGAGCGTTTGGGATTAACTATGACTACATTGCCGTATGATTTGAGTGTTAGTACTCCTACTGATAAGCTTGTGATAACTACAAAAGTATGTTGAATTGCCCTGTATCTGTTAGAGATAGGATCTTTCATGTGGATTGATCTGTTTGCCTCTTTCCAAGATTAATGTAATCTTAGGAATGGATTGGTTGTCTTCCAACCATATCTTGATAGATTGTGCTAGTAAGACATTAGTTTTTCCTGAGGTTAAGGATTCTAGATTCCTAACGGCTACTCAAGTGGAAGCCTGTTTGAAGGAAGGAGATCAAGGGTACTTGTTGATGTCTTCTTTGGAGATTCACTGTGAAGATATTTTGAAGGATATTTTTATAGTGAATGAGTTTCCTGAAGTGTTTCCTGAAGATATACCTAGAATACCGCCAGAAAGAGAGATCGAATTCTCTATTGATTTGGTACCTAGAGCTGGACCTATATCTATGGTGCCTTATCGGATGTCGCTAATAGAATTGGCAGAACTTAAGAAACAGTTGGAGGATTTATTGGAGAAGCAGTTTGTGAGACCAAGTGTATCACCTTGGGGAGCTCCAGTATTGTTGGTAAAGAAGAAGGATAGGACTTCTCGTCTATGTGTAGATTACCGGCAATTAAACAAGATTACAATCAAGAACAAATATCCACTACTAAGGAACGATGATCTGATGGATCAATTGGGAGGAGCCGCAATATTTTCCAAGATTGATTTACGTTCTGGTTATCACCAGATACGTGTGAAGGTGGAGGATATCCCAAAGACTGCGTTTCGAACACGATATGGGCATTACGAGTATCAAGTGATGCCTTTTGGTATGACTAATGCACCTGCGATATTTATGGACTTCATGAACCGGATTTTCCGTTCATACTTGGATAAGTTTATTGTTATCTTTATTGATGACATCTTGATTTATTCTCGAAGTCAGGAGGAGCATGCTGAACATCTGAGAGTGGTTCTCCAGATTTTGAAGGAGAATAAGTTGTATGCCAAGTTGTCCAAATGTGAATTTTGGTTGAGCGAAGTACAGTTTTTAGGGCATATCATATCAGCGGATGGAATTGAAGTTGATGCTTCAAAGGTGGAGACAGTTGTAGAATGGGAGAGACCGAGGACTGTATCGGAGATCCGTAGTTTCATCAGGTTGGCCGGTTACTATCGACGATTCATAGAGGGGTTTTTAAAGATTGCAGGACCTCTTACCCAACTTACACGAAAGAATCAACCGTTTACATGGACTGAAGCATGTGAGGAAAGTTTTCAGGAGTTGAAACGATGACTGACTACTTCACTGGTTTTGATTCTACCTAATCCGAATGAACTTTTTGAAGTGTATTGTGATGCTTCATATCAAGGGTTAGGTTGTGTACTTTTGCAGAACCGTAAGGTTGTGGCGTATACATCGAGGCAGTTGAAAGTACATGAGAAGAATTACCCGACTCATGACTTGGAGTTGGCAGCAGTAGTATTTGCATTGAAGGTATGGAGACATTTTCTCTTTGGGGCAATGTTCACTGTTTTTAGTGATCACAAAAGTTTGAAGTATTTGTTTGACCAGAAAGAGTTGAACACGAGACAAAGGCGTTGGCTAGAATTTCTGAAAGATTATGACTTTCAGTTACAGTATCATCCCAGGAAGGCGAATGTCGTAGCGGATGCCTTAAGTAAGAAAGCGCTTAATGCTTCTGTTATGATGATGAAGGAGAAAGAATTAATAGAAGAATTTTGAGATATGCAATTATCTGCGAAGTTGACACTGGGGAAGATATGTTTGAACATGATCACTATTTCGAATGACTTGATGGATAGAATACGAGAAGGGCAAAATAGTGATCAGTATTTGCAAGAAGCAAAGGAAGCAAGAAGTCAAGGAGCAGAATTGGAATTAAGTGAAAGTGTTGATGGAATTTTGAAGTTCAAAGGGAGAGTTTGTGTACCAAACGATCCAGAACTTAGAAGATCGATTTTGGATGAAGCTCATAGAAGTAAGTTGAGTATGCATCCGGGAGCCACGAAGATGTACCAAGATTTGAAACAGTTGTATTGATGGCAAGGAATGAAGAGGGATGTCGCTGAATATGTATCATCCTGTTTGATATGTTAGAAGGCCAAAGTGGAACATCAGAGACCATCAGGAATGTTGCAACCTTTGCCTATTCCTGAGTGGAAATGGGATGACATAGCAATGGATTTCGTCACGGGACTACCGAAAACTCGAAAGAGTCATGATTCTATATGGGTAACTATTAATCGGCTTACAAAGTCGGCGCACTTTTTATCGATTAATATTAAGTACTCAATAGAGAAGTTGGCTCAAGTGTACATCAATGAAATTGTCAGACTTCATGGTGTATCATCCAGTATTATTTCTGATCAAGATCCGCGATTTACATCGAGATTCTGGAACAATTTGCAAGAAGCAATGGGAACGAAGCTACGTTTGAGTTCTACTTACCATCCACAAACAAATGGTCAGTTAGAAATAACGATTCAGTCATTAGAGGACCTGTTGAGGGCTTGTGTTCTAGAGCAAACTGGTTGTTGGGATGAATTTCTACCGTTGATAGAGTTCACCTACAACAATAGTTTCCATTCGAGCATAGGAACGGCACCCTATGAGGCATTATATAGGAGAAGATGTAGAACACCATTGTTTTGGTACCATGAAGGTGAAAGTACTGTGGTAGGACCAGAATTTGTACAGCAGACTACTGAAAAGTGAAGATGATCCAAGACAAAATGAGGACAACTCAGACGCGACAAAAGAGTTATGCAGATAAAAGATGAAGACCGCTTGAATTTGAAGAAGGTGACCATGTATTTTTACGTGTGATGCCTATGACTGGAGTTGGACGAGTAATCAAGTCGAGGAAGCTTACTCCGAAGTTTATTGGATCATATCAGAAACTTCATCGGGTAGGTCCGGTAGCCTATCAGATTGCACTACCACCGTTCTTATCAAATCTTCATAATGTATTTCACGTATCACAACTACGGAAATATATTTCTGATTCGACTCATGTTATTGAGCCAGACACCATACAACTGAAGGAAAACTTGACCTATGAGACGTTTCTAGTCAAGATTGAAGATCGAAGGATAAAGCAGCTTCAAGGAAAGGATATCACATTGGTTAAAGTGGTATGGAACGATGTAAGTGATGAAGCCACATGGGAGTTAGAAGAGAAGATAAGAGAGCAATATCCGTTTTTATTTTGAATATGTGTATCAAGTTTCGAGGACGAAACTTTATTTTAGAGGGGGAGAGTTGTAACACCCCAAATTCTGACTATGTTAATAGTAATAGCAGAATTACATTGTTTTATATTTTCTATGTGTTATAAAAATAGTTTGACTGTTTTGAGATCATTTTTGATCATTTTATGTGATTTGCTTTGAGTTAAGAAAATAATAATTTTCTTGACCGAAAAAATATTAATTTAATTAATTGGAGCTGGAGGATCTTACTAAACTCTATTTTGATTGATATATATATTAATCTTGTAATTTTTATGATTTAACTGTTTAATAAAATAATTTTATATTATTATAATATTATTTTATTCAACAGTACCTACTGTCTTAAAAATAGTAGAAAATCTGCTAGTGGACTCGAAAAAGTTCGTGGGGCCCACATTTAGTGTAGCAGTCAATGATTCTGACTGAACAGAATTTTGAACCAATGAGAATTAGTCAAAATAGGTGGCTTGACTATTTTAAACCAATAGGAAGGAGTCAAATAAAGAAGCATAGACTTCAATGTGGACCCTTGGATAAAAAGCATGATTTAGATGCTTTTGATCCTAACCGTTGATCCGATCAATGGTGTAAAATGAATCCTAATAAAACCACTAAGTAATATCCACCATAGATGAGATCAATGGATAGGAAACCAAGTTGATTTTCAATGGCTAAGATGAAGTCAGCAATAGTGGCTTGAATTTGATTAGTAACTAATTAAACCTAATTTGGTTAATCTAATGGCCTAATTAACAAGTTAAGTAAACTAACTTAATTATTAATTAGTCATAAACTAATTACTAATTTAATATCCTAATTTTAATTAGAGGTTATGATATATGCTAAAATATATTAAACTAATTAGTTATGTAATTAGATAATTAATTAAGATTGGTTAGGAAACTAAACCTAATTAACTAGTGATTTGATTAGCAAGTAATTAGGCTTGAATTAAAAGAAAATAGAATCCTTAAATGCCCTTGAGCCCCACGATTTTTGCAGCAGCTTGGGGAGGGTTCTATATGGTTCTTGAACAATCCAAATAGCCATGAAAGTCAAGTGAATGACATATGCCATGTGCTACTCCATGTGCACTCAAAATAGGATATTTTCTTCATGCAAATCTCCTAATTTTCTCTATACTCCCACACGGCAGCAGCACTCATAATTTCACTCTCACAAATTTTATTTTCTCTCACATCAAAAAGCTTACAACACTTTCTCTCAAAAATCCCAAGAACCTAAGCAATCATTTCCTTCCTTTTCTCACCATAAGGTTCGGCCTTAGCACCCTTGAGTACCCTCACTCACCTATAATTTTCACTCACATAATTTCCTAAAGCTAAACAACATTCTAAACACTTTCCATTTAGAAAGTTTTCCCAAAATCACATCCTAAGTGCTTCAAAATCCCACTTTTACCTTCCTTCCTTAGAGGTAAACTTGGATTTCTATGGTTTAAATTCATGTTTATGATTTTCTAAATCATGTTTGTTCCATGGTTAGTTATTATTAAGCTTTGTTTGTGATTTTACTAATTGTTTTAGAATTGTTAGGAATTGTTTGTGGCTTGTACGAAAACAACGAGAAGGAGAGGAGCTTAAAAAGCTTGTCTTCAAGAGGTAAGAGGGAGATTTAACCTCACCAACCAAGTTTTGGTGGTGTGAGGATGGTTTTGTACGGTGAAAAATCCATAAGGGTTCTTCACCGATTATTTGATTGTGTTTGTGTTGTGTTTGATTGTGTTTCTATGCTTGCATGTGTGATAAAATGCTTAAAGCTTTGATATTATGTGAGTATGTATAATTATGAAAGCATGAGAATGTATGTGTAATTTTAGGATGTGAACAACATGATGAATCGATTGTATGAGTACTCCAAAGAGTATTGAGGCTTACTGACCATACCATGGAAAAAGGACCAAAGTCCTTACACTGATGAATTAAAATGAGAACTGAGCGATTTAAATGAATTTGGAAAAAAATTGAGTATGAAAAAGTAAAATAATTTTTGTAAGAATTAAAGAAGAGAAATAACAATTTTTGAGAAACAATACAATTACTGACTTTTTAGAGGGGTTATACTGTAAATTTTTATAAAAGAGGGACTAAATTGTAAATAGTATGTAAATAAAGGGCCATTGTATAAATACTTATTTTTAGAGGGGTCATATTATAAATATTATTTTTCAAGGGGTCAAATTGTAAATATTTTATAAAAGAGGAATGATTTTGTAAATATGAATTTTATGAGGGACTATTTCGTAAATATTAATTTTTGAGGGACTATTTTGTAAATATAAATTTTATGAGGGGCTATTTCATAAATATGAGTTTTTGAGGGACTAGTGTGCAAATATAGAAAATAAAGCTAATTTTAGTATTAAAGTGAGAAAAATAGTATTTTGGATTTAAAATGTAAGAAAAATATTTACGCGATTTGAAAACGTTGAAAAATTGCTATGCGATTTTAAAAAGGCGACAGAATTGAGTCGCAAATGAGAAAATGCGAAAATATGACTACGCGATTGAAAATACAATAATTATACTATTAGATTATTGTGTGGGATCCGAATATGTGATATGAAATAGAATTGTGAATAGTGCATAGTACATGCATTGGAAAGGTCCGATGGACTGTATGAGGCTAGTTGCCTAGGAGAGACTACACCTCCTGAGTGGGTGCGATATGCGTAGTGTAAGTCACTAGTTGACTTTGGGGGCATTGGGGTGTGGGTTGCCTACAATGGGCAGTTGATAGCTCTTCTGTGCCGTAGGTTAGACCGACGCAACACACCAGTGATCCTAACCGAGACACTATCCTTAATCAAGATCTGATAAAGACTGTCGTGTATATGCTGGATGTGCAAGACTGAGCACGTGGTCCGAGGCATGTTGGTACCGACAAATCTTTTCGATCACTCTCTCCGACCTGAGTTGTAGTTCCTTGGAGTAGGAAATTGAGTCTGTGTGCATACATATAATGATAGAGGGTATTATCGTAATTTCTATTTTTGATAATTGATTTATTGGTTATTTGATTATTAATAATGGCATAATTATAATTATTGTGTATTACATGTTTTGTGATGATAGTGATGTTAGTGGCATAACTGTAATTATGGTATGATAGCTGTATGAAATATTGTATGTGTTTATCTTCATTGCTACCATACTGGTATTGGCGTAGGTAATCTCACCTCTTTGTATGTATGTTCTATATTATATTTATATTTGTTAAGACGTCGAGCAAGAGATAGAGCGAGAAGTTGAGGAGGAGCAGATTCCTACTGAGGACGTCCAGTTTTGAAGAGATGGAGATGCCTAGTTTCCTTGGCTACCTGAAGCTGACATTTATTGGAGGAGATGAGGCATGGACTGTAGATCTAGAGAGAGAGAGTATATACTATATGGGAGACCTAAATATTAGATTAAGTAGGCAACATTTAGGACACCCTTACTTTTCTGTCAATATTTATGTACAACTAGAGTTCCCAATATCCATTAGGCAGTATTGGGGAGCTTACTATCGTACTCCTAGTGAGATTAGTATTGTGTCATCTGCTCGGACACCTGTCCGTAAGACTACACCTCATGACGGATTCCTCTATGCTGAGGAATCTGAGGAGGACCCGTCTGAGGGTTCTGCTGTCTAGTAGGACCTGGGCAATATGTTAGTTTTAAACTATAGTTTAAATATTTTGGAAGTCTAGTTTGTAAAATATTTAAGTACGACAGTACTAAAGGCTTGTATGTATATATATGATGTAAATTATTTGTGACAATATTGTGATGTTTTTATTTTCTGTTAAGTTTATCTTATTATCATCAAGAAATTTTATAACTCGTATTTATAATACAAGCACGATTTTTAATTGAAGGATAATTTGGTAATTAAGTAACATAAAGTGTGGCACCCTAAGGAGGGTGTTACAAAGTGATCCATTTAGCGATCTGTTATCACATTGTATACCCCTGGCCATGAAAAACTGTTGCAATGCACAACGAGGACCCGACAAACACTATCATTTTCGTGGTCCGGCGTAGACTGTCTTTTTAAGGGAGACAGATCTTCTGGAACGTTCATATTTGATTTTGAGTTAGCTTCATGGAGTAGGAACTAGTTACATTGTACATAAGGCTGGTCAGCATACACATCGTGCATATGCATAGTCAGTATATCTGTTATTGTGGCATAGTCCATACTTATGTATTCTGATGTACATTGCTGAATTATCTATCAGTTGATAACAGGATTATGCTTGTTGTTCTGTAATATTCCTGTATTGATATGATCATATATGCTATTATTTAATGTTGTTGTGTATGAAAGGCATTAGTGTCTTTGTTGTTGTTTCTTGCTGCCATGATGGTATTGATGTAGGGGATCTCACCTCTTTCATTGTATTATCATGTTTGCCTCTATTTTATACTCATGTCTATAAAGACTGCAATGGTGACAAGACAAGATCTGCGAGGTTTCACTAGACTACTGTTCCATGGGGGCATCGACGCATGGACTATCCATTAGGATACGGGCCTTACTTTGGAGTAGGACCCGACATGACGCTGCTATGTTTACTGTGGATGTAGCTGTTCACATGGAGTTTTGTATGCCTCTTGGGGAGTTTTAGGATGATTGGAGAGCTTCCTCTAGGGAGGACTCTGTAAAGTCAACTGCTCGGACTCCCATCCATGGTAATATGCCCCAACTAGGGGTTTTGTTTGCTAGGGATCCCGAAGGGATCTGGATGAAGATCAGGTACAGGATCCCACTCTTCAAGTGTTTGGATTTGGACTAGGCTCAGTCTTTATATGGTAGTTATATATATTTATTTCCTTGAGTATGTGAGTTTTATGCTTTCGGAACATGAAATAATATATTCATGGATGTAGTAAACTTTACTTTATAAAAAGTCTTTTATTCAGGTCTTATAACTTGAGATTTCTTGATTTTGGTTATTTTATGTTATTTTTTTAAAAAGAGACCTTTGAAACTCATATTTTATAACATCAATTATTTAAATGTTTGGGTAAATTTTTATCTATTTTTGAAAAAGTGAAAGAGTAAATAGAAAGGAATCAGTGTTGTAAATGTAATGCCCTCATGGAGGGGGTGTTACACCCTACACTTCCCAATTCTTCTAAGCCCTGTGAATTCAAATATTAAACTAGACGAAATTAAGTATATATTATAAAATAAAATGCTCGAGGTCAGAACTTGTCCATACAATCAAAGAAAAAATCCCATGCAAGATACAAAATATAGGATCACAAGCTCACAAGTATATAGGGCCGGATTATCCTCCTCAGCCTCTTTGTCTTCATCCTCTGCAACCCCATCTCCCTACACCATGATGGGTTGAGGATTGGCCGCAATGATAGGAGCCGAACCAATGTCCACAACCACATAATCTTCAACATAACAACATGATCTTGCTCTCCCCGCTCGAAGACTGGGGTTGAGAAAGTTCAACTATTCAACAATATTAGTAAAGGACTCATCAACAAAATTCTCCCATCTCAGCTTGATGTCCTTGACATTGGCCCTTAGCTTTTTTTTTGGCCTGCTCCAAGTTTACGACCTAAGTCTGGAGCCTGCCAATCACAATCTCCTTTGACCTAACTTTTTCAACTAACCCTGTAACACCCCGAAAATTCTTATTTTTCAGTCATATGTGATTTCTATAATTTTTTATCTTTGTGAATTGTTTGATTTATTTTGATTTTTTTAAATATTATTGGACTTGCTGTGTGTTTGAAGCAGAACAAAAAAAAAATATAATTTTCTTAGGCTGAAAAATTTTGAACTGTTCATGTGGGGCCAAGGGATCTTACTAAACCCGAAACCAGAAACAATTTTTGAAATTTTCCTTTGTTTGAGATTTTATTAAGAAATAAAATCTAGGTACGTTTTATTATCAATTGGACAGTAAAAATTATTTTTTATCGTAGTAATTTTTGTCTATTAGTAATTAACTACTAGTTAAAACCTACCTAGGTAAATAGACATAGGTTACCTAGCTTCTAACAATTATTTCTTGGTGGACCAAATGTGATTAAATTAAACAAAGTAGCATCAACACTTTGTGACCCACCTACCACTCATCAAATTAATTAAACCATTTGATAACACTAAGTGACCTTCCCACCATCACACATGCATGGCCATAATGGTTTATGGAGGCAAATAATGCATTCATTTAATTCCTACTCATTTGAAGTATAGCTATCATGCCCCTAAATCATATCCTATCTAATCTTCTTTAATCAAAAGCTAAAGGAACACTCACCATTGTCTCCTTGAGCACTCCACTATGAATGGAATTTGGAGTCATCCATTAATCATTCATATCTACTCCACTTCTATATAAACATAACACCTAGCAATATTTTTCATTTCACTAAGTTTCTATCCATTCTCTCTTATTTCAAGGAAAACATAAAACACTCTTCATTCTTCTACGTAGCTCACGACTATAGCTACCAAAACACCATCCAACTTTGTTTGATTCAAACCAACCATAGATCTTGAATCTAAACACCATTTCAAGATACTTCCTAGTTGTGACCATCATCTAATTCATTCATTTTCAACTACTTTCTCCAAGTTAAAGTTTGAAGGTTTCTAAGGTGAAGTTCTTCAATTTTCACTTCTCTTTTCTTTTTCAAATTCTAAACCATGATTTAGATACATGGTCATCTTGTTTAAAACCTTAGATGTTAATTTTTGAATGTTTGTTTTGTTTTTAAGAATAACTTGGTGGTAGAAGTTTACTTCAAGAAGTCAAGCAAGGAATTTTTTAGCATCATCTAAGGTAAGAGGGAGATTAACCTCATCAACCTATTATGGTGGTGAGGAACGAATTTGTATGTTGTAAGTGAAAAATCCATGTGAGGAATTATTCACTTGATTGTATGAATTTTTGATGGATTGTGTTTATGTGCTTTATATTGCTTTATAGTTCTGATAATATGCATGATATTGTTGTAGTAGAAATTGATAGTTGAAAAATGTTGTATACTTTGAATCATGTTGAAGATGACAAAAGTTTTTGGTCCAAAGACCAACATGGCTCATGGCCATGTAGCCCAAATTAGGGTAATCTATGTCAAAAATAATTTATTAAGTGAAAACTTAGATGATCATGTGATAAGAAATTGAATTAAGGATTTATAAAATAGAAAAGTAAGAGAACAAAATTTTACCATTTTACAATAAGTAAATTTTTACTATTGAATGAAAAACCTAAAATATTTTATTTAAGGGAGTTTTATTAAGACAATAAAAAATATATATTGATATTGAGATTAAATTTTGTATTTAACTTGAAAAGTTTCAAATTTTAATTTAGAAAGTTAATAAATATATTACGCGATTGTGAAAATACAATAAAAGTATTTCAAGATTGAGAATAAACAGCAATTTGCTGTGAGATCTGTATACTGACTATATGGGACTCACTTTTTGGACTCGAAAATGTTAGTCAGTAATTTAGTCCAATGATGATTTATGTTGATAGAAACCATATTATTGATGTTTACATATACATTGAGTCATTGATCATGCATTATGAAAGTCCAATGGACTTCGTTTGTTAAGGCTGTATGCCTAGGAGTTGAATTACACCTCAGTGCGGGTGCGAATTATGTAGTGTAGGTCACTTGTTGATCTTGGGGGCATCAGGATGCGGGTAATCCCACAAGTGGCCAGTTGGTAGCTCCACTGTGCCGTGGTATAGACCGATGCAAACGCATCTGTTAGCCAGGGCAACCATTACCCACGAGGGGGTGAGTTGAGTAATTATTAATTTTAATGTAATTTTGACAAATTATGTATTTTGATATTTTTAATCAACACATGCAACGGAATAAGTCTAATAAATGTGTAATTATCAGAGATTTCACAAATACTAATTGGGCTATAGGATAAATCAAGCAAATAAGCTAGATATCAAATTCAAGTCAAGCATATATAATTAAAGCACAAATGTAAAGGAGATAGAGTTGAGAATAGCAAACACTAAGATTTATCCTAGTTCAGCCACCAACCACTTGTGGCCTACGTCCAGTCCTCAAGTGAAGCACCCGAGATTTTCCACTAAACCTTCAAGCTTGAACGGATACTTGAAAACCTTTACAATTGAGAGCACTCAACACACCTTAGGATACCTCACCTTTGCGCTTGAGCCTCAAACAGGGATACCTCACCCATACAATTTTGAGGGATACCTTACCCTCTCTTTTAGATAATACAAGGATAGAATTGATAGAAACTTTCTCAAAAGTAGATAATACAAATTGAAGCACTATGGGTATTAAGGATTCATACACTTATAGCTTAAAACAAGATTGGAGAAATAAATAGTGAAACACGAATTTAATGCTCAAGAGTGATTTTCAGAATGATCTCCAACCTTTCTTTGATGCCCAAACACTTGTATTTATAGCCCAATAATATTTAGAGTCATTAGGTAAAGTTTGGAAATGATTAATAAAGAAATATAGCCGTTTGTGACCATTGCAGTGTGTTCTGCGCTTTATCATAACTGGTTAGGGACCAAGCTTAATCGGTTAGGCCTTTAATTTTTGGCTACTAGAATTCACAATAACCGGTTACGCAATGAGCCTAATCGGTTAAGCTCTATTTAAAAGCCTGATCACGTTCATTTTGAAGTCACACTAACCGGTGAGGGAATTACCTTAATCGGTTAGGCCATTCAGATGGCTAGTTTACATTTCATTTGAAAAACACATGCTAACCGATTAGGAAAACTTCCCAATCGGTTAGGAGGTCTTTTAAATCATGAAAAATGCTCCTTTTTATCATCCTAATCGGTTAAGCCTATTTCCTAATTGGTTAGGCCATTTTAGAATGTGAAAATGGCTTCTGACAGGGTGAATAATCGATTAGGGATAATCCCTAATCGGTTAGGATACTCTAATTTTAAAAACTGACTTTAAATGGTAAAAACTTCTTCGTTTCTTATCCGTTTAGAGCAAATGACCACTCATTGGAAAGATCTTTAAGTCTATTTTCATATGAAATATTTCAAAGCAAAACTCAAAGTATTTTGAAATATATGATCAAAAGAGTAACCAAAGGTTAGTTTTACAAAACACAAACTTGACTATTTTTCATAGAAATGAACTACTACCATGACTAACTTTCCAAAAATAGTTTGTTGGGCATTTAAACATTTTAGAAACACTTTTAAAGATGTTCAAAACTTGTTTGAGTTTAGTGTGATCCCCATTTACCTTTACATAAGATTTAAGTCCTATAAGCTATTCTTGAAGATGTTGGACTTGATCTTTTGCCACCATCAATTCTTGATGTAATCCAAACTTCCAAAGAAAATTTTCTCTTCAAGACTTGTAAATCTTGGAACATCTTTTCATTCTCATTGTTCTTGAGTTGAGCATAATTTTGATCTTTTGCTTTCTTGTTGCAATGCTCACTCTTAGTACTTGAACTATCCTACAAAGTATTGCTCACTTAAACAAACATAGTTAGTCCAAATTCATAATTCAATATCTTTATATGCATGATTCATAAATGTATAATTCTAGTTAGTCTAACATACATATAAGACTTTCATAGACACATCCAAATAATATATTTTTCAATTACTAATGAATATGCATAATATAGGATGCAACAAAGAACACATTGCACATTTTCATTTAAAGAAAGTCAAATCTAATATTAATTCATTTATAACTCATATAAAACATTATTGGATATATTATACGAAGAATGTTACATATATCTTATTACATGATTATTAAAGGAAATATAACTAGATAAGGTACATAATCATGCATGATATAATATATCACATTAAGCACATCTATGTAACATAATCAATAATCTTTTGTGATGCATTTGACATTTATAAAGCACATCTATCAAGCATAAGCATCATTCTTTTTGTCTTGTATTTGTCATCATCAAAACATAACATATTAAACCATTTGGAGCAGGCTTATTTCCACAATCTCCCCCTTTTTGATGATGACAAATTACCAAAGAAAAATATGTTGGAAAAAATAGAATAATAGATATTCATGTAAGCATATCAAACAATTAAGCACAAGAACATATTTTTCTTTCCAATTTTCTCTTCCCCTATTTACACAACAAAAAGGCTTAGGAAGGAAAGGTAATATTTTCACTTCCTTTATATATAAAACTCGTGTTGTAAGCATATCAAACAATTAAGTATAAGAACATATTTTTCTTTTCAATTTTCTCTCCTCCTATTTGACATCAACAAAAGGCTTAGGAAGGAAAGGTAATATTTTCACTCACTTTATAGATAAAACTCATGTTGTCAAAAAGGATAGGATCATCAAACTTCAAAACTTCTTCAAGTTATTCCAATTATAACTATCTCCCTTTATTTAATTTTGCACATAATTCATGAAAAAAGAGATGAAATGAGCATGCTTTCAAGATATAAAAAATTATTCATGCAAAGCTTATCATATTTTGGTACATCAACATTTAGCAAATGATAGTAATAAGTTTAAGAAAATATGTCTTGCATATAATATCTTGCATACCACATGATAAATAAGTACCACTTGATATCACTTGTTAGGAGTTACAAAATATTCATGTAAGATCATGGAATTAAGGTTTTCAAATGAAAGATCATACAATTTGCCACATATCAAGCATTCCTCAATGAAGCAATCAAAAGATATGAAATGTAAGAATGTTTACCTTATTTCATTGATAGAGGGAAAGAGAATAAAAGATTATCTTTGTTGATAAGTTGATAGCATTAACAATAAAACACTTCATGTCTAGTAAGAATGTAAGCCAAGAGTTATAAACAACAATTTAAGTGCTAGGCTCCCCCTCAAAATATGCATATTATCAAGATATGAAACATAATAGTTCAACATAGATATGCATATATTTAGTCAACAAGGATATGAGATATGTAAGATGAAAAGGATAAACAATCATTATAACTCAACAAATAATTATAAGGAGTTATGAGAAAAGAAGATTAGCTCCCCCTTAATTTTGGAACACAAAATAGATAATGGGAAATATGTATGCCAAGACTATGTAAGCATATTGCCATAAAGAAAAGTAAGGTAAAGATACATATTCTTAATCCCTCAATCAAGATCCATTAAAAAAAAACTTCTCCCCCTTTCAAAAAGAATTATATAATAACACATTACATTTCCAAAAGCATTTTAGAAGGGTAGAAGGGTTTAATATTAAACCACATATTCCTTGATAATGATCAAATCCAAATCAAAAGAACATTTGAAAGTACATCGCATCTCTTTCTTATTAAACAAGAGCCTTGAGAAAATAAAACACTTTAAAGAATAAGGCTTATCTTTTAAAGTATTAAGATGGGCTCTATAGAGCATTTCAAAAGATCTATTTAGAAATTTTCTTAAGCATTCTCTTAAGATTTAATAAAAATTTTCAAAGCAAATGAAGAGAATACTACATTTATAACACATATCCAATGATTTCCAAATTTTTAAGATAATTAGAATGTGAAAATATTTTCAAGGTCTTAAAGCAAGTTCAAATGATTCTCAAGGATATGAAACTTTAAAAGTTTCTTTTAAATATGATAAGAGATTTTGTTTTTTTTTTAAAAAACTTTTTAGTCATGCCATAAACTCTTTTAAAAAAAAGAGCATGATTCTCTTAGATGTTATACCTCTAGGAAATCATAGATCAAGAGAATCATAGATACTAAGCATTCATCATGATGAAATATGCTATAAGGATCAAAGCATGTATAGAACTAATATTAACCCTATATGCAATGACAAAATTAGCAAGTTAATATCCAATTAGACACTTTGTCAATGTTAAGCATACTTCTCATGTAAAGAAAGCATCTAATCATTTAAGATCAATTTATCAACAAGTATCATACAATGTATACCATATAGAATACCACAATAGCTTAGGGATAGAGATACTTATTAAGAGAGTGATGCTTCTTTAGAATGATCTTCGTTTATTGGACCTTTGAGTTTGGCTTTCTTCCATTGAGTAATCCATCCCATTGCTCTTGAAGAAAGTCTCCTCATGTCCCTTTTCATCTAACTCTTGTCATTTATCCACATATGCTTGACCCTTTTGATATTTGATGGCTATACTTGAAGCACATAGAGATACTTACAAAGCTAACTTTAAAAGTTTTCTAAAACATGGGTAGCATCAAATATCATTTAAACATATTTACAAGAATAATTTATGTTGATATATAATGTAAAAACATGTACCACATTATCAATCATACAATGTTAGCTCTAACAAGAATGCATGAAGCACATATGCACTTGAATCCACAAATATGATTTAAGCATTTTAAGGCATGATTCAAGTTTATTAAGAAACACATAATCAACATCAAAACTTATATAAGCATTTTGGGGTAAACAATGATCATGTAAGACATGTAGTATCAAGTATAGAATTCTAGTATGCACACATGCTAATTAAGAACAAAAAGAATTTCCTTATTTTAATGAAAGAATTGAAAAACCATGGAATTGTAAATTTTAAAACCATTTATGGTTCATTTCAAAAATATACTTCAATGTAAGAATAATTGAAATTCACAGGCAAGTTCAAGGCACAAATGGTGTTGAGTGAGTAGGTGCTTGATATGTGAAGGAGGTTATGGCAGGGAGTCCTTTTTGATGACCAATAACCAGTTAGTGAAGTGTGGTAACCGATTATAGTATAGAAAATCAGAAATGGGCAGCCATAGATTGAGTGAATAATCAATTAGAGACATTGGGTAATCGGTTATGGTGAGAAGAAATCATATGGGTGGCCACGGGTTGAGTGACTAACTGATTAGAAAGTGAGGCTAATCAGTTATTTTCATTTTGGAACAGAAATTGAAGGCCTCTATGAGTTGGAATAATCGGTTAGGGAGGATGGCTAACCAATTAGGATGTGTTCGTATGAAATGCTGGACTCTCTGACTTATTGCACTAACCGATTAGGACAAGTGGGTAATCGGTTAGCTACTTGAATTTTAAAACAAAACAGAGCCTCATTTGCCTTCATAACCGATTAGGTCAGATAGCTAATCGATTAGCTTGATATTTCCAGAGGAATTTTTGGTCACTGCTTTGTATGCTAACCGGTTAGGGAATAGTTGTTTTCACTATCAGACAGGCATAATCCTTGATATTTCCTCACGTCTTTTGAGGTTGGTTATAATTGCAATTTATAAGCTAATTTTTTTTTTAACTTTCTCAACTCCAAGAAATATATAAGACAATTAAGTATCAAAGAGAAATGATTAAAATTACTCATGAGCATGTGAATTTCCATATTTAAACAAAGAGAATTGGTCACAAACTCAAGATATTACCATAACATGTCATTCCAAGCAAGATGTGTTCATATCTAGCATGTTAGCATATGTAAAGACACTTTTTAAAACATAATGCTAGAAAAGTACAACTTAAGGCATGTTAAGGCATAAAAACAAATCTCTACTTATCCAAATATCATATGATATTCAATTTAAAGCATAAATAAGGATAAGATATTGATGTCACCAAAAGTGTACTCTTTGAGTTTTTGTGGGTGACTTCAACTTCCATGCCTCAAGGTATCTTGAGAATATTGTGGTTCTCTATGCCATTCTTTTTATGTTCTCATCACTTTTGGAGAACTTGGACCATTTTAAGTTTTCCCAACCTCAAGTAGTATGGTTGTATTTCACTTCAAAGCATACTTGAGCTAATAGTCACCCTACAACTCAATCCAAAGTATTTTCTTTGGTATCCACCAATTTTGGATCCATAGTGGTTAGTCATTGATTATTAATCAATTATACTCTCATAAATATCAATTTTTTCATAGTATGTAAATTGAGTACAATAAATCAAATAATCAATTATTATTTAGCACATAGCTAATAGCATGCTTACTTTCATAATATATAGGCAATTCAAAATATAGAAAGCATACCAAGGTATTGTAGAATCCCATGTACCATGATATATAACAAATTAATGAGCTATGGTACAATAAGAATAAACATAATCATGTGCTAAACAAAATATTCAGATTTTACCAAGTGTACATGATTCTATCCTTTACCTAAGGCCTATAAGGAATATACCTCAAATTTATTGACTTTATAAGTGAATGTTCATGAGAGGTAAAGAGTTTTGATATCTTAGCCTTGGTAATCAAGGAAATACTTTTTCTTACCCATTGCTTCTCTTTTAGTATTTTGAACTTTGCAAGTTTCACATGTTGTACTTGAGAAGTTTTGGTTGAAGTCATGTTCCTTCTTTGACCAAAACTTATACCATTGGGCTTTGGAAGCATTTCCCTTGATGATTCTTTTTTTTCACTTGACTAATTTGTCCATCCTTTTGAAAAAAATTCTGCATAATTGAAACACTAGGAGGACATTTTGGTACCTACTTCATCTTGGGTCCTTGAATGTTAGTATTAGAGCCTTTATGACTTTTAGGAACCCATACCATACTATTTCTCATATAAGAATTTCTTCTATAATTGCATAAATGAGAAATATATCCTAGATGACCACAAAAATTACAAACAATTGAATTTAGTGATGGCTTGGTCTTTTGAAGATCATTTTTGGAAAACTTAAGCCTTTCATTATTTTTATATTCTAAACTATTTTTGCCATAAGCTTTACTTGAATTTTTATGTGGAATAACATCAATTTCGTTTTTATCAATAACCATGGATTGTAAGCAAATAGAATCATTAGCTTTGGTAAATTCACAATATAAGTTCTCAACTTGATTTTTTAAATTAATGCATTTTTCACAAGAAGTTGAGGTTTCACATTTCAAAGGTATTTCCTCATCAAGAAAAGCATAATCATTTTTCAAAATCTCAATTTCATTTTCAATGGAGGAAATGTTTTCCAAACAAGATAAATTTTTATTTTCTAAATTTGATAAACAATCATACAATTCATCATATGCACATTGTAGCTCATAATAGAAAAGACTATAATATAGTTTAACATTTTTTACCTCAAAGTCCTTTTTAAGAGAATTATTATCTTCCTCATTGTTGTCCATCAAGAATTTGAGAATATCTTCATTCTCAATTTTGTTTTGCTTTGTCTCTTCTTCAAATTGAGCAACATCATCACCAAGAGGCATTGAGCTCATTTTCTTGCTTTAAACATGTTCTTGAGGACATTTTTCAATGTTGTCTTCCTCTACAGGATTTTGCTCTTCTTGCTCTCTATATACAACTTTATACACAAAATCATTATTAGCAAGATAAATAGAATCAAAAGAATCCCGTATATCTTTAGCACTAGAGCAATTCTTAATTTTTGCATAAGCATCATCATTTAAACCACTTCTCAAAATTTGCATAGTTCTAATGTTCAAAGAAAAATATTTCTTTTTATAGGCATTCCAAGTTTGTTTTGATTTGCAAGTAAATCCATCAAGCATAATATCCCACAAATCAAGATCAATAGATTGCATATAAATTTTCATTCTAACTTTCCAATAAACGAAATTCACACCATCAAAGAATGATGGTTTATTAATTTCAAAACCATTCATTTTGAAAAGCTTTTAATGGTTGCCAAACAAATAAGGATCTTTAACTCCAAGCGGTTAAGGTTTTACCAGAGCACGAAACTCTGATACCACTTGTTAACCATGGCAACCATTACCCAAGATGGGGGTGAATTGGGTAATTATTAATTTTAATGCAATTTTGACAAATTATATATTTTGATATTTTTAATCAACACATGCAACGGAATAAGTCTAATAAATGTACAATTATCAAAGATTTCACAAATACCACTTGGACTATAGGATAAATCAAGCAAATAAGCTAGATATCAAATTTAAGTCAAACATATATAATTAAAGCACAAATGTAAAGGAGATAGAGTTGAGAATAGCAAACACTAAGATTTATCCTGGTTCAGCCACCAACCACTTGTGGCCTACATCCAGTCCTCAAGTGAACCACCCGATATTTTTCACTAAACCTTCAAGCTTGAACGGGTGCATGAAAATCTTTACAATTGAGAGCACTCAACACACCTTAGGATACCTCACCCTTGCGCTTGAGCCTCAAACAGGGATACCTCACCCTTACAATTTTGAGGGATACCTCACCCTCTCTTTTAGATAATACAAGGATAGAAGTGATAGAAACTCTTTCAAGAGTAGATAATACAAATTGAAGCACTATAGGTATTAAGGATTCACACACTTATAGCTCAAAAACAGAGGATTGGAGAAATAAATAGTGAAACACGAATTTAATGCTTAAGAGTGATTTTTAGATTGATCTCCAACCTTTCTTTGATGCTCAAACACTTGTATTTATAGCCCAATAATATTTAGAGTCATTGGGTAAAATTTAGAAATGATTAATTAATAAATATAGCCGTTTGTGACCATTGTAGTGTGTTCTGGATTTCGTCATAACCGGTTAGGGACCAAGCCTAATCGGTTAGGCCTTTAATTTTTGGCTTCTGGAATTCATAATAATAGGTTAGGCAATGAGCCTAATCGGTTAGGCTCTATTTAAAAGTCTATTCACGTTCATTTTGAAGTCACACTAACCGGTTAGGGAATTACCCTAATCGGTTAAGCCATTTAGATGGCCAGTTTACATTTCATTTGAAAAACACATACTAACCAGTTAGGAAAACTTCCTAATCGATTATAAGGTCTTTTAAATCATGAAAAATGCTCCTTTTTATCATCCTACTCAGTTAGGCCATTTTAGAACGTGAAAATGGCTTCTGACAGGGTGAATAATCGGTTAGGGATAATCCTTAATCGGTTAGGACACTCTAATTTTGAAAATTGACTTTAAATAGTCATAACTTCTTCGTTTCTTATCCGTTTAAAGTAAATAACCACTCATTGGAAAGATCTTTGAGTCTATTTTCATATGAAATATTTCAAAGTAAAATTCAAAGTATTTTGAAATATATGATCAAAAGAGTAATCAAAGGTTAGTTTTGTAAAACACAA
The DNA here is from genome assembly GCA_029884595.1 of Ormosia semicastrata. Classification (NCBI taxonomy): domain Eukaryota; kingdom Viridiplantae; phylum Streptophyta; class Magnoliopsida; order Fabales; family Fabaceae; genus Ormosia; species Ormosia semicastrata. The sequence goes on along the minus strand of JAQQTO010000044.1, from coordinate 34,569,827 downwards.
ACTTGGCTATTTTTCATAAAAATGAACTACCACCATGACTAACTTTCCAAAAATAGTTTGTTGGACATTTAAACATTTTAGAAACACTTTTAAAGATGTTTAAAACTTATTTGAGCTTAGTGTGATCCCCATTTACCTTTACATAAGATCTAAGTCCTATAAGCTATTCTTGAAGATGTTGGACTTGATCTTTTGCCACCATCAATTCTTGATGTAATCCAAGCTTCCAAAGAAAATCTTCTCTTCAAGACTTGTGAATGCTTGGAACATCTTTTCATTCGCATTGTTCTTTAGTTGAGCATAGTTGTGATCTTTTGCTTTCTTGTTGCAATGCTCACTATTAGTACTTGGACTATCCTACAAAGTATTACTCACTTAAACAAACATAGTTAGTCCAAATTCATAATTCAATATCTTCATATACATGATTCATAAATGTATAATCTAGTTAGTCTAACATGCATATAAGACTTTCGTAGACACATCCAAATAAGATATTTATCAATTATTAATGGATATGCACAATATAGGATGCAACAAAGAACACATTGCACATTTTCATTTAAATAAAGTCAAATCCAATATTAATTCATTTATAACTCATATAAAGCATTATTAGATATATTATATAAAAAATGTTACATATATCTCATTGCATGATTATTAAGAGAAATATAACTAGATAAGGTACATAATCATGCATGATATAATATATCACATTAAGCACATTTATGTAACATAATCAATAATCTTTTGTGATGCATTTGACATCTATAAAGCACATCTATCAAGCATAAACATAATTCTTTTTGTCTTGTTTTTGTCATCATCAACACTTAACATATTAAACCATTTAGGGCAAGCTTATTTCTACAGCAACAACAATCCGGACCGAGACACTATTCCTATTCACGATCTGGTGTAGAATGTCTTGTATAAGCCATGATGCGCATTTTGATAATATTGAAGCACTTGATTTGAGGCTGACGATATATAGACATGTTTTCTAGATCATTCTCTCTGAATTATGTTTAGCTCCATGGAGTAGGACTTGGTCCATTGTGCATATGCATAGTCAATTAGCACAATTGATGCATCATTTATTCATTAAATCGCTTATCAAATTATTTATTATTATAACATGATTATACTTGTTATTTCTAAAATGACAATAATTGTCTTTACTATTTCTATGCTGCCATATTGGGATATGGTGTAGGGGATCTCACCTTTTTATTATATTGTGTTGTTGTGATATATATATGATCATTAAAGACCGTCAAGGAGACGAGACAGGATCGCCTGGGTACTATTGATTTGATCTTCTATAATGGCTGTAAGACGAGACATCTTTGGCTTTATTAGAGTCCGGTTTCACAGAGGCAGAGATGCTTGGCGAATCGACCTTGATACAGAATGTGTTAGATATGTCGGGGATATAACCCTAACTTGGAGTACGATCCACTATGGGATCCCTACTTTTTTTTTTTATGCTTATGTACATTTAGAGTTCTCTATTCCCATTAGAGAGCTATGGGGAAATCTTCATCATGCCCCTAGAGAGGATCCTAAAGTGTCATCTGCTAGGACTCCTGTCCGTGGGATTTCATCCGATCCAGGTTTATTATCTTCTGAAGAGTCTGAGGAGGATCCAGAAGAGGATCAAGTGAGGGACCCTTCTATTCAGGTGTTTGTACTTGGGCTAGGTCGAGTCTTTATTTGGTAAATGTATTTATGCTTTTGAGTATATAAGTCTTATGTTTTATGTTATCAATACTCAAAGTTATATATACTACGTATTAATGGGTATTATTTAGTCTGATATATTTTGTTTTCTTATAAAGGGTTAAGTTTTATTTTAAAAAAATTTATTAACAAAGTAATCTAAAATCCGTATTTTATAAGATAAAATCTTTTATAACTTGGTTTAAGCTTTATAAGTTTTTGGTCATCGTAGATGTGACGCCCTTCTGAGAGAGGGGTGTTACCTTAGTTAGTATCAAAGCCTAAGTTTGAGTCTTTTGGGTTTGTGGTGTAGGCCTGTCTTATTTGTGTTGTGTGATTCTCTGTGTTTTTTTGAAAAGAGCAATATTGTTTGAAATGGTTGTACCTGACTTTTATTATGTTTTGCTTAGTAGACTTTGAAGAAAAGGAATAGCACATGGCAGAGGAGCACATATAAACTTGGGACGTGACAATGTAAGCATCGCTGCCACAGCTGAGGCAATGCAACGGATGGCGGATGTTATAGTACGCCAGAATGAGAGAGCTGCCCAGTAATAGGAAGCAACAATTGAATCTCAAAATTTGACAAAATTTTGTTGTAATAATCCAGCACAATTCAAAGGAGAATTTGATCCAGAGAAAGCAAGTCTTTGGATCAAGGAGATAGAAAAGATCTTTCGAGGAATAGGATGCACCAATGATAGAAAGGTAACTTATGCTACCTTTATGCTAGTTAGTGATGGCGAAGACTAGTAGGCTGGAACTCAGGGATTACTGGAAGCTGAGGAAAGAACCATAACATAGGAACTCTTTAAGAACAAATTCTTGGAGAAATATTTCCCAGCCAGCGCTAGGCATGCGAAAGAGATGGAGTTTCTTGGTCTGAAACAAGGGAGCATGACAATAAGTGAATATGCTACCAAATTTGAAAGTTTGTCAAAATTCTCGAGGTACTTCCAGCTACAACCTGATGAGGAGTGGAAGTGCCGTAAGTTTGAAGAAGGATTGAGACATGACTTGAAGATAGCAGTGTTACCTTTAGGGGTTGGGTAATTCCCCACCTTGTTAGACACGTGTTGAAGGATTGAGGAGTTGGATCAATCATGAGACATGAGAAACTGAAACTTTGGATCTTCTTGGTTCCAAAAGGGGAAACAATAGCAATGTTAATCGCTTTCAAAGGAAGCCATATTCTCGACCATCGAGGAGTCAACATCAACAATAATCTTATGGAGGAGGAGGTTTGAGTAGGAGTTCTAGTGGCAATAGATTTGGTCAGACTGTGACCTCTTCATTAAAGTGTTTTAAGTGTGGAAAGGACCACTTAACGAAGGACTGTACAATCAAGGGAATCATCTGTTTCAAATGCGGAAAGCCTGGTCATATTTTTAGAGATTGTACGTAACCAAAGGCGGAGCCTTCTATCAATAATGTACATGCTACAAGACCTCAGACAGAAGGAAGGGTTTATATGATGAGTGGAGTGGAAGCCTCCCAATCTAAAGATCTAATCAAGGGAGACTGTGCCATAGGAGGTAATCTTTTAACTGTACTGTATGACTCAGGGGCGACTTATTCTTTTATTGCCTATGACTGTGTAGATCATTTAGGTTTACCTGTGTCTTCATTACCCTTTGACTTGATTATTTCTACTCCTACTGTTAAGCCTGTCATTACTACTCGAGTTTGCTTAAACTATCCTATTTCTATTGAGAATCAAATCTTTTCTGTTGATTTGATCTGCTTGCCTCTTTCACAAATAGACGTAATTTTAGGAATGGATTAGTTATTTTCTAATTGTATCATGTTAGATTGTTCTAATAAAACCCTAGTTTTTCTTGATTCTGAGATTTCTAGATTTTTAACGGCCAACCAAGTCAAAATCTTCTTGAGGGAAAGAGCTCAAGGATACATGTTAATATCCTCCTTAGAGGTCAAGAGTGAGAATGATGTGAATGCCATTCCTATAGTCAATAAGTTTCCCAAAGTTTTTTCTAATGATATACCTGGATTACCATCGAAAAGAGAAATAGAGTTTTCTATTAATCTTGTACCAGGATCTGGTTCTATCTCAATGGAACCATACCAGATGTCACCGTCAGAGTTGGCTGAACTTAAAAAATAGTTGGAAGATCTGTTGGAGAAGTAATTTGTGAGACCTAGTGTTTCACCTTGGGGAGCTCTAGTGTTGTTAGTCAAGAAGAAAGATGGAACTTCTCGATTATGTGTGGACTATCGTCAATTAAACAAGATCACAATCAAGAACAAGTATCCACTTCTGAGGATAGATGATTTGATGGATCAACTGAATGGAGCCACTATTTTCTCCAAAATTAATTTACGTTCTGGTTATCACCAGATTCGTGTGAGAGTAGAGGATGTTCCCAAAACAGCTTTTCGAACGTGTTATGGGCATTATGAGTATCTTGTGATGCGTTTCGGAGTCACGAATGCTCCTGCAATATTCATGGATTACATGAATAGGATCTTTCGTCCTTACTTAGACAGATTTGTCATTGTCTTCATTAATGACACTCTGATCTATTCTCGAAATCAAGAGGAGCATATTAAACATCTCAATGTGGTTCTCTAGATTCTGAAGGAGAAAAAGTTGTACGCTAAGCTATCAAAGTGCAAGTTTTGGTTAGAGGAAGTTAAATTCTTAGGCCACGTAATCTCAAAGGAAGGAATTGAAGTGGATCCATCAAAAGTTAAAACAGTTCTTCAATGGGAAAAACTAAAGATTGTAACAGAGATTCGCAGCTTTGTGGGATTAGCTTATTATCGAAGATTTATTGAAGGATTTTCCAAGATAGCAGGACCTCTCACCCAGCTTACACGAAAGAATCAAGCTTTTGCATGGACTGATGCATGTGAAAGAAGTTTTCAAGAGTTGAAGAGATGTTTGACTACTTCACCAGTGTTGATTCTACCTGATCCCAATGAACCTTGTGAGGTGTATTGTGATGCTTCACATCAAGGTTTAAGATGTGTACTTATGTAGGATAGGAAGGTAGTGGCATACGCTTCAAGGCAATTGAGAGTGCATGAGAAGAATTACCCTACCCATGATCTAGAGTTAGTTGTTATTGTGTTTGCTTTGAAGATATGGAGGCATTTTCTGTATGGAGCAACATTCAATGTCTACAGCGTCCACAAGAGTCTGAAGTACCTGTTTGATCAGAAGGATTTGAATATGAGGCAAAGGAGATGGATAGAATTTCTAAAAGATTATGATTTTCAACTTCAATATCATCTTGGAAAGGCAAATGTTGTAGCAGATGCTTTGAGTAGAAAGATACTTAATGTCTCTACTATGATGATCAAGGAAAGTGAATTGATCGAACAATTTAGGGATATGCAGTTATCTGTGGAATTGACACCGGGAAGAATTTGCTTGAATATGATCACTATTTCGAATAAACTAATGGAAAAGATTCGAGAGAAACAAGGAAGTGATCAATATTTGCATGATGAAAAGGAACTGGTGAAGCAAGGCGCTGTATCAGAATTCAAGGAAAGACCGGATGGAATCCTAAGGTTCAGAGATAGGATTTTTGTACCAAGTGATCTCGAGTTTAGGAGGTTGATTCTTGATGAAGCCCATAAGAGTAAGTTGAGTTTACAAGCAGGGAATACCAAGATGTACTAGGACTTGAAATGGTTATATTGGTGGTAAGGAATGAAGAGGGACGTTGCCAAGTATGTGTCAACTTGTTTAATTTGTTAGAAAGTGAAAGTTGAACACCAAAAACCTTCTGGAATGTTGCAACCTCTAATTATTCCAGAATAGAAATGGGATAGTATTGCAATGGACTTTGTTGTAGGATTACCAAGAACTCGAAAGGGTCATGATTCTATTTGGGTAATTGTTGATTAGCTTACGAAGTCAGCACACTTCTTGCCAATTAACATAAGATATCCAATGAAGAGATTGACTGAGGTGTATATCAGTGAAATTGTTAGACTTCACGGTGTACCCTCGAGTATCATTTATGATAGAGACCTAAGGTTTACATCAAGATTTTGGCAGAGTATGCAAGAAGCAATGGTGACAAAACTTCACTTAGTTCTGCATACCATCCACAAATAGATGGCCAATCAGAAAGGACAATTTAATCATTAGAAGATCTGTTAAGAGCTTGTGTTTTGGAATAGACTAGGAGTTAGGATGAATTCTTACCTCTGATAGAATTCACCTATAATAATAGTTTCCACGTAAGTATAGGGATGGCACCCTATGAGGCACTCTATGGACGATGATGTAGAACACCTTTGTGTTAGTACCAAGATGGGGAAAATTTTGCAATAGGACCTGAACTTGTACAACTAACAACTGAAAAGGTTAAGATGATTAGGGAAAAAATGAAGACAACTCAGAGTCAGCAAAAAAGCTATGCTGATAAGAGGAGAAGACCTCTTGAGTTCGAGGAAGGTGAACATGTGTTTTTAAGAGTTACTCCCACAACTAGAGTCAGTCGAGTTATTAAAACCAGACAACTCACTCCTAAAATCATTGGACCATATCAAGTTCTTTGTCGGATAGGTCCGGTAGCCTATCAAATAGCTTTACCACCTTTTCTTTCTAACCTTCACAATGTTTTCCATGTGTAGCAATCGGGAAAATATATTCTAGACCTAACCCATGTTATAGAGCCAGATACAGTACAATTAAAAGAGAATTTGACCTATGAGACACTTCCTGTTAAGATTGAGGATAAGAGAGTTAAACAACTCAGAGGAAAAGATATTATATTAGTTAAAGTAATCTGGAATGACGTAACTGGAGATACAACATAGGAGCCAGAAGACAAAATGAAGGAACAATATCCACATTTATTTTGAAGTATGATAAATTTCGAGGAAAAAAAGTTTTCTAGAGGGGGAGAGTTGTAACACCCTGAAAATTCTTATTTTTCAACTATATGTGATTTCTATAATTTTTTATCTTTGTGAATTGTTTGATTTTTTTATTTTTTTAAATATTATTGGACTTGCTGTGTGTTTGAAGCAGAACCGGAAAAAAAAAATTTTTTGGGCCAAAATATTTTGAACTGTTCATGTGGGGCCAGGGGATCTTACTAAACCTGAAACCAAAAACAGTTTTAAAAATTTTTCTTTGTTTGAGATTTTATTGAGAAATAAAATCTAAGTACATTTTATTATCAATTGGACAGTAAAAATTAGTTTTTATCGCAGTAATTTTTGTCTATTAGTAATTAACTATCGGTTAAAACCTACCTAGGTAAATAGGCATAGGTTAAGTCATAAATCTATTTACCTAGCTTCTAACAATTATTTCTTGGTGGACCAAATGTGATTAAATTAAACAAAGTGTTAACCAAATGTGATTAAATTAAACAAAGTGGCATCAACACTTTGTGACTCACTATCACTCATCAAATTAATTAAACCATTTGATAACACTAAGTGACCTTCCCACCATCACACATGCATGGCCATAATGGTTTATAGAGGCAAATAATGCATTCAATTAATTCCTACTCATTTGGAGTATAGCTATCATGCACCTAAATCATATCCTATCTAATCTTCTTTAATCAAAAGCTAAAGGAACACTCACCATTGTCTCCTTGAGTACTCCACTATGAATGAAATTTGGAGCCATCCATTAATCATTCATATCTACTCCACATCTATATAAACATAACACTTAGCCATATTTTTCAGTTCACTAAGTTGTTACCAAGTGGCCTCAATACTCAAGAGGGGGGGTGAATTGAGTAGTTAAAAATAAGTTCACAAATCTTTCGCAAATCGTTTGACAATCAATTTTCGTTGAAGCTATTGAATGATCAGAGATAATTGAATAGATGAGTTAAGCACTTTTACTAATGAACGTAATAGTCAAGGAGACAATATCCAAATAAAACAATGAAACAGTGCACAAAGATGAACAGAGGAGAGTTTAGAGAAACAAACACAGTCGTTTATCCTGGTTCAATCACTACTCCACTTGTGATCTACGTCCAGTCCCCAAGCAACACCTTGAGATTTTCCACTATATCTTCAAGCTTCAATGGGTGCTTGAAAAACCACTACAACCTTGAGCACTCAACAGTATGGGATACCTCACCCAAAAGCTTGAGCCTCTATTTTCCAAGGGATACCTCACCCTTACAATACTTGAGGGATACCTCACCCTCACTAATCAGAAAGTATAAGATTGAAATAGAAGAAGCTCTCTCTAGAGCAAGTGTTTACAAATTGAAGCTCTAATATGCTCTCAAGGATTTTCACGTTTTTAGTCGAAAAGCAGAGCAAGAAATGATTTTAAGAATTGATTCACGTTTTGAAGTATAATGATCAGTTTTTGGTTCAAGGTCAACCAGTAAACAAAGACCCAATCTGGGTATTTATAAGTTTCTCAATTAATAGAGCCGTTGGAGGTAGTTGGGCATGCATTTAATGCATTTAATATAGCCGTTGGACCTTGTCGGGATGCGTGTAATCGATTACATATCTCGGTGTCGATTACATTATTGTTCCAACGTTTTACGAACTTTCACGGGCTCTGTGTAATCGATTACATTCTTGAGGTAATCGATTACATAACTTCGACTTTGCTTGTAATCGATTACAATGATCATGTAATCGATTACATGACTTCGACTTCTTTGTGTAATTGATTACAATATCCTTGTAATCGATTACATGTCTCGTCGAACATGTTTTTGAGTTTACGGGTTTTGTGTAATCGATTACATATATTGTGTAATCGATTACATTTCTTGTCGAACGTGTTCTTTGCCTTTCTGGGCTTTGTGTAATCGATTACATATCTTGTGTAATCGATTACATGGCCTCGACTTGCTTGTAATGTCGATTACATTGTTCATGTAATCGATTACATTCTTTTGTTTGATGTGTAATCGATTACAAACATTGTGTAATCGATTACATTTACTGCTTTGAACACATTTTTCAAGTTCAATAACTCGTGTAAGTCATTTCCAACACCTCGGGGTACTTGTTTAAACATAAATCCTTTTAAGAGTGTTAGATTTAAAGTTGAAACTTAGGTTTTATTGAAAGCCATGTTTATCTTTGAAATTTCCTATTTATTTTGAAATCATATATTTGAAAAACCATTTGAGAAATCTTGAGAGCATTTAACATAATGTCCTAAGTCTAAATAACTAATTAAACCTTCTGTCTTCTTTCTTTGATCTTGATTTTTTCCTTTTGTGCTTTGATCTTCTCTTTTGCTTTTGTTATCATCAAAAACCTTTCAACATGCCTTAGAGACATAAGCATTCACATTCTCCCCTTTTTGATGATGACAAAGCGATCATAGGAAAAAGAAAGAGTTTTGCATTTGTATATCATAGTCATTTAGTTACAATCTTTGTCCCAGGAGATTATGCATGATATTGGGTTAGATTTTGCATATGAAAAGCTTAATAACTTAAAAGTTCAATAACTCCCAGTACTCATGCAACCTTTAATTACATTTCATTTTTCCTTCAATAACTCCCCGTACTCATGCAACCTTTAATTACATTTCATTTTTCCTTCAATAACTCCCCGTACTCATGCAACCTTTTTTCTTATTTTCTCCCCGTTGGCATTATCAAAAAGATATAAGCATTAAAAAAAAATGGACATGACATGTCGATTATAGTTCATGATTCCCAATTGTTTGCCATAACGAGAAAAGCCACTAAGATCGGTCAAGCAATATTCCAACGACCAACCATTCAAAGTGAAAACACGTTTATGTATTAATAATCAGCATGTACAAAGAAACATGTCACAACCAGTAGGCAATAATCAAAAGATAACCATAAAGGTATACCAATTTTATATAATCAGAGTTAAAAAAAAAAAAAAAAAAAAAACAAGGCGGAAAAACAAATCAAGGCATAAGGCCAGGATCACTTATCGGTGTCCTCGTTGTCCTGAAAGACATCACCCTCGGATCCGCAGAGAGTCTCCTAGACCAATGTCATCATCGGCCCGGGCATAAGATCGTCGTCGAGAATCCGAAGCTCCTCATCATCGGCGGGAACTCCCGGATGGACCGGCGAAGGAAATGGGATCCGGAGGGGCGAGAGGATGTGGGGGGGCGGCGGCGGCGGGACTCTCGGGAACGGAGGTCCACGTAAGAGGGATCGAATGGAGGCAAGCTCTGGTGCGAGTAGTCCATCCTCGGCTCAAGGTGGTCGATCTTTTGCTCTATATGATCCATGCGCGTGTTGACGTTGGCGCTCGGGTTGCGCATCTCTTGGAGCGAAGATCAAGAGAAGCTGGAGCGGGAGCGAGAGGCGGGATCTTGAGCCCCTCATCATCATCAGCTTTGTCGGATCGTGATGGATATGGCCAAATGTGCCATGAGTAATGTAATGCCACCTATCCTCCATCTTGTAGAGTGAAGCTTCTTGAGTATGCGCCCAATTGATTGGGGTCCCTTGGAGGCGGTGTCCTTGGACTCTTCGATCGGCGAAATGCGACAATACTCAAGAATTGTGGTGACTAACATGGCGAAGGGAGAGCGAGTTCTTCTTTTTCTTGATGTCTAGCATATCTTTGTAGAATGTAGTATCCCAGTTGATTGGGTGCCACTGTGGTCATTGCCCATAATGCCACTACATCGTCCTTGAGGACTTGGGAGTAATTTCCTCCTGCGGGAATCAATCCACGAACCAAGAGGTAGTGGAGGACCACATTTTCCATAGTGAGGCCGGTGGCCATTATTCTGCGTCTAGGATCACTTTGGGGAGGTGGTAGCCGAGTCCTAATCAAGGAGAGAAGAGCGACCTTGTGCTCAAACTCATGCCCCCGGACTTTGGCATTCCCACGGGCCCAGGCTCCATCGGGAGTGAGCTTGGTGAGCCTATACCATTCTGTCATGGTTAACTTTGATTTGTTGCTTTTTCACCTCGAAATGATGCAATTATCCTCGACCTTCGGGTTAGCATAAAACACTCGGACAAGGTTAGGGTAGATGGCCTTCTCTATACTTAGGAATCCCGGCAAGCCTAAGTGTTCTATTGTCCTAAAGCTCACTAAGGGTTCACTCTCACGAGAAGGTGATGGGTAGATACACAGGAGAGATGATCTTGCGAAGGCTGGAAGTTCTTCTGAACAACTCGGCTTTCTTCACGGTGGAGAAGTGCCTCGTGAGGTCCAACCCGGAGATATTGCGTGTAGAGCCACCGGAGGAACTTCCAACGGCAGCCCTGTTCTTGGGCGCTTCGGCGATGGGAGGATTCACCATTGATGAGAGAGAGAAGCACGGGTTGAGTGGTAAATGGTTGGGGATGAGTGAGGAGAGAGAGAGGGACGAAATTAGGTTAGAAAAGTGGAGAGGGTGTTTGTGAGAGAAGATGGGGAGATTTTGGATGAGGGATTTGAGGAGATTTGATCGGTGGGTTATGTGGAGAGGGGATTTAGAGATTGAGAGAGGCGAAATGATGAGTTTTGATGGAAATTTGAGTGAGAAATGAGAGGTTTTGAGATCTGAGGTGCGTGGGTGCGAGAGGAGAGAACGAGGAAGATGAACGGGGCCAAACAGAAATGACCACTACGCGCGTCGGGAGCCTTTTAAAAAACCACATGTGTGTCGATTACATTGAGTGTGTAATCGATTACATGCATTCAGTGGGTGTGTAATCGATTACATTTTGGTGTAATCGATTACATGCTTCTGGTAGGTATGTAATCGATTACATTTTTAGTGTAATCGATTACATGATTCTGGAACCTTGTAATCGATTACATAGATGATGTAATCGATTACCTGAGTTCTGAGTTGGTTATGTCGATTACAAAATGTGTGTAATCGATTACATGCGTGAATGACGAACACATGTGTAATCGATTACAAAGGCATTGTAATCGATTACAAGCACTCTTTAACTTCAGTTTTTGCGTTCCAAACAACATATAATCAATTTTAATCCACCCAAAACAGTTTTAAAGCAACTCAAATCAATTCAAATCATCATCCAAGCATATAGATTAATCACATTATGATTCAACTAATATAATTGATCAAAATTATCATGTTTACCAAAATTTCACCCTTTTTGGTGATTTTTGAAATTTGTTGAATTTCACCCTTCTTGTCAAAGTTGGACATGAGGGAGCACACTGCAAAATAATTTGGGGGGAAACCTCCGAAGCTCAAGTTAGTATGGGATTCAAATATATATAATGAAAATTCAGAAATTGTGCGGCGGTGTGGCATAATTATGCGAGAAAAAGCAAGCTTAGGCTTTTGTTTTAGGATTATGCAACAAATATTTAATTTATGCATGAATGGTCCAATATACCCATTCGTTTCTAATGTAGAAAAATGCTTCTTTTGCAAGGGGTTTGGTGAAAATATCACTAATTGCTTAGTTGTTTCAACAAATTCAAGTATGCAATCACCTCTTTGAACATGATCTCTAATGAAATGATGTCTTATTTCAATATGCTTAGTTCTAGAATGCAAAATGGGATTTTTGACAAGTTAATTGCACTAGTATTATCACATTTTATGGGAATGTGATCAAGCTCAAGACCATAGTCCAAGAGTTCTTTGTTTCATCCAAAGGACTTGAGCACGACAACTCCCGAATTCAAACATATTCGAACTTCGGTTTGTGGATAATGCCACACTATTTTGTTTCTTCTTTGTGCCAAGAAACTAGTGAGCTTCTAGCAAGTGGCATGTCCCACTAGTGCTCTTTCGATCCATTTTGCATCCAAGCAAAATCAGAATCGGAATATCCAATAAGACTACATGAGGCACCCTTAGGGTACCATAAACCCATTTGTGATGTGCCTATTAGATATTTCATTATTCTCTTAACAACACTTAGGTGTGATTCCTTAGGATTAGCTTGATATCTAGCACACATGCATACACTAAACATTATATCGAGGCTACTTGCGGTGAGATAAAGGAGTGAGCCAATCATACCTCTATATTTTGTAATTTCTCTTGATTTACCTCCTTCATCCTTGTCCAAATAGCAAGAGGTGCCCATAGGAGTAGCCATATGCTTGGCATTGTCCATTCCAAACTTTTTGAGCAGCTCCTTGCAATACTTGGATTGGCTTATAAATGTTCCTTCTCTTGTTTGCTTGATTTGTAGACCAAGGAAGAAGTTGAGCTCACCATCATCATGGACATCTCAAACTCACTTTGCATAATATTTGAAAATTCTTTACAAAGAGAGTTGTTAGTAGCTCCAAATATAATGTCATCAACATAGATTTGAACTAGAAGAATGTCATGCATTTTGTGTTTTATGAAAAGAGTGGTGTCAACTTTACCTCTAGAAAAGCCTTTTTCTAAAAGAAATTTGCTCAACCTTTCATACCAAGCTCTAGGAGCTTGTTTCAAGCCATACAAAGCCTTTTTCAATTTAAAAACATGGTTGGGCATTTCAAAGTCCTCAAAACCAGGAGGTTGTTCTACATACACCTCTTCTTGTATAAAACCATTTAAAAAGGCACTTTTGACATCCATTTGATAGAGTTTGAAATCCATGATGCAAGCATATGCAAGTAGCATTCTAATGGCCTCTAATCTAGCTACGGGAGCATAAGTTTCTTCATAATCTATGCCTTCTTCTTGATTATATCCCTTAGCTACAAGCCTAGCTTTATTTCTTATTATTAAACCCGTTTCATCAAGTTTGTTCCTAAAGACCCATTTGGTGCCAATTATAGGATGATCATTGGGCCTTGGAACTAATTCCCAAACTTGATTCCTCTCAAATTGGTTTAGTTCTTCTTGCATGGCCAAGATCCAATGCTCATCGTTAATGGCCTCATTTATGTCTTTAGGTTCAACTTGAGAGACAAAGGCTAGATGATTACATGCATCTCTAAGTGAGTTTCGAGTGATTACCCCTTTTGATACATCACCTATCACCTTGTCAAGAGGATGATACCTTGAAGTCCTCCATTCCTTGGGTAGATCCGAGATTTTAGAATTTTCTTGCCATGAGTGATCAAGGAGTCTCTCTTCTTTCTTCTTGGACTCTATCTCTTGATTTTCCAAGTGCGTCTTTGCCAAGATTTCTGCAACATCATCAACAAGTTCCTTTCTCGGCACATTTGGGTTAGTTTCATCAAATGCAACATGTATGGATTCTTCTATGGTCATAGTTCGTTTATTATAGACTCTAAAGGCCTTGCTATGGATAGAATAACCAATGAATATTCCCTCATCGATTTTGCATCAAACTTCCCAAGTTATCCTTTCCATTATTCAAAACAAAGCATTTGCATCCAAAAACATGAAAATGTGACACATTAGGTTTCCTTCCTTTGTACAATTCATATGGGGTTTTCTTTAAAATTGGCCTTATTAGGGCTCTATTCATAACATAACAAGCGGTGTTAACCGCATCATTAAAAGTACTTAGGAAGATTGGCCTCATTGAGCATAGTTCTTGCCATTTCTTCTAAAGATCGATTTTTCCTTTCTACAACACCATTTTGTTGTGGTGTTCTAGGGGCAGAAAAATTATGCTCAATGCCATGTTCATCACAAAAAGTTTCAAATTCATGATTTTCAAATTCACCACCATGATCACTTCTTATGGATGCAATACAAAAACCTTTTTCGTTTTGGATAACTTTGGCAAGTTTTCTAAATGATTGAAAAGCATCATTTTTGTGAGCTAAGAATAATGTCCATGTAAATCTAGAAAAATCATCCACAATTACTAATGCATAGTAATTCCCACCAAAGCTCATAGTTCTAGAGGGTCCAAAAAGATCCATGTGCAAAAGTTGTAAAGGTCTAGAAGTTGAAACTATGTTTTTAGCTTTGAGAGAGACCTTTACTTGTTTTCCCTTTTGACATGCATCACAAAGTTTGTCTTTTTCAAATTTGAGCTTTGGAAGACCAATTACTAGTTCTTTAGAAACCAATTTGTTTAAGTGATCCATGTGAATGTGAGCAATTCTTCTATGCCATAACCATGAATCATTTTCTCTACTCATAAAGCATTTAGCATCATTTGAGGAAATGTCATCAAGACTAATCATATATATGTTATTGACCCTATGACCAACAAACTTAACTTGCTTGTCATCCTTTCCCTCAATTATACAACAAGAGGAGTCAAATATAACTCTATTTCCTTTATCACACAATTGACTAATACTAAGTAAATTATGTTTAAGTCCTTCAACAAGTAAGACATTATCAATAGATGATGAAGGGATCTTACCAACTTTGCCAATTCCAAGAATCTTCCCTTTGTTGTTGTCACCATATGTGACATGACCATGTTTCTTGTGTGTAAGGGAGGAGAACTTGGAGCCATCTCCGGTCATGTGCTTGGAGCAACCACTATCAAGATACCAACTTGAGCTCTTGGTCTTCAAGCACACCTACAACACACATTCAAGATTTAACTTTTGGTACCCAAATTGTTTTGGGTCCTTGTGTGTTAGAATTAGGTATGGTGCCTTTAGGGACCCAAACCCTTTGATTCCAACCTTGGTGTTTATGTTCTTTCTAACATTGCAAGTGGATGCACTATGCCCTTTCCTACCACAATGAAAACATTTAACAAAGGGGCTACTTGAAGTTTTTGAGGAAACAAAGAAATTCTTATAAGATTTTTGATGGTTGTTTGGATTAAATCCTAAACCGGCTTTTTGGAAAACACATTTTTGTCTCCCTAACAACACATTCAAGTTGTCTCTTCCAAAAGTGAATTTTGCAAGAGTGTTGTTCAAGTCTTCAATTTCTTTTTCAAAAGCTTTGCATGATAGACAAGGTAATGATATGGATGCATTTTCATGTGAGGAACAAATCATGCATGATGAATTAGCATCTATGAGTCCTAAAGTCTCATTTTCAATTTTAAGTTCATTTATCTCCTTGGTTAAAGCAGAAACTTTCTTTGTCAATAGGAGATTGTTTTATTGGAAGACAAAATCATTTTTGTGAGCCTCAAAGATTCATCATGCAATTCTTGAAAGGCATCTTGTAATTCATCATAAGAAGGTGGAGGTTCTAGGTTAGAAGAGGTTACCTCGGTGTCGCTTTCTCCACTTTCTTCTCCTTGAGCCATGAGGCAAAGATGGGCTTCCTCATTTTCAGAATCATCGGAAGAGCTTAAGTCATTGTCCTCCCAAGCTATATATGCTCTTCTTCCTTTCTTTTCCTTGGAGGGTCTTTTCTCAAACTTCTCCGTCTTCTTGAGATATATAGGACACTCCATTTTCATGTGCCCCGGTTTTCCACATTCATAGCATTTTGGAGGAGTGGAGGATCCTTCTCCTTTGTGATATGCTTTCTTTTGAGAAACGGTGGTCTTCTTTGAAATCCCTTTTTCTTCAAGAATCTTCCGAATTTTCTTACAAGGAGACTAAGATTCTCCTCACTTAGCTCAATATTTTCAGCATCCTCTTCACCATCTTCATCATCATCTTCAAGTATGGGAGAGGTGGCCTTGAGTGCAATTCCCTTCTTCTTTTTGTCATGTTCTTCATTTTGATTGAGCCTACTTAGTTCCAGCTCATGCTCTTGAAGTTTTCCGAATAGGGTGGCTAGAGACATGGTTGATAAATCTCTTGATTCCGCAATCGCATTACCTTGGGTTGCCAATTCTGCTTAGACATCTCAAGACTTTGTTAATAAGATCCTCATTAGGAAATGTCTTTCCCAATGAGATGAGATGATTAACAATATGAGTAAATCTCTTTTGCATATCTTGAATACTCTCACCTTGGTTCATTCTAAACAATTCATATTCATGAGTAAGAGTGTTTATTCGAGATCTTTTTACCTCACTAGTGCCTTCATGAGTTACTTGTAGGGTATCCCACATTTCTTTTGCGGTCTTACGGTTTGACACCCTAAAGAATTCATCATACCCCAAAGATGTGGTGATGATGTTCTTGGCTTTCAAATTATATTGAACCTTCTTTTTATCATCATCGGTCCAATCACTTCTAGGTGTATTAATTGTCACACCATCCTTAGTTTGTGTAGGGACAAAAGCACCATTTTCAATCTGCGTCCCACACATCTAAGTCAATAGCTTCAATAAAAATTTTCATCCTTTCTTTCCAATAGGCATAGCCATCCCCATTGAAATAAGGAGGTCTATTTATAGAAGAACCTTCATTTGAAAAACCATTTGAAGCATCACTTCTCTTGAAGTTGCTAAGCTCTTTATACAAGAGTCTAGCTCGATACCACTTGTTACCAAGTGGCCTCAATACTCAGAGAGGGGAATTGAGTAGTTAAAAATAAGTTCACAAATCTTTCGCAAATCGTTTGACAATCAATTTTCGTTGAAGCTATTGAATGATCGAGATAATTGAATAGATGAGTTAAGCACTTTTACTAATGAACGTAATAGTCAAGGAGACAATATCCAAATAAAACAATGAAACAAAGCACAAAGATGAACAGAGGAGAGTTTAGAGAAACAAACACGGTCGTTTATCTGGTTCAATCACTACTCCACTTGTGATCTACGTCCGGTCCCCAAGCAACACCTTGAGATTTTCCACTATATCTTCAAGCTTCAATGGGTGCTTGAAAAACCACTACAACCTTGAGCACTCAACAAGTATGGGATACCTCACCCAAAAGCTTGAGCCTCTATTTTCCAAGGGATACCTCACCCTTACAATACTTGAGGGATACCTCACCTCACTAATCGAAAGTATAAGATTGAAATAGAAGAAGCTCTCTCTAGAGCAAGTGTTTACAAATTGAAGCTCTAATATGCTCTCAAGGATTTTTCACGTTTTTAGTCGAAAACAGAGCAAGAAATGATTTTAAGAATTGATTCACGTTTTGAAGTATAATGATCAGTTTTTGGTTCAAGGTCAACCAGTAAACAAAGACCCAATCTGGGTATTTATAAGTTTCTCAATTAATAGAGCCGTTGGAGGTAGTTGGGCATGCATTTAATGCATTTAATATAGCCGTTGGACCTTGTCGGGATGCGTGTAATCGATTACATATCTCGGTAATCGATTACATTATTGTTCCAACGTTTTACGAACTTTCACGGGCTCTGTGTAATCGATTACATTCTTGAGGTAATCGATTACATGGCTTCGACTTTGCTTGTAATCGATTACAATGATCATGTAATCGATTACATGACTTCGACTTCTTTGTGTAATTGATTACAATATCCTTGTAATCGATTACATGTCTCGTCGAACATGTTTTTTGAGTTTCGGGTTTTGTGTAATCGATTACATATATTGTGTAATCGATTACATTTCTTGTCGAACGTGTTCTTTGCCTTTCTGGGCTTTGTGTAATCGATTACATATCTTAATCGATTACATAACCTCTCGACTTGCTTGTAATCAATTACATTGTTCATGTAATCGATTACATTCTTTTGTTTGATGTGTAATCGATTACAAACATTGTGTAATCGATTACATTTGCTTTGAACACATTTTTCAAGTTCAATAACTCGTGTAAGTCATTTCCAACACCTCGGGTACTTGTTTAAACATAAATCCTTTTAAGAGTGTTAGATTTAAAGTTGAAACTTAGGTTTTATTGAAAGCCATGTTTATCTTTGAAATTTCCTATTTATTTTGAAATCATATATTTGAAAAACCATTTGAGAAATCTTGAGAGCATTTAACAGTAATGTCCTAAGTCTAAATAACTAATTAAACCTTCTGTCTTCTTTCTTTGATCTTGATTTTTTCCTTTTGTGCTTTGATCTTCTCTTTTGCTTTTGTTATCATCAAAAACCTTTCAACATGCCTTAGAGACATAAGCATTCACATAAGTTTCTATCCATTCTCTCTCATTTCAAGGAAAACACAAAACACCCTCCATTCTTCTACATAGCTCATGGCCATAGCTACCAAAACACCATCCAACTTTGTTTGATTCAAACCAACCATAGATCTTGAATCTAAACACCATTTCAAGACACTTCCTAGTTGTGACCATCATCGAATTCATTCATTTTCAAGTACTTTCTCCAAGTTAAAGTTTGAAGGTTTCTAAGGTGAAGTTCTTCAATTTTCACTTCTCTTTTCTTTCTCAAATTCTAAACCATGATTTAGATACATGGTCATCTTGTTTCAAACCTTAGATGTTAATTTTTGAATGTTTGTTTTGTTATTAAGAACAACTTGGTGGTAAAAGTTTACTTCAAGAAGTCAAGCAAGGAATTTTTCAGCATTATCTAAGATAAGAGGGAGATTAACCTCATAAACCTATTATGGTGGTGAGGAATGAATTTGTATGTTGTAAGTAAAAAAGTCATATGAGGATTTATTCACTTGATTGTATGAATTTTTGATGGATTGTGTTTATTTGCTTTATATTGTTTAATAGTTTTGATAATATGCATGATATTGTTGTAGTAGAAATTGATAGTTGAAAAATGTTGTATACTTTGAATCATGTTGAAGATGACAAAAGTTTTTGGTCCAAAGACCAATATGGCTTACGGCCATGTAGCCCAAATTAGGGTAATCTATGTCAAAAATAATTTATTAAGCGAAAACTTAGATGATCATGTGATAATAAATTGAATTAAGGATTTATAAAATAGAAAAGTAAGAGAACAAAATTTTATCATTTTATGAGAAATAAATTTTTACTATGGAATGAAAAACTTAAAATATTTTATTTAAGGGAGTTTTATTAAAGACAATAAAAAAAATATATTGATATTGAGATTAAATTTTGTATTTAACTTGAAAAGTTTCAAAATTTAACTTAGAAAGTTAATAAATATTTTACGTGATTGTGAAAATGTAATAAAAGTATTTCGAGATTGAGAAAAAAATAGCAATTTGTTGTGGGATCCGTATAATGACTCTGTGGGACCTACTTTTTGGACCCAAAAATGTTAGTAAGTAATTTGGTCCAATGATGATTTATGTTGATAGAAACCATGTTATTGATGTTTACATGTACATTGAGTCATTGATCATGCATTATGAAAGTCCGATGGACTTCGTTTGTTAAGGTTGTATGCCTAGGAGTTAAATTACACCTCAGTGCGGGTGCGGATTGCATAGTGTAGGTCACTTGTTGACCTTGGGAGCGTTGGGGTGTAGGTAATCCCACAAGTGACCAGTTGATAGCTCCACTGTGCCGTGGTATAGACCGATGCAAACGCACCGACGATTTGGACCGAGAAACTATTCTTATTCACGATCTGGTGTAGAATGTCTTGTATAAGCCATGATGCGCATTTTGATAATATTGAAGCACTTGATTTGAGGCTGACGATATATAGACATGTCTTCTAGATCATTCTCTCTGAAATTATGTTTTGCTCCATGGAGTAGGACTTGGTCCATTGTGTATATGCATAGTCAATTAGCACATTGATGCATCATTCATTCATTAACTTGCTTATCAAATTATTTATTATTATAACATGATTATACTTATCATTTATTAAATGACAATAATTGTCTTTACCATTTCTATGCTGCCATATTGGGATATGATGTAGGGGATCTCACCTCTTTATTATATTATGTTGTTGTTATATATATATGATCATTAAAGACCGTCAAGGAGACGAGTCAGGATCACCTAGGTACTATGGATTTGATCTTCTGTAATGGCTACGAGACAATACATCTTTGGCTTTATTAGAGTCCAGTTTCACGGAGGCAGAGATGCTTGGCGAATCGACCTTGATACAAAATGTGTTAGATATGTCGGGGATATAACCCTAATTTGGAGTAGGATCCACTCTGGGATCCCTACTTTTTCTTTTGATGCTTATGTACATTTAGAGTTCTCTATGCCCATTAGAGAGCTATGGGGAAATCTTCATCATGCCCCTAGAGAGGATCCTGAAGTGTCATCTGCTAGGACTCCTGTCCATGGGATTTCATCCCAACCAGGGTTTTTGTCTTCTGAAGAGTCTGAGGAGGATCTAGAGGAGGATCAAGTGAGGGACCCTTCTATTCAGGTGTTTGGACTTGGGCTAGGTCGAGTCTTTATTTGGTAGATGTATTTATGCTTTTGAGTATGTAAGTCTTATGTTTTATGTTATCAATACTCAAAGTTATGTATACTATATATTGATGGGTATTATTCAGTCTGATATATTTGGTATTCTTATATTGGGTTAAGTTTTATTTAAAAAAAAATTATTAACAAAGTAATCTAAAATCCGTATTTTATAAGATAAAATCTTTTACAACTTGGGTTAAGCTTTATAAGTTTTTGGTCATCATAAATGTGACGCCCTTTTGAGAGAGGGGTGTTACAAACCCGGCACCTGCTACTCAAGGTTCTTCACTTTGTCTTCAGTAATTTTCAAGCTCTTCTTAGCAGCATAGGCTTGAGTTGACTTGGTGCCAAGGTCCTCCTTTAACTTAGCTTTGGCTTCCCTAAGCCCCTCCAACTCCTCTTCTAACTCAGTAATTCTATGGGTTTAAAGGGCCTGCTTGCCGAGGTATCAAAAGAATGAAGCATTTTAGAGACATTATACCTCAATTATTTGTAGCTAATAGGCCACATCCTCCTATGACAATTGTTCAATGTCGAAATCCGTGAAGAGGGACCTATCGATGAAGTTATCAGCAAGAAAGCCTCAACCCTAAATGGAGAACTTTATAAACTGGACTGGAGCATTATAAAAAGGACCACCATCCTACCCCTGAGTCAAGTCCAGCACTGGCCTAGAAGTTGAGGTTAATTTCTTCTAGTGGCTTTGGCCACCCTAGGAAGACAACACCCTTTTTCACCTTTGTAACCTGGTGCCTTAGCTAGAAAATTTGGGTTTGGGCTCTTGAAACTAGACCACAATCTCTTGCTAGGCAAGAACCACATTCCCAGCCACCTTCCTTGCTGCTTTTTCTGCCACTTGGCATTGGGGTTCAAAGAGATTTCTTGTCGAGGCTATGCTTTCTACCAAAATAAAAAAAAACAAATGTAAATCATTATAAAACACTAAATTTTATACAACACACAATAAACAAGGACCCTACCTAAGACAGCATAGAGGTCAAACTCAGTCTATCCAATTACATCCAAAGACTATAAGTTTTCCTTCTTGATGACCCACCCGATAAAGAAAGTGATTACATCCACCTAATAGATCGTCATCTAGAGTTTAATTTTATTTAGGCCTCAGCTCAAAATGATGCTAAGACCAATACAAGTAGAGAGATGGTTTCCCTTCTGCCATCAAGAAGAATGGCTGGGTTCTAAGGGCCACCTCTAGATGGAAGTAATCATTTTTAAACTTCTTGTACGACTCGTGGTAGGGTTCGAAAACTTTCTAACCAGACCGTGTTGGCAGTGAGACCTAAGCCTTAGTACGACCACCACTCGAAGATCGAGCCATGGTGTAAAGCCAAAAGAAAGCATACACAGAGTAGGGTAACTCATGTTGTTGCCGTAAAAGTTTAGAGCTACCTTGAGATGAGTCAAAACTTCCCATTCAAAGTAAGTAAATGAAAGTCGGACCTCAAGATGAATAGTGTTTCATAAAAGTACATGAAATGCTTGTTGTGTATAGTCCAAGTAGAGCAAACCCTTTGTTCATCACTAGGAGGATAGACCTTAAACTCAGCATCTCGATGGTAGCCCATAGTAAGTTATATATAACAACAAAAATTTGCTATATCCTCATCTATGTTTAATCGAGAGTGTGTCCCTAACACTTCTTTGTCCACCTATTAATATAATTGTGCCTCTTGAGGTGCCGAGTACACACTTGATGGGGTTATGACTACCTTTTGCCTTCTTATCTTGACAACCTGCATCCTGGAAGAAACACCCATAAAGGTCGAACTCTCAAAATCAAAACTTGAATCACTAGAAAGACCTAATAGATGTTCCAACCTTGTGATGTTCTCAGAATCTGAAAAGAGTTCCCTGTGTGAAATTTCACATCGGGTTGCCTCCATCCATTTTATTATCACATCCTAGATCTTAATCCAAAACCGTAACCTCTACACCCTCACAGTCTTGCCACCCCTTTGGAACCGCCACCACCGCTCCTTGCGTGGTGGTGGTAGGGGACCTGAAAGAATCTCCAAGGAACTCACCTCTTCCGCATCACTCCTTAACTTTCTCACCCTTGCCATTAATTACAAAATATGAAAATATGGGAAAAGGACAGGCCAAAGACAGTTTCTAAAGTTAAGAGTTTCTTAGGACTTATCAAATATTATAGAAGGTTCATCAAATGTTTCTCTCAGTTGGCCTTGCCACTAACTAAACTTACTCGCAAAGGAAGCCCTTTTGATTGGACACCAGAATGTGAAGCTAGTTTCTAGAAGCTGAAACATAAGTTAACTGCCACACCAGTGTTAGTGATCCCAGATCCACAAGAGCACTTTGAGGTATACTGTAATACTTCAAAGAAAGGCTTAGGTTGTGTGTTGGTGCAAAATAGAGGAGTAGTTGACTATGCCTCTAGACAGTTAAGACTATATAAGGAAAACTACCCTACTCATAACCTAGAATTAACTGCTATGGTTTTTGCCTTAAAAATATAGAGGCACTACCTTTTATGGTGTTCAGTTTGAAGTCTTTAGTGATCATAAAAGCCTAAGGTATCTATTTAACCAGAAAGAGTTGAACATGAGACAGAGGAGATGGATGAAATTTCTAAAAGACTATGACTTTGAGTTAAAGTATATTCTGAGTGAAGCCAATGAAGTGGCTGATGCATTTAGTAAAAAATCTCTATATGTGTCCCATATGATGATATAAGAAATGAATCTCCTAGAAAACTTTAAAAATCTGAACCTATCAGTGACTGTGTCACCATATAATGTTTATGTCAATAATTTGGAGATAGGATATGATCTTCAGACTCAAATTAGAGTAGTACAAGAGAAAGATCTAGCCTTGCAGTCCTTAAAGGAACAAATGTTGTAAGGAAAAAGAAAGGACATTAGTGAGGCAACTGATAAAACTATTCTGTTCCGAGGCAGAGTATGTGTCCTAGAGGATGCAGACTTGAAAGTCAATATCTTAGAGAAAGCTTATAATAGTGGTTATGTAGCATCTTGGAAAGTCATGTTAGCCTTTTATAAGGTTACATAGGTAGTCTGATACTTGTTTAACATGTCAATTAAGTTTTATGACAAACTGAGTTAGTTTAGGTACTTTGCTGCAACACAGAATGTGGTAAATAGCCTAAAATGACTTAGAAAATAAAATAAACTGCTATTTGGAGGGAACCAGGTGTGGATAATTTGTTTCTAGGTCACAAATGAGCTAAGTAAAGTGTAATTAAAGTTTCAAGATAATCGGAGTTAATTTGGTATTTTTAGGCATACTGTTGTGCTTTTAATGCCGGATTGACCCCCAGCAGATATGGAAAAATAGAGAAATGATGCAACATGATTTTTAATGAATCTTAGGATTTATTTTGAGTCTATTAGAAGTTAGGAACCTAGATTTGGAGGAATCTAAGTGTTCATAGCAGATCGAGAATTTCAGTACCACATTAGTGGTTATCTTATAAGAAGCAAAGTTCGATTTTGCTTCTTATATTGTTTTCCTTCCCACGATAGAGAGCCAAAAATAGAAAAGAGAGAAAGAGAGAAAGAAGGGGCAGCAGCCATAGAGAGAAAGAGAGGGAGGAGAAGCTTAAGGACAAAGGGCAAGCTTGAAGATCTCCATCCAATACAAGAGGTAGAGGTTCTATTCATCTCTTTTCCTTGATGTTCATCTTGTATGAACTTCATTTTTGTGAATAGAAATAGGGGTTTGGATAGGCCAAATTAAGTTCTTAGCTTGATTCTTGAATTCCAAGGATAAGGTTCGGATAGTTTTAGTCTAGTAAGATCAAAGTGACCATTTATGGCTTAAGGAAATTAGTTTTGGTTCATTGAGGAGCTTGCAATTGATTTTGAGATAAAAGTGATTTTTGGATCCAATAAAATGCCTAGATGATTTAATGGGTTGTAAGAGGATTGCAACAAGTTTAGAGGTTATTTTTGGTATTAGAAATCATAAATAAGTTAATCTAGATTGATTGGAAGTGAATGATCTTCCAAACGAATCACTCATGGATTTTGCAGAATTCTGCAGAATCCATTCTGGTGAGCGAGTGCTCAAACACTCAGTGTAGCATGCTCAGGCGATCAAGCACCAAAGTGATGTGTGATGTTGAGCGTTGAGTGCTCAAATGCTCAGTAAATAGTGCTTCGCATAGCAAAATAGAGCATAGAGTGCTCAAGCGCTCAGGAAGGGGAGTTTAAGTGCCTAGGCACCAAAAAATGTGTTTTTTTCTATGTTTTGAGATATCCTACTTATTGGGACTCCCTTTTTATGCCTACAAGAGTGTCTTGAGACATTAATAAAGGTAATTCCTAAAGAGATGAATAATTAAGCATATAAGGGAAAGTGAGTTAAGCTTGTGCATCCATTGGACATGGATTGCCTTAGACTAAGAATTAGTTTCTCAAGCAACCTAGTGTTGCACAAATATCATAAGAGAGGTGATTAAAGAGTTAAGGAACTAGATGGCAAGAGTTGAGTGTCATAGACCCTAGCTGGCAATGGTGAATGCCATAGTTCATGAAAACTCTCACAAAGTAAGGTAAAGTTAGTAATGCAAAAGTAAAAAGTGTACTAAGTCTAGTTGACATTGGTTAAGTGCCATAGTGCATGAAGTGCTCTTACAGAGAAGAGATAGTCTTAGTAGTGCAGGATGAACTTAGTATAGAGTTATATGGCAGTTATGTTAGAGTTAGGACATGACTCCGCATTTTCACACACCCACCTCACTTCACACATACTTGCTATCCCTAGGGATTAGATAGTGGAGGCATCCACTCAGTTTGGTGATGATATCCACCCAATTTATGGTCGACTACTTAGTAGGTTAAGGAGGATGCTTGTTATAGTAACAGACTTTGTTCCTACTAGGTAGGCTATAAAAGGTCACACGTTATTATGGCAGATTACCTCCCTACCCAAGGGAAATAGTTAAATATCACGACACTGCACCCATACTGCATATTCTTTTCTTTGAGCATACATCATCACATCATTTCATTATTTAATACCTGTTATGATTGGATTTCTGTGTTCTTGTTATCTGTATGTTAGTTTGTGCCTTTGGTGACAACTGTATGGGCGGTTGTTTAGTAAATGATTCCAAATGATTGTATGGACGATTGTTTATTATCATCGTGATTTCGATTATCAGATCAGAAGTATAGATTACGTAGAAACATTACATAGAGAGGAAGTTTTGTAATGGTTCTTATGCAATGAGTTTTTAGTATGTTTATTAGTTTCAGTGTAGTTTATTCATTACGAATGTTTAGAATGCTGGTTTTGGTTACTTATAAGAGAAATGTGATTTCTTACCCCATTTGTTGCTATGTAAATCCAAGTGGAAGTTTATCCAAAGGCAAGAAGAAAAAATATGAAGACTAGGATAGCTTTTATGCTTAATAGTTTAAAGCTTATATTTATTTATGTGCTTTTAGTTTTTATAAAGTTTATGTATACAATGAGCCCTTTTGTGGCAAGGTGTATATATAACATTTAGTTTTTTGCAAGGCTCTCCATTATTATTTACTTAAATGATATGGAATAGTATGATGTTTAAGTTAGAAGTAGTATAGCTAATACTATTTATCCTAGAGTATGCATGATATACTATGTTATTGGTATTAGGGTGTTACTGTAATGTCCCAAATACTATTACTAATATCATAACCAGTTTACGTATCAGTAATTAGCAGTTGGTACATTACTTACGAATATCATAATTTTACAAATAAATAGTTTATGTAATTATCAAAATATGAGCCATTCACGAAGCGTAATATACATACATAGGGAAGAGAAAAGTTATACAAAATGTATACATAGAGATCAGTATACATATATTGCCTCATGGCACCAAGTGTTGGTGTATGCCCTAGAGGCCAATACATTTTCTGTATTTACATACATTCTATTATGCTATTTTTATATATGAGGCATTTCATTTATTGTGTTCTTTTTGATAAACATAATAAAGTCCTTAGAATAGTAAGTTTGATGCCATAGGATATCAAGTGGATGACTTGATCGTGAGATCCTTTTGGTTACAACACTATTCTTAAATGTCCCTAGTCAAGTATTATTGTTAATTAGGACAACAATAATACATTGAGACTAGTATGTGCATAGACTGATGACCATATCTCACGGGTCATGGATATGAGATATCAAGTCTTCACATAGGTACATATTAGAGTAATGATATACTGGACTGATCGACTATGAGAACGCTACATGGATCGTTACGTGAGTGTCATAAGCGATTCTCATAGTGACAATGGTGTTTGTGGTCCTTTGACCTGAAATCACTACGATTCCTACATGAGGAGTTGTGTGTTTTAATGCCATCAAACGTCATCTGTAACAAGGTGATTATAAAGTTGGTTATTGGACATACCACGAATCATGCAGAGGTATATGAGTGACCTAGATGGGATTTATCACTCCTACATAACAGGAGCGATATTTTCGGGCCCCCTGATTGAGTGAGACTGCGAAATGCATGGCCATGCTCAAATGAGTCAATATGAGATATTGATCTCATTTATTGTTACAAAGTCTACTCGAGTATCAGTAAACCAATGATTGGACTATACAAGGGTGACGCATTCCATGCCTTGTGTTCAATCTAGATATCTTAACAAAGGGACTAAACAACACGGAAACATTGGTCATAGAAAGGTCATGTCAAATCACTGACATTCTTATTACTTGGGTAGCAGCGATGTATTGCTAGATACCGCTCACTACTTGTAATATTAAAATGAGATTTTAATATTACTGCTAACGTAATAAGAACCTGCAGGGTCACACACATAGAGCAGACTAAAATTGGAGCAATGGATCTAAGTTGGACTCGGATTCAAATATGGGCTAGACTCATAACAGATGGGTCTAGGGTTGCATAGCTTACCTTACTGCTGCTCACACTCACTTAAGGCAGTCACTATTATAAATAGTACTCCTAAGGGGGCTGCTAAGAGACACAATTCTGAATCCTAGCCGCACCTACATAAAAGTGAGTGAGAGAGTGACAGGCTTCTTCTCTTCTCTTTGCAGCTAGCACTGTGTGAGAGACGTGAGGCTCCACCTTGCAGACGTTGGACGTTCGTGAGTCTGTTCATGTGGATACCGTAGAGACATCGTTTCTATTACGGTGTTGGTGATTCACGCTCCAAGAGGTAAATCATTTAAAAACTCGGATTATGATTTTTTCGCATAGATCCTCGATGGGAATCCCTATTTTCCGCTGCGTGTTGTATCCATAAAAATTCCCAACACCAAAAGTCAAATTAAAAGTACTATAAAGATCTAGACTGTTGTCTTCCAACAAAAACTCCATCCTACTCCACGGCTTGATTTCCATTTGGAATTATCATAGAAAGGCATAGAAAATAGGGGTGAGAATTAAGAAACTCTCAGTAGTTTAACTCAAAAACTATGTCATCACAATAATTTCAGCCATTTCGTGGAAAAACTTATTATATAAACCATTTCTATATTTAGAAAGGTGACAAAATGTCAAAACAAGTCCTTTTTCTTCCCGAAATAGACATCGCATTTTCCATTATTACAAAAAGCATTTAATCATTCAAGTCATAAATCATTTTATAATTAAAGTCTCATGACAATTCACAAGTCATAATTCAATTCATGAAAACTCATGGTGGAAATAAATAATATTATCCAATATCAATACATATAAAAAATTCTTATTTCACAAGGCCACATGATTCAATCAATGCTAGCATTTAAAACCATTTACTTGGTAGTAGTCTGCTTTTAGGTTGGTGTACTTCAACCTCTTTGTGACTCACTTCATCACACAAAACTACTCTGGGTAACTGGACCCATGTCTTATTCAATCTAGGAGAGAGGATGCTTACTAACCCTCAATCAATCCATATGAATAGACCATGACCTCATGTCGCTTGGGATGCTAGGATATGTCGCCCTAGCTGTCCCGGGTTTAGGATCACCTCAAATGGGAGGGAAACATCCATTCTCAACCACTAATGACTAGGGAAGCTCAGGTAAAGGGGAAGAACACATCTTAACCCCAATTACTCTAGCATAAAGAGATTATTTATTCTCTTTTACCATTAACCAAGCATTACCCAAGTGCAAGGTAATCCAAAACCACAATCAGCCCAGTTCCACAAAGGGATACCTATGAGAAAAACCAATTTTCATTTCTACAATGCCCTTTGAACAACATCTCAACAATTATGCAACATATGCATTTACAAGATTTCTCTTCATTGGTATTTCATCTCATCAAGGTAAGTCATCCTTTTCATACATTTCATATGCTTTTCTTTGCTTTAAACGCTTGCATATAGCATTGGAAATTAATTCATCAATTTAAAAACATCACAAAACATTTTTGTTTCTGGAAGCAGAGCACGAGGTTTGACCTTTCTATAGTAAAACAAGCATAACTTGAGCTACAGAGGTTAAAACGAGGTGATTCTAGTGATATTTGAAAGCTAAGAGAAAGAGCTACAACTTTCATGTAGGCCACAAAAGCTGATTCTTATTATAGAGTTAGACACAACCCATGTTATAAGACATGGGGTGGGCCGTGTTCTTCTCTGCTTGAGAAATGCCAAGAAAATAGGATATCATACCAAGACACGGGGAGGGCCGTGTCTGAGGACACGGCCTGTGTCTGCATCTCAATTGTAGCCATCCGAGGCACAATTCACTTAGCCCAAAAATACCTTTAACAATCACAGACAAACCAACAAATAGCAGCTCAAAAACATCAAAATAACATCATTCAAGTGTTCATATATCATCCAATGCATCAAAACAAAAGTGGGTTTCATACTCATTTTCAAAAACTCAGAGTTTCAAGAACACCATTAAAGCTTGAACCTTTAGCATGTATTCAAAGCATAAAAGCATATATTTTACTCAAGAATCCACAAATCTCAAGAAAGTTCATCAAAACTCCATTATTCAAGAATGTAAAAGATGAACAAATTGGGTAAAGCTTTAGAAATCCCCCTACCTCAAGCTTCCATGGATCCTTGCTTTGCTCTTCTTCTTGTTCTTCTATTTTCTCCTCTTTGTTTCTGCTTCTCCCCCTTTCGACCTCCCTCTTCTCCTTTTCTTTCTTGTTTCTCTTCTCTCCATTTCAGCAACAGAAGCGACGGGAGAGAGATGGGAGGAAATGAGAAAAATCTCACTTTTAAAAGATAATAATTAGGGGCATTTTGGTCTTTTCACTAAGCTTTGTATCTGTTAAGAACACTTTGACTTTATTTAATCAAGTTTCTTAATTTCCAACAACTATAAAATAAATTTTATGATTTATCTAAATTCTTTTTTTTATCATTTTCATAAATTTTAATATCAGTTATTTCTCAATACAGTATTAAAACACTTCTACAATATCTTTAAAAATATCAAACTGACTCTGTTTATTCTCAAAATTTAACCAAATCCTCTTTCACACATTTGTGACTTATGAATAAAATTTTCCTCATTTATTTCCTTTGATTTAGTATTTATGCTATTTTCCTGAGTAAAAAATTATCATTTTGCACTTTCTGTGTTGCGGCAAAGTGCTAAATTAACTCAAAATGTCTCGAAAGTCAACAGACATGTTAAACACGTATTATGGTACTTTATGACCATATATAAGTCTAACCTGCTAAAAAGAGAATGTTACAATTCTCCCCTCCTTTTAGAAATTTTGTCCCTAAAATTTAGTTTCTCATACTAAAATTTGGAATCCTTCAATAGCTATCCTTAATTGTATTCATCTCATCCACTCTAACTTTTACTCTGACTTAAATGTTCATATTCTTTTATCCTAACGAGAGTTACCTTCTAAAGATTCGGAAGATTGAGCTTGCTTTTGCCTTGTTAAAGTATATACCCTCCCTAGGGCTGGTAGTTGACGATTGGGTATAACTCTTGCCTTTGTTGACACTTACTGACATAGTGCCCTGATTAATCATTCACATAGCGTACCAAACAAATTTTGTCACCATGTCATCTCCTTCCACACTTAGAATATTTAGGCTCCTCAACTTTCATTTGATTCTGACTTATTTCTAATTTGTGAATCATTAGTTGTAAACTGACATCTTTCATTCCCATCATCAATTCTTTTCCTCTTTTCAAGATTCGTGATGATTAGTTAATGTGAACTTCGATTGAGTAGTCTCCACAATTTTACACTCCTTAACTAAAGTGGGAATAACCCCCTCCCCCAAATCTCCATAAACCCGACAAATCTTTTGATTTCTTTCCTTCAATTCAGATTTAAACTTGACTCACTTTCAATTTTCGTTTGGGTTAAGTTTGATATAAGAGAAAAACTTGCAGAGTCTTCCAAACTTCACTTCACTTTATATGATATAGTAGATATGTCTTCTCATTTTAGTTCCAGATATACTCCACTCCTTTATCATCTTGTATATTTCATAGAAAACATTTGTCTAAGAAAGTCTCCCTGAACACCTCCTACATTACATAAGTATGTGCAACTTCTAATAATCCTTTTGAACTTCTCCACCACTTCTCTGCTTTGCTCCTTACCTTAAGAGTTCAACCAGATTAGGAATTTCTTTAATTTATTTATTTATTCTTTGAATCACTTTCCTTCCGACACATTACAAGAGCAAAACATTGCCAAATCCTTTAAGACAGACCCAATTCTATCAGTGTGAATATGTGGTTTCTCCTTATCGTGTACCATGTTACAATATCATTTTAGCAGTATACATCTCCAATAGGGTAAATCCTTATAGTTACCAAATCAATTTTGAGTCTTGAGGTCTTGACAGAAAGGGGAGGAAAACCTAGCCATATACTTGTCCACATTAGCTAATGTGTAAACATGCATGATCAAAATTCTAACTTCAAACATTGTCTCATTTGACAAAATGTAAGATGCCCTCTCATCTGCAGAAGAATATGATTTCATTCTAACAAACTTTTTCAAAAAATACAAACTTCCTATAGGGAATATCAGTTTCTTAAACATTAATTTTAAGATTCCTTACATTCCTTTTCTCAACAAATTTGACAATTAAAACATTGTCATCACCTAAAGATTAATGTAGATATATCCAAATATTATGTAAAATAAGGCCCTTAGGTCTCAAGCTCCCATATGAAGAAATATAACAATGATATATATGTGGACCATGAGAACCCCATTCATGATTCAATGGTCGTTCCCTTTCACAATTTAAGAGCCATAGAGGGATGTGTTCTCATCTTACCATATTTGAAGTCTTTCCCAAGTTAATAGTATTCCTTTCGGAAGCACCACTAAAGGTCTAATATTAGGATGCTTTTCGAGAAAACTTTGCATGACACTAGCAATCATAAATATCTTCCCAACTCTCGAAACATGAACTAAAATGCAACGCTAGGGATACTACCGCAAGATCATTAATAAAGAGAGATTGAATCCTTTAACTTGACGAGGTTTCACCAACTTCATACGCTATGGGTGCGCAGAGATTTTAGTTACCATAAGATCATCTTCAGCAATCTCTATAACACCCCCTCCATGAGGGCATTACATTTACAACACTGATTCATTTCTATTTACTCTTTCACTTTTTTAAAAATAAATAAAAGTTTACTCAAACTTTTAAACAATTGACGTTCTAAAATATGAGTTTCAAAGGTCTCTTTTTAAAAGCATAACATAAAATTACCGAAATCAAGAAATCTCAAGTTATAAGACATGAATAAAAGACTTTTCATAAAGCAAAGTTTACTACATCCATGAATATATTATCTTATGTTCCAAAAGCATAAAATTCACATACTCAAGGAAATAAATATATATAACTACCATATGAAGACTGAGCCTAGTCCAAGTCCAAACACTTGAAGAGTGGGGTCCTATACCTGATCTTCATCTAAATCCCCTTCAGGATCCTTAGCAAACAAAACCCCTAGTTGGGGCATATCACCATGGACGGGAGTCCGAGCAATCGACTCCACAGAGTCCTCCCTAGAGGAAGCTCTCCAATCATCCCAAAACTTTCCAAGAGGCATGCAAAACTCCAAGTGAATAGCTACATCCATAGTAAACATAGCAAAGTCATGTCGGGTCCTACTCCAAAGTAAGCTGACCTCTCTAATATATTGAATGCGCCTCGTATCCCAATGGATAGTCCACGTGTCGATGCCCCCATGGAACAGTAGTCTAGTGAAACCTCACGGATCTTGTCTTACCGCCATTGCAGTCTATACAGACATAAGCATAAAACAGAGGCAAACAGGATAATACAA
The DNA here is from genome assembly GCA_029884595.1 of Ormosia semicastrata. Taxonomy (NCBI): domain Eukaryota; kingdom Viridiplantae; phylum Streptophyta; class Magnoliopsida; order Fabales; family Fabaceae; genus Ormosia; species Ormosia semicastrata. The sequence goes on along the minus strand of JAQQTO010000044.1, from coordinate 34,536,853 downwards.
TGAAAGAGGTGAGATCCCCTACATCAATACCATCATGGCAGCAAGAAACAATAACAAAGACACTAATGTCTTTCATACACAACAACATTAAATAATAGCAGATATGATCATGTCAATACGGGAATATTACCGAACAATAAGCATAATCATATTATCAACTGATAGATAATTCAGCAATGTACATCAAAATACATAAGTTTGGACCATGCCACAATAACAGATATACTGACTATGCATATGCATGATGTGTATGCTGATCATCTTTATGTACAATGCAATCAGTTCCTACTCCATGGAGCTAACTCAAAATCATATATGAACATTCCAGAAGATCTACCCCCCTCAAAAGACAGTCTATGCCGGACTACGAAAAGGATAGTGTTTGTCAGATCCTCGTCGTGCGCTGCAACGATTTTTAACGGCCAGGGGTATACAATGTGATAATAGATCACTAAGTGGATCACATCGCCCTAACGCCCCCTGAGATCCATCCGGGATCACACTATCCAAATTCTCGTTCACTCCTAGGCAACAAAAGTCGACTATATAATGCTCAAGTGCATGATCAATGAAAATCAAACCACTGTTGGACTGTTCCCACTGGTATTAAAGCAACCGCCCATATAATTGTTTAATACTATTAGTATCGATGATATTATATAACCGCCCATACAATTACATAATACCACTTATCTACTCGGGTCCAGAACATCGGTCCCACGATCCACTCAGGTCCAGTACATCGGCCCAAAAGCACAATGCTAAATACAATTGACCCTCTTGAGTCCAGTATGTCAGCCCAAAAGCACAATACTAATGCATTCTTTCACAAGGTATTTCAATTGTGCAAATTCAAGAGTCATCACTATCAAATTACATGAAGCATTCTCACAATTTCTGTTGCACATAGAACCGTTGTTTCATCTTTAAGCTTTAATTGTAACACTTTCCATAATAAAGATAGAAATCAATCCTAATCACTAGACTCTTCTAACTAAGTTCCTCGAGTGACCTTTCCTCATATCATTCACTAAAAATTAAAAAGAAACCATATCACCTTAACCTCACAATTCTTTTCCTTTTTCCCTAAGTCTTTCAAGTTCTCACTATTTCTTTCTCAAGCTCGTTTTTCCTCTTAAGACCGAAAATCACTCTTTTGATAAATGATAAAATTTATTCTTTTCCATTCTTATCCTATGAATCCTTAATTAGTTTTTCTTTATTATCAAACCAACTAGATTCACCACTAATATATCATGTTCATTATTCTAATTGTCCCCAAAATTATTTCCATTAGCATATTCAAAAGTCATTACTCGTCAAATCATAACATAGTGATCATCTTCTCCTTTGCTCATAAATCCTTTGATCCTAATTTAATACCTAAGTCTTCTAAATAATATTTTCTAACATTCTTTCCAAGTTTCCATTATTCTATTTCTAATTGAAAACCCCTTTCATGTAACTTATCAAGAATCATTTTCAATAAAATATTTTAAGTCTCCAAAACTACTTCTCCATCCTAATATTAAGCACCATAGCTGAAATCAATTCTCCTCAAAGGTAAAGAGTTTGTTTACTTCTTTTCTCAATTTGTACATTAATAAATAATATTTTTGCTACCTAATCATCTAGGTTCTCAATCAATGAAGTATTTTAGCCTTGAAACCCTATTTTTCCACACCATGGCCGTGAGCTTCAATAGCTATTGGGACCAAAATATTTTTCCTTTCTAGAATCATTTAAAGCATATAACATAATTTTTTAAGCATCAAAATCATACTATAACAAATTCATACATAATATCAAGTAATAAGGTCACATAAAGCATATAACCACAAGTCACAAAGTCATACAACCATGGTGAATAAATCCTCACATTGATTTATCACCCTCAAATAAATACGTTCCTCACCACCATGAGTGGTTAATGAGGTTAATCTTCCTCTTACCTAAGAAGACAACAAGAAAAGGAACTCCCTTTATGACTCTTGAAATTCGTCCAACTCTTCCACCAAAATCCTAGGATGATCAAACTCACATAATCAATAACCAAAGCTTGAAAAGAGGAGTCCTTGATCACCAAGGTGACCAAGAATCATGAAAATGAAGGAAAGAAAATAGAAAGTCAAGAACTTTACCTCAAAGCTTCAAGTTTAGGGTTTTATGGAAGAAGATGAAGATGGAAGAATCAAGTGATGGTCATAAAAGGAAAAAGCTTCTAGGTGATGAGTAGATGCAAAAAATAAAGTTGGTTGAGCAAATAAACATGGATGGCCATCAATGGTGGTGCTTGGTCGTGAGAGTAAGGAGAGAAGAAGAGAGAAGAAAATGAAAGAGAACTAAGATCTCCTCACCAAAATGCCTTAGGATGGTGATTTAGATTCAAGGATGTAGATAGTTGAGATTAAAGAAAATGAATGGGTGCTTAAAGGGAGGATGGACGTGAGGTTGGAGAGGAGAGGAAGAAGAGAAAATATGATGGAATAGTGAGAGAGAAAAGATGAAAACTTTTGAAATAAAAATAAAAATGATGCTTTGAGCGAAAAAATGACAAAGTTGTCATATTTTCCCCTCCAAAACTGTGCACTATGCCTAGGGAGAAGGAGCCAAGCTTCTCTTGCAAGCTTCCTCAAGAAGCTTCTTCCAAAACCTAAAAAGTCAAACCATGATGTCATATAGTGATGTCACTTAGATGATATTATAAAAGTGACTAGATGGAAATAATTTACTAAATTTTTATTGCAAGCTATTATCCAGTGGACAAAAGCTACAATTAACAAAATTAGTATTTATTGTCCAATGGATAATAAAACGTACCGTGATTTTATTTATCGGATCAAATATCAAAAAATGAAAACTTCGTAAACTGTGTCCGGCCTTGGGTTTAGTAAGATCCCCCGTCGCCTTTTCCACATTCGAAGGTTTTTCAACCTCGGGAAAAATATTTCATTTTCCCGGCTTCGCTCAGCGTGCACTCAAATTGAGAACTATATTAAAATAATCAAATAATTCAAATAATTCTAGAAAAATTTATAAAAATCACAAAAATTATAAAATGAATATATATCATGAAACAAACAATTTTCGGGGTGTTACAACTCTCCCTTTCTAAAAAGGAATTTCTTCCTTGAAATTTTCATACCTTAGAACACATGGGAACATTGCCCCCTCATTATGTCTTCTAGCTCCCATGTTGCATCTGCAATTACATCATTCCAAATCCCCTTTACAGATGCAATTTCCTTTCCTCTGAGTTGTTTACATCTTGTCCTAAGTTATCTTAATTTTATCTGTTGTTTGTAGTACAAGCTCGAGTCTTGACGAAAAATTTTTCCCATCGTGGTGCCAACACAAAGGCACTCAAACTCATCGTCCATATAATGCCTCATATTTAGCTTTTTTTGAGTAGACCAATACTTCAGACTCTAATGATCACTGTAGACGTTGGATATTGCTTCATGTAGAAAATGTCTCCATATCTTCAATACAATCACAACAGCTAACTTTGAGTTTGCATAGGGTTGTTCTTCTTATGTACTCTTAATTGCCTTGAAGCATATGCTATTACCCCTTTTTCTATTCCAAACAAGCACATGTTCTAAACTCTAATGTGGAGCATCACGAGACACCTCGAAAGGTTCACTGGGATTGAGCAGAATCAACACTGGCGAAGTGGTTGAGTGTCTTTTCAACCCTTGAAAATTTTCTTCGCATGTGTCAGTCCATACAAAAGTTTGATCCTTTCGTGTGAGCTGGATAAGTGGTCCTGCTATCTTGGAAAATCCTCTGATGAATCTCCGATAATAACCAACTAGTCCCACGAAGCTACGAATCTCAATTACGGTCTTCGGCCTTTCCTATTGAAGAATTACTTCAACTTTCAACGAATCCACGGTAATTCCTTCCTTTAAGATCACATGACTCAAGAATTTAACCTCCTCTAACCAAAACTCGCACCTTGATAACTTGGCACACAACTTCTTCTCTTTTAGTATCTAGAGAACTATACCGAGGTATTCAACATGTTTCTCCTGATTTTGAGAATAGCTCAGAATGTCATCGATAAAGACAATGACAAATCTGTCTAGATAAGGACGAAAGATCCTGTTCATGAAATCTATAAGTATCACAGGAACATTTGTTACTCCGAAAGGTATCAGCAGATACCCATAACGTCCATAACGCATTTGAAAAAAAACATCTTGGAATCATCCTTTACTTCCACGCGAATCTGATGATAGCCACAACGTAGATCGATCTAGGCGAAAACAATGGTTCCCTTCCAGATGGCTTATAATTTCCTTTCCTTCATATTGCTTCGCTCTCCTATCCTTGTTCTTAACATGAAGTGTCTTATCAATCAAGTTTTCTTTCAACCATACTGTATCTGACACTATGACATGATTTAGACCAGAAATATTCTTTCTTGCAATTGTGATGCATGGGAAAACATTATGAAGGTCAGGAAGAAAAAGATAGCAAACTATTCGATGTGTTACTAGACATATCCAACAAAGAATTCGATATGGCCCGATCTTTGAAATAAACTTCTAAAATTTTACTGGAACAATTTAACAGGACATGGTTGGAAGATAACCAGTCCATTTTTAAGGTCACATCTAATTTGTGAAAGAGGTAAACAAATCAAATCAACAGAAAAGATTCAGTCTTTAATAGGTATAGGATAACTTAAGTAACTTGGTCATCGATAATAGGTGTTTGCAATAGAAGTAGAAATAACTTGGTTAAAAGATAACGAAAACACAGAGAACTCTAATTGACCCATACAGTCATATGGTATAAAGAAATGGGTTACCCCCCAGAATGATATAGCATAATCAAAAGGTCATCTCCTGTGACATAGTCTCCTTTGTTAAGGTCTTCAGTTTGGGATGCTTTTACTCTACTTGGGGAATTGACTCTCCCTTCTACGTGAGATTTTGAAGCACGTACATCACTAATAGAAGGCTTCATATTTTGTGAAGTACAATTCCTAAACACGGGTCCTGACTTTCCACACTTGAAATAAACTTCTTCCTTGGCTGTACAAGTTCTCGTTGCATGACTTTTTGTACACTTCTTACATATTTGTAAAAGTGCCACTGGTTGACTGGTTCTACCATCGCTATCATAACCTCTATATGGTTGCAGTTGCTGATTCTCTGGTTGTCACGAATATGATTTCCGCTGAGATAGCTTGACCTTACGATTTCTCTTTTTTCAGAACCAATATGATCCAACGTTATGGGGTCCCATATCTTGAGATTGGTTTAACTCTAACAAAATCTGAGCCTCTGCTATTAATTCCTGCTGCTAAGTGGCCCTCTGATTCTGTTGTACTATTACGCCAGTCATTCTTTGCATTGCTTCTGCAGTCACAACTATCCTATCATTGTCACGTTTCGCATTCATATGCATACGTCTACCACAAGCCATTGCCTTTTCTTCAAAAATAGACAAATCAAAACACAATGGGAATAAGAAGTAACCATTCCAAATAATATTGTCTCTTTTCAGAAACCAAGAAATATATCTTTATGTTTAGTTTTAGAGAAACACATAGTACAAACAAGGCAACCCTACCCACAAACCCAAAAGACTCAGACTTGGACTTTACTCACACTAAAGGTATTACCCCAAAAGGTGTAGGTACAAACAATTCTTCGCGAGTTCAGTCATCCAATTAGACTCTTACTAGAAGAACCCGTATTCTCCTAGTCCGCCTAGTTGAAGTCATAGTTTCCTGTCCGCACAGAACATTATATATTGAGTTGGCCAGTCCTTAAAATCTTGTGACTATGTAATAGTAACTACTAACATCCAACCTAAAGCAACTCATGCAATCCTCTTTTAACATTTCAAACAAGAGACAAGGAAATGCAAAATACACATATAGAAATTTCTACTTATCTAAGCATAGTCAGTCTATACCCCCTCTATGAGGGCATTACATTTACAACACTGATTCCTTTCTATTTACTCTTTCACTTTTTCAAAAATAGATAAAACTTTACTCAAACTTTTAAACAATTGATGTTATAAAATATGAGTTTCAAAGGTCTCTTTTTAAAAGAATAACATAAAATTATTGAAATCGAGAAATCTCAAGTTATAAGACCTGAATAAAAGACTTTCCATAAAGCAAAGTTTACTACATCCATGAATATATTATCCTATATTCCAATAGCATAAAACTCACATACTCAAGGAAATAAATATATATAACTACCATATGAAGACTGAGCCTAGTCAAAGTTTAAACACTTGAAGAGTGGGGTCCTGTACCCGATATTCATCTAGATCCCCTTCGGGATCCCTAGTAGACAAAACCCCCACTCGGGGCATATCACCACGGACAGGAGTCCGAGCAGTCGAGTCCACAGAGTCCTCCCTAAAGGAAGCTCTCCAATCATCCTAAAACTCCCCAAGAGGTATGCAAAACTCCAAGTGAACAGCTACATTCACAGAAAATGTAGCAGCGTCATATTGAGTCCTACTCTAAAGTAAGGTGACCTCTCTGATCTACTGAATGGCCCCCGTATCAGAAATGGATAATCCACGCGTCGATGCCCCCATGGAACAGTAGTCTAGTGAAACCTCATGGATCTTGTCTTACCAGACATGAGCATAAAACAGAAGCAAACAGGATAATATATTGAAAGAGGTGAGATCCCTAACATCAATACCATCATGGCAGCAAGAAACAATAACAAAGACACCAATGCTTTTCATACACAACAACATTAAATAATAGCAGATATGATCATGTTAATACGGGAATATTATAGAGCAACAAGCATAATCATGTTATCAACTGATAGATAATTCAACAATGTACATTAGAATACATAAGTATGGACCATGCTACAATAACATATATGCTGACTATGCATATGCATGATGTGTATGCTGACCATCCTTATGCACAATGCAACCAGTTCCTACTCTATGGAGCTAACTCAAAATCAAATATAAATATTCCAGAAGATCCGTCCCCCCTCAACAGACAGTCTATGCTGGACCATGAAAAGGATAGTGTTTGTCAAGTCCTCGTCATGCATTACAATGGTTTTTCATGGCCAGGGGTATACAATGTGATAACAGATCACTAAGTGGATCACCTTGCCCTGACGCCCCCTGAGATCCATCCAGGATCACACTATCCAAATTCACGTTCACTCCTAGGCAACAAAAGCCGACTATATATTGCTCAAGTGCATGATCAATGAAAATCAAACCACCGTTCGACTGTTCCCAATGATATTAATGCAACTGCTTATACAATTGTTTAATACCATTAGAATCAATGATATTATATAATCGCGCATACAATCACATAATACCACTTATCCACTCGGGTCCAGAACATCGATCCCACGATCCACTCGGGTCCAGTACATCGGCCCAAAAGCACAATGCTAAATACAATTGATCCCATCGAGTCTAGTACGTCAGCCAAAAAGCACAATGGTAATGCATTCTTTCACAAGGTATTTCAGTTGTGCAAATTCAAGAGTCATTACCATCAAATTACATGAAGCATTCTCATAATTTTTCTAGCACATTGAACCATTGTTTCATCTTTAAGCTTTAATTGTAACACTTTCGAGAATAAAGATAGAAATCAATCCTAATCACTAGACTCTTCTAACTAAGTTCCTCAAGTAACCTTTCCTCATATCGTTCACTAAAACTTAAAAAGAAACCATATATCCTTAACCTCACAATTTTTTCCTTTTTCCCTAAATTTTTCAAGTCTTCACTATTTCTTTCTCAAGCTCGTTTTTCCTCTCAAGACCGAAAATCACTCTTTTGCTAAATGATAAAATTTATTTTTTTCCATTCTTATCCTATGAATCCTTAATTAATTTTTCTTTATTATCAAACCAACTAGATTCACCACTAATATATCATGTTCATTATTCCTATTATCCCCAAAATTATTTCCATTAGCATATTCGAAAGTCATTACTCCTCAAATCATAACATGGTGATCACCTTCTCCTTTGCTTATAAATCCTTTGATCCTAATTTAATACCCAAGTCTTCTAAATAATGTTTTCTAACATTCTTTCCAAGTTTCCATTATTCTATTTCTAATTGAAAACCCCTTTAATGTAACTTATCAAGAATCATTTTCAATAAAATATTTTAAGTCTCCAAAACTACTTCTCCATCCTAATATTAAGCATCATAGCCGAAATCAATTCTCCTCAAAGGTAAAGAGTTTGTTTACTTCTTTTCTCAATTTGTACCTTCATAAATCATATTTTTGCTACCTAATCATCTAGGTTCTTAATCAATGAAGTATTTTAGCCTTGAAACCCTATTTTTCCACACCATGGCCGTGAGCTTCAATAACTATTGGGACCAAAATATTTTTCCTTTCTAGCACCATTTAAAGCATACAACATAATTTTTTAAGCATCAAAATCATACTATAACAAATTCATACATAATATCAAGTAATAAGGTCACATAAAGCATATAACCACAAGCCACAAAGTCATACAACTATGGTGAATAAATCCTCACATTGATTTATCACCCTCAAATAAATACGTTCCTCACCACTATGAATGGTTAATGAGATTAATCTCCCTCTTACCTAAGAAGACAACAAGAAAAGGAACTCCCTTTATGCCTCTTGAAATTCGTCCAACTCTTCCACCAAAATCCTAGGATGGTCAAACTCACATAATCAACAACCAAAGCTTGAAAAGAGGAGTCCTTGATCACCAAGGTGACCAAGAATCATGAAAATGAAGGAAAGAAAATAGAAAGTCAAGAACTTTACCTCAAAGCTTCAAGTTTAGGGTTTTATGGAAGAAGATGAAGATGGAAGAATCAAGTAATGGTCATAAAAGGAAAAAGCTTCTAGGTGATGAGTAGATGCAAAAAATAAGGTTGGTTGAGCAAATAAACATGGATGGCCATCAATGGTGGTGCTTAGCCATGAGAGTGAGGAGAGAAAAAGAGAGAAGAAAATGAAAGAGAACCAAGATCTCCTCACCAAAATGCCTTAGGATGGTGATTTAGATTCAAGGATGTAGATAGTTGAGATTAAAGAAAATGAATGGGTGCTTGAAGGGAGGATGGCCGTTAGGTTGGAGAGGAGAGGAAGAAGAGAAAATATGATGGAAAAGTAAGAGAGAAAAGATGGAAACTTTTTAAATGAAAATGGAAATGATGCTTTGAGTGAAAAGATGACAAAGTTGTCATCTTTTCCCCTCCAAAACCGTGCACTATGCCTTGGGAGAAGGAGCCAAGCTTTTCTTGTAAACTTCTTCCAAAGCTTCCTCAAGAACCTTTTCCCAAAACCCAAAAAGTCAAACCATGATGTCATGTAGTGGTGTCACTTAGATGATATCATAAAAGTGACTAAATAGAAATAATCTACTAAATTTTTTTTGCAAGCTATTATCCAGTGGACAAAAGTTATAGTTAACAAAACCAGTATTTATTATCCAACGGATAATAAAAAGTACCACAATTTTATTTATCGGATCAAATCTCAAAAAATAAAAACTCCGTAAAATGATTATAGAATGAATATATATCATGAAATAAGCTATTTTCGGGGTGTTACAATCTCAATTCTATATACATCTATTTTCCTTTGACATTCCATGAATCCTCCACATGAGTTTTTTTTTGGTACTTCTAGTTTAACCTTACTTCGGAATTCAAACATGGTTTTTAATCCTTCATCTCCTATAGAGCAGAGGATTACAGAAACATCTTCTGCTTAGTGCTACCATTACTTTATTGGCTTTACCCAAAAGATAGTCTAACTCAGGATCATATTCTCTTAAGAACTTGATCTATCGTCTCTGTCTCGTACTTAACTATTTTTGATCAATCGTGGTTTTAAACTTTTATAGTCATTAAAGACCTCAATTTAACTCCTTACACTTAGTGTCTCCAATCCTTCAAGGCAAACACCACAGTTGCCAATCTTAGGCTGTGGTTGGATAGTTGTCCTCTTGCGGTCTCTATCACCTAGAGGTGTAAGCAATTATCCTTCCATCTAGCATTACATGCATCCTACCTCTTTTCTTGAGGCATCTGAGTATATCTCAAAGTTTCCTTGAGGATTAGGAACCATTAAAATCAGTATGGAAGTCAATCTCTTTTGCATCCTTAGAAATTGTTTTTGTACTCTTGTGTTTATTCAGAAACACCACCCCTTTCAGTTCTCATGTTTATTCTTACTTTAGTCTACAAATATCCCTTCTCTAGAAATTTCATATTCTAATATTTGCACCTTGCCAACATGCAGTTGCTTCTCATTCAGAATTTCTAGAACTTTCTTGAGGTGATCTTCATACTCTTTAAGTGTCTTTAAATAGATGAAAATATCATCTACAAAGACCATAACCATTCTAACTAGACATAGTTCAGAAAATTTGTTCATTTAATCTATAAGGATTGGATGTGCTCTATGTTCACATTTGGTTCTAAGGATGGTCTTCAAAATATTTTCTCTCAAACTCCATTTTGATAGTATTCTGACCCTCTTAAGTCATTCTTAGAGAACACTCCCGTTCTCTCTTATCTAGTTTATGAAATCATCCATCATAATTTGTGACCCTTAGAAACAACTTTAATCATTTTCCAAGCAATCAAAGCTCCTGCTACTTTTAGCAATCTCTTGGTATCATCCAACCACTTTTCAGTCTTTCTAGTTAACATATCTGAAGCCATAGTCTAGAGTTAACCATGTAGCAATCAAAGGAGTATCAAACTATCCTGGTGAACCATATGACGCATCCACGTCTAGAATAAGGGTGAAAGCTTTGGAAGCAAAAGGAAGAAAAGGAGAATATTCAGGTCTAACAACAAACTCAACCCACTAAGCTTAACATTGACCTTCAACAAACATTAGTTAAATGTTGGTTATATTATTTATTTTATTCCTCCTCTTTTTCCTTCCTCAGGCTTAACCAAGAATTGACCTATCATTAAACTTCCTTAATCACGTTCCATAAGTTCTAACTCCTTTGCTTTTTTACACACTTGAGAAAAATATATGTATACACATATATATCTAGGAAGGTAATTCTAAATACCCCCCATATACTGTAAGCTCCAATAAACCTCAGAAGTCTTATAACTTTAATCTACCAATATTATATCTCTTCTTCAACAAATAAAAAGTGTGTGATACTCATTGCTTGTTTGTGCACACTAACTCAACAAAATCTTTTCCATATAGGAAGCAAATAAATTCTTTTAGACCCTAAAAGATCATAAAGGTTCTGGCTTTCATTCACGACTGTTCACATATTCTCACCGCGGATATGGATTATTTTCCATTCTTTCCAACTTCTTGATTGTAATCACATTATCTTTCCTTCGTAATCACAGACATTTCTCCTTACTCTCACTTAAAAGCTACTAACTGTGAATGCTTATGTCTCTAAGGCATGTCAAATGGTTTTTGATGATAACAAAGCCAAAGATGAAAATCAAGATCAAAAGATAAAGACCAAGATCAAAAGATGTATATTAGATATAGGTCTTAGAATATCAATGTAAAATTCCCTTTAAGTATCTCAATGATTCTCAAATGGTTTTCCAAATATCTTTTCCAAAATAAGTGTGAAAATTCAAAGCTACACATGTTTTTCAAAGAAACATTATTTTCAATCTTAGATCTAACACTCTTGAAAGGTTTTATGTTTAATCAAATGTCTTGAGGTGTTAGAAATGGCTTACAAGCTTAATTGAACTTGAAAAATGTGTTCAAAGGCCAAGGTAATTGATTACACATGTTTTGTAATCGATTACAAGCCAAACAGAGAGCTGGTAATCGATTACATGGTTCATGTAATCGATTACACGCAAGTCAGAGGCCGTGTAATCAATTACACCAGTAATGTAATCGATTACATTGAAGCCCAGAAAGGCAAGAACACGTTCAAGGAGTCATGTAATCGATTACATAGATTGTGTAATCGATTACAAGCAAGTCAGAAGCCATGTAATCGATTACACCAATAATGTAATCGATTACACAGAGCCCAGAAAGCCAAGAACACGTTCAAACATCCATGCAATCGATTACATGGGCTGTGTAATCGATTACACGCGGTCTGACAGACCCCAACGGCTATTTTTACTACATTAAAAGCTTGGCTTTATCACCCCCAACGGCTCTTTTCTTCATACAACTTATAAATACTTGCCTTGGGTCTTTATTAAGGGTTGAACTTCATTTTAGAACATCAATCTAACACTCATATACGAGAATCAATCCTGAAAATGTTTTGCCCTGTTTTTGTGAGAAAACTTGAGATATTCAAAGGGGCATTGCTAGAGCTTCAATTTGTATTTATCTACTCTTTAAGAGAGTTTCTATCTTCTATACTTTATGTAATCTGAAAAAGAGAGGGTGAGGTATCCCTTAGAGAGTGAGGTATCTCTCAAAGTTAGAAAAGGGTGAGGTATCCCTTGAGGGTGAGGCATCCCTCAAAAGGTTGTAAAGGGTGAGGTATCCCTGTTTTTGAGGCTCAAAGCACAAGGGTGAGGTATCCCAAGGTGTTGGTGAGTGCTCTATTGCGTAAAGGTTTTTCAAGCACCCGTTCAAGCTTGAAGTTTAGTGGAAAATCTCGAGTGGTTCGCTTGAGGACTGGACGTAGGTCACAAGGGGTGGCTGAACCAGGATAAATCCTTGTGTTTGATTCTCTCAACCCTATCTCTTTACATTTGTGCATTTACTTTATATGCTTGCTTGAATATTATTCATCTTGGTTTATTTAATTTATGAGTGAAGTATTCAATCTCATTTATTTATTCACTTCAATTATCCAATAGCTTCAACGAAAATTGTTTAACAAACGTTTTACGAAAGATTTGCAAAAATATTTCATAAACTCAATTCACCCCCCCTCTTGAGTTTGAGGCCACTTGGCTAACAAGTGGTATCAGAGCTAGGCTCTTGTGTAAAGGGCTTAGCAGCTTTAAAAGAAAGTGATGGCCTCCTCAAAGGAGTTTTCAGAAAGTTCTTCTATCTATAGACCTCCTTTTTTCAATGGGGATGGGTATGCTTATTGGAAAGAAAGAATGAAAATTTTTATTGAAGCTATTGATTTAGATGTATGGGATGCTATTGAAAATGGTTCTTTTATCCCCACAAAAGATGTTAATGGTGTAAGGGTTAATACACCAAGAAGTGAATGGACCAATGATGATAAGAAAAAAGTCCAATATAATTTGAGTGCCAAAAACATTATTACCACATCCTTGGGGTATGATGAATTCTTTAGAGTCTCAAATTGTAAATCTGCCCAAGAAATGTGAGACACTTTAGAAGTGACCCATGAGGGTACTAGTGAAGTGAAAAGATCAAGGATCAATACTCTCACTCATGAGTATGAGCTTTTTAGAATGAATCAAAATGAAAGCATTCAAGAAATGGAAAAACATTTTACACATATTGTAAATCATCTTGCTTCATTGGGAAAGACTTTTCCTAATGAAGACCTTATTAACAAAGTGTTGAGATGTTTGAGCAGGCATTGGCAACCTAAAGTGACGACTATTGGGGAGTCAAGAAATCTCTCAACCATGACCTTAACCACACTTTTTGGCAAACTCCAAGAACATGAATTGGAGTTGAATAGACTCAAACAAAATGAAGAAGTTGACAACAAAAAGAAGGGAATTGCTCTCAAAGCCACTTCCTCCATGGTGAATGAAGATGATAAAGATGATGAGGATGACTTGGAAATAGATGAGGAGAATCTTGCTCTACTAGTCAAAATATTCGAAAGATTCTTTAAGAAGAATAGAGCTCATGGAAGACCTCTCTTTCCCTAAAAGAATGTCTATCACAAAGGGGAAGAAACCTCATCCACTCCTAAATGCTATGAATGTGGAGAGTTGGGTCACATGAAGATGGAGTGCCCGATTTATCAAAGTAAAGTGGAAAAATACCACCAAAAATCCTCAAGGGAGAAGAAAGAAAGAAGAGCTTACATAGTTTGGGATGATAATGATATGGACTCAACCGATAGCTCGGATAATGAGAAAGCCAATCTATGTTTCATGGCTAGAAGAGAAGAGGAAGATGAAAATCACATAGAGGTAACATCTTCAAATTCTGAATCAAACTCTTCCCCTTCCTATGATGAATTGCAAGATGCTTTTGAAGAATTACATAATGAATCTATAAGACTTGCAAAACTTGTTTCATCTTCCAAGAAATCAATTTCCTCTTTTGAAAACAAGATATCTATGTTAAATAAGGAAATTGAGGAACTTAAATTAGAAAATGAAACTCTTGGGTTGATTGATGCAAACTCTTCATGCATGACATGTTTATCTCTTGATAATGCATCTACACCCTCATCTTGCTCATCATGTAAAACATTTGAAATTGAGATTGAGGACTTAAAAAACACTTTTTCAAAATTTACCTATGGAAGAGATAATTTGAACATTTTGCTTGGAAACTAAAGATGTGTTTTTCAAAAGGCTGGTTTAGGGTATAATCCTAATAAACAACAAAAGTTTCTCAAAAACTTCTTTGTTTCATCAAGTACATCAAGTAGTCCCTTTATTAAATGCTTTCATTGTGGTAGAAAAGGGCATAGTGCATCAAATTGTAATATAAGGAAGAATATCAATAACAAGCTAGGAACTAAATTGGTTTGGGTTCCCAAAGGCACTTTACCAAAAACTAACACACAAGGACCCAAGAAAATTTGGGTACCAAAAGTCACAAATTGAAGTGTGTTGTAGGTGTGCTTGAAGGCCAAGAATTAACTTTGGATATCCTGAAAAGTGGCTACTCCAAGCACAAAACCAGAAAAATACATCAAGTTATCCTCCTTATCTCCAAGAAGCTTGAACTTGCATCCTTTGGTTAAGTGTGACTTGCTCTATGCTTTACTAGTTTAATATCTTGAATATGTTAATGAATATATTTTTCATGTGAAATGGCATGTATAATATCAATATCTTTGAACTTGTCATAATGGATCAGTCATGCATCTAATTCTGCTGTACAATATATTGGTCTACTGCATAATATGCTTATCTGCTGCATAAATTTGTCACCTTGTTGCATAATGTCTTGTTGCATAACATTTTGCTGCATAATGTCACAATCTTCTGCATAATACATCAACTTGATGCTTAATATGTTATTTTGCTGCACAATAATGTGTTTTGGATCATAATCTGACTAGAATATATGCTTAAATGATGTTTGAAATTGTCTTGGAATGATTTGGAACCTTTTTTATTGTTTCAAGTTTGGTCCTTCATGATGCTTTCCTTTTGCTTAATCTTTATCTAATCCTATATTGCTTTTGTATATGACTCTGATTTCTATTGGCATAAATGATAAATACTATCTAAGTTTCTCTTCATATGCATTTGCTATTGGTATCACATCTTGATGTGCTAAACGATTATTCTCTTATATTGATCCTACTGAGCTGAAATAATTATATCAAATCTGAATGCTTATGTCTTCTTTTTGATAATGCTAAATGGGGAGAGATTAGTGAAATATATTGCATGTGTATGGGGGAGCATGTGTACGGGGGAGTTTTGCATTTTCACATATTATATCTCATGCATACATTACGGGGGAGTGTTGCACTTAATTATCTGATAATCAAATAAATACATATATTTCTCATTCTGTTGAATGCTCAGTTTGTCATCATCAAAAAGGGAGAGAATGTGAATGCTTATGTCTCTAAGGCATGTCAAATGGTTTTTGATGATAACAAAGCCAAAGATGAAAATCAAGATCAAAAGATAAAGACCAAGATCAAAAGAGGTATATTAGATATAGGTCTTAGAATATCAATATAAAATCCCCTTTAAGTATCTCAATGATTCTCAAATGGTTTTCCAAATATCTTTTCCAAAATAAGTGTGAAAATTCAAAGCTACACATGTTTTTCAAAGAAACATTATTTTCAATCTTAGATCTAACACTCTTGAAAGGTTTTATGTTTAATCAAATGTCTTGAGGTGTTAGAAATGGCTTACAAGCTTAATTGAACTTGAAAAATGTGTTCAAAGGCCAAGGTAATCAATTACACTTGTTTTGTAATCGATTACAAGCCAAACAGAGAGTTGGTAATCGATTACATGGTTCATGTAATCGATTACACGCAAGTCAGAGGCCGTGTAATCGATTACACCAGTAATGTAATCGATTACATTGAAGCCCAGAAAGGCAAGAACACATTCAAGGAGTCATGTAATCGATTACATAGATTGTGTAATCGATTACAAGCAAGTCAGAAGCCATGTAATCGATTACACCAATAATGTAATCGATTACACAGAGCCCAGAAAGCCAAGAACACGTTCAAACATCCATGCAATCGATTACATGGGCTGTGTAATCGATTACACGCGGTCTGACAGACCCCAACGACTATTTTTACTGCATTAAAAGCTTGGCTTTATCACCCCCAATGGCTCTTTTCTTCATACAACTTATAAATACTTGCCTTGGGTCTTCATTAAGGGTTGAACTTCATTTTAGAACATCAATCTAACACTCATATACGAGAATCAATCCTGAAAACGTTTTGCCCTGTTTTGGTGAGAAAACTTGAGATATTCAAAGGGGCATTGCTAGAGCTTCAATTTGTATTTATCTACTCTATAAGAGAGTTTCTATCTTCTATACTTTATGTAATCTGAAAAAGAGAGGGTGAGGTATCCCTCTAGAGTGAAGGGTGAGGTATCCATTAGAGAGTGAGGTATCTCTCAAAGTTAGAAAAGGGTGAGGTATCCCTTGAGGGTGAGGCATCCCTCAAAAGGTTGTAAAGGGTGAGGCATCCCTGTTTTTGAGGCTCAAAGCACAAGGGTGAGGTATCCCAAGGTGTTGGTGAGTGCTCTATTGTGTAAAGGTTTTTCAAGCACCCGTTCAAGCTTGAAGTTTAGTGGAAAATCTCGAGTGGTTCGCTTGAGGACTGGACGTAGGTCACAAAGGGTGGCTGAACCAGGATAAATCCTTGTGTTTGATTCTCTCAACCCTATCTCTTTACATTTGTGCATTTACTTTATATGCTTGCTTGAATATTATTCATCTTGGTTTATTTAATTTATGAGTGAAGTATTCAATCTCATTTATTTATTCACTTCAATTATCCAATAGCTTCAACGAAAATTATTTAACAAACGTTTTACGAAAGATTTGTGAAAATATTTCATAAACTCAATTCACCCCCCCTCTTGAGTTTGAGGCCACTTGGCTAACACTAACTTTCTAAACGTCTCTCGTGATTCCATTGGCAATTGTCCTGCCTTTTTGCGTATGCCTAGTCGATGTCATAGTCTTCTGTACACACTGCACATTATATATTGAGTTGGCCAAACTCAACATTATCGATAGGGTGACAGTTAACCATAACATACAGACTTAAGGCTGTTATGTAACTTTACCAATACATTTTATCCCTGGGATAAGACAAATACATAACAAAACGTAGTTAGTCCATACCATGGCTCAACAAGATGAACTGCTCTGACACCATAATGTAACGTCCCAAATACTATTACTAATATCATAACTAATTTATATATCAGTAATTAGCAGTTGGTACATTACTTACAAATATTACAAATAAACAGTTTATGTAATTATCAAAATATGAGCCATTTGTGAAGCGTAATATACATACATAGGGAAGAGAAAAGTTATACAAAATGTACGACATAGAGATCAGTATACATATATTGCCTTATGGCACCAAAAACCAAATTAAAAGTACAATAAAGATCTAGACTATTGTCTTCCAGCAAAAACTCTATCCTACTCCACTGCTTGATCCCTATCTGGAATTATCATAGAAAGGCATAGAAAATAGGGGGTGAGAATTAGGAAATTTTCAATAGTTTGACTCAAAAATGTGCATCACAATAACTCTAGCCATTTCGGGGAAAAACTTATTATATAAACCATTTCTATATTTAGAAAGGTGGCAAAATGCCAAAACAAGTCCTCTTTCTTCCCAAAATAGACATCCCATTTTCCATTATTACGAAAAAAAATTAATCATTCAAGTCATAAATCATTTTATGATTAAAGTCTTATAACAATTCACAAGTTATAATTCAATTCATGAAAACTCATGGTGGAAATAAATGATATTATACAATATCAATACATATAAAAAATTCTCATTTCACAAGGCCACATGATTGAATCAATGCTAGCATTTAAAACCATTTACTTAGCAGTAGTCTGTTTTTAGGTTTGTGCACTTCAACCTCTTTGTGACTCACTTTATGACACAGAACTACTCCGGGTAACTGGACCTATGTCTCATTCAATCTAGGAGAGAGGATGCTTACTAACCCTTAATCAATCTATATGAATAGACCATGACCTCATATCGCTTGGGATGCTAGGATATGCCACCCTAGCTGTCCTGGGTTTAGGATCACCCCAAATGGGAGGAGAACATCCATTCTCAACCACTAATGACTAGGGAAGCTCAAGTAAAGAGGAAGAACACATCTTAACCCCTATTACTCTTGTATAAAGAGATTCTTTATTCTCTTTTACCATTAACCAAGCATTACCCAAGTGCAAGGTCATCCAAAACCACACTCAGCCTAGCTCCACAAAGGGATACCCATGAGAAAAACTAATTTTTCATTTCTGCAATGCCCTTTTGATCAACATCTCAACAATTATGCAACATATACATTTACAAGGTTTCTTTTCATAGGCATTTCATCTCATCAAGGTAAGTCATCCTTTTCATACATTTCATATGCTTTTCTTTGCTTTAAACGCTTACATATATTGCATTGGAAATTAATTCATCAATTTAAAAGCATCACAAAACATTTCTATTTCTAGTAGCAGAGCACGAGGTTTGACCTTTGTACAGTAAAATAAGCATAACTTGAGTTATAGAGATTGAAACAAGATAATTCTGGTGGCATTGGAAAGCTAAGAGAAAGAGCTGCAACTTTCATGAAGACCACAAAAGTTGATTCTTATTACAGAGTGAGACACAGCCCGTGCTATAAGACATGGGGTCGGCTTTGTTCCTCTTTGCCCGTGAAATGCCAAGGAAACAAGCTATCAGACCAAGACATGGGGAGGGTCTTGTCTGAGGACATGGCTAGTGTCTGCGTCTCAGTTGCAGCCATCCAAGGCATAATTCATTCAGCCCAAAAATACCTCCAAGAATCACTAACAAACCAACAAATAACAGCTCAAAAACATCAAAATAACATCATTCAAGTGCTCATATATCATCCAATGCATCAAAACAAAGTAGGTTTCATTCTATTTTTCAAAAACTCAAAGAATTTCAAGAACACCACTAAAGCTTGAACCTTTAGCATGTATTCAAAGCATAAAAGCATATATTTTACTCAAGAATCCACAAATCTCAACAACATTCATCAAAACTCCATTTTTCAAGAATGTAAAAGATGAACAAAGTGGGTAAAGCTTTAGAAATCCCCCCACCTCAAGCTTCCATGGATCCTTATTTGTTGATGTATGCCTTAGAGGCCAATACATGTTCTGTATTTACATACATTCTATTATGCTATTTTTATATACGAGACATTTCATTTATTGTGTTCTTTTTTTATAAACATAATAAAGTCCTTAGAATAGTAAGTTTGATGCCATAGGACATCAAGTGGATGACTTGATCGTGAGATCCTTTTGCTTACAACACTATTCTTAAATGTCCCTAGTCAAGTATTATTGTTAATTAGGACAACAATAATACATTGAGACTAGTATGTGCAGAGACTGATGACCACATCTCACGGGTCATGGATATGAGAAATCAAGTCTTCACATGGGTACATATTAGAGTAATAATGTACTGGACTGACCCACCATGAGAACGCTACATGGATCATTACGTGAGTGTCATAAGCGATTCTCATAGTGACAGTGGTGTTTGTGGTCCTTTGACCTGAAATCACTACGATTCCTACATGAGGAGTTGTGTGTTTTAATGCCATCAAACGTCATCTGTAACAAGGTGATTATAAAGTTGGTTATTGGACATACCACGAATCATGCAGAGGTATATGAGTGACCTAGATGGGATTTATCACTCCTACATAACAGGAGCGATATTTTCGGGCCCCCTGATTGAGTGAGACTGCGAAATGCATGGCCATGCTCAAATGAGTCAATATGAGATATTGATCTCATTTATTGTTACAAAGTCTACTCGAGTATCGAAATGAATGATTGGACTATACAAGGGTGACGCATTCCATGCCTTGTGTTCAATCTAGATATCTTGACAAAGGGACTAAACAACACGGAAACATTGGTCACGGAAAGGTTATGTCAAATCACTGACATTCTTATTACTTGGGTAGCAGCGATGTGTTGCTAGATATCACTCACTGCTTATAATATTAAAATGAGATTTTAATATTACTGCCAACGTAATAAGAACCTGCAGGGTCACACACATAGAGCAGACTAAAATTGGAGTAATGGATCTAAGTTGGACTCGGATTCAAATATGGGCCAGACTCATAACAGATGGGTCTAGAGTTGCACAGCTTACCTTACTGCTGCTCACACTCACTTAAGGCAATCACTATTATAAATAGTACTACTAAGGGGCTGCTAAGACAGTTAATTTCAAAACCTTAGCCGCACCTACAGAAAAGTGAATGAGAGACCGATAGGTTTCCTCTCTTCTCTTCGCAACTAGCACTGTGTGAGAGACGTGAGGCTCCTCTTGCGGACGTTGGACGTTCGTGAGTCTATTCGTGTGGATACCGCAGAGACATCGTTTCTATTACGGTGTTGGTGATTCACGCTTCAAGAGGTAAATTATTTAAAAACTCGGATTATGGCTTTTTCGCATGGATCCTCAGTGGGAATCCCTGTTTTCCGCTACGTGATGTATCCGTAATTCCCAACAGTGGTATCAGAGAGTCTTGCGAAACCATGATTCAATTTTCTATTTTCGTTTACATGAGATAACATGTTTTCTGTTCTTGTTTTTGACAAAAGATATGATCTTTAATATGTTATTTCTGAAAATCGTATGAAACCCTTTGCGAAAACATATTCTGTTTCTTATGTTGTATGCAAAACTGTGATGTTGTTTTCAAAACTTCATGAAGATGTTCATATGTTTTGTGAAAACTATTTTGTTTTAAGATGTATATTTTTGTGAAGCTTTCTGGTATGTATGTGATACGTACAGCGTTACAAAATTCTTATTCTCAATGCGCAGTGCAAGGGTTTGGGAAACCTTATTCTTGGTTTGCGACAGCAGGGGTTATAGAATCCTTGTTGCTACAAAAGAGGCGCGGCGCAAGTGGTTTTGGAAACCCTATTCTTGTTTTGCGGTAGCAGCATCAAGTGTTGATGTCAAGCCGCCAATGAGGCGCCTGAGGTTCAAGTGTTGAACGATGGCGCAAGGGTTCCCTGCGGCACATGAAGTGTTCATGTTGTTCGGGCTTAGGGTTCCGCGCGGCACATGGGCTCAAGGGAGGCGCAAGAGATTCAGCGGGACCCCCGTGCTACCTCTGCGTAGGGTGTTTTTTGAAAATATGATATTTTATATCCAATTTTATGACTCGTAAAAATAATAATGTATTATTGTTATGAGTTTATATGTTTTTGTGATGCATGGTGCATAGTTATGGCCTTAGTCCTCTTTTTATGCCTTTTGGTTTTAATAAATACGACCTGCGTGTCATGCCTTTCTCTCTACATTCTGATTGTACATTCTCTTCTCACTTAACTCTCCTCGAATGTAAAAGAGGTTTCTATATAATATAATTATGATGTGGAGGCAAGAAGACGGCTTCAAGTGAGGACATTGATGGGAGATGCTTGGTGAAGCTGGCGTAGTTAATGCTACTCTCTTAGGGGCCATAACCATGTCACTTTTATTATATGCTTTTATGTATGAGATGCATGGATAATGTTTATGGTATGATAAATAGTTTAATAAATGGTGAGATCTAGTAATAATAATAATAATAAAAATTTCCTCAAAGCAAATATTAAGTCATTATGTGATGCCTTCCAATGTGTGGCACTCGTCAAGACTAGTATCGATCAAGTGCAGGTCTGCCAAAGCAGGATGCCTTTATCTATATTAGTAAGACGCGATGGGATAAAGGTAATATCCAATTGCCAACCATTGGGTCTGACTTAACTAGGCCATTTCAATAGGATTGAAGGCTTAGAGGCATGAAGTTGGGCTTTTGTCCATTAGATGGACTTGAATAAGTGTTATTCACCTAACTATCCAAGAGTTACATGTGATGTAATTGGAAAGTGTTTCCTACCTAAATAACTGAATTTTGGGTGATCAGCCAAAGCTGACTCAAAACTAGGTGAAATATGGATCTTAGCCCACTAGGAAATCTTACGATGGGATTTTCTGAGTCAATGCTGAGGGTCATTGACTGGAATAAAATAGTGGGAGGCATATTTAATTAAAAGACCTCATTAAATATGTTTATGGCATGATACTTATATTTTGCATATTTCTGTTAATAGATTACCATGGCAACAAACACATCAGATACTTTATCATTACGATCTGTCCTTGAGAAGGACAAGTTGTCTGCAACGAATTTTCTAAACTGATACAGGAATTTGAGAATTGTCCTCAAGCAAGAGAAAAAGCTGTATGTTTTGGAACAGCCTATTCTTGAGCCACCTGCTGCTAATGCCCCTAGAACTGAAAGAGATGCTTATAAAAAGCATCAAGATGATGCCTTGGACATCGGATGTCTAATACTGGCCACCATGAACTCTGAGCTCCAAAAACAACATGAGAACATGGATGCATACAATATGATCGTACACCTTAAGAAGCTCTATCAAGAGCAGGCCAGGCATGAGAGATTCGAGGTCTCTAAAGCATTGTTTCAGTGCAAGCTGGTAGAAGGAAGCCCTGTTGGTGCTCATGTACTCAAGATGATTGGGTACAATGAAAACCTAGAGAGACTTGGTTTTCCTTTGGGCCAAGAGTTGGCCACTGACTTAGTCCTACAATCGTTGCCGAAAAGTTTCAGTCAATTTGTCATGAACTACAACATGAATGAGATTGACAAATCACTACTAGAGCTGCTAGGCATGTTGAGAACTGTTGAGCAGAACATTAACAAAGGCAAAGGGAAGGCCATAATGATGGTCTAAAAGAATAAGGGCAAGAAATAGTAGAAAAAGCCCAAGGACAACTAGAAGGGCAAGGGCAAGGATAAGTCCAAGCCTAGCACTTCTGGCTTGAAACCAATGGGTGGAGTGGCTAAGGAAGGTACATGCTTCCATTGTGGTCAGATCAGACATTGGAAGAGGAACTGTGCCAAGTTCCTGGAGGAGCTCAAAAAGAAGAAAAGAAGTGAGACTTTCACTTCAAGTATTTTTGTTAATTTATCTACTTCTGCATCATGGGTATTAGATACTGGATGTGGATCTCACATTTGTGTGAATGTGCAGGATCTAAAGAGCAGTAGACCATTGACGAAGGGCGAAGTCGACCTACGAGTGGGAAATGGAGCAAAGGTTGCTGCATTAGCTGCAGGGACTTATTTATTATCTTTGCCCACTAGGCTTGTAATAGAGATAGAGAACTGCTATTTTGTACCTGCTATTAGTAGGAATATCATTTCTGTTTCTTGTTTGGACGAGAAAGGTTTTTCTTTTATTATAAAGGACAAGTGTTGTTCCATTTATATGAATGATATTTTTTATGGCAGTGCACAATTGAGTAATGGACTTTATGTACTTGATCTCGAAATGCCCATCTAATAAATACAAAGAGGTTTAAATCAAACGATCTGAACCCAACTTTTCTTTGGTATTGTTGTTTGGGCCACATAAATGAGAAATGCATCTCCAAACTCCATAAAGATGGATTCTTGGACTCATTTGATTTCGAACCATATGAGATATGTGAATCTTGTTTATTAGGGAAGATGACAAGGGCCCCATTCACTAGACAAGGTGAAAGGGCTAGTGATCTTTTAGGCCTTATACATAGTGATGTATGTGGGCTACTAAACACACTTGCTAGAGGCGGTTTTCAATACTTCATTACATTTACTGATGATTTCAGTAGATATGGATTTGTATATCTTATGAAGCACAAATCAGAATCCTTTGAAAAGTTCAAGAAGTTCAAGAATGAAGTACAAAACCAACTTGGCAAGAGTATTAAAATCCTTTGATCAGATCGAGGAGCAGAATACTTAAGCCAACAGTTTGATAATCATCTGAAAGAGTGTGGGATAATATCTCAACTCACTCCACCAGGAACACCACAATGGAATGGTGTCTCTGAAAGGAGGAACCGGACCTTGTTGGACATGGTTCGATCCATGATGAGTCATACAAACCTTCCAGGCTCCTTCTGGGGACATGCTCTGTTAACAGCAGCCCTCACACTTAACCGTGTTCCATCTAAGACGGTTCAAAAGACACTATATGAGATATGGACTGGGAGACGGCCCAGTATGTCTTTCATGAAGATTTGGGGCTGCGAAGCTTATATGAAACGTCAAGTTTCTGATAAGCTTGGACCTAAATCAGATAAATGCTTCTTTGTGGGGTATCCAAAGGAAACCAAGGGATACTTTTTCTATAATCCTACCGAGGGTAAAGTGTTTGTCGCACGGACAGCTGTGTTTTTAGAAAGGGAGTTTATCTCCAAAGGAACCAGTGGGAGAAAAGTAGAACTTGAAAAAGTTCAAGTTTCACAAAGTAGTAATGAACCAATGGTGGAAATAGAGCAGCCTCCACAAAATGTTGTGGAACAACAACCTGCTCTAGTAGCACAAGACCTGCGTAGGTCTAACAGGATACATCATCAACCAGAGAGATATGGATTTCTCATGACCCAACAAGGTGACGTATTGCTCATGGATCAAGATGAGCCTGTGACTTACCAGGAAGCCATTATTGGCCCAGAATCTGAGAAATGGCTTGAGGCCATGAGATCTGAAATGGATTCCATGTATGCCAACTAGGTATGGACCTTGGTTGACCTACCTGAAAGGGTAAAACCCATTGGGTGCAAGTGGGTTTTCAAGAAGAAAATCGACATGGATGGTAATGTGCATAACTTTAAGGCGTAATTGGTGGCTAAAGGTTTCAAACAAATTCATGGTGTAGACTATGATGAGACTTTTTCCCCAGTTGCGATGCTTAAATCCGCTCAGATCTTGCTTACTGTTGCAGCATACCATGATTATGAAATATGGCAAATGGATGTCAAAACTGCTTTCCTTAATGGAAATCTTCTCGAAGATGTGTACATGACACAACCTGAGGGTTTTGCCACTCCAGAGGATGCTAAAAAAGTATGCAAGTTACAACGATCTATTTATGGATTGAAGCAAGCTTCCAGAAGCTGGAATCTTCATTTTGATGATACAATAAAACAGTTTGGTTTCATCAAGAATGAAGAAGAATCTTGTGTCTATAAGAAGGTTAGTGGGAGCATTATTGTTTTTCTGGTATTGTATGTAGATGACATACTACTTATTGGAAATGACATTCCTACCCTACAGTCCGTAAAGACTTAGTTAGGGAACTACTTCTCTATGAAGGACTTGGGCGAAGCCACCTATGTAGTAGGTATCAGGATCTATAGAGATAGATCACTGAGACTGCTTAGCCTAAGTCAAAGTACATACATAGACAAAGTGTTAAGATGATTTAACATGTATGAATCCAAGAAAGGACTCTTGCCTATGTCACATGGTGTAAGCCTATCTAAAGCTCAATCCCCTTCCACCCAAGATGAGAGGGATCGCATGAGCAAGATTCCATATACATCTGTAATTGGATCCATCATGTATGCCATGTTATGTACCCGACCAGACATCTCGTATGCTTTGAGCATAATGAGTAGGTACCATTCTGATCCCGGTGAGAGTCACTAGACTGCTATCAAGAACATCCTTAAGTGCTTAAGAAGGACTAAGGATTCGTTCTTAGTATATGGAGGCGAGGAAGAGCTAGTTGTAAAAGGTTACACTGATGCTAGCTTCCAAACCGATAAGGACGATTCCAGTTCGCAATCGAGTTATGTTTTTTGCCTAAATGGTGGGGCTGTGAGCTGGAAGAGTTCAAAGCAGGAGACAGTCACCGATTCTACCACAGAGGCTGAGTATATTGCTACTCCAATGCAGCAAAGGAGGCCATTTGGATTAGGAAGTTCATTACTGAACTTGGCACTATTCCTAGCATTATGGACCCAGTGGACCTCTATTATGATAATAATGGAGCCATTGTACAAGCTAAGGAGCCTAGATCTCACCAGTGATCCAAACATATACTTAGGCACTTCCATCTCATTCGAGAGATCATCGATAGAGGAGATGTGAAGATATGCAGAGTACCAACAGATGATAACATTGCTGATCCACTGACGAAGCCTCTTGCACAGCAGAAGCATGAGGGTCACACTAGGTTTTTAGGCATTAGATATATGCCTGATTGGCTCTAGTGCAAGTAGGAGATTGTTGGTGTATGTCCTAGAGGCTAATACATTTTCTGTATTTACATACATTCTATTATGCTATTTTTATATATGAGACATTTCATTTATTATGTTCTTTTTTGATAAACATAATACAGTCCTTAGAATAGTAAGTTTGATGCCATAGGACATCAAGTGGATGACTTGATCGTGAGATCCTTTTGGTTACAACACTATTCTTAAATGTCCCTAGTCAAGTATTATTGTTAATTAGGACAACAATAATACATTGAGACTAGTATGTGCAGAGACTGATGACCACATCTCACGGGTCATGGATATGAGATATCAAGTCTTCACATAGGTACATATTAGAGTAATGATGTACTGGACTGACCCACCATGAGAACGCTACATGGATCGTTACGTGAGTGTCATAAGCGATTCTCATAGGGGAAATGGTGTTTGTGGTCCTTTGACCTGAAATCACTACAATTCCTACATGAGGAGTTATGTGTTTTAATGCCATCAAACGTCATCTGTAACAAGGTGATTATAAAGTTAGTTATTGGACATACCGCGAATCATGCAGAGGGATGTGAGTGACCTAGATGGGATTTGTCACTCCTACATAACAGGAGCGATATCTTCAGGCCTCCTGATTGAGTGAGACTGCGAAATGTATAGCCATGCTCAAATGAGTCAATATGAGATATTAATCTCATTTGTTGTTACAAAGTCTACTCGAGTATCAGGAAACGAATGATTGGACTATACAAGGGTGATGCATTCCATGCCTTGTGTTCAATCTAGATATCTTGACAAAGGGACTAAACAACACGGAAACATTGGTCACGGAAAGGTTATGTCAAATCACTGTCATTCTTATTACTTGGGTAGTAGCGATGTGTTGCTAGATACCACTCACTGCTTGTAATATTAAAATGAGATTTTAATATTACTGCCAATGTAATAAGAACCTGCAGGGTTACACATATAGAGCAGACTAAAATTGGAGCAATGGATCCAAGTTGGACTCGGATTCAAATATGGGCCAGACTCATAACAGATGGGTCTAGGGTTGCACAGCTTACCTCACTGCTGCTCACACTCACTTAAGGTAGTCACTATTATAAATAGTACTGCTAAGGGGCTGCTAAGACAAATAATTTCAGAACCCTAGCCACACCTACAGAAAAGTGAGTAAGAGAGCGACAGGTTTCTTCTCTTCTCTTCACAGCTAGCACTGTGAGAGAGACGTGAGGCTCCTCTTGCGGACGTTGGACGTTCATGAGTCTATTCGTGTGGATACCACAGAGACATCATTTCTATTACGGTGTTCGTGATTCACGCTTCAAGAGGTAAATCATTTAAAAACTCGGATTATGGCTTTTTCGCATAGATCCTTGGTGGGAATCCCTATTTTCCGCTGCGTGATGTATCCACAATTCCCAACATTGTTTTGCTATTCTTCTTGTTCTTCTATTTTCTCCTCTTTCTCCTCTTTGTTTCTGCTCCTCCCCCATTCAGCCTCCCTCTTCTCCTTTTCTTTCTTGTTTCTTTTCTCTCTATTTCAGCAACAGAAGCAACGGGAGAGAGATGGGAGAAAATGAGAAAAATCTCACTTTTAAAAAGATAAGAATTAGGGGCATTTTGATCTTTTCACTAAACTTCGTATTTGTTAAGAACACTTCGATTTTATTAAATTAAGTTTCTTAACTTCCAACAACTATAAAATAAATCTTAAGATTTATCTAAATTCTTTTTTTATCATTTTCATAATTTTCTATATATGCTATTTCTCAATACGGTATTAAAACACTTCTACAGTGTCCTTAAAAATACCAAACTGACTCTGTTTATCCTCAAAATTTAATCACACCCTCTTTCACACATTTGTGACCTATTAATAAAATTTTCCTTATTTATTTCCTTTGATTTAGTATTTATGCTATTTTCCTGAGTCAAAAAAAGTCATTTTGCACTTTGTGTTGCAGCAAAGTGCCTAAATTAACTTAAAATGTCTCGAAAGTCAACAGATATGTTAAACAAGTATTATGGTACCTTATGACTATATACAAGTCTAACTTGCTAAAAAGAGAATGTTACAGTTACAAGTTGTAACACCCTTGTGGGGATATCACATTTATGAATGCAATAAAATAAAATAAAATAAAACTCTTACCCAAGTTGTAAAACATTTGATACTTAAATAATATTTGTGGTAAAAATTTTTTTTTCCTTTTATATTAATAACATTAAATAAAATAACACAGAGCACAAAATAAAACAAACATAACCATGTTATAATATATATATATATATATATATATATATATATATATATATATATATATATATATGATTTTTCTTTAGTACACACATAATTTACAACTACAAGTATTTAACAAAGCAGTAAAAGACAACATAAAACTAAAACATAGTATTGCCCAAGTGCATCTCAAAAGATTTCTAACCCTCCGATGGATCATCCTCAGAAAGATCATCGAAAAGCTAACATCTTGGAGATCCTACAACTCTACGGACATGAGTCCGGGCTGTTGACTCACTACTGAGCTCACTAGGCGCATGGAATATTCCCTGCCAGTAACGCCTAAGAGTCAGTGGCAACTCTAGATGTAAATATAATATAACATCCCGAAAATTCTTTATTTCATTATAAACGATCATTTTATAATATTTATGATTTTTAGGAATTTTTGTGGATTTTTCTAGAAATGATGAATATTTTAATATATTCTTCGTTTTACGTGTACACTGAGCGATGCCAGGGAAACTAGAATATTTTTCCTGAGGCTGGTAAACTTTGAACTGTCAATGTGTCAACGGGGGATCTTACTAAACCCGAGGCCGGGCACAGTTTGAGAGATTTGCATTTTTCAAGATTTTATCTGTTAAATAAAATTTCGGTATCATGAAATTATCTGATGAATAATAAAATGTTATTTTCATCAATTGTAAATTTTATTCACTGAGAAAATAATTCCACAGTGTAATTAATCATCTGTCAGATGTATTTAATTTGGAGACAAGCTTACTATATGCTTTATCGAGGAGCGCGCAAAGCTTCTCAAGGAAGCTTCCTCCAACCATTATTTTTATCATTTCTCTCTCCTTCCAATTTGTGCAGCACGTTTGAATTAAGGGGTCTAATTCATTTTCTTCCTGACATTTCCCCTCCTCCCAATATGCAGCTCACTATTCACTCATCTTTCTCTCTTCTCTTTCACCCCACAGCAGCAACACTATCCACCCACACCTCCATTTTGTTCTTCAAACCGTCACAATTCTAGCACCATTTCGTGTTGGGAGGACCACCATCATTGAGGAAATCATCTTCAAAGTTCTGTCATTTTCTCCATCTTCATTTTCTTCTACTTTGAAGCTTAAAGGTTGGAGCTTTAAGGTAAAGCTCTTAGCTTTTTCTTCCTCCCCTCTCATTTTCGTAACCCGCTGTCATTTTGATGACCATGGGTATTCATTTCAATATTGGGTTCTGATTTTGCACGTTTAAATGTTTAAGGATTTTCCTGGAAGCTGAAAACGTAAATCCTGACCAAAAAGAGCAGCCTTTCTTTGTGCTTCTCCAAGGTAAGAGGAAGACACTCCTCCTCAACCTCTTTTAGCATTTAGGGACGTCATTTGTGATTGGTACTGAGAGTCATCTTTGTTTGTATGTTGTTGGTGATGTATATATGTTAGTTGATTGTTTTGTGTGTTTTGATATATTTATGTGTACTGGAACGTATAATCTAAAAGGAAAGCCGTCGGGCTGGCTCTCGGATGGCCACGCCTTGAGACTAAAATTTTGGGATTCTTGGTGAGAAATGGTAATAACTTGAGTTTCTGACCATTAAGTGTAATGTCAAAATCTATCGTGTATGAACCCCTGGCCAAACCCGTCGAATGTGATGTCTTGATCACTTAGTCAAATGTTCAAATCCGTCGAGTGTGAACTCCTGGCTAAACCCGTCGAATTTGATGTCTTGATCACTTAGTAAAATGTTAAAATCCGTCGAGTGTGAACTCCTGGCCAAACCCGTCGAATTTGATGTCTTGATCACTTAGTAAAATGTTAAAATCCGTCGAGTGTGAACTCCTGGCCAAACCTGTCGAATTTGATGTCTTGATCGCTTAGTCAAATGTTAAAATCCGTCGAGTATGAACTCCTGGCCAAACCCGTCGAATATGATATCCTAATCATCTAGAGAAAGGTTAAAATCCGTCGAGTATGAACCCCTGGCCATGCCCATCGAATTTGATTCCTGGTCATTTAGTGCAATGTCAAAATCCATCGAGTATGAACTCCTGACCATGTCCGTCGAAATTAATCTTCAGGCCAAACCCGTCGAATTAGAGTTTCTGACCACTTAAGAGAGAAACTCCTCCAATGCTAAATCCGTCGAATTGGAATGACCACATCCGTCGAGTGACATATTCGTCGAGTTAGAATGCCAATACCCATCGAGAGACATACCCGTCGAGTAGATTGCCTCTCCATTTAATAGAAGCTTCCCAAAGTTAATATTCGTCGAGTAGAATGTCAAGATCCGTCGAATTAGAGTTTCTGACCATAGTGTTTTTCGTCGGTTCGACACTTGGGAGATTTCTCCAATGTCGACACCCACATCTGTTGAAATAGGACTTCTGCTGACCTTCTGGAAAAATTCGACAGTTTTGATCTCCGTTCGACCGAACCTCCATCCGACAGAAATTGATTTTTAGCCAATCTTGTTATAAAATGTTCCCCCATCTTTCATCCTCCTGCCATGTCATTTTTCGTCGAATGACAGCCTCAATCCTTCACTAAATACATTGTCTCCGTCGAATTCACAAGTATAGTTTATCACCCAATACCTAGCAATTAAATCTGTAACTTTATTGGTGATTCTGACCGTGTATCTTCCTGGACTCAAACCCTTGGATTAATAAAAGCACATAAATCATAAATAATTGGATGACTAGAAATTAATTAGGGATTCATAAATAGGGAAGAACATGAGTATGGGTGAGCTTTTGGGGCACATAATGAATTTAATGGTTGACTTCTATCATGACTATGAATGGAAATTGTGGATATCCTTAAAATGTAATATTGGCTTGTTGTGGACTCGTGAATGGGATCAGATCTTGTTGATAAATGATATGACATGCATTTGAAGCATGATGGACCTAGTTGGTCATGAAGAGTATGATTGTGTCATGCATTGAACAAAAAGAAAGAGATTGTCCGTTGGACTTGGTTAAGGCCGGTAGCCTAGGAGTTGAACTTACACCTTTGTGCGGGTGTGAATAGATAAGTGTAGGTTACTCGTTGACCTTGGGGGCGTCAGGGTGTGGGTACCTCACAATGGGCAGCTGGTAGCTCTCTGTCTGTGGGGCAGACCGGTGCAAACACACTGACGATCCGGACCGAGACGCTGTCCTATATTGAGATCTGTGTAGAATGTCTTGTAAAATGCCATGATGTACACAATGATAATTTGAGAATTTTAGCACTTGAGGGCCTGGGCAGCCAAGAATACAGACATACCTCCTGATCGTTCTTTCTGACTGTTTTGTGTCTAACTCCATGGAGTAGGATTTTGGTTATTGAGGGCATGTGTGCATAGTGAGTCCATGAATCATCTGGCATACATTGTTATTATAATTGGGACTGTTGTACTTCTGATATATCTATATGTATACGACTGCCTGGAACTGTTTGGTTGATCATAATTGTTATTGAATGTTTATTACCATTATTGCTGTCATAAATGCTATGTGGGCGCTTTGCGCCGTTTGGTTTCTCGATGCTATGATTAGTAATGATGGTAGGATGTCTTACCTCTTCTCTGTCTCTCCACTTCTGTTTTGTCCGTATATTGCGTTCTATAGAAGATAACTGCAAGGAACCGGAAGCTCCCGACTTCCCTGGTTTTTGGCCTCATCTCGACTGAGCGACTGCAGAAGAATATGGAGCCACGCACGCAAAGATTTTTGGGAGATGTGTGCCTGACTTTCTTGGGAGGGCCAGAGTGCTGGTACATCAACTATGGTTCTGAGCGTTGCATCTATACGGGGGATGTGTCGTTATCTCTAGCCTGGAGACGTCACGAGCCTCCTGTCTTCACCTGCTGTATTAGTTTACGTTTAGAGTTTCAACTACCGATACGCGAGATGTGGGGTGACCGTTATTTCACTTCGTGGGAAGACTCTTTTCATTCCACAGCTCGGGCCCCGTCCCGTGACTCTGCGATTCCTATAGTGATTTCCTCTGACGAAGAAGATCCTGAGGAAGATCCCGAAGAAGTTCCTGAGGACGACCCCGAAGAGGATCCTGAAGAAGACCCTGACTCGATTCCTCCTCACTTGAGGGACTGACCTTACTTGTAGCTACTGAGGGCTACCAGTATTTTTATTTTCGGGGGCCTGATGTTTTGTCTATAGTGGGCTGTATATTCTGATACCGTAGGGATATGTATGTATAATCCTTTGGGGCGTGTATAGTTTTGCTTTTTGATATGCCAGGCTTTATAACTAAATAGTTTGATAATTATATATATATATATATATATATATATATATATATATATATATATATATAATGATATGTTAATTTCCCATGTATGTTTCGTCACCGTGGATATTGATTATCGTTAACGTTAATGTAACAAAAAAAAATATATACTCGCCAATTTAATTACCCAACTATAATCGAGTAAATATATATATTATTAAAATGAATCGGGTCTTAACTCATAAAAATTTTATTTCCACATTGTAATTGAAAGTGAGACGTTCCCTTGGGAAAAAGGGGCGTCACATATAACATAGTAGTAAATATGACATCTCCATCATACTCTCCACATAGGGACACTGTCAAACGTCCCACATAGACAATTGTTCCTCTATCCACTCGCATATGCCAGGCCTCAGAACCTCCATGAAACTCAAGTCTCACAAAACCGAAGAATCCCGGCAATGCCATGATCTCAAGATCAGTCTTGATGATAAGTATGGTCTACTGGCTCTTCTTCCTCGTACAACTCGCCCGGCTGTCGCTCGTCCGGATACTATATCTTAAGAGGCTATTCCTCTGCTTCCTCAAACTCTTTACGGAAATAATATAGTAATATCGAGCAAACATATAGAGAGGTGAGACAATCTACATCACTACCCACATGGCAATAAAGAAAATGACAATACAAACAATTATCATACCGACATAACATGCATAATTTTTAACAAAGTAATACATATCATTATATCACATGCAATATTGGAAAGCAATAAAGCACACATTTTATTACAGATTATAGTAAGCAGTAAAATGCAGATAATGCATGAACACACACCGACTCGTTCCTACTCCATGGAGCTAAACACGGATATCTGAGAGAATGATCCGAATAGAAACTAATAATACTCTATGACTGCCCAACCAAACTATTGCACTGTCTAACGTCGTGTCTACAGCCCACAGTCCAAACATCGTGTAGTAGTACACAGTCCAACATCGTGCACTACAGGCATAGTACTTAGTAATCTCCTCAAGATCTCGATTAAGAATAGTGTTTGTCAAGATCATTAGTGTGTTACCCGTTACCACGACCCAGAGGAGCAACCCACTGTCCCCATGTGGAATTCTCCGCACACTAATGCCTCCAAGTTCATATAATGAACCACACTACGCCTATCACACCAAAACACGGTTTAATTCGTCTCATCAATCAATCACCAGTTATCAACCAAATTGGCACAACACTCTAAGCATGATCTAAAATTACAAAAATATCCTTAATATCAATATTTTACCATAATTACAAAAATGCCTTTAGTCACAATATACCAAAACATAGCCTGTCCCACCTGACAGTACTATCTCACAACATGTCCGGGTCCACCACTTTGGCCCACAGTAAAACTCATTGTATCGTTTAATCGCGTAGAAATTTTATCACGTTTTCATAATCTCATCGTTTTCACAAACGTTTTTAAATCGCATAAATATGCTTTGACATTTTTGAACATCGCGTAATGTTTTTTTATATCATTTTCTCAGTTGCGTAAGATTTTTAATTCATTTTCTTAACCGAATAGCTTAAAATCATTGTTTTAAATATGTGTAGACTATATCTAGTACATTTAAAATACGTAGAGTATTTTCCTTGTGTTATAGATATATTATGGAATCTTTTCATTTTATTCATCTGATTTTAGTAAATTTCGACAGCATTTTGCCTATAAAATTAGTATAAGGTATTTTTAACATTTTCCTCTAAATTCTGTTTATTTTAATTCTACCCATCAGTTACACTTTGAAACTTGCTAACGCGCTTCAAAACTTATTGAGTGAGCTCTACGTTAGTATTCTTCAAGCGTTTGATTTATTTCTTACTTAGAATAAATTCTACTAATTTTGAATTCTAAACTAAGTTTGTTCTTTTTGTTTTCACAAAGATTCATTGGAATCAGTTTATTTTGTAAATCCATTACCTAACCTATCTTAGAAAATAAAATGGCATTCAATTATACATTAAATGGCATATTGGCCATAATTAAATCAAAATCATTCTTAAACTTATTATTTTACCTAGATTCTTTAAATCAGTAATTTAGAAAATGGTTGAGAACATTTTGGTTCTCTGTTTGATGGTGAGGCCGTGAGCCTCTTTTGTGTTCTTTGGAACACTCATGCAAATCGTTACATGTTATTCACATCCTACTTTAATAATTATACAATTATAAACACATACAACTATAAACACATACAATATATATACAATATATTTTAAAGCTTTAGACATGTATAGCAAAAATAAATCACAAATATGAAAGCATTTAAACAATCACAAATAATAAAAATGATAAACAAACGCACAAACGAATCCTTATGGATTCTTTACACACAAACAAATCCATTTTCCCATCACCACTTAGGGTTGATGAGATTAAATCTCCCTCTTACCTCTTGAAGACAATAATCGGTTAGTCACCTCCTTTTCCTTGTTTTCTTTAAAATCAACACAAAATCCTAATAATTCTTAAACAATTAGTAAAAACACATACAAGTATTAAGATTGTAAAACCATAGAACAATCATGGTTAGGAAAGTTAAAAATTAAACTTTGCACTAAAGAATCAAAACTTACCCTTTTGAAAGTGAACAAAAGGTTGGATTTTGAACTAGATAGAGTAGGTTTTTGGCAAAACCTTGTGAAGGAAAAGTGTTTAGAATATGATTTGGGTTTAAGAAAAGCTAAGAGGTAAAATTATAGAAGATTGGTGGTGTGAGTTTGGGTGTTGGCCGAAAATGGGAAAGAAAATGGAAGAGAAAGTTTTGCTTGGTTTCTTGGTGTTTTGAGAGAAAATGAAAGCTTGATTAGGATAAGTGTAAAAAGTAAATATTGAGTGTGTAAAATGAGGGGCTGCCGTGAGGTTGAGTGTGTAGTGAGGTTGAGTATTTAATTTGAGTAGGTAAATATCCAATTGTGTTCACATTATGGTGCACATGGCTTATGTCACTTTGGAGGGTTCAAGAACCAGGTAGAACTTAGCCATCTAGCCTCCCAAGGCTGCTGCCCAAAATCGTGTGGCTCTTTAGGATTTTAGGGACTTAATTGTTTTCAATTTACACCTAATTACATGCTAATTAATTAGGTAATTAGTTAGGTTAAATATCCTATTAACACTTAATCAACATTCTAATCATATAACTAATTAGTTTAATATATATATTGGTATATATTATAACCTTTAAACAATATTAGGATATCTAATTAGTATTTAGATTATAACTAATTAATAATTAAGCTAGTTCACTTAGTTTGCTAATTAGGTAATTAGATTTAACCAAATTAGGTTTAATTAGCTACTAATCAAATTCAAGCCACTATGTTTGACTTAATTCTAACCATTGATTTCATCTTTAATTCCTAGCCCTAGATTAGATCTATGGCCAATATTCAATGCTTGCTAACCAAGTTTACATCCACACCATTGATTTGATCAACGGTTAAGGTTAAAGGCTTCCTAACTAAGTCTTCATCCAACGGTCCATATTAAAGTCCATGCTCCTTTCGTTGACCTATTCCCATTGGTTCAAAATAGTCAAGCCACTTTCCTTGACTTGCTCCCATTGGCTTAGAAATTTGTACAGTCAGAATCGTTGACTACTTTTCTAAATGCGGGTCCCACAGACTTTTAAGGATCCGTGGTCATTTTGAAGCAGATTTCTACTGTTTTTGAGACAGTAGGTACTGTAATATAAAATAATATTATAATAATATAAAATTATTTTATTGCATAGTTAAATCCTAAAAATTATGAGATTATATATCAATCAGAATTGGGTTTAGTAAGATCCCCCAGCTCTAATTAATTAAAATAAGATTTTTTCCGGCCAGAAAATTATCATTTCCCTGGCTCGGAGCAAATCACATACAACAGTCAAATACACTCATGAAACAGTCAAATTTAATTTACTACTCACAGAATTCACAAAACAGTACATTTCAGGACAACATAGTAATTATCCCAAAAGTTAGGGTGTTACAACTCTCCCCTACTAATAAGAATTTCATCCCCGAAATTCATCATACATCAAAACAATTGAGGGTATTGCCCCCTCATCCTATCTTCTAACTCCCATGTAGCATCTCCCGTTACATCATTCCATACTACCTTTACCAGCTCAATCATCTTCCCTCGAAGTTGTTTCACTCTCCTGTCCTCGATTCTAACAAGAAATGTTTCATACGTTAAATTATCCTTCAACTGCACTTCATCTGACTATATAACATGGGTTGGATCGGGAATGTATTTCCTCAGCTGAGATACATGGAATACATTATGTAGATTGGATAGAAAAGGCAGTAAAGCTATTTGGTAAGTTACAGGACCAATCCGACGAATAATTTGATAAGGCCCTATGAATTTAGATGTAAGCTTTCTAGACTTGATAACTCTTCTGACACCAGTCGTAGGTGTAACTCGTAAGAATACATGATCACCTTCTTCAAATTCTAGAGGTCGTCTCCGTTTATCAGCATATTCTCTTGAATCATTTTCACCTTTTCCGTAGTCTGTTGCATAAGATCAGGCCCAATAGTCATACTCTCCCCATCCTGATACCAACATAAAGGTGTTCGGCATCATCATCCATAAAGGGCTTCATAGGGTGTCATTCCTATGCTTGAGTGAAAACTATTGTTGTAGGTGAATTCTATCAAAGACAGAAATTGATCCCAACTTCCTTGTTGTTCTAACACACAAGCACGCAACAAATCCTCCAACGACTGAATTGTTCTCTCCGTCTGGCCATCAGTCTGCGGATGATATGCAGAACTCATTCGCAATTTAGTTCCCATGGCTTCTTGCAAACTTTGCCAGAGTCTCGACGTAAACCTCGGATCTCTATCAGAAACTATACTTGCAGGTACACCATGAAGTCTAACAACTTCGTCGATGTATATCTGGGTTAAGCGTTCCAACGAATACTTAATTCTGATCGGCAAGAAGTGTGCTGACTTCGTAAGCCTATCAACTATAACCCATATAGAATCATGACCCATCCTCGTCCTTGGCAATCCGGTAACAAAATCCATTGAGATACTATCCCACTTCCACTCTGGAATAGTTAAAGGTTGTAACATACCGGCAGGTCGTTGATGTTCCACTTTTGCATTCTGACAGACAAGATAAGACGTCACACGTTCCGCTACATCTCTCTTCATTCTTGGCCACCAAAACATCCGCTTCAAATCTTGATACATCTTTGTCATCCCCGGATGCATACTCAAATTACTAGTATGAGCTTCATCCAAAATCACTTTCTTGAGTTCGGGATCATCAGGTATACAAACTCATCCTTCAAATCTCAAGATTCCATCAGATCCTTCCTCCACCGTCGCTTTATGACCTTGCTTCAACAATTCCTTTTCATTCTGTAAAAACAAATCCTCATCTTGTTTTTCTCGGATCACTTCTAGCAAGTCATTTAAAACTACAACCTTACTTAGACGAATCTTCCCAGGTACCAACTCCACTGACAACCATAGATCTCTGAATTGATTAATCAGCTCCTCCTCCTTTATCATCATGGTAGAAACACTAACCACCTTTCTGCTCAAAGCATCTGCCACCACATTCGCCTTTCCTGGATGGTATTGAAGTTGAAAATCATAGTCCTTCAAAAATTCCAACCATCGCCTCTGTCTCATATTCAATTCTTTTTTATCAAACAAGTATTTTAAGCTCTTGTGATCGCTAAAGACATTGAACATAGCTCCATACAGAAAATGCCTCCACACTTTTAACGCAAAGACAACTGCGGCTAGCTCTAAATCGTGCGTTGGGTAGTTCCTCTCATAAACCTTCAACTGTCTTGAAGCATAATCTACCACATTCCGATTCTGCATCAACACACATCTTAACCCTTGGTAAGAAGTGTCACAATACATCTCAAAAGATTTGTTAAGATCCGGCAAAATTAACACTGGTGTAGTCGTCAATCTCTTCTTCAACTCTTGAAAACTCGCTTCACGTTCCTCCGTCCAATCAAAAGCTTGGCTCTTCCTCGTGAGTTGTGTAAGTGGTCCAGCTATCTTGGAAAAACCTTCAATAAACCTTTAGTAATATCCAGCTAATCCAATAAAACTTCGGACTTCTGTCACTGTCTTAGGCCTTTCCCACTGCAAAATAGTCTCCACCTTTGATGGGTCTACCGCAATACCTTCCTTGGAAATTACGTGACCTAGAAATTAAACTTCTTCTAACCAAAACTCGCACTTTGCTAACTTCGCATACAGCTTCTTTTCTTTCAAAATCTGAAGAACTATACTGAGATGTTCAGCATGCTCTTCTTGACTTTGAGAGTAGATCAGAATGTCATCGATAAAGACAACGACAAATCTGTCTAGGTAAGGATGAAAAATCCTATTCATATAGTCCATGAATATTGCAAGAGCATTCGTCACTCCGAACGACATCACTTGATACTCATAATGTCCATAACGAGTTCGAAAAGTTGTCTTAGGTACATCATCAACCTTGACACGAATCTGATGATAACCTGATCGCAGATCTATCTTTGAGAATACAGCGGCTCCCTTCAATTGATCCATCAAGTCATCAATTCTCGAAAATGGATACTTATTCTTTATAGTAACCTTGTTCAGCTGACGATAATCAACACATAGACGCGAATTTCCATCCTTCTTCTTGACTAGCAGCACTGGTGCTCCCCATGGCGAAACACTAGGTCGCACAAGCTGTTTCTCTAATAATTCCTCCAATTGCTTCTTTAACTCTGCCAACTCTGCAGGCGACATTCGATATAGTGCAATGGAAATAGGACCTGCTCCCAGCACTAAATCGATAGAGAACTCGATCTCCCTTTCAGGTGGCAAACCGGGTACATCATCAGGAAAAATCTCTGGAAACTCATTGACGATAGGAATAGTGCTCACATCCTTCTCGCTTTTGACTTCTAAAGAAGATAGCAACATAAACCCCTGAGCTCCATCCCTCAACAATGACTTGACTTTAATAGCAGTCAAGAATCCAAAACTTTCTTCCTTAGGAAAAACTATGGTTTTGCTTGCACAGTCTATAAGGATATGGTTTGAAGATAACCAATCCATTCCTAGTATTATGTCTATCTCAACAAGAGGTAAACAAATTAAATTGACCGAAAACATACGATCCTTTATAACAATAGGACAGTTCATACATATTTTGGATGTAACAACAGGCTTGGTAGTTGGTGTAGAAACAATCAATTGAAAACTCAGAGAAGACACAGGCAGTTTCAATCGTTCCACACAATCATATGTAATAAATGAGTGTGTTGCACCCGAATCATATAGTAAAGTCAGGTGATTACCTTCAATGACACCTTCCCCTTGAACAAGATCTTCAGATTGAGAAGCTTCAGTTCCCGTCATCGTATACACTAGCCCTCCAGATCGCGGCTGAGTAGCACGAACATTTCTCACAGCAGGCTTCCTTTCCGGCTGAGTGCAATCCCTAGAAACATGTCCAGGTTTTCTACAGTTGAAACAGATCGTTCCTCTGATTGGGCAATCTGTAGATATATGGCCACTCTTGCCACATTTAAAACATGTCAGCGTAAACGCCACATTCTGACCAGCTCGGTTACCGCTAGAATTTCTCCCAACAGACGGACGTTGAGGTTGACTCCCTGATGGTCTTGCATAAGGTTTGCGCTGAAATCGGGTATTACTGCTACTACCTCCTCTTTGGAACCTAGTCGGTCCAAAGTTACGATTGCTCTGATCGTGGGATGGCTCCAACTCCTCGAGTCGTTGATAAGTATCCATCAAAATAGGAAACTCCTTCATTCTCATAGGTAGCACTGCTCACCTCAATTCTACCCTTAATCCATCTTCAAACTTTTGGCACTTCCATACCTCATCTGGTCGGATTTGGAAATACCTTGAGAATTGCAACAAACTCTCAAATTGAGTAGCATACTCCCCAACAGTCATGTTACCTTGTCGCAGTCCAAGAAATTCCATCTCCTTGGCATATCGGGCAGTACCAGGAAAGTACTTCTCCAGAAATACTTCACTGAACACTTCCCAGGTGATCTTAGTCCCTTTAGCTTGCAATAATTGCCAGGTATTTCTCCACTAATTTTCAGCATCTCCTCTCAACATAAAAGCAGCATATGTTACCTTCCTATTCTCTACGCACCCCATTCCTTCGAACACTCTTTCCAAGTCTTGAATCCAAAGACTCACTTTCTCAGGGTCAAAATCGCCTCTAAACTGTGGTGGGTTATTGCGCCTAAACTCAAACAAATTCAGAGCATCAGCAGTTACATCTTGCTGTTGAGCTGCTCGTTGATTTTGCTGGGTAATCACTTTCGTCATTCGCTACATAGCTTCAGCAGCTGTAATCATTGAATCCACATCTCGTTCCATATTCGCACGCGTTCTTCTTCCTCCAGATATCCTCTTTCTTCAACAAGACAAAACAATGTCAGATGTAACCTTTCAGAAACAATTCACAGAGAATCACACAACACAAGCAAAAACAGACCTAACCACAACCCCAAAAGACTCTAACTTGGGCTCTGATACCAACTAATGTAACACCCTTGTGGGGATATCACATTTATGAATACAATAAAATAAAATAAAATAAAGCTCTTAGCCAAGTTGTAAAACATTTGATACTTAAATAATATTTGTGGTAAAATTTTTTTTTCCTTTTATATTAATAATATTAAATAAAATAACACAGAGCACAAAATAAAACAAACATAACCATGCTATAATATATATATATATATATATATATATATATATATATGATTTTTCTTTAGTACACACATAATTTACAACTACAAGTATTTAACAAAGCAGTAAAAGACAACATAAAACTAAAACATAGTATTGCCCAAGTGCATCTCGAAAGATTTCTAACCCTCCGATGGATCATCCTCAGAAAGATCATCGAAAAGCTAACATCTTGGAGATCCTACAGCTCTACGGACACGACTTCGGGCTGTTGACTCACTACTGAGCTCACTAGGCGCATGGAATATTCCCTGCCAGTAATGTCTAAGAGTCAATGGCAACTCTAGATGTAAATATAACATAGTAGTAAATATGACATCTCCATCATACTCTCTACATAGGGACACAGTTAAACGTCCCACGTAGACAACTGTTCCTCTATCCACTCGCATACGCCAGGCCTCAGAACCTCCGTGAAACTCAAGTCTCACAAAACCGAAGAATCCCGGCAATGCCATGATCTCAAGATCAGTCTTGATGATAAGGATGGTCTACTGGCTCTTCGTCCTTGTACAGCTCGCCCAACTGTCGCTCGTCCGGATACTCTATCTCAAGAGGCTGTTCCTCTTCTTCCTCAAACTCTTTACAGAAATAATATAGTAATATCGAGAAAACATATAGAGAGGTGAGACAATCTACATCACTACCCACATGTCAATAAAGAAAATGACAATACAAACAATTATCATACCGACATATCATGCATAATTTTTAACAAAGTAATGCATATCATTATATCACATGCAATATTGGAAAACAATAAAGCATACATTTTACACAGATTATGGTAAGCAGTAAAATACAGATAATGCATGAATACATGCCGACTCGTTCTTACTCCATGGAGCTAAACACGGATATCTGAGAGAATGATCTAAATAGAAACTAATAATACTCTATGGCTGCCTAACCAAACTATTGCACTGTCTAATGTCGTGTCTATAGCCCACAGTCCAAACATCGTGTAGTAGTACATAGTCCAACATCATGCACTACAGGCATAGTACTTAGTAGTCTCCTCAAGATCTCAATTAAGAATAGTGCTTGTCAAGATCATTAGTGTGTTGCCCGTTACCACGGCCCAGAGGAGCAACCCACTGTCCCCATGTGGAATTCTCCGCACACTAATGCCTCTAAGTTCATATAATGAATCACACTACGCCTATCACACCAAAACACGGTGTAATTCATCTCGTCAATCAATCACCGATTATCAACCAAATTGGCACAACACTCTAAGCATGATCTAAAATTACAAAAATATCCTTAATATCAATATTTTACCATAATTACGAAAATGCCCTTAGTCACAATATACCAAAACATAGCCTGTCCCACCTGACAGTACTATCTCACAACATGTCCGGGTCCACCACTTTGGCCTGACAGTAAAACTTACTGTATCGTTCAATCGCGTAGAAATTTTATCGCATTTTCACAATCTCGTCGTTTTCACAAACGCTTTTAAATCGCGTAAATATGTTTTGACATTTTTGAACATCACGTAATGTTTTTTTAAATCATTTTCTCAATTATGTAAGATTTTTAATTCGTTTTCTTAACCGAATAGCTTAAAATCATTGTTTTAAATATGTGTAGGCTATATCTAGTACATTTAAAATACGTAGAGTATTTTCCTTGTGTTATAGATATATTATGGAATCTTTTCATTTTATTCGTCTGATTTTAGTAAATTTCGGCAGCATTTTGCCTATAAAATCAGTATAAGGTATTTTTAATGTTTTTCTCTAAATTCTGTTTATTTTAATTCTACCCATCAGTTACACTTTGAAACTTGCTAACGCGCTTCAAAACTTATTGAGTGAGCTCTACGTTAGTATTCTTCAAGCGTTTGATTTATTTCTTACTTAGAATAAATTCTACTAATTTAGAATTCTAAACTAAGTTTGTTCTTTTTGTTTTCACAAAGA
Source organism: Ormosia semicastrata (assembly GCA_029884595.1). Classification (NCBI taxonomy): domain Eukaryota; kingdom Viridiplantae; phylum Streptophyta; class Magnoliopsida; order Fabales; family Fabaceae; genus Ormosia; species Ormosia semicastrata. The sequence goes on along the minus strand of JAQQTO010000044.1, from coordinate 34,493,152 downwards.
TTCATTGGAATCAGTTTATTTTGTAAATGCATTACCTAACCTATCTTAGAAAATAAACTGACATTCAATTATACATTAAATGGCATGTTGGCCATAATTAAATCAAAATCATTCTTAAACTTATTATTTTACCTAAATTCTTTAAATCAGTAATTTAGAAAATGGTTGAGAACATTTTGGTTCTCTGTTTGATGGTGAGGCCGTGAGCTTCTTTTGTGTTCTTTGGAACACTCATGCAAATCGTTACATGTTATTCACATCCTACTTTAATAATTATACAATTATAAACACATACAACTATAAACACATACAATATATATACAATATATTTTAAAGCTTTAGACATGCATAGCAAAAATAAATCACAAATATGAAAGCATTTAAATAATCACAAATAATAAAAATGATAAACAAACACACAAACGAATCCTTATGGATTCTTTACACACAAACAAATCCATTTTCCCATCACCACTTAGGGTTGATGAGATTAAATCTCCCTCTTACCTCTTGTAGACAATAATCAGTTAGTCTCCTCCTTTTCCTTATTTTCTTTAAAATCAACACAAAATCCTAATAATTCTTAAACAATTAGTAAAAACACATACAAGTATTAAGATTGTAAAACCATGGAACAATCATGCTTAGGAAAATTAAAAATCAAACTTTGAACCAAAGAATCAAAACTTACCCTTTTGAAAGTGAACAAAAGGTTGGATTTTGAACTAGATAGAGTAGGTTTTTGGCAAAACCTTATGAAGGAAAAGTGTTTAGAATATGATTTGGGTTTAAGAAAAGCTAAGAGGTAAAATTATAGAAGATTGGTGGTGTGAGTTTGGGTGTTGGCCGAAAATGGGAAAAAAAATGGAAGAGAAAGTTTTGCTTGGTTTCTTGGTGTTTTGAGAGAAAATGAAAGCTTGATTAGGATAAGTGTAAAAAGTAAATATTGAGTGTGTAAAATGAGGGGCTGCCGTGAGGTTGAGTGTGTAGTGAGGTTGAGTATTTAATTTGAGTAGGTAAATATCCACTTGTGTTCACATTATGGTGCACATGGCTTATGTCACTTTGGAGGGTTCAAGAACTAGGTAGAACTCAGCCATCTAGCCTCCCAAGGCTGCTGCCCAAAACCGTGTGGCTCTTTAGGATTTTAGGGACTTAATTGTTTTCAATTTACACCTAATTACATGCTAATTAACTAGGTAATTAGTTAGGTTAAATATCCTATTAACACTTAATCAACATTCTAATCATATAACTAATTAGTTTAATATATATATTAGTATATATTATAACCTTTAAACAATATTAGGATATCTAATTAGTATTTAGATTATAACTAATTAATAACTAAGCTAGTTCACTTAGTTTGCTAATTAGGTAATTAGATTTAACCAAATTAGGTTTAATTAGCTACTAATCAAATTCAAGCCACTATGTTTGACTTAATTCTAACCATTGATTTCATCTTTAATTCCTATCCCTAGATTAGATCTATGGCCAATATTCAATGCTTGCTAACTATGTTTACATCCACACAATTGATTTGATCAACGGTTAATGTTAAAGGCTTCCTAACTAAGTCTTCATCCAACGGTCCATATTAAAGTCCATGCTCCTTTCGTTGACCTATTCCTATTGGTTCAAAATAGTCAAGCCACTTTCATTGACTTGCTCCCATTGGCTTAGAAATTTGTACAGTCAAAATCGTTGACTACTTTTCTAAACGTGAGTCCCACAGACTTTTAAGGATCCGTGGTCATTTTGAAGCAGATTTCTACTGTTTTTGAGACAGTAGGTACTGTAATATAAAATAATATTATAATAATATAAAATTATTTTATTACATAGTTAAATCCTAAAAATTACGAGATTAATATATATATCAATCAGAATTGGGTTTAGTAAGATCCCCCAGCTCTAATTAATTAAAATAAGATTTTTTCAGCCAAAAAATTATCATTTCCCTAGCTCGGAGCAAATCACATACAACAGTCAAATACACTCACGAAACAGTCAAATTTAATTTACTACTCACAGAATTCACAAAACAGTACATTTCAGGACAATATAGTAATTATCCCAAAAGTTGGGGTGTTACACAGGTTACATAAAACACCCTGGTTCAACCAAGATGTACCAAGATCTGAAAACCATGTTTTGGTAGTCAAGAATGAAGGTAGACATTGCCCTGTATGTGGCAAAGTGTTTGGTATGCTAGAGAGTTAAAATAGAACACCAGAAGCTATCAGGACCTTTGCAACCATTAGAAATCCCTGTATGGAAATGAGATAACATATCCATGGACTTTGTCATGGGTTTGCCTTGAACACAATTTGAATATGACTCCATATGGGTCATTGTGGACAAACTGACTAAGTTTGCTCATTTCTTATCTGTCAGAGCCAACTCTCTAATGGATAACCTGGCTCAGTTGTATATCCAAGAGATTGTGAGGTTACATGGTGTACCATCCAACAGTGTATCAAATAGAGGCCCTAGATTTACATCTAGATTTTGGGGAGCTTTACAAAAAGCTTTTACCAACAAACAGATGGTCAAATTGAAAAGACCATACAAACACTAGAGGATATGCTTAGAGCATGTACCATAGATCAACAAGGTAGTTGGAATAGATGTCTTCCATTGGCAGAATTTGCATTCAACAATAGTTACCATTCAAGCATAGGAATGGCACCCTATGAGGCTCTTGATGAAAGGAAATGTAAATTGCCTCTGTGTTGGTTTAAGGTTAGAGAGAAAACCATATTAAGTCCAGATTTGGAACAAAAAACCATTGAACATATCGAATTGATTAGAAAAAGGTTAGAAATTGCTCAATTGAGGTAAAATAGTTATGTTGATAAGAGAACAAAACCCTTAGAATTTGAAGAATGAGAGTATGTGTTTTTTTGAATCACTCCTATCAATGGAATTGGCAAAGTCTTAAAGCCAAGAAAGTTGAGTCCTCGATTCTAAGGTCCATTTGAAATTCTTAAAAGAATTGGACCTGTAACCTATTCGATAGCACTTCCCCCGAGTTTGTCAAATCTCCATAATGTTTTTCATATGTCACAACTAAGAAATATAACCTTGACCCTTCATACATAATAGAAAATAAATTAATACATGTAATAGATGATTTAACATATAAGATTAAACATGTACAGATTGTGGTCAGAAGAGTTAAGGAACTCAGAGGAAGACACATTCCTCTAGTCAAGGTAATTTGGGAAGGCTTGAACTCGAAAAGAGCCATGTGGGAATTAGAAGATAGTATAAGACAGGACTATCCAGAATTATTTAACAAATAACTAAATTTTAAGGGTAAAATTTTTAAAAGGAGGTGTGAATTGTAACATCCTCCTTTTTAGCCTCTTTGTATGACTTGCTTGGCAACTATTGTTGTGTTTCTGCTTGTCTATTTACCTTATATGTTCATGTAGACAGATAACTTGGCGAAAATAATTAGAATAATTACTTAAAATATGAGATAATTATTAATAAATAGGATTTTAGCTAAAATAACTATAAATAGGATTATTTATAATTATTAAGGCATAAAATATATTTTTATAATATTAGAGATATAAATTAATTATAAATTAAGTTAATTAAATATTAATTAGTAATTTAAATAATTAATTAAGAAGGTAATTAGCTTAATTAATTAAGATATTTTAGGATATTAAATATGAATTTATTAATATCATTATGCTAATTAGAAGTTAAATTAGAATATAATTATAATAATTAGAGGTTAATTAGATATAATTATATTATTATAAGTAAATAATGAGTGTCTTAAAATGAATTAATATAAAAATTATTAATTTTCATGAAATAACGGATCTTAAGACACGTAAACGAAATTTTAGCAATTAGTGTAACACCCCTCGATTTAGTAACCACGGCACAATCGTCATTATACCACAGTCACTAAATTTTTGGCTTGCTACAACTCAAATAACAAGTTTTCAAATTCTATCATTGTGCTTATAAAGAAAATATGAGTCATGAATGAATAGATACACATGCTGTCATTTAAAAATATAATTTAACAAGATATACTCAAAATATAGCACATAAGATTGGATAATTACCTTAAAACATACATGTACTCAGAAGAACCTTTATACAGGTAATGCAAAGGAAACATAAACTACCCTTAATGACACCACAACTAAGGAGTTGGGCACTCCATTGGATCCATCTTGGGATTCTCCCCCGGTTCATCATAAGATGCTAGGACAAGACAGAGTGCGATCTCACGGGCAGGTGCCCTAGCTGCTGATGTTGTAGAATCCTTGTCATCTCTAGGGGTATGAATCGGATCACTCTATAGCTCCTGAATGGGTAAGGCAAACTCCAGATGCATTGATGTGGTGAGAATCAGGATAGGATCTTCATCACGGTCCTCCTCACCATCAAGATCAGATCCCCAATATACCACATACGCTTGTTGGCCCAGTCGACTCGCCAAGCATTGGCATCCCCGATGAACACAATCCTAACAAAACCAATAGAATCCCTTCTTGTTGCCATCGCTGAATGTAGGATATCAAACCATGTAAAATCTAGGAAATTCAACCTCGCCCCCTTTACAGTCTTTAACCAAAAATCGCACAGAACAAGAACAGTGCAAGCAAGATGTGAGATATCCTACATCATTACCAACATGGCAGTAAAGGAACATAACACGAATGACGAAGTCATTCCATACATACAGATATTACAAATATATTCAAGTTATCACTTGCATAGACATCATCAGAGAGCATATTCCACAATATTATAAAATGTTAACAACACTATAACAACAGATATCCACCATAGATATATAAATAATATTTATGTCTCCACAATATGTATGTTGACCATGCCATGACACTATGTGAATTGACTATGCATATGCACAATGTGTATGCTGACCATCCTCATGTACAATGTACTCATTTCCTACTCCATGGAGCTAGACTTAAAGTTTTCAGAGATGAACGTCTTAGAAGATCTGTCCCCCCTCAAAAGATAGTCTACGTCGGGCCACGAAAAGCAATAGTGCCTTGTCGGGCAGCCAGTGCGTTGCAACAGTGTTCAAGGCCAAGGGTATACAATATGATAATATGATCACGAGTGAATCACCACGCCCTAACATCTCCATAGGTCTATTCAAGACCCCACTATCTTGTAAGTTCTCGTTCACTCCTAGGCATAAAATGCCATAATTGTATAATACACAAATGCATATTTAGCGAGATCAACCCTCTGTGGTACCATTCCCAATGTTATCGAAGCAATCGTCCATACAATTGTTTCAATACCATTTGCATCATTGATATTATATAACCGTCCATAAGACTACATAATACCAATGATATATGGGTTTCCTTTGATAACCAGTCCTTTCTGACCAAATTGTCTACCTGATGTTTCTGGTTATAAAAGCAAACCACATTTGACTAAATTGTCTATCTGATGTTTCTTGGTCTGGTACTTCAGTTCCATAACCACAATGTCAATGCATGCTCATCATGTTTGACTTTCTTAATCATGCCGCAATGCATGTGGATTAATGCTTACATATAAATACATATATATAGATTCATAATGATAGCGTAACTTATCCAAATTCACATGTCATATAGAGCCCAATCATTCATCCAAAAGCTTTGATCCCAATCACGGACCCACCTCAAGTCAATATTAAAACCTCAAAGGTGAACACATACTATTCAAAGTTGTTACGAAAGTTATGCCTCAATTCCATTATATTCTTGCGTTAACTCTCTTAGAATATTTACTTTGAGTTCCTCACAGCCCTTCTCACACTCATGTTCTTTCTTTATCCAAACCTCACCCTAAGTAGTATGATAAGGTTGTGTTCTTGATTCTTTCCACATTATGAACTCCTAATTAAGTGTCTATTCATTTAATTAGCTAAGTTCTAGTTTATTACAAGGTTTCATAATGAGTGCCCAATGAGGCCGTGAGCCTCCAAGGGACTAGAGAACCTAATCATTTCTCATCAATCTCAGTTACACAGTTGTGTCAAGTTACACGGCCAGGAGTACATGGCCATGTCAAATTACGCGGCCTAGGTCGTGTACTCCTCTGGAAGTACCTGAAAACATGCCCAAATTAAAATGCCCGATTACACGGCCGTGTAGTATTATATGGCCTAGGCCGTGTAACACTCTGTCTTATGTGTTGAGCTATGTTTCTAGTGGGGAACACGACCTAGGTTGTGTAAATCCACACAGCCCGTGAATCTACACCAGAATCCATGAAAATGAGCTTCTCTAAGCTTCTAAATCAAATGGGTACCAATCCATATACATATTTGAGCATTTAGGCATATACAAATCCATCAAGATTCACAATATCAAGCATAGAAGATCATACAACACATTTAAATCATAACATCATTAGAAATCACAAACAAAGTGAGAAACCCACAATGGATTCCTCACCATCAATACCAAAAAATTGTTTCCTCACCACCAAGATTAGTTGAAGAGGATTATCTCCCTCATACCTTAAGAGTCAACAAAGAAAGTCAGCTTCTTGCAAGATTTCCACCACCACCAAAGAAACCCTAAGATGGTCAAACCCAAGAAATTCAAAATCAAAGCTTGAAGAGGGAGTTGTTGGTCACAATGGTGGCCAAGGACCACGAAAATGAGAAGAGAAAGAAAGAAAGCCGTGGACTTTACCTCAAACCTTCAAGCTTTAGAGCTTGAAGAAAATGATGGAGATGGAGGAAATCAAAGGAAGATCTTCAAAGTGATGAGAGGAATCAAGATCCTAGGTTGGCTTGAGCAAACGAGTTTGAGTGGCCATCAAGAGAGGTTTGACCGTGTGGGTGGAGGAGAAGAGAGAGGAGAGGGCATGAGAGAGATGAGAGAACGTGAGAGAAAAAGGTGAAATGGGAAATGAGAAGTGAAAATATGATGATTTTTTTCCATCTTTTTCTCCTCCCAGCCGTGGAGCCCAAATAAGGAGAGAGGAAAATATGGTGTTGGGTAGGAAGTTTCCTTGAAGTTTCCTTGAAGCTTCCTTGAGAAGCTTTGCACACTTCTCGATAAAGTGAAGGGTGATGATGTCACTTAGATGATATCATAAAAGTAACTAGAGAGAAATAATCTGCTAGAGTTATTATCTAGTGGACAAAAGTTACAGTTAACAGAAATAATATTTTATTGTCCCACAGATAATAAAATATACTACGATTTTATTTATTAGATAAAATCTCAAAAAATAAAAATCTCGTAAACTGTGCCTGGTCTCGGGTTTAGTAAGATCCCCTGTCGACACTTCCACAGTTCAAAGTTTTTCGGCCTCAGGAAAAATATTTCATTTTTTTGACCCCGCTCAATGTGCATGCAAATCGAGAAAAATATTAAAATAATCAAATAATTCAAATAATTCCAAAAAAATTTCAGAAATCACAAATATTATAAAATGAACATATATCATGAAAGAAGCGATTTTCGGGGTGTTACAACTCTCTCCTTCTAAAAAGAAATTTCGTCCTCGAAATTTATCATATGTTAGAACAAATGCGACTATGTTTCTTTCATTTTATCTTCTAGTTCTCACGTTGCATCTCCAGTTACATGAATCCAAATCACCGGTACTAAGGTTGCTTCCTTCCATTGAGTATCTTATATTAACGAGTAAAAAGCGTGTTGACGTCGTAGGCCAATCAATCAAAGATTCTACACTTTTTGAGTCTTCAACCATCCAACAGCCAACTCCATAAACAACTGTACATCGCTAAGTGGCTCTATTGAACTCATTCCCCTTATTCACCATAGTTGACAAACTAAGCTTGTTTTCTTCTTAAGGCATCCGCTACGACATTCGCCTTTTCCAAAATTATACTAAAATAGAAAATCAAAATCTTTCGGAACTTCTAATCATCGTCTCTGCCTCATATTCAACTCATTCTGATCGGACAAATTACTTCTAACTCTTGAGATTACTGTAGACGTTAAAAATTTCTCCTTATAGAAAATGCCTCCAGATCTTTAATGCAACTACAAAGGCTAACTTCGAGTTAGTGTAAGGTAATCCTTCTCATGTGCTCTCGATTGTCTCGAAGCATATGTTACTATTCCTTCTATTCCGATCAAACACACATTCCAAACTTCTAATGTGAAGCATCACTAGGCATCCCAAAAGGTTTGTTGGGATTGGCAAGAATCATCGTCGGCAAGGTAGTCGAGTGTCTCTCCAATCCTACCATTGTGGAGAATTCTATGGTGAATCTCCGATATTAACCAGCTAATCCCATAAAGCTACAAATCTCTGTTACGGTCGTCGGTCTTTCCCATTGAAGAAATGCTTCAACTTTTGATGGGTTCACAACAATTCCTTCTCTTGGGATCCCGTGACCCAAAATTTGAACTGCTTCTAACCAGAATTCGCACTTGGACAACTTCTCGCACAACTTCTTCTTCTTCTTCAGAATTTGAAGAATCATGATGAGAGGTTTGGTATGTTCCTCTGAACTTCAAGAATAAATTAGAATGTCGTCAACAAGAATAATGACAAGTCTGTCTCAACAGGGAAGAGATATCCTATTCAGGTAATCGACGAATATTACCGAAGCATTCGTTACACGGAACAACATTACAAAATACTCGTAATGACCATAACGCGTCAGAAAAAGTTATTTCAAAAATATCTCCTACTTTCGAGTAAACTTGATGATAACCAGAATGAAAACTGATTGTGGAGATAATAGCGGCTTCCTTCAGCCAATTCATTAAGCCATCTATCCTTGATCTTAATAGAAAATGTCACATCGGGTATGTTCTTTTCTAATTGTACTACATTCGGCACGGATCTATCTAATAGAGAATTTGACATGGTTCAACAAAATTTTGGAATGAGGTTCATGGATTTAGATCCAAAAATCTCTGTCTCAAAAAGCACTAAAGTTTGATTAGAATAACTTAATAGGATATGGTTGAAAATAACTAATCCATTTTTCAATATTACATCTAATTTATGAAAAAGTAAACAAATCAGATCAATAGAAAAGATTTCATCTATAACAGGTCATAGGATAATTTAAACACTTGGCTATCAATAATAGGTTCTTAGTAGCAGAAGTAGAAATAATTTAGTCAAAAGATGACAAAAATACAAACGACCCTAATGGACTCACACAGTCATATGCCATAAAGAAATGGGTTACCCCCCCCCCAGAATTTTACAGTAAAATCATAGGGTCATCTATTGTAGTACAATCTCCCTCGTTTAGATCTTCAATTTGAGTGACTTTTGCTCCACTTGAGGAATTAACTCCCCCTTCTTCGTGAGATTTTGAAGTACATACATCTCCAATGGAAGGCTTCGTCCTATACAAGGTACAATTCCTAGCCACATGTCCTAGTTTTCCGTACTTGAAATAACTTATTCCCTCGATCGTACAGTGCCTTGTTAAGTGGCCTTTTTCGCACTTGAAGCAAATTACCCGCTTGATCTTACACTCCCTCGTTGAGTGGTTCTTTCCATACTTCTTACATTTTGGTAAAGATACCACAATCGGACTAGATTTATTACCACTCACACCTCCTTTATGCATTTGCTATTGTTGTTGCTCCCTCAATTATCGTGAATACGATTTTTTCTTAAACTGATTAACCTTTCTATTACTCTTCTTTTGGAACCTAGGTAGTCCAGAGTTACCCCAAAATTGACTTTCTTCCATCAAATTCTGAACCTCGACTCCCAATTCCTGCTGCCATGCAGCCCTCTGATCCTGGCGTGTTGTTACATCTACCACTCTTTGCATTACTCCTACTATCACAGTCATATCATCATCATCACTCTCCGTATTCACATGCTTATGTCTACCCCAGGCCATTGCCTCCCTTCAAGGACAACGAATCGAAGCATAAGGAAAATCAAAGGTAATCATTTCAAACATTATTGTCTCCTTTCGAAAACTAAACACAAAGAGTCACACAACACAGCAAGACAAACCTAACCACCAAACCCCAAAGACTCTAACTTGAACTCCTTCATTTTGCCTTCTACGGCGCGATCTCCTGTAAGTCTTTAACTCCCATGCAGCTCCTCGAACCAAACTTAAGCCAAATACTATTTTCCCAAGAAAATCAATTTTCCAAAACCTCTTGGATGCCTCAGTCCACAAACCTTACAAGTCCTATTTAACTACCCTTTTTCTAACCCCTTGGCTCAAATAATTCTAGAGGTAACATAACAAGGGTGTAAATGTAAACAAATCCTAAGCAAGTTCAGTCATACCAGCTGAGCTTCTTTCTAAAAGAACTTCTATTACCTTAATACGCCTAAGTGAAGTCATAGTTTCTCGTAAACACAGAACATTACACATTGAGTGGGCCAATACTCAATATCATGTAACTATGCGATAGTAGCCACCAACAATCAACCTATGGCAAGCCATGCCTTCCTTTCCCAAATATCTTAACCAAGAGACAAGGAAGTACACAACATACAGAGAAACTTCTAACATGTCTAAGCATAGTCAGTCCATACCCCGGCTCAATAGGATGAACTGCTCTAATACCACCTAATGTAACACCCCTCGATTTAGTAATCACGACACAATCGTCATTATACCACAGTCACTAAATTTTTGGTGTGCTACAACTCAAATAACAAGTTTTCAAATTCTATCATTGTGCATATACAGAAAATATGAGCCATGAATGAATAGATACATATGCTGTCATTTAAAAATAAAATTTAACAAGATATACTCAAAATACAGCACATAAGACTGGATAATTACCTTAAAACATACATATACTCAAAAGAACCTTTATACAGGTAATGCAAAGGAAACATAAACTACCCTTAATGACACCACAACTAAGAAGTTGGGCACTCCATCGGATCCATCTCGGGATCCTCCCCCAGTTCATCAGAAGATGCTAGGACAAGACAGAGTGTGGTCTCATGGGCAAGTGCCCTAGCTGCTGATGCCATAGAATCCTCATCCTCTCTAGGGGTATGAATCAGATCACTCCATAGCCCCCAGATGGGTAAGATAAACTCCAGATGCTTTGATGTGGTGAGAATCAGGTTAGGATCTTTATCACGGTCCTCCTTATGGTCAAGATCAGATCCCCAACATATCGCATACGTTTGCTGGCCCAGTCGACTCACCAAGCATTGTCACCCCCAGTGAACACAATCCTAACGAAACTAATAGAACCCCTTCTTGTTGCCATCGCCAAACGCAGGAGATCAAACAACATAAAATCTAAGAAATTCAACCTCGCCCCCTTTACAGTCTTTAACCAAAAATCACATAGAACAAGAATAGTGCAAGCAAGAGGTGAGATATCCTACATCATTACCAACATAGAAGCAAAGGAACATAACACGAATGACGAAGTCATTCCATACATACAGATATTACAAATATATTCAAGTTATCAATTGCATAGACATCATCAGAGAGCATATTCCACAATATTATAAATATTAACAACACTATAACAACAAATATCCACCATAGATATATAAATAATATTTATGTCTCCACAATATGTATGTTGACCATGCCATGACACTATGTGAATTGACCATGCATATGCACAATGTGTATGCTGATCATCCTCATGTACAATATACTCATTTCCTACTCTATGGAGCTAGACTCAAAGTTTTCAGAGATGAACATCCCAGAAGATCTGTCCCCCCTCAAAAGATAGTCTACGCCGAGCCATGAAAAGCAATAGTGCCTTGTCGAGCAGCCAGTGCGTTGCAATAGTGTTCAGGGCCAAGGATATAGTGATAACATGATCGCGAGTGAATCACCGCGCCCTGACATCCCCATAGGTTTATTCAAGACCCCACTATCTTGTAAGTTCTCATTCACTCCTAGGCATAAAATGCCATAATTGTATAATGCACAAATGCATATTCAACGGGATCAACCCTCCATGGTACCATTCCTAATTGTATCAAAGCAATCGTCCATACAATTGTTTCAATACCATTTACATCATTGATATTATATAATCGTCCATAAGACTAGATAACACCAATGATATATGGGTTTCCTCTGATAACCAGTCCTTTCTGACTAAATTGTCTACCTGATGTTTCTGGTTATAAAAGTAAACCACATCTAACTAAATCGTCTATCTGATGTTTCTTGGTCCGGTACTTCAGTTCCATAACCACAATGTCAATGCATGCTCATCATGTTCGACTTTCTCAATCATACCTCAATGCATGTGGATTCAATGTGTACATATAAATACATATATATAGATTCACAATGATAGCATAACTTATCCAAATTCACATGTCATATAGAGCCCAATCATTCATCCAAAAGCTTTGATCCTAATCACGGACCCACCTCAAGTCAATATTAAAACCTCAAAGGTGAACATATACTATTTAAAGTTGTTATGAAAGTTATGCCTCAATTCCATTATATTCTTGCGTTAACTCTCTTAGAATATTTACTTTGAGTTCCTCACAGCCCTCCTCACACTGATGTTCTTTCTTTATCCAAACCTCACCCTAAGTAGTATGATAAGGTTGTGTTCTTAATTCTTTTCACATTATGAACTCCTAATTAAATGTCTATTCATTTAATTAGCTAAGTTCTAGTTTATTACAAGGTTTCATAATGAGTGCCCAATGAGGCCGTGAGCCTCCAAGGGACTAGAAAACCCCAACCATTTCTCATCAATCTCAGTTACACGGTCGTGTCAAGTTACATGGCCTGGAGTACACGGCCGTGTTAAATTACACGGCCTAGGCCACGTACTCCTCTGAAAGTACCTAAAAATGTGCCCAAATTAAAATGCCCAATTACATGGCCGTGTAACACTCTGTCTTGTGCGTTGAGCTGTGTTTCCAGTGGGGAACACGGCCTGGGCTGTGTAAATCTACATAGCCCATGAATCTACACCAGAATCCATAAAAATGAGCTTCTCCAAGCTTCTAAATCAAATGGGTACCAATCCATATACATATTTGAGCATTTAGGCACATACAAATCCATCAAGATTCACAATATCAAGCATAGAAGATCATACAACACATTTAAATCATAACATCATTAGAAATCACAAGTAAAGTGAGAAACCCACAATGGATTCCTCACCATCAACACCAAAGAAACGTTTCCTACCACCAAGATTGGTTGAAGAGGATTATCTCCCTCTTACCTTAAGAGTCAACAAAGAAAGTAAGCTCCTTGCAAGATTTCCACCACCACCAAAGAAGCCCTAAGATGGTCAAACCCAAGAAATTCAAAATCAAAGCTTGAAGAGGGAGTCGTTGGTCACAATGGTGGCCAAGGATCATGAAAATGAGAAAAGAAAGGATGAAAGCCATGAACTTTACCTCAAAGCTTCAAACTTTAGAGCTTGAAGAAAATGATGGAAATAGAGGAAATCAAAGGAAGATCTTCAAAGAGGAAGGCTTCAAAGTGATGAGAAGAATCAAGATCCTAGATTGGCTTGAGCAAATGAGCTTGAGTGGCCATCAATGGAGGTTTGTGTTGGTGTATGCCCTAGAGGCTGATACTTTTTCTATATTTATATACATTCTATTATGCTTATTTTAATATATGAGGTATTTCATTTATTGTGTTCTTTTTTTATAAATATAATAAAGTCCTTAGAATAGTAAGTTTGATGCCATAGGAAATCAAGTGGATGACTTGATCGTGAGATCCTTTTTGGTTACAACACTATTCTTAAATGTCCCTAATCAAGTATTATTGTTAATTAGGATAACAATAATACATTGAGACTAGTATGTGCATAGACTGATGACCACATCTCACGGGTCATGGATATGAGATATCAAGTCTTCACATGGGTACATTTTGGAATAATGATGTATTGGACTGATCCACCATGAGAACGCTACATGGATCATTACGTGAGTGTCATAAGCGATTCTCATAGTGACAGTGGTGTTTGTGGTCCTTTGACCTGAAATCACTACGATTCCTACATGAGGAGTTGTGTGTTTTAATGCCATCAAACGTCATCTGTAAGAAGGTGATTATAAAGTTAGTTATTGGACATACCACGAATCATGTAGAGGGATGTGAGTGACCTAGATGGGATTTGTCACTCCTACATAACAGGAGCGATATCTTCGGGCCCCCTGATTGAGTGAGACTGTGAAATGCATGGCCATGCTCAAATGAGTCAATATGAGATATTAATCTCATTTGTTTTTACAAAGTCTACTCGAGTATCAAGAAACAAAAGATTGGACTATACAAGGGTGACACATTCCATGCCTTGTGTTTAATCTAGATATCTTGACAAAGGGACTAAACAACACGAAAACATTGGTCATGGAAAAGTTATATCAAATCATTGACATTCTTATTACTTGGGTAGCAGCGATGTGTTGCTAGATACCGCTCATTGCTTGTAATATTAAAATGGGATTTTAATATTACTGCCAACATAATAAGAACCTGCAGGGTCACATAACAGATGGGTCTAAGGTTGCACAGCTTACCTTGCTACTGCTCACACTCACTTAAGGCAGTCACTATTATAAATAGTACTGCTAAGGGGATGCTAAGATATATAATTTCAGAACCCTAGCTGCACCTACAGAAAAGTGAGTGAGAGAGCGACAGGTTTCTTCTCTTCTCTTCGCAGCCAGCACTGTGTGAGAGACGTGAGGCTCCTCTTGCGGATGTTGGATGTTCGTGAGTCTGTTCATGTGGATACCGTAGAGACATTGTTTCTATTATGGTGTTGGTGATTCACATCCTTCCTTTTGATCACGCTTCAAGAGGTAAATAATTTTAAAAAAAAAAACTCGGATTGTGGCTTTTTCGTATGGATCCTCAGTGGGAATCCATGTTTTTCCACTGCGTGATGTAACTGCAATTCCCAACAGTTTGGCCGTGTGGGTTGACGAGAAAAGAGAGGAGAGGGCGTGAGAGAGATGATAGAACATGAGAGAAAAAGAGAGAAAAATGTGAAATGGCTTTGAAATGGGAAATGAGAAGTGAAAATATGATGACTTTTGTCATCTTTTTCTCCTCCTAACCGTGGAGCCCAAATGAGGAGAAAGGAAAATGTGGTGTTGGGTAGGAAGTTTCCTTGAAGCTTCCTTGAGAAGCTTTGCATACTTCTTAATAAAGTGAAGGGTGATGATGCCACTTAGATGATATCATAAAAGTAACTAGATAGAAATAACCTACTAGAGCTATTATCTAGTGGACAAAAGTTACAATTAGCAGAAATAATATTTTATTGTCCCACAAATAATAAAATATACTGCAATTTTATTTATCAGATAAAATCTCAAAAAATAAAAACCTCATAAACTATGCCCGATCTTAGGTTTAGTAAGATCCCCCGTCGACGCTTCCACAATTCAAAGTTTTTCGGCCTTAAGGAAAGTATTTCATCTTTTCAACCCCGCTCAGTGCGCATGAAAATCGAGAAAAATATTAAAATAATCAAATAATTCAAATAATTCTAGAAAAATTTTCAAAAATCACAAATATTATAAAACGAACATATATCATGAAATAAGTGATTTTTAGGGTGTTACAATTAGGGCTAGTGCATAGAGGTCCTAGGCTTTGCATGGGACTGTTAAAGGTTCTTAATACAACCCAGAAAATTTGTGATTTCTATTTTAGGAATCCTAAGGAAGTTACACTCTTCCCAAGACCCATTTTCATACTCGGCACAACTAAAAAGGCTCTCGAATGAGCCCTGCTTTGATAACTTAGTGGTTAAGCTATTGAAGCGGCTTACCATGGCTACCTAGCCAAGTGACCACATGGCCTCAAACCTCACAAACCACCCATGAGCTTACGATTTTGCTTAAAATCTAGCCAAAGCTTTTTCCCTTCGTTTTGCTTCATCTTCCTTACCTCTTAGAGAGAGAAACTGAGAGCCTTAGAGAGTGAAAGCTCTACCACTAGATTGTTGCCACCACTGCATGCATGATCAGCCACTGGAGAAAAGTTTGAGTCATTGTCCTCCACCTTGTCACCAAGCTTGCAACATTGGTTCAACCTCCTCCACCCGAACCACGACCTAGCTGGTGCCCAAGTAGGGGTTTATGCCATTTTTCTCTTTTTTCTTTCCATTTATTATAATGCCCCAAGTACAGCTACCCCACTATACCCAAGATTATATTGAATTAGTCATGCTTAGGCCTGTTATATGTCACTATCATATCCCTCTTGTATTCCAAGTCTACAATAGACTAATACCTTTTAACATAGTATTTAATCTTTATTTCTTACCCAAGTCTGTTGAGAGAAATTCTAGCTCATCTTGGTGAGCAAGCCCAATTCCCTTTTAGATCACTATCCAAGTTATAATTACCATTCCATTATTAGATTTATTTGTGCAAGTGGGTTCTCATTGGAAGAATCCTAGCCATTAATTCCACAATACGTCAATTCATTCTCAAATCACAACATAGTATAAGAGATATACAAAAATAGATTCATCATATGCTTAGCATTATGGCAAAGGTGCAAGCATCAGTACCTACACTACACCACTGTGTATTGAGCCCCATGATCATATATGATAGTTCTAGTAATACTTAGAGTAATATTAACAAACAAGTGTCATCATAACAGTTTTAGTTGCTTCAAGGTTTTCACAAAACTTTCAGAAATATCTCAGAAAAGTGGCATAAGTCAAAATCAATCATTATCCTTGAGGCAAAGGTTCATTTTAATAATCCAATTCAATATATTAAGATATATCATTTTTATGAAGAACTATTAGAACACAAATAGAGCAGCTAGACATTATACAGAAATAAGTAGAGCATTCACAAGTTCATAGAAAGCTTACAAAACCATTATAGATAACTCAGAGTGTCAACATTCAATTATAGAATATGGAAATAATTCACAAAATAATGACAAATGCTTTATGTGAGATGCAAATGCAATTTAATTTCTTTTAATTGCCAAGTAATGCTCATTATATATCCATAAGCTTATTCCCTAAACCTATATCCTTTTCAATAAGTAAGGAGTCTCATGCTCTACCTACACTTGGTGATAGTATGCTTATTAGGCCTAAACGCATCCTATACGTGATAATACTTCATCACACAACCCTATCCCTAGTAAAGTGGCCTCGCTTATTAGTTACTTTCATAAATGTAACACCTTCAAAAACATGTTAGGCTTATAAATGGTTACAGAGGTAGCATAATACTTTCTTGACATGTCGGTTTAGTTTTCTGATAAACTGAGTTAATTTAGGCATTTTGTTACAACACAGAATCTAAAATGTAGCCTAAAATAATTCAGAAGATGGCTTTAAAGGTTAAGTTGAGGGAAACAGGTATGGATAACTTGTTTCTAGGTTACAAATGAGCTATGTAATATGCAGTCAAAATTTGAGGATAATCAGAGTCAGTTTAGTATGTTCAAGCATACTTGTTGTGTGTTTTAAACCGGATTGACTAGTAATAAATATGAAAAATTAGAAAAGGGTGAAACAATAATTTAGATGAATCCTACGATTTATTCTAAAGTTGTTGGAAGTTAAGAAATTTGAATTAGTATAACTCAAGTGTCTTTAGCAAATATAAGTTTCAACACCGAAACTTAAGTTGCCAAGTTTAATTTTTTCTCTTCATTTTCTCTCCTTTCTCACGAAGCCCTCAGCAGAAACAGAGGAAAAGAAAAAACGTAGAAAGAAAAGAGAAAAAAAGAGAAAAGAAGAGGAAGAGAAGAAGAAAACTAAAGAAGACGATCCAAGGCAACATCAAGGCTGGAAGATCTTCATCTACACAAGAGGTAGGGGAATTCTTTCCTAAACTCTACTTTCCTCTCCATTTCTTGTGGTTTACCCATGTATGATTAGTTTGGAAAAATAGGGTTTTTGAGGTAAATATGGTTTCTTAGCTAAATCTTACTCTCAATGGCTGAATTTAGTTGGGTTACAGCTTAACCTATGCTTGGTTGTTGATTGTGAGGTAGAAACACTCTCTTGAGTGTTAGAATTCAAAGTTGAGAATTAGGTTTTTGAATAATTTAGTTTTGATCATAACCTACGTTTAATGAGTTAAAGTTAATGTTTAATGATCCTAACATGATTAGAGACCATGATTAGGGTTGGGAAACACTTAGAATTCAAGATTTGATGCTTAGAAACCATTTTAGAAGTTGCAGAGGTCTGGTGACTAAGCACCCAAGACCAGAGAGCTCGTAAATGGGCTCTAGAAGCCACCGATTAAGTGCCTAGGAAGTGAGAGCTTAATCATGCTAGTGCAGAGCCTCAGGTACTGACCGATTAAGTGGTTATATTTTGAGCAATTAACCACCCAATGACAGATGACACAGAATAGTGTTTCCTATCATGCAGCACTTAAGTGCTAAGAAAGTGGGTGACTAGGTGCCCAAAAGCAATGATTTTTCAGGATTGTATTCTTGATATTTTGTGGTTCCCTATTAGTTGGGATCACTTATATATGCTTCCTTAAGTGTATTAAGACACTTTTAGGGATATTTCATAAAAGAAATAACCTACCTACCATATGAGAACAAGTTGAGTTTCCGAGTTTCACAAGAGTTGGTTCCTTTATGCAATAAGGTTGAACCATCGCAAGAGTTGGTTCCCTTATGCAATAAAGTTGAACCATAGCAAGAGTTAGTTCTTTTATGCAATAAGGTTGAACTATAGTAAGAGTTGGTTCCCTTATGCAATAAAGTTAAACTATAGTAAGTGTGGTTCCTTTGTTTATCAAAGTTGAACCATAACAAGAGGTGGTTCCTTTATGCAATAAGGTTGAGCCATAACAAGAGTTAGTTCCTTTATGCAATAAAGTTGAACCATAGCAAGTGTGGTTCCTTTGTTTATTGAAGTTGAACCATAGCAAGAGTAGCATATAATTCTAAACTGAAGGAGCGAGATAAGCCCCTTGACCTTGTAAAGGAACACTTTGCAAAGGGTGGAGTTGTGAGTAAAAGTTAGTTCTCTTATTTATTAAGGTTGAACTATAGAGTAAGCAAGAGTTAGATCCCTTATTTAATAAAGTTGAATAATAGAGGAATGGATCCGTTTTGTAATAAGGTTGAACCATAGAGGAATGGATCCCTTATGTAATAAGGTTAAATCATCGAGATGGATCTTTTATGTAATAAGGTTGAACCATAGGGATATGAATCCCTTATTTGCTAGGGTTGAACCATAGTTCACCACGATTCCTAACTAAGGGAGCGAGGCAAGTCCCTTGACCTTGCAAAGGAGTGAGAAAAGCACTTTGTTAAAAGTGGAGTTGTGATGAGTTAAATCCTATGCTAGGCTAAGGATGAGTTAAATCCTATGCTAGGCTAAGGACGAGTTAAGTCCTATGCCAGGCGAAGAATGAGTTAAATCCTATGCTAGGTTAGGATGAGTTTAAGACTTATGCCAGGTGAAGGATGAGTTAGGACGAGTTAAGTCCTATGCCAGGCGAAGGATGAGTTAAATCCTATGTTAGGCTAAGGACGAGTTTAAGTCCTACACCAGGCGAAGAATGAGTTAGGATGAGTTTAAGTCATATGCCAGACGAAGGATGAGTTAGGACGAGTTAAGTAGTACCTAAAATAGTCCACTCATTATCTAAGATATGATGTTGTGGAAGTAGTACCTATAATAGTCTGCTCATTATTAGGTATGTAGTGGAAATAGTACACAGAACAGTTCACTCATCATCAGGTATATAGTGGAAGGAGTACACCCACTACTGTGGGATGGAATAGTCAGCTCATTACCAGATAGATACAAGGGAACACAGTTCTTGGAAATAGCTAAGTTAAGTATATGAGTTTAGTGTTGAATTATAAGGTTGCTAGATGAATGCTTACATAGAGTAAGAATATGAATGTTCTAGTGGTAGTGAGTATAGTCTTACTTACATATTGCAACTGTTAATCCAATGCTAGTCATGTTATTCATTGTGATTTGATATTTGTACAGTACTTATATCATATTAATGAATGACTAGACCAGAAATGTTAGTATTGTATGCCTACTTTAATGAGTAAAGATGAGGCATGAGAAGACTTTTGATATTTTATAATTGTGCAAACATTTGTTTAATATCAATAGTATATTCAGTTTCAGTTTTGATTTATTCAGTATAAATGAATAAATGCTAGTATTGGTTACTCATACTAAGAATTGTGATTTCTCACCCTGTTATGTTTCTATGTAAATCTAGGTTAAGCCCCTACAAGACAGTAAGAAGATGAAGAAAAGAGAAGAGCTAGTTTAGTTTTTTTTTTTAATTTTTTCAGTTCAAAGCTTATGTAATTATTTATATTTGCTTTGGAGGATGTAAAAAAGTTGTATATTTGTATGACTTTTAGATATGGCTCTCCATAATTATTTGTTTAAATGTTATGGATTAGTTGAAGTATAATTTAGAAGTAATATAGCTAATATTGCTTATCCAGATATATGTCAGATGTACTAGGATACTGGTATTAGGCTTTTACATTATAATATCAGAGCAGCTCATCCTGTAAGCTGGGTTTTTGACTGACTAAGCTTAGGCAAGTTTAGAGTTTTTTCTCTAAGTTTTGTGCATTTCTTCTCTCATAAGTGAGATGTGTGGATGGAAATTACATGACAGGCCTTAGGTTTGAGTTTTAATGGTTACTGTCGCATGTAGTGTGTATAGGGAACCATTACTTCACTAAGGTGAACTAGGATAAATAGGAATTCTTCTAGTGAAGGTTCAGTTAATATAGTTGAAGTGTTCTTAGAGACGGTAACTACTAAGAGGAAGCAAATTGCTATCATAAGCACAGTTTTCGAAGAGATGGAAGTAATTTTATCTTAGCAGTTAGTACCACTAGTATAACTAGTGTATGGAGTAGTAGTAGTAAAGAACCGAAACTCCCTGAATCTCTCAAAGTTTAGAAAGGCTAACCCTACATCCTTTAAGAGAAAGTAAGACCCATTTAGAGTAGGTATGAATGGCTTAAGAAAATAGAGAAAATCTCTACAATTGAGGTTTGTTCAGATGATCTGAGAGTTTGTGTTATCTCCTATATGTTGGAAAAGGAGGTAGAGTTTTGGTGAACAGAATGCCAAAGAGATAGAGCTCTAAAGACCTGAATAAGGTGGCATGTTGGTAAGCCAGTATATAGCCAAGTTTGAAGAAGTAAAAGATGAGTACAAAGTAAGCTACATTATCAAACTTTAATCTATAAAACTCTGAGTTAAGGAGTTATGATGCTTTTAATGCCATTCAAGAGAACAGTTAAGGGTCTTTACAGCTAGCCTCAAGTGGAATAAAAGTTACAAGGTTTTCACAAGAGGAAGAGAGAGAGGATGATAGGTATATGAAGTGTGTTTCTAAACTTAGTTATCCTTAAGATAAAGTCAAGTAAGTTTATGCAAAAATGAAAAGATCAAAGTGTAATAGATGTAGGAGATAACATGGTGGCAGACCTTGTTAAGTTGGCCACATAGCATGTTATACTTATGGCTGATCAAAGCACTTTTAAATAAGTGTGTACAAAAGTAGTGAGCAGTGCCTAACCTCAAAGCTCAAGTTAGAGTAAGAGTTTATAGTCTGAGTAGTAAGGAGGCGACTTAGACTCCCAATCTTATACGAGGTAAGGACATAGTTAAAGATGATCTCTAGGTTGTATTGTATGATTCAGGAGTATTCCCACTCCTTGATTTCATATAAATATGTAAAGAGATTAGATTTACCTATGTCTGAGTTTCCCATGTTTTACACTTGTCTACACTAGAAGGAAAGTTAATCACAACTTCCTTAGTAAGTATGGATTGTTGTGCAAGGATAGAAGGTAAGATCTCCTTCGTGAATCTTATTAGTTTATCTCTTTTTAACATAGACGTTAGACTAGGCATGGTTGTGGTTGCTAGTAAACCATGTTGTTTGAATTTATCAGATAAAATATTGAGGTTTATATCTGATGATTCTTCAGTGCCTATTTCTTTAAAGTCTATGTTTCGAGAGCTAAATAAGTGAACAACTTCTTAGTAGAGGGGATTTAAGGATATGTTTTTCTTTTCTCCTTGTATGTGGAAGTTGAGCAAGTCTTAGAAAATATATTTGTGATAAGAAGACATCCAGAGGCATTTCCTAGGAAGATAACCGAGTACCACCTAAGAGAGAAGTAGAACTCTTTATAGGTATAGTACAAGTTAAGTTAATAGTTAGTTTTGTAATTCAATAAGTTTTCTCATAGAATAAGAATGTTGAGGTGTTCAGTGATGATACGAGTTTGCAACACTTGTTCGGTCAGAAGAAGCTGAACATGAGGCAGAGGTGATGGATGGAATGCTAAGCAGAACTTGGTTATGATGAAAGGATCATAACTTTGAGTTACAATATCATCTGGGTAAAGCCAATGCAGTGACTAATGAACTAAGTAGGAAATTCCTACATGTATCCTCGATGATAGTCCAAGAGAGTAACTTCTCGAGAGTTTTAGGAATTTGAGTCTCACAGAGACTATGATGCCAAATAGTCTTCTAGTGAACAGAGTGAGCAGAGTAGAGATTTAAGGACTCAAATTTTAGAAAGTCATAAGGAGGATGAAGCTCTAATGGACATTAGTGAGCAGATCTTATTAGGAACCCAAGAGGATTTCGTTATGACTGAGGATGGAATAATAAAGTTTAGAGATAGACTTTGTGTTATAAGAGAGTCAAGAATCAAAGAAGGGATTCCAAAGGAAGCTCACAAAGAAAAAGTATACCATTCATCTAGGGGCTACTAAAATGTAACAATATCTTGGGATAATGTTTTGGTGGCTTAGAATGAAAGAGAACATAATAGAATATGTGTCCAGGTGCCTTTTTTCCAGAGGATAGTATAAGGTGAAGTTGTTTATATGAGATAGACAATTTTGGGGACAAAATTTTTAAAAGGAGGAGAGAAATGTAACACCCTCAAAAACATATTAGGCTTGTAGATGATTATAGAGGTAGCTTAATACTTCCTAGACATATCAGTTCAGTTTTGTGATAAACTAAGTTAATTTAGGCACTTGGTTATAACACAAGAGGTGAAAATTAGCCTAAAATAACTCAGAAAATGACTTTAAAGACTAAGTTAAGGGAAACGGGTTTGTATAACTTGTTTCTAAGTCACAAATGAGCTAAGTAAGATGCAGTTAAAATTTGAGGATAATCAGAGTTAGTTTGATATTTTTAAGCATACTGATTGTGTATTTTAATACCGGATATTGACTATTACCAGATATAAAAAATTAGAAAAAGGGTGAAATAACAATTTAGATGAATCTTAGGGTTTATTCTAAATTTATTAAAAGTTAGGAAACTTGAATTAGTATAACTCAAGTGTCCTTGGCAGATATAAGTTTTAGCACAGAAACTTAAGCTGGCAAGTTTGACTTTTCTCTTCATTTTCTCTCCTTTCTCACAAGCCCTCAGCAGAAATAGAGGAAAAGAAGAAATAAAGAAAGAAAAGAGAAAAAAGGGAGAAAAGAAGAAAAAGAGAAGAAGAAGGACCAAAGAAGAGGATCCAAGGAAATATCAAAGCTAGAAGATCTTCATCTATACAAGAGGTAAGGGAATTCTTTCCTAAACTCTACTTTCCTCTCCATTTCTTGTGGTTTACCCATGCATGATTAGTTTTGAAAAATAGGGTATTTGAGGTAAAGATGGTTTCTTGGCTAAATCTTACTTTCAATGGCTGAGTTTAGTTAGGTTAGAGCTTAACCTATGCTTGGTTGTTGATTGTGAAGTAGAAACACTCTCTTGAGTGTTATAATTCAAAGTTGAGAATTAGGTTTTTGAATGATTTAATTTTGATCATAACCTAAGTTTGATGAGTTAAAGTTAGTGTTTAATGATCCTAACATGATTAGAGACCATGATTAGGGTTGGAAGACACTTAGAATTCAAAATTTGATAGTTAAAAACCATTTTAGAAGTTGCAGAGGTTTGGAAACTAAGAGCCCATTTTTGGCTGCTTAAGCGCCCAAGATTAGAGAGCTCGTAGATGGGCTCTGGAAGCCACTGATTCAGCACTCAAGAAGTGAGTGTTTAATCATGCTAGTCCAGAGGCCTAAAGTATTGACCGATTAAACAGTTATATTTTGAGCAATTAAGCGCCCAATGATAGATGAAACTGAGCAGTGTTTTCTACCATGTAGTGCTTAAGCGCCAAGAAAGTGGGCGACTAGGCGCCCAAAGGCAGTGATTTTCAGGATTGTATTCTTGATATTTTGAGGTTCCCTATTAGTTGGGATCACTTATATATGCTTCCTTAAGTGCATTAAGACATTTTTAGCGATATTTCATAAAGGAAATAACCCACCTATCATATGAGAACAAGTTGACTTTCCAAGTTTCACAAGAGTTACTTCCTTTATGTAATAAGGTTGAACCATAGCAAGAGTTGGTTCCCTTATACAATAAAGTTGAACTGGAGCAAGAGTTGGTTCCCTTATGTATTAAATTTGAACTATGGCAAGTGTGGTTCCGTTATTTATCAAAGTTGAACCATAACAGGAGTTGGTTCTTTTATGCAATAAGGTTGAACCATAACAAGAGTTACTTCCCTTATGCAATAAAGTTGAACCATAGCAAGTGTGGTTCCATTGTTTATTACAGTTGAACCATAGAGTAAGTAAGGGTTGGATACCTTATTTAATAAGATTGAACCATAGAGGAATGGATCCCTTACGTAATAAGGTTGAACCCTAGAGGAATGGATCCCTCATATAATAAGGTTGAATCATAGAGCTGGATCCCTTATGTAATAAGGTTCAACCATAGAGAGATGGATCCCTTATTTACTAAGGTTGAATCATAGTTCACCACAATTCCCAACTAAGGGAGCGAGGCAAGCCCCTTGACCTTACAAAGAAGTGAGAAAAGCACTTTGTTAAAGGTGGAGTTGTGATGAGTTAAATCATATGCTAGGCTAAGGATGAGTTAAATCCTATGCTAGGCTAAGGACAAGTTAAGTCCTATGCCACGAAAAGGATGAGTTAAATCCTATGCTAGGCTAAGGACAAGTTTAAGTCCTATGCCAGGAAAAGGATGAGTTAGGATGAGTTAAGTCCTACGCTAGGAGAAGGATGAGTTAAATCCTATGCTAGGCTAAGGACGAGTTTAAGTCCTATGCCAGGCAAAGGATAAGTTAGGACGAGTTTAAGTCGTATCTAGAACAGCCCACTCATTATCTGAGATATGATGTTATGGAAGTAGTACATGTAACAGTCCACTCATTATCAGGTATGTTGTGGAGTAGTATATAGAACAATGCACTCATCATCATGTATGTAATGGAAGGAGTACACCTACTACTGTGGGATGGAATAGTCCACTCATTACCAAATAGATACAAGGGAACACAATTCTTGCAAATAGCTAAGTTAAGTGTCATATTTAGTGTTGGATTATAAGGTTGCTAGATGAATGTTTCCATAGAGTCAGAATTTGAATGTTCTAGTGGTAGTGAGTATAGTCTTACTTACTTATTATGACTATTAATCCAATGCTAGTAGTGTTGTTCATTGTGATTTGATATTTGTATAGTACTTATATCAAGTTAATGAATGACTAGACTAAAAATGTTTGTATAGTATGCCTACTTTAATGAGTAAAGATGAGGCATGAGAAGACTTTTGATATTTTACAATTGTGTAGACATTTGTTTAATATTGATAGTATGTTTAGTTTCAATTTTCATTTATTCAGTATAAATGAATAAATGTTGGTATTGGTTACTCAAACTGAGAATTATGATTTCTCATCCCGCTGTGTTTCCATGTAAATCTAGGTCAAGGCCCTACATGAGGGTAAGAAGATGAAGAAAAGAGAAGAGCTAGTTTAGTTTTTTTTTTTAATGTTTTTAGTTGAAAGCTTATGTAATTATTTATATTTGCTTTGGACGATGTAAAAAAGTTGTATATTTGTATGACTTTTAGATATGGCTCTCCATAATTATTGTTTTAAGTGTTATGGATTAGTTGATGTATAATTTAGAAGTAGCATGGCTAATAATGCTTATCCAGGTATATGTCATATATACTAGGATACCGGTATTAGGCTGTTACAATGAAGGAATAGCACATAAGGATCGCCACCCAGGTATGAGGATCATCTCCACATCTTTTAATTATTGAGTACTTAGGGATGTACTTTTGATTACATTTAATTTACTAGCTCACTTTAGCAAATTCAAAGGAGCATACCAAATTTAGTGCATTCTAGTTTCTCATTCATCATGCTAATTTCATATTTCACATATCAACATGTAACTCATGTGACTCTCAAGGTAACTTGCCATGCAAGCAATTGTCATATACATGAGATGAAAATCAAATAATCATGCTTATACATAAGCCAAATCATCTCATTCATTGGCCATCTCATTTAGTTGTACAACATCAATCCAAATAACATATAGCTAATAGATTTATCATCTAACTCACAACATAATAAAGTTATTAGATAGTTATCAGTTACACATCAGCCAGCTTGTAACTTTGATAGAATAGTTGATAACTCTTTTACCAGTCAGCTTGTAACTTAATCGATTATTTGATAACTAGTAAATTTTGTTAGCCAATTAACCATGTATTAATTTCAAAGTAACCCAATATTGGATTTAGAGATGGAAAAATTCCATCTCTAAATGTGCAAAATTCCGTCTCAAAATATTTAGAGACGGAATTAGAGACAAAAATTAATCAATCTCTAAAAGTGACGTCTCTAATTGTTTAAGACGAAAAATTTAATTATGTCTCTAATTTAGAGACATATTTTTTCTGTCTCTATTTATGTCTCTATTAGAGATGAATTTTTTCATCTCTAAATCCATCTCTAATTTTAAAAAATATTTAAAAAAATTAGGCATTTAGTTGGGATTTGCCACAACTAGACGTCTTCATTTTATAAAAAAAATAAAAAAATCTATTTTCTTAAGCATATAATTATCAAAAATCAAAATTTACCAAAAATCACAATAAAATCATTAATCATTATAATTATCCAAGTAACTATAAAAGATATCAAAATAGTTGAAAGTATATGAAGTAGTTACAATATCTTATGCATACCATTAATTGCTATTACATTTTGCAAGTAGATTTTCCTCTAACTTATACAATTACAAGTAATGCAACTCAAAGTTAAATAAAAAAAAATCATGTTACCATTTTATTACCAAAAATATTTTAGCAACTAAGAAATTATTTTTGTATGGACAAGAATCCGATTGGCCTCAATTCACATTGATGTCCTGCTCTAGCTTTTCAAGAGAAGATATTGTCCGGTCCTTGTCAAGAAGCAAAATAATATCAAATTAAAGATGGCAAATCATCAGCACAAAGAGCAAAGAATAAAGAGATTTGAACATTTAGAAATAGAATATCATGGAGAAACAACATTATATATGCAGTAGTACATACAGATCTGCATTTTGAGTTCAACAACATAAACATCTCAATTGCTTTATAACTAATACATGCTGAAATAGGCAAAAAAGACTACCACTATATATGATATATTCTGAGCTAGATATTTATATAGAAGTAGAAAAAAATTTTGGAAAAAGCATCGGGGACTGTTTCGATCAATGTATATATGTCTCATATTTTGGGTGACAAATGTCCACACCGTGTAGAAACTTGGATGCTAGTGACTGTCATTGTTT
Source organism: Ormosia semicastrata (assembly GCA_029884595.1). Lineage (NCBI taxonomy): Eukaryota > Viridiplantae > Streptophyta > Magnoliopsida > Fabales > Fabaceae > Ormosia > Ormosia semicastrata. The sequence goes on along the minus strand of JAQQTO010000044.1, from coordinate 34,465,498 downwards.
TTAATTCTTATGCAAGATTGGTCCACCAAATGTACATAAACTCAATGGCTGTGATTGTCTTCGTGACTCCTACTTTGACCCACTTGCAGTTAGAGAAAAAAGGGATCTCTATTGGGATCAAAGAAGTAGGTGAGGCAAGCCATGTGAAAGTAAGCCACACAATGACACTCAGCTCATCTTTCACTTCATTTTAAGAAGAAATATTTAATTATAAAAATCTTGAATGTTGATTGCCTTGATTTCTTACTTACAAGATATCTTAGGGAGAACCCACAAATTTGTAGGTCCATATCTGCGTGATGTTTACTACCTTATCCCATATTAATCATCATGGAATATAAGTTCTGTGATGGAATTAAGATGCAAAAGTAATTGAAAATCTAGTCTCTATAATAGTTAATAATCATAGTAATCTCACACTAACAGGGATATACTATAGCGATAGTATGATCTGTAATGTTTGCAGTCATGGATTCTGGTGTCTGGTTGTCAAGTGTAGCACCTCGGTTGGGTTGTCTATTTTACTTGTGGTGGCATGCCTCAGTCTTCACCTCACCATTTTTTCATTAAAATATTATGAACCTTTAGTTTTGCCTCTCGACCAAGAAAGAAACACTTTAAATGCACCAATACAATGGGTTACATGAAACACGTGGAGCTATCATTTTGCTGAGAGTAAGTGAAGTTTTGAAGCGAAAACTGCATCTTATTAATTGAGACCTTATATGATAATCAAGCTCGAGATTGTCAATCATTTTCAATGAAAGATAATTAGTATATTAAACTAGGACAATATCATGATATATTGCATTCAAATAGGGTCAAATATGGTGAAGCCAAATGACCATTCAGAACAAAGTAGAAAAAATATTAAAACAAAAAATGCATTTATGGTTATCCAATAAATTGATTTTTTATTAAAAAAGGACTAAAGGCTTTGTACCTATATGTGCTGAGAATAGCAGCAGGTATCTTCAGTTTGCGTGTAAGTGGCCTCCAGGATCTGTTCATCAATTTAGTTGGCTCAACAGCATCATCATCTTTTTCATTTCCAAAATTCCCTTCCTATGGCCATATAGCATTGCCATAGCCATAGGTACCCCTTGTTTCATTAGCATTGTATTTAATTCCTGTGGCATAAAGTTAGAAGACAAAAACCAAAGTTCAAAGATGAATCTTAAATTCTTAATCATTACCTCGGGTTCAAACTAATCAACCAATTTTGTTGTTCAAAGATGGACCAAGCTTTCACCTTCAGATTCAGTTAACTCCTCTACACTATTATCCCTACATTCAGCGGTGAATGGGTTATCATATGGGAAAACCCAATTATAGAGAATGTGACAGATTGATCCTTGAATAAGAGAAAGAAAAGAATCAAATCACATTAGTAATCATATTGACACAGAAAAAGCAAAGGGAGTTGCATTGATCACTGATCAGAAAACAAATTCAAGAAAAGTCCATAACTTGAATAAAAACAAATCAAAAGAAGAAATCAAAAAATGAAGCATATCCACGTGCACATATAAGCAAGCAGTATGAAATGATAAAAAGAAGAAGGCACTAACATTTGCATTGCTCAACCTACTTGCATCTCAAAAATAGCCAAATGGAACATACTATGCCTTACAAAACTCACTACTCACTCAAACATTTCATCAAGCATGAAATAGGCAAAGCATAACCCAAGCAAACAAAACACTTTACCATCACAGGCACATTAATTCTCACAAAACAAGTAGTATCACAAACTTTAACAAGAAGAGGGGGAACAATAAATTTCTTCCTCTTTAACATTAGTCTCATATTCCCATTAGGATTTTCATAATTCAAAGAAAAAGAGTTAGGGAAATTATCATACAATAGTTAAAGTTTTAATCTCTAATGTGTGTTTCTCCATGACACATACCAAAAAGCTTTAGCCCTTTCCATTTAAACCCCAAATGAATCCTTATCCAAAAATCAATAGAACAAGATAAATTAGAAAAGGAATATGCCATAGTCAGGAATTATAATAAATGAAAAGAACAAGATAAAACACTTTACCTATGTGTTGTTGCTACTGCTGAGACGTTGAGACGTTGCTGTTGGTACGTTGTTGAGGTGTTGCTGCTGGTAAATCAGAATGAGACATAAGGGCAAATCAGAATGAGAGGGAATGGTGAGATGTTAGGGTAAATCTGAATGGCCAGCTGGTAGAACCGTGGAGCACGAAGGGCAGTGAGAAGGGCGGTGCACGACTGGGACAAGCGTGGAGCGCGAACGGCGATGCATGGCTGGGAGAACCATGGAGTGCGATGGAGAAAGCAGAGCAGAGTTTTCAGAGACGATGACGCGGGTCTAATTTGGGGGAAAATGGATTTTTGAAAGCTACATAACGGCAAAGGAATTAGAGTTGGAAACAATCTGTCTCTAAATTTTATAAAAAAAATAATTAATTAAATTATAAGAGTTATTTAGAGATGGAATTGAAATGTTATTAGAGACAAAAAATTTAGATATGGGTAAATTTCGTCTCTAAATTTCGTCTCTATATCAGTTTGACTTTTTAAAACACAACATTGACCATGTAGAGACGGAAATGGGATTCACGCCTCATTCCAAGTTAAATTAAAGGAGCTAGCATCGAAGCGAAAAGCATGCAGAGGTGTGTGCCGAATTGAGTTTGCTGCTAACAATACTCTTTTGAAGGCGTTAGATGGGCAAGAGTGTCGGCTTGATGCTAAATACAGTCGAGTTTTTCTTAAGAATAAAAATGTTCCTCTACCATTCTTTCAAGGAGAGAGGCGAGACTAACCGATTTTGAATACGAGGATCAACCCGGAGCGAGAGGAGAACAAGTCTTAAGGATCAGAGCGATGGAAAGGATTGATAAAGATGGATAATTTCTGTCTCTAAATTCTATCTCTAAATTATAAAATTTATTTTCCGTCTCTAAATCATTAAATTCGTCTCTGTTTCCATCTCTATTAGAGACAGAATTGTGTCCATCTCTAAATTCTGTCTTTAAATCCAATTTTTATAGTAGTGTAATTTAGCCTAAATTGGCCTAGTTCATCCATGTACAAGTAATTTAAAGGTATTAGAGCACAATTGCTCCATTCCACCCTTACTTCCCCATGAACCTGATACAATGAATTGGTTTCATTCATTCAAATTCATCTCAATTTAGCTTAGTTACCTCTAATTAAGCATCTATTACACATTAGTTATATAGGAACCAACCCCTTAGTGCAAAATCCCTAATAACCCGAGACCCTCATCATAATTCAATTAACTAATTAACCCTCAATTTAACTTAATTTCTTAGTTTTAAACATCAACACTTAGTTGGATTCATAATTACAGTTCCTTTGGTGCAAGAATGGTCTCACATGACTAACATCAAATCCATTTCAAAACCATATGCAACCATGGATTCCCACTCAACAATTCAAGGAATCAAGAAGGGTTGAGAAGAACATGTCTATCCCTACCCCTCACCCTTCAAACCTGAGACCAACCCCATAGGAAACATAACAAAATTCTCATCAAAATCAACATGGATCTTAAAGGTTGAACATAGAAGATAAGAAGGATGAAAAATAAGAAGCAAGGACCCCTACTTGGACTCTTTAAGCTCGCAGGTATAGATGATGGGAAGTGATTAAGTTGCTTCAAATAAGAATCAAATTGGATGAGGAGGAAGAGGGGTGATGAGGAGTACTTTGGTCTTCAATAGCAACTTGATTTGAGCTCAAATGGAGGCTCATGCATGAGCTTGAAGGCAAGCTGCTAAGGCTATCCTGTTTTCACCCAAAATTGAGGGAGAAGAAACAGAGAATGTATGTGTTTATGTTGGATATTGTTGGATGGGAGGTATAAGGAAGGGTATGAACAACTTATCCATTAAGTTTAGGAGCTTGAGTTGCAGTTCCATGAGCTTTCAAGCTCTTAGGAAGATTTTGATCTTCAATTCTATGTTTCTAGCATCAAATTATGTCTTAGGAATTCATAAAATTCATATAGGATCTTAGTTTAGGCCAATTGATGTGAATTAGGTCCTAATTCTTACCAATATGTTAGTAACTTAGGGTGCAAGTAACTTCCATGCATGAAATCCTATTGGTTTAAATCTAATCAAGCTCTAACCACTTAAAAATATGACTTGAATTTAAGTCAATAACATCTAAGCTAAGTTGGTTCACTTTTGTGCATGAATTCTTATTGGTTCTAGAGTAATGATAGTTGTAATTCTTTTATTCTAATTATATTCCTAAGCATGAATAATTAATCTAACTTATCCTTATTCATTTTCTTAAGCCATATGAAGATCATAAAATCACAATTATCATCTAAGTATTTTCCATAATTAATAATTTTTTTAATAATTTTATCCTATTTATTCTAATTTCTACGCTATTTTTAAGTTAAGAAAATCATTAAAATTACTAAATTTAATTTCTTGAGCTAATAAAAATTACCATAATTCATTTTATTCACTTGTATCTTAATTATAAAATTTTCATATTTATCTTGGTTAATTTACTAATTTCTATTAGTATTTGGGTAATTTTAAACTTAAATTATGCTCTGTGTAATTGTAATTACCTACAAACTAACACAAAGATGCATAGAAATAGGAAAGTAAGCGTAGTAGTAGTTCTAATTATATTTATATAGTCTATATAAGTAAACTGGAGCAGAGGATGTTACATTTATCCTGATTTTATGATGAATTGGTATTGTTCTGACTTAAGAAATCAAGTTAGAGATGGTTGGTATCCATGGATGGCTATGGGAGGCCACCCATGGCTATAACCTATATGGCAGCTATGATGGCCATGTAAGATTCTACGATGGTGGCTCTAAGGAGGAAGGCAGGAGCTGGTTACTGTCTTGGTGGTGATATAAGGGTGGAAACCACCACCTCAAGGTGGCTTTGCAAAGCCTTGGTGGCTTTAAGGGTTACAATGGTGGCCTTATGGAAAAGAGGTAGAGCTGTTTAGTAGTGGCTAAGGTGGTATAAGGGTGGAAACTACCACTTTTTGGTGGCGGTGATGTAGGGTTGTTGGTGGTGGTGGCCACGATGACCACTACTTATGGAAGAAGAAGAGGAATCGAATGATATTGTGGTTGTTTTGTGGCTTTAGAGGTTGGAACCTGTTAGCCATGACAACCATCACCCAAGAGGGAGGGTGAATTGGGTATTTACAAAATTTTCAAAGAAACTTTGAGGAATTATGCATTTTGATATTTTCACTTAACACATGCAGCGGAATAAGTCTATCAAAGATACAACTATTGTAGATTACTCAAACACAACTTGGACTATGGAATAAATCAAGCAAATAAGTTAGATATCAAGTTATTAGAATTAAAACATCAAGATGACAAGATATGCAATAGATAAATATACTACACAAAATACTAAAATTAAATAGTGTAGGAAGGAAAGAATCAAACTCAAGAATTTATCTTGGTTCAGCCACCAACCACTTGTGGCCTACATCCAGTCCCCAAACTTAACTTGAGATTTTCTTCACTATCTCCTAGACTTCACAGGTGCTAGAAAAACTTTTGTACAAACAAGAGCACTCCTCACACCTTGGGATACCTCACCCTTGTACTAGAGCCCCCAACTCTTCAAGCTTCATAGGTGCTTGAAAGACTTTTACAAACTTGAGCCTCAAATTCAAGGGATACCTCACCCTTTTTTTTTATAATTTATACAAAGTATAGATGATAAGAAACTCTCTCAAGAGTAGATAATACAAACTGAAGCACTATGGGTATCAAGAATTTACACTTTGAAGCTCAAAATATGATTTTGATGATTCAAGGATCAAATCAAGTGTTCAAGAGTTTCTCCAAGTGTAAATGCTTCAATCTACACTTGTATATAGAGCCCAAGTGATAAAATAATCATTCGTAGTGTTTAGAAATGATTTTTTTTTATAAAAACTAGTCATTTATAGCCGTTATGAACATTTCTGGGCACTTGGTAATCGATTACATGGCCTCTGCTAAAGTTGTAATCTATTACAGGACTTGTGTAATCGATTACAGCATTTCTGGTTTTGAAAATTGACTTTAAAAGATCATAACTTCTTCATTTCTTATCCAATTAAAGCAAATGACCACTAATTGGAAAGATATTTAAGTCTATTTTCAAATGAAATAAGTTTCACAACAAACCTCAAATTATTTTGAAAGTTATTGTAAAAAGAGTAACCAAAAGTCAGCTTTTCAAAACCCAAACTTGACTATTTTTGAAAACTAACTTTAAATGGTCATAATTTCTTCATTTCTTATCCATTTAAAGCAAATAACCACTCATTGGAAAGATCTTTAAGTCTATTTTCATATGCAATAAGTACAATAAAACTCAAAGTATTTTGAAAGTTATGATTAAAATAGTAACCAAATGTCAGTTTTGTAAAACACAAACTTGACTATTTTTCAAAGGTTTGATCTACCACCAAGACTAGCTTTTCAAAAATAGTTTGTTGAGCATTTAAACATGTAAAAAATACTTTTAAAGATGTTAAAACATATTTGAGCTTAGTGTGATTCTCATTTACTTTTACACAATATCTAAGTCCTATAAGTTAAACTTGAAGAGTCTTGGGACTTGATCTTTGCACTTTCAATCCTTTAGCTTCTTGATATAATCAAAGCTTCCAAAAGTTTTCTTCTCTTCATATCTTGCAAAAGCTTGGAACATCTTTATCATTTTCATTCTTCTTGAGTTGAGCATACTTGTGATCTTTTGCTTTCTTATTGCAATGCTCATTCTTGGTACTTGGGCTATCCTACAAAGTATTACTCACTTAAAGCCAGAATAGTTAGTCCAAATTCATAACTCAATATCTTTATATGCATGATCTATAAAAGTACAACTCTAGTTAGTCTAACATGCATATAAGACTTTCATAGATACATCCAAATAAGATATTTATCAATTACTAATGGATATCTCTATAAAGGATGCAACAAAGAACATATGCAAAATATTTTTTTTGTCTTGTATTTGTCATCATCAAAACTTAACATATTAAACCTTTTTGGGCAAACTTATTTCCACAATCTCCCTCTTTTTGATGATGACAAATCTGTTAGTGTATGCCCTAGAGGCCAATACATTTTCTGTATTTACATACATTCTATTATGCTATTTTTATATATGAGGTATTTCAATTGTTGTGTTCTTTTTTTATAAACACAATAAAGTCCTTAGAATAGTAAGTTTGATGCCATAGGACATCAAGTGGATGACTTGATCGTGAGATCCTTTTAGTTACAACACTATTCTTAAATGTCCCTAGTCAAGTATTATTGTTAATTAGGACAACAATAATACATTGAGACTAGTATGTGCATAGACTGATGACCATATCTCACGGGTCATGGATATGAGATATCAAGTCTTCACATAGGTACACATTAGAGTAATGATGTACTGGACTGACCCACCATGAGAATGCTACATGGATCGTTACGTGAGTGTCATAAGCGATTTTCATAGTGACAATGGTGTCTGTGGTCCTTTGACCTGAAATCACTACGATTCCTACATGAGGAGTTGTGTGTTTTAATACCATCAAACGTCATCTATAACAAAGTGATTATAAAGTTAGTTATTGGACATACCGTAAATCATGCAGAGGCATGTGAGTGACCTAGATGGGATTTGTCACTCCTACATAACAGGAGCGATATCTTCGGGCCCCCTGATTGAGTGAGACTGCGAAATGCATGGCCATGCTCAAATGAGTTAATATGAGATATTGATCTCATTTGTTGTTACAAAGTCTACTCGAATATCAGGAAACGAATGATTGGACAATACAAGGGTGATGCATTCCATGCCTTGTGTTCAATCTAGATATCTTGACAAAGGGACTAAACGACACAGAAACATTGGTCACGAAAAGGTTATGTCAAATCACTGACATTCTTATTACTTGGGTAGCAGCGATGTGTTGCTAAATACCGCTCACTACTTATAATATTAAAATAGGATTTTAATATTACTGCCAACGTAATAAGAACCTACAGGGTCACACACATAAAGCAGACTAAAATTGGAGCAATGGATCTAAGTTGGACTTGGATTCAAATATGGGTCAGACTCATAACAAATGGGTCTAGGGTTGCACAGCTTACCTTGCTGCTGCTCACACTCACTTAAGGCAGTCATTATTATAAATAGTATTGCTAAGGGACTGCTAAGATAGATAATACAGAACCCTAGCTGCACTTACAGAAAAGTGAGTCAGAGAGCACAGGTTTCTTCTCTTCTCTTCGCAGCTAGCACTGTGTGGGAGACGTGAGGCTCCTCTTTGCAGACGTTAGATGTTCATGAGTCTGTTCGTGTGGATATCGCAGAGACATCGTTTCTATTACGGTGTTAGTGATTCATGCTTCAAGAGGTAAATCATTTAAAAACTCGGATTATAGCTTTTTCGCATGGATCCTCGGTGGGAATCCCTGTTTTCTGCTGCGTGATGTATTCGCAAAAATTCCCAACATTGGTATCAAAGCATCTTGCGAAACCATGATTCAGTTTTCTGTTTTCATTTACATGAAATAACATGTTTTCTGTTCTTGTTTTTTACTAAAGATATGATCTTTAATATGTTATTTCTGAAAACCGTATGAAACCCTTTGCGAAAACATATTCTGTTTCTTATGTTGTATGCAACACCATGATGTTGTTTTTAAAAACCCATGAAGATGTTCATATGTTTTGTGAAAATCGTTTTGTTTTAAGATGTATGTTTTTTGCGAAGCTTTCTGGTATGTATGTGATACGTACAACGTTATGGAATCCTTATTTTCAATGCGCGGCGCAAGGGTTTGGGAAACCTTATTCTTGGTTTGCGGTAGCAGGGGTTATGGAATCCTTGTTTCTGCACAAGAAGCGCGGTGCAAGGGGTTTTGGAAACCCTATTCTTGTTTTGTGGCAGCAGCATCAAGTGTTGATGTTGTTGAACGACGGCGCCAGAGGTTCAAGTGTTGAACGATGGCGCAAGGATTCCCCGTGGCACATGAAGTGTTCATGTTGTTTGGACTTAGGGTTCCGCACCGCACAAGGGTTCAAGAGATTCAGCGGAACCCCCGTGCTACCTCTGCGTAGTGTGTTATTCGAAAGCGCAATATTTTCTATCCTTTTATAACTCACGAAAAATAATTATGTATTATTGTTATGAGTTTATATGTTCTTTGTGATGCATGGTGCATGGTTATGGCCTTAGTCTTCTTTTTATGCCTTTTGGTTTTAATAAATATGACCTGCGTGTCGTGCCTTTCTCTCTACATTCTGATTGTACATTCTCTTCTCACCTAACTCCCCTCGAATGTAAAAGAGGTTTCTATATAATGTAATTATGATGTGGAGGTAAGAAGATGGCATCAAGTGAGGACGTTGATGGGAGATGCTTGGTGAAGCTGGCTAGTTATTGCTACTCTCTTAGGGGCCATAACCATGTCACTTTTATTATATGCCTTTTATGTATGAGATGCATGGATAATGTTTATGGTATGATAAATAGTTTAATAAATGGTGAGATCTAGTAATAATAATAATAATAATAATTCCCTCAAAGCAAATATTAAGTCATTATGTGATGCCTTCCAATGGCACTCTCGTCAGACTAGTATCGATCAAGTGCAGGTCTGCCAAAGCAGGATGCCTTTATCTATATTAGTAAGACGCGATGGGATAAAGGTAATATCCAACTGCCAACCATTGGGTCTGACTTAACTAGGTCATTTCAATAGGATTGAAGGCTTAGAGGCATGAAGTTAGGCTTTGGTCCATTAGATGGACTTGAATAAGTGTTATTCACCCAACTATCCATGAGTTACATGTGATGTAATTGGAAAGTGTTTCCTACCTAAATAACTGAATTTTGGGTGATCAGCCAAAGCTAACTCAAAACTAGGTGAAATATGGATCTTGACCCACTAGGAAATCTTACGATGGGATTTTCCGAGTCAATGCTGAGGGTCATTGACTTGAATAAAATAGTGGGAGGCATATTTAATTAAAAGACCTCATTAAATATGTTTATGCATGATACTTATATTTTGCATATTTCTGTTAATAGATTACCATGGTAACAAACACATCGGGTACTTTATCATTGTGATCCGTCCTTGAGAAAGACAAGTTGTCTAGAACGAATTTTCTAGACTGGTACAGGAATTTGAGGATTGTCCTCAAGCAAGAGAAAAAGCTGTATGTTTTGGAACAGCCTATTCTTGAGCCACCTACTATTAATGCCCCTAGAACTGAAAGAGATGCTTATAAGAAACATCAAGATGATGCCTTGGACATTGGATGTCTAATGCTGGCCACCATGAACTCTGAGCTCCAAAAGTAACATGAGAACATGGATGCATACGATATGATCGTACACCTTAAGAAGCTCTATCAAGAGCAGGCTAGGCATGAGAGATTCGAGGTCTTTAAAGCACTATTTCAAAGGCAAGTCGTAGTAAAGAAGCCCTGTTGGTGCTCATGTACTCAAGATGATTGGGTATATTGAAAACCTAGAGAGACTCGGTTTTCCTATGGGCCAAGAGTTGGCCACTAACTTAGTCCTGCAATCGTTGCCGAAAAGTTTTAGTCAATTTGTCATGAACTACAACATGAATGAGATTGACAAATCACTACCAGAGCTGCTAGGCATGTTGAGAACTGCTGAGCAGAATATTAACAAAGGCAAAGGGAAGGCCATAATGATGGTCCAAAAGAATAATGGCAAGAAACAGCAGAAAAAGCCTAAGGACAACTGGAAGGGCAAGGGCAAGGATAAGTCCAAGCCCAGCACTTCTGGCTTGAAACCAATGGGTGGAATGGCTAAGGAAGGTACATGCTTCCATTGTGGTCAGACCGGACATTGGAAGAGGAACTGTGCCAAGTTCCTGGAGGAGCTCAAAAAGAAGAAGGGAAGTGAGACTTCCACTTCAGGTATTTTTGTTATTGAAGTCAATTTATCTACTTCTGCATCATGGGTATTAGATACTGGATGTGGATCTCATATTTGTGTAAATGTACAGGATCTAAAGAGCAGTAACCATTGACAAAGGGCGAAGTCAACCTACGAGTGGGAAATGGAGCAAAGGTTGCTGCATTAGCTGTAGGGACTTATTTATTATCTTTGCCTACTGGGCTTGTAATAAAGTTAGAGAACTGCTATTTTGTGCCTGCTATTAGTAGGAATATCATTTCTGTTTCTTGTTTGGACAAGAAAGGTTTTTCTTTTATTATAAAGGACAAGTGTTGTTCTATTTATATGAATGATATTTTTTATGGTAGTGCACAATTGAGTAATGGACTTTATGTACTTGATCTCGAAACGCCCGTCTATAACATAAATACAAAGAGGTTTAAATCAAATGATCTGAACCCAACTTTTCTCTGGCATTGTCGTTTGGGCCACATAAATGAGAAACGCATCTCCAAACTACATAAAGATGGATTCTTGGACTCGTTTGATTTCGAATCATATGAGACATGTGAATCTTGTTTATTAGGGAAGAAGACAAAGGTCCCATTCACTGGACAAGGTGAAAGGGCTAGTGATCTTTTAGGCCTTATACATAGTGATGTATGTGGGCCACTAAACACACTTCCTAGGGGCGGTTTTCAATACTTCATTACATTTACTGATGATTTCAGTAGATATGGATTTGTATATCTTATGAAGCACAAATCAGAATCCTTTGAAAAGTTCAAAGAGTTCAAGAATGAAGTACAAAACCAACTTGGCAAGAGTATTAAAATCCTTCGATCAAATCGAGGAGGAGAATACTTAAGCCAACAGTTTGATGATCATCTGAAAGAGTGTGGGATAATATCTCAACTCACTCCACCAGGAACACCACAATGGAATGGTGTCTCTGAAAGGAGGAACCAGACCTTGTTAGATATAGTCCGATCCATGATGAGTCAAGCAAACCTTCCAGGCTCCTTCTGGGGACATGCTCTGTTAACAGCAGTTTTCACACTTAATCGTGTTCCATCTAAGACGGTTCAAAAGACACCATATAAGATATGGACTGGGAGACGACCCAATATGTCTTTCATAAAGATTTGGGGCTGCGAAGCTTATGTGAAACGTCAAGTTTCTGATAAGCTTGGACCTAAATCAGATAAATGCTTCTTTGTTGGAAACCAAGGGATACTTTTTCTATAATCCTACTGAGGGCAAAGTGTTTGTCGCACGGACAACTGTGTTTCTAGAAAGGGAGTTTATCTCCAAAGTGTTGGGAATTGCGGATCAAAATATCTCGCAGCGGAATAATAGGATTCCCACACAGGATCCATGCGAAAAATCCATAATCTGAGTTTTTTTTAAATTACCTCTTGAAGCGTGATAAACACAAGCGAGGTGAATCACCAACACCGTAATAGCGACGATGTTTCTGCGGTATCCACACGAACAGACTTGCAAAAGGAGTCACGCCTCTGTTTCGTGGTGCTAGCTGCGAATAGAAGAGAAGAACCTTTCACTGTCTCTCACTCACTTTCTTAGGTGAGGCTAGGGTTGTGATGTAACATCTATAGCAGCCCCCTTAACAGTACTATTTATAATAGTGGCTGCCTTAAGTGAGTGTGAGCAGTAGCAAGGTAAGCTGTGTAACCCTAAAACCCATCTGTCATGAGTTAGGCCCACAATTGAATCTGAGTCCAACTTGGATCCTTATTGCTCCAATTTAGTCTATTCTAAGTGTGCGACCCTGCAGGTTCTCATGACGTTGGTAGTAATATTAAAATCTCATTTTAATATTACAAACAGTGAGCGGTATCTAGCAACATATCACTGCTACCCAAGTAATGAGAATGTCAGTGATTTGACATAACCTATCCGTGATCAATGTTTCCGTGTAGTTTAGTCCCTTTGTCCAGGATATCAGTTGAACACAAGGCATGGAACGTGTCACCCTTGTTTAATTCAATCTTCAGTTTCCTGATTCCCGAGTAGATATAGTAATAACAAATGAGATCAATATCTCATATTGACTCATTTGAGCATGGCCATGCATTTCATAGTCTCACTCAATCAGGGGGCCCGAAGATATCACTCCTGTTATGTAGGAGGGACAAATCCCATCTAGGTCACTCACATTCCTCCACATGCATCGCAATGTGTCTAATAACTAACTTTATAATCATCTTGTTACAGATGACGTTTGATGGCATTTAAAACACACAACTCCTCATGTAGGAATCGTAGTGATTTCAGGTCAAAGAACCACATACACCATTATCACTATGAGAATCGCTTATGACACTCACGTAACGATGTGATATCTCATACACCATACACCATTACTCTAATATGTATCCATGTGTAGACTTGATATCTCATATCCATGACCCGTGAGATGTGGTCATCAGTCTATGCACATACTAGTCTCAATGCATTATTGTTGTCCTAATTAACAATAATACTTGACTAGGGACATTTAAGAATAGTGTTGTAACCAAAAGGATCTCACGATCAAGTCATCCACTTGATGTCCTATGGCATCAATCTTACTATTCTAAGGACTTTATTATGTTTATCAAAAAGAACACAATAAATGAAATGCCTCATATATATAAAATAGCATAATAGAATATATGCAAATACAGAAAATGTATTAGCCTCTAGGGCATACACCAACACAAAGGAACCAGTGGGAGAAAAGTAGAACTTGAAGAAGTTCAAGTTTCACAAAGCAGCAATGAACCAATGGTGGAAATAGAGCAGCCTCCACAAAATGTTATGGAACAGCAACCTACTCTAGTAGCACAAGACCTGCGTAAGTCTAACAGGATACATCATCAACTAGAGAGATATGGATTTCTCATGACCCAACAAGGTGACATATTGCTCATGGATCAAGATGAGCCTGTGACTTACCAGGAAGCCATTATTGGCCCAGAATCTGAGAAATGGCTTGAGGCCATGAGATCTGAAATGGATTCCATGTATGCCAACCAGGTATGGACCTTGGTTGACCCACCTGAAAGGGTAAAACCCATTGGGTGCAAATGGGTTTTCAAGAAGAAAACCGACATGGATGGTAATGTGCATACCTTTAAGGCGCTATTGGTGGCTAAAGGTTTCAAACAAATTCATGGTGTAGACTATGATGAGACTTTTTCCCCAGTTGTGATGCTTAAATCCGTTCGGATCTTGCTTGCTGTTGCAGCATACCATGATTATGAAATCTGGAAAATGGATGTCAAAACTGCTTTCCTTAATGGAAATCTTCTCGAAGGTGTGTACATGACACAACCTGAGGGTTTTGCCACTCCAGAGGCTGCTAGAAAAGTATGCAAGTTGCAACGATCTATTTATGGATTGAAGCAAGCTTCCAGAAGCTGGAATCTTCATTTTGATGATACAATAAAACAGTTTGGTTTCATTAAAAATGAAGAAGAATCTTATGTCTACAAGAAGGTTAGTGGGAGCACTATTATCATTCTGGTATTGTATGTGGATGACATACTACTTATTGGAAATGACATCCCTACCCTACAGTCCGTAAAAACTTGGTTAGGGAACTGCTTCTCTATAAAGGACTTGGGCTAAGCCACCTATGTATTAGGTATCAGGATCTATAGAGATAGATCACTGAGACTGCTTGGCCTAAGTCAGAGTACATACATAGACAAAGTGTTAAGACGATTTAACATGCATGAATCCAAGAAAGGACTCTTGCCTATGTCACATGGTATAAGCCTATCTAAGGCTCAATCCCCTTCCACCCAGGATGAGAGGGATCGCATGAGCAAGATTCCATATGCATCTGCAATCGGATCTATCATGTATGCCATGTTATGTACTCGACCAGACATCTCGTATGCTTTGAGCATGACGAGTAGGTACCAGTCTGATCCCGGTGAGAGTCACTGGACTGCTATCAAGAACATCCTTAAGTACTTGAGAAGGACTAAGGATTCATTCTTAGTATATGGAGGCGAGGAAGAGCTAGTTGTAAAAGGTTACACTGATGCTAGCTTCCAAATCGATAAGGTCGACTCCAGATCGTAATCAGGTTATGTTTTTTGCCTAAATGGTGGGGCTGTGAGCTGGAAGAGTTCAAAGCAAGAGACAGTCACTGATTCTACCACAGAGGCTGAGTATATTGCTGCCTCCAATGCAGCAAAGGAGGCCGTTTGGATCAGGAAGTTCATTACTGAACTTGGCACTATTCCTAGCATTGTGGACCCAATGGACCTCTATTGTGATAATAATGGAGCCATTGCACAAGCTAAGGAGCCTAGATCTCACCAGCGATCCAAATATATACTTAGGCGCTTCCATCTCATTCGAGAGATCATCGATAGAGGAGATGTGAAGATATGCAGAATACCAACAGATGATAACATTGCTGATCCACTGACGAAGCCTCTTGCACAGCAGAAGCATGAGGGTCATACTAGGTCTTTGGCATTAGATATATGCCTGATTAGCTCTAGTGCAAGTGAGAGATTATTGGTGTATGCCCTAGAGGCCAATACATTTTCTGTATTTACATATATTCTATTATGCTATTTTTATATATGAGGCATTTCATTTATTGTGTTCTTTTTTTATAAACATAATAAAGTCCTTAGAATAGTAAGTTTGATGCCATAGGACATCAAGTGGATGACTTGATCGTGAGATCCTTTTGGTTACAACACTATTCTTAAATGTCCCTAGTCAAGTATTATTGTTAATTAGGACAACAATAATACATTGAGACTAGTATGTGCATAGACTGATGACCATATCTCACGGGTCATGGATATGAGATATCAAGTCTTCACATGGGTACACATTAGAGTAATGATGTACTGGACTGACCCACCATGAGAACGCTACATGGATCGTTACGTGAGTGTCATAAACGATTCTCATAGTGACAATGGTATCTGTGGTCCTTTGACTTGAAATCACTACGATTCCTACATGAGAAGTTATGTGTTTTAATACCATCAAACGTCATCTATAACAAGGTGATTATAAAGTTAGTTATTGGACATACCGCAAATCATGCAGAGGGATGTGAGTGACCTAGATGGGATTTATCACTCCTACATAACAGGAGCGATATCTTCGGGCCCCCTGATTGAGTGAGACTGCGAAATGCATGGCCATCTCAAATGAGTTAATATGAGATATTGATCTCATTTGTTGTTACAAAGTCTACTCGAATATTAGGAAATGAATGATTGGACTATACAAGGGTGATGCATTCCATGCCTTGTGTTCAATCTAGATATCTTGACAAAGGGACTAAACGACACGGAAACATTGGTCACGGAAAGGTTATGTCAAATCACTGACATTTTTATTACTTGGGTAGCAGCGATGTGTTACTAGATACCGCTCACTGCTTATAATATTAAAATAGGATTTTAATATTACTGCCAATGTAATAAGAACCTGCAGGGTCACACACATAGAGCAGACTAAAATTGGAGCAATGGATTTAAGTTGGACTCGGATTCAAATATGGGCCAGACTCATAACAGATGGGTCTAGGGTTGCACAGCTTACCTTGCTGCTACTCACACTCACTTAAGGCAGTCACTATTATAAATAGTACTGCTAAGGGGCTGCTAAGATAGATAATACAAAACCCTAGCCGCACTTACAGAAAAGTGAGTCAGAGAGCACAGGTTTCTTCTCTTCTCTTCGCAACTAGCACTGTGTGGGAGACATGAGGCTCCTCTTTGCGGACGTTAGACGTTCATGAGTCTGGTCATGTGGATACCACAGAGACATCGTTTCTATTACGGTGTTAGTGATTCACGCTTCAAGAGGTAAATCATTTAAAAACTCGGATTATGGCTTTTTCGCATTGATTCTCGGTGGGAATCCCTGTTTTCCGCTGCGTGATGTATCTGCAAAAATTCCCAACAAAATCACCAAATAAAAAAATGTTGAGGAATATACAAGAATAAATATTCATGTAAGCATATCAAACAATAAGTATAAGAACATATTTTTTTTTCTAATTTTCACTCCCCCTATTTGACATCAACAAAAAGGCTTTGGAAGGAAAGATAATATTTTCACTCTCTTTATAGATAAAACTCATGTTTTCAAAGAGAGTAGGATTATCAAAACCAAAAAGTGCTTCAAGTTATTCAAAACATAATTATCTCCCCATATTTGATTCTACACATGATTTAAGAATAGAGAGGTGAAACAAGCATGCTTTCAAGATATAAAAGATTATTCATGTAATGCTTGTCACATTTTGGTACATCAACATTTAGTGTATGATAACAATAAGCTTAAGAAATTATGTCTAGCATATAATCTCTTGCATACCACATGATAAATAAGTACCACTTGATATCACTTATTAGGAGTTACAAAATATTTGTGTAAGAACATGGAATTAAGGTATTCAAATGAAAGATCATACAACTTACCACTTATCAAGCATTTCTCAATGAAAAAACTAAAAGATATGAAATTTAAGAATGTTTACCTTCTTTCATTGATGGAGGGAAGGAGAATAAGAGATGATCTTTATTGACATATTGATAGTATTAATAATAAAACACTTCATTTCAAATAAGGATGTAAGCCAAGAGATATAAGCAACAATTTAAGAGCTAGGTTCCTCCTTAAAATATGCATATTATCAATGTATAAAACATAATAGTTTAGCATAGTCATACATATATTTTTAGTCAATAAGGACATGGAAGAAAGATATGCAAGATAAGTAAGATAAGCTCCCCCTTATTGAAGCACAAGATAGATAAACAAAAATATACAAGTCCAGACCATGTAAGTACATTACCATAAAAGGTCATATTCTTAATCCATTAATCAAAAATCATTTTAAAAAATTCTCCCCCTTTCAAAAAAGAATTTTACAAGAGCACATTATATTTTCAAGAGCATTTTAGAAGGGTAGAGAGGTTTTATATTAAAACTACATATTCCTTTAGAATGATCAAACCCAAGTTAAAAGAACATATAAAAGTATATCTCCTCTCTTTCTCGTTGAACAAGAGCCTTGAGAAAATAAAACACTTTGAAGAACAAGGCTTATCTTTTGAAGTATCAAGATGGGCTTTATAGAATATTTCAAAAGATTTATTTGAAAACTTTCTTAAGCATTCTCTTAATATTTTAATAAAACATTTCAAAGCAAATGAAGAGGCTATTACATTTATAATACATATCGAATGATTTCCAAATTTTCAAGATAATTAGGAGGTGAAAATACTTTCAAGGTCTTAAGACAAGTTCAAATAATTCTCAAGGATATGAAACTTTAAAAGCTTCTTTTAAATATGATAAGAGATTTTACTTTAAAAAGAAAACTTTTTAGTCAAATCATAAACTCTTTTCGAAACAAGTGCATGATTCTCATAAGTGTTATACCACTAAGAAACCATATATTAAGAGAATCATAGATATAAAACATTCACCATGATAAAATATGCTATAGGGATCAAAGCATGTATAGAACTAATATCATCCACCCTATATGCAATGACAAAAATAGTAAGTTAATATCCAATTAGGCACTTTGTCAATGTTAAGCATACTTCTCATGTAAAGAAATCAGCTAATCATTTAAGATCAAATTATCAACAAGTATCATACAATCCATACCATATAGAATACAACAATAGCTTAGGGATAGAGATACTGGTTAAGAGAGTGATGCTTCTTTAGAATGTTCTTCATCTATTGGTCCTTTGAGTTTGAGTTTTCTTCCATTGCATATTTCATTCCATTGCACTTGAAGAAAGTCTCCTTATGTCCCTCTTCATCCAACTCTTCTCTTTATCCACTTATGTTTGTATGTTAAAATTTTGATGACTATATTTGAAACACATAGAGAAACTTGCAAAGCTAACTTCAAAAGTTCTTTAAATCATAAGCTATCATCAAATATCATTTAAGCTCATTTACAAGCATAATTTAGGTTGAAGGTTAATATATATATTGTAAAACATGTACCATATTATCAACCATGCATAGTTAGTTCTAAAGAGAATAAAAGAAGGATATATGCACTTGAATCCAAAAATATGGTTTAAGTCATTTAAGGCAAGATTCAAGTTTATCAAGAAACACATTATCAACATCAAAACTTAAATAAGCATTTTGGGACAAACAATGATCATGTAAGACATGTAATATCAAGTAAAAAATTCTAGTATGCACACATGCCAATAGCATTATTACTTTCATGATATATAGACAATTTTAAGTGAAAATGATTGTTCCCGCACTAAAAACCTTTTTAAAGCTACTGTGTAATCGATTACCATGTATGTGTAATTGATTACCAGCCCTCTGGAATACTTGTAATTGATTATAAGTTTGGTGTAATCGATTACCATCTTTCTGGGAATCTTGTAATCGATTACAAGATTAGTGTAATCGATTACTTGCTTGACAGAACTTTTGTAATTGATTACAAAGGTCTTGTAATCGATTACCAGATATCTAAAACTCAATTTTTGTATTTTAAACAGTAAATGACTAATCTTAAAGTTTTCAAAATGTCTCAAAGCAATTTCAAACATCATACAAGCATACCTAGACATTGTAGAACCTTATGTTACAATAAGAATAAACATAATCATGTATTAAACATAATATTCAAATTTTACCAAGTACACATAATTCTATCATTTACTTAAGGCCTACAAGGAATATACTTCATATTTATTGTCTTTTTAAGTGAATGTGCATAAGAGGTAAAAGTTTTTGATACCTTGGCCTTGGTAATCAAGGAAACGCTTTTCCTTACCCATTGCTTTTCTTTTGGTATTTTGAACTTTGCAAGTTCCACATTTTATACTTGAGAAGCTTTGGTTGAAGCCATCTTTCTTCTTTGACCAAAGCTTCTACCATTGGTCTTTGGAAGCATTATCCTTGATGATTCCTCTTTCTTTTGACCAATTTGTCCATTATTTTTAGAAACTTTCTACATAATTGAAACGCTAGGAAGACATTTTGATACCCACTTCATCTTGGGTCCTTCAATGTTAGTACTAGGGTATTTAGGATCTTTAGGAACCTATATCATATTATTTCTCATATAAAAATTTCTTCTATAATTATATAAATGAGAAATATGTCCTAAATGACTACAAAAGTTACAAACAATTGGATTTAATAATGGCTTGGTCTTTTGAAGATCATTTTTGGAAAACTTAAGCTTTTTTTTTGTTTTTACATTTTAAAGTATTTTTGCCATAAGCATTACTTGAAATTCCATGTGAAGTAACATCAATTTTATTCTCATTAACAAGCATGGAATGTAAACAATTAGAATCATTAGCTTTGGCAAATTTGAAATATAAGTCCTCAACTTGATTTTCTAAATTAATGCACTTTTCACAAGAAGTTGAGGTTTCACATTTCAAAGGCATTTCCTTATCAAGAAAAGCATATTCATTTTTCAAAATCTCAATTTCATTTTCAATAGAGGAAATGTTTTCTAAACAAGATGAGTTTTTCTTTTCTAAAAATAACAAATCATCATATAATTCATCATATGCACATTGTAGCTCATCATAGGAAGGACCATAAAAAGGATAAGTATCATTTACCTCAAAGTCCTTTTAGTCATATATGAAGTAGTTTCAATTTCAAGCATATTGGCTCTTTAAGGGAATAAGCATTTTCCTCATTGTTGTCCATCCAAGATTCAAGAACATCTTCCTTATCAATTTTATTTTGCTTTGTCTCTTCTTCAAATTGAGCACCATCATCATCAAGAAGTAGTGAGCTCATTTCCTTACTTTGAACATGTTCTTGAGGACATTTTTCAATGTTATCTTCCTCTAGAGGCTTTTGCTTTTCTTGCTCTCTATATATAACTTTATGCAAAAAATCATTATTAGCAAGATAGATAACATCAAGAGCATCCCATATATATTTAGCACTAGAGTAACTCTTAATTCTATCATAAGCATCATCATTCAAACTATTTCTCAAGATTTGCATAGCTCTAATGTTCAAGGAAAAACATTTATTGTCATAAGCATTCCAAGTTTGTTTTGGTTTAGGAAAAAATTCATCAAGCACAATATCCCACAAATCCAAATTAATAGATTGCATATGAAATTATATTCTAACTTTTCAATAAATGAAATGCACACCAATAAAGAATGGTGGTTTATTAATTTCAAAACCTTCCATTTTGAAAAGCTTTCAATGGTTGCCAAACAAACAATGATCTTTAACTCTAAGCGGTTAAGCTTTTAACAGAGCATGAAACTCTGATACCACTTGTTAGCCATGGTAACCATCACCCAAGAGGGGGGTGAATTGGGTGATTACAAATTTTTAAAGCACCTTTGACAAATTATACATTTAGACATTTTCAATCAACATATGCAGTGGAATAAGTTTGACAAAGGTACAACTATTAGATATTTCACAAAAAGCACTTAGGCTATAGGATAAATTAAAAAAATAAGCTAGATATCAAATTCAACTCAAGTATATATAATTAAAGCAAATGTAAAGGAGATAGAGTTAAGACGACTAAACACAAAGATTTATCCTGGTTCAGCCACCAACCACTTGTGGCCTATATCTAGTCCTCAAGTGAACCACCCGAGATTTTTCACTAAACCTTCAAGCTTGAACGGGTGCTTGAAAGCCTTTACAAAGTAGAGCAGTCAACACACCTTAGGATGCCTCACCCTTTGTGCTTAAGCCTCAAATTCAAGCGATACCTCACCCTTACAACTTTGAGGGATACCTCACTCTCTCTTTTACAGTTTATACAAATTATAGATGATAAGAAACTCTCTCAAGAGTGGATAATACAAATTGAAGCACTATGGGTATCAAGGATTTACACTTTGAAGCTCAAAATATGATTTTGATGATTCAAGAATCAAATCAAGTGTTCAAGAGTTTCTCTAAGTGTAAATGCCTTAATCTACACTTATATATAGAGCCCAAGTGATAAAATAGCCGTTGGTAGTGTTTAGAAATGATTTTTTATGAAAACTAGCAATTTATAGCCGTTATGAACATTTCTGGGCACTTGGTAATCAATTACACACTTCTGGTAATCGATTACATAGCCTCTGCCAAAGTTGTAATCGATTACAGGACTTGTGTAATCGATTACAGCATTTCTGGCTTTGAAAACTGACTTTAAAAGGTCATAACTTCTTCATTTCTTATCCGATTAAAGTAAATTACCACTAATTGGAATGATATTTGAGTCTATTTTCAAATGCAATAAGTTTCACAAAAACCTCAAATTATTTTGAAAGTTATGGTAAAAAGAGTAACCAAAGGTCAACTTTTCAAAACTCAAACTTGACTATTTTTGAAAACTAACTTTAAATGGTCATAACTTCTTCATTTCTTGTCCATTTAAAACAAATGACCACTCATTGGAAAGCTCTTTAAGTCTATTTTCATATGCAATAATTTTTATAATAAAACCCAAAGTATTTTGAAGGTTATGATTAAAATAGTAACCAAATATCAGTTTTGTAAAATACAAACTTGACTATCTTTTAAAGGTTTGAACTACCACTAAGACTAACTTTTCAAAAACAGTTTATTGGGCATTTAAAAATGTAAGAAACACTTTTAAAGATGTTAAAACATATTTGAGTTTAGTGTGATTCCCATTTACCTTTACACAAGATCTAAGTCCTATAAGTTAAACTTGAAGAGTCTTGAGACTTGATCTTTGCACTTTCAATCCTTTGGCTTCTTGATGTAATCCAAGCTTCCAAAAATTTTATTCTCTTCATATCTTGCAAAAGCTTGGAACATCTTTGTCATTTTCATTCTTCTTGAGTTAAGCATAGTTGTAATCTTTTGCTTTCTTGTTGCTATGCTCACTCTTAGTACTTGGACTATCCTACAAAGTATTACACACTTAAAGCAAGTATAGTTAGTCCAAATTCATAACTCAATATCTTTATATATCCATAAAAGCATAACTCTAGTTAGTCTAACATGCATATAAGACTTTCATAGATACATCCAAATAAGATATTTATCAATTACTAATGGATATCTCTATAAAGGATGCAACAAAGAACATATGCAAAATGTTCTTTTTGTCTTGTATTTGTCATCATCAAAACTTAACATATTAAACCATTTGGGACAAACTTATTTTCACAGAACCCACCACCTATGGTGGCCATAACTATGGCCAAGGTGAGGTGGTGGTGGGCACCAAGGGCCACCACAAGAACACCACCTTTAGGAACTCCTACTTTGGGGTTTTGATGGAAGTTGAGGCATGGTAGAAGCCACCAACATGGGTGACCGTCCACGGTGGTCCAAGGTGGTTTGACCCCAAGTACCACCACTTGCCCATGATGGTGATGTTAGTTGTAACACCCACCGTAGGGTGTCACATTTATGTTACTTTATTACCCAAAATACCCTCAATAGTTATAAAATGGGATGTTGCGATAAAAATACGAGTTGTAAATTTTTTTTTCTTCATGGATAACAATAAAATAGACTTAGCCGAAAATAAAACTATTATACAACAACCTCACACATAATTTACATCATATACATATTACACAAGTGTTGTCAGACTTATTTATTACAGACCATGTCTCGGAACAATAAACACACTTAAATAATTACACACATAGTTTATATCAGAATTCAAACTTGCCCAAGTTTAACTAAGTAGAAGACCCCTCAGACGGGTCCTCCTCGGGTTCCTCAGCAGGTAGGAATCCGTTATGACAAGTAGCCCTACGGACAGGTGTCCGGGCTGACGATACTATGCTAATTTTCGTTGGGACATAATTTCTAGTATCCCAATGTCGCCTGATATGCAATGGAAATTCAACATGAACAAAGATAGTCACATAGAAAAATGGATCTCCACGAAACAGTCTACTAATACTAACAGTCAGGTACCCCTCGTAAATAAGTCCTCGCTCATCGGGACTTGTCCTCCATTCTCCAGCTCCTCTGTGAAATTGTAGACGTACATATCCGAAGAAACTGGCTCTTGACGTCATACTGTCAGAATTCTGCATTCCCTGATGTGAGAAGTAGTTCCTCTTCTCCTTCTTGTACCGTTTCTTTCTCAACGTCTTCACCCAATTATAAATACAATATACAGATATACATACAAAGAGGTGAGATCA
This sequence comes from Ormosia semicastrata, assembly GCA_029884595.1. NCBI lineage: Eukaryota > Viridiplantae > Streptophyta > Magnoliopsida > Fabales > Fabaceae > Ormosia > Ormosia semicastrata. The sequence continues at coordinate 34,441,371 of JAQQTO010000044.1, read as the reverse complement.
CCTATGCCAATACCAGCATGATAGCACAAAGATAATACAAACAACATATCATATCATGATCACAATTATGCCATCATCATAGTGTAAAATAATAATTATCATCATGCCACTATCACTGTTTAAATCACAAAATAATTACAATAACACCATCATATAGATATAGATGCTCAGTTTCATGAATGCGCACATAGACTCAATGTCCTACTCCATGGAGCTAATACTCAAGTCGGAGAAATTGATCAAAACGATTTGCCGGTACCACGTGCTTCAAACCAAGTGCTATAATTATATCTTGCACATCTAGCACATACACGACAGTCGTTGTCAGATCTCGATTAAGAATAGTGTCTCAATCCGGATCATTGGTGTGTTGCATCCGTCTAACTCACGGTACAGAAGAGCTACCAACTGCCCAGTGTGAGCAACCCGCACCCCGATGCCCCCAAGGTTAACAAGTGACCTACACTACGCGTATCGCACCCACTCAAGAGGTGTACGTTTCTCCTAGGCAATTAGCCATATACAGTCCATCGGACCATTTTCAATGTATGTGTAATGCACCAATTACCAACCAAAGGTAAATCACATAATTTCTCATACAAAGTTCAAATACTATTTTACGTTCGTAAAATGGATTTATGCCAATTATAGGCAAATTGCTCAGTTTCTTGTATAGTATTCACATACTGATTTTTAACTGTAAAGTTTTGTATAATTAACAAAGAACCTTATATTATTGCATTTTTTTCTCATTCAAAAAATATTTTTGTCACGTTTTTTACGGTCACGTAATATTTTATTACGTAAACAACGATTTGTAACATTTCTATTACGTTTAAAAATCACATAAATTTTTTTTACTGTATTCTAAAATGCGTAAAAATATTCTTTCATTTTTAAATCGCATAGCGATTTTTCTACAACATTTCGATGGTGTAAAATATTTAAACGCTTTAAATATCGCGTAGAAATATTTTAACATTTTTTAAATCGCGTAATTTAAAAATTATGTTTTTGAGTTACGTAAATCCATTTTCACCATTTTTACCCTTTGTAAAATATTTCTTAACTTTAAAATATTATTTTGGACTTTTCTTACAATAATATAATTTCTTACTTTATTTTCTTCCTATTCTTAGTCAAAAAAATTCTTTTCCGTAATATATTTTCTCAAAATCACTTTTTATTGATTTAATTTTACAAAATCACATTTAGTTGATTTAATTACTGTTTCTAATTTTAAATTTTCTAACATTTTCCAAAACTCAATAAATAAATTCTACGTTAGTAAATTTAAGTTACAAACGTTTTCTTTTATATTTCTAAATCACTTCTAAAAATTAATTCTCTTTAAAATAATTTGAAGTTCAACACCTTCAATCTCCCTTTTTCTTTTATTTATGAAAATTCCACTTGATAACACTTTAATTCCTTTTTCAAAAATCATTATTTGAAAATTCTTATATTTTATAACATCAAAACATTTTTCTAAATTATCAAAACCTAATAGTTGGCCATTGGAACCATGAAATATTTTTCTTCTAACTTAAATAAATTCTATTCTTGTTTCTACACAAAATAAATTCATGAAAACTTAACTCCAAAAATCGTGTGCATTCTTTTTACAAAACAAACTCTTTTGTTTATTTTCTTTACTTCTCAAATCATTCAATTTTATTATTTATGAAAATATAATTTTGTGAACACCAATTTGGTTGATGTCTTATCCGAAATTTACTTTAGTTCAAGGACTAAAAATGAACTCCATAGTTCTTGAAAATTTTCAATAATAACTTTAGTCTTGGAAGTTCAAAACCGTGACCTCCTCCATGGCCTTTGGAGCCAAAATTTTGCTTATTTCAACATACATCCATCATAATATATTCAACATATATCATCATGTATATTATAAGCATACCATATAAACAAATAAAAATCATACTAAGCATGCATACACAAGTAAATCATGCAAAGCATATCAAGCATAGGCAAAAATAATCAAAGCACATAACACACATAACTTATTACATGACCATGGATATGAATCCTCACATGGATTCACCATCCACCAAATATAAAACTATCTCTCACCACCATGCTTGGTTGGTGAGATGGATCTCCCTCTTACCTCTTGAAGACAAGCTCTTCAAGCTCTCCTCCTTCTCCTTAATATTCGTGTGGCTCACAACAATTCCTAACAATTCTAAAATAATTAGTAAAATCACAAACAAAGCTTAATAATGACAAACCATGGAACAAACATGGCTTAGAAAATCATAAACATGAATTTAAACCATAGAAATTAAAGTTTACCTCCAAGAAAGTAAGCTAAAAGTGGGATTTTGAAGCACTTAGAGTGTGATTTTGGAAAAACTTTCTAAATGGAAAGTGTTTAGAATGTTGTTGAGCTTTAGGAAATGATGTGAGTGAAAATTATAGGTGAGTGATAGTATATTTTGTGGTGGAGACCGAACCAAAGGGAGAGAAAAGGAAGAAAAATGGTGCTTTGGTTCTTGGAATTTTTTAGAGAAAGTGTGGTAAGCTTTTTAATGAAAGAGAAAATGAAATTGTGAGAGTGAATATGGGTGGGCTGCTTTGCCGTGAATGAGTAGGAAATTTTAGGAGATTTGCATGAAGAAAAATATTTCATTTTGAGTGAACATGCTTTTCCACATGGCTTATGTCTTCATCCTTTTCTTTGGCCTAAAAAGCCTATACAAAATTGTCTCCCTTCTTCCTTGCTTCTCCAAACCGTCCCCCCCTCTTCATGCACTCCAAATATGACAATTTTCATAACCATCACTTTAAACCATCCTAACCATTGATTAAAAGAATGGTTTGGATTAAAAATAGTTACTCGGTTTAGGTTATAGATGGAAGACTTTGTTTGAGCCATTGGATCATTTTTGGCTTGCAATCCTAATCATTGAATGTGTCTCCAAAATGAAGAGTCAAGATTACACCTTCAAACTTTACATCCAAGGGTCCAAAATGGTTGTAGTCATTTTTGATGACCAATTCTCCACCATTGATCTAAATCCAAATCCAATGGTCATTAATGATCCATCTCCACCATTGATTAATTTTACATCCAAGGGTTGATAATGGTCATAGTCATTTATAAGACTAAATCTCTACTATTGATTTAATTTTTATCCAACGGTTATAATTGATCCTATTTACTTTTAAGATCAAATCTCCACCGTTGATTAAATCAAGATTAAATCTCCAACGGTAATTAAATCGATGGTGGATATCTAAACCACCAATATTGACTTAACAATATAGAATTTTATTTTTATCTATTATATCCTCATGAAAGAATATATTTACTGTATTTTTTATCATTCGATAATTAAATACAGTACAAAATACAGTAAAGGAAAATTTTCTAAAACTGTTTCTGAATTCAGGTTTAGTAAGATCCCCTGTCTCCGTCTAAACAGTACAAATTTTTCTATACGTAGAAAAAATTTCACTTTGCGGGACCCACCTGGGCCCATGTATGGCCACCTGAGCCCACATACACCTCGTGGGGCCCACAAACAGTAAAAATTTCAAAATCACACATAAAATCATAAAAATTAAAAAATTCACAAATATCAAATCAGATTACGTAAATTAATTAAGACTAAATAGTAAAAATTAATTTACGTAAATTTTTTCGACCCAAAAATTATTATTTTCCTGACACGGAACAAATTACTCAAAACGATCAAATATACAGATGAAATATTCAAAATAATTTTACAGTACACAGAAATCACTAAATAGTAGAATTTTGTTAACTGTCAAAATTACTATTTAATAAATAGAAAGTTTGGGGTGTTACAACTCTCCCCCACTAACAAAAGTTTCGTCCTCGAAACTTGATGAACTTGATTTCACATCCTCAGAATAAATAGGGATACTGTTCTTTTATCTTTTCTTCTAGTTCCCATGTAGCTTCCCCACTTATATCATCCCAAATAATTTTAACCAATGAAATTTCCTTACCTCGAAGTTGCTTTGTCTTTCGATCCTCAATCTTTACTGGAAAAGTTTCATAGGTTAAATTTTCCTTCAGCTGTACTATGTCTGGCTTGATAACATGAGTAGGATCAGAAATATATTTTCGTAGTTGTGATACGTGAAATACATTGTGAAGATTTGACAGAAAAGGTGGTAATGCAATCTGATATGCTACCAGACCCACCCTACGTAAAATCTGATATGGTCCGATAAACTTTGGAGTGAGCTTCTTGGACTTAAGCACTCGTCCAACACCCGTCATAGGTGTCACTCGCAAAAATACATGGTCACCTTCTTCAAATTCAAGAAATTTTCTCCTTTTATCAGCATAGTTCTTTTGTCAAGTTTGACTCATTCTCATCTTATCTTGAATCATCTTCACTTTCTCAGTTGTCTGTTGAACAATCTCTGGTCCTAACATAGCACTCTCACCATCATGATACCAACACAACGGTGTTCTGCATCGTCTCCCATATAATGCCTCATAGGGTGCCATCCCTATACTTGAATGGAAACTGTTATTGTATGTGAATTCTATCAATGGTAAGAATTCATCCCAACCTCCAGTTTGCTCCAGTACACAAGCTCTCAATAAATCTTCTAGGGACTGAATTGTTCTTTCTGACTGACCATCTGTTTGTGGATGGTAAGCAGAACTTAGACGTAGCTTTGTTCCCATTGCTTCTTGCAAACTATCCCAAAATCTCGACGTAAACCTTGGATCTCGATCTGAAATGATACTGGATGGTACACCATGAAGTCTAATAATTTCACTGATGTATACTTGAGCCAACTTTTCCATTGAGTATTTAATATTAATTGGCAAAAAGTGCACTAACTTAGTAAGCTGATCAACAATTACCCAAATGGCATCATGACCCTTCCGAGTCTTTGGTAATCCCATCACAAAATCCATTGCTATGTCATCCCATTTCCATTTGGGAATAGGCAAAGGTTGCAACACTCCTGAAGGTCTTTGATGTTCCACCTTAGCCTTCTGACAGACTAAACAAGATGATACATACTCTGCAACATCTTTCTTCATTCCTTGCCACCAATATAATTATTTTAAATCCTGGTACATCTTTGTGGCTCCTGGATGCATACTCAGTTTACTCCTGTGAGCTTCATCCAAAATCAATCTCCTAAGATCTAGATCATTAGGCACACAAACTCTTCCTTGAAACTTCAAAATTCCCTTAGCACCTTCGCTAAACTCTAACACTGCTCCTTGGCTCTTTGCTTCTTTTGCTTCTTGCAAATACTGATCACTGTTTTGTCCTTCACGGATCCTATCCATCAAATCATTTGAAATGGTGATCATGTTTAAATGCATCTTGCCCGGCGTCAATTTCACGGATAATCGTATATCCCGAAATTCTTCTATCAACTCCTTCTCTTTGATCATCATAACAGAAACACTAAGTATTTTTCTACTCAATGCATCCGCTACAACATTCGCCTTTTCGGGATGATACTGCAATTGAAAATCATAATCCTTCAGAAACTCTAACCAACGCCTTTGTCTCATGTTCAACTCTTTCTGGTCAAATAGATATTTTAAACTTTTATGATCACTAAAAACAGTGAATGATGCTCCATAGAGAAAATGTCTCCCCACCTTTAACGCAAATACCACAGCTGCTAACTCCAAGTCATGAGTCGGATAATTCCTCTCATGATTTTTCAACTGCCTTGAAGTATAAGCCACCACATTACGATTCTGCATAAGTACACAACCCAATCCTTGGTACGAAGCATCGCAATATACTTCGAAGGGTTCGTTTGGATCAAGTAGAATCAGTACCAGTGAAGTAGTTAATCGTCTTTTCAACTCCTGGAAACTTTCTTCGCATGCGTTAGTCCACACGAATGGCTGATTCTTTCGTGTAAGTTGGGTAAGAGGTCCTGCAATCTTCAAAAACCCCTCAATGAATCGTCTATAATAACCAGCTAATCCGATAAAACTACGAATTTCTGTTACAGTCTTTGGTCTTTCCCATTCCAAAACTGTCTCCACCTTGGAAGCATCGACTTTAATTCCTTCTTTTGATATCACGTGTCCCAAAAATTGAACTTCATTCAACCAAAATTCACATTTGGATAACTTGGCATATAACTTATTCTCCTTCAAAATTTGAAGAACCACCCTGAGATGTTCAGCATGTTCCTCCTGATTTCGAGAATAGATCAAAATGTCATCGATAAAGACGACGACAAACTTATCCAAGTATGAATGAAAAATTCTATTCATGAAGTCCATGAATATAGCTGGTGCATTTGTTACACCGAATGGCATCACAAGATATTCGTAATGCCCATAGCTCGTCCGGAATGCAGTCTTGGGAATATCCTCCACTTTCACACGTATCTGGTGATACCCAGAACGTAGATCAATCTTAGAAAATATTGTGGCTCCTCGCAACTGATCCATTAGATCATCTATCCTTGGAAGTGGATATTTATTCTTAATCGTGATTTTGTTTAATTGCCGATAGTCTACACATAGACGTGAAGTTCCATCCTTCTTCTTGACCAACAGTACTGGAGCTCCCCATGGTGACACACTAGGTCTCATAAATTGTTTCTCTAATAAATCCTCCAGCTGTTTCTTCAGTTCGGCTAATTCTACCACCGACATCCGATAGGGCGCTATAGATATTGGTCCGGCTCTAGGTATAAGGTCAATGGCAAACTCGATTTCCCTTACTGGTGGCAGTCCAGGTACATCTTCAGGAAATACTTCAGGAAATTCATTGACCACGAAAATATCCTTCAAGACATCTTCACATTGCACCTCTAAAGAAGATAACAATAGATACCCATGATCTCCTTCCTTCAAACAAGCTTTCACTTGAATAGTCGTTAGGAATCTAGAATCCTTAGCCTCAGGAAATACTAATGTCTTATTCGAACAATCAATTAGGATATGGTTAGAAGACAACCAATCCATTCCCAAGATTACATTAATCTTGGAAAGAGGCAGACAGATCAAGTCCACATAAAAGATTCTATCCCTAACACAGACAGGACAATTCAGGCATACTGTTGATGTAACTATAGACTTATCGAGGAGTAGCAACACTCAGATCATATGGCAATGCAGACACAGTCAATCCCAAACGCTCAACACAATCACATGCAATGAAAGAATGTGTTGCTCCTGAATCATAGAGTATGGTTAAAGGATTACCTTCAATAGTACCCTCCTCCATTATCAAATCCTCAGATTTAGCAGCTTCTTCTCCGCTCATTGTATAGACACGACCACCTGCCTGTGGCCTTGCAGTTCGAACATTTCCCACAGAGGATTCCTTCCTTATCTGATCACAGTCTTTGGAGAAATGTCCATGCTGTCCACACTTAAAACAAACAACCTCCTTATGTTGACAATCCTTCGTGAGATGATCCTTCCCACATTTGAAACATCGAATAGGAGTCCCAGCTTGACTCGCCTTATTACCGCTAGAACTTCCTCCCACAAATTACTTCTTCGTCTGACTTCCTATCGGTTTCACATACGGCTTTTGCTGAGAGTGATTTGCTTGATTATTCTTCCCTTTTTGGAACCTTGCAGGTCCAAAATTCTTATTTCTTGCCGCACGTTGATGATCAATCTCTTCAACTTTACGACATTTTTCAATCAAAGTTGGAAATTGATTAATCTCCAACATCGATACAGCTCTCTTAATATCCAGCTTTAATCCTTCTTCAAATTTCCTGCATTTCCAGCCCTCATCTGGATTCATCTGCAAATATCTCAAAAACTGAGACAGACTTTCAAATTTTGCCGCATACTCACTTACGGACATCAATCCTTGTCGTAAGCTCAGAAATTCCATTTCCTTCATATGCCTCACACTTGCTGGAAAATATTTCTCCAGAAATTTTTGCTTAAAAAGTTGCCATGTCACCATCCTTCCTTCGGCTTCCAACAGTCTTCTAGCTCCTGCCCACCATCGTTCACCATCTCCTACCAGCATAAAGGTTGCCAACGTAAGCTTCCGTTCATCAGCACATCCCATACCATCAAATATCTTTTCAAGTTCTTGGATCCAAAGTTCAACTTTCTCCGGATTAAACTCTCGATGAAATTTTGGTGGATTATTCCTTCGAAACTCTGACAAACTGTGTACATTCTCATTAGCCCGTTGATTTTGTTGTGCAACCACTTCCGCCATTCTCTGCATTGCTGCTACAGCTGCAGCCATGTTCAAATTATCATTCCCATTAAGTTCCATATCTGTGCTATTATTTCCACGTCCACGTCCTCGTCCTCGTCCAGTCATTACTTTCTTCACTCAAACTGGACAATACAAAGAAAGTAAGATCAATCTTTAAACAATATTATTTCTTTTCAGAAAACAATAACAGAGAATCACACAACACGAACAAGACAGACCTAGCCACAACCCCAAAAGACTCTAACTTGGGCTCTGGTACCAACTAATGTAACACCCACCGTAAGGTGTCACATTTATGTTACTTTATTACCCAAAATACCCTCAATAGTTATAAAATGGGATGTTGTGATAAAAATACGAGTTGTAAATTTTTTTTTCTTCATGGATAACAATAAAATAGACTTAGCCGAAAATAAAATTATTATACAACAACCTCACACATAATTTACATCATATACATATTACACAAGCGCTGTCAGGCTTATTTATTACAGACCATGTCTCGGAACAATAAACACACTTAAATAATTACACACATAGTTTATATCAGAATTCAAACTTGCCCAAGTTTAACTAAGTAGAAGACCCCTCAGACGGGTCCTCCTCGGGTTCCTCAGCAGGTAGGAATCCGTTATGACAAGTAGCCCTACGGACAGGTGTCCGGGCTGACGATACTATGTTAATTTTCATTGGGACATAATTTCTAGTATCCCAATGTCACCTGATATGCAACGAAAATTCAACATGAACAAAGATAGTCACATAGAAAAATGGATCTCCACGAAATAGTCTACTAATACTAACAGTCAGGTACCCCTCGTAAATAAGTCCTCGCTCATCGGGACTTGTCCTCCATTCTCCAGCTCCTCCGTGAAATTGTAGACGTACATATCCGAAGAAACTGGCTCTTGACGTCATACTGTCAGAATTCTGCATTCCCTGATGTGAGAAGTAGTTCCTCTTCTCCTTCTTGTACCGTTTCTTTCTCAACGTCTTCACCTAATTATAAATACAATATACAGATATACATACAAAGAGGTAAGATCACCTACGCCAATACCAGCATGATAGCAAAGAGATAATACAAACAACATATCATATCATGATCACAATTATGCCATCATCATAGTGTAAAATAATAATTACCATCATGCCACTATCACTATTTAAATCATAAAATAATTACAGTAACACCATCATATAGATATAGATGCTCAGTTTCATGCATGCGCACATAGACTCAATGTCCTACTCCATGGAGCTAATACTCAAGTCGGAGAAATTGATTGAAAAGATCTGCTGGTACCACGTGCTTCAGACCAAGTGCTATAATTATATCTTGCACATCTAGCACATACACGACAGTCGTTGTCAGATCTCGATTAAGAATAATGTCTCGGTCCGGATCATCGGTATGTTGCATCGGTCTAACTCACGGTACAGAAGAGCTACCAACTGCCCATTACGAGCAACCCGCACCCCGATGCCCCCAAGGTCAACAAGTGACCTACACTACGCATATTGCACCTACTCAAGAGGTGTACATTTCTCCTAAGCAATTAGCCATATACAGTCCATTGGACCATTTTCAATGTATGTGTAATGCACCAATTACCAACCAGAGGTAAATCACATAATTTCTTATACAAAGTTCAAATACTATTTTACGTTCGTAAAATGGATTTATGCTAATTATAGGCAAATTGCTCAGTTTCTTGTATAGTATTCACATACTAATTTTTAACTGTAAAGTTTACTGTATAATTAACAACAACCTTATATTATTGCATTTTTTTCTCATTCGAAAAATATTTTTGTCACATTTTTTACGGTCACGTAATATTTTATTACGTAAACAACGATTTGTAACATTTCTATTACGTTTAAAAATCGCATAAAATTTTTTTACTGTATTCTAAAATGCATAAAAATATTCTTTCATTTTTAAATCGCATAGCGATTTTTCTACAACATTTCGATGGTGTAAAATATTTAAACGCTTTAAAAATTGCGTAGAAATATTTTAACATTTTTCAAATCGCGTAATTTAAAAATTACGTTTTTGAGTTACGTAAATCCATTTTCACCATTTTTACCCTTCGTAAAATATTTCTTAACTTTAAAATATTATTTTGGACTTTTCTTACAATAATATAATTTCTTACTTTATTTTCTTCCTATTCTTAGTCAAAAAAATTCTTTTCCGTAATATATTTTCTCAAAATCACTTTTTATTGATTTAATTTTACAAAATCACATTTAGTTGATTTAATTACTATTTCTAATTTTAAATTTTCTAATGTTTTTCAAAATTCAATAAATAAATTCTACGTTAGTAAATTTAAGTTATAAACTTTTTCTTTTATATTTCTAAATCACTTCTAAAAATTAATTCTCTTTAAAATAATTTGAAGTTCAACACCTTCAATCTCCCTTTTTCTTTAATTTATGAAAATTCCACTTGATAATACTTTAATTCCCTTTTCAAAAATCATTATTTGAAAATTCTTATATTTTATAACATCAAAACATTTTTCTAAATTATCAAAACCTTATAGATGGCCTTTGGAACCATGAAATATTTTTCTTCTAACTTAAAGAAATTCTATTCTTGTTTCTACACAAAATAAATTCATGAAAACTTAACTCCAAAAATCGTGTGCATTCTTTTTACAAAACAAACTCTTTTGTTTATTTTCTTTACTTCTCAAATCATTCAATTTTATTATTTATGAAAATATAATTTTGTGAACACCAATTTGGTTGATGTCTTATCCGAAATTTACTTTAGTTCAAGGACTAAAAATGAACTCCATAGTTCTTGAAAAATTTCAATAATAACTTTAGTCTTGGAAGTTCAAAACCGTGACCTCCTCCATGGCCTTTGGAGCCAAAATTTTGCTTATTTCAACATACATCCATCATAATATATTCAACATATATCATCATGCTTATTATAAGCATACCATATAAACAAATAAAAATCATACTAAGCATGCATACACAAGTAAATCATGCAAAGCATATCAAGCATAGGCAAAAATAATCAAAGCACATAACACACATAACTTATTACATGACCATGGATATGAATCCTCACATGGATTCACCATCCACCAAATATAAAACTATCTCTCACCACCATGCTTGGTTGGTGAGATGGATCTCCCTCTTACCTCTTGAAGACAAGCTCTTCAAGCTCTCCTCCTTCTCCTTAATATTCGTGTGGCTCACAACAATTCCTAACAATTCTAAAATAATTAGTAAAATCACAAACAAAGCTTAATAATAACAAACCATGGAACAAACATGGCTTAGAAAATCATAAACATGAATTTAAACCATAGAAATTAAAGTTTACCTCCAAGGAAGTAAGCTAAAAGTGGGATTTTGAAGCACTTAGAGTGTGATTTTGGGAAAACTTTCTAAATGGAAAGTGTTTAGAATGTTGTTGAGCTTTAGGAAATGATGTGAGTGAAAATTATAGGCGAGTGATAGTATATTTTGTGGTGGAGACCGAACCAAATGGAGAGAAAAGGAAGAAAAATGGTGCTTTGGTTCTTGGAATTTTTGAGAGAAAGTGTTGTAAGCTTTTTGATGAAAGAGAAAATGAAATTGTGAGAGTGAATATGGGTGGGCTGCTTTGCCATGAATGAGTAGGAAATTTTAGGAGATTTGCATGAAGAAAAATATTTCATTTTGAGTGCACATGCTTTTCCACATGGCTTATGTCTTCATCCTTTTCTTTGGCCTAAAAAGCCTATACAAAATTGTCTCCCTTCTTCCTTGCTTCTCCAAACCGTCCCCCCCTCTTCATGCACTGCAAATGTGACAATTTTCATAACCATCACTTTAAACCATCCTAACCATTGATTAAAAGAATGGTTTGGATTAAAAATAGTTACTAGGTTTAGGTTATAGATGGAAGACTTTGTTTAAGCCATTGGATCATTTTTAGCTTGCAATCCTAATCATTGAATGTGTCTCCAAAATGAAGAGTCAAGATTACACCTTCAAACTTTACATCCAAGGGTCCAAAATGGTTGTAATCATTTTTGATGACCAATTCTCCACCATTGATCTAAATCCAAATTCAATGGTCATTAATGATTCATCTCCACCATTGATTAATTTTACATCCAAGGGTTGATAATGGTCATAGTCATTTATAAGACTAAATCTCTACTCTTGATTTAATTTTTATCCAACGGTTATAATTGTTCCTATTTACTTTTAAGATCAAATCTCCACCGTTGATTAAATCAAGATTAAATCTCCAACGGTAATTAAATCGATGGTGGATATCCAAACCACCAATATTGACTTAACAATATAGAATTTTATTTTTATCTATTATATCCTCATGAAAGAATATATTTACTGTATTTTTTATCATTCGATAATTAAATACAGTACAAAATACAGTAAAGGAAAATTTTCTAAAACTATTTTTGAATTCAGGTTTAGTAAGATCCCCTGTCTCCGTCTAAATAGTATAAATTTTTCTATACGTAGAAAATTTTTCACTTTGCGGGACCCACCTGGGCCCATGTATGACCACCTGGGCCCACATACACCTCGTGGGGCCCACAAACAGTAAAAATTTTAAAATCACACATAAAATCACAAAAATTAAAAAATTCACAAATATCAAATCAGATTACGTAAATTAATTAAGACTAAATAGTAAAAATTAATTTACGTAAATTTTTTCGGCCCAAAAATTATTATTTTCCTGACACGGAACAAATTACTCAAAACAATCAAATATACAGATGGAATATTCAAAATAATTTTACAGTACACAGAAATCACTAAACAGTAGAATTCTGTTAACTGTCAAAATTACTATTTAATAAATAGAAAGTTTGGGGTGTTACATTAGTTCAAGGCCGGACCTAAGTGACCTCTAGCTTTGGACTGGCCTCAGGCTAGGGTGACCCTAGTTGCACTCGATAGCCAAGGTTAGCAAGAACCCTAGGACGAGTTAGTTAATACCATTAAAGGTCAATGGGTTGATTATTAAAGCCATAGGAGAATTTACAAGTCTCAGACTGATGCAAATTGAGTATTGAGTTAATAATCCCTTAGGCCTTATGCTCGTAGGGAAATTAAATGATGTAAGACAATACTTATATGTATGTCTAAGGGTTATGTATGATGTGTTACTTGAATGTCCTATTATCTCAAATGAGGCTTGAATATATGCTTGAGATTGTATTTAGGTATTGGTAACTACTTATTATGATAATGTATACCCTGCACTGGTTGTTATATTAATACAATGACATGAGAATTGTGATAATGCAATGTAAAGCTCTTAATAGTTATATGAACATGAAATGTGATATATGATGCCTTATACAACTACTCATTGAAAATAGTAAGCATTTCCAAAATGATGGATAAGTGCATCTTACCAACAAAGTAAGGCCCTTATCAATAAGTTGCAAGGATAGAATTTTCCTTGCTTGGATAGGTGTTATGAGACACGTACACCTACTAAGAGTGGGCTAGCTCATGTCTGACAAACAAACTATCTTGCAGAAGGAGGGTCATTCCCCCTTAGAGGATAAAAGTTGTCTCATAAAGGGAATTGCTAAATGTGATGCCTAACGACCTAATTATAAGCATTTCATTCATATTGCATTGATATTATTTGTAACTAATATTTTGTTAAATTTTATGATCATTTAAAGAAAACTGGCTTGAAAGGAACCTCTGCCTATGGATAATGACTTATAAGATTTTTCAGCTTATAACTGATATTTTCTTTTCAATCCTAGGTAGCTAGATTCATTATTGTAACACCCCAAAATTTACTATTTCTCAGTAATATCTGAATTGTACTATTTTATGATTTTTTGTGTGCTGTAAATTTATTTTGACTGTTCTATGACTGTTTTTGATCTTTGTGTGTGATTTACTTTGAGTTAGGAAAATAATAATTTTCGAGCCGGGGAAAATCTTTAACGATTTATTCGGAGCTAGGGGAGCTTACTAAACCCGAATCCGAGAGATACATTACCCAATCTTTTAATTTTTAGAATTTATCTGTGAAATAAAAATATTTTGTGTATTATTATCTGTTGGACAGTATCTACTGATTTGCGAGCAGTAGCTTCTGTCCATTGGGTAATAGATCTTGTATCTTTTGTCCGTTGGACAATAGACTGGGAAAAGTCTTTGTGACTCATAATTTGGTGAACCAATAGGAATTGGTTAATGTTAATGGCTTGAATTTTCTAAACCAATAGAAATTGATCAACAATAATGGCTAGACTAGTTAGCCAAGAAACTAAGTAATCTAACTAAGTTAACCTAAAGCCTAAGTAGTAGCTAAATGGAACAAACTTAGTTTGCTACTCCTTAGAGCTCCACAGTTTCAAGGAGATTCTAGAGCCTTCTAGAATGCATGATTCACCTAGTGTGACCAATGCATAACCTAAGCCTTGTAACTAAATAGTTAGCCATGTAACTAAGTGAACTAACTAAGTTAGCTTAAGTGTAACTAGGAACTAAATGAATCAAAACTTAGTTACCTTTTCTTCATGTGCTCCACGGCCACTTAGTGCTTCTAGGATGTTCATGAATAAGTTAATCATCTAATGTGACTAAGGAGTGATCACTTAATGACATAAGCCATGTGAAACCATGTGCTTAGTTTTTATCTTGTTGAATAAGTTTTAAACTTCCTATCCTATGCACTCCACGGCCAAGCTCAAGTAAAATTGGATATTTCACTTCATCAATATCACTTTGTGACATAAACTATTCACTCCATTCTCTCTCATCCAAGAACAACAAAAAAAACTCCATTCTCTCCCTCTTGAGAAGCTTTCAGCCTCCACATCTAACACCAACATCCAATCTCCTATAATTTCATCCAACACCATTTTTTTAACCTCGACAAGATTCTAAACACCTTTCATGTTATAAGTTTCACCTAGTTCATCCATTTGGTGCTTCAAAATCAAGCTAGAGTTTTCTATTCCTAAAGGTAAAATCTTGGTTTCTTGATTCTAAATTGATTCTTGAGTTTCTAATCCATGATTGTTCCATGGTTTTCTTTTTTTCAAGCTTAGTTTATGCCTTTGTCTTGGTTTAAGCTTGTTAGGGTTCTTCTTTGGAGACTCACAAAAATTCTTAGGAGAATCAACTTGAAGGATTTTGTCTTCCTTGAGGTAAGAGGGAGATTAACCTCATCAATCAAGTGTTGGTGGTGAAGGAATGACTTGTTTGTGGTGAAAAATCCATAAAGATCTATTCACTTGTGTAGTTTAAGTTTGCTTTGTTTGAGATGATTTTTGGTTGGTATGATTTATAACTTTGATTATATGCTTGAATATGTGATTGTGGAAGCATGTTGATTATTGTATATAGCATGACGTGATTTATATGATGAGGATGAGTATGAAGGTTCCAAAGAACCTATGGAGGTTCACGGCCTCAACACCATCAAGGGAGCAAAATGTTTTAAATTATTTTCCTAATCATGGATTAAATGATTTAATGACAAGGAATTGGATTAAAGGTTTTTACAAAGAATAAGGTGTTAGAAAATAATTAAATATGATTTATGAAGCATATAGTGTAATTCGGCCAACATGCCTATTTTTGATATTCTAGATCCAAAATTATTTTACTAAGTGTAGACTTAGGTATTTAATTAATAGGAAATTAATTTGATAGGTTTTTAGACATAAAAAGAATGTAAACTAATTTTTAGAATAAGTTCTGAGAAATAATGGAAAATGTTACTTAAAGAATTTTTAATAATAGAATATGGTAGATAAAGCCAAAATAATTATTTTATGTGAAAAGTATTAGAGAAACGTCACTTATTTTCAAAATAGTGATTTTTAAAGCTATCAAATTGAGAAAATGATTTAAAATTATTACGCGATTGAGAAAATGTTTAAAAATCCCTACGTGATTTAGAAAATGTTTGAAAATATTTCTGCGATTATGAAAACGCTGGAAAATACTTACACGATTTGAAAACATAAGAAAAATATTTTGCAATTGTGAAAACATGATAAAATGTTTACGCGATTGGAAATAACAGCAAGTTACTGTCAGGCTGTTATTGTGGGCCCGGTTATGTTAAAAAGTGATACCACCAAGAGATGGCGTGTGTGTGTGAAATACTGTGAGAATGATGATTGTATGTGTATTTGAATCATACATCATGCATTGAAAAGCAAGTTAGCTTAATTGGTTAAGGTAATATGCCTAGGAGATTGAATTTACACCTTCGTGCGAGTGAAAATTACGTAGTTACGATCTTCGGTGATCTTGGAAACGTCGGGATGTGGAATGTCATATTTGGCCAGATGGTAACATCTCTGTGTCGTGGTATCCTATGCAAATACACCGACGATCTTGACGGAGTTACTACTCTTTTCGTGATTAGTTGAGAGTGTCTTGTATGAGCTATGTTGTGCACATTGATATAATATATTAGCACATGATTTGAGGCTGATGATATACAGACATGTACTCCATATCTTTCTCTCTGAAATTGTGATTAGCTCTATGGAGTAGGAATGGGTCTATGTGCATATGCATAGTTAGTCAACATATTGACATGATAATTATGTTTATATGATATTTTATCTATGATGTGATAATATGATTCAATATATTAATACTATATCTATATATTTATTATCATTTTCTATACTGTCATACTGGTATTGATGTAGGGGATCTCACGTCTTAACTGTGTTGTATTTATTTTATTGTGTATGTTTGATGAAGACTGAGGAGACGAGGAAGCTGGAAATTCTACTTTCCATCAGTAACAGTTTTCTTTGTTTGTTTGAATGGTGGCAAGGCGCCAAGTGCTGGGTTTTGTTCAAGTACAGTTCCACGGTGGAACTGACGCTTGGAGATTTGATTTAGATAATGAACGTTTTGTTTACACCAGGGACTTAACTTTAAACCTGAGTGGAACCCGTGATGGGACTCCCGTTTTGACTCAACATGCGTCTGTGCGTCTTGAGTTCTCAATGCCAATACGAGAACTCTGGGATGGTACTGTTTATACCCCACGGGAGGACTCTGTAGTGTCTTCAGCTAGAATCCCTGTCAAGCAACCGATGTACCCGCCTGGGTTCTTTGATGACATAGAGGAGGAGGATCCTTCAGAGTGCCCGAATCCTTAGTTCAGTTTTTAGAGGTTCTGGTTTAGTAGTTATGTTTTGATGTACATATTGTATATTTCATCTTTTGGGAGTTGGTGTATTTATGTAAATTATTTGGGAACAAGGTTTGAAATATCTATGTATATTCTGGTGTGTTTATTCCAGTTACAAGTTGTATTTATGGTTTTTATTTATTTTATTTATTTCACTTATTCCACAAATGAAATTTTAAAATTAATGATTTTACAAGATCAATTCTTTTACAACTTGGATAAGTTATATTAGGATTAGTCTTAAATGTGATACCCTATGGTGGGTGTTGCAATTATGATGTCACTTTCTTATAGATTTAATAATAATTCCTAAAATTCTCACTCCTCGATGTTTTTCCATGATATATCTACAGTCTAAAGATGCTACTATGTAGCATATACTTTTAGTTCATTGAAGGTGAGTAGGTGTACTCTGTGGACTGGAAAATCTCCAATCAGCATAATCTCCAATGTTCCATTAAGCCAACTCACTTAGTTTTCCTCCACACACATGTGCACTGGCTAGGTCTTTGAAAGATTGAATGTGTAACATCCATATACTAATACTAATAGCCTATCTGAATCATGTATTAGAAATTAGGATTAGGCATACCATTTATATACTAATAACATTTCTTAGTAAAAATATTTATGAAATATATAAAATTATGAGCCTCTTGAGGGAATATAATATACATCTAACTGAAAGTGATATGTATACAAAGTTGTACTTCACAGTACATTAGATACAAGATATGCCTCCAAGACACAATTTCTTACAAGTTATATACAAATTCTTATGCAAAAGTAGTAAAAACTATTCTAATTCTTTGACTCAGTTTGCTGCAAAATCCTTTTCTAGAATTATCATGGAAATTCAAACAAAATGAGATGAGAATCATAAAATTCTCAGTAGTCCATTGCATAAACCATATTATCATAATAATTCCAGCTACTTCGAGAAAAATCAAATAATCTCAACTAATAATTAATAGAAAGGTGGCTAATGCCAAAAGGATTTTCTTTCTCTTCCCGAAGCAGAATATCTTAATTTTACATCATTTATAAAAATCATTTTCCTATGCAAGTTATATCTCATTCAATATCAATAAGTCAAGAGGTGATAAGCTCGTATTTATGTGAAGCTAGTCATTTAAACATCAATCATCATTTTAAAAAAAATTCCAAGCACATTCTGTAACACCCCAAAAATTATTTATTTCATCACAGATAATCATTTCATAATATTTAAGATTTTTAGGAATTTTTCTGGAATTTTTTGGAAACGTCAAAAATTTTAATATATTCCTCGTTTTGCATGCACACTGAGCAGAGTCAGTGAAACACCCCAAAAATTATTTGTTTTGTGATGAATAGTCATTTTTTAATATTTATGATTTTTGGAAATTTTTCTAGATTTTTCTAAAAATGTCAAATATTTTAGTATATTCCTCGTTTTGCATGCGCACGAGGTGGACCTGGGAAAGCGAAATATTTTCCCTGAGGCTGGTAAAACCTTGAACTGTCAACCTGTCGATAGGAGATTTTACTAAACCCGAGACCGGACATAATTTATGAGGTTCACATTTCTCAAGGTTCTAGCTGATTAATAAAATCACTGTACCGAAAAATTTTTGATGAATAGTAAATATCATTTTCATTAACTATAACTTTTGTTCACTGGAAAATAATTCTAACAGAGTAATTAATCATTTGTTCTAGAGTGTTTAATTAAGGAGACAACCTTACTTTTCACTTTATCGAGAAACGTGTGAAGCCTCTCAAGGAAGCCTTAAGGAAGCTTTTAGGAAATTTCCTCCCAAGCTTCCCAAGAAAGCTACTCACTCTCTCTCTCCTCCCTCTCACTCACGGCTACTGCACCCTTGGGAGCCCAAAATTGTGCATCAATTTAATTAATCAACCTATTCACATTTTCAACAATCCTAAAAAGCTATCATCTTTATTTTCCTATGCACTTTCTCTCTCTACCTTCTTCTACCTTTGCATTTTCTCCTCCTTCTCTCTAGGAGAGGCTCATGGCCAGCACCTCCACAAGCCCTCCACCATCACTAAAATTCCAACCAAATACATTTTCTTAATCTCCTTCATCATCTAAACATTTTTGTAGTTGGTGATTCTTGAAAAAGCTTTCATCTTTACCACTTTCTTCAAGCTTAGGGTTTTTGGGTAAGGTTTTTGATTCTTCACTCTCTTTTCCCCATTTTCATTTTTATGGTCTCTTTTGTGACCATCTATACCATATTTTCCAAGCATTGATGTGATCTTGATGAGATTGAAATTTCTAGGGTTTGGTTGGGTGCAAATCCAAAAATTGCAAGGAGCTCAAGGAGGATTCTTTTGCTTGTTTTCTTCTCTTTGGTGAGAGGAAGATACTCCTCCTCAACCTCTCTTAGGAGTAAGGAACTTCGATTTATGATTGGTTGTGAGAAAACCCTATTGAGGGTTATTCTTTGTTTGTATAATTTGTATGATTACATATTGTTGTTAATTTGTTTAAGTTGTTTGATTTATTGGCTATGTACATTGATATACTTGGATGGATTGGAGCACTTGAAATGGAAGAAAATGACCTAGATTTCCTTTTGGGGGGCTCACAGTTTTTGGGGCCAAAATTAGGGTTCTTGGTGAAAATTTATAATAAGTGGAAGAAATAGCTAATCAAGTGGACAACATGTAATTAACGAATTGAAAATTTGGAATCCTAAAATTTAGTGAGGCTCACGGCCTCTAGGGTTAATAATAACCTAATTATGTAAATTCATACAACTACGACATTTAATTAATCAAGCAAATAAATAAGAGGATTATGTAATGGATAGAAATAAATTTAGTAACCTAAAGGAATTCTTTGGACCTTAAACACAAATAAGGATGTGTGAGACTTGGTAAGACTTAGAATTAATTCTTTAAGTGAATAAGACTAAGTTCAAAGTAAGGAACCTAATTATGAAAAGAATTTCATAAGAGACATCACTTTGAAGTGGAACTTAACTAATTTGGACAATTAGGGATTATCTAGGATTTCATAAAATGGAAAGAACCAAGAATGGAACTTTACCTAAAAGACTTAGAGTGATTTTCAATTAAAGTAAGGACATGAGTATAAGTGAGAACATTAAATAATTCCATAATGTACCAAAAATATAATGTACCATTGGAAGGCTTTAGACTATTTAATGTGGGTCCATATGTGGGACCAAGAATATTATGATGCTTACTTTGGCCAATTGTGGCATATTGTGGAAAAGTATATAATGATGAATATACATGTTATATGCTTTGAGTCATCATGCAGTGTGAAAGTCCGTTGGACTGTTGTTAAGGCCATGTTGCCCAGGAGATTGAATACACCTTTGTACGGGTGCGAGTAGACTAGTGTAGGTGATTCTGTTGACCTTGGGGGCGTCGGGGCATGGGTATCTCATAGTGGACAGTTGGTAGCCCAACTGGGCCGTGAGATAAACTGATGCAAATGCACCGACGATCCGGACGTGACACTGTCCTATATCGTGATCTAGCGTAGAATGTCTGTACAATGCCTTGATGTGCACGTGGATAAACTGATGAATTATAGCACTTTGGCCGCGACAGCCGAGTTGCAGACATGTCTCCTGATCTTTTTCTCCGATTGTTTGTGTCTAGTTCCATGGAGTAGGATTTTGGTGTTGTATGCATATGCATAATGAGTCCATATATTATCTGACATTTTAATTCTTATGATATATTAGAACTGTCACTGTACTGATGTATAATTGCCTGGAACTGCTTAATTGTTTATTGCTTTTACTTAATATTTATTATTATTACCTTTTGAGATGCTATGTGGGTGCATTGCGTTGTTTTGTTTCTCTACTGCCATAATTGGTAATGATGGTAGGATATCTTACCTTTTTCTTGTGTTTCTATTATTTCTGCCTATTTATAAATATGTTTCATCGAAGACGTCGGCAATGAGGGTGAAGCTCCCGAATTTCTCGGCATCTGGCCCAGACCGCGACTAGCACCTACTGTTAGATCATGGCGGCACGCTCACACAAATTTTTAGGTGATGTGCGTCGGACTTTCCTAGGAGGGCCAGACTGCTGGCACATTAACCTAAACTCTAATCGCTGTGTCTACTTGGGAGACGTGTCGATTTCACTGGCTTGGGGGCGTCATGAACTGCCGATCTTCACTTGCAGCGTCAGTTTACGTCTGGAGTTTTATTTGCCCATCAGGGAGATGTGGGGTGATCGTTACTACACCCCACATGAGGATTCTTTTGATTCCACTGCTCGGGCTCCGGCCCGTAACTCAGTGGCTCCTATGGAGGTTTCCTCGGAGGAGGAAGATCCTGAGGAGGATCCCGAGGAGGATCCTGACACGATTCCTCCTCATCTTAGGGACTGACACTGCCGATACCTGCTGATGGCTATCAAGGTATATTTTGAGGGCCTGATGTGTCATTATTTTTGGTGGGCTGTATATTTATGATCTCTTGGGGCATACATGTATAATTTTACTTTTTGTATATTCAAGCACTGTAATCAAACAAGTTTAATATAATGATATATCGTTGTTCATGTATATGTGTTTGATGTATGCTTTATTTCTATTTTACTATTCATTATAATTGTGTCTTATCACTATTTTAATTAATTATAACAAAAAATATATACTCACTAATTTAATCACACGATTACAACTAAGTAAATTTATATTCATAAAAAGAATCGGGTCTTAATGCTCATTTTTATTTTCCGCATTGTTAATGACAATATGACGCTCCCTCCCAAAAAGGGGCATTACATTAAGTTTATCAGAGCCCTGGTTTATGTTTCTTTGGGTCTTGTGATTGAGTCTGTCTTATTTGTGCTGTGTGAATCTCTGTGTTTAGTATTCCTAGTGGATACAACTGACTTTCCTTGTGTTTTTCAGCTAATCTGAATTGAGAAAACAAGATGGCACGAGGTGGAGATATGGCTGCTGCTATAGAGGCTATGCAGAGGATGGCTGAAGTCATAGCATGACAGACTGAATGAGCTACTCAACAACAAGAGAGAGTTGCTCAGCAACAAGAGAGGGCTGCTTAACAGCTCGAAGCTACTGCTGACGCTCAAAACTTGGCAGAGTTTCATCGCCACAATCCTCCCCAATTCAAAGGAGAGTTCAATCTGGATAAAGCCAGTC
This sequence comes from Ormosia semicastrata, assembly GCA_029884595.1. Lineage (NCBI taxonomy): Eukaryota > Viridiplantae > Streptophyta > Magnoliopsida > Fabales > Fabaceae > Ormosia > Ormosia semicastrata. The sequence continues at coordinate 34,418,805 of JAQQTO010000044.1, read as the reverse complement.
TATGGATCAAAGAGTTAGAGAAAGTTTTTCGAGGCATGAATTACGCCGAGAATAAGAAGGTGACTTATGCTACCTTTATGTTGGTTGGCAATGCTGAGAACTGGTGGTGCGGGACGCAAAGAATGCTAGAGGCTAAAAATCACGAAATCACTTGGGATTTATTCAAGGATAAGTTCTTGGATAAGTACTTTCCCGTGAGCGCGAGGCACGTGAAGGAGATGGAGTTTCTCAACCTAAGGCAGGGGAACATGACCGTTAGTGAATATGTAACGAGATTTGAAAACTTGTCACAGTTTTCAATGTACTTTCAGCACCAACCAAATGAAGCCTGGAAGTGTCAGAAGTTTACAGAGGGATTGAGATATGAAGTGAAGAAAGCTGTTATCATACTGAAAATCAACTAGTTCTCAGAGTTGCTAGATACGTGCTGCGAAGTGGAAGCTTTAGAGCAAGCTAGAGATACAAGGAGCAGGAACTTTGGACCTACAAGGTTCCAAAGGGGCGGTGGCAATAGTTCTAACCGCTTCCAAAAGAAGCCCTATTCCAGGCCAACGGGAAACCAGCAACAGACAGCGGGTGGAAGTTCTAGTGGAGGTTCTACTGGGAACTAGACCGACCAAAATGTGGCGTATCCCTCCAAATGCCTGAAGTATGGGAAAGATCATCTCAAGAGGGATTGCACTATAAAGGGGATTATCTGTTTCAGATGTGGCAAGCCTGGCCACGTATCCCGAGACTGCAACCAAGCGAAAGCTAAACCTTCAGTCAATGCTGCAAGGGCCAACAAAATGCAAGTAGGAGGATGAGCTATACCATGAGCAGAGCCAAAGCCTCCGAGTCTGAAGACTTGATTCAAGGAGAGGGCACCATAGAAGGTAACCTTTTAATTGTACTATATGATTCTAGGGCAACCCATTCTTTCATATCTTATGACTGTGTGCTACGACTTGGTTTGCTAGTGTCTACCTTACCTTTTGATCTGACTGTTTCTATCCTCACTGATAAACCGGTAGTTACTACCAAAATCTATTTAAATTGTCCCTAGATTGTTGAAGGTCGAATCTTTTCTGTCGATTTGATCTATTTACCCTTTTCTCAACTAGATGTAATTTTAGGGATGGACTGGTTGTCTTCCAACCATGTTCTATTAGATTGTTCAAGAAAAACCATAGTTTTCCCTGTGGATGAGGATTCTAGATTCTTGACGGCCAACCAAGTTCAAGCTCTCTTGAAAGAAGGAGCTCACGGATACATGCTACTGTCTTCTTTGAAAGTTGAGAGTGAGGTTGATGTAAACACAATTCCAGTGGTGAATGAATTTTCTAAAGTCTTTCTTGAGGATGTACCAGGCTTACCACTAGCACGAGAAATAGAATTTGCTATTGACCTGGTACCTGCAGCTGGTCCCGTGTCTATAGCACCTTATAGGATGTCACCAACAGAATTAGATGAACTTAAGAAGCTGCTAGAGGAGCTTTTGGAAAAGTAATTCGTCAGATCGAGTGCGTCACCTTGGGGAGCACCAGTACTATTAGTTCGAAAGAATGACGGTTCATCAAGGTTGTGCATGGACTACAGATAACTAAACAAAGTGACAATCAAGAATAAATATCTACTCCCAAGAATTGATGACTTAATGGACCAACTGAAGGGAGTAGCGGTATTTTCAAAAATTGATCTACGATCTGGGTATCATCAGATACGAGTGAAGATGGAGGATATACCTAAGACTGCTTGTCGTACCCGATACGACCATTATGAGTACTTCGTGATCCTGTTTGGAGTGATGAATACGCCTGCTATCTTCATAGACTATATAAACCAGATTTTTCATCCTTATTTAGACAGGTTTGTTGTTGTCTTCATCGATGACATCTTGATCTATTCTCAAAATCAGGAGGATCATGTTGAACACCTCAGTATAGTTCTCCAGATTCTGAAGGAGAAAGAATTGTATGCCAAACTGTCAAAATGTGAATTTTGGCTGGAAGAAGTTAAGTTTTTGGGTCATGTAATCTTGAAGGATAGGATTGCGGTGGATCCATCAAAAGTGGAGGCAATGCTACAATAGGAAAAGCCTAAGTCAGTGATGGAGATTCATAGCTTCGTGGGATTGGCCGGATATTACCGGAGGTTCATTGAGGGATTCTCCAAGATTGCAAGACCTCTTACTCAACTCACGAGGAAGAACCAAGCTTTGAGTGGATCAACAGCTGTGAACAGAGTTTTCAAGAGTTGAAGAGATGGCTAACTACCTTGCCAGTATTAGTGCTACCTGATCCGAATGAGCCCTTCAAGGTGTATTGTGACGCTTCATACCAAGGACTAGGATCTGTGCTTATGCAACATGGAAGAGCGGTGGCTTATGCTTCAAGGCAATTGCGAATGCATGAGAAGAACTACCTAACCCACGACTTGGAGTTAGCGGCTGTGGTTTTTGCTCTGAAGATATGGAGGCATTTCCTATATGGAGTGACGTTCAACATCTTTAGTGATTACAAAAGTTTGAAATACTTGTATGATCAGAAGGAGTTGAACATGAGGCAGCGGAGCTGGTTGGAGTTCCTGAAGGATTATGATTTCCAACTTCTATATAACCCCGGCAAGGCAAACATTGTGGCAGACGCCTTGAGTAGGAAGATGATCAGTGTCTCTGCCCTAATGATCAAGGAAAAGGATCTAATAGAGCAGTTCAGAGATGTATGGTCTTTTGTGGAATTAGAACCATGAAAGATCTGCATGAACATGGTCACTATCTCAAGTGAGCTGATGGAGGACATACGGGAAAAGCAGAAGGTCGACAAGTTCTTGTAAGAAATGAGAGAGCTAGTGAAGCAAGGCAACGAAACAGCATTTGCGGAAAGAACAGATGAAATTCTGAGATTCTGGGGTAGAGTCTGTATTCCCCGTGACCAAGAGCTTAGAGAGTATATTATCGACCATGCTCACACAAGCTAGTTGAATATGAATCCGGGCATAACAAAAATGTATTAAGACTTGAAGAAGTTATTTTGGTGGCATGGAATGAAGAGTGACGTCACTAGGCATGTATCGACCTGTCTGGTTTGTCAGAAAGCTAAAGTGAAACATCAAAGACTCACAGGATTGCTGTAACCATTGTCTATTCCTGAATGGAAGTGGGACAGCATTACAATGGATTTTGTAGTAGGTTTGCCAAGGAGAAGGACATGACTCGATTTAGGTAATTGTCGATCGAATCACGAAATCAGCGCATTTCCTCCCGATCAACATAAAGTACAAACTGGAGAAACTGACCTAATTGTATATTGGAGAAATTGTTAGACTGTACAGTGTGCCTACGAGTATTATTTCAGATAGGGATCTGAGATTCACTTCGAAGTTCTGGCACAGTCTACAAGAAGCATTAGGGACAAAGTTACGTCTAAGTTCTGCTTATCATCCACAAACCGATGGCCAATCGGAGAGAACGATCCAATCATTGGAAGATTTGCTTAGAGCTTGCACCATAGAACAGACTGGAAGTTGGGATGACATTCTACCGTTGATAGAGTTCTCCTACAACAACAGTTATCATTCAAGCATAGGGATGGCACCCTATGAGGCTCTATATGGATGGCAGTGTCGGACACCTCTATGTTGGTACCAAGACGGCGAGTGCCTCACTATTGGACCAGATGTTGTATAGCAGACGGCTGAAAAAGTAAAGATGATTCAGGAGAAGATGAGGACCGCTCAGAGCCGACAAAAGAGTTATGCAGACAAAAGAAGAAAACCTCTTCAGTTTGAGGAAGGCGAGCATGTATTTTTAAAAGTCACACCTACGACTAGGGTAGGCTGGGCCTTGAAATCTAGAAAACTCACTCCAAAATTTCTTGGACCATACCAAATTATTTGCCGAGTAGGTCCAGTAGCCTATCAAGTAGCCTTACCCCCTTTCCTCTCAAACATTCACAATGTCTTCCATGTGTCTCAACTGCGAAAATACATTCCTGACCCAAGTCATGTCATAGCACTAGATACAGTACAATTAAAAGAGAACTTAACCTATGAGGCACCTCCTACAAGAATTGAGGATAGAAGGATAGAGCAACTAAGAGGCAAGGAGATCTCATCGGTAAAGGTAATCTGGAATGAAACAACTGGAGATGCAACCTGGGAGCTGGAAGACAAGATGAATGAGCAACACCCACAACTATTCTAAGGTATGAAAATTTCGAGGATGAAATTTCTTTTTGGAAGGGGAGAGTTGTAAAACCCCAAAAATTATTTATTTCATCATAGATAATCATTTCATAATATTTAATATTTTTAGGAATTTTTTTGGAATTTTTTTAAAATGTCAAATATTTTAATATATTCCTCGTTTTGCATATACACTGAGCAGAGTCAGTGAAACACCTCGAAAATTGTTTGTTTTGTGATGAATATTCATTTTTCAATATTTATGATTTTTAAAAATTTTTCTAGATTTTTCTGAAAATGTCAAATATTTTAGTATATTTCTCGTTTTACGTGCGTGCTGGCGAAGCCAGGAAAATGAAATGTTTTTCCTAAGATTGGTAAAACCTTGAGTTGTAGATCTTTCGACAGGGGATCTTACTAAACCCGAGGTCAGGCACAATTTACTAAGTTCATATTTTTCAAGGTCTAGCTAATCAATAAAATCACTGTACCGAAATTTTTTTTAATGAATAGTAAATATCATTTTCATTAACTGTAACTTTTATTCTCTGGAAAATAATTCTAGTAGAGTAATTAATCATCTGTTCTAGACTGTTTAATTAAGGAGACAACCTTATTTTTTACTTCATCGAGAAACGTGCAAAGCTTCTCAAGGAAGCCTCAAGGAAGCTTTTAGGAAATTTCCGCCTAAGCTTCCCAAGGAAGTTACTCACCCTTTCTCTCCTCCCTCTCACTCACGGCTATTGCACCCTTGGGAGCCCAAAATTGTGCATCAATTTAATTAATCAACCTATTCATATTTTTAAAAATCCTAAAAAGCTATCATCTTTATTTTCCTATGCACTTTCTCTCTCTACCTTCTTCTTCCTTTGCATTTTCTCCTCCTTCTCTCTAGGAGAGGCTCACGGCCAGCACCTCCTCAAGCCCTCCACCATCACTAAAATTCCAACCAAATACATTTTCTTAATCTCCTCCATCATCTAAACACTTCTCTAGTTGGTAATTCTTGAAAAAGCTTTCATCTTTACCACTTTCTTCAAGTTTCAAGCTTCAAGCTTAGGGTTTTTGAGTAAGGTTCTTGATTCTTCACTATCTTTTCCCCATTTTCATTTTTATGGTCTCCTTTGTGACCATCTATACCTTATTTTTCAAGCATTGGTGTTATCTTGATGAGATTGAAATTTCTAGGGTTTGGTTGGGTGCAAATCCGAAAATTGCAAGGAGCTCAAGGAGGGTTCTTTTACTTGTTTTTTTCTCTTTGGTAAGAGGAAAATACTCCTCCTCAACCTCTCTTAGGAGTAAGGAACTTTGATTTATGATTGGTTGTGAGAAAACCCTATTGAGGGTTATTCTTTGTTTATATGATTTGTATGATTACATGTTGTTGTTAATTTGTTTAAGTTGTTTGATTTATTGGCTATGTTCATTGATATACTTGGATGGATTGGAACACTTGAAATGGAAGAAAATGAACTAGATTTCCTTTAGAGGGGCTCACGGTTTTTGGGGCCAAAATTAGGGTTCTTGGTGAAAATTTATAATAAGTGGAAGACATAGCTAATCAAGTGGACAACATGTAATTAACGAATTGAAAATTTGGAATCCTAAAATTTAGTGAGGCTCACGGCCTCTAGGGTTAATAATGACCTAATTATGTAAATTCATACAACTATGACATTTAATTAATCAAGCAAATAAATAAGAGGATTATGTAATGGATAGAAATAAATTTAGTAACCTAAAGGAATTCTTTGGACCTTAAACACAAATAAGGATGTGTGAGACTTGGTAAGACTTAGAATTAATTCTTTAAGTGAATAAGACTAAGTTCAAAGTAAGGAACCTAATTATGAAAAGAATTTCATAAGAGACATCACTTTGAAGTGGAACTTAACTAATTTGGACAATTAGGAATTATCTAGGATTTCATAAAATGGAAAGAACCAAGAATGGAACTTTACCTAAAAGACTTAGAGTGATTTTCAATTAAAGTAAGGACATGAGTGTAAGTGAGAACATTAAATAATTCCATAATGTACCAAAAATATAATGTACCATTGGAAGGCTTTAGACTATTTAATGTGGGTCCATATGTGGGACCAAGAATATTATGATGCTTACTTTGGCCAATTGTGGCATATTGTGGAAAAGTATGTAATGATGAATATACATGTTATATGCATTGAGTCATCATACATTGTGAAAGTCCGTTGGACTGTTGTTAAGGCCATGTTGCCCAGGAGATTGAATACACCTTTGTGCGGGTGCGAGTAGACTAGTGTAGGTGATTCTGTTGACCTTGGGGGCGTCGGGGCACGGGCATCTCATAGTGGACAGTTGGTAGCCCAACTGGGCCGTGAGATAAACTGATGCGAACGCACCGACGATCCGGACGTGACACTGTCCTATATCGTGATCTAGCGTAGAATGTCTGTACAATGCCTTGATGTGCACGTGGATAAACTGATGAATTATAGCACTTTGGCCGCGGTAGCCGAGTTGCAGACATGTCTCCTGATCTTTCTCTCTGATTGTTTATGTCTAGTTCCATGGAGTAGGATTTTGGTGTTGTATGCATGTGCATAATGAGTCCATATATTATCTGGCATTTTAATTCTTATGATATATTGGAACTATCACTATACTGATGTATAATTGCCTGGAACTGCGTAACTATTTATTGCTGTTACTTAATGTTTATTATTATTACCTCTTGAGATGCTATGTGGGCGCTTTACGCCGTTTTGTTTCTCTACTGCCATAATTAGTAATGATGGTAGGATGTCTTACCTCTTTCTTGTGTTTCTATTATTTCTGCCTGTTTATAAATATGTTTCATCGAAGACGTCAGTAAAGAGGGTGAAGCTCCCGAATTTCCCAGCTTCTAGCCCAAACCGCGACTAGCACCTACTGTTAGATCATGGCGGCACGCTCACATGGATTTTTAGGTGATGTGCGTCTGACCTTCCTGGCAGGGCCAGACTGCTGGCACATCAACCAAAACTCCGATCGCTATGTCTACTTGGGATACGTGTCAATTTCACTGGCTTGGGGGCGTCATGAACTGTTGATCTTCACTTGCAGCATCAGTTTACGTCTAGAGTTTTATTTGCCCATCAGGGAGATGTGGGGTGATCGTTACTACACCCCACAGGAGGATTCTTTTGATTCCACTGCTCGGGCTCCGGCCCATAACTCGGTGGCTCCTATAGAGGTTTCCTTGGAGGAGGAAGATCCTGAGGAGGATCTCGAGGAGGATCCTGACACGATTCCTCCTCATCTTAGGGACTGATACTGTTGATAGCTACTGATGGCTATCAGGGTATATTTTGAAGGCCCGATGTGTCATTATTTTTGGTGGGTTGTATATTTATGATCTCTTGGGGCATACATGTATAATTTTGCTTTTTGTATATTCAGACGCTGTAATCAAACAAGTTTAATATAATGATATATCGTTGTTCATGTTTGTTGGTTTGATGTATGCTTTATTTGTATTTTACTATTCATTACAATTGTGTCTTATCACTATTTTTATTAATTATAACAAAAAAAAATATACTCGCTAATTTAATCACACGATTACAACTAAGTAAATTTATATTCATAAAAAGAACCGGGTCTTAACGCTCATTTTTATTTTTCACATTGTAAATGAGAATGTGACGCTCCCTCCCAAAAAGGGGCGTTACACATTCTCACAGATAAAGAGGGAATGTCCATCCTCTTACAACCTTGATAATGAGGGAATGTCTATCCTCAATATAGATATTCAAGTAGAGAGGGAATATTCATCCTCAACTACTTTAATAGGGAGGGAATCATTCATTCTCACACTATCAATCATCTAGGATCACCCCAAGTAGAGAGGGAATATCCATCCTCAACTACTTAATATATAGGAAAAGCTTAGGTAAAGAAAGAAGGAATGTCCTTCCTCAACCTCAATTACTCTAGTAGGGGGAATGTCCATCCTCAAACTGAACACTCACCGTAGGGTATCACATTTAAGACTAATCCTAATATAACTTACCTAAGTTGTAAAAGAATTAATCTTGTAAAAACATCAATTTTAAAATTTCGTTTGCAGAATAAAATATAATAAGATAAACTGAATTAAAACATTAGTAAGACTTGTAATAAACACACCAAAATATATATTTACATCATATTACAAAACTTGTCCAAATAATTTACATAAATACAACCTTGTTTCCAAAAGTAAAATACAAACCTAACTACTAAGCGGTACTCTGTAAACAAACCTAAGGATTTGGTTCCTCGGAAGGATCTTCCTCCTCCTCTACATTATCATCGAAGAACCCAGACGGATACAGACGCCTCATAGGGGTTCTTGCCGATGATACTACAGAATTCTCTTGGGGTGTATAGACAGACACAACTCTACCCCTGAGTTCACAAATGGGCATCGTGAATTCTAAACGCATAGTTGCATGTTGAGTTAACACGGAAATCCTATCCAGGGTTCCACTCAAGCTCATAGTCAAGTCCCCGGTGTAAACAAACCTCTCATTATTATAGTAAAACCTCCAGGCATTAGCTCCCCCGTGGAACTGAACCCTGACAAAACCTAAGACTTGTCGTCTTGCCGCCATACAAACAAATAAAGAAAACTGCTACTGAAGATAAACAGGGTCCCTTGCCTCCTCATTCCCTCAGTCTTCAATAAACACATACAATGAAACAGATATAACATAACAACGACGTGAGATCTCCTACATCAATACTAGTGTGGCAGTAAAAGAAATGACAGCAAATAAATAGCATATTATATTCAAACATTAAATCATATTGTCATATCACAGATAATAATTTAAACAAACTTAAATAACTAATCAATATGCTGACCCACAATGTATATGTATAATGACCAATTCCTACTCCATGGAGCTAAACACAGTTTCAGAGAAAAGATCCAAAAGACATATTTGTCACTCGGCTGCCGTGAACAAAAGTGCTATAATATATCAATTTTGTCAAAAGTGTACTTCAGACATTGGACAAGACATTCTACACCAAATCACGATATAGGACAGTGTCTCGGTTTAGCTCATCGGTGCATTTGCATCGATATTCCCCACGGACAGAAGAGCTAACAACCATCCATTGTGAGGTACCTGCACCCCGATGCCCCCAAGGTCAATAAGTGACCTACACTTGTCTACTCGCACCCGCACTTAAGTGTAATTCATCTCCTAGGCATACAGCCTTAACCAAACAAGCAAATACGTTTTTCTATGCATGATATATGATTCAAACACACATACAATTATTATTTTTCACAATATTTCATATATTCCCACCATGTCTTGGAGGTATAAATATCCAACACAACCGGGCCCACCACAACTGTCCGATAGCAAACTACTGTTTACGCTCAATCGCATAGCGATATTATCACATTTTTTATATCGCAGAACATTTTTCCTACGTTTTTAAATCACGTAAGGATTTTCCAACACTTTCTAAATTACGTAAACATTTTATTGTGTTTTCTCAATCGTGTAGCCTAAAATTACTATTTTTGAGTCGTGTAAATATTTTTCAACGTATTTTCAATTACGTAAAATGTTTCTAACATATTTAAACCAAAAATAATGTTTTTTCTCAAAAATTTGATTTTATTTCTACTATTTGCATAATAGTCCCTCATTAAATAATATTTACATAATAATCCTTGTTTGAATAATATTTTCATAATAGTCCCTCCTAAAATAATATTTACAAAATAGTCTCTCTTTAGATAATATTTGCAAAATAGTCCCTCTAAAAATTAGTATTTTTACTGTTTCTTAGAAAATTGTGTTTCTTTGATTTACTTAAGATATTACAGCTCAAATTTTCCTAACGCGCTTCAAAACCTATAGGGTGAGTTATACGTTAGAAATTTTCAAGTATTGACATTTATTTTTATTTCATAACTTAATTATTTAATTATGTCAATTTTTATTCTAAAAAGTATATTGCTTTAAATTTAGGTTCAAAACCTACCAAAATAATTTCCTTCTCATTTAAACACCTAAGTCCACACTTAGTAAAATAATTTTGGATCTAAGTTATGAAAAATGGCAAGTTGACCGAAATCCATCTAGAGTTTCATAATTCATCATTTAGTTCTTTTTAGCATTTATTCCTTGCAAAAACACTTAATTTATTCTTCTTGTCATAAAATCATTTACTTCTTGGTTAGGAAAATAATTTGGAACCCTAGGTTCCTTTTGAAGTGTGGAGGCCGTGTGCCTCATAGGTCCTTTGGGACCTTCATACAATAATTCCTTCATGTGATTCACATCTTATATTACACATAAATTTGCATGCTTTCCAATGCATACATACAAGCATATTATCAAAGTTATAATCATACCAACACAAATGCAAACATATTTTTAAAACCAAAAACATAACAAATACAACCAAAGAAAGCATAGAAAAATAAGTGAATAAATCTTTATGGATTTTTCACCACAAACAACCCATTTCCTCACCACCAACACATAGTTGATGAGGTTAATCTCCTTCTTATCTCAAGAGAGACAAAATCTTCAAGTCCTCCTTCCTCTTGAATTCGTGAGCTTCAAACAAAAATCCCTAAAAATCTTAAACAAATTCTAAAGTCATAAACAAAGCTTAAGAACCAAGAACCATGTATCAATCATGGTCTAGAAAATCAAAAATTCATCTTAGGATCAAAGAATCAAAAGATTACCTTTGAAGTAGTAAGCCAAAGCTTGGTTTTTGATGCACTTAGAGTAGGATTTTGATAAAACTTTCTAAAAGAAAAGTGTTTAAAATGAGGTTTAGCTTTAGAAAGTCAGAAGAGATGAAATTTTTGAAGTGGAGAGGTAGGGTTTGGAGTAGTAGGCCGTGGGGTTCAACAAGAAAAAGGAAAGAAAAGTAGTTGGGTGTTCTTGAGTGTTCTTGAATATTTGAGAGAAAAAGATGAAGGCTTGTCACTAAGTGAAGTAAAAGTGAAATTGGATAGCTATATTGAAGTGAGTAGCCATATGATTGCATGTATAGCAACTTAATGTGATAGAAATTCATTCACATGGTCTCACATGGTGTACACATGGCTTAGGTCACACAATAGTCATCAAGTGACCATTTAGATGAACCTAGAACATGGTGGAAAGGCCTTCATGGCCGTGTGGCTCTAGGAAATTAATAACTAGGTTTGACTTCAATTAGGTTTTAGTTACATCTTAATTAGATAGTAAGCTAATTAGGTTAGGTTATTTTGTTACAAATTAAACTATTTAGAGTAACTTAGTTAGTTATCCTAGTTACTTAGCAACTAGTCCAACCATTTATATTGACCATTTTCTATTGGTCTAGAAAAAGTCTAACCACTAATATTGACTCATTTCTATTGGTTCATTTTAAAATAAGTTTCAAAAATTATTCTTAATCTATTTTCTAACAAATAAAATATATCGGGTCCATTACTTGGTAACAGAAATTGTTGTTCATAAAATAGCGAATATTTTTCGGCAAAATATTTTTATTTCACAAATAAATTTTAAAAATTAAAAGATTTGATTTCGTGTCTCTCAAATTCGGGTTTAGTAAGATTCCCCGTCTCCGAATAAATCAATAAAGATTTTCCCTAGCCCAAAAATTATTATTTTCCTGAATCGGAGCAAATCTCACACAATGATCAAAAGTAGTCTCGGAACAGTCAAAATAATTTTATATCATACAGGAAACACAAAACAGTACAATTTAGTCATTACTGTAAAATAGCCAAAATCTGGAGTATTACAACTCTCCCCCTCTAAAAAGAATTTCATCCCCGAAATTCATCATACATTAAAACAACTGAGGATACTGTTCCCTCATTTTCTCCTCCATTTCCCAAGTAGCATCTCCGGTTTTCTCATTCCAGATCACTTTCACTAACGGAATTGCTTTGCCCCTGAGTTGCTTCACCCTCTTGTCTTCAATCTTAACAGGAAGTGCCTCATACGTCAAATTTTCTTTCAATTGCACTTCATCGGGCTGTATAACATGTGAAGGATCGGGGATATACTTTCTCAATTGGGATACGTGGAAAACATTATGAAGATTTGAAAGAAAATGCAGTAAAGCTATTTGGTATGTGACTGGACCTATCCGACAAAGAATTTGATAGGGTCCAATGAATTTAGGAGTGAGTTTTTTGGACTTTATAACCCTGCCAATACGAGTCGTAGGTGTTACTCGCAAAAACAGATGCTCACCTTCCTCAAATTCAAGAGGTCTTCTTCGTTTATTAGCATAGCTTTTCTATCTGCTCTGAGTTGCCCACATTTTCTCTTGAATCATCTTTACCTTCTCTGTTGTTTGCTGCACCATTTCGGGTCCGATAGTCATACTTTCCCCATCTTGATACCAACACAAAGGTGTTCGGCATCCTCGTCCATAAAGAGCCTCATAGGGTGCCATCTCTATGCTTGAGTGAAAATTGTTATTATAGGTGAATTTCACTAAAGGTAAGAATTCATCCCAACTCCCTCGTTGTTCTAACACACAAGCTCTCAGCAAATCCTCTAGAGATTGTATAGTCCTCTCAGTTTGCCCATCTGTCTGTGGATGGTAAGCAGAACTCAAACGCAGTTTAGTCCCTATTGCTTCATTTAAGCTTTGCCAAAACCTCGGATCTCTGTCAGATATGATACTAGTAGGTACACCATGAAGTCTAACTATTTCACCAATGTATAACTGGGCCAACTTCTCTATTGGACACTTAATATTGATTAGCAAGAAGTGAGCAGACTTCGTAAGCCAATCAACAATGACCCAAATAGAATCATAACCTTGCCTAGTCTTTGGTAAACTAGTGACAAAATCCATTGCAATACTATCTCATTTCCATTCTGGAATAGTGAGAGGCTGTAACATGCCTGCCGGTCTTTGATGCTCAACCTTTGCTTTCTGGCATGCTAGACAAGATGCCACATACTCAGCAACATCTCTCTTCATTCCAGGCCACCAAAACAAACTTTTCAGATCTTAATACATCTTGGTCATTCCAGGATGTATACTCAATCTGCTAGTATGAGCTTCACTAAGAATTGCCTTCTTAAGATCGGGATCATCGGGTATACAAATTCTGCCCTTAAACCTTAAGACCCCGTCAGATTCTTCCTCAACAGTTGCCTTATAGCCTTGCTTCAAAAATTCTCTTTCATTCTGCAAAAACTGGTCATCCTCCTATTTCTCTCGAATTTCTTCCAATAGATTATTCAGAATAGTGACCGTGTTCAGACGCATCCTTCCAGGTGACAATTCCACTGACAACAATATATCTCTAAATTGTTCAATCAATTTTTCCTCTTCGATCATCATAGCAGAAACACTGAGCGTCTTCCGACTCAAAGCATCTGCTACGATGTTTGCTTTTCCAGGGTGATACTGGAGTTGAAAATCATAATCCTTTAAGAATTCCAACCATATTCTCTGCTCATGTTCAATTTTTTTTATCAAACAAGTACTTTAAACTTTTGTGGTCGCTGAAGACGTTGAACGTAGCTCCATACAAAAATTGTCTCCAAATCTTCAGTGCAAAAACAACCGCGGCCAATTCCAAATCATGTGTTGGATAATTTCTTTCATCAACCTTCAATTGTCTTGAAGCATACACTACAACATTTTTGTTCTGCATCAGCACACATCCTAACCCTTGATAAAAAGCATCGCAGAACACCTCAAAAGATTCATTTGGATCTGGTAGAATCAGCACTGGTGCAGTAGTCAACTTCTTCTTCAACTCTTGGAAACTCTCTTCACACTTATCTGTCTAATCAAAAACTTGGTTCTTCCTTGTAAGTTGCGTAAGAGGTCCGGCGATCTTGGAAAAACCTTCAATAAACCTTTGATAATATCCGGCTAATCTAACAATACTTTGGATTTCTGCCACAGTCTTTAGTCTTTCCTATTGAAGAATCGCCTCCACCTTGGCTGGATCCACTACAATTCCATCCTTAGAAATTACATGACCCAGAAACTGAACTTCATCTAACCAAAATTCGCATTTTGACAACTTCGCGTACAACTTCTTCTCTTTCAAAATCTGGAGAACTATACTGAGATGTTCAGCATGCTCTTTCTGATTTTGAGAGTAAATCAGAATGTCATCGATAAAAACAATGACAAATCGGTCTAAGTATGGACGAAAGATCCTATTCATGTAATCCATAAATATAGCAGGAGCATTCGTCACACCGAATGGCATTACGAGATATTCATAATGACCATAACGCGTCTGGAAAGTTGTTTTAGGTATATCCTCTACCTTAACACGAATCTGGTGATATCCTGATCATAGATCTATCTTTGAGAAGACAGCTGCTCCCTTCAGTTGGTCCATCAGATCATCAATTCTCGGAAGTGGATATTTATTCTTTATTGTGACCTTGTTCAGTTGGCAGTAATCGACACATAAACGTGAAGTTCCATCTTTCTTCTTAACTAAGAACACTAGAGCTCCCCAAGGTGAAATACTAGGTCTCACAAACTATTTTTCTAGCAACTCTTCTAACTGCTTTTTCAACTCTACTAACTCTAATGGTGACATACGGTATGGTGCAATTGATATGGGACCCGCTCCTAGTACAAGATCGATAGAAAACTCTATCTTTCTTTCTAGTGGTAATCCAGGTATGTCATCAGGGAAAATTTCAGGAAACTTGTTCACAACAGAAATAGCATTCACATCTTTCTCACTCTTAACTTCTAAAGAAGATAGCAGCATGTATCCTTGAGCTCCATCCCTCAATAAAGATTCAACTTGTTTGGCAGTTACAAATCCAGAAACCTCATCAGGAAAAACTAATGTCTTCCTAGAACAATCTAATAGGATATGGTTAAGAGATAACTAATACATCCCTAAGATTATATCAATATCGACAACAGGTAAACAAATCAAATTAATAGAAAAGACTCGATTTTTGATAGTAATAGAACAATTCAGGCATATTTTTGTAGTACTAACTGGTTTGGTAGGAGTGGAAATAATCAATTGGAAGTTTAAAGAAGACACAAGCAATCCCAAATGATCCACACAGTCATATGCAATAAATGAATGAGTTGCATCTGAATCATATAGTACAGTTAAAAGATTACTTGAGATGATACCTTCTCCCTGAATAAGATCCTCAGACTGGGAGGCCTCAGCTCCACTCATTGTATAAACTCTTCCTCCAGCTTGAGGCTTCACAGCTCGAACATTACTCACCGAAGGCTCCATCTTCGCTTGATCACAATCTTTTGAGATATGACCAGGCTTACCGCATCTGAAACAAATTATGCCTCTAATCGAACAATCTCTCGTCATGTGACCCTTCCCGCACTTCAGGCATTTTATTGGCGGTGCTACAGTCTGATTGAACCGATTTCCACTTGGACCACCTCCACGAGGTTGCTAATGTTGTTGTTGTTGCTGACTTCCAGAGGATCGAGAATATGGCTTTCATTAAAACTAGTTATTGTTATTGTTACTTCCCCTTTGGAACCTAGTCAGTCCAAAGTTACGGTTCTTGTTATCACGTGCTAGCTCCAACCCATCCAGCCTATAGCACATGTCCATTAGTGTTGAAAACTGATTCACACGCATTGATATCACTCCTCTCTTTAGCTCAATTCTCAAACCTTCTTCGAACTTGTGGCACTTCCAAACCTCGTCTGGCTGAATTTAGAGATACCTTGAGAACTTAGACAAGCTCTCGAACTTTGCAGCATATTCACTGACGGTCATTCCACCTTGACATAATCCCAAAAATTTCATCTCCTTAGCGTGTCTCGCACTTTTCGAAAAATATTTCTCTAGAAATACTTTGTAGAATAGCTCCCACGTGATTACTCTCCCTTCAGCTATTAGCATCCTTCGAGTGGCTTTCCACCAATTTTCGCCATCACCTATTAGCATGAACATAGCATATGTCACTCTACGATCATCTGCACATCCTATCGCTTCAAAGATCTTCTCCAGTTCTTGGATCCATAAATCTTCTTTCTCGGGGTCAAACTCGCCTCTAAAACGTGGCGGATTGTTCCGATGAAATTCTGACAAATGCTGAACTTCTGCATTAGCTTCTTGCTATTGCACAGCTCGTTGATTTTGTTGTGCCATCACTTCGGCCAATCGCTGCATCACTTCGCCAATAGCAGCAGTCATTGGGTTGTTGTCACGTTCCATATTTGCACGTACACCTCTACCACGAGACATAGTTTTCTTCACAAACAATTAAACAAAGTCCAATGAAAGTCAACTGTCATCTTTTGAAAATCAAATTCAAAGAATCAAACAACACAAGCTAAAACAGACCTAACCATAAAAACCCAAAAGACTCTAACCGGAGCTCTGATACCAACTAATGTAACACCCACCGTAGGGTATCACATTTAAGACTAATCCTAACTTACCCAAGTTGTAAAAGAATTAATCTTGTAAAAATATCAATTTTAAAATTTATTTTTTGAATAAAATATAATAAGATAAACTGAATTAAAACATTAGTAAGACTTGTAATAAACACACCAAAATATATATTTACATCATATTACAAAACTTGTCCAAATAATTTACATAAATACAACCTTGTTTCCAAAAGTAAAATACAAACCTAACGACTAAGCGATACTCTGTAAACAAACCTAAGGATTTGGTTCGTCGGAAGGTTCCTCCTCCTCCTGTACATTATCATTAAAGAACCCAGACAGATACAGACACCTCATAGGGGTTCTTGCCGATGATACTATAGAATTCTCTTAGGGTGTATAGATAGACACAACTCCACCCCAGAGTTCACGAATGGGCATCGTGAATTCTAAACGCACAGTTGCATGTTGAGTTAACATGAAAATCCCATCCAGGGTTCCACTCAAGCTCATAGTCAAGTCCCCAGTGTAAACAAACCTCTCATTATTATAGTCAAATCTCTAGGCGTTATCTCCCCCGTGGAACTGAACCCTGACAAAACCTAAGACTTGTCGTCTTGCTGCCATACTAACAAATAAAGAAAATTGCTACTGAAGATAAACAAATATAACATAACAACGAGGTGAGATCCCCTACATCAATACTAATGTGGCAGTAAAAGAAATGACAGCAAATAAACAACATAATATATTCAAACATTAAATCATATTGTCATATCACAAATAACAATTTAAACAAACTTAAAAAACCAATCAATATGCTAACCCACAATGTATATGTATAACGACCAATTCCTACTCCATGGAGCTAAACACAATTTCGGAGAGAAGATCCAGAAGATATGTCTATCACTCAGTTACCGTGGCCAAAAGTGCTATAATATATCAATTTTGTCAAAAGTGCACATTAGGCATTGGACAAGACATTCTACACCAGATCACGATATAGGACAGTATCTCGGTCCGGCTCATCGGTGGGTTTGCATCGGTCTGCCCCATAGACAGAAGAGCTACTAACTATCCATTGTGAGGTACCCGCACCCAGATGCCCCCAAGGTCAACAAGTGACCTACACTTGTCTACTCGCACCCGCACTTAGGTGTAATTCATCTCCTAGGCATGCAAACTTAACCAAACAAGGAAATACGCTTTTCTATGCACGATATATGATTCAAACACACATACAATTTTTATTTTTCACAATATTTCATATATTCCCATCATGTCTTGGCGGTATGAATATCCAACACAACCGGGCCCACCACAACTGCCCGACAGCAAACTGCTGTTTACGCTCAATCGCATAGCGATATTATCACATTTTTGAAATTGCAGAACATATTTCCCATATTTTTAAATCGCGTAAGGATTTTCCAACACTTTCTAAATCGCGTAAACATTTTATTGCATTTTCTCATTCGTGTAGCCTAAAATTACTATTTTTGAGTCGCATAAATATTTTTCAACGTATTTTCAATTACGAAAAATGTTTCTAACATATTTAAACCAAAAATAATGTTTTTCTCAAAAATTTGATTTTATTTCCACTATTTACATAATAGTCCCTCACTAAATAATATTTACATAATAATCCTTTGTTTAAATAATATTTTCATAATAGTTCCTCCTAAAATAATATTTGTAAAATAGTCCCTCTTTAGATAATATTTGTAATATAGTCCCTCTAAAAATTAGTATTTCTATTGTTTCCCATAAAATTATGTTTCTTTGATTTACTTAAGATATTATAGCTCAAATTTTCTTAATGCACTTTAAAACCCATAGGGTGAGCTATACGTTAGAAAATTTCAAGTATTGACATTTATTTTTATTTCATAACTTAATTATTTAACTATGTCAATTTTTATTCTAAAAGGTATTTTGCTTTGAATTTAGGTTCAAAACCTACCAAAATAATTTCCTTCTCATTTAAACACCTAAGTCCACACTTAGTAAAATAATTTTGGATCTTAGTTATGAAAAATGGCAAGTTGACTGAAATCCATTTAGAGTTTCATAATCCATCATTTAGTTCTTTTTAGTATTTATTCCTTGCAAAAACACTTAATTTATTCTTCTTGTCATAAAATCATTTACTCCTTGGTTAGGAAAATAATTTGGAACCCTAGGTTCCTTTTGAAGTGTGGAGGCCATGTGCCTCATAGGTCCTTTGGGACCATCATACAACATTTTCTTTATGTGATTCACATCTTATATTACACATAAATTTGCATGCTTTCCAATGCATACATACAAGCATATTATCAAAGCTATAATCATACTAACACACATGCAAACATATTTTTAAAACCAAAAACATAACAAACACAACCAAAGAAAGCATAGAAAAATAAGTGAATAAATCCTTATGAATTTTTTACCATAAACAACCCATTTCCTCACCACCAACACATAGTTGATGAGCTTAATCTCCTTCTTACCTCTAGGGAGACAAAATCTTCAAGTCCTCCTTCCTCTTGAATTCGTGAGCTTCAAACAAAAATCCCTAAAAATCTTAAATAAATTCTAAAGTCATAAACAAAGCTTAAGAACAAAGAACCATGGATTAATCATGGTCTAGAAAACCAAAAATCCATCTAAGGATCAAAGAATCAAAAGATTACCTTTGATGTAGTATGCTAAAGCTTGGTTTTTGATGCACTTAGAGTAGGATTTTGATAAAACTTTCTAAAATAAAAGTGTTTAGCATGAGGTTTAGCTTTAGAAAGTAGGAAGAGATGAAATTTTTGAACTGGAGAGGTAGGGTTTGGAGTAGTAGGCCGTGGGGTTCAACAAGAAAAAGGAAAAAAAAGTAGTTGGTGTTCTTGAGTGTTCTTGAATATTTGAGAGAAAAAGATGAAGACTTGTCACTAAGTGAAGTAAAAGTGAAATTGGATAGCTATATTGAAGTGAGCAGTTGTATGATTGCTTGGATAGCAACTTAATGTGATAGAAATTCACTCACATGGTCTCACATGGTGTACACATGGCTTAGGTCACACAATAGTCGTCAAGTGGTCATTTAGATGAACCTAGAACATGGTGGAAAGGCCTTCATGGCCGTGTGGCTCTAGGAAATTAGTAACTAGGTTTGACTTTAATTAGATTTTAGTTACATCTTAATTAGATAGTAAGCTAATTAGGTTAGGTTATTTAGTTACAAATTAAACTATTTAGAGTAACTTAGTTAGTTATCCTA
This sequence comes from Ormosia semicastrata, assembly GCA_029884595.1. Taxonomy (NCBI): domain Eukaryota; kingdom Viridiplantae; phylum Streptophyta; class Magnoliopsida; order Fabales; family Fabaceae; genus Ormosia; species Ormosia semicastrata. The sequence goes on along the minus strand of JAQQTO010000044.1, from coordinate 34,399,004 downwards.
GTTACTTAGCAACTAGTCCAACCATTTATATTGACCATTTTCTATTGGTCTAGAAAAAGTCTAACCACTAATATTGACTCATTTCTATTGGTTCATTTAAAAATAAGTTACAAAAATTATTCTTAATCTATTATCTAACAAATAAAATATACCGGGTCCATTACTTGGCAACAGAAACTGTTGTTCATAAAACAACGGATATTTTCTCACAAAATATTTTTATTTCACAGATAAATTTTAAAAATTAAAAGATTTGATTTCGTGTCTCTCAGATTCGGGTTTAGTAAGATCTCCCGTCTCCGAATAAATCAATAAAGATTTCCCCAGTCCAAAAATTATTATTTTCCTAACTCAGAGCAAATCTAACACAACTATCAAAAGCAGTCTCAGAACAATTAAAATAATTTATATCATACAAGAAATACAAAATAGTACAATTTAGTCATTACTGTAAAATAGCCAAATTTTGGGGTGTTACACAAACTACCATTGTCTAAGTTGAACCCTAGGTTTGAGGATCATCTTGTAACATCCTAATACAGATATTTAGATATATCCTAAATATACAGAGATATATAAAGATAGCCAGTACTAGAGACGTCACTTCTACATACTACATACCAACATATATTCATAATCACAATGAGTAATTATAAAAAGTCTTGAGAGATTGCAAAAAAACTTAAACTCATCCATATATAAACAACACTTGCCACAAAAGGGCATATTGTAATACATACTACTTAAAACATACAAAGCAAATATAAACTTTATACATTAGCTTTGTTTACTGAAGCTTATAAAAAATATACTAGTCTTCATGCTTCATCTTCTTTCCCTTAGCAGGGTCTTTACCTGGATTTACATGAAAGAACAACTAGGGTGAGAATTATAATTCTCAATAAAAGTAATTCCAATACTAGCTAGCTATAACATTATATAACAAATATAACAATTACTATAACTACAAACATAGAAATTTCCTCCAGTAATTCTCATAACTGGACACTACTAAGTAGTGTGGTCTAAACCAATAGCCTACATACCATTAGATATAAACAACTGCCTATACAATTGTAAATACCAATAGTAACAGACAATGCTCATACAACTGTCTGTAAATGCAATGCAGATGAAATGCAATATGATTATGCCTAAGAAGATCCTAAAGATATGTTTGTGCAATGTTTTGTTTTGAAATACATGCAGGGGTTTATTTTGAAAACTAAGAAAGTCATTAGGAACTGGTTCAGTATATTATCCCGTGGTGAATAGAGGGAAAGCTCATCCTCACATCACACATATCCTAGCACGCTGAGAAGTTTGGCCTTCGTCCTTCCTCAAAGAGGCTTTCAAACTTCCCACTCATCTCCCTTGGCCTTGGCACTATCGAGATATCAGGGTTATGTTCTTACTCAAAGAGTTTTTCGAACACCCATCTATCTCCCTTAGCCTTCATAATGGGCATTAAAGGATACTCACTAAGATCAATACTACTAGACCATTTCCATAGACATACATACTTACTGTCATTCTTACATACTTAGGTCATCTAAGATCTAGGCATGTTTTACTAGAAAATTCTGACTTCTCATATTTACCCCCTTGTAGATAAGAAAAACTAGAATTTTCGCACTACATGTAACCCTAGCACTTAGTTAGGAAGACTTGTCCCCTTAGGAACTTCTTGACTCCCTTCCTTCTTGGCTAAATGACCTTGCATCATATAAGTCACATTCCCAGGTAGACAATGCTAACTTATCCTAATCTACTTATATCTAACACCCTTCATCATCACATCTGTAGTGAAGCTAAGTAACAATAAGTTACCATACGTGATAGATACTTATCTATAGCTAACCCTTACTTTTGGTTGCACTATGACTCTTACTATTCATATACAAACTAGATTAACTAACTAGTGTGTAAAAAGCATAGTGTTATGTTTATCTCTTGCATAAAAACCATCTTAACGTTCCTATAGACTCAACTCATCCTAATGAAAGAGCCTATCTTAGCTAATGCCTCATTCAACCTTGCTTAAGGAAATAAATGAGCATTTCACTAGAATTTTGCTTACTTAATGAATATGACAAGCTTACAAGTCAACATTCATCCTTTTGTGTATTCTACAATGTATAAGGTCCCATTTAACTAGAGACTTAGTACATAACATTCCCTCTTTGGAACTAAATACACAACCTTATCTCCACTTAAGTGAATCTAACACAAAGTGGTTCTTACTTACAACTCTTTGTTGCTTAAGGTTCTACGTACCTTCCTAAGGTAATCCATTACTCTTGGATATCTTAAGGCTCATACCTTCCTTATTCTTACTAGAGTGAATCCTACAATCCATCCTAGTATACTTGTCTCCATTGTACCATCTCATCACATCTTGAGTGATATCTAATGGAATATTAGGTTACCTAAGGTGCTATATCCTTACCTAGGGCAATCCTTCACTTTTGAATGCTCAAAGGCTTAAGATTTCTCATACATGCTAGGTGATAATTTCCCTCTTGAAAATATCCACATTTGGGCCTTAATACACTTTAGGAAGCATATACTAATGATCACATCTAGTTCATAGCTTCAAAACATCAAAAATGACATTTTTGAAGATTTTGGCCTTAGACCCGAGCCATGTCTGATTACACGTGCCCCCCCGGTGTCTTCGGACACGGGCCATGTCTTTGAACCAGACACTCTGTAACTTACTCTACAGTATTGTGACATTGATCCATGGTTCAAATCTTACTTCCAATCATCTAAAAATTGGTTTCTTAGTGATTTCTAACACTCATCCATGCCCCTATACTTGTTGTAACTCAAATACAAGCTATAGATTCTCTTAGGCAAAGATCTAGGTCCAAATCACATAACTCCAACCATTGTCCAATTCTTAAATCTATGGATCCTAATGGTTGATCTTGAGCCATGAATGGCTATCTTACACTTACTAAGCTTAAACTAACTTAACCTAATCCTTGGAATCAAGAATCAAGCTAAGAAGTCAGATTTAGCTCTCCAAACTCATATTTCTACTCAAAAACCCCAAACTTCATTCAAAGAGAATCAAGAGAGGAATGATGAATAGAAACCCATCTTGACTAGATCATCAATCTTCAAGCTTTGATCCTTGATCTTGATCTTCCTTTTCTCTTTCTCTTTCTCCTTCTTCCTTTCTCTCTTCTCTTCCTTCATTTTTTTCTTTCTCTGTTTTTCTTTCTATTTTTGCAGCTTCTGCTGCCTTTAACCAAGAGAGAGAAATGAGAGAATGGCCATCATGTCCCTTAGGATATTTTGCTGGAACTTCCATATCTGCTAAGAACATTTGCATTATGCTAATTCAAGTTTTTTAGCTTCCAACAACTTTAGAATAAATCATAAGATTCAACTAAATTATTGTTTCACCGTTTTCATGATTTTTCATATCTGCTGATAGTCAATCCAGCATTAAAAACATAACTAGTATGCCTAAAAATAACAAACTAAATCAGATTCACTTGAAAATTTAACTACTTCTTACTTGGCTCATTTGTGACTAGAAATAAGTTATTCATACATGTTTCCCTTAACTTAGCCTTTAAAGCCATTATTTGAGTCATTTTAAGCTATTTTTCATCTTTTATGTTGCAAATAAGTGCCTAAACGAACTCAATTTGTCACAAAACTTCACTAGCATGTTAAGCAAGTAATATGCTGCATTTTGTAACTATATACAAGTCTAACATGTTACTAAGGGTATTACATATCTCCTATACCATTCTTCAACCAAATCAATCAACAGGTTACCCTTTCAAAAAGGGGAAAAGTATCTCAATATATTTCATCATATTCCCCATGCATACTTTTATTACTCTACTTCTTAAGTAACTTAGTGCATTGAAAGACTAATCCTCAACTCAATGAATGCACATTGTCAATGTTCATCATGAACTAAATGCAAGTCATTCTTATTTCACAAGCACAATGAATACATAATGATATCAATCCTTCATAAGTATACTTATATGTGTTTACATCTTAGCATACCTTTATATGTGCTTTACTTCACATCATACAACATGGAATGAGACAACATTAAGCTAGGGACTCTATTTTCACATAATAAAATCACATGGGAGCCTCTGCCTTTGGGTGATTACGCATCCAAAAACTGGGCAATTAGTCACCTAAGTAGAGTTCCTCTCTGCCACTAACCGATTAATCGATCAGATATTGGGCGCTTAATCACCGAGTGGCAAAATATCCAATTTCCTTTCCTTTGTGTTGGTCACCAATCCTTACCTCACATACTCTACTGCTAAATGATTTCTACACCGAAACATGGTTCCAAAACTTATGAAACTCATGCTTATACTTCACAACTCATCAAAACCCATTTTTGAAAACCTTAAATACATGAATCTCTTTGAGCATATATGAGTCTGGAATTCAAAGTCATGCATATATCAACTCTTGGACATAAAATCCTCAACTTCTATCTAGGTTTACCATACAAATTTCAAAGAAAAGAATAGAAAGGTTTGAGGATACCAAACACATGTTTATGGAATCTCAAAGCCATTCATGAGTTCAAAACCAAAAACATGTTCATACACAGGTTTCATAGCTTCAACCATCAATTCATTCATGACAAGTTCTTCTATACAACTCATAGAAATAAAAAGGGAAAACGATGAGGAGAACAAACAAGACAACAACAACTCCTACCTCAATTTCTAACTTATTGATGCTTGCTTCTTTCTCTCTTCTTTCTTTCCTTCTTCCTTTTGATGCTTCTCCTTTTCTTTCCTTGGTTTTTCTTTTCTTTTCTCTCTTTTTGCTACTACTGGAACCGTGTAGAATGGAAGGCAAAATGAGAAAAGAAAAGTCAAAGATAAAGATAAAGATGAAGGGGGTGAAGGGTGGTGGAAAGGTTAGGATAAGGATGGAAAATTTAACAAAAACTACTATATCTCTTAGGAATACTTTAATCTCCTGTAACCAAGTTTTCTAACTTTCATAAGTGTTATAGAAAATTTTAAGACTACATTTAGTCCTTATACTCATAATTCCATAAATTTCTATACACTGTTATTTATCAGTTAAGCTTCATTACTCTTCCCTAAGTTAAGTTAAACCAGAGAAGTTAAGCTAATAGGATTACTGTTATTTATTTTAACTTGTATTCTTTTCCAAAATATTCTCTATTCTCTATCTGATATCTCCACAAAATCTCATGATTTTCTGAGTTACTTAACTAAGCTACTTAATTATTCAATTTGGCATTTAAACATTTATCTTGTGTTGTTAAAAATACCATACTATTTTAATTAATTCTCTAAAATTTACTACAGTTCATACCAACCATTTGTAACCTATACATAAATTTTCCATATTTATTTATGTCATCTCAACAATTTATGCTAGAGTCTGAGCTTTCTTAACTATAATTAAAACTAATTGGTTGGGGTGTTACAGAATGCTTTCTCTTTATCTTCAATTTCAATTTTTGATTAAATGACTTTCTAGTTTCGTTTCCCCACCCCCTTAAAACTCTAAGCTCATAATTATTGCTAACTCTTTCAACAAGGTAAACTTCTTTTCTTCTAAATGGTTAATGCACCGTATAAGCTTATTCACTCACCGCTTCTTTCCAATTTATGCAACAAAAGAACCTCTTAATGTAATATTCTCTCTAACCAATTAGCCTTAATTACAGTTATAGAAGTTCAGTAACTCTTGTATGAGTTATCTGTTAACCTTGGTAACCTTTTCAAAATAGTTAGGTTATTTTACTATAACACGGAGTGTGGAAAGTAGCTGATAATAGCCCAAAGAGTAGCATAAACTACTAGAACGAGGAAAATAAATATGAAAAATTTATTTCTAGGTTAAAATGAATAGAAAGTGATGTGATTAATTTTGGAGAAATAACTGAGCTAGTTTAGTATTTTTAAGTACACTGAGTGAGTGTTTAAATACTAGAATGATGAGTCAAATATATGAAATTTTATGGAAATGGTGAAAATAAGATTGAGATGAATCCTAATATTTTTTCATAACACATATAGGAGTTAGAAAACTTGGTAATGGAAGATAAAAGTATCCTTAAGAGATACAACATTTCTAGTTAAGTACCAAAGTCCTTAGATATTTCAGTTTTTCCTTTTTTCCACCGTCTCTGTACTGTTCCATTAACTTTTATCATTCTTATCTCATTTTCACTCCCTTTCTCTCACGTTGGAGCAGCAGAGAAGGCAGAAAAAGAAGAGAAAAAGAAAGAAAAGGAAGAAAGCAATAGGAAAGGAAAGGGGAAGGAAAGCAAGGAGCATCCATAGCCTACCATCATCTTCAAGTAGCATCCCTGTCACGCAAGCGACCTGGGTTCAATCCCCGGCAATGGCGCTAAAATTTGATAACTATCGAAGCTATCAAATTATATCAATTTATAATCAATTCACCAAAACTACTTGTAGTATAAGGTAACACTAGGTCAATCCCGTAGATCACTCTAATTACGCAATCAAAATAAGAGGTTAACAAATAGGGCAAAGGGTTTGCAAGATTAATCAACAGAAAGTGATTAAAACGATAAACAGAATTAGAAAAACAACTAATTCAAGGTAAATAACCAATCTTGATTTTAATCCATCCTTGATCACTATAGATCCATTCAATCACTAACTGAGTTCTTGGTCTTAGATCAGATCAAGAAGCCATAAGATGATTCATGGATCCTCTAATAGATACGCATCCAGAATTCGATCAATCAAGGTTAGACAAATTAAGCATTCATCTAATCCTAAATTAATCTAAAAACTAGAATCCAACTAAGCTAAATAATTCATCAAACACCTTTGATGCCTTGCTTAGTCTCTGCTATTGCGAAATCTGTGAACAAAAGCACAGCGAAAAAAGGATTCCCACCAAGTATCCATGCGAAAAGAAGAGTCATGAAAAATTATTTTTGAGTTTACCACTTAAAGATAGATAAAAAATGATCAAACAAATCACAAGCACCAAAGTATCGACGGTGCCTCTACATTGCCCATATGAACAGACTCACAAAAGTCCAACATCTGCGATCTTGGAGTCTCATATCTCCTGCACAGTACTAGATGTAAAGAGAAGAGAAATATGTCATTTTCTCACTCACTGTTTCTATTAGGGTGGGGCTAGGGTTTGCAACTAATGTCCTTGACAGCCCCTTTGCAATACTATTTATAATAGTGGCCGTCTTATGCAAGTAAGAGTAGCAGTAGGTTTAATAGTGTAACCTTAGATTCATCTGTTATGAGTCTGGCCCACGATAGAACCCTAGTCCAACTTGGATTCTAATTGCTCCAACTTAATATGTTCTATGTGTGTGACTGATGAACCTATAAAAATTCATAATTTTTAATGTTAAAAATATTGGGTTTTCATCCTCTTTTAATCTTTTTGATTTAGTTTTGTTCTAAAGTTTTATTATGTTTTTATTATTTTAATTGTGTTCTTATTACGTGTTTTTATGTGTTTTTGTTAGGTAATTGCACGTGGAGAAGATTGGATGCTTAAATAAGCAAGAAAAAGAAGAATTTTCATCCAACGACTAGCACCTGAGCGCTGGACACCCACCGCCTAAGCGCGCAACACCCACTGGAGTTTTCTGTTTAAGTGAGCCAGTGCCTAAGCACTAGAAACTGAGTGCTGAATGCTTAACAGCAGTGTGATTTTCTTTATTTAAAAGGAAGTTTTGCCAAATACAGCACACTCTTACATACTTGGACAAAACACAGCAGCCATCAAGAGGCACAAACCCAAATGTAGTGTGGCTGTAATTAAGCTTGAAGATTAAGAATTTTTTTCAACCTTTTCACCTTTCTACAATGGAGTTTGTCATATTCTTCTCTTTGTGTTCTTCTTTTTTCATGTGTAACTAATTTTCCCTTGATAGGGTGATGATTGATCTTGTTCTTGAATGATGTAAATTCTTTTATAGGTTTAATCAATGCTTTTCTAAATTTGGCCAATTTGGGAATGATTTTTGGGTTTATGTATGATATGGAAAAATTTGCATGAACCTAGAACTTGTGATAAACACCATAATTTCAGCAATCATTAGGAATAGACGTTGTGGGTTATGTGGTCTTTCTTTTAATTATCTCATTCTTGATAATGTCTTTTTATTTAGGATTAGACTAAGGGATTAGTTAATTATAAACAGTGTAAGAGGATTAATATACTAATGGATTGGGTATTGATTAATTTTGGGAATTGGCCATGAATCATTGGAATAGGACTTAATTAAATCAATATTTGATTTTACATTTAAAGAGTTCGAATCAAATATAACCTATAACATTTTCATATCATTGTTTTCCAACTCAACCCAATTAATTAAATTTAGCTTTTGTTATTTTTGTTTATTCTTTCTTTTTATTATTTTTATCAACTCTCTTTTTGATAGCTTGAATAGTGTCAATTTGGTGAATTTAATAATTGATAACATAATCCTCGTGGGAACGATACTTTTATTCATTTTTTATTACTTTTGCGATTCGGTGCACTTACCGATTTCACAACAAGTTTTTGGCGCCGTTGCCGAGAATTATTGTTATTAATATTAAATAGTAGTTGAAAAGACATTAATTTAAGCATTTATTTTTCTTTGTTTATTTTTATTTTTATTCGTTTATTTTTTTAATTTAAATTTAAATTTTATTGAAATTTTCTTTTATTTTAGATAATTATGTTTCTTATTTAATTTTATTTTTTTGTATTTAATTTTCTTTTTATTTTTTTATTTTTGTTTTCTTTGTTTATTTTTATTAGTCATTTTTTTTATTTTTATTTTTATTTTTATTTTTATTTTTAATTTCTTTTCTTTACTTCACTCTAATTTGCTTGTTTGTTTATTTATGCAAGGTTCTGTAGAATCAGAAGAATTACTCTTTGATCCAGAGATAATAAGAACAGAAAGAGCAATCAGAAAAACAATCAAAGAAGGAAAAAGAATTGAAGAATAAAAGATGGTTGAGAACACTAATGCACCGAGAAGATGCACTATAACTGACTATGCAACTCCATCTGCTGAGAATGTTTTTACCAATATTATGCGACCTTCTATTCAGACTAATAATTTTGAGATTAAACCAGCTTTGCTACAGCTGGTGCAACAAGATTAGTTTGGGGGAGGTCAAGCAGAAGATCCAAATTTGCACATTACTAACTTGTTGCAACTCTGTGATGCTATCAAATATAATGGAACTAGTGATGATGCTATCGGATTAAAACTTTTTCCATGTTTTTTGAGAGACAAAGCCAAGAGCTGGCTACAAGCCCAGCCTCAAGGAAGCATTTCTACATGGGATGATTTGGTTAGTAAGTTCCTCACTCGATATTTTCCTCCATCAATGTTTGTGAAGATAAGGAGTGAGATTGCTTGCTTTACTCAAAATCAAGGAGATCTCTCTATGAAGAATGGGAAAGATTTAAGGAGTTTCTTAGAAAGTGTCCTCATCAAGCTTTTGAAGTTTGCAGCAAGTGCAGATCTTTTACAATGGTTCAAATTATTCCACAAGATTTATGGTGGATACATCTGCAAGTAGATCTCTAAATACTAAGACTCCTAAAGAAGCTCAAGAATTGTTTGAGACTATGGCTACTAATGAATATCAGTTGCCTAGTGGAAGAGTAGTAGTCAAATAGGGAGTTATGAAGCTTGGCACTTTTGATGCTTTACTTGCTCAGAATAAAAGTCTTTCTCAGCAGTTAGCCAACCTTACCAAGTAACTTGGTAACATACTGGTAAATTCAATGAACCATCAAGAGTTGACTTACGATTTTTGTGGAGGCAACCATGCTAATTGTGAGTGTGATGCAAGCAATATGGGTGTCATTCCTCAAGAGCAGGTAAATTACATGGGTAATCCTGCAAGGTCTCAAGGTAACCCTTATTCAAATACATACAATCCGGGGTGAAAGAATCATCTAAATTTTTCATGGAGCAATCAGAATATGCTGAGACCACCACCACCTCCACTGCATCAACCTCAGTCATCTTCATCTTCTCAACCTCCATAAGATAAGTTATCTAATCTTGAAAGTATTGTGGTGAAACTTGCTCTTAGTACCAGCACTTTTTTGATGGAGGAGACGAGGGCTAATTTCAAAAATCAAGAGGCAGCTATCAGAAGTCTAGAAAATCAGGTGGGATAGATAGCTAGATATCTCACAGAGAAACCTCAAGGCAGTCTTCCAAGTGATACTATGGTAAATCCAAAGGATTAATGTCATGCAATCACTTTGAGAAGTGGTAAGTAGTTAGAAGAAAATGTGAAAGTAGCACCTAGTTCTTCAGGAGCTGAAAAAGGAAAATATGATATCTCCATTGAAGATGTCTCACTTCAAGATGTCTCAATGCAAGCTGACAATGATGGATATAAGATCGAGAAGGAAAAATCTAAAGAGGAACAACCGAAAGTGAAGGGAGAAAGAAAAAAAAAGAAGGACTCAGTGTTGAATAAACCTTTTGACCCTTCATTGTATGCCAGGCTTCCATTCCCTCAGTGTTTGAAGAAGCATACTTAGGAGAAACAGGAAAGGCGATTCTTAAAGTTCCTGGATATGTTTAAAAAGTTACAAATTAACATTCTTTTTGCTGAGGCACTTGAACAGATGTCTTCCTATGCCAGATTCATGAAGGACTTACTGTCTAAGAAGAGGAAGTTGGAAGAAGATTAGACTGTAGCACTTACTGAGGAGTGCAGTGTCATCATCCAGAGGAAGCTACCACCAAAATTAAGGGATCCTGGAAGTTTTAATATCCTTTGTACCATTGGGAAGTTGAGCATTGATAAAGCTTTATGTGACTTAAGCGCAAGTATTAATTTAATGCCATTGTCCATCCTTTGGAAGTTTGGAATTGAGAAAGTTAAGCCTACTATGGTTTCTCTTCAATTAGCAGATCGATCAATCAGATGTCTGTACGGTATTGTAAAAGATTTGCCAGTGAAGGTAGATAAATTTATTTTCCTAGTTGACTTTGTGGTATTAGATATAGATGAAGATGCTGATATCCCGCTTAATTCTTGGAAGACCATTCTTAGCAACATCAAGAGTTTTGATTGATGTCCCTAGAGGAGAGCTTATTTTGAGGATGGATGGAGATTAAGTGACTATAAATGTTTTTAATAAGTCTGCCCCAACATCTGATCTTCATGCCCTTGTTAATTGTATTCAAGGTAAATTTCAAAAAGGGTTGGATGGTAAGAACTCTTCTTTGTCTATTATTGTTGATTCTTGTACTTCTAAGATTGTTGATGAGAAAGAGAAAGGTCCTCCTGTCTCCAAGATTGCTAAAAGAAAAGGATTCTTCCAGTTCTCAGAGTTTAGTGCAAGCTGATCTAAATTCTTCTAACAAGATGAAACTTGGAACTTTACCTGTTAATAAATTGAAAATCTAATGGCCTAGTGGAGTCTCTGATGCTAAGACACACTTGAGATAACCAGTTCCAACTGGAGTTTAGAATATTTTTGGAGAGAATTCCAAAAGCAGTGACCGAGTATGAAGGTAAAGATCTGACAAAAGAAAGGTGTCATCGTGTTTCTCTTGTTTCAAGCCACCATATTTTGCTTCAGTTAGTTATTAGTTTTTGTTATTCTTTATTTTAGTGACAAACAATTTTTTTTGTTATTGTTTTGTATCTAATGTTGAGTCGGCTTAGGTGCCTCCTTGAGTTCGGAACCTTTGGAGGGGGATGTATATAGTTGTCGGCCACCAAAAAGATTTTTCTTCTTTTTCCTTTAACTTTAAATTTCTACATTTATTTGTTTATTTTGTTTTGTTTTGTTTTGTTTTGTTTCCATCACTCTTTTGTGTTTTGAGTAATTCTATGCATGCCGATGCGTTGATTTGAATATCCAATGATTGTTTGAATTATGGATTGATTTAATTTCTTAGGATATCATATGAGAGTCCATGAGTTATGTTTATCTCTATTGTTTCAATTGTGCATAAATGTATTTCCTATCTTTATATTTGATAGACCTTGGAATTTAATTGCATGTCAAGCTTTGAGAAAGTTTATGGGATTACATGTGTGTGGATGATTTGTATCTAGAAGTTGTTTGATTCTCTCTTGAAGTGAAATCCTAGACAGTGCAAGATTAAGGAAATGATAAGGGCTTTCTTTGAACCATTTGAGCTTTTCAAGCTAACCTGTGAACACAGTATATCCTTAGGTCCCTTTTGCAGCCTTGTTTTTATTTGACCTCTATTTCTTTTCTTTTATCCACATTTTCCTTTTCCCATATCCATGGAAAAAAATTTCTCTCTTACATAACCTTTGTTGAGTGCATATCTTGTATTATTTTATTTTTCAAGTCTTTGTTATTTTTGTGCATGAAGTTTTGTGGAACTGGAAAATTCAAAAAAAATCAAAGAAAAAAAAAGTGCACCCAATGTGTTGCAAAGAAATAAGTTTGGGGGTGGAGGTTGTTAAAGAAAAAAAAAGTGAATGTTGTTTCTTATGCTCCGTTTTGCACTTGTCTTACATTTTGTGGCTTGAATTTGAAATATGTATGATTTTGTATCTCAATTTTTGTTTTCATTATGCTACCTTTTCTTTCTCAAACCATACCCTTGGCCTTACATTACAAGCTTTGTAAAGTTCCTTTTGATCCTTGGTTATGTGTTGTTTACATTAATGGAGAGAGAGATGAAAAATAACCCTATGGATATGGGTTTGATGTGCATTTCCAATTTTATAAATCTATCTGGGTTTGTACTTTATGAGAAGATTGGGTCTTTTATTCATACTTTTGGGAAATTATTTTATGCATAAGAGTTGCATGTGAAAGACGATGTGACAATTGGATTGTTCATGTGTGACACTTTGAAGTTAGATTGTGAAGCAATTTATGAGGATATGTATGATATTCACTACCTAGTATTGCCATGTTTAAGTCTGTTTGTTTTGAGTTTTTATTGTTTTAGTCTTTTTGTTTTGTGTTGTTTTTGTTTTTGTTTTTACTTTAGGACAAGAAAAAGCTTAAGTTTGGGGAGTGATGAACCTGTAAAAATTCATATTTTTATAGTTAAAAATCTTGGGTTTTCATCCTTTTTTAATCTTTTTTATTTAGTTTTTTTTAAGTTTTATTATGTTTTTATTATTTTAATTGTGTTCTTATTACGTATTTTTATGTGTTTTTGATAGGTAATTGTACATGGAGAAGATTGGACACTTAAACAAGCAAGAAAAGGAAAAAATTTCATTTAGCGTATAGCGCTTGAGCACTGGACACCCACCACCTAAGCGCACAACATGGATGGAGTTTTCTGTTTAAGTGAGCTAGCGCCTAAGCGCTGGAAACTGAGCGTTGAATGCGTAATAGCAACGTGATTTTCTTTATTTAAAAGAAAGTTTTGCCAAATACAACACACTCTTATACACTCGGATAGAGCACAGCAGCCGTCAAGAGGCATAAACCCTAATGTGGTGTGAGCCTAATTAGGCTTAAAGATTAGAAATTTTCTTCATCCTTTTCATCTTTCTACAATGGAGTTTGTCATATTCTTCCCTTTGCATTCTTCTTTTTTCATGTGTAACTAATTTTTCCTTCTTAGGGTGATGATGGATCTTGTTCTTGAATGATGTAAATTCTTTTATAGGTTTAATCAATGTTTCTATTTCATGATTTATGTGTTTATATCTTTTCTTAATGCTTTTCTAAATTTGGCCAATTTGGGAATAATTTTTGGGTTTATGTATGATTTAAAAAAATTTGCATGAACCTAGAAATTGTGATAAACACCATAATTTCTGCATTAGCTAGGAATAGACGTTGTGGGTTATGTGGTCTTTCTTTTAATTTCCTCGTTCTTGATAATGCCTTTCTTTTTGGGATTAGACTAAATGATTAGTTAATTCTAAACAGTGTAATGGGATTAATATACCAAGGAATTTGATATTGATTAATTTTGAGAATTGACTATGAATCATTGGAATAGGACTTAATTAAACCAATATTTGATTTTACATATAAAGAGTTCAAGTGAAATCCGATCCCTAACATTTTCATATCATCATTTTTCAACTCAACCCAATTAATTAAATTTGGCTTTTGTTATTTTTGTTTATTCTTTCTTTTTATTTTTTTATCAATTCTCTTTTTAATAACTTGAATAGTGTCGATTTGGAATTTAATAATTGATAACATAATCCTTGTGGGAACGATACTCTTATTCACTTTTTATTACTTTTGTGATTCGGTGCACTTGCCAATTTCACAACAGTGACCTTGCAGGTTCTTATGACGTTAGCAGTAATATTAAAATCCTTTTTTAATATTACAAGCAGTGAGTGGTATCTAACAACACATCGCTCCTACCCAAGTAATGAGAATGTCAGTGATTTGACATAACCTTTTTGTGACTAATGTTTTCGTATATTTTAATCCCTTTGTGCATGTAACACCCCAAATTTTCTAACTATTTGACAGTAATAATAGAATTCTACTATTTAGTGATTTCTATGTACTGTAAAATTATTTTGAGTATTCCATGAGTATATTTGATCATTTTGTGTAATTTACTCCTTATCTGGAAAATAATAATTTTCAAGCTAGGGAAAATCTTACGTAATTTAAATATTGTAGTTGATTCTTAATTCTTTTTGCTAATCTAATTTGATTTTCATAAGTTTTATAATTTTTATGATTTTGTGGATTATTATGATATTTTTATATTTTTTTGATTATTTTAATATTATTCTTGGGCTGTTATGGGCCCAGGCTACGTGGGCCCAAGCGGGGCCAAAAAAGTAAAAAAAAATTCGGAGCCAGAAAATTTTGTACTGTTGAGACGGGGACAAGGGATCTTAGTAAACCCGAAACTGGAAACAGTTTTTGAAAATTTTTTTTTACTGTGTTTTGTACTATATTTAATTATCGGGCGATAAAAACTACAGTTAATTGTATCCGTAGGGTAATAACAGATAAAAATAACTATTATACTACTTAGTCAACATTAGTGGTTATGACGACTTTATGACCGACCAATAAGAAGCAAGCTTAATGTTAAAGCCTTGGGTATCTACCATTAATTTAATCAAGGGTGGAGATTTGGTCTTACAAAGTGGCTAGGACTATTTGTGACCTTTGGATGTAAAGCATGAAGAGGAGATCTTGAACCTTCATTTTGGAGACATATCTAATGGCTAGGATTTCAAGGAGAAAGATCCAATGGCCTAGATTTAGTCTTATCAATATAGAAGCTATGCTTAGAAGCTACATTAATGTAAACCATTGATTTAATCAATGGTTAACAATGCCCAAAATGGTGGCTAGTGAAATTTGTCACTCATTGAGTGTACAAGAGGGGGGTTCAATTTTTGATGGCTTAAGGCCATAGGAAATTTCAAGACCACTTCATTATTCATCTTTGTCTTCTCCAAAATCCTAAAGCATTAACAAAATTTTCCCTCTCTCTCTTTAAGCTAGTTTTGGCCAAAGCACCCAAATTACCTTCCATCACTCTATAATTTTAATCAATCACATATCTTGCATCCTTACATCAATCCAAGAACCTTTGTAGTTAAGTCCAAGCTCTAAATATTTCATCTTCAAGGACTCTCTTCAAGATCAAGTTCTAGGTTTTTGAGGTGAAGTGTAAGGAAACTTCACTACTTGTCTTATTTTCATGTTCTAAGTCATGTTTGATCCATGGTTCTCCTTATTCAAGCTTAATATGCTAATAAACTTGTGTTTTATTTTGTGTTTAAGAAGCTTTTGGTGGTGAATCATTTACTCAAGGAGCAAACCAAGGAGCTTGGGAGATTCTTCAAGAGGTAAGAGGAAGATCCATCTCACCAACCAAGTATGGTGGTGAGAGATGAATCTTGTATTTGATGAATGGTGAATCCATGTGAGGATTCATATCCTTGGTTGTGTAATTATTTGTGGGTGTTTATGTGCTTTAAATTATTTATTTGTGTTTGCATGCTTTAGGTGATTTTATTGCTTTAAGGTATGCTTGATTATATGATATGATAAATATGTATATGTAGGTCATGATTTGATAATGAAAGGAAAACAAATTTTTGGTGCCAATGGCCATGAGGATTTCGGCCTCAACATCTCAAAATAGGTGTTTCCAAACTAAAATTTTCATGAATGGTAAAATTGAATGATTAGAAAGAAAAGGAAAAAGAAAAGATGGGTTGGTTTCAAAGACCAAGTGTTCACGATTTTTGGAGGAATTTTAATGGTTTTGTTTGTGTAAAAACATGAATGGAGCTTAGTTGATTTAGAAGGAAAAATATATGATAGTTTCAATGGCCATGTACCACGATTTTTGAAGGCTTGTATTGCCTTGGTTTTGTGAGACAAAGTGATTTCAAAAAGAAAATATAATTGATTAAGTACAAGGATTAAAGAAATGGAAACAAAGTGTTTTGTCACTTGAAAAATGAAATTTTCGTATATGAATGGAAAAGAGAGGTTGAAAGTGTTTGAACCTCAATTTATTTTAAAGAGGATTGATTTGAGCTATAATATCCCAAGTAAAACTATGAAATACAATTTTTTGGAAAATAGTAGAAATACTAATTTTTAGAGGGACTATATTGAAAATTATATTTTTAGAGGGACTATATTGAAAATATTCTTTAAAAATAGACTTTATTGTAAATATTATTTAATGAGAGACTATTTTGGTAATATTATTTGAAGAGGGGCTATTATGTAAATATTATTTTATGAAGAGGGGCTATTATGTAAATATTATCGTATAGAAGGACTAATAGGTAAATAATGAAAATAAGGTTTATTTTTTATATTAAATGAAAAAAATCTTATTTTGGATTTAAAATACGTTAAAAATATTTTATGCGATTTAAAAGTAGTAATTTTAGCTACGCGATTGAGAAAATGTGAAAATATGATTACGCAATGAAAATACAGTAAAGATACTGTTGGGCCAATGTGTGAACCCTGAATATGAGATGATGAATTTGAACTGAGAATGGTATATTATACATGCATTAGAAAGGTCTGATGGACTGGATAAGGCTAATTGCCTAGGAGAGAATACACATCTTAAGTAGGTGTAATATGCGTAATGTAAGTCACTTGTTAACCTTGGGGGCATCGAGGTGCGGGTTGCCTATAGTGGGCAGTTGGTAGCTCTTCTGTACTGTGGGTTTGACCGATGCAACACACCGATGATCTTGACCGAGACACTATTCTTAATCAATATCTGATAAAGGCTGTAGTGTATATGCTAGATGTGCAAATACATATGAGAATTGTGGTTCGTGGTTTGAGGCATGTTGGTACAGACAGATCTTTTCGATCACTATCTCTGACCTGAGTTTTAGCTCCATGGAGTAGGAAATTTAGTCTATGTGCACATGCATAATTATTGAGTACTGACACCGGTGTGATATTTGAACTGTTGAATATTTGGAAAATATTGAGGGCATTATCGTAATTATTGCTTGTGATAATTGAATTATTGAATATTTGGATATTATTGAGGGCATGATCATAAATATTATTTATTACGTCTGTTATGATGATAAATAATGTTGATGGCATAATTGTAATTATGGTATGATGTATCTATATGATATATTGTATGTGTTTATCTCCATGCTACCATGTTGGTATTGGCATAGGTGATCTCACCTCTTTGTATGCCTATTTTGTACTGTATTTATATTTGTAAAGATGTTGAGCAAGGAATTGAACAAGAAGGTGAACAGGAGCAGATTCCTGTGGAGGAAGCTGAATTCTAAGAAGATGGCGATGCCTAGTTTCCTAGGATATATGAGGTTGAAATTTTGTGGAGGACCGAAAGCATGGCATGTTGACCTAGATAGAGTGTGTATTTTTTATATAGGAGACTTGAAAGTTACCCTAAGTAGGCTTTATCAAGGGAACCCTTATTTCAGTGTAAATATTTATGTACACTTAGAGTTTTCGTTGTCCATTAGGCAGTACTGGGGAGCTTACTACCGCACTCCTAGTGAGATTAGTATCGTGTCGTCTGCGCGGACACCTATCCATAGGACTTCGCGTCAAGTCAGATTCCTACCCGCTAAGGAATCTGAAGAGGACCCGTCTGAGGGTTCTGTTGTTTAGTAATAATTAGGCAGTATGTTAGTTTTAAATAATGTTCAAATACTTTGAGAACCTTGTCTGTAAATATTTAAGTATAATAGTACTAAGACTTGTGTATATATGATGTAAATTATTTGTGATGATGTTGTAATATTTTTATTTTTCGCTAAGTTTATCTTATTGATATTAAGAAATTTTACAACTCGTATTTACATTACAAAGCATATTTTATAATGAAGGGGTAATTTGAAAATTAAGTAACATAAATGTGATACCCTACAGTGGGTGTTACAGTGCAGATATCTAGATTTAACACAAGGCATGGAATATGTCACCCTTGTATTGTTCAGTCTTTCATTTCATGATATTCAAGTAGACTTAGTAAAAATAAATGAGATCAATATCTCATATTGACTCATTTGAGCATGGTCATGCATTTCGCAGTCTCACTCAATCAGGGGACCCGAAGATATTGCTCCTGTTATGTAGGAGGGACAAATCCCATCTAGATCACTCACATCCCTCTGCATAATTCATGGTATATCAAATAATCACCTTTATAATCACCTTATTATAGATGATGTTTGATGGCATTAAAACATACAACTCTTCATGTAGGAATCATAGAGATTTCAAGTCAAAGAACCACATATACCATTGTCACTTTGAGAACCGCTTATGATGCTCATGTAACGATCCACGTAGTGTTCTCAAGGCTGGTTTATCTAATACATCATTACTCTAATATGTATCAATGTGAAGACTTGATATCTCATATCCATGACCTGTGAGATGTGGCAATCAGTCTACGCACATACTAGTCTCAATGCATTATTGTCATCCTAATTAACAATAATACTTGACTAGGGATATTTAAGAATAGTGTTCTGATTTCAATAGGATCTCACAATTAGGTCATCCACTTAATGTCATATGGCATTAAACTTACTATTTTAAGGACTTTATTATGTTTATAATAAATAACACAATAAATGAAATGCCTCATGTATTAAATAAATAGCATAATACAATATATGTAAATACGGTCAAAATAAATTGGCCTCTAGGGCATACACCAACATCTGCAATCCTCTCTTAACACAGGATAATTATGCAATTATAATATGTACATCCCAATCAAACTAATCAATTTAATTAGAATTAAACAAAGAGGAAGGAAAGAAACTTGATTAATAATTGAATATAGAACAATTAAAATAAAATCTCAGAATCAAGCATCAAGATTGTCAATCCCTAGGATTGATTAAAGGGTCTAGCCCTCCATGGATGAGAGGAAAGAACTATAGAAAAAGAGAGAAAACCTAGAGAGAAGAGCGAGGAAGAGAGATTTAGATAGAGAATGAAAAGTACTGAATGAGAAGATATTGTTTTGTTCTGTTGCACTCCCTCTTAAACCTTACTCCTAATTTGGCCTTGCATGATAATAATTCTAACAAATACAAAGTTGGGTCAATTAGAAATCACTGGGCCTAAGTCTCATGTCATGCTTTTTAGTGTGAGTTAACACAGTATTATGGATATTTCATGGAGGAAATAATCACCTAGTGCATGTGTAAAAGAATAGGCCTTTGTGCATCCAATGGTTGTGGATTGACATTGGTAGGGTGCTAATCATTGAAGAGCAATGATGTTGCACTTGATATCACTTGTGATGTGATGATATGGTGTACTATATGTAGTATGCTGAGTTTGTTTGACATGGTCAGCCTATCATTATGCATGAGTTGCTCCCTTATGGTGAAGTTGAGCTTAAGGTGCAAGAATGATAGTTATTTCCCTTATTTGCTAAGGTTGAGCTGTGAGGGTAACCTAGAAACATGAATAGCTCCTTTATGAGATAAAGTGAGTTAAGAGTACATGTTTGCTAGATTTTATTCTTTCACTTGGTTAGATTAGACCTTGTGATAAATTTTGTGATGTATATATGTGAGTTGAATATAACATTGCATAATTTCACACACTTGTTATTCCTATATATTTGTAACCTTATATGATGTGCAAAATCATTTGGTCAGAGAATGGTGGATATGTCGTGAAATTCTATGAATAAGGACTACTCCTAGATTCTCAAAGCAAGTAGGCTCCTAAGGCTAGGGTTACCGGTATTACAAGGTGGTATCAGTACACTCATTGTTGTGAGAAGGAACTGTCCACTCATTACCAGGTAGTGTTAAGTGGTTGTTGCCCTACTACCAAAATAAATACAAGGAACCAGATTCTTGGGATTAGTCAAGTTTCATGACATTGCATAAACACTATCATAACACATTTCGTGAGCATAATCTTAGGTCATACCTTAGGCATAATCATATGACATATCATAAGTATTTGCACTTCAATGACAATTGTATGGGCAGTTGTCTTCCTTTATAGAATGAGATGTGGATTTAGGATTATGGTTTGCTTAGGAATATTACATAGAGTGAGTATGTGAATGTTCCTTTAGTAATGAGTGGTGACTCGTGTACTTATTATAAATAAATTCTAATGTAACTAGATTTGTTTATTTATTGTGAATGGATAATTGTGTGATAATGATGCCATGTTTTATAAATGAATGAACTATCTGCCTCGAGAAGAGAAAGGATTGTTTTGGCTTATACCACCTTTGTAGTTATTATTGTATAACTTGTTTTTTCCCAAAACAGCTAGAGGTATCATGATGACATGTCTTGGAAACATATACTGAGAATTGTGAATTCTCACCCTGTTTGTTGATTCTATGATAAATCCAGGTCGAGACTCTTCCAAGGGATAAAAGAAGAAACAGAAAGACTAGTATAGTTTATTTGCTTTTGGAGGCAAAGCTTGTATTATGTCTATATTTGCTTTGTGATGTATAAAAGTTTTATGTATTACAATATGCCCTTTTGAGGCTGAAGTTGTATATATATAATCTTTTCTTTCCTTCTTAGCTTTTTATAATAACATGTATGGTTATTATGAATCTAGTTTAATTTTTTTAGTTTATAAGTGACATGGTTAATACTGCTTATCCAAATATATTCCAAATATACTAGGGTAATGGTATTACGATGTTACATTATGGTATCAGAGCAGTTCATCCTGTTGAGCCGGGGTATGGACTAACTATGCTTAGGTATGTTTAGGAGTTCCTATGGGTTTTATGCATTTTTTTTTTTGTCTCTTGTGTGAGATGTTTGAATAGAATTGCATGACTTGCCTTTAGTTTGATTGTTCTTAGCTATTGTCACACTATTACATGATATTGAGACTGATCAACTTAATATGTAATGTTCTATATGTACAAGAAACTATAGCACCTCCAAGGCGAAACAAGGAGGATAGGAACTCATCTAGTGAGGGCCTAGATATAGCTAGAGCCTTTTTTGACAATAGCAGATGCTATGAGGGAGCAAACTACTATGAATGCTAGGATGCTAGAGAGGATAGGAGAAATTCCACCTCAACAATCTACGCCACCACCAGTTCAGCCAATGCAGCCAGTACAAGAGGTATCCGTGGGGTGGAATCAAAATTTTCAAGACCTCTCGGAGTTCAGGAAGTCTAATCCATCTTTCTTAAAGGGGGAGTACGACCCAGTCAGAACTGAGGGTTAGCTGAATGAGATAGAAAATATCTTCACTGTCATGGCTTGCTCGAAGGAGCAAAAGGTGCTTTTTGCTTCCCACATGTTAGAAGGGGAGGTCGAAGATTAGTGGATGGATGCTAAGAGATTGTTTGATGCTTCAAGGGCTATCGTCACTTTGGAAATCTTCAAGAGTTCTTTTCTAGAAAAGTATTTCCTACATAATTTACAAAAATGCAAAGGAAATGGAGATCTTGAGGTTGGAGCAGGGTAATATGTCGATTAGTCAGTATGTGGCCAAGTTCAACGAGTTGTCAAATTTCTCATCCTATATCAAATTCATTTCAAATAAGAGATGGAAATGTGTTAAGTTTGAAGAAAGATTGAGGGAGGACATTCCAAAGGTTATCTGACTTTTTGAGATTCGAGACTTTGTAACTTTAGTGAACAAGTGTAGAATTGTAGAGGGTCGTGATGGTAAGTCTCAAGTGGAACAAAGATCACAAGTCCTTCAAAAGAGGAAAAAGGTGGATGGTAGGTAGAAGGAGAGTGCTTCTAAACCTAACTATTCTACACTTAAAGATGAGCAAGTTCAAATGGAAACCATGGAGCATGAATACCATAAGTGTGGAAGGCCACATGGTGACAAACCTTGTGCGGTGTGTTTTGTGTGTGGCCAACCAGGACATTTTGCAAGAAAATGTCCAACATAGATAAGGAGTTACGCCCAACCTCAGACCACAAGCTACAAGAAGGGTGTATACTCTAACCGGGAAAGAGGAGACCCAATCTTCTGACCCTATACAAGGTATCCTTTTGTGTGTACCAATAGTTCGAAATTCATTGGCATATTCTTAAAGGTTTGGTATAAGTTGAGTTGTTAGATAGTTTTTAGATTCAATAAGTTATTCTTACGGAATGAGAACCTTTTAAGTTTAGTTAGAATTTAAAGATGATAAGTTAGATACAATCAGGAATGGTGAATTTCTTTCGAGTATGATATCTAATAGAGATCTAAAGACTTTTAGTAGCGAAAGACTAAATTTTAAGGACAAGTTTTTTTAAAAAGGAGGGGAGAAATGTGATATCCTCTCTAACCAATTTGTCTTAATTAGGGTTATAGAAGTTCAGTAACTCTTGTATGAGTTATCTGTTAACCTTGGTAACCTTTTCAAGATACTTGGGTTATTTTGCTATAACACAGAGTGTGAAAAGTAGCTGATAATAGCCCAAAGAGTAGCATAAACTACTAGAACGAGGGAAATAAATATGGAGAATTTATTTCTAGGTTCAAATGAATAGAAAATGATGTGGTTAATTTTGGAGAAATAACTGAGTTAGTTTGATATTTTAAGTACACTAAATGAGTGTTTAAATACCAGAATGATGAGTCAGATATATTGAAGTTTATAGAAATGGTGAAAATAGGATTGAAATGAATCCTAAGATTTTTCATAATACCTATGGGAGTTAAAAAACTTGGTAATGGGAGATTAAAGTATCCTTAAGAGATACAACATTTCTAATTAAGTACCAAAGTCCTTAGATATTTTAGTTTTTCCTTCTTTCCACCATCTCTGTACTGTTCCATTTACTTTCTTCATTCTTATCTAATTTTCACCCCTTTTCTCTCACGATGGAATAACAAAGAAGGCAGAGAAATAAGAGAAAAGGAAAGAAAAAGAAGAAAGGAATAGGAAAGAAAAGGAGAAGCAAAGCAAGGAGCATCCATAGCCTACCATCATCTTCAAGGAGTTGAGGTAGGGGTGATTGTTTTCAACTTCTATCCCTTGCTATTTTCTCTTCATGCTTGTGTGTTGCATGCTTGAGTTTGAAAATGGGTTTTTGGGAAGTTTTCCATAGTTTGAGATGGGGAACTTGATTAGAAGTTTAGAAATGGTACGTAATGAGTTAAGACATGCATACTAGTGCTTTAGAGTATGTAAGAATCCATAGAACTCGATTAGCTTATGTTGAAGAAAAATGGGTTTTGGATAGGAGCTTTAACATACATGTTCTTGATCATTATGTTAGTGATTTGAGAAAATGTATGAGAGTTTAGTAGGTTTAGCTAGGACCTAAGTTTGAGGGTCCAAGTTTAGTTAAAAACTTGTTAGAACAGAGTTTGTGAGTTTGGTACTAAGCGCCTAAGTGCCCAAGATGGGAGCGCTTAAGTGCCCTAGCCCAGAGGGCAGAAACGCGTGGGAGCTCAAGTGCCCAACGAGTGAGCGCCTAAGCGCGCTAGTCCAGAGAGTTTTATAACTGAGCAATTAAGCGCTCAGAACCTGAGTGCCTAAGCCCCCAATGACAAATGAAACAGGGGAGAGTTTGCTGTCATGGAGTGCCTAAGCGTTGGAAAGTTGGGTGCCTAAGCACCCAAGTGCAGAGAGTGCAATGTCTTTCATGAAGAGGAATTGAAGTTCCTTACTTGTTAGGATCTTTTATACATGCTTTTTAGTATGAGTTAAGATACTATCAGGGATATTTCATGGAGGAAATAATCACCTAGTGCATATGTAAAAGAATAGGCCTTTGTGCATCCAATGGTTGTGGATTGACATTGGTAAGGTGCTAATCATTGAAGAGCAATGATGTTGCACTTGATATCACTTGTGATGTGATGATGTGGTGTACTAGATGTAGTATACTTAGTTTGTTTGACATGGTTAGCCTATCATTATGCATAAGTTGCTCCCTTATGGTGAAAGTTTAGCTTAAGGTGCATGAATGATAGTTGTTTCCCTTATTTGCTAAGGTTAAGTTATGATGGTAACCTAGAAACATGAATAGCTCCTTTATGAGATAAAGTAAGCTAAGAGTACATGTTTTCTAGATTTTGTTCTTTCACTTAGTTAGATTGGACCTTGTGATAAATTTTGTGGTGTATATATGTGAGTTGAATATAACACTGCATAATTTCACACACTTGCTATTCCTACGTATTTGTAACCTTATATGATGTGCACAATCATTTGGCCGAAGAAATGTGGATATGTTGTGAAATTCTATGAATAAGGACTAGTCCTAGATTCTTAAAGTGTGTAGGCACCTAAAGCCATGGTTACCAGTATTATAAGGTGGTATCAATACACTCATTGTTGTGATAAGGAATTGTCCACTCATTACCAGGTAGTGTTAAGTGGTCATTGCCCTACTACCCAGAGAAATACAAGGAACCGGGTTCCTGGGAATAGTCAAGTTTCATAACATTGCACAAATACTATCATACCACATTTTATGAGCATAATCTTAGGACATACCTTAGGCATAGCCATATGACATATCATAAGTATTTGCATTTCAATGACAATTGTATGGACAGTTGTCTTCCTTTATAGAATGAGATGTGGATTTGGGATTATGGTTTGCTTAGGAATATTACATAGAGTGAGTATGTGAATGTTCCTTTAGTAATGAGTGGTGACTCGTGTACTTATTGCAAATATATTCTAATGTAACTAGATTTGTTTATTTATTGTGAATGGATAATTGTGTGATAATTATGTCGTGCTTTGTAAATGAATGAACAGTCTGCCTCAGGAAGAGAAAAGATTATTTTGGCTTATACCACCTTTCTAGTTATTATTGTATAACTTGTTTTTCCCTGAAGCAGTTAGAGGTATGTATCATGATGACATGTCTTAGAAACATATACTGAGAATTGTGAATTCTCACCCCGTTTGTTGATTCCATGATAAATCTAGGTCGAGACTCTTCCAAGGGGAAAAAGAGGAAGTAGAAAGACTAGTATAGTTTATTTACTTTTGGAGGCAAAGCTTGTATTATGTCTATATTTGCTTTGTGATGTATGAAAATTTTATGTATTACATAATATGCCCTTTTGAGGTTGAAGTTGTATATATATAATCTTTTCTTTCCCTCCTGGCTCTTTATAATAACATGTATGTTATTATGAATCTAGTTTAATGTTTTTAGTTTAGAAGTGACATGGCCAATACAACTTATCCAAATATATTCCAGATATACTAGGGTAATGGTATTAGGATATTACATTATGATATTAGAGCAGTTGATCCTGTTGAATTGGGGTATGGACTAACTATGTTTAAGCATGTTTAGGAGTTCTTATGGGTGTTGTGCATTTTCTTGTCTCATGTGTGAGATATTTGAATAGAATTGCATGACTTGCCTTTGGTATGATTGTTCTTAGCTATTGTCACACTATTACATGATATTGAGACAGTTCAACTCAATATGTATTATTCTGTGTGTACAAGAAACTATGGCACCTCCAAGGCGAGCCTGAGAGAATTGGAACTCATCTAGTAAGGGCCCAGATATGGCTGGAGCCTTTATGGCAATAGCAGATGCTATGAGGGAGCAAACTGCTATGAATGCTAGGATGCTAGAGAGGATGGGAGAAATTCCACCTCAACAGTCTACACCACCAAGAGTTCAACCAATGCAGCCAGTACAAAAGGTACTTATGGGGAGGAATCATAATTTTCAAGATATCTTGAAGTTCAGGAAGTCTAATCCATCTTTATTCAAGGGGGAGTACGACCTAGTCAGAGCTAAGAGTTAGCTGAATGAGATGGAAAAGATCTTCATTGTTATAGCTTGCTCGAATTAGCAGAGGGTGCTTTTTGCTTCCTATATGTTGGAGAGGGAGGCAGAAGATTGGTGGATGGATGCTAAGAGATTGTTTGATGCTTCGGGGACTATTGTTACTTTGGAGATCTTCAAGAGTTCTTTTCTGGAGAAGTATTTCCCATAGAATTTGCAAAATGTAAAGGAAATATAGTTCTTGAGGTTGGACCAAGGTAATATGTTGATTAGTCAGTATGTGGCCAAGTTCAATGAGTTGTCAAAGTTCTCATCCTAAATCAAATTCAACACAGACAAAAGATGGAAATATGTTAAGTTTGAAGAAGGATTGAGGGAGGACATTCAGAAGGCTATCCAACCTTTTGAGATCTGGGATTTTGAAACTTTGGTGAACAAGTGTAAAATTGTAGAGGGTCATGATGGTAAGTCTCAAGTGGAGGAAAGATCACAAGACCTTTAAAAGAGGAAAAATGTGGATGGTAGGTATAAGGATAGTGCTTCTAAACCTAACTATTCACAAGATAAAGATGAGCAAGCTCAAATGGAAATCGTGGAGCCTGAATGCCCTAAGTGTGGAAGGTCACATGGTGACAAACCTTGTGCGATGTGTTTTATATGTGTTCAACCGGGGCATTTTGCAAGAAAATGTCCATATAGATAAGGAGTTACACCCAACCTCAGACCATAGGCTATAGGAATGGTGTATACTCTAAGCAAGAAAAAGGAGACCCAATCTTCTAACCCTATACAATGTATCCTTTTATGTGTACTAATAGTTGGAAACTCATTGGGATATTCTTAAAGGTTTAGTATAAGTTTAGTTGTTAGATAGTTTTTAGATTCAGTAAGTTACTCTTACAAAATGAGAACCTTTAAGTTTTGTTAGAATTTAAATATGATAAGTTAGATACAATCAGGAAAGGTGAATTTATTTTGACTATGATATCCAATAGAGATCTTAGGACTTTTAGTAGCGAGAGATTAAATTTTGAGGACAAGTTTTTTAAAAAGGATGGGAGAAATGTAATATCATCTCTAACCAGTTTCACTAAAAAAATGCACTAAATTGCGGTAGTTTTTTTGTAAGGGTTATCAAATGCCATAAATAAATATATATTGCGAGGGGTTTTTGTGCCTTTCAGTGGAGGTTTTTAACCCCGGCAAATTAAAAAATGTTGATGGTGATTTATTTTTGCTTAACCTCTAGATTTCGTTTCCCCCTCACTTCCTCTCACTCTCCCTTCTTATTTCGTTTCCTCTCACTCTCGCCCTCGTCCTCTCACTCTCTCATCCTCGCCCTCTCACTTTCCTCTTCTGATTTTTTTTTGCCTCCTTCTCCATTTGAAACCGCTCCACCATTTGAAACTCCTTCTCAGATCTGCGACACACCAAAGCCTCTGCCCATCCTTTTTTTTTATAAAACCCCAAACTTTGCAGATCCAATAACAGCGCTATAGATATGGTGGTGGCGTAGAAGATCTGGCAGCATTCGAGAAGGTTCTGCGTTCCCTGCCTCTCACTCTCCCTCCACTACTCCTTTCATCTACTGCTTCTAAGATTTTTTTTACCTCAAAATTGGGTTTTGCGTTTTGGTGTCATAATAAAATTCTTTTTCCCCCATATTTGTGTTGCAATAGGTTGCTGCATTGGTGAACTTTGTAACACCCTAGCTCTGACACCAAATAATGTAACACCCTAGCTAGGGCATCACATTTCTAGCTTCCGACTCATAATCTGAAAATAAGTTCGCACAAAGTTTGAGTTATAAAATATGGGTTTCAAAATTTCTTCTTTACTGAAACGTGAATTTACTGGAAATATTAGGTAATATTGAAAATCATATTTCAACTATTCATTATGCAATATTGACACCAATTAATAACACAATTTAAAGAGAAATATAAAATTAACAGACTTATTTTTTTTTTACAATAGCAAACCCCATGACGGGTCCTACTTAATAGCACGGTACAACACTAACAAAAAACTTTAACATACTTATTCCTTTTTCTGTTCATCTTGATGCATCAGACATCTGTTCCTTTGTCAACACTGCACACCTTCGAGTCCTGAATGTCCACCCCTTATTGTTGTCACCAATCTCAGAGTATTTATCACCCGTTATGTCTAAGACAACTCGATCCTTCTATTGTTTGATTTTAACAATACAAACACAGCAAAACAACATAACAAAGAGGTGAGATCACCTACACCAATACCAACCTGGCAGCACAGAGATAACACACAGCCAACAATATCATACAGACAGATCATGTCATAATCATGCTATCAGCATTAATCAATTATCATCATCTAATCATTTATCAGTTCAATCATCATCCAATCATTTATCAATTCAATTATCATAACCAATAACCAATATTCCTCAATTAATATATCACACAGATATAAATGCTCAGATTTATGCATATGTACAAAGACTCAGTTTTTCAAAAACAACTCCATGGAGGTTTTCACAATTTCGAGAAGAATGCTCTGGTTAATTGTCAGCCTTAGCCCAAAGACAATCTCCCAGTCGTTGAAAAGAATTGTGTTCTTGTCGGGTATCGTCAATGCGTTGCAACGGACTGCATCGCCAAGTGGCACAGGGTACTCACCAGCTGTCCACTGGTCGACCGCCGTGCCTTGACGCCCCCAAGATCCATCATAGACCTCACTATCAATTCTCATTCCCTCTTCAACCACAAGGGCCATAATAGCTATTAGCTATCTTTTATACAATGCACGAATTTATCAGTGCAAGTCCAACCCCAACGACCAAATCTTTTCAATTTCATTTGTACAATGCACAAGTATATCGGTCTGCAAGTCCAACCCCAACCTCTGCCAAATCTTTTCAATGCATGTATAATGCACCAAATCCAAATACGGACATCTCTTTCCAATGCATATAAAATGCACCAAATACCAATCATAGGCAAAACACGTCACTCTCTCATACAAAGTGTCCATACAATTTGGTTAAACAAGATAATTATACTTGTATTTTCAACACAAAATCATGTTATCATGTTTTCATAGTTATAAAACACTTTCACTTTGTATTTTCACAAGATTGCGCAACACTTTCATTATGTTTTCACAATTCCAAAATGTTTACATTACGTTTTCAAAATATCGTAACACTTCAAGCATTACGTTTTCAAAATTAAACGTTTCTATTATATTTTCACAATACCGTAAAAATATTCTATTACTTTTAAATCACATAGTGATTTTTCAACAAGATACGTCAAATATTTAAACTCATGTAAAATATTTAAACATAATTCAAATCACGTAGAAAATTTTAACATATTTTAAATCTTGTAGGAATATTTTACTATATTCTAAATCGTTTTTAAGATACGTAAATCATTTTTAACCACAATTCTATTACGAAAAATATTTCTTAACCTTCAAAAATTCCATTTCATCATTTCTCAAAATATTATGACTTTGTACTTCATTTTTCACATTTTCTTACTCAAGAAAATCTTTTTCCACGTTTCTTTACTCAAGAAATTCTTTTTCAAATATAATCCACAAAATTACCTTTCCATTGATATAAATCAATGTTTCAAATCTTAAAATTTCTAAATGTATTTCAAAACTTGAAAATAAGTTATACTTGAGTAAATTCTCAAAATACCATTATATTCTCCATTTTTCCCCAAATCATTTCCAAATTAACCTACTTCAAAATAAATTGAAGTTTGAAAACATTTTCATTTACAAAACTTAATTTTTCAAGTGAGTAAAATACTCTGATTCTCTTTTCAAATTTCTTGTATTAAATCAATTATATTTCCACTTGAAAAATTACTTTGTTTCATCAAAATGTAGGCATTACTATTTGAAAAATTATCAAAATATTTTTCATTTTAAATTGATATGGTTTTACACAAACAAAACCATTAAAGTTTTATTTTCAAAACCAAAGTACCGATTAGTCATATAACAAACCCATTTGTTCAAATTCATTTTCACTTTCTTTGCAAGTCTTTTTTCATTCTTAGTCAAAAATCTTTTCCTTAATATATATTTTCTCAAAATCACTTTTTATTGATCTAGTCTTACAAAATCATATTGAGTTGTTTTAATTATTGTTTCTTAACTTTAAATTTCCTAACATTTTTCAAAACCCAATAAATAAATTCTCTGTTAGAAATTTTAAGTTACAAACGTTTTGCTTTATATTTCTAAATCACTTCTAAAAATTGATTAATTTGAAGTTCAATACTTTCAATCTTCTTTTTCTTTTATTTATGAAAATTCCACTTCACTTAATTTATAACACTTAATTCCCTTTCTAAAAATCCTTATTTGAAAATTCTTGTATTTCATACTATCAAAACATTTTTCTAAATTATCAAAACCTTATAGATGGTCATTGGAACCATGAAATATTTTTCTTCTAACTTAAATAAATTCCATTCTTGTTTCTACACAAAATAAATCAATAAAATTTCATTCTAAAATTTGTGTTCATGTTTTCTTAAAAAAAAACAAACCTTTAGTTCACTTTCCATACTCCTCAAATCAATCCAATTTTATTCTTCCATAAACATATTAATTTGTAAACACCTATTTTGAGGTGTCTTGGCTGAAATTCTCATTGTTCTAGGGATCAAAATTTAATTTCCTTGTTCTTGAAAATTTTCAACATTGACCCTCATCAAGGGCATCAAAACCGTAGCTCTTCCTTGGCCATTAGAACCAAGATCAATTTTCTTTCCATCCACACATCATGGCATACATATATATATTTCATCATAAATATCACAAACATGCCATATACTCATCATGCATATTATAAGTATACTATCAAAGCCATAAAATCATGCAAAGCATATTAAGCATAGACAAAAATAATCAAAGCACAAGAAAATAAAGCAAAGCTCATAAACACACAATTAATTATTACATGACCATGGATTGGAATTCTCACATGAATTCATAATCCATCAAATATAAGACCATCTCCCACCACCATAATTGGTTGGTGAGATGGATCTCCCTCTTACCTCTTGAAGATCCTCAAAGCTTCTTGATTTTGCTTCTCTTTCCAAGTCCTTCAACACCAAGGGCTTCTCAAATTCAAAACAAAATACATAGAAATTAGTATACTAAGCTTGATTAAGAGGAACCATGGATCAAACATGGTTTAGATCATGAAAAAGAAGAGAAGAAATGAAGTCTTCTTATACTTCACCTTAAAAACTCAATAACTTGGCTCTTGAAGAAAGTCCATGAAGATGAATGATTTAGAGAAAGTCTCCAACATGAAAGTGTTTTGAATTGATGAAAGGATTCAAGATATGTAGTTAGATAAAATTATGAAAGATTGGAAGTGGTTCTATGGGTGGTGACCGAATAGCTCAAAGAATAGAGAAAATGGTGTTCTTTGTATTTGTTCTTGGTATTCTTGAACAATAGAAAGAGAGAGAAGAGAGAGAATGGTCTTTGTGTTACTAAGTGTGATAGAAAATCAAAGTAGAGGGCTGAATTGAAGTGGGTAACCGTAGGAGTGAAAGAATGGAGAGATAGAAATTTGTTTAGCATAATTGAAGGCTATCACATGCATGCAAAAGTCTTCCACTTTGTCATATTTTTCTTTGGCCTAAAAAGGCTACTCCAACGTGTCTCTTCTTCTTTCTTGCTTCTCCAACCGTCCCCCCCCTTCATCATGCACTCCAAAGTTGTCATAATTACTTGCTAATTGATTAGTTAATTCATTAGATTAAGTTTCCTAATTAATCTTAACTAATTTTCTAATTACATAACTAATTAATTAGACATATTATTTCATATATTATAATCTCTAATTAAAATTAGGATATCTAATTAAGAATTAGATTATAATAATTTAACATTTAATTTAGTTTACTTGCCTTGTTAATTAGGCCATTATTTGAAACATTTCTAGCCATTGATTAATTCAATGGTTAGGATTTAGGTAGACTTTTGATTT
This sequence comes from Ormosia semicastrata, assembly GCA_029884595.1. Taxonomy (NCBI): domain Eukaryota; kingdom Viridiplantae; phylum Streptophyta; class Magnoliopsida; order Fabales; family Fabaceae; genus Ormosia; species Ormosia semicastrata. The sequence goes on along the minus strand of JAQQTO010000044.1, from coordinate 34,366,794 downwards.
AGAAGACTAAATCTAAGCCATTAGATCCTTCTCCTTTAAATTCTAGCCATTAGATGTGTCTCCAAAATAAAGGGTCAAGATTGCTTCTTCTTACTTTTAATCCAAGGGTCATAATTAGTCTTTGCTACTTTTTAAGACCAAATCTCCACCATTGATTAATTCTTCATCCAATGGTCATAAATGGTCCTTGTTACTTTACAAGACCAAATCTCCACCCTTGATCAATTCTAAATCCAATGGTTGTAAATGGTCACTTTATATAATTAATTTTACACCGTTGATTAAATCTACGGTTGATATTGAAGCTTGCCTAACTAAGTTTATTTTCACACCATTGATTAAATCAATGATGATTATCTTATGTTTCTTTATTAAATTTATTTCTTAACCGTTAATTGAATCAATAGTGGATATCTAAACTACCAATGTTAACTTAAGCAATATAATTTTTATTTTTATCTACTAAAAATCTCACGAAAGAATATATTTACTGTATTTTTATCTTCCGATAAATAAATACAGTACAAAACAAATTTTCTAAAACTATTTTCGGATTCAGGTTTAGTAAGATCCCCTGTCTCCGTCTAAACAGTACAAATTTTTCTATGCGTAGAAAAATTTTTCACTTTGCGGGACTCACCTGGGCCCACGTAAGGTCACCTGGGCCCACCTAGGACCACCTGGGCCCACATACAGTCAAAAAAATTCATAATCATCCACAAAATCACAAATATTAGAAAATGTATGAAAATCAAGTCAGATTGTTAAAAATAATTAACAGTCAAGAGAAATAAATACAGAAAGATTTTTCCTACTCGAAAATTATTATTTTCCTGACACGGAGTAAATCACTCAAAACGATCAAATACGCTGATGGAATAAACAAAATAATTTTACAGTATCCAGAAATTACTAAATAGTAAAATTCTATTAACTGTCAAAATTACTGTTTAAGAGATGGAAAATTTGGGGTGTTACAATACTCCCCCTCTAAAAAGAAATTTTGTCCTCGAAATTTCATGACCATGATTTCACACCCTCGGAATAAATACGGATATGGTGCTTTCATCTTATTTTTCAATTCCCATGAAGCTTCCTCTCTTACATCTTGCTATACTATTCTAATCCCACAAAATATCTTTGCCGATGTTCAACTTCTCCTGATCAAACAGATATCTCAGACTCCTATCATAGAGATTTTGTTGGTTATTACTGAAGATGTTGAATGTTACTCCAGAAAGAAAGAATCTCTATATCTCTAATACCAACATAACAACAACCGATCTTCATTCATGCCTAGAATAGTTTTTCTCAGATAACTTCCAACTAATGTAATGAAATGTTCAACTAATGTAATGTATTACTTAAAATTTCCTTATCCTCGTATCACTACATATTCTAGATTTTTGCTTTTAACAGGAAATGTCTCACTAACCGAGTTCTCCTTTCCACAGCACGATACCAGATACTTCCGTAAATTTTTTTTTATGGTTTTCCATTATCGTATTAAATTTTCCCATAGAAGAAATGTTCCAATCTTTTGAAAAATTCACCACGCTTCTGCTGCGTTACTCAGATACGTTAACACGGATACAAATATAGAAATATCCTTTCTTGCAAAATATTCCTTCAATTGCAGGAGATGAAAGAAAACATCATGAAAGATAACAAAACGAATCGAACCTGTTATCGAATATATCCAACAAAGAATTGGATGTAACCCGATTTTCAAGAATGAATTTTTTCTGGATTACTCACAGTTTGTTGAAATAATCTTATTGGATATGGCTGGAAAATAACCAATCCATTTTCAAAGATCACGTCTGTTTATGAAACAGATCAAACTAACACAAAAATTTTGAACAACAGATCAAACTAATACAAAGATTTGATCCATAACAATAATTTGAATAACTTGAATAGTTCGATCAGCTAAGAATAGAAACAGAAGTAAACAAATCAGAGGATAACGAATAACTCTAACATATAATTGATCTACTCAATCATATGTCATAAAGAATAGGTCACTCACAGAAATATTCAGTATGTTTTATAGGATTAGCTCCAATGACACAATCTCCATTGTTTAAATTTTCCGCTCAGAACACTACTGTTCCATTCAGAGTAACAACTTCCCTTACTATCTAAAATTTTACTAATAGAAAACTCTGTTTTCAAAGAACACATCAGAGATTATACTCTTTGGAAATGTGTCCAACTTTTTCACAATTTGTTTCCTTGACGTACATTCCTTCATTTAAGTACCTTCTTCCACATCGCTTACTGCTTTTGGTTTCCTCAATGGTTGTAAATACATCTTCCGTCGAAATCAATTACTATCTCAATATCCTAAAAAATACCAGGTTCCAAAATTACGAAATCTTATATTCCAAGACTGATTCTCTTCTATCAGATCCTAAACTTCAACTTCCAGTTTCCACTGAACAGCGGTCCTTTGTTCGTGCATTCGTCTTTCCACATTGCTCACGTTGCTCCCGTAGCTGCAACTGCATTACTCGTAACATGTTTCACTTCCACACAAGTATAACTATCCCGAGCCATTCCTCTTTTTTTTTCGAGGCGTGCGGATCGAAATACAATGGATCTAATATCCATTATAAACAGCATTATTTCCTTTCGGAAAACAAACACAGAGAACATAACACAAGCAAAATAGACCTAACCACAAACCCCAAAAGACTCAAACCGTGCTCTGATACCAACTAATGTAACACCCTAGCTCTGACACCAAATAATGTAACACCCTAGCTAGGGCATCACATTTCTAACTTCCGACTCATAATCTGAAAATAAGTTTGCACAAAGTTTGAGTTATAAAATATGGGTTTCAAAATTTCTTCTTTACTGAAACGTAAATTTACTGGAAATATTAGATAATATTGAAAATCATATTTCAACTATTCATTATGCAATATTAACACCAATTAATAACACAATTTAAAGAGAAATATAAAATTAACAGACTTATTTTTTTTTACAATAGCAAACCCCATGACGGGTCCTACTTAATAGCACGGTACAACACTAACAAGAAACTTTAACATACTTATTCCTTTTTCTGTTCATCTTGATGCATCAGACATCTGTTCCTTTGTCAACACTGCACACCTTCGAGTCCTGAATGTCCACTTCTTATTGTTGTCACCAATCTCAGAGTATTTATCGCCCGTTATGTCTAAGACAACTCGATCCTTCTATTGTTTGATTTTAACAATACAAACACAGCAAAACAACATAACAAAGAGGTGAGATCACCTACACCAATACCAACATGGCAGCACAGAGATAACACACAGCCAACAATATCATACAGACAGATCATATCATAATCATGCTATCAGCATTAATCAATTATCATCATCTAATCATTTATCAGTTCAATCATCATCCAATCATTTATCAATTCAATTATCATAACCAATAACCAATATTCCTCAATTAATATATCACACAGATATAAATGCTCATATTTATGCATATGTACAAAGACTCAGTTTTTCAAAAATAACTCCATGGAGGTTTTCACAATTTCGAGAAGAATGCTCTGGTTAATTGTCAGCCTTAGCCCAAAGACAATCTCCCAGTCGTTGAAAAGAATCATGTTCTTGTCGGGTATCGTCAATGCGTTGCAACGGACTGCATCGCCAAGTGGCAAAGGGTACTCGCCACCGTCCATGTCGGTCGACCGCCGCGCCTCGACGCCCCAAGATCCATCATAGACCTCACTATCAATTCTCATTCCCTCTTCAACCACAAGGGCCATAATAGCTATTAGCTATCTTTTATACAATGCACGAATTTATCAATGCAAGTCCAACCCCAACGGGCCAAATCTTTTCAATTTCATTTGTACAATGCACAAGTATATCAGTGCAAGTCCAACCCCAACGGGCCAAATCTTTTCAATGCATGTATAATGCACCAAATCCAAATACGGGCATCTCTTTCCAATGCATATAAAATGCACCAAATACCAATCATAGGCAAAACACGCCTCTCTCATACAGTGTCCATACATTGGTTAAACAGTAATTATACTGTATTTTCAACACAAAATCATGTTATCATGTTTTCATAGTTATAAAACACTTTCGCCGTATTTTCCCAAGATTGCGCAACACTTTCATTATGTTTTCACAATTCCAAAATGTTTCTGTTACGTTTTCAAAATATCGTAACACTTCTATTACATTTTTAAAATTCTGAAACGTTTCTATTATATTTTCACAATACCATAAAAATATTCTATTACTTTTAAATCACATAGTGATTTTTCAACAGTACATCAAATATTTAAACTCATGTAAAATATTTAAACGTAATTCAAATCACGTAGAAATATTTTAACATATTTTAAATCATGAAGGAATATTTTACTATATTCTAAATCATTTTTAAGATACGTAAATCATTTTTCACCACAATTCTATTACGAAAAATATTTCTTAACCTTCAAAAATTCCATTTCATCATTTCTCAAAATATTATGACTTTGTACTTCATTTTTCACATTTTCTTACTCAAGAAAATCTTTTCCACGTTTCTTTACTCAAGAAATTCTTTTTCAAATATAATCCACAAAATTACCTTTCCATTGATATAAATCAATGTTTCAAATCTTAAAATTTCTAAACGTATTTCAAAACTTGAAAATATGTTATACTTGAGTAAATTCTCAAAATACCATTATATTCTCCATTTTTCCCCAAATCATTTCCAAATTAACCTACTTCAAAATAAATTAAAGTTTGAAAACATTTTCGTTTACAAAACTTAATTTTTCAAGTGAGTAAAATACTCTGATTCCCTTTTCAAATTTCTTGTATTAAATCAATTATATTTCCACTGGAAAATTTACTTTGTTTCATCAAAATCTAGGCATTACTATTTGAAAAATTATCAAAACATTTTTCCTTTTAAATTGATATAGTTTTACACAAACAAAACCATTAAAGTTTTATTTTCAAAACCAAAGTACCGATTAGTCATATAACAAACCCATTTGTTCAAATTCATTTTCACTTTCTTTGCAAATCCTTTTTCATTCTTAGTCAAAAATCTTTTCCTTAATATATATTTTCTCAAAATCACTTTTTATTGATCTAGTCTTACAAAATCATATTGAGTTGTTTTAATTATTGTTTCTTAACTTTAAATTTCCTAACGTTTTCCAAAACCCAATAAATAAATTCTCTGTTAGAAATTTTAAGTTACAAATGTTTTGCTTTATATTTCTAAATCACTTCTAAAAATTGATTAATTTAAAGTTCAATACTTTCAATCTTCTTTTTCTTTTATTTATGAAAATTCCACTTCACTTAATGTATAACACTTAATTCCCTTTCTAAAAATCCTTATTTGAAAATTCTTGTATTTCATAGCATCAAAACATTTTTCTAAATTATCAAAACCTTATAGATGGTCATTGGAACCATGAAATATTTTTCTTCTAACTTAAATAAATTTCATTCTTGTTTCTACACAAAATAAATCAATAAAATTTCATTCTAAAATTTGTGTTCATGTTTTCTTAAAAAAAAACAAACCTTTAGTTCACTTTCCATACTCCTCAAATCAATCCAATTTTATTCTTCCATAAACATATTAATTTGTAAACACCTATTTTGAGGTGTCTTGGCCGAAATTCTCATTGTTCTAGGGATCAAAATTTAATTTCCTTGTTCTTGAAAATTTTCAACATTGACCCTCATCAAGGGCATCAAAACCGTAGCTCTTCCTTGGCCATTGGAACCAAGATCAATTTTCTTTCAATCCACACATCATGGCATACATATATATATTTCATCATAAATATCACAAACATGTCATATACTCATCATGCATATTATAAGTATACTATCAAAGCCATAAAATCATGCAAAGCATATTAAGCATAGACAAAAATAATCAAAGTACAAGAAAATAAAGTAAAGCTCATAAACACACAATTAATTATTACATGACCATGGATTGGAATTCTCACATGAATTCACAATCCATCAAATATAAGACCATCTCTCACCACCATAATTAGTTGGTGAGATGGATCTCCCTCTTACCTCTTGAAGATCCTCAAAGCTTCTTGATTTTGCTTCTCTTTCCAAGTCCTTCAACACCAAGGGCTTCTCAAATTCAAAACAAAATACATAGAAATTAGTATAATAAGCTTGATTAAGAGGAACCATGGATCAAACATGGTTTAGATCATGAAAAAGAAGAGAAGAAATGAAGTCTTCTTATACTTCACCTCAAAAACTTAATAACTTGGCTCTTGAAGAAAGTCCATGAAGATGAATGATTTAGAGAAAGTCTCCAACATGAAAGTGTTTTGAATTGATGAAAGGATTCAAGATATGTAGTTAGATAAAATTATGAAAGATTGGAAGTGGTTCTATGGGTGGTGACCGAATAGCTCAAAGAATAGAGAAAATGGCGTTCTTTGTATTTGTTCTTGGTATTCTTGAACAATTGGAAGAGAGAGAAGAGAGAGAATGGTCTTTGTGTTTCTAAGTGTGATAGAAAATCAAAATTGAGGGCTGAATTGAAGTGGGTAACCGTAGGAGTGAAAGAATGGAGAGATAGAAATTTGTTTAGCATAATTGAAGGCTATCACATGCATGCAAAAGTCTTCCACTTTGTCATCTTTTTCTTTGGCCTAAAAAGGCTACTCCAACATGTCTCAACATGTCTCTTCTTCTTTCTTGCTTCTCCAACCGTCCCCCCCTTCATCATGCACTCCAAAGTTGTCATAATTACTTGCTAATTGATTAGTTAATTCATTTGATTAAGTTTCCTAATCAATCTTAACTAATTTTCTAATTACATAACTAATTAATTAGACATATTATTTCATATATTATAATCTCTAATTAAAATTAGGATATCTAATTAAGAATTAGATTATAATAATTTAACATTTAATTTAGTTTACTTGCCTTGTTAATTAGGCCATTATTTGAAACATTTCTAGCCATTGATTAATTCAATGGTTAGGATTTAGGTAGACTTTTGATTTAGAAGACTAAATCTAAGCCATTAGATCCTTCTCCTTTAAATTCTAGCCATTATATGTGTCTCCAAAATAAAGGGTCAAGATTGCTTCTTCTTACTTTTAATCCAAGGGTCATAATTAGTCTTTGCTACTTTTTAAGACCAAATCTCCACCCTTGATTAATTCTTCATCCAATGGTCATAAATGGTCCTTGTTACTTTACAAGACCAAATCTCCACCCTTGATCAATTCTAAATCCAATGGTTGTAAATGGTCACTTTATATAATTAATTTTACACCATTGATTAAATCTACGGTTGATATTGAAGCTTGCCTAACTAAGTTTATTTTCACACCATTGATTAAATCAATGATGATTATCTTATGTTTCTTTATTAAATTTATTTCTTAACCGTTAATTGAATCAATAGTGGATATCCAAACTACCAATGTTGACTTAAGCAATATAATTTCTATTTTTATCTACTAAAAATCCCACGAAAGAATATATTTACTGTATTTTTATCTTCCGATAAATAAATACAAGACAAAACAAATTTTCTAAAACTGTTTCTGGATTCAGGTTTAGTAAGATCCCCTGTCTCCGTCTAAACAGTACAAATTTTTCTATGCGTAGAAAATTTTTTCACTTTGCGGGACCCACCTGGGCCCACGTAAGATCACCTAGGCCCACCTAGGACCACCTGGACCCACATATAGTCAAAAAAATTCATAATCATCCACAAAATCACAAATATTAGAAAATATATGAAAATCAAGTCAGATTGTTAAAAATAATTAACAGTCAAGAGAAATAAATACAGAAAGATTTTTCCCGGCCTAGAAATTATTATTTTCCTGACACGGAGTAAATCACTCAAAACGATCAAATACGCTGATGGAATAAACAAAATAATTTTACAGTATCCAGAAATTACTAAACAGTAAAATTCTATTAACTGCCAAAATTACTGTTTAAGAGATGGAAAATTTGGGGTGTTACAAACTTGATGCCAGTTGATGATTCTGTAGACGAGCTCGATAGTTGTATGTTCCAAACTGTATGCCTCTTTTCCATCTTTCTCTGGAGTTATCTGCACTAGTCAATTTCAATTTTCAATTTTATTTTTATTTTTTTGTCAAATTTGAAAGAAAATTTGATTATTATTATTATTATTAGTTATCTGCACTAGTCAATTTCAATTTTTAAGTTTTTTTTTAATTTTTTATAAATTTGAAAGAAAATTTGATTATTATTATTATTATTATTATTATTATTATTATTATTATTATTATTATTATTATTATTATTATTATTATTATTATTATTATTATTATTATTATTATTATTATTGTTGTTGTTGTTGTTGTTGTTGTTGTTGTTGTTGTTGTTGTAATAAATGCGTATCATAACTGAAGAAATAATAAATTCTGAGATAACAAAAAATATTAGAATTGTGCAGCCTGAAGTCTATTACAGGCAATTAGGGTTTTCTTCAAGTAACCAAGATTAATAAGATTAGAAATTTAAATTTTTGTCTAACAAAATTTGGGCATTAAAAGATGTTTACAAGAACTAGTGCCATTAGTGCATTGTTGTGAATTTTTCGCAAGCGCATAGATCATTCAAGTAATAAAATAAGATGAAAAAATCTTATTATGTTTAGCAATAGATGAAGGGAGTAGTGGAGGTACTTCTTTAGTGTGTGTAGTAGATCAAAAAATTGAAAAAGATGGGTGTTGGAATTTAGTATGTGTAATGTGAATTGTGATGTGTGAAGTTTGAAGTTTGAAGTGTGTGACTTGTGATTGTGAAGGTCTATGAGCGTTGTTGGCTCCTTTTGTATCAGATTTTTTGTCTTGTAAACAGGAGCAGAGCAAAGAGAGAGAGAGAGAAGCAGAGTAGCTTTGGCTTCTCTTGATGCAGAGGACAAAAAGATGAAAGAGACAGTTGGGAAAAGAAAAAATATTAACAAGACTACTAGTAGTCTGCTACTCTGCTATAATATAGTTTGGTATTGCTAGCTGCTATTGTGTGCCATAGTCGGAGAAATAAGATTTAATAAACTATATTTAGAAATTAATGAAAAAGACAAAACTACTAATTTAGCCATCTAAAGATTCATTTAAAATTAATTTAATCCTTTAAAGATTTTGTGATCAAAATAGTCTTCTAAAAATTTAAAATAACATAAAAATGAGATTTTTTATTCAATTTATGTGATAAAAATATTTTTTATAATAAATTGCTCATTGAATCCTTAATATTTTATATTAAATTTGTTTGGACTCGCAGTCCTGTGCTATTATGTTTCTCAATCTATATTTATTATTATATTCATTATAAACTTGTAACTAAAATAAACTTGATTAAATTAAATAACCTACATTGTCAGCACCGGAATTGGATTGTGAGTTACTATTCCTAATAATTCCATTGCGAGTTATTATTCCTAATAATTCCAGAAAGTTCAGGTCCCTCACAATCCTATTGAAATACAAATGAATATATCAATTCAAAGAAATTGATAGTTATTAATTACTACAATTATTAGTGAATATATAAGTTTGTTATCTTCAATCAATATTTGAGTTTGACTTTAGTGTAATCAAATCTATTTTGAGAAAGTCAAATTACATTAATATATTTCAAGTGATAACTAGAGTGAATGCATAGCTAGCAAGGAAGTCACTTATCAGAGCATTGTGATTTATTATGATGATATATATAATTTTTCTTTTCAAATATCAAGAATGAATCGGAATACAATTGGGTTATATGCAATTTCATTTGAACTTGTGTTATATGCAATTGTGCTTAGCTAGCAAGAAAGTCACTTATCAAATCCTTTTTGCTCATAGATTTCATCCTTTTATATTATTCTATTAAACAATTGGGTTATATGCAATTTCATTTGAATTTGTGTATCTCTGCTCAATTAGAATTTTGTAGTGATTTTCATTTATTTATTTTTTCCAGAAAACTTACCTTTTGTTAGAGAAGACCAGTCATTACTTGTAAAACTAGTTCAACCAGAAAATTGTGGCTGGTTTTATTCTAATGAGAATTTCATTATTTTCAAGGGAATAAATTTTTTGGGTAATAACCCTTCATACTCCCAAACCTACACTGCTGGATTACTGGTTGTTGGCTCTACATACAAAAGGTAATTACTTTTGTTATTGTAGTTCAGTTTTCTTAGCATGGTTTTGTAGTTACTTGAACTTCAATTTAAATATGGCATAGTTCAACATAAGTGTGTTAGTGTTGACTGTTGTGTCTATTTATCTCCTTCACTCTTATGTGAAGAAAACTTAGCACCATATAGAATGTTTCAAGTTTCACCAAAGTGACTCTCTTGCTGTCTCTTGTTCGAAAATTTTATTTTCATGCATCTTAACTGAGTGCCATTATTTTCATTTATTAACTTCCAGAACACCACTTCTTGTTAGGTTAGATGTTTATGTTGTATTACATTGCTTATTATTTTCATTCTTCTCTTGATGTTTGAGAAGAAAGAAGAGATAAAAGTAAAACTGAGTAATGGCAGCCATATATATTATCTATCTTCCTTTCTTTTGGTTATTTCAGATTCACAAGTGGAGGTGCAATATTAACAAATTGATTTATCTTCCCTTGTTGCTTTGAAGTAAGTTATCTTTCATCACTCCTTCACTCTATTTTCTTTTTCAAGTTAGTCACAATTTTCACTTTTAAGTTCACTCTATACTTGTTTGCTTTGTGAATGTAATTTTAGATAAATCTAGGAATATACTTTGTGAATGTATTGTTATGGCATTGGAATGATTATCCCTTGACTTTATTTTTTCTATAATTTTTTTTAAAAGTTTCCCTATATTTGAACTTCTTTCTTTTTGGCAGCATATATGTGTTGACATTTATCTTGTTCAGCCATCATTTTCTTGATTTTTTTGAAGTTATGCGTGAAGATAATACTTACCAATGGATAAATCTTGGATTGCAAAGCCAAGGAACACAAATGAATACTCAATTGGTTTGAGTAACTTCCTCAATTTTGTATTTGAGAATGGGATTGTTGAGGATATAATACAATGTCTGTGTCCAAAGTGTGGGTTTAGGAAATGGCAAACTAGAGATGTAGTCAAGATCACTTGCTTTGGAAACCATTCCCCGAAAATTATGTTATATGGAATCTTCATGGTAAGAAACAAGTATTAGAGTCTTCTAGAAATGTAGATGTTATGCAAGAGACATCACACTCTGAAAATTTAATAGAGACGATGATTAATTATGCATTTGGGCACTATAAGCACCAAGTCATAGATGCAGGCATGTCACAACCACTAGATGCAGATGAAATATTAAATGAGGGGCCTAGGGAGGATAGTGATTTTTATGAATTTCTCAAAGATGGAATCAAACATTGTATGAAGGGAGCAAGTACACAAAACTAAAATGGGTACTAAAATTGTATCATATAAAGGTCTTATATGGATTAAGTGACAAGGCAATGACTATGATACTAGATTTGTTGAGAGATGCATTTGAAGTAGCAAAGTTGCCTCCTTCCTTTTATGAGGCCAATAAAACCATTAGCAAACTTGGTCTTGACTACATCAAGATAGATGCATGTCCAAATGATTGTATGTTATACTTGGATGATGATTCAAAAAATAAGCAACAAACATGCTCGCATTGTGGTACATCTAGATAGAACCCTAAGAAGAAGAAGAAGCAAGCTACAAAGGTTTTGCGTTACTTTCCATTGAAACCAAGGTTGCAAAGATTATTTATGTGTCATAAGACCGCTGAGCATATGAAATGGCATGTTTTGGATCAGAATAACAAAGATGAGTTGATAAGGCATCCAAGGGATGGTGAGGCATGGAAGACATTTGATCTAACACACTCTGAATTTGCTTTAGATCCTCGAAATATTCGCTTGGGCCGTGCTAGTGATGGTTTCAATCCTTTTGGAACCATGAGTTCTACCTATAGCATTTGGCTAGTGTTCTTGATTCCATATAATCTTCCTCCTTAGATGTGTATGAAGCACACTTCCTTCATCCTATCAATGATCATTCCAAGCAAGTAGATACCCGGAAATAATATAGATGTGTACTTACAACCCCTTGTGAAGGAGTTACGTGATCTATGGAATGATGGTGTGGAAACCTTTGATTCGTCATCGAATGAAACATTTTGAATGTGTGCAGCTCTTATGTGGACAATTAGTGACTTTCCTGGGCTAGGTATCCTATCTGGCTGGAACACACATAGTGGTTTGGCTTGCCCAACTTGCAACTTTAACATAGAACCTTGTCGTCTTCCTCAAAGTAAAAAGTGGTGCTTTATGAGTCATCGGCATTTTCTGGGAAGAAATCATAGATTTAGATTGAATCAAATTCGCTTTGATGGAAGTATAGAGGAACGAAATCCACCATTAAAATTATCAGGATCTGACATTTTGAGGCTAGCGAAAAATCTTATTGTTACATTTGGGAGAGGAGTAGAGTTGGATGCTAGAAGGAAAAGATCTAGATAAGCAACTAAGCAATGGAATAAGAGAAGTATATTCTTTGACCTTCCATATTGGGAATCTAACTCGTTGCGTCATAATCTAGATTTTATGCACATTGAAAAAAATGTATGTGACAATATCATATATACTTTACTCCATGAGAAACCTAAATCAAAAGACAATCTTAATGCCTGAAATGATCTAAAAGAAATGGACATAAGGCGTGATCTTTGGCCGAACGATAATGGAACATATCACCTTGCTTTGTTTTCACTAACAAGTGATACCAAAAAATTGTTTCTCTCAACTTTGAAGAATGTTATAGTACTAGATGGCTACTCAAGTAACATTTCTAGACGTGTTAATGAGGTACAAAAAAAGATTTTTAGGTTGAAAAGTCATGATTGCCATATTATTATGGAGCAAGTGCTACCATTAGCAATTTGTAATGTGTTGCCAAACCATGTGACTGCAGTCTTGGTGGACTTCTGCTCATTTTTTAGAGTCTTTTGTGGTAAAAGCTTGAATCCTTCAGACCTTGATAAGCTGCAAGATCGCATTGTGGTTACACTTTGTCACCTGGAGATGTTATTCCCTCCATCATTCTTCACAATCATGGTTTATTTTTAACTGTACATCTAATAGAGGAAGCAAAGCTCAGAGGTCCAGTGCATTATCGGTATATGTATCCTATGGAGAGGTAAAAGATTGCTACTTTTAATGTAAGGTCATTTGTGTTTAAGTCACTTAAAATAGTTGTTTACACTAATTATCCATCATTTTTGTAGGGAATTGGGTCATTTAAAGTCACATGTACGGAATAAAGCACAACCTGAAGGGTCTAAACTGAAGGTTACTTAGGTATAGAGTCTCTTACTTTTTTTTCCTTGGTACATAGAGGATATAGAAACAAGGTTCAACAGACCTAAACGTGTTCATGATGGCCTAAATGACAATGAGCCTTCTAAAATGTCCTCTATCTTCCCCTGATTAGGTAAACTAGTAGGAGCTTCCTCAATGTTTACGTTAACTCAGATGTAGAAACTACAAGCTCACCGATATGTAATTCTGAATTGTGCAATAGTCAAACCATTTGTGGAGTGAGTAAAAGAGATAAACTTTATATGGTTTGTAGTTATACAATTGAAATAGACTAGCCATATGCATTGATTGCAATGTAATTGTTTCATGTAGTGAATTTAGGAAAAACATAAAGAGGACTTCAAGGGGAAGAAGATCTTCAGCTACAGAGATAGAGAAGAGAGTTAATAGAGAGTTTGCTGATTGGTTTCGAAGATGGGTAAGAAATCAATCATTAGTTATGTTTCCTTTTGTCGTATTTGCTTTGAGATTAGAAACTTGACTTAGATAATTCTTTTATTTTGATTATGAATCCATACACAATAGACACAATGTCTACTGATCTAAAGTTTCTAGCACGAGGTCCATTGGATAATGCAAGATTATTTACAACTTATAACATCAATGGGTTCAAATTTTGAACTTTGGCTTAAGAAGAAGGATTGAAAACACAAAATAGTGGAGTTTTCTTAACCTCCAACACATCTTGTGTTGCGAGTACTATTGATAGGAACTTAAGGCAAGCAAACTTACCATATTATGGGAAGTTGGAAGATATCATTGAAATTAACTATTATGGTCTATTTATAGTTACTCTTTTCAAATGTAAATGGGCTGACACTACTTGAGATAGAGGATATAAAAAGGATCCTTAGAATTTTAATTGTGTTAATTTTGATAGACTGATTCATACTAGTGAACATAAAGATCACGAACCTTACATCGAGGCATCTTAAGCACATATGGTGTACTATGTAGATGATGTGGTTAATAAAGGATGGAGTATTGTTGTACGTTTGAAGCTAAGAGATTTGTATGAAATGGGAGAAGAAGTAAAAGAGGAAGTTTATAAGAATGAACTGTACCAAGAGCAAGAACTTGAGCAATTTTTGGCCCTGATGATGAGTATTTGCAATTGGCTACAGACCATCTCAATGATGATGTAGTTGATACAAATGTTCCTACTAACTTGCAACAGATGCACACATGTTTGACTAAAAATATGATCATATAATGTTGGTAATTTAGCAATATGGTGCTTTATCTAAAGGTAATGGTTTTACATAATTAACGCTATGATTATTTCATTTATTTGTCTTTAATGCATATTTAGAAATATAATTGTAAACATCTAATATATATTTCATCTCTAATGTCTTTATTTTCTCATAAATATGTAGTCATGACAAAGAGTAAACATTTTCAGAATCCACTAAAGTCAGCACCTCAACCACAACGCCATGCCTATCCTCCAACACGGGCTCCAATGTATTCTTCCCCATCAATTCATGCTCAGCTAAAAACTCCTATAAAGACCCCATCAGCTCATGCCCCACCACATGGCCTAGTAAATCATTTACCGACAATTCAAGCCCCCCCATATGCTCAAGTAAATTCTACACCAACTGTTGAAATCCCAGAACAAACAAACAATCAGCCTTTTAATTCAACAGCATCTTCATGTTGTGCTGGACGTGAGTCTACACAGTATTGGACTGTGGAGGCAATAGGTATATGCATTATATGTTTATGGTTGAGTAACTTTGAGTTCATATAACATTGGTAAATTTGTGAAGTTTTTATTTTTTATTTTTTTTCATTGACTTATTTTCTTGTTAAAGACTCGGAAGGAGCTATCAAGAGAATTAAGCTCAAGGTTAAGGAAGTCAACAACTTATGTAGTGGGGAACGCATTATTGTGAACTTTAATAAGTATGATGCAGCATATGGTGAAGCACAAGGCCTACTTGCTGGATATTGTGGAACATTGGCAACAGATTTCAAGTTGTTCCAATTCACTTTGAGAGGTGGTCAGCAACATTTCATATACCTACACCTAAAGATTACTTTAACGATTGTTTTGAAACAATCATAAAGGTATAAGCATAATTAGATATATCTTTTTGTTGCTATTAGATTTCATGGTTGCATGTAAATGCATAACTAACCTTACTTTGTATTTTATTTGAAGCCTCGATTCTTTTTTAGGACTACTGAAGGCATTGCAAAACGATATTGCAATGCTAGTATCGGGGATAAATGGGCTACATATAGGCAAAAATTGTGGAATGATTTCTATGATACATCCATGATAAGAGATGAAATCATAAGTAATGTGCCAAGAGGTATAGAGAGAGATCAATGGGTTACTTTTGTTCATTATAGTCTAAAGCCATCAACACAAGTAAGATGTTGTTTCACTTTGATTGGTTTATTGTTGTTATAATTCAATGTTTCATTTCTATATGAATATTTAATTTCTTTGTTTATAGGAGCTTTGTAGAAGAAATAAAGAAATTCGAAGCAAGCAAACAATTTCATATACTAGTAGTTCTAAACCTAATTCAAGAAGGAGGAATGAGATGGTCGTTACACTAACATGATCTTTTTTTACTATTTTACAATGTTAGTGTCTATTTTGAATTTTTTAAACTTCTTTCTATGTTAGTTGCTAGAAACTGGACAGAAAGTTGGTCGAGGAAAAATGTATAAAATAACTCACACAAAAAAGGATGGATCATTTTTAAATACATAGTCAATGGATAAAATGGTAAGTTTGGCCTAGGTATCTTTACAATATTAAGCTAATTATCTTGTTTTCTAGCCTCTACATTTAAATCTTAACAAATTTGTAATTAATAATGTTGCATGCTTGTAAGAAGTAATTGACCGGATTATGACTCAAAGCACTAGTGATGAATCTAAAATTTCCCTTAATGATATTGTTGGTAAAGTGTTTGGGGAAGAGCACTCTGGGAGAGTACGAACCATGGGTATGGGAGCAGTTCCTACTAATACATTCAGGAATACTAAACTTTGACTAAGTAATTTGAGTCATTCTTCAGCTGAGACTGCTACATCATCATCTTTTACCTAATGACAAGAGAGGTGCCTGCGATTGGAGAATGCACTTAAGGCGTACATGATAATGAAGGAAAGAAGGATCCCTGAAGAATTAGTTAGCTTCTTTGCTCCTCAACCAGAGGTAAAGTATTTTAATGTCTACTTTAATATTTAGTTGTCAACACAACAAACTAAGAAAACCATTTAAACAAGAAAAGAAGCCTGATTTGTGTTTCATTTTTTGGGTTTGTAGTTCTAGTGCTAAGTCAATTAATTGGTACTTTGAAATTTTGCTTATAGTTGGCATGCCTTAGATGTGGGATGTCTTTCTATGAAAACGATTTCTCAAATTAGTTCATCTTGGGAACTTGAGTTATAGAGAGTATTAATATTCTATATATCAATATAAAGTGCAAAATTCTTGTGAGTCTATCTTTGTTTGTGTAAATTATTTATTTATTTATTTATTTGTTGATTGGAACCTAATGTTATACTTAAGTCATAAGTGAAAATTAACTAACTTCAACTTTGAAGGGAGGAAGTTTAACCATTTGAATCTGGAGATTGGTCTTTAATTGCAGACTTTAATAATAGTAAGCATGCCAAATACAAAGTTCTGGTTCCAAGTAGTCCTAGGCTGCTACGGCCTACGGAACAAAGCTGTTAAATGGAGATTAGCTTTTGCTGCCCTAAACCAACTTCTGCCATTGAATTCTATGTGACTGCAAACTATTTCTATCATATCAAAGAACTAATTTTCCAATAACATAATTCAGAATTTGGTACCACATGTTGATAGAAGTTTAGTATATTATTAACATAATAAGAGTTGTCTTTTCTTATTCTTCTGTTTAGCATTATGACTCTACTTAGGGTTTTGCTTCTTGCTCTATCCTGACATTTTCGCTCATTTTATTTTGCATGGCTGACTCCTAAATGAAAATTTATTACTCAGTCAGCATACCTTATTTATCACTTAATTTTCTATACATGTTTCCTTTTTTGCTGCTGTTATTACATTCAAATAATAATCTTATATGCATGTAGAATTAACTTCAAAAGCATATGTATTATAACGTTCTTCTAGTAAACACAGTTGAGACAAAATTGAGGCTGAATTCTTATTGTTTACCTTCAATCGTGTCTGCCCAGCTATGCCTTTAACCACACCAAGTGGGAAACCAACTTGTTCTAGCACAGGACCCTACTCAATGTGAACCTACAGCATGTAACAAACATGCATGTAAATTTTCATGAGCCATATTGCTAAAATTATAGAGCCAAATAGCACTATAGATGAAGAATGAAAATGTTTGTTATTACCTCAACATAACCCCAAACAGATTTAGGGTCATACTTTAGCTGTAAAAAATTTCTTCTTTAATTTCTACTAAGTTCTTCTTAAGAACATCTTCTACCGTTATATCCCTGCAAGTGGTCTATATATAAATATATTGATTATAAGAAAATTGACTATAATTATCTCTTTATCTCTTTGTAGTTTCTTACCAAATGTCTTTTATTATTTCAACCAAGTGATGCTTCAAGTAAACCTACTACGCCATTGGATGCAAGAAGATCATCTGGCAGTAGCAACACAAACCACCAACAGCATATTTAGTATTGATTTTTTATGTGCATTTATTGTGGCACTACTTTAGGTTATTAAGGATTTTAAGTTGTATGTTTAAGTTACAATGGATGAATTTATTTAGCTTATTATGGATTCGAACTTGTGATGTTGTATACTACTATGAATATTTTTAATACAATTTGATTCACATTTATATCAACAGTTTTATATTTAGTAAATCTTTTTTTTTAAATCATCAAAAGAATTGTAGCGGTTTTAAATCCCAGAAAGTTAAATATGTTAAATAGCAGCAGTTTTAAACCTCTGCTATTTTTTGGTAAATAGAATCAGGCAACTAGATAGTGGAGGTTAAAAATCTCTGCAAATTAAATAAAAACTGCCACAAATTACGGGGGTTTTAAATAACCACAACTTATTCACTATTGTAGGGGTCGCTTGAAAACCACTGCGATATATTGCAGCCAACATAAATGCAACAATTTTCAAAACTGCCGCAATTTAATTAGCAATGGTTAAAAACTACCACAAATTGAAAAAAAAATCACCGCAATTTAGTGCATTTTTTGTAGTGTTTGTCTTAATTAGGGTTATAGAAGTTCAGTAACTCTTATATGAGTTATCTGTTAACTTTTGTAACCTTTTCAAGATAGTTAGGTTATTTTGCTATAACACAGAGTGTGAAAAGTAACTAATAATAGCCCAAAGAGTAGTATAAACTACTAGAATAAGGAAAATAAATGTGGAGAATTTATTTCTAAATTCAAATGAATAGAAAGTGATGTGGTTAATTTTGGAGAAATAATTGAGTTAATTTGGTATTTTTAAGTACACTGAGTGAGTGTTTAAATACCAGAATGATGAGTCAGATATATGGAAGTTTATGGAAATGGTGAAAATAGGATTGAGATGAATCATAGGATTTTTCATAACACCTATGGGAGTTAGAAAACTTGGTAATGGGAGATTAAAGTATCCTTAAGAGATACAACATTTCCAGTTAAGTACCAAAGTCCTTAGATATTTCAGTTTTTCCTTCTTTCCACCGTCTCTGTACTGTTCTATTGACTTTCTTCATTCTTATCTCATTTTCACTCCCTTTCTCTCATATTGGAGTAGTATAGAATGTAGAGAAAAAAGAGAAAAAGAAAGAAAAAGAATAAAGGAAGAGGAAAGGAAAGGGATAGGAAAGTGAGGAGCATTCATAGCCTATTGTAACACCCCGACTTTTTGTTTTTCTTGATATTTTTAAGTTTTATAATATTTGAGAATTTCAGTGAATTTTTGGGAATTTTTAATTTATTTTGATTATTTTAATATTATTTTGAGTTATATGTGTGTTTGAGGTGGGTACAAAAAAATAAAAAAAAATTCGAACCGAAAAAGTTTTGGACTGTCAATGCAGGGCTGGGGGAACTGACTAAACCCAAAATCGGGAACAGTTTTTGAAACTTTTCTTTATCTGAGTTTTTGTTACATTATATTATCCATTGGATAATGTTATTATCCATTAGATAATATTATTGTTTATTAGATAATGCTATTATCCATTATGTAATGTTATTATTCATTGGATAATAATTAGCAGTAGCTATTGTCCATTGGGTAATATCTTTTGAAAAATATCTTGAATGGCATTATTGTCATTATTGTTCTTTGCTGCCATGATGGTATTGATGTAGGGGAACTTACCTCTTTATTGTGTTGTTCTGTCTATTTCTGTTTTATGCTTACGTTTATGAAGATTGCGATGGCAGCAATGAGGGATCTGCTAGGTTTGTTTAGACTATAGTTTCTTGAAGGCGCTAATGCTTGGCGTGTCCATTGGGACACAGAGTATATAGAGTATTGTGGTGACATTACTCTATTTGTAACTAGGACCCGACATGGAGTCATTACTTCTTCTTTTACCATTGCATATGTAGAGTTTGTTTTACCTAATAGGGAGTTATGGAATAATCTTCACTATACTCCTAGGGAGGACTCCGATATATCTTTTGCTCGGATTTCTATCCATCGAGACATTCCCGGCTAGGAAATTTGTCTTTTGAGGAGGACTTTTTTCATTAGGTGTTGTAAATTTGGGCCAGTCTAGGTTGGTTATGTGAGACGTTTTATGCTTTTGGGTATATAAGTATAATGTACGTATAGTTGTAGTAAACTTCGTTTATATGTAAAGTATATTATTTAGTTTTATGTCTTGAGTTTCTAAAATTTGGTAAGTTTATATCGGCGAAAAAGAAATTTTAAGACCTATATTAAAATAATATGAAATATTTTATAACTTAGGTAAAGAATTAAAAGGAGTTAGTCTGAAATGTGATACCCTAAATGGGGGTGTTACACCTACCATCATCTTCAAGGAATTGAGGTAAGGGTGATTGTTTTCAACTTCTATCCTTTGCTATTTTCTCTTCTTGCTTGTGTATGGCATGCTTGAGTTTGATAATGAGTTTTTGGGAGGTTTTCCATAGTTTGAGATGGGGAACTTGATTAGAAGTTTGGAATTAGTATGTAATGAGTTGAGACATGCATACTAGTGCTTTAGAGTATGTAAGAATCCTTAGAACTCCATTAGCTTATGTTGAAGAAAAATGGATTTTTGGATGGGAGTTTTAACATATATATTATTGATCATTATGTTGGTGATTTGAGAATACATAGGAGAGTTTAGTAGGTTTAGAGACCATGAAAACCATCAAGGACCTAAGTTTGAGGGTCCAAGTTTGGTTAGAAGCCTGTTAGAACAGAGTTTGTGAGTTTGGTGCTTAGCGCCTAGGGGCCCAAGATGGGAGCGCCTAAGTGCCCAAGCCTAGAGAGAAGAAACGTGTTGGGCGCCCAATGAGTGAACGCCTAAGCGTACTAGTTTACAGAGTTCTAGATCTGACCAATTAAGTGCTCAGAATTTGAGCGCCTAAGCACCAAATGACATAAGAACTAAGGGAGAGTTTGTTGTCATGGAGTGCCTAAGCGCTGGACAGTTGGGCACCTAAGCACCTAAGGGCAGAGAGTTCCAGGTGTTTCATGTTAAGGAATTGGAGTTCCTTACTTGTTAAGATCTTTTATACATGCTTTTTAGTGTTAGTTAAGACACTATTAGGGATATTTCATGGAGGAAATAATCACCTAGTGCATGGGTAAAAGAATAGGCCATTGTGCATCCAATGGTTGTGGATTGACATGGGTAGGGTGCTAATCATTGAAGAACAATGATGTTGCACTTGATATCACTTGTGATGTGAAGATATGGTGTACTAGATGTAGTATACTGAGTTTGTTTGACATGGTTAGCCTATCATTATACATGAGTTGCTCCCTTATGGTGAAAATTGAGCTTAAGGTGCATGAATGATAGTTGTTTCCCTTATTTGCTAAGGTTGAGCTGTGAAGGTAACCTAAAAACATGAATAGCTCCTTTATGAGATAAAGTGAGCTAAGAGTGCATGTTTGCTAGATTTTGTTGTTTCACTTAGTTAGATTGGACCTTATGATAAATTTTGTGGTATATATATGTAAGTTGAATATAACACTACATAATTTCACACACTTGCTATTCCTATGTATTTGTAACCTTATATGATGTGCACAATCATTTAACTGGAGAATGGTAGATATGTCGTGAAATTCTATGAATAAGGAGTAGTCCTAGATTCTCATATCATGTAGACTCCCAAGGCCAGGGTTACAAGTATTATGAGATGGTATCAATACACTCATTGTTGTGAGAAGGAATCATCTACTCATTACCAGGTAGTGTTAAGTGGTTGTTTCCCTACTACCTAGAGAAATACAAGGAACCAGGTTCCTACGAATAGTCAAGTTTCATGACATTGCACAAACATTATCATAACTCATTTCATGAGCATAATCTTAGGAAAAACCATAGGCATAATCATACGGCATATCACAAGCATTTGCATTTCAATGACAATTATATGGGCAATGGTCTTCCTTTATGGAATGAGATGTGGATTTGGGATTATGGTTTCCTTGGGAATATTACATAGAGTGAGTATGTGAATGTTCCTTTAGTAATGAGTGGTTACTCATATACTTATTGCAAATATATTATGATGTAACTGGATTTGTTTATTCATTGTGAATGGATTATAGTGTGATAATTATGTCATATTTTGTAAATGGATGAATTGTTTGGCTCGGGAAGAGAAAGGATTGTTTTGGCTTATGTCACCTTTCTAGTTATTGTTGTGTAACTTGTTTTTCCCCAAAGTAGCTGGAGGTATCATGATGACATGTTTTGCAAACATATACTGAGAATTGTGAATTCTCACCCTGTTTGTTGATTCCATGATAAATCCAGGTCGATACTCTTCCAAGGGGAAGAAGAAGAAGTAGAAAGACTAGTATAGTTTATTTGCTTTTGGAATCAAAGCTTATATTATGTCTATATTTTTTTGTTATGTATAAAAGTTTTATATATTACAATATGCCCTTTTGAGGTTGAAGTTTTATATATATAATTTTTTCTTTCCATCTTGGCTCTTTATAATAACATGTATGATTATTATGAATCGAGTTTGATGTTTTTAGTTTAGAAGTGACATGACTAATACTATTTATCCAAATATATTCCAGATATACTAGTGTAATGGTATTAGGATGTTACACTTAATGCAATACATTTTTGTTCAAAGCCAATATTACAATTGCTTGCCAATTTTTACCATATGGATTTGGAAAAAAAAAAGCTTGATTCATAGCAGCTCTAGACAACTATGTGGTGCTTTTGATATAGTGGGGATCATAGTCAGAAGCCCAAGGCCTTTGAGCCTCTCAAATGGTTGATTAGGAAGTAGCTGAAAACTGAGGTAGATTATCCAAAGAACCATTTTCTTTGACATGCAATGGGCACAATAGTAGGATTTTGCCAAGGTAAGCTCAACCAATTAATTACCTTTGAGTGAGTGCTTTTACGTGTCACAACCCAAACTCGGGGGTCATGATCGGCACATAGGATGGACTAGCCAACCTAACTAGCTTAACAGATCCATCAAATATAATAGAATTAATATACATATTTTATAGAAAATTCAACAGAGTTCCCCTTAAAAGTTAGACATCCCCATATTAGCAAAATCTTGTTCATTCCAAAATTCCAAAATACTTATATATATATATATACACACACACACACACTATTGGGAATTACGGATACATCACGCAGCAAAAAAATAGGATTCCCACCAAGGATCCATGCGTAAAAGGTCATAATCCGAGTTTTAAAATTATTTACCTATTGAAACGTGATCTAAGGAAGTGACGTAAATCACCAACACCGTAACATTGATGATGTCTTTGCGGTATCCACACGAACAGACTCACGAATGTCCAACATTCGTGAAAAAAAGCCTCATGTCTCTCACTCCTAGTTGTGAAGAGAAGAGAAGAAACCTGTTACTCTCACTCACTTTTCTGTAGGTGCGGCTAGGGTTCTGTAATGTATGTCTTAGCAACCCCCTTAGCCGTACTATTTATAATAATGACTGCCTTAAGTGAGTATGAGCAGCAGCAAGGTAAGCTGTGTAACTCTAGACTCATCTGTTATGAGTCTGGCCCACATTTGAATCCGAGTCCAACTTGGATCTATTGCTCCAATTTTAGTCTACTCTATGTGTGTGACCCTACAGGTTTTCATTACGTTGGTAGTAATATTAAAATCTCATTTTAATATTACAAGCAGTGAGGGGTATCTAGCAACACATTATTACTACCCAAGTAATGAGAATGTCAGTGATTTGACATAACCTTTTCGTGACTAATGTTTTCGCATCATTTAGTCCCTTTGTCATGATATCTAGATTGAACACAAGGCATGGAATGCGTCATCCTTGTATAGTCCAATCCTTCGTTTCCTAATACTCGAGTAGACTTTGTAGTAATAAATGAAATCAATCTCTCATATTGACTCATTTGAGCATGGTCATGCATTTTGCAGTCTCACTCAATCAGGGGACCCGAAGATATCGCTCCTGTTATGTAGGAGTGACAAATCCCATCTAGGTCAGTCACATCCCTCTGCATGATTCGCGGTATGTCCAATAACTAACTTTATAATCACCTTGTTACAGATGACGTTTGATGACATTAAAACACACAACTCCTCATGTAGGAATCGTAGTGATTTTAGGTCAAAGGACCACAGACACCATTGTCACTATGAGAATCACTTATGACACTCATGTAATGATCCATGTAGCATTCTCATGGCAGGTCAGTCCAGTATATCATTACTTTAATATATACCCATGTGAAGACTTGATATCTCATATCCATGACCCGTGAGATGTGGTCATCAGTCTATGCACATACTAGTCTCAATGCATTATTGTTGTCCTAATTAACAATAATACTTAATTAGGGACATTTAGAATAGTGTTCTAATTTTATCCAATAGGATCTCACAATCAAGTCAATCACTTGATGTCTTATGGCATCAAACTTACTATTCTAAGGACTTTATTATGTTTATTAAAAAGAACATAATAAATGAAATGCCTCATATATTAAAATTAGCATAATAGAATGTATGTAAATATAGACAAATGTAGTAGCCTCTAGGGCATATACCAATACACACACACACACACATAGTTAGATTTCCAATTAGCCAAAGCATCTAGACAATGCACAACTAAAATATATAAATATCCATACATACATCCCAAGCTAAACAAACACAACAGAAACTAGATTGTACCTATAGATAATGGAGCACATCTAGAATTTAATACATAATTCAAATATACCAAAATGAATAAAAGACCAGAAGCAAAAAGAAGGTTACCCATACGAACAATTTGTTAGGCTCACCGAGAGACAACTACTCTTATCAACAATCTGAGCAGCTTGGACCTTCCTCACCCCTAGTATATGAAAAACATAGAGATAATTGAGTGAGTCACAAGACCTAGTAAGAGATAATGCATATATAACAAAAACGAGACAAACTCATGCACAAGTTTTTCAATCAAAGCATTTTCACAACTTTCCAAATATAAACATAGTAACATTTAAAGTCCAAGTAGTATAACTGAGTATGGGCAATAAATGTATTCCTTTAATAACTATAGTTTGGATAATTCTTCAATTGATAACTAGGAAATAAATCAATATAACATATTAAAATTCAAAGTTGTCATATGACCAAGATACAAAGGAAGGTTTCCAATCCAGAACCAAACAAATGCCCACTTCTTCAAGACTTTCCCAAAATCGCACGTGTATAACAACACAACGGGCTAACACCACCCCTGTTAGCTAGGGAAACAAAATCGACCATGTCAATCAAATATGCCTGGCTAGCACCACCCCTACTAGCTAAGGTATTCCAAAACATGGTGCACCAAGGCTAACACAAACTACCGCTACCTATGGTGTTCTGTCAAAGTTTCCTCCCACAAAAATATATATGTGTATGTTCAAAATGTAATTCATGTTTCATTGTCTCATTCAAGAGGTCAGAACAGAATTTATTGTTAATATCATATTTCTAAGCATACCCAATGATTTCATATTCACTTTTTACATCAATAGCTCAAGGTACTTATATCATATATTAAAGGAATAATTTCAAAGGTGCTTGTCCCATGATTTACTTAGGCTCTAACAATTGAGAAAGTCTAAATCTTTTCCAAAACTCTTTATGAGAGGTTAAAACGATTTTTCAAGTACTCCTTGTAATATCATCAAATCCCACTTTTCAAAAATCTCAATAAATGCAAGTTGTAAAATAAAGTACACATATCATAGAGCTAAAGGGATGAAAATAAGCATGTAAAGAGGATTTAGGAACTTAAAAACATGTCATAGAGTATATCATCAACTCATTCAAGAGGCCAAACTACTTGAGTCCAAAGGCTATGTTGCTATGGAATCAACAAGATGATCTTTCAGAATCTAAGATCACAAACATCATAATCAAGAGTGAAATCAACATGTAGAACGAAAAATTAACCCAAAGCAACTTCTATTTCAAAACCCCCAATTGAAATCCTAGATCCTAACAATAGCAATCTCAAATCTAAATACCCACTATAAAATATAACTAAATATCTGAAATAGAAGAAGTTGTGAGTCTTAAGACTACCTTTAGAAGCCCAACAACTAAGAAGAAGGAGTGGGTAGCTTTGGGTCTCACCCAAACCATAGCACCTATCTCCAAACATAACCTCCAATAGGTTAGAAGAACATAGAAACGCAACTAGCCACTCAAAACGTGCATAAATCAAGCAAGAACCTGAAAAGGAGGAGTAAGTTCCCATGGAGAAGGTGGACGAAAGCTTGGAGAAGGAAATAGAGAAGAAGGTGGAGAAGAATGACCTATCGTATGGAGGGTTGTTCAAAAATATTATAGCTTACTTTGCACACTGTTTATACCTCCTATTTGGGTTTAAATAAAATATTAGATAATTTAAAATGTAACATTTTGCTCCTAATTTGCTTAAATTAATTAGATAAAATTAATAAGAAATTATTTGTTTAATTTAATTGTGTGTCTCTGTACATTTTTTATAATTTATGTGCTGACAGAAGTAGTTTAGTGTGTAAGTTAAAGTAGAAATAATAACCAAAAAAATGCGTAGAAAATTTAAATGAATGAGAAAATTATGAAAATTTATAATTGAGTTCCAAATGAATAAAAAAACTATGGTAAATTTTTTAGACTAAAATAAATTAAATTGGTATTTTTAGTATATTATAGTGGTTTTTACTAGTTTAAAAGTAGTGTAGAAATTAAAATAAATATGATAAAGTTTTAAAAATAATTTCATAAATTAAGGAATAAATTTAAATAATAGTATTGACCTTATAATTAAGTTAGAACTTGAAAATTTCATGGAAATAAATTAGAATGAATTTAGAGAGTTAAAACCTTAAATAAGTTAAATTAAAAAGAAGTCATGATTATATCCTAACCAATTTGAATATCATGCAATCTAGACATCCTCACTAAGTTTTCTTCTTATTGAAGGATAGTAAAAGTTGACATGGGTAGGTTTGAGTTAATTAGACCTAAACTAATACTTGTAGGTTACTTGAACCTCAAGTTAACTACTTAGAGCATGTTTGGTATGGCTTTTGATTAGCTTTTTTTGAGAAAAAAGTTGTTGTAATAGTATTTAATCATGTTTGGTAAAATTAGTTTCAGTTTTTTTATGAAATTCAATGTAAAATAAAAGCTTTTTAAAGCTAATTTTCATAATGCTGAAAATTGAAGTTTATGATTTTAGTTTATAGATTATTCTTTACATTTTGATATGTAAATATCATTTTGTCCTCAATCAAATAATTTTTTTAATCATTCTATACCTATTTTAGTAATTTAATGCATAAAAGCAATTCTTTTTTATATCATCCAAACGAATCAGATTAACTTAGAATCGCTTTATAACTAATGCATTCAAACATAAAAATGAATAAATTATAATCGATTATAACAAAAAGCTTTTATACAATAATCGATTACTAAGCATAATCAAATTTTTACAGCTTTCCCAAATACACGCTTATTACAAATAATTAGGACCTAATTAACACTAAGTGACTTAAGTTAAGACCCTATATGAACCCTAGGGAGTTCTAAGCATATGGAGGAGTTAAAGTTATGAGGAGTGAGGATTAGAATTTTATAGGAGCTTTAGAATTAAATCAAGTGGCCAATGGAGGTGCAAACTTAGAAACTAACTCTCCTTCTCCACATAAGTCCGAGCGCCTACCCCCCCCCCATTTCTCTCTTCTCCTTTCATTTCTTTCTTCCTCCACGCAAAGAACGCAACAAAGGGCAGCCATGGAGTTCCAACTTCAAGCTCTTGCATGAGCTAGCTAGAAGCTTCGTCCTGACCCGGGCCTGAAGGCAAAAGTAATCATCACGACTTCCTTTTCATTTTGCACAGAGCAGATTTCTATTTGGAGCAACCTCTTCACCTTGTTGCTTTGGGTGTCCAAGTAGGGGTCCTTGATTCTTATCTTCTTCTTCATCCTTTACTTGCCTTCTTGAGTCATTTGCATGTGGATTTTGGTTTGAAATTAGATGAGATGATGAATCCCTAAGCTTCAGCTTCCATGGTGGAGCTTATTTGGCTTGTTAATTGTTTGATTATGAGAATATGATTGCTTGCTTTATTATGGGTGTGATTTCATGTTTGCATGTTGGATTGGAATGAAAATTATGACTTTGAACTTGGAGGGTTGTCTCAGGTTCTTGGGGATTGAGGGTATAATCCAATTTGTTTATTGATTGCACACAGAATTGTTGAGTTATGCTTTGTTGTGAGCCTAGTTATGTGATTGCATGTGCCATTTGGTTGGATTCCTCCCCCTTGGCTGAATGCATGTTACGGGCTCAATGGAGGAAATTGAGTTAAAATTGTATTCTTGTTGTTGCTTGGTGATTAATTAGTGTTGGTTGAGTTGGAAATGCATGGAATTGCATGTGAAAATTAAAATTGGAGTTGATTTGGTGAACATGGCATTTTGGTTTCCATAGGGTAATTGGTACTAAGTTGATTTGCATTGCTAACTTTAATTGAAATGGACCATAATCAACCTAAGGTTAACTTAATTGAGTAATTAGACATGAATGGAAAATTAATTTGATGAATTTTTACCGTTGTAGGTCTCGGCCAAACTGAGTTAGGAGGCTTAAGAAATGGTTTCGAACCAAATGGTAGTAATTTAGACTTAATTTAACTTAGGGATAATAATTAGAAATTAATTGGATATTTGGTTAATGCATGGCAAGCTTAAAAGGTTGGTGCAACACCTTGGGTAAGTTAAATTGAGTGAATTTGATTAATAAAAATTTTATTACTAATAAAAATGATTAATTAAGGTGAATACAGATTAAGACAAGGTCATTTGACTAGGTTAACTAAGCCTAGGAGGCTAAGTTGATGAAACTTTATAGTTTAGCTAAGTTGAATAGAAACCGAGGTGAGCTAGCTTATGTGCGAGATGAGATATCTTATGTGCATATTGTTGATATTCTAATGAGATGCTATATAAGATTGCTTATGTCATGAATGAGAAGACTTATATGTCATAGTTGTTATACACCTTTTTATGTTGCATTGACATTCTAGCACCATGGCACGAATAAGATTATGCATAGAATGACATTGAAATGCTTTTGAATCTGTTGAATTGAGCTAGAAAATAAAGAATGAACTGGTATTGTGAAAAACTCTTCAGTGCACAGATAAAGAAAAAATGGCACCATGATGTGGACATTATCCTCCCATGCATAGGAGGTGATCCAATGAGTAATTCCCCACTATAAGTGTTGCCCTAGTTATCGAGGATAGGGTTGTGTGATGATGTACAGTCACGTAAAGGATGAATGCTCAGCCTAAAAAACAGGCTATCACCAATTTTAAATAATAGGAAGAGTGGAGGTCTCCTTACTCATTATTTGAGGATCTAGGATCCCACGGGAATGAGTTCGATGAGATATGATTTGATAAATGAGCACTATAAGGTAAATGAAAGAAATCATGGCATGGAATTGCATTAATCCAAGAATATCATTCATTGCACTGCATTGCATTATTTATTGGAAATTATGATTTTGTTGTCTGCCATGAATTCTGCTTGTTTTGGTTGTAAGTAATTGTTTTATGAGAATCTCTATGCTGGACACTGTGCCTTGATATTGAATTTTGTGATTGATTCCTGATGATTTATTTATTGTTCATAAACTGGATTGATAAATTATATGGAATGTATTATTAAAAATAAACCTCTGCTTTGGGAATAATTAACTATTTTGGCTTACGCCACATAGTTTATTATCTATAAATATTTGTGAAAACCCCGCAGTAATTAGAATCATCATGATGTCACTTATGTGTTAGTATTATTGAGAATTCTTATCCCATTTGTGTTTCCTTGGTATTCTAGACTCTTCTGCTATAGGTCAAAGATGTCGATGTTGTCCATTTACTAGGAGTCAACGTAGTGTTGGCGGGTGTATGACCTATCCACTAACTTCTGTATAGCCTACATGAACATGAGGCTATATCTAAGTCGCTTGCCTAGGGTCATCACCTTATTCCCGTCTATTTGATACTGCTACTGTAGGATTGGCCTTTTGTGATAGGTTGCACCTATGATGTGATGCCTTTGATTGTTGTGTATAGAGTACCACATCAAGTATATATGTATAGTAGATGTGTATGTCTATCAGGATACTTTTTATATAGCTGACATAGGTATTATTTCTTTTGGATAACTGTAGTTTGGCTATATTGGGCACTGATGCCCATAGTTAATAGTATTGGTACTTGACTTATACTTATGTGGTCGGAGGCCAACTGATGATAGACTAGGTGTAGGTACTGATGCTTGCACAATATATATAGACATGCATATGTTATCCAGTATCTGTGATGTTTAGCTATTTGAATTAAGCTGCGCTATTAGTTTTCAATTTCACACAATGCCTGCTAGAGTTCTCCAAAGAGAACTCATGAGTATTAAAATGGAATTAATGATGGTTGGTAAACTTAAAAGTGAACTTGATAATTAGAATGGCAATCGGCTTTGCCTAAGCAATATAGGCAAAACAATCCCTCATAAGGCTTATGAGAAAATATACTTTCATCATATGAGTAATGTTAACCATATATATGTGTAAAAAATGTTTATTTTTAGCTTGTTGTAGAAATATGTGATATGCTTGGGTTAATTGCTTCAACTTAGGTCCCGGGAAGTAGTGAGGTAATTATACTTAGGGCATTACATAAAATCCTTAAGAATCAAAAGTCAAAACTTTGGTTTTAGTTCATATTTCTAGAATATACAACTTCTAAAATGTTCTGACTTCAAAATAATTGGGTTAAAGGTTTTTAAAAATTAATTAAAAATTATTTTGTGACTTATTGGTATCAAAGGATGAATTACTGTCAATCTTGGTTTCAAGAAAATGCATATTTTATATAACCTTCCATATAAGTGTTAGGTTCCAGACTTGGAAAAATCTTAGGACCAAAAATGGCATATAGTCACTAAAATTAGTCAAATGGCTTCAAACATATTTCAGCAAAGTAAGACTAACTCAAAGAAATTTATAACTAAGATAGAGTATATCACAAATTCAATACTGAAAGCTCAAAGTAACACAAAAGAATCTACATGTAACCAGAAAAATCCTACACGAAACCAGGATATTACAGTACAATTACTATTAACCAGTA
This sequence comes from Ormosia semicastrata, assembly GCA_029884595.1. Taxonomy (NCBI): domain Eukaryota; kingdom Viridiplantae; phylum Streptophyta; class Magnoliopsida; order Fabales; family Fabaceae; genus Ormosia; species Ormosia semicastrata. The sequence continues at coordinate 34,335,549 of JAQQTO010000044.1, read as the reverse complement.
AAGAATTATTTCCTTATAGATGTGTTCCATAACTGTAACACCCCAAAATTTCCTATCCTATAAACAGTAATTTTGACAACTAACAGAATTTTACTGTTTAGTAATTTTTAGATACTGTAAAATTATTTTATTTATTCCGTCAGCGTATTTGATCGTTTTGAGTGATTTACTCCGTGTCAGGAAAATAATAATTTTCGGGCCGGGAAAAATCTTTCTGTATTTATTTCTCTTGACTGTTAATTATTTTTAACAATCTGACTTGATTTTCATACGTTTTCTAATTTTTGTGATTTTATGTGATTTTAAATTTTTTTCTGTTTGTGGGCCCCACGAGGTGTTTGTGGGCCCAGGTGACCATACGTGGGCCTAGGTGGGTCCCACAAAGTAAAAAAAATTTCTACGCATAGAAAAATTTGTACTATTTAGACGGAGACAGGGGATCTTACTAAACCTGAATCCAGAAACAGTTTTAGAAAATTTGTTTTGTATTGTATTTATTTATTGGAAGATAAAAATACAGTAAATATATTCTTTCGTGGGATTTTTAGTAGATAAAAATAAAAATTATATTGCTTAAGTCAACATTGGTGGTTTGGATATCCACTATTGATTTAATTAACGGTTAAGAAATAAATTTAATAAAGAAACATAAGATAATCATCATTGATTTAATCAATGGTGTGAAAATAAACTTAGTTAGGCAAGCTTCAATATCAATCGTAGATTTAATCAACGGTGTAAAATTAATTATATAAAGTGACCATTTACAACCATTGGATTTAGAGTTGATTAAGGGTGGAGATTTGGTCTTAAAAAGTGACAAAGACCATTTATGACCATTGGATGAAGAATTAATCAAGGGTGGAGATTTGGTCTTAAAAAGTAGCAAAGACTAACTATGACCCTTGGATTAAAAGTAAGAAGAAGTAATATTGACCCTTTATTTTGGAGACACATCTAATGGCTAGAATTTAAAGGAGAAGGATCCAATGGCTTAGATTTAGTCTTCTAAAAATCAAAAGTCTACCTAAATCCTAACCATTGAATTAATCAATGGCTAGAAATGCTTCAAATAATGGCCTAATTAACAAGTTAAGTAAACTAAATTAAATGTTAAATTATTATAATCTAATTCTTAATTAGGTATCTTAATTTTAATTAGAGATTATAATATATGAAATAATATGTTTAATTAATTAGTTATATAGTTAGAATGTTAGTTAAGATTGGTTAGGAAATTTAACCTAACTAATTACCTAATTAATTAACATGCAATTAGGTGTAAATTGAGAACAATTAATTCCCTAAAATACTCAAGGAGCCACACGATTTTCATGTAGCTTGGGGAGACTTTTACATGGTTCTTGAACCACCAATAATAGCCATGCAAACTAAATTAATGACCATTATTGTTTGTCATGGTCAATATGACCATTATTATTTTGTTTGCTTCCTTTGGATTGCATGATGAAGGGGGGACGGTTGGAGAAGCAAGAAAGAAGAAGAGACATGTTGAGACATGTTGGAGTAGCCTTTTTAGGCCAAAGAAAAAGGTTGAAGACATTAATTAGATGTCTTGACCAATTATTGGTCATTTTCCTAAAGCAAAATTATTTTCTTCTTTCTCTCCATGCAATGCTATGGCTGCCCACTTCAATTCAGCCATTTGATTTCATTTTGTATCACATTTTATAACACTTAACTCATTCTCTCTCTTCTCTCTCTTCCAATTTGTCAAGAACACCAAGAACAACACCATTTTCTTTCCTTCTTTGAGCATTCGGTCACCACCCATGGAACCACTTTCAATCTTTCATAATTTTATCTAGCTACATATCTTGAATCCTCTCATCAATTCAAAACACTTTCATGTTGGAGACTTTCTCTAAATCATTCATCTTCATCACTCAACCAAGCCAAGAACATAAAACAACCATTTTCCTTCATTTTCTCACCAAATGGTTCGGCCATGACCACCAAAAGCACCAACCATCACTTTTAATTTCATCCAACCATAGATCTTGAAACTACATGATATTCTAAGCAACTTTCATGTTGGAGACTTTCTCAAAATCATTTATCTTCATGGACTTTCTTCAAGAGCCAAGTTATTGAGTTTTTAAGGTGAAGTGTAAGAAGACTTCAATTCTTATCTCTTTTTCATGATCTAAACCATGTTTGATCCATGGTTCCTCTTAATCAAGCTTAGTATACTAAATTCTATGTATTTTGTTTTGAATTTGAGAAGCCCTTGGTGGTGAAGGATTTGGAAAGAGAAGCAAAATCAAGAAACTTTGAGGATCTTCAAGAGGTGAGAGGGAGATCCATCTCACCAACCAATTATGGTGGTGGGAGATGGTCTTATATTTGATGGATTGTGAATTCATGTGAGAATTCTAATCCATGGTCATGTAATAATTAATTGTGTGTTTATGAGCTTTGCTTTATTTTCTTGTGCTTTGATTATTTTGTCTATGCTTAATATGCTTTGCATGATTTTATGGCTTTGATAGTATACTTATAATATGCATGATGAGTATATGGCATGTTTGTGATATTTATGATGAAATATATATATGTATGCCATGATGTGTGGATGGAAAGAAAATTGATCTTGGTTCCAATGGCCAAGGAAGAGCTACGGTTTTGATGCCCTTGATTTGGGTCAATGTTGAAATTTTTCAAGAACAAGGAAATTAAATTTTGATCCCTAGAACAATGAGAATTTCGGCCAAGACACCTCAAAATAGGTGTTTACAAATTAATATTTTTATGGAAGAATAAAATTGGATTGATTTGAGGAGTATGGAAAATGAACTAAAGGTTTGTTTTTTTTAGAAAACATGAACACAAATTTTAGAATGAAATTTTATTGATTTATTTTGTGTAGAAACAAGAATGGAATTTATTTAAGTTAGAAGGAAAATATTTCATGGTTCCAATGGCCATCTATAAGGTTTTGATAATTTAGAAAAATGTTTTGATGCTATGAAATACAAGAATTTTCAAATAAGGATTTTTGAAAAGGGAATTAAGTGTTATAAATTAAGTGAAGTGTAATTTTCATAAATAAAAGAAAAAGAAGATTGAAAGTATTGAACTTCAAATTAATCAATTTTTAGAAGTGATATAAAGGAAAACGTTTGTAACTTAAAATTTCTAACAGAGAATTTATTTATTGGGTTTTGGAAAACGTTAGGAAATTTAAAGTTAAGAAACAATAATTAAATTAACTTAATATGATTTTGTAGGACTAGATTAATAAAAAGTGAGTTTGAGAAAATATATATTAAGGAAAAGATTTTTGACTAAGAATGAAAAAGGATTTGCAAAGAAAGTAAAAATGAATTTGAACAAATTGGTTTGTTTTATGACTAATCGATACTTTGGTTTTGAAAATAAAACTTTAATGGTTTTGTTTGAGTAAAACCATATCAATTTAAAAGGCAAAAAAATGTTTTGATAATTTTTCAAATAGTAATGCCTAGATTTTGATGAAACAAAGTAATTTTCCAAGTGAAAATATAATTAATTTAATACAAGAAATTTGAAAAGGGAATCAGAGTATTTTACTCACTTGAAAAATTAAGTTTTGTAAACGAAAATGTTTTCAAACTTCAATTTATTTTGAAGTAGGTTAATTTGGAAATGATTTGGGGAAAAATGGAGAATATAATGGTATTTTGAGAATTTACTCAAGTATAACTTATTTTCAAGTTTTGTGGATTATATTTGAAAAAAAAATTTCTTGAGAAAAGAAACGTGGAAAAAGATTTTTCTTGAGTAAGAAAATGTGAAAAATGAAATACAAAGTCATAATATTTTAAGAAAAGATGAAATGGAATTTTTGAAGGTTGAGAAATATTTTTCGTAATAGAATTGTGGTGAAAAATTATTTACGTATCTTAAAAACGTGTTGAAAATGATGTTGAATTATTTGAAAGTCCAAATTAATATTATTTTGGAATATTGAGGAATATTTTACATAATTTGAACTACTGTTGAAAAATCACTTTGTGATTTAAAAGTAATAGAATATTTTTACGTGATTGAACAACGAAAAAATATTTTTATGCGATTATGAAAAATGGTGGAAAATTGTTATAAGATTTGGAAAGTGTTTTAAATATTTTGAGAATGATAGAAAATGATTTACGTAACTTAAAAGAATGATTTTTGAGATACGCAATTTTGAAACAGTGGAAAAATAATATGCGATTTGAGAAACGTATATTTTTACGCGATTGAGAAAAACATTGAAAAATTAGTATGTGAATTAAAAGTGCAACAGAAGAGTTGCGGCATTTTGAAAACGTAACAGAAGTGTTACGGTAGTGTGAAAATATAACAGAACATTTCAGAATTTTGAAAACATAACAGAAGTGTTACGATATTTTGAAACTGTAACAGAAACATTTTGGAATTGTGAAAATATAATGGAAATGTTGCGCAATTTTGTGAAAATACGGCAGAAGTGCTTTATGACTATAAAAGCATGATAACATAGTGTATGAACACTGTGAGAAAATGATGAGTTTGCCTACGATTGGCTTTTGATGTATTTTATATACATTGGAAAGAGATGTCTTATTTGAATTTGGTGCATTATATGTGCATTGAAAAGATTTGGCCAGTTGGGGTTGGACTTGCACTGATATACTCGTGCATTGTACAAATGAAATTGAAAAGATTTGGCCCGTTGGGGTTGGACTTGCACTGATAAATTTGTGCATTGTATAAAAGATAGCTAATAGCTATTATGGCCCTTGTGGTTGAAGAGGGAATGAGAATTGATAGTGAGGTCTATGATGGATCTTGGGGGCGTCGAGGCGCGGCGGTCAACCGGTGGATAGCTGGCGAGTACCCTGTGCCACTTGGCGATGCAGTCCATTGCAACGCATTGACGATACCCGACAAGAACACGATTCTTTTCAACGACTGGGAGATTGTCTTTGGGCTAAGGCTGACAATTAACCAGAGCATTCTTCTCGAAATTGTGAAAACCTCCATGGAGTTGTTTTTGATAAACTGAGTCTTTATACATATGCATAAATCTGAGCATTTATATCTGTATGATATATTAATTGAGGAATATTGGTTATGACAATTGTTTTGAATACTTTGATGATGATGATGATAATGTTGTTTGTTTATGATAATTGAATTGATAAATAATTGAATGATGATAGTTGATTAATGTTGATGACATAATCATAATTGTGGTATGATCTATCTGAATGATATTGTTGGCTGTGTGTTATCTCTGTGCTGCCATGTTGGTATTGGTGTAGGTGATCTCATCTCTTTGTTATGTTGTTTTGCTGTGTCTATATTGTTAAAATCAAACAATAGAATGATCGAGTTGTCTTAGACATAACGAGCGATAAATACTCTGAGATTGGTGACAACAATAAGGAGTGGACATTCAAGACTCGAAGGTGTGCAGTGTTGACAAAGGAACAGATGTCTGATGCATCAAGATGGACAGAAAAAGGAATAAGTATGTTAAAGTTTTCCATTAGTGTTGTACCGTGCTATTAAGTAGGACCCATCATGGGGTTTGCTACTGTCAAAAAAAAAATAAGTCTGTTAATTTTATATTTCTCTTTAAATTGTGATATTAATTGGTGTCAATATTGCATAATGAATAGTTAAAATATGATTTACAATATTACCTAATATTTTCAGTAAATTTACGTTTCAGTAAAGAAGGAATTTTGAAACCCATCTTTTATAACTCAAACTTTGTGCGAACTTATTTTTCAGATTATGAGTCAGAAGTCAGAAATGTGATGCCCTAGTTAGGGTGTTACATTAGTTGATATCAGAGCTAGGGTGTTACAATAACCATGCTTTCTTGCATTTGAAATGTACTAACTTTACCACTTTATAATCAAAAGTCAAAACTTTGACAACAGTGAGTGCTTCTACTATTGTGTTCAGTTCAATGTGTTGCCCATTCATATATTTGCTTGAGCTATTTTTTTATTCTCAAGCATAGACATGTTGTTTTGAATGTTCAGATTAATCAAAGGAGTTCATGGTGACTGGTAGTTTGGCTTTGGATATTATTCTTCCTTTTCAATTGCATTACTCTAACTTTGTGCTAATTTAAATTTTAATGATATTGTTACATATGAAAAAAATTATAGAAAGGTGAAACTAATAAATATAGTTGCTTACAGATGGAATAATATTTTCATTTATGCTTCACAATGGTATTCATCTAATAAGCTTCTCCATTTATCCCTCTATGCTAAGTATTAGGTAAGTTACAAAATTTTTTGGCTTAATGTTCAATTAATTCTAACAAATTCACCTGCAAGTTTCAAGAAAACTTTAAGAATTAAAGACAATTACAAATCCTGGATTCCTGGAAGAACTTACTACAAACAATAGGAGCTCAATTCCAGAATGGAATCTTTTGGTATGTCAAATACTCAAAATATTATACTAAACCATGTTTTTGTTATGTATGTAATGACATGAATTGCTCATTTTTTATCTTTTTTTAGTTAAGTGTAAATTTCCATTCTCCATTCTACAAATTATTTACGGATTAGCATTTTTCTTCTATTGGCATTAATGGTTAATTTCTCTTGACAATATTTCTAACAACTCATGTATGTGAGAATGAGAAATCTATTTACCATACCCTAAACATGCTTAGACCTTCAAATGACCAAAAAATGTCTTATGGCTAAAGGACTAAATCCTTTTTTTTGCATCAAATAAGATATTTATTGTTTTTATGATCCTTTCTTTTATAATGGTTTTCTTTTCATAGCCAGAGTTAATACTTTCCTTTATGATAATCTAATTACTATATTATTGATTTTGTGTAATAACCTTGATTCAGGATGCATTACAGTAGACAACATTTGACTCTAACTCCTAAGTCTATGCCATTTTCCAAGTTTTGTACATAGAAAACCAAGCTTCAGGTCTGATTTTTGTCTCCATTTTCGGTATGTGTTAGTCCATTTCATACATTTAATATAGGTTTTACCATAATTGTATGAATTGGACCAACCTGTCTAGTCAGACTAAAAAATTAGTGACCCAAGTACCTAGTTGGTCCAGTTGAAAGTTGTGACAGTTTCACAAAAATTTGGTCAAACTCGGTCAAAATCCAGTCAAACGGCAAAAATTGAAAAATTGGCCCATTTTTATCACTATTTTTAAACCTGAACCGAACTGGCTAGTAGGACCAGATTAATTAAGAACTGGTTAATTAGTCAGCCCAATCATGCCTCTAGAACCAGTGTTAAATCACTTGAACCGGTTCAGAATCGGTACAAAATTCTTTAATAATGTAGTGAAAAACACCCAATAAGGACTTAAACCTAGGTTTAGGACATTACTATTCACGCAACTTACCACCATAACGGACGTGATTCTTATATAGAATATCTCAATATTTATATATAATGTATTCTTGATGTTCTGAAATTATCAAAATAGATTCAAAAGCATTTTTAAGCATGATTTCAACACTGGACTCTTTTATAAAATGAGATAAAGTCAACCACTAAACAACCTATGGCATTTGAGCAATTATATATAATTAGTTTTATAATGTATATTTTTTTATATTTAAACATTCAAATTAATTTAATTTGTGAAAATATAATTATTGTAACAAATATATTCAAACATATTTATATAATGTAAGATTTATTTATTGTATTTCTTTAATGTGTTAACTTATACTACATGTATTATGAATTACTTTCATCATAATATAGATATATTTTAAATTTTTTTCAATTTTATTTATATACTTAACATATATATGTTATATTTTTATATATTATAATATGTTTATAAAATATATAAATATATATAAAACCTTGGTTCGATCCCAGTTAAACCCTAGTTTGATCCAAGGACCAGCCTAGTTTTGAAAACACTAGTTTTTATTAACCCGAACAGCTCCATTATCACTCCTATAACACTGCTATTGTCTTATCCTGAGCATTACTGATTTTGCTAACGTTTCATGGTGTAAGAACCCATTGACTTGAAGCAAATGAGGCCTCTTTTAGTTCAACTTCTTGGCGGACTTCAACTAAAAAGTGTTGGAAATGGGTAAGAAAGAAAAGAAAAGAAAAGAAGAGAAAAATGAAAGAAGGAAATGAAGGAAGCCTTGCTTTTCGAGGGTTCTCCCCTGTAGGAATTTATATGCAAGGAAAGTTTTGAGTCAAGAGAAAAGAAGACACTTACCTCTTATCGGCTCTTCAAGCAAGCGATAGCTAATCCAGCAAGCCATAAAAGAAAAGAAAAGCGGAGATAAGGGAAAGGAAAGGCAACGAACGCATAAGCACACGAGTACTTAGTAGACTTATTGGTTGGATGCTTCTTGACGGCTCTCTAGTAAGCTCCAACTATGGATACTTCGAGGAAGCACCTATTGATTGAGACCATTAAAGGGAGAAATCATGAATAACTAATACAAACAATAATAGGATAGGAGCTTAAAGCCAGAGCACAGACTTACTTCTTTGCAATGTCAATATCCTTCCTTAGCTGCTCCAACAACAAGATATCTCATAGAACAAGTAGAGCTAGACTGCATGACTTTTTCTATAAGAAAAACCTTTATCCTTTGGAGTCCATCAAAATCACTCAAAATATGAAGCTTTAGCTTTGATTTGTCTCCATTATTTTATGTTTATTTGTTTGTCAACTTCATGCATTAAATAGAGATTTTAAAACTATTTCATGAGGAAGAACGTTTAAACTTTTAGGATCCATTAACCCCACATACCAAAATATTTTAGTCTATATTAACTTTGATTTTTATCTATGTCATTGTTTTATCTATCTTTGTGTTAAGTTCAAGCATTAAATGCGGGTTATGCTCAAACATTTTCATCATGGACAAAGGACTTTTAGCATTTAGGTACCTGAACCCCACACACAAAATGAAGCTTTTCCTTTGCATTTCGTTTGTGATTTTTTATCTATATTTCTCTTCCGTTTATTCATTAAATGATGGTTTTACTCAAACGTTTTCATAAGGAATAAGCATTATGTTTTTATACCTCACTACTACACATAACATAACAAAAGAGTTTAGAATTGCTCGCTAAAATATGGTTTGATTTTTTAACTATATTTTTTTTTCCAGGTCATGATTTGGTTTAACTTTATACCTATATTTTTGTCTAGATCATGTATGAAATGGATGCTCCATTAAAGTATTTTGGATCCAAAACAATTTTTGTTATCGATACATCACTAGGAGTTTTTTTGGCTGTACAAAAGCTAGAAGATCTAGGACCTTTTCACATTTACACTATATGACTTATGTTGAATGATCTAATTAAGAATGACTTAGCACAGCTCCAAATAACCTTTCCATTGTCCATTCTAATCCATTATCTTCACTGACTTCCCTCTTGCTGTTCCCTTCCTTTGCTTTTCTTAACTCTCACCTATTGTGTCTACCTGTTTCTCTTCGCCTTCAAATTTCTTCTTTTCCATCCTTCATATATCATTCTTCTTTTCATCATTCTTTTGTTAGCTTACTTAATTGCTCTTACTATAATTGGTTAAAATTTGATTCCAAAACAATATTTGTTAGGCCCCATAATGGGGGAAGCTTAATATTTGGTCGACACTACCCAATATGTAAAATGAAAGAGTATTTGGCTTCATAAGACATGAATGTAGTCCAATATTAAGTAACAAGTTAGATAACATAGTTTTAAATTTCATTATGACCATTGATTGGGGCTAGCAACCAAATATTATTATAAAATTTTTATTATGTAATTAGGTAAGATGTTTTGAATACTAAATAAGTTATGTTTTTTTCCTATATATCTTTTGATCTTTTATGCTGATAACAACACTAATTGTTATACTAGGATGGCATCATAATGTGCATTTTATTGCTAAAATCAACAACACCATGTCGCCATGACATACTATTAGAAATTTCATTGTTAATAAATAAAAACTTTATTACTAATATTACATTGTTGGTTGAAAAACAAAGACACGATTTGAGTTGACAACTAATCACCTTTTTGAATGATAACTTATAATGGTTTTGTATTTAAATGGTAGTTGTGTTTTTAATGGTCTTTTTTTCTTGGTAAGGTGTTTGTAATGGTTTTTAAGATATAGCAAATAGTCACATACAAACTTGAGTTAGTAATAAAAAGCTTCAACTTTTATTTAAAATATATATGAAAAGAATATTCTTAATAACAAGAGATTAATACAACTTTTACAAGAATATGAATCTTATTTGAGTTTGAATTTAGTACACATTAGATGCATATAATGACAGTTATAAATTGTGCATGTTGCAAGGAGTTACACAGGTTACATGCAAAGTATAGTGTTTATATACAATCCACATTTGTCAAGATCCAAACCTGGGGCCATGACTAGTGCATAGGTGGACTAGCCAACCCAACAAGCCCAATGGAACCATTAAACATAGCATATTGAAAATAAAGATTCTATCAAAAATTCGATAGAATTTCCTCTAAAAGTGGAACATTCCAAAAATATATCATGTCCTGCAAAACAACATAACCATATACATTTTAATTTTTCAACAATTATAGCATTCGCACGATGTTCAACAGTGATAAATACATGTCCAACAATAATTCCAATATAAACAACATAATGGAAAGTAGATCTTGCCTATAGATGATGGAGCACATCTAAAAATTTATATAGTAACCCAAGTGTACCAAAATAACAAAAGATAAACATCAAACAAAATTGCCTACACAAACATGTGTAGAGCTCACTAAAATAACACCTCATATCAAGTAGAGGAACCAGGAGCCTTCTCAGTACTAGAATCTGAAAAACATGGAGATGATATGGGTGAGTCACAAGACTCAGTGAAAAATAACATAAAACATAATGGAATTAGAACAAGCATAAGCATGATTTTTTCTTTTGATTCAACATGCTCTCAATTTAAAGTATGTACTACAAACAGCATGTGACATAAATATCATCATTTCAAAATAATCATAGAAGATAATACATAGTGTGAATCAAATGTGAGTTCTAAATATAAAGTAGTCATATAGATAACTTTAACTGTGAGGTCTCGAATTCAAAATCAATTATCTAATCAATTCATCAATGAACATACTCCTCAAATGGTCCAATCACTGCCCACCTAGTAGGGCTAATTCTAAGCTGGCCATAAGGGCCAATCACGTCGGGGTAGCAACTCCTCTGCTAGCTGGGGTTCAAACCAAGGTGCACCATGACTAATGTTTACTGTCGTTAGCTACAAAATTCTATCAAGGTTTCCTCCGAAGAAAACATACTTGATTTAGATTCAAATGTTCCAATATGTATTTCAATATTTCAATATTCCAATAATCCATTACATAACCACAATATTTAATCCAATGTTTCAATATGTCCAAAATTCACAATTTATGAAATACTCAGAGAAATCAATTTCCAAATATCATTGTAACTTTCCAAACATCATAAGCAACTTCAATCTTCATCATTTATACAATAAAGTGCTATAAACATAATCATTTAACAAGTCAAAGGTTTCAAAGGGTTTGTCCCAAAATACAAGTGTTCTAAAATATCAAGAGACCAATATGTTCATAAAGTACCTCAATTGAGCAATACGAAACTGTATATGATAAAGTAAATATATGATAAATATGCTAAATTCATGAAAACAAATCATAACTTAAGTTATCAACTCACTCAAGAAGCCAACAACTTGGGTTCAAAGGCTATGGTGCCGTGGAGCTAACAGTAGCAACGGGATAAGTCTCCAATGAATCTAAGATCATAAACAAGGCATAAATATCACTAATCAACATTTAGAATCATAAGAAAACTCATAATTGCTTCTATTCAAGAAAATTCCTATTTCAAATCGTAGGTTGTAGTAGCAACTCCTCTAAATCCCTATACCCCTTGTGAAACTAACTAAATCCATGTAATAGAAAATGGTGTGAGCCTTGGGAATATCTTAAAAGGTCAAAACACAAGAAGGAAACAAGTGGGTAGCTTGGCTTTCTCCCAAAAATGCTGCACTCACCTCTTACAACTCGCAGGTCAACACCTCACCAATAAGGAGAGTGCGTCAACGGTAAAATCCATGGAAACTGAGTGGAATGCATGGCCAAAGGAAAGAAAAACGAAGAGGAGAGGAAGGAGAAGAATGAAAATGGAGATGAATCATAAAGCTTCTCTTGGAAGAATAGGAGGCCGAAAATATCTTGGTCCGGTCATGTGGCTTCTCTTGCACACTAACAAACAACTTATCTAATATGCTATTTATTTACATTTTTTTATTTAATTTAAAACATAAATGTGAACAAAAAAATACCTCCCATTTCGATTCAATAAAAATATCAGAAAAATTAAAATTCTTATGAATCAAAAGTCAAAACTTGAGTTTTAGTTGATAATAAGACTTTTAAAACTCCCTTTTTTCAAAACGAATAGGTTAAAAGATCTCAAAAATTTATTAAAAATCATTTTGTAACTCATTAACATTTAAGGATTAAGAAAATACATATTTTATATAATTCTCTAAGAAAGTGCTTGATTACAAACTTAAAAAATGTTTGAACTCGTATTAACAGATAATTATTAAAATTAGTCAAATGACTTCAAAATTATTTTAATAAGATAAAATTAATTAAAAAAGTTTATAATTACGAAAAATAGCTCACAAGATAAATATGCTGAAAACATTATGAAAAATTCTATAACTAACCGGAAAAAACTTATATAAAACACGGGGTATTACAACATTCTTTATCCAATGATACGTCTGTACACTTGTTATTCTTAGCACTGTAAAAAAGTTAAGAAATTAAAGTCTGGTATGTCATGTATACAACTTTTCAACAAGAGATTAAAGTAATGCGAGTTAGAGTTATGACTATACATTATACAATGTTTAAAATGAAAAGACAAAGAAAAGATTAAATGGGAATGAAAATGCGTTACATGATGACGCAGCACTATCACCAACACGTTGTGGCCACACATTTAATTTAAATAAAAACTCAGTCATCAGCTTTTATTTTTCAACTATAATTTTTTATTACATTTTTTTCAGATTATTTTTTATACTATTTTTAATATTATTTATATCACTTTTTTTTATTTGATCACAATTATTTAAAAATAATATAAAAATAATGTTTAAAAAAATAATGTAAGAATAATATTTTTATTTATTTTTACCAATTGTACCATAAAACAACATAAAGTTAGGAAGTGGGAAAGTATTACTGGAATTGTGGGTGTGACCACCAAATCTTCGTTGTTTAAAAAATCTTCCTTTGGACTTGTCAATCATGACTTTAAGTCAAAGAACCCAATTGAAGATATATTGAACCCAATTAAGCTAATGCCTTGCACTCTTTAGGCCAATAGCAAGAATAGGTGCCAGAATTACCTAGTTTTAAAATGATGCTATTTTAGAATGGCAGTAATATTTCTTGTTTTTAAACTAGTGCCTGTTTATGCCAATTTTAAAGATTATGGTTTGTACGATACATCTTGCTACCAAAAGTCCAAAACTATAATGATAATAGTAACATAGTAGTGATAGGTAAGAAAATGATATATACTTGCTTGTTTGCTGCCAAAAGTCTAAAACTATACAACTCAAACAAAATAGTCTGAGCCTATAATGACAATAATAACAAAGTAAGAAAAAAGAAATTTTATTCATCATCCAGTGTTTCAAGATTGGAGCCAAATTTCAAACGAATGCTTTTGTCACAATTGGAACCGAATTCCATAACATATTGAATGTCCCATGACTCATTGATTTTGGACAACAATTCGGAAAAATATGAAACATTCTTTAAAAATTTAATAAGATAATCATCATTGGATAAGTACGCCCAAAACAAAGGTTCAAGAAACTTAATTTGACAATTACATTATGATTCCTGTTGATCTTTGAAGATTGTGATATGAAATCCATTGTAACTAACATATGGAAACTTTATCACCTCATGGCCAAATAACTTGCACCACCACCATAACTCAGTCGATTTATGAAGTATGTTCAGATCTTGGTCATATCTCAAACAAAACACTTACCATTTGGAAGTCTTAGATAGACTTTTGAACGCAAACCATCACCAAAATGTTTAACAAAGCATTGATGAAATTGAAAACGATCCTCTAAAGTACAAGATAAATGAGATTATAAATGGAAAAAAAAAAAACAAATGGCATAATGACTAGAAGAAAAAAAAATAACTTGAGACTATATATTGTCAAGTTCGTTAATAATTGAAAAATGAACAATAGGTCTATGATGGTGCACCATACCATAAAAGATTAGAGAAGACCCCTACCTGATCCATTACAGAAATGAGGATGAGCAAGATATAGGCAAGAAGCAAAAAGGAAGAAGAGTTAGATATGTGCAACAAGCAAAGACGAAAACGAAGATACGTGCAACAAGAGGTGGAACTTGGAAGTGCAAGGGAGATGTGGAAGTGTGTGCAAATCGAAGGATAAATATAGCCAAGGAAATAGGATTAGGAACTTATCTTTAAAAGATATAATTCTTAAAAGATATAATAAGAAAATTAAATATTCACATGACTGGGCTACATCTTCCAACAAAAATAAAATAGTGTGAAATAATATGATATGAATATATATTAAATATATATATATAATTTGACTTGATTTTAAATTAATTAAAAACAAAACTAGTGTTTCAAAAATAAAATAAAAAAGCCAAATGATGACATGATTTATACACAACTTTTAAGAAAAACAAAAAAATAATATGATATAACATGGATATAATTTCCAACAAAGTAAAGTAATTTGACTTGAATTTTGTTCAAGTTTTAAAAATAAAATAATACTATAATATGACTCATCTTTTACGATGTTTTGGAATGAAAAGAGACATAATAACATCATAATATACTTTACATTAAATTTTAATCCTAAACCTTAAAATAGAAAAGTCATATGTTGAAATGATTTGTATATATTTTTACAGAAAAACTAAAAAATAGAATAACTATAATTTTTTTATTTTTTTCTCTTATATTACTTTTTATATTTCTTTACATACCATTAATTATATTATTTTTTCTTATATTTTTTATTTAATCACAATTTTTTAAAAAATAAAAAAAAATATACTAAAAAAATATAAGAGTATCATTTTTTAAAATAAAATGACATAACATGAGTATAACTTCCAACAAAGTAAAAGTGATTTGACTTGAAAAAAAATGGCTTGACTTTACTTATATCCAAGTTTGAGTAAATAAAATATTACTATCATATGACTCACTTTGTACAATTTTTTATAACGAAAAGATACAATATTATCACAATACACTTTATATTAAACCCTATATCCTAAAATTAAAAAATTAAAAGTTGACATTATTTATGTATAACTTTTAAGAAAAAAAATAACACGACATAACATATATACAACTTCTAACAAAGTAAAAGTGATTTGACTTGACCTTTGTTTGAGTTTAAAATAAAATAAAATAATGTTATGACTCACTTTACACAATTTTTTTAAAATGAAAAGATACAATAATATTACAATACATTTTACATTAAACATAATCTCAAATCATAAAGCTTAAATTAGACAAAGACAAAAGTTGACATGACTTACGAATATCTTCTAAAAGAAAAGGTAATTTGACTTGATTTTTATTTAAGTTTAAAAATTAAAATAATGTTATGATATGACATACCTTGTGACATCTTATTTGTTTATAATTTATTTTACAAAATTGTTTAATTAACTCACTTCCCTTTTAAGTTTTGTAAAAACATTTTTAATCAAATTGTGAGTCTCATGCATATATTTATTTTATCATTTATTTATGTGGTAAACATTGCTCTTATTTTGAATTACTTAAATAATTTCCATATTGATTGTGGGATTTTCTTTAACTAGTTTAGAGTTCATATCACCTTTAATTAAACAGACTTGAACTACTTGCCACCGTTTAGGCACCTATACCCCACCGCCCAGGCAATCACAAGGCAGAATTGATACTTAAAATTAGCCAAGCCAACGCTTAGGTGTCAGCCCTTCATCACCTAGGATTGGGTAGCATCCAAAAGACAAAACAGGCATTCTACTATTTTGTCAGAATTTAGCTTGAATTTAAACGTGCACTAGGAACTCTTGAGGAATGCAAAAATCCAAAAAAATTTCAACATAAAGTTTTATTTCTTAACTTTAAAATGCGACAAGTCTCGTGAGATTTAGAATTCTATGTAAAAAGTTATGTAATGTAGTTTAAAGGCTGTTTGAAACCCAATTTTTCTGCAAAATATACCTTAAGTTTGAACAAAAACTAGGATTAATTGAGAAGTGTAAAAATCATGGAGTGTTCACCACAACAAGGCTCATGTCTTAACTTTTAAAAGTAATAAGAAGTAAACAAAAAGGATTTCATAGCCCGAGTTATGCACTTGAGACTGCAGCTGTCAGGATTCTAATTTCTGCAAAAGAAGGCCATTTTCAAGCAAAAACTGGTATTAATTAGAGAAAGTAAATTATGGTAATTCGACCACTTTAAGTACTTCATTTTAGTTTTCAAATGAATCAAATAGTGAGTCAATTGGTGAAGTATAGCCCTAGTTATACAAATGAAACCAAGGGTTGTCAGAGTTGAAGTTTCTAGCAGAGCTGAGTATTCTATCATACTCAATTTAATTCCATATGTTTTGAAAGACCAAGCCATTTTGTGCACAATACATAGATTATGCACATCATTCTTACACTTCAACATAAAATTGAGAGTTTAAAACAGTAATTTGCTAGAATTTTTAGGATTTATTAATTTCAATATTTATGATATAGCCAAATATATAAAGAATTTTAAAATTTTACAAGTTTAAATAAAATTAGTTATGAATTTACAATATTATAATTTAATATATATATATTTTAGATTCAAGATAACTTAAATAAAATTATTTCACTATAATATCTAAATATATAAAAAAATTAGAATTTTATGAATTTAAATAAAATTCTTTATAAATTCACAATATTATAATTCAATATATATATATTTTTAGACTCAAAATAACTTAAACAAAATTATCTCACTATAATTTTTTATTACACACAATTTCAAAATTTATCCTATTTTTCTCCACGTTGCGCACGCTGCTACCCGGTCCTCAATTATGTTTTACTCTACGTTTTCCCTCCCACAAGCAAGTACACAAAGAAGGAAATAAACAAAGAAAGAAGATCACACGAAAAGTAAGAAAAATAAAAGATTAAAAGACTGTGTCATGCACAGTACAGGTGAGAAAATGGATTGGACATTGCAGCAACACAAGGCACGCATCCAAAGACATAATGCCACACATCAAGACGTGACGTCACTCAATTTTTTTAAAAAAAATTAATCATAAAAAAAGATTTAAATTGAACATAATTAAGATTTCATATTTGTTTAATTTTTAAATCTCATAAGATTTTTTTATAAAATAAAAAATTAATAGTCATAATTAGAATTAAAATTAATCTGATATCAATTGTTAAAATTTTTAGAATCTATTAATTTTAATATTTATGACATATCAAAATATATAAAGAGTTTTAGAGTTATCTTAAAAATGAGTCAATAACAAAGTCATTGTTAAAATCCTTAAAATCAACTCGGTGAGGGAGAGATATTATTTCTATCTCATAATAGTCACTTACGTGTCAGTATCAATGAAATAACTGTACGCACTAAAATGCTTAGAAATAGAGGTCTCTCTCTGTATATATAAGATATCTAGAATGAGTTAAACTTACTCATTATGGCAAACTCATATACAGGATTCATAAAAAAATCCACATATAAGTAGTATTTTAACAACAATAGGCTTATTAATAATATTAATCATAATTTAGACTAAACAAAATGCTCTAATAATTTTTGACATCTAATTAATCTGAGTTTTATAAAATTATAATATGATTTATGTTAGTTTATAAAAAAATTCTAACATTATTGAAGATCAATAATGTTTAAATCTTATGATTCATTTTTTCTGAAGATCAATTCAAGAAATTGATTTTGGGTTATTGAAGATCTATAAAATTGGTTTTCCAATTATGTTTTTTGGGTTGTGCTCCACGCGCCCTTTTTCTATTTTTTTTAATTTTATTTTTTTATGCCTATTTATTATTTATTCTAGAAGTTCTAGAGATTAAAATTATTAAAAATGTATTATACTCTCCTTTTTTGTCTCTGAAAATTTTTGTGTATTGTTGTGTTTTTTTGGACATGATATATATTGTGCACTCTCAGAATTGATATTGTTTGGATACTAAAATATTTTTTAGTGTTATTTTGTGCATAAATTAATATATAATGTCTTAAAAATATTTATTTTGTTGTTATTTATGCAATTTGATTATGAGAGTTGTTGTTTAAAGTAGTGTGGTACTGTTTTGAGCACTTTGCATGATTGTGAACTCGCCTTCGCAGGACCAATTGTGGTGAGATGCTATTTTATTAATAAAATATTATTATTTTGTGGCATTAAAGATTATGTTAATAATGCGCTTACTCTATCGGTTTGCCTTTATTAATGTAATTCCTAATGATTTGTTAAGTGGTACTATTTTGGGACACTTTGCATGATTGTGAGCTCGCCTTCGCCGGACCAATTATGCTGAAGTGTCATTTTGTTGACATTTTGTTTATAATGTTGCATGGGATATTGTGTTGATGATGCACTTACCCTATCAGTTTGTCCTCATTAATATGATTCCTGATTATTCGTTAAAGGCATTAAGGTTGTGTCCTTAGAGTTCTTAGTATCCTCTCGGTACTACCTTTGGGGACATGATTTTAATGTCTGTAGGAGTCTACTCATGTGTTGTAATTCGGGACCCTTAGATGGGATTGCAATTGCATAGGAGAACTCCATTGTGATTATTGCTCATCTTGTTTATTGAAATACTCGACAAGAAAATTTCCCTTTAAAATATTGATTCAGCTTTACTTATGAAAATAAATTTTTTGAAAAAGTTGTGTGGTACCAATTACGAGGATTGGGTTGAGTCAATGAGTTTATTTCTGGCCATCTCTGTTATTGATGTTGCTTTCAATGTGGATGAGTCATGAAGCCCATAAATATGTTTTCCACTACAATTAGGGTGAAATATGAAATGTAGGATCATTCAAATAAAGTTCGTCTCATGACCATAAAGCATAATATGGACAACACCATTAAGGAGATTTTTCATGAAGCGAATAATGTCAACCAATTTTGTAAGGTTTTTGAAAGATCTAGAAGCGTCGATGACTTCTCTGTGTTGACCAAAACTAAGCATGATGGTGTGAATGGTGATCGTGAATGTGCCGTGAAATTTACGGTTTGGCTCAAATGAGCTAATTGTATAGAGTTTAATAATTAGATTAACGAGAAGGAAGTTAAACCCTTGGTTATGATGTGTTTTGAATCCAATATTGTTAATGTTCCTTCTAATACTTGTTAGCTAGATATTGATGCAACTACTCACGTCACAAGCTCATTACTGCAGTTCAAAAATAGGCGAAAGCCAAGTGAAAGAGAGTTAATGATCATAGTAGGAAATATAGTTAGTGTCAAAGTAGAGTATATAGGTGTTATTTCCTTGAAGTTGTGTACTAGATATTCTTTAGGTTTAAAAGGCACCATCTATGTTTCCTCTATAAGAAGGAACTTGTTTTCGGTTTCTATTTTGGATAGTTACATTATCATATCTATTTAATAATAAAAGAGTTTCCCTACCTTATGATTCCATTCTGGTTATTTCAAGAGTTTCATCTAATGGCCTTTATATGTTAAATATTGACCCTTTCTGTTGATCTAATGACATTTAGATATCAATAATGTTGTTAGGAACAAGTGTGGTAGAGTTGCTGAAAACTCTTCTATGTTATGTCACAAACGTTTAGGATATATCTCTTGGGAAAGAATGGAGAGGTTTTTAAGGAGAATATGCTTCATGATCCAGACTTCTCTGATTTTGATATCTTGATTGTATAAAAGGGAAACTTCCAACTGGAGTCAGGAGGAGTGGGGTTACCAGGAGTGAACAAATACTACAGCTAATTCATCCAGATATTTGTAGGCCCATTACTCCTATTGTTATTGGCAGTTTTAAGTACTTTATCACCTTTATTGATGACTTCTCTAGATACAAGTGAAATGATTTGCCGCGTGAGAAATCTAAATCTTTACATGCCTTTAAAGCATTCAAAGTCATTGTTGAATTGAAATTTAGTAAGCAAATCAAATGTGTGAGGTTTGATAGGGATGGTGAGTATTATGGCAAGTATGATGAAACTTGTAGAAATCCTAGACCTTTTACTAGGTTCTTACAGGACTGTGATATTAAAGCACAGTACACCATGCCTGGCACTCCATAACAAAATGGAGTTGCAGAAAGGCGAAACCATACTCTTATGGATATGGTGAAATGTATGCTTAGTCATTTTATGCTTCAAGATTTCTTGTGGGGAGATACCTTGAAGATCGCTACTTATATATTGAATCATGTGCCAAGTAAATTTGTGCTGAAGACTCCATATGAGCGTATGACAGGAAAACGGCCTACCTTGAGGCATTTTCGTGTTTGAGGTTGTAAGATAGAGGTGAGGCCTTATAACCCACATTTAAATAAGCTTGATCCCAAAATAATTAGTGGTTTCTTCATTAGTTATTGCATTGGCTCAAGAGATTCTAGGTTCTGTTGTCGTTCATATACTACTAGAGTTATTGAATCCGATCGGGCTGTCTATTTTGAAGGGGACTTAGAGCATGGTGAAACTCAGGAGCAGTGTATTGTTGATTTTAGAGAGGAGCATGTTGTTTATATTCCTGTTGTTCCCTTTCTAGAGATAATGTCATATCCTTTGATCTATAATGATGATATTGTTGATCCTGTTGATAATGTTGATATCCCTCAACAAGTTAAAAAATAATGTACAGAATCCAATTGTTATTGTGACTCCACTAAAAAGATCTAAGCGGGTTCCTATATCCATTGAGTTTACTAGATTCAGAATTATGTTGTGTACCAGTAAGAGCATGAGTTTAATTTAGTTGAAGATTCTAATCCTATTTCCTTCCAAGAGGTCATGGTTAGTCCTGATAGTGTACAATGGTTGGTGGCTATGGAGGATGATTTGACTTCCATAAAAAAGAATAATGTTTGGGAATTTGTGGAGTTGCCTACTGGTTGTAAAATGATTGGTTGCAAATGGGTCTTCAAGACCAAACGTGATGCTAGAGGTGAATTGAGAGTTATAAGGTTAGACTTGTTGCTAAGGGATATAACTAGATGGAAGACATTGATTATATGGAGACTTTCTCACCGGTCTCCACTAAAGACTTTTTTCGTGTTGTGATGGCCTTAGTTGCTCATTTTGATTTGGAACTTCATTAAATGGATGTTAAGACCACCTTCTTAAATGGTGATTTGTATGAGGATTGTATATGGATCAACTTGATGGTTTTATTGAAGATGGTAAAGATCATATGGTATGTAAATTGAGAAGATCCATTTATGGATTGAAACAGACTTCCAGACATTAGTACTTGAAATTTAATTATATTGTTACCTCTCTTGGCTTTAAAGAAAATGTTGTTGACCAATGCATTTATCTGAAGTTTAGTGGGAGAAGATTCATCATTCTTGTTTTATATGTTGATGATATATTATTGACTAGTAATGATGTTGATTTTTTGCAAGAGACTAAGCAAATATTGGCAGCGCTTTTTGATATGAATGATCTTGGTGATGCCTCTTTTGTACTGGGTATTGAGATTCGCTATGATAGATCTAGTGAAATTCTTGACTTGTCTCACAAAGCTTATATTGAAAGGATTTTGAATAGATTTAATATGAAATATTGTAATCCTTATGCTACACCTATTCAAAAGGGTCAAATACTCTCTAATACCCAGTGTCCTCAAAATGATTAAGATATTACTGAAATGGAGAAGGTCTCATATGCTTTTGTTGTTGGTAGCCTTATGTATGCTCAAGTTTGTACACATCCTGATATTATTTTTGTTGTTAGTGTACTTGGGAGATACTTTAGCAAACCTGGTGTGGCAGACTGCAAAATGAGTTATGAGGTATCTTTACCAAAAATTATATGCTTACCTATTGTAACACCCCAACTTTTGGGATAATTACAATATTGTCCTGAAATGTACTGTTTTGTAATTTCTGTGAGTAGTAAAATGAATTTGACTGTTCCGTGAGTGTATTTGATCATTGTATGTGATTTGCTCCGAGCCAGGGAAATAAAAATTTTCTGGCCGGAAAAATATTATTTTAATTAATTAGAAATTTGGGGGATCTTACTAAACCCAGTTCGATTGATATATATATTAGTTTAAGTAATTTTTAGAATTTAATCGTGCGATAAAATAATTTTTAGTATTATTTTATTACTCAAGATAAATTTTGACAATGGACTGACATCGATCTGTGTGTAATGCGGGACCCACGTATAAATAAAGTAACCAATGGATAGATTAGAAACTTGGACCAATAGAAATAAGACACTTAGAAGTCAAACTAATAAAGAGAAGTCAACAAAAGTGGCTTGACCATTTTGAACCATAGATTTGATGAATGGCTAGGATTGAAACTTGGTGAGCAAGCTTGAATGATGACCATAGATTTGATGAATGGCTAGGATTGAAACTTGGTGAGCAAGCTTGGATGATGACCATAGATTTGATCAATGGCTAAGATTTAAAGAAGAATCAATGGCTAGGATTAAGTCAAAATTGGTAGGCTTGACTTTGGTTAGTAGCTAATTAAGCTTAGTTTGACTAGATTAATTACTTAATTAGCAAACTAATTAAACTAATTTAGTTATTAAATAATTATAATTTAAATACTAATTAAATATGCTAATATTGTTTAGAGATTATAAAATATGTAATTATTTGTCTAATTAACTAGTTATGTAATTAGATAAATAATTAAGTAAACTAGTTTAATTCTTAACTAATTATAATCTAAATATTAGTTAGATCTCCTAATATTAATTAAAGGTTATAATATATGTTAGTATATATTAGATATATTAGTCATATGATTAGAATGCTAATTAAGATTTAATTAGGATATTTAGCCAAATAAATTTCCTAATTGATTAACATGTAAATAAAACAAATTGAATTCTTAAATTGGTCTTGGGCAGCACGGTTTGGGGCAGCAGCCTTTGGAGGCTTGTAGGATAAGCTTTACAAAGCTTCTTGAGCACACCAACAAGATCTTATCTTAGCCATTGAATGGATGGATGGCTAGGATGATTTCCATGCAAATTTAATCCCTTTAGCCTCACTCAAAGCCACCCACGGCAGCAGCCTTTGATATTCACTTTTCACTCTTATTTTCATTCTTCTTTACGTTGAAAGCCTTCCATTTTCTCTCCAAATATACCAAGACTCCATGTACTTTTTTTTCTTCTTTTTCTTCCACTCTATTCGGCCAAGCTTCTCCATATACCATCCACTCACTTAAAAATTTTCCTTCTTTGTTTTTCTAACTCTAAACATCTACCCAAACTCATCTCTAGTTGGAGGTTTTTACAAATTCCATCATTTGCAAGCTTGAATGTTCATCTTGAAGTTTCTTCCTTAAAGGTAAAACTCATTGTTTTTCCTTTCTATTTTCATTTTCAAGTTTCCAAGCCATGATTGATCCATGGTATGGTTTTCTTTTCTAGTAGTAACTCTTAGAAAATTTTATTTATTTTCTTAGGTATTTGAAGGAGCTAAAAACCGAAATTCCAAGGAAGGATAAAAGAAGAATTTTCTTCATTTTAAGGTAAGAGGAAGACTATAACCTAATTATTCTTGAGTGGTAGTAAGAAAATGGAATGATGTGTGTTTGTAGAATCCATGAGGATTCATTTATATGTTGATTGTAATGATTTTTCCATATATGTTTTGTATTGTTAAATTGATTTGTTAATTTTATAATGTTGCTAGTTTTTATAATGTTGTAAATATTAGTGTGATGCTAGAGATGCATGAGTATTCCAAAGAATACAACACCCTAGGTTTGGTCATAACCCTGAAAAGTGGATTTTGGATGTTTTTAAATTAATTTCAAAGAGTGTTTAAGGGTATTGAATGGAATTAATAATGTTTAAATGTTGTTCGTATTTATAGTAATGCAGAAATATTTTACAGTTACTTGAAAAATATTTTAAGTAGTTTTAAACTATTTAATAAATTTTTCTGCTAGAAAAATAAACTATTTATTTAAGGAAAATATTGGGATTTTAAAAAACGCAATAAAAATTTTACGCGATTGATGAGAACAGCAAATTTTACTGTTGGGCCAAAATGGTGGACCCGAATATGTGGAAAGTTATAGTGCGCCAAGTGGGTGCGTATTATAACCTGGTTATATGGAAAAATATAGTGCGTCAAGTGGGAGCGTACTGTATTTTGAGATTTGTGTCACTGAGGGCATTTACATAATTATTTTTGCCATTGTAAATATTTGAATTTTGAGGGCATTTTTGTAAATATTTGAATTTTGAGGGCATTTTTGTAAATATTTGAATTTTGAGGAGCATTTTTGTAAATATTTAAAGTTTGAGGGTATTTTTGTAAATATTTGAAGTTTGAGGGTATTTTCGTAAATAATTAAAGTTTGAGAGGTCTATTTTACTGCTTGTAGTTACACGATGTTTTGACTGTGTACTACGCCATGGTGTTTTCGTGGGCTATAGACACAAAGTATTGACAGTGCAATAGCAATCACAACGATCAGTTATAGACACAAAGTGCTGACAGTGCAATAGCTGGTCGGGATAGCCAAGCTATAGACACAAAGTGCTGACAAAGGCAATAGTGGTCGGGGTAGTCAAGCTATAGACACAAAGGGTGGACAAGGTCTGATAGTGGTCAAGGCGTATTATTAGAACTTTCAGATCATTCTCTCTGATATCGTTGTGTGTGTTATAGCGCCATGGAGTAGGAATGAGTTATTTTATGGTTTTGGCATATTATCGTGTATCTATAATTTATTGTGATGGATTCTATTCTTTTCCATAATTAGTTATTGTTAATGTTTATTATCTGTGTTGATATTAATTGCTATTTTCGTTGTATTGTCGTTTTCTTATGCGCCACACTTGTGATATATTGGGTTGTCTTACCTCTTTGTTGTTTATGTGTTGTTTGTATTATTGTGTTATATATATATATAGACGAAAATGAAGAGATTGAAGAACAAGTATTAGGCAGTGAATATCATATAGAGGAGGAGCCACAATCTACAGATTTCCAGTCTGAATATTTGGAGCCTTCAGATCATCCGTACCGGTTGAATTGACTCAAAGAAGATGACTACGCCAGGATTCTTAGGTTTTGTAAGAATAGAGTTCCATAGAGGAATAGAAGGCTGGCGCACTCGTGAAGAAAGCAATGGTGTAGTATATACGGGAATCATTACTTTATCTTTGCGTCCGGAATATGATGCTGATCCTGTTGTTACTTTTGACTTGTATGTACAGTTAGAGTTGCCTTTGGAGATCCAACGTCATTGGAATGGACTTTTCCATGTTCTCAATGAAAATAGTGTGGTATCTACAGCCCGGACTCCCGTCCGTAGAGCAGCCCGAATCCCTGCTCGTAGAACTGTTGTGAGACATCCTGGTTATCTGTCACCTGAAGAGTTATCTAGGAATGATTCCCAAGTGAACTAAATATCCATGATGTGCACTTGGGCACTTTTTGCTTTTTGATGTTGTACTGTATATAAAACTTATGTTTTATTTTTTTGCAGTAGTTGTAAATGTTTTGGTATGTATGGTAACGTTGTATAGATGCAGTGATGTGTGGTAGTTTATACGTTTTATAAACAAAATATACGTACTAATTATAATATTTATTTTATAACTTGGGTAATATTTATTATTATTATTTATCTCAAAATGTGACATCACAAAGGGTGTTACACCTATAAAAGATCGAATCACCTTAAGGTGATAGGCTATTCTGATTCTGATTATGGTGGTTGTCCAGATGACCACAAGTCCACATCAGGGTATATCTTTATGTTGATTGGAGGAGCTATTTCTTAGAAAAGTGTTAAACAGACACTTACAGCTACTCCCACTATGGAGGTGGAGTATATAGCTTGTTATGAGGTTGTGCGTCAAGTGATATAGTTAAAATAAAAATTGATTACTAAAATTCGTATTGTGCATAGTATTTCTATGCATCTTACTATCTATTGCGATGACTCTACCATAGTGTGCTTCTCTCAAATCAATAAGAACTTTAAGCGCTCGAAGCTTTTGACACAAAGTATATGTTTGTTAGAGAGAAGATTCAGGAGTTTCAAACTCATGTCGAGTATGTCCCTACATAACTTATGGTTACATATCCCCTAACCAAAGGTTTAACTGTCAAGGTTTTGTTGATCATGTGACCCATATAGGTATAGTGAGGTCTTTTGATGTTTTGGGTTAGTGGGAGTTTGTTTTGTAATTTTGTTGTGACATCATTTATTATTATGTCTCAAGACCTTAAACAATTATATTGTTATTATTATGGACTTATTGTTGTCATATAATATTGTTATTATTATCTGCACAGTATTATTTGTTCATATTATGGCATATTATGGAGACATTTTGGACTTAGTTTCATTTTGTTATTGTACTGAGATGTTTGTTAAATCTCAAAAAGTATCTTGGGCGGATGTTTGGGGCCATTTTGTTGGGAAATGCACTTTGATCACATACTGATATGCAATTTTTGATATGATTTCCCATTACCCATATATCACATTTAGTTGGGTCATCGGGATATGAGTATCTTACATGTATGATATTAGTACTTCTTCGAGTATGATTTTCTACATTATTGAGATGCTTGTAGTCTCATTTTGGACTAGTTATTGAGAGTGCTGACTCGATTTTGACATCATATTGTGGCCACATATTGTTTGATTAATTTGGAGAATTATTTTCTTATTGAAGTGATGTAATATGACTTATGTCGTCCAAGTGAAAAAATGTTAGAATTTTTTTATGGACTAACATAAATTATATTATAATTTTATAAAACCCAAATTAATTGGATGTCAAAAATTATTAGAGCATTTTGTTTAACTCAAATTGTGATCAATATTATTAATAGACTTATTGTTTTTAAAGCACTACTTATATGTGAGTTTTATTTATAGGTCCTATATATGAGTTTGTCATAATGGGTAAGTTTAATCCATTCTAGATATCTTATATATACAGGGAGAAGCTCATGTTCCTAGTCACTCTAGTGCGTACAGTTGCCCCATTGATACTGATGCGTGAGTGACTACTGTAAGATAAGAATAGTATCTCTCTCTCATTGAGATTGCTTTTAAGAGTTTCAACAACGACTTCCTCATCGACACTTTTTTAAGATAACTTTAAATTTTTTTATATATTTTAATATGTCATAAATATTAGAATTAATAGATCATAAAAATTCTAGCATAATCTACCATAAAACCATAGATTTTATTTATAATCACTTATATTCAATGTACTCATTACACCTCCCCAAAATAAGATACAATTATAAGAGTACAAAAGTAACTATCTCCATTAGCATTTAAGAACCAAAACAATATATTCACGTAGACTGAACTTCAAGTTCCACATTTTAGACTTCAAGAGCATGTCAATTCCACATAAGGATGTGACTGACGAGGGGTTATATATATATATATATATGAAGAAGAAGAAAATTATAAATAAGCAAATAAGTAACTCCCGGAGCCCTTTTCGTATTAGCCAATAAAACAAAACTTATACTCAAAGGAATATATTACAAGGGAAGAGTAATCAGACAATTAACAAGTATATAAAAAAATTATTGGCAAAGATCTCCCAAAATTAGAGGTTTCACAAAAAATTAAAATAGAATTCACATAACTTGATTATGGAATCCAAGAAATAAATAAAAAAATAGTCAAAGGAAGTTTAATTTTGACCAATCTCCATAAGATAAAATAATAACTTAAAAAGAAAATACCAAACGTTATTTAACACTCATTGTTTATAGTCTTAAGACTGCAATGATCCCACCACATGTATACCTATCTCCAAGCATACTTCACAAGTAGTGATCAAACCCACTAATCATGTGGAACACGAGTGGTTTGCATAGGCTCTAAAAGGAAATAAAGGAAGTTGGAATGAGTATACAAACTCAATGAGCAACACCTAATAATCAAAATTTACTTACTAAACATAACTTATACTTTATATGAAAGTAGAACTTAGAAGAGCTACTAGACACGTAGAGTCTAAGCATCAGTACAACTCAACAATGTTTTTAGTCCCATATGTTAACTAATTTACTTCATGTCGAAAATACTTTACAATAATCAGAAAGATCCATATAAACGGAGTTTAGCTCCAAGTAGTTCCGATCGAACATCAGCTTCATATTACTCATTCATTTTCCTTTTCAGATTTTTGCCCCAAGTATTTTGAGTCGGGTGTCAGCCACGAACTAATCATATATTTAAAAATCTTACTACCAATAATACAACTAAGACTAAAATTTATAAAGAAGTATTACAAATAAAAATAAAATAAAATACAATGAACCCACTACACTATATATCTAGAAGGAATATAATATATCAAAGTAAGAAATTACTATAACGTGTTAACAAGTCATGTTACTAATAAAATAGGTACAACCTGTACATGCTGCTAGTTCAAAGCAAGAAATCCAATTTTGTCAATCTTTACAATTTCTTCCATTTCAATTAAAATTCTATCATGAAAAATTATTCATTCCTAACCCAGGCAACACAATACGCAAGTTTCCACCTCTTCTTGATCAACTACACCATTCGATTAATATGCGTATATCTATTCTTAACCTATCAGAACAACATTCCAATTGAAATTCCTATTCAAAACCACCTACAATTGAAACATTGTAACATGTACTTGATGGCCATGGATTTAATTCATTCTTGAATGTATAGCAGCCGAAAGAATGCAATCATGGTTGAAATTATCTAACTAACATAGCATCCGAAAGCCTTCTATAATAGCCAATACCCATTAAATCCATCCTATCAAATATTATTTATTTTCCTTGGCACTTACGATGAGTTGATCTCCTATATTTAGGGCAGTAGAAGACGATCATGAAGCAACACAACAGAGCAACATTACAGAGGGCTCGATTTCAATAATGGAGTGGATTAGACACAATGGGTAAATTGCGTAACTCATGGAACTCTGGTGATTTGAGAGAATGATCAAAGAATAATATGAATCTTTCTTACACAAATTTACAGAACCTATTAACAAAAACTCTGACGAAAAGCAGAGCAGAAAAACAAATTCCCCTCACCTTATTGCCAAGAATTCCTCTTGCAAGGGAATTAGCCAGCTAAAACCGCAATTGATGAAATCCTGATCTGGGCAACAACATTCCTCATTTGCTATAGAACAAACCTTCAAAGTCTTAGAGAAGAGATAAAGTAATTAATGATAAAAGAGTGTCTTTAACATCCTCCCTTCCATGTTATTCATCGAAGCTGCTTAGCAGCGGTTAATGTGATTTTATGTGTAAATATGTGATATATGTTTCTATAGGTAGATAACTTAGTGAGTAAGTTATCTCATAAGATTAATTAAAATAATTAATTAGAATATGAGATAATTAAGACTAAATAGAGAATTTAATAAAAAAATATTAAGCCAATTAAAGATTAAATAGTAAATTAATCAATTAATTAAGTAAATAATTAATTTCAGTAATGAAAAATATCTATTGATATTAATTAGTGTTTAGCATTATAATTAGACTAATATAATAATTATTTAGATATAATAATAATATTATATTTAAATAATGATTAGAAGTTAGACCAATAAAATTATATACATGATAAAGAAACACTTAGCTTCAATCTTATTGGTTTAAAGAATTTAGAGTCATAATGAAAACT
Source organism: Ormosia semicastrata (assembly GCA_029884595.1). Classification (NCBI taxonomy): domain Eukaryota; kingdom Viridiplantae; phylum Streptophyta; class Magnoliopsida; order Fabales; family Fabaceae; genus Ormosia; species Ormosia semicastrata. The sequence goes on along the minus strand of JAQQTO010000044.1, from coordinate 34,305,542 downwards.
CTAAAAATGAGTTAGCATTTAAATAATTAAATTACATGTAATATGATGAGCTTAGAGCTCATTAGTGTAATTTTAGAAATTAGAGTTAATGCACAAAGATTTTAGGAGTTGCATGGGATTTTTAATAAATCCAGATGTAGGATGTGTATGTGTTATAATTGTATAATCTATAGTGGCTAAATCCTACACATTTAAACTCATATCACACTTAATTTCCTAAACTTCTTAGTAAAGTTGCCTCACCGCCACTCTCAACACACACACGCTTTTCACTAAGCTAAGGAAAAGAAAAATAATATAAAGAGAGGGAGGGGGATTGACGGTGAAGAAGTAATAAAAAGGAAAAGAAAAGAAAATAAATAGAGAGGGAGAGAAAGATGGGGACGAGATGGAGGGGGAAAGGAATCTCCCATGGGTTTTGAGAATTAAGTTCATGTATGGAGGCCAAGACCTCAAGGGATTGATGTAACGTCCCTTTTTTGGAGATGTCACATCATTAAATACAATATGAAAAATGAAAATATAATTTAAGACTTGATTTATTAAATTATGATTAATCATACTTGATTATAGTTGGGTAAATAAAATAGTGAATATTTTTTTTTCTTTAATTATATGTATATATATATTTGTATTCAATAACCTGTTCATCAATAAAATATTCAAAGGTACTAAAACTTATAAGAGATTCACAAGTATGAGTATATATACTTTTTTTTTTTGTTTAATTGTTAACGAAAAAATATAAAGACTAATCCATACATCCATACAAAAAGAGAAATCATATATATATATATATATATATATATATATATATATATATATATATATACTATTTAGATACAGGCTATGAGTCATTAATTACATCAAGGCTCATAAAAAAGAAGCCTAAGCTTTACAAGCCCCAAAAAATGATATACAGACCCCCCAAAAAGAATATCAAACCCCAAAAGACGGATAGCCATCAGTGACTATCGACAGAATCAGCCCCTAAGAAGAGAAGGAAGGAACCGTGTCAAGATCCTCTTCAGGTTCCTCCTCAAGATCTTCCTCGTCGGAGGAAACCCTCATAGGAGTCACCGAATTACGAGCCAAGGCTCGAGCTGTGAAGAGGAATGAATCCTCCTGTGGGGTGTAATAACAATCACCCCACATGTCCCTAATGGGCATGTAAAACTCTAAATGTAATCTGACGCTGCAGGTGTAGATGGGCGGATCATAACACCCCCAAGCCAGCAATACTGTCACGTCCCCCACGTAGACATAGCGATCTGAACTATAGTTAATGTGCCAGCAGTCTGGATCTCCGAGAAAGGCCAGACGCGCATAACCCAAAAATCCTCGTGGACGTGTCGCCATGATCCAAAGCAGGTGCTAGTCGAAGTCAGGCCAAAATCTGGGGAACTCGTGATCTTCACCCCCTTTGCCGACATCTTCGATGGAACATAAACATAGACAGAATAGCAGAAAATACAGAAAAGAGGTAAGACATTCTACATCATTACCTATTATGGCAGTAAAGAAACAAAACGGTGCATAACGCCCACATAACATTTCTGAAATGGTAATCAGCATTAAAAACAGATAATAAACAACTTAGCCTTTATAAGCAGTTATAATGGTAACAAGATAACAAATTAAATTGTCATATAAATAAGTAAATGTCAACTAATATGGTGACTCACTATGCACATGCATATGGTACCAACAATCCTACTCCATGGAGTTAGACACAAAACATTCGGAGAGAATGATCAGGAGATATGTCTGTATCGCAGCTACCGAGGCCTTCAAGTGCTAAAATTCTCAATTTATCAAAGTGTACATCATGACATTATACAAGACATTCTACACAGATCTCGATATAGGACAGTGTCTCGGTCCAGATTGTCGGTGCATTTGCATCGGTCTGCCCCATGTACAAAAGAGCTACCAACTGTCCATTGCGAGGTACCCGCACCCCGACACCCCCAAGGTCAACGAGTGACCTACACTTGTCTATTCGCATCCACACAAAGGTGTGATTCAACTCCTAGGCAACTTGGTCTTAACAATAGTCTAACAGACTTTTCAATGCACATTTCAATCATGCTTATCATGACAAACTATGTCAATCATGCTTCAAATGCATGCGGATTCAATGCATATATGTATATTCATATATGAAATCATAATCATATCATATTAGGTCTAGAATTACATGTCATATCATCAACAAGGTTTGATATCATTCACGGATCCTCATCAAGCCAATAACAAACCTTCAGGGTGAACACAACCCCATTCATAGTTATGATAAAATTTAAACTTAGGTTCATTATGTTTCTCACAACCTCACCCATACTCATGTTCTTTCTTTATTCCAAAATTATTCTAGACTATAAGGCAAACTTTCATCCTTGGTTCTTTCCATTTTATGAATCCTTAATCAACTTCTAATCATTTAATTTATTGTGTTTAATAAGCTTATCTTAGTACTAAAGACTCATAATGAGTGCCCAAGGAGACCAAGAGCCTCCAAAGGGCAAGAAAAGCCTAAAATCCTTCATTTTTCATATTACACAGCCTGAGGAAGAAAGCACGGCCACGATTTCATGGCCGTGCCAAAATACATGGCCGTGCCACAATGCACGGCCTAGGCCGTGTACTCTTCTAGATTTTGTGCAGAACACGTCCATAATCACATGGCTATGCACGATCACACGGCCTAGGCCGTGTAACTCTCTGTAAATGCAGAAAATCACCCAAGCTCAGACCATCCTTCATACAATCCAATATCTATCAACATACATTTAAATCCTACCATTCAAACAATCAATACACAACCAAAATCACTCAAATAAAGGGGTATCCCATAAATGAGTTTCACCCCATCAACACAACAAAGAGTTTCTCACTACCAAAATGGGTTGAAGAGAATAATCTTTCTCTTACCTCAAGAGATAATATGGAAAGTGAGCTCCTTTCAAGCTTTTCGTTCACCACCCACAAGAAGAACCTAAGATGATCAACTTGTCAAATCAACCACTAAAACTTGAAAAGAGGAGTTCTTGGTCACAATGGTGACCAAGGACCACGAAAATGAGGAGAAAAAGAGAAGAAAGTTGAGAGCTTTACTTCAAAGCTTCAAGCTTTGGAGTTGGGCTGTGAAGGACAAAAATGGAAGATTCAAGAGGAGTCCCACAAAGAAGAAAGCTTGGAGATGATGAGGGGAAACAATGGTTTAAGTTGGCTTGAGCAAGGAAGCTTGAAAGCTCAACAATGGAGTGTGTGTGTGTAGCCGTGTAGGAGAAGAGAGAAAGAGAAAGGTGTGTGAGGGAGAGAGGGAGAAATGAGAGAATGAAATGTGAATAGGGAAGTAAAATGAAATAACCCCTTTGGTTTTTCCCTCCCCCAACATGCAGCACGAAAGAGAGGAGAGAGAGTGGAGTGGTTGGGAGGAAACTTCCTAGAAGTTTCCCTTGAAACTTCCTTAAGAAGCTTCGCACGCTTCTCGATAAAGTGAAGTGTGAGGTTACTTAGATAATGTCATAAAAGCAACTAGATAGAAATAATCTACTAGAGCTATTACTCAGTGGACTAGATTTACAGTTAGCAAAAATAATATTTTATTGTCTCTCAGATAATTAAATATTCTATGATTTTATTTATCAAATAAAATCTCGTAAAACATAAATCTCGTAAATTGTGCTCGGCCTCGGGTTTAGTAAGATCCCCCGTCGATGTTTTCACGATTCAAAGTTTACCAGCCTTAGAGAAAATATTTCGTTTTCCCGGCTCCGCTCAGCGCGTACGTAAAATGAGAAATATATTAAAATATTCAACGTTTCTAGAAAATTTCACAAAAATTATTAAAAATCACAAATATTATAAAATGACTATTTATCACGAAACAAATAATTTTTGTGGTGTTACACTGACACTGCTCAGTGTGCATGTAAAATAAAAAATATATTAAAATATTCGACGTTTCTGAAAAAATCTAGAAAAATTCCTAAAAATCATAAATATTATAAAATAATTATTTATGATGAAAAAAATAATTTTTGGGGTGTTAAAATTGAGCTACTCTAGTTAGAGAAGTTGTTCATCTCATTGAGCACTTCATCTGGACACCAAGAACACAATCATCCGTCAACATTCCTTCAACTCCTTCTAGGCTAAGACAACGAGGTAGGGGTTCTTGGCTCCTTTCTTCCATTTTTCTTGTTGATTCTTGCATGTGGCTATTGTCTTGATGAGAATATATGGATTGGGAGCTTGGTGAAAGCCACGAGAGCCATGGATGGCCATAGGAGGCCACCCATGACTGCAGCCTCCATGGTGGCCACGGTGGTCTATAGTGGACAAGGGAGCCAAGATAGTGGCAATAATGAGGAGGGGAGGAGCTGTTTGTGGTGTTTGTGGTGGAATAAGGGTGGAAACCACCACCTAAGGTGGCGGTGATGTTGGTTTTGTAACACCCCAAAATTTCTTATCTTGTAAATAGTAATTTTGACAGTTAACAAAATTTTACTGTTTAGTAATTTCTGGATACTGTAAAATTATTTTGTTTATTCCATCAGCGTATTTGATCGTTTTGAGTGATTTACTCCGTGTCAAGAAAATAATAATTTTGGGGCCGAAAAAAATCTTTCTGTATTTATTTCTCTTGACTGTTAATTATTTTTAACAATCTGACTTGATTTTCATACGTTTTCTAATATTTGTGATTTTTGTGGATGATTATGAATTTTTTTGACAATATGTGGGCCAGGTGGTCCTAGGTGGGCCCAAGTGACCATACGTGGGCTCAGGTGGGTCCCGCAAAGTGAAAATTTTTCTACGCATATAAAAATTTGTACTGTTTAGACGGAGACAGAGGATCTTACTAAACTTGAATCCGAAAATAGTTTTAGAAATTTTCTTGTTTTATGTTTAGCACTGTATTTAATTATCGGGTGATAAAAATACAGTAAATATATTCTTTCATGGGATTTTTAGTAGATAAAAATAGAAATTATATTGCTTAAGTCAACATTGGTGGTTTGGATATCCACCATTGATTTATTTAACGGTGAAGACTTGATCTTGATTTAATTAACGGTTAAGAAATAAATTTAATAAAGAAGCATTGGATAATCACCATTGATTTAATCAATGGTGTGAGAATAAACTTAGTTAGGCAAGCTTCAATATCAACCGTAGATTTAATCAACGGTGTAAATTTGATTATATAAAGTGACCATTTACAACCTTTGGATTTGGAATTGATCAAGGGTGGAGATTTAGTCTTAAAAAGTGACAAAGACCATTTATGACCATTGGATGAAGAATTAATCAAAGGTGGAGATTTGGTCTTCTAAAAAGGCTATGACTAATTATAACCCTTGGATTTAAAGTTTGAAGGAGCAATCTTGACCCTTTATTTTGGAGACATATCAAATGGCTAGAATTTAAAGGAAAAAGATCTAATGGCCTAGATTAAGTCTCCTAAAAATCAAAAGTCTACCTAAATCCTAACAATTGAATTAATCAATGGCTAGAAATGCTTCAAATAATGGCATGAAAAGATGACAACTTTGCATGCATTATGAAGAGGGGGGGACGGTTGGAGATGCTTGGAAAGGAGGAGACAAATTGGAGTAGCCTTTTTAGGCCAAAGAAAAAGATGACAAAGTGGAAGACCATGTGTTTCAAGTGTGAACCCAAAATGGGATATTATTTCAAGTAAAACTCTTCAAACTCTCCAACACTCACACGACAGCCCACTCACTTTGTGTATGCATTTTCACTTTTTTCTCTCACCCAAAAAGCCTCCATCTTATTCTCTCAAAATTCCAAGAACCAAGCAACCATTCCTTCCTTCCTTTTTCTCTCCACAGGTTTGGTCTCCACCACCAAATACACTATCCATCACCTATAATTTTCATTCTCATCATTTTTTAAAGCTAAACACCATTCTAAACACTTTTCATTTAGAAAGTTTTCTCAAAATCCCACTCTAAGTGCTTCAAAATCCCACTTTTAGCTTACTTCCTTAGAGGTAAACTTTGATTTCTATGGTTTAAATTCATGTTTATGATTTTCTAAGCCATGTTTGTTCCATGGTTTGTTATTATTAAGTTTTATTTGTGATTTTACTAATTGTTTTAGAATTGTTAGGAACTTCTCAAAATTCTATCATCTACAACCTTGTCCTTTAAGTTAAAAATCAAAAAGCTTATGTTTTCCTTCTTGTGAGGAATTCGGTCAACCACCCTAAGACCACCCTTCAAGTTTGTTTAATTTAATCCAACCATAGATCTTGAATTTACATGATATTCTAAGCAACTTTCATGTTGGAGACTTTATCTAAATCATTCATCTTCATGGACTTTCTTCAAGATCAAAGTTATTGGGTTTTTGAGGTGAAGTATAAGAAGACTTCATTTCTTCTCTTCCTTTTCATATTCTAAACCATGTTTGATCCATGGTTCCTCTTAATCAAACTTAATATACTAATTTCTATGTATTTTGTTTTGTATTTGAGAAGCCTTTGGTGGTGAAGGATTTGGAAAAAGAAGCAAATCAAGAAGTTTTTGAGGACCTTCAAGAGGTAAGAGGAAGATCCATCTCACCAACCAAGCATGGTAGTGAGAGATGGTCTTATATTTGATGGATGGTGAATCCATGTGAGGATTCATATCCATGGTCATGTAATAATTTATATGTGTTTATGAGTTTTGATTAATTGCCTATGCTTAATATATACTTTGCATGAGTTTATGATTTTGATGGTATGCTTATACTATGCATGATGATAATATGTCATGCTTTTGATATATATATATAATGTGTATGTATGTGTATGCCATGATTTGGTGATGGAAAGAAAATTAATTTTTGGTCCCAATGGCCAAGGAAGGACTGCGGTTTTGATGCCCTTGATTAGGGTTCATATTAAAATTTTTCAAGAACAAGGGAATTAATTTTTGGTCCCTAGAAACATGGTGAATATCGGTTAAGACACCTCAAGATAGGTGTTCATAAATGAATATTTTCATGAATGATGAAAATTGATGTTTAGAAAAATAAGGAAAATAAACAAAGAGTTTATTTTTCAAAGAGTACAAGAACATGGTTTTTGAGGAATTTTTATTGATTTAATTTGTGTAAAAAGTTTCTAAGTGTTTTACAAAACATGAGATTTAAATGAAAATAGCAATGATGATTTTAAGAATTTGCAAAGAAAGTGAAAAAGGATTTGCAAAGAAAGTGAAAAAAGAGGATTTGCAAAAAAAATAAAAATGAACTTGAACAAATGAGTTTGGTTTTATAACCATAAGTCTTGCGGTTTTGAAAACAAAATTTTTAATGGTTTTATTTGTGTAAAACCATATCAATTTAGAAGAAAAAATATTTGATGGTTTCAATAGTCATGTCCACGTTTTCGAAGGCTTGTAATGCATTGATTTTGATGAAACAAAGTGATTCTCCAAGTGGATATATAATTAATTTAATACAAGAAATTTGAAAAGGGAATCAGAGTATTTTAGCACTTGAGAAATGAATTTTTATGTAAATGAAAAAGAGAGGTTGCAAGTGAGCCTCAATTTGTTTTAAAAAGAATTTATTTTTTTTTAAAATCCCGTTGGATTTTGGAAAGCGTTAGTAATTTTTAAAGTTAGAAACATTGATTTAATTCAATGGAATTGTGAATTTGTGAAATATACTATGAAAAAGGATTTTCTTGAATAAGAAGATATATTAAATGAAGTATAAAGTTATATTATTTTGAGGAATGTTGATTTGGAAATGATTTGGGAAAAATGAGAATATAATGGTATTTTAAAAATTTACTAATGTATAACTTATTTTTGAGTTTTGAAGTACGTTAGAAAATGTTAAGTTTTGAAATGTTGATTTATATCAATGGAAAAGTGATTTTGTGAATTATATTTTGGAAAAGGATTTCTTGAGTAAAGAAATGTGGAAAAGATTTTCTTGAGTAAAGAAAATGTGTTAAATAAAGTATAAAGTCATATTATTTTGAGAAAAGTGGAAATGGAATTTTTGAAGAAATGAGAAATATTTTTTGTAATGGAATTGTGGTGAAAAAAATTATTTACGTATCTTAAAAACGTAATTTTTAAAGTACGTGATTTGAAATATAGTAAAATATTTCTAAGTGTTTGAAAATATAGTAAAATATTTTTATGCAATTTTGAAATATGATAAAATATTACTACGCGATTGGAGATGCGTTGAAACATTTTTAAGTGATTTGAATTACGTTTAAATATTTTATGTAATTTGAACTACTGTTGAAAAATCACTATATGATTTAAAAGTGATAGAATATTTTTACGTGATTGTGAAAATGATGGAAAATCATTATGTGATTTGGAAAGTGTTTTAAATATTTTGAGAATGATGGAAAATGTTTTATGCGATTTAAAAGAATGATTTTTAAGTTACGCGATTTTGAAAATGATGAAAAATCATTATGCAATTTGAGAAACGTATATTTTTATGCGATTGAGAAAAATGTTAAAAAATTTTAATACGTGATTTAAAGGTGCAACAGAAGAGTTGCAGTATTGTGAAAACGTAACAGAAACATTTTGGAATTGTGAAAATGAAATGAAAATGTTGCGCAATTTTGTGAAAACACGACGAAAGAGTTTTATAACTATGAAAATGTGATAATATGATTTTTCTGTTGAAAATACAAAGATAAATACTTGTAGAACCAAGATATGGATCTTTGTGTGAGAAAATGACATGTTTTGCCTATGATTGGCATTTGGTGCATTATACATGCATTGGAAAGATATGTTTGTGATTGGAATTGGTGCATTATACGTGCATTGAAAAAATATGCATTGAAGCATATGATTACATTGAACAAATGAAATTGAAAAGATTTGGCCCTTTGGGGTTGGACTTGCACTGATATATTCGTGCATTGTATAAAATATAGCTAATAGCTATTATGGCCCTTGTGGTTGAAGAGGGAATGAGAATTGATAGTGAGGTCTATGATGGATCTTGGGGGCGTCGAGGCGCGGCGGTCGACCAGTGGACAGTTGGCGAGTACCCTGTGCCACTTGGCGATGCAGTCCGTTGCAACGCATTGACGATACCCGACAAGAACACGATTCTTTTCAACGACTGGGAGATTGTCTTTGGGCTAAGGCTGACAATTAACCTGAGCATTCTTCTCGAAATTGTGAAAACCTCCATGGAGTTGTTTTTGATAAACTGAGTCTTCATGCATATGCATAAATCCGAGCATTTATATCTGTGTGATATATTAATTGAGGAATATTGGTTATTGGTTATGACAATTGTTTTGAGTACTTGGATGATGATTGAACTGATAAATGATTAGATGATGATAGTTGATTAATGCTGATAGCATGATTATGGTATGATCTATCTGTATGATATTGCTGTTTGTGTTATCTCTGTGCTGCCATGTTGGTATTGGTGTAGGTGATCTCACATCTTTGTTATATTGTTTTGCTTTGTCTGTATTGTTAAAATTATACAGTAGAAGGAATGAGTTGTCTTAGACATAACGAGTGGTAGATACTCAGAGATTGATGGAAACATTGAAAAGTGGCTGTCTCAAGTTCGAAGATGTGCTAGGTAGATAAGGAGTAAAGTTCTGATGCATCAAGATGGACAGAAAAATGAATAAGTATGTTAAAGTTTCTCGTTAGTGTTGTACCGTGCTATTAAGTAGGACCCGTCATGGGGTTTGCTACTGTAAAAAAAAAATAAGTTTGTTAATTTTATATTTCTCTTTAAATTGTGATATTAATTGGTGTCAATATTGCATAATGAATAGTTAAAATATGATTTTCAATATCACCTAATATTTTCAGTAAAATTTACTTTTCAGTAAAGAAGAAATTTTGAAACCCATCTTTTATAACTCAAACTTTGTGCGAACTTCTTTTCAGATTATGAGTTGGGAGTCGGAAATGTGATGCCCTAAGGAGAGTGTTACAGGTTTCATGGTCATGGTGGCCACGGTGGCCACCACCTCAAGTTAACTATGGTGGGTTTTTTGGAGTTTGGGGCTAAGTTGCTATTTTTGGTGGCCATGGTGGCCACCACCTCAAGTTAACTATGGTGGGTTTTTGGAGTTTGGGGCTAAGTTGCTGTTTTTGGTGGTTGGAACAGCCACCATTGGTAGCTAATTTTTGACTAAGAAGTGGTGGTGGTGGCCACCAAGAGCCACTATGGAAAGGGCTTCAATCTTTGGGGGTTTGGTGTTGATGAAGCTTACGGTGGAGGCCACCACCGTCGCCACAATGGCCATGGTGGCTGAGTTCCCAAGGACCACCACAGGTTATGTGAAAGTGTTGTTGGGTCAAGGTTGAGAACCTCTGGGTTTGGACTGGCCTTGGGCCAAGATGACCGTAGTTCCACCTGTAACATCTTATAAATTTAAATAGTTATTAAGATATTTATTATTAAGTTGGATTATGATAGTTATTTTCTTATTTCAGTTATGTGATTCTGTTCAAAAGATAGGATAAATTTATTTATTTATTTTACTTTGTTGAAGAAACCTTCATAAGATTACCTTTTTCCAATTTAACTTTATTATATACTTTACTTGATCAATTAAGTGTGAAAATGTTATGCACACGCACCAACCATCAAAATGATACTTTTATTTATTAATAGATGTACCATTTGCACTAAATTATATACAAAGCCTAGTAAGAACTCATATTATCTAAACTAATCAAATAAAATACCTAGGCATCTAAAATATTAAGGCTTACATATGACCTCAATACAAATGATGCATACATAGTCTCAGCAACTTACATAACTACATAGTATGAGAGTAGAAAATGATAATATTCTGGATCAGCAAAATGAAAGCATCATTATCAAGATTATACATCTAGTCAACTCCAATATCAATTAGTAGAGTGATTAAAGTCATTATAGTTCCTTTGGAAAGCACTATATAAATAATGAGAATTGTATAATTCCCAATAGGAAAACAAATTAAACAAAATCTTAAATATAAACCAGGATACTCCCAGTTGTATCAAATCATAGAAAATACTTTACATACTGAATTAGAGTATAGGCAACGACAGTAATCACATTCATATACCAACTCACTATTTAGAACATTTAGCATCAAAATGTAATAATAATTGTTTGTATGATACTGTATGATGCTTATGCAATGCAATGCAAAAATGGTACACAGGATGGTGGTGCCTGATTTCTTTAAGGGAGCTCTCTATATTAAGGTATCCCTTAGTCTCCAAGACCTTGTTGCCGCACCAAGTTCATCCTTGGGATTTACTTTATACTCATCTAAGCATGAAGTACCAAACTGAAGCATCAACTATCAATTTGATCATCAATCATACCATATTCTTAAGCCAAATTGAAGTATCATTAACTATCAATTTGATCAACAATTAAAGTGTACACACTTTAAGCATCAATTTCTACTTTTTACATTCTTTTTCTCAATACTTGATATTTGAATCATTATCATATATATATATATATATACTCACCAAATTGAAACATCATCTATCAATTTGACCATTGCTCACAACATGACATATTTTGTGCATCAATTCTCTAAAAAATCATAGATCTAGTCCCTTTAAGCATTTGGCCATATTGCTTAATTCTAAAGTTTCCATCAAATCTCAAATATACATGTTAACATCATCTTCATTTCATGACTAGAGACCATTGATAAACCAAAACAAACAATTAAATCCAAGATACCTAATTTTATAAGTTATGGCCTAAACCTATGTAAGAGTTTTCTTCTAAATTTCTCATTTCCACTCTTAATGAGTTTGCAATTATTGAAAGTAATAATTGAATTAAATGTTAATTCCATGTATATTCATCAAATCTTCACTCTTTCAAATTAGGGTTTTGGAACCCTAATCCTAACCATAACCCTATGTAAATCTTTATTTTTTAACAAAAACTTCATCAGTTAATCTAATTTCAAGTATAATAATGTCTTCACTTTTCAATTTAGGATTCTTAAACCCTTAGAATCCTAACCCTAGGTTAGAGCCCTAACACTAGGTTATCTTTAATCCAAATGTAAAAGATTCATCAATTTAATTAATTTTCAAGCATTACAATACCAAGAATTAATTATACTTCATATAATTACCCAAAATCAAGTATCCGTTCATGATCACCTTTTCGTAGAAACATTTGTTAGAAATAAAATACAAGTATATGAAAGGCAAAATCATACTAAAACCCTAATCGAACATACTTGATTGAATTAAAAATCAAGAAAATTAAAGTTCGTGTTAACTCTCCAACAAGTGCACTGGATTGTATAAGTAATATAGAGAGAGTAAATGTCATTCCCATGAGGATTGAAGTTGATACAGAGTTTTCACTAATTCCACTACTTGACTACAATCAACTTTGATTGAATTCTTTCAAAACAAAAAGCGTAAAACGAATGAAATTTATTTACAGAAATTAAATCATTGAAATTATCAAAATTAGAGTTTTCAAATGGATAAAAGCGGTTAAGGTTTGATTTTACTTAATCTCCCTATGAGCAGTGACAATTGATTAATTCAAATCCTTCATTCATGTTGGATTATGATTCAATCCAGAAAATAGTTCACATTCACTTCCTTGAAATATGAAACCCTTTTAAACCCACAAACATCAATTAATTCCTTAATTAAAATCTGCGAGAATAAAGATTTTACATTTTATGGATATTCTGGAATCACATACTCATGAAATTCTATTTCTAGATATCCCATGAATACGACAATTAGACCAAGAAGCTTAACCCATACTTCATCTTTCAATTTCATATGGATTCTTTATGAAGAAAAATCTATGATCAGCTACTTCATATACAAAGCAATGATATAAAATAGGTCCAATTGCTAAACCATGAAAAAAAAACTTGAATTAATATCAAATAGTCATTACATCATAAGTTGAGAAAGATCCATCACCTAACCAGAGAGACTTAGCAATACATGGTGCAAACAAAGGAAACAACAAGAAGAAAAGAAAACACCCTAGTCATCTTTGATGATTTGGAGAGATTCCAGTTACTCCGTAGGTTGGAAAGCCTCTTTCTCCCTTTCTAAGGTTGGCTCGTACCTGTATGTGTTTGATCTGATGGCCAAGTATCATTAGGTTATGATTAAACAACTTTTTATACTGATATGGGTGCCCAAGCGCTGCATCTAGGGCGCCTAGACGCGCACTACACAAAAATAAATCATACATCAGTTTGGACTAGCGCCTAGGCGCTTAATTGAGGGCGCCTAGTGTAACGCCCCTTTTTGAGGAGGGAACGTCACACTATGATCAAGAAACGAAAACAATACTAAATAAAATAAGACCCAGTTCAATATAATATAGATAAGCTTACTTGGTTGTAATCGTATAATTAAATTAGAGAATTCTTTTTTTTTTTTTACGATAAGATAATAATATTTGGTTACAACAGAAAGTAACATGAGAAATGAAACATACATCCATACATCATGCTATATATATATATATATACTTATATCATGTTCGTTTAGTCACATCATCAGATATATAAAAACCAAAAGCTTTACTTGCCCTAAAAGAATTACCCATATATAGCCCACCAAAAGAGATAAAACATCAGGCCCCAAAAAGAAAATATAGATAGCCATCAGTGGCCATCGACTGCATCAGCCCCTATAGAGAATGAGAAGGAACCGTAGAGGGGTCCTCCTCAGGGTCTTCTTCATCAGAGGAAACCCTCATCAGAGCCACCGAATTACGAGCGGGGGCTTGTGTGGTAGATAGGAATGAATCCTCTTGTGGGGAGTAATAACGCTCACTTTACATATCTCGTATGGGCAAATAAAATTCTAAATGCAAACGAGCACTACAAGTAAAAATCAGCAGATCATAACGCCCTCATGATAGAGACACTGTCACGTCTCCGAGATAAATGCAGCAATCCATACCCAGGTTGATATGCCAGTAGTCCGGACCTCCAAGGAGAGTCAGTCTCACGTGACCCAAAAAGCCTCTTGGATGGGACACTATGATCAAAACCAGTACTAGTCAAAGTCAGGTCAAAAGCTGGGGAACTCGTGTACTTCCCTTTCTTCACCAACGTCTTTGGGAAACATATAAATAGACAGAATAGTAGAAGATACAGAAAAGAAGTAAGACATCCTATGTTCATTACCAATTATGGTAGCAAAGAAACAGAATGGCGCAAGACGCCCATATAGCATATCAGAAATAATAATTAGCGTCAAGAAGTAAATAGTAAACAACTAAGCAATTTCAAGCAGTAGTAATATCAGTAAGACAATAGTTCAAATTATCATGCGGATAATGCCAAATAATATGTTGACTCACAATGCATGTGCACATGAAATCAAAATCATACTCTATGGAGCTAGACACAAACATCGGAGAGAATGATCAGAAGACATGTCTGTAACTCAGTTGCCGAGGCCAACAAGTGCTAAAATTTCTCAATTTATCAACGTGCACATCATGGCATTGTACAAGACATTCTACACTAGATCGCGATGTAGGACAATGTCTCGGTCTGGAACATCGGTGCTTTTGCATCGTTCTATCCCATGGCCTAGAAGAGCTACCAACTGACCATTGTGAGACACCCGTACCCCGACGCCCCCAAGGTCAACAGTATGACCTACACTAGTCTACTCGCACCTGCACATAGGTGTGATTCAATCTCCTAGGCAATATGGCTTTAACAATAGTCTATTGGACTTTCACAATGCATGTTAACACAATGCATATACATGTATATTTGACAATGATATACTTTTCTATAATATGCCACAATTTGGCCAAGTTAAACATCAATAGAATTTTGGTCCCACTCATGGACCCATAATGTCATATCATCAAATTCTCAACGAGACATGTACACTTTTTAAGGCTTATTATGAAGTTTTACTTTAATCAAATACTTTCTTATGAAATCTTTCTCTAGAGGAATTCTCTTGTAATTCTCTTAATTAGTTAAGTTCTCTACTTAGATTGAATCATATTCACTTAGAACATTATTCTAAGATTCTCAAGTCTCACACTCACTCTTGCTCTTCCCTTAAGTTCAAAAATCACTCTAGGTCACCAATTTAAGTTTCTTTCCATCGCGTTGTTAATTACTTAACACTTAATTACTAAATTTCCAAGGTTGTCCAAAAATTGCATACTTGGACCCAAAATGGCCCTAGAGGCCGTGAGCCTCTCCAAAGGGTAAGAACCCAAATTTTTCTTTAATCCATGAATTGTTATTTCACTTGATTAGTTACCTCTCCACTTGTTGCACAATTTTAATTCATGGACACCCTATGGAAGGGTATGGCCGTGAGCCTTACTAAGGGAAGCAAGGAACCCTTGCTTCCAAATCATGTTTCCAATCCATTAAAATCAATTCAAGATCATCAATATACACAACTATAATCAATAAATCACATAGAGTAAAATAAATTCAAGAATCATTAGAAAAACACACAACTAAGAGAGTAACCCTAACATGGATTCTCTCACAACCAACACACAATCAAGTTTCCCACTACCAATAGAGGTTGAAGTGGATAGTCTTCTTCTTACCAAGAGAGAAAAACAAGCAAGAAACTTCCTTGAAGCTCCTTGTAAATTCGGCCTCCACCCTTCAAGAAAACCCTAAGAACATCAAACTCACAAGAATCACAATCAAAGCGTGAAAACGGCATCCATGATCACCATAATGACCATGGATCACGAAAATGAGATGGAAAAATGAAAAAGCTATGAACTTTTACCTCAAGGTCTCCAACTTTGAAGCTTGATGGAGGAAAACGAAAATGGTGGATTTTGGTGGTGGTCATAAAAGAGAAAAGGGTAATGGTGATGAGAGGGTCTAAGAAATATGATTAGTTGGAGCAAACAAAAGAAAAATGGAGGGGTGATGGTGGTGTGTGGCTGGCGATTTTGGAGAAAAAAGGAGAAGAGAAAAGTTGAGTTCTTTGTAGGAGATTTTAACAAGAAGAGAAAAGCTTCAATGGAGTAGTAGATTCAAGCAAGGTGGTTGCTTGAAATCAAGCAACAATGGGGGAGGATGGGGTGGTGCTGCCGTGGGAAGAAGAAGAGAGAAGGAAGCGAAAACTTGAGAGAAAAAAAAGAGAGAAGAGAAATGGTAGAGAGAGAAAGTGATAGTAACTTTTAGGGTTTGAAATTAGAAATGGAAATGATGAAATGAAAATAAATTTTTTTGTCTCCCCAAAATTGGCTCATGGCCGTGGAGAACAGAGAGAGGGAGAGAGAGAGAAGTGTGTCTTGGAAGCTTTAGAAGGCTTACATGAGAAGCTTGATACAAAGCTTCTCTTCTTTGAGAAGCTTTGTTAGAAATTTAAAAAAGTCAACATGATTAGACATAAAGTAAATTTTTAGATAAGGTGATAAGGATTTTTACTACAAGTTATTACCCAATGGATAATTGTTATAGTTTGCAAAGCCAGTATTTATTATCCGATGGATAATAGAGTGTATCGCAAAATTTTCATTTAACAAAACAAACTGAGATTTTATTTATCAGATAAAATTTTAAAAAATGTGAACCTCGTAAACTGTGCCTGGCCTCAGGTTTAGTAAGATCTCCCGTTAATGTTTTTACAGTTCAAGGTTTACCAGTCTCGGGGAAAACATTTCATTTTCCCAGCTTCGCTCAGCGCGCATGCAAATCAAGAAATATATTAAAATATTCGACAGTTCGGAAAAAATCTAAAAAAATTCACAAAAATCACAAATATTATAAAATGACTATTTATGATAAAGCAAACAATTTTTTAGGTGTTACACAGGCTCTGCTCAGTGTGCACGTATAACGAAGAATATATTAAAATATTTAAAATTTCTGTAAAAAACTTCAAAAATTTTCAAAAATCCCAAATATTATAAAATGACTATTCATAATGAAACAATCAATTTTTGGGGTGTTACAACTCTCCCCTTCTAAAAGAAATTTCATCCTCGAAATTTTCATATCTTAGAATAGTTGTAGGTGTTGCTCCTTCATCTTGTTTTCCAACTTCCATGTTGCATCTCTGGTCGTTTCGTTCCAAATCACTTTTACCAATGAGATCTCCTTTCTTCTGAGTTGCTTTACTCTCCTATCTTCAATCCTTATAGGAGGTGCCTCATAAGTTCTCTTTCAATTGTACTGTGTCCGGTGTTATGACATGGTTTGGGTTAAGAATATATTTCCGCAATTGCGACACATGAAAGACATTATGAATATTTGAAAGAAAAGGTGGTAAGGCTATTTGGTAAGCTACTGGACCTATCCGGTGAAGAATTTGGTAAGGTCCAAGGAATTTAGGAGTAAGTTTTTCAGATTTCAGAACTCGACCGACCCCAGTCATAGGCGTGACTTTCAAAAACACAAGCTCGCCTTCCTCAAACTCAAGAGGCTTTCTCCTTTTGTCCGCATAGCTCTTCGGTCAACTTTGAGCCATCATCATCTTTTCCTGAATCATCTTGACTTTCTCAGTCGTTTGCTGTATAAGATCAAGTCCAACAGTAAGACGCTCTCCATCTTGGTACTAACACAAAGGTGTTCTGCACTGTCTTCCGTATAGAGCTTCATAGGGTGTCATCCCTATGCTCGAATGAAAACTGTTGTTGTAGGTGAACTCTACCAATAGTAAAACTTTATCCCAACTTCCAGCTTGTTCCAAAGTGCAAGCTCTGAGCAAATCCTCCAATGATTGAATTGTCCTTTTCGATTGACCATCGGTTTGTGGATGGTAAGCGAAACTCAAACGTAGCTTCATTCCCAACGCTCCTTGTAAGCTCCACCAAAACTTCAATTTGAACCTTGAATCCCTATAAAAAATAATACTGGTAGGCACACCATGCAGCCTAATGATCTCACTAATATACAGCTGAGTCAACTTCTCCATGTTGTACCTTATGTTGATTGGTAAGAAATGTGCTGATTTCGTGAGTCGATCAATAATCACCCATATCGAATCATAACTTTTTCTGGTCTTTGGCAATCCAACCACAAAGTCCATCGCAATACTATCCCACTTCCATTCGGGAATAGCTAGGGGTTGCAATATTCCTGACTGTCTTTGGTGCTCAACCTTCGTTTTCTGACAGACCAGACAAGATGACACACATCTGGAAATATCACTCTTCATTCCATGCCACCAAAATAACTGTTTCAGGTCTTGATACATCTTAGTTATTCCCAGATGCATACTCAACTTGCTCGTGTGGGCATGTTCGAGAATATACTTTCTAAGTTCTTGATCTTTGGGTATACAAACTCTACCTCTGAATCTTAGGATTCCATCAGTTCCTTCCTCAAATATTGTCACACCGCCTTGTTTCATTAGCTCCTTTTATTCTTGCAAAAACTCATCAACTTTTTGCTTCTCCTAGATGTCTTCCATTAATTCACTTGAAATTGTGACCATGTTCATACAAATCTTCCCCAGCGCCAATTCCACAAAGGACCATACATCCCTGAATTGCTCTATCAAATCCTTTTGCTTGATCATCATAGCAGAGATACTGAGTATCTTCCTACTCAAAGCATCTGCCACAACGTTTGCCTTTCCAAGGTGATACATAAGTTAAAAATCATAATGTTACAGAAATTTCAACCACCTTTGCTGTCTCATATTCAACTCCTTTTGGTCATACAGATACTTTAAGCTCTTGTGGTCACTAAAGATGTTGAACGCCACTCCATAAAGGAATTGCCACTATATCTTCAAAGTGAATACCACAACTGCTAACTCCGGGTCATGTGTTGGGTAGTTCTTTTTATGCACTCACAATTATCTCGAAGCGTGAGCCACCACTTTTCTATTTTGCATAAGCACACATCCTAATCCTTGGTATGAAGCATCGCAATACACTTCGAAGGGTTCACTTGGATCAGGTAGAACTAATACTAGTGAAGTAGTTAATCGTCTCTTCAATTCCTGAAAACTTTCTTCGCAAGCATTAGTCCACTCAAAGGCTTGATTTTTTCTCGTGGGCTAAGTAAGAGGCTCCACTATCTTAGAGAATCCCTCAATGAATCTCCGATAGTATCCAGCTAATCCCACAAAGCTCTAAATTTCTGTCACCGTCTTCAGCCTTTCCCACTGTAGAACTGCTTCCATTTTTTACGGATCCACTGCAATCCCTTCCTTCGAGATTACATGGCCCAAAAACTTGACTTCGTCTAGCCAAAATTCATACTTCGACAATTTAGCGTACAGCTTCTTCTCCTTCAGAATCTAGAGAACTATACTGAGGTATTCAACATGATCCCCCTGATTTTGAGAGTAAATCAGAATATCGTCAATGAAGACAACAACAAATCTATCCAAGTAAGGACAAAAGATTCTGTTCATGTAATCTATGAATATGGCAGGTGCATTTGTTACACCAAACGACATTACAAGGTACTCGTAATGACCGTAACGGGTACGAAAAGTCATCTTGGGAATATCCTCCACCTTTACTCGAATCTGATGGTAGCTCGATCGCAGATCAATCTTAGAGAATACTGTTGCTCCCTTCAGTTGATCCATCAAGTCATCTATCATCAAAATGGATACTTATTCTTGATTGTGACCTTATTCAACTGGTGATAGTCCACACACAATCACGAAGTCCCATCCTTCTTTCGGACTCTAACTACTCCTTAAGCTCAATTAACTCAGATGGTGACATTCTGTAAGGTGCTATAGATACAAGACCAGATCCAGGTACAAGATCAATAGAGAACTCTATCTCCCGCTCCGGCAGTAAACCTGGTACATCATCAGGAAAGACTTCGGGAAACTTGTTAACCACTGGAATTGCATTCATATCTACCTCGCTCTCGACTTTTAAGGAAGACAATAGCATGTATCCCTGAGATTCTTCTTTCAAGAAAGCTCGAACTTGGTTGACTGTCAAAAATCTAGAAACTTCATCCATAGGAAAAACTATGATTTTACTAGAACAGTCTAATAGGATATGGTTGGAAGACAACCAATCTATTCCGAAAATTAAGTCTAATTAGGAAAGAGGTAAGTAGATCAAATCAACAGAAAAGATTCAACCCTCAACAATTAAAGGAAAATTTAAACAAACTTTAGCGGTAACTATAGGTTTATTAGTGAGAGTAGAAACAGTCAAGTCAAAAAGTAAGGAAGACATAGGTAAACCAAGTTGTCGCACACAGTCATAATAAATGAAAGAGTGAGTTGCCCCAGAGTCATATAGTACACTCAAAAGATTACCTCTTATGGTACCTTCTCCTTGTATCAGATCTTCAGATTTGGAGGCTTCTACTCCGCTCATAGTGTAGACTCTGCCTCCTGCTTGCGATTTTGCAGCTTGTGCAGCATTAACTGAAGGCTCTGCCTTAGCCTGATTGCAGTCCCTAGAGACGTGTCTGGGTTTTCTACATCAAAAATAGATAATTCCTTTGATAGTGCAATCTCTCGTTGGGTGATCCTTCCCACACTTTAAACACTTCGAAGGAAATGCCATATTCTGTCTAGTTCGATTTCCAACAGAACCTCCACTGGAACCTCCACCAGATGTCTGTTGCTGACTCCCGGTGGTTGGGAATAAGGTTTCTTCTGGAAACGGTTTGCATTGTGGCCACCCCTTCTTTGGAACCTAGCAGGCCCAAAGTTATGATTTCTCATGTCTCAATCCTAATCTAGATCTTCCACTAGACGACACGTGTCCAACAGCTCCGAAAACTGGTTAATCCGTAAGGTTATGACTACTCTTTTCATATCGTGCCTCAGTCCTTCCTCAAATTTTTGACATTTCCTTACCTCGTCTGACTGGTGTTGGAAATATATTGAAAATTTTGATAAGCTCTCGAACCTCGCGATGTAGTCACTGACAGTCATGTTCCCTTGCCTCAAACTAAGGAACTCCATCTCTTTCGCATGCCTTGCACTTGCTGGGAAATATTTCTCCAAGAATTTATCCTTGAACACAGCCCAAGTGATTACTCGACCTTCGGCTTCTAGTAATCTTTGCACTCCGTTCCACCAATCTTTCGCGTCTCCGATCAGAATAAAAGCAGCATAAGTTACTTTCTTATCATTAGCATAGTTCATGCCTCTGAAATTTTTTTTGTCTAACTCCTTGATCCAAAGACTAGCCTAATAGAGGATTTAGGTGCAACAAAGAGTTTCTTAAAAGCCTTTTCATGCAATGCTGGTTTATAGCCTATTCCAGCTTTGTCATATACTCCTTTTTGCTATCCTAATATGGCATTTAGATTATTTCTTCCCATTGTAAATTTAGATAGAGTGATTTTCAGTTTTTCCACTTCTTTTTCCAGAATATTACAATTAGAACATGTAGAACTAGATGCACTTAGCTTATTATTCTTAGCTTCTAATTCTTTAATCTTAATTTGAAGGGATGCATAATCACTACATTGTTTAGAAATGACTTTCCTAGATGACATTAATTGCTTAGCAATTTTTAGATATTCACTATGCAATTCATCAAAAGTATCTTGTAGTTCATCATAGGTAGGGGGGATTTCATTTACCTCATCTTCATTGTTACTTTGATGATTAGTCATGAGACAAAGATTGACCTCTTCTTCCTCAGAATCTTCAGAGGAATCTATATCATTCTCCTCCCAGGCTATGTATGCTCTTCTTGGCTTTCTATTCTTCTTGTCCTTCGACTTATGATTGTCATGCTTGTCCTTCTTTTGAAGTTTAGGGCACTCATTCTTGTAGTGTCCAGGTTTGCCACATTCATAGCACTTCACATTTGATGTTGAACTTTCAGCTTTTGAAGTGTTCTTCTTGGAAAAAAAGTTTGAGGGCCTTTTGTTGAAGGTTTCCTTCTTTCTGAGGAATCTCTTGAACTTTTTAACTGGTAGTCCCATATCCTCTTCAGATTCATCATCTTCTTCAACTTCATCTTTGTCAAAATTTTCTTTAGAGACATCTGCTTTAAGTGATAAGCCTCTTTTCTTTTTCTCATTTTCTTCACGGTCATTCAATCTATGCAACTCCATCTTGTGCTCTTTAAGTTTTCCAAATAGTGTAGCAATATTCATGGTTGCTAAGTCCTTTGATTTAGCTATAGCAGTAATCTTTGGTTGCCATTCTCTTGTCAAACATATCATAATATTGTTGATTTGTTGTTCATCTGAAATGCTCTTTCCAAGTCCATTCAGCTGATTCACTATGTGAGTGAACCTCCTTTGCATATCATTGATGTCTTCACCATTCTTCATGTGAAAAAGTTCATACTCGTGCATGAGTGAGTTCATTCTTGCTCTCTTTACATCACTGGTTCCTTCATGAGTAATTTGCAGCGTATCCCACATTTGCTTGGATGTCCTACAATTTGAAACCCTGAAAAATTCATCATAACTCAAGGCAACAATTATAATATTCTTAGCTTTAGCATTATAACCTACTCTCTTTTTCTCCTCATCATCCCATTCACTTCTTAGTTTTTCTTTCTTGGTGCCATTTGCATAAAGAGTGTGAGGAATGTATGGACCATTCTCAACAGCATCTAATACATCAATGCCACTTGCCTCAAGGAATATTAACATCATTTCTTTCCAATACATATAGGCAGTGCCATTGAAAGCAAGGGGTCTTGCCAAGGAAGCCCATTCTCCCAAGATGTCATTTGAAGCCATCCTCTTAAGCTGTTAAGCTTTACACAAGAATGAAAGCTCTGGTACCACTTGTTAGTTGTGGCTTCTTAATACTTAAGAATGGGGGTTAAATTGAGTATGATAACTTTTTGAAGCTTTTCCCCTTTTTGCAAAAATTGATTCTTTTCTTTAACTATGAAAACAATTTTGTCAACCAACAAACCAAAATATGTTTTTGTAAGATGTATTTCTATCAATACTTGAAACTTATAAAGAAATATTAACAATAAGGTTAATTTTAGATATGAACAAGATCATAAACTAATCAAATCATGCAAGCATCCCTAACATATTGCTTAATTCATACATTCAAAAATAAAGCAAATAAAGAGTTAAGGGATAGAGAAAATTGCAAACCGAGTTTTATCCTAGTTCTGCTACCTCCTCTGGTAACCTACATCTAGTCCCCACATAACTGTGAGTTTCTTCCACTATTAAAAATCAATTTACAAGATTCTTTACACAAGCTTCACTTCTAGGTTCCTTCTACCTAAATGACAGCTTTTTCAGTCAAAGCAATCTTACAATTCTCACAAGAGTTCCTTCTACTCTTGCACAACACCAAGAGTCCCTTCTACGCTTAATTTAATCAGCGAGAGAACCTTCTCTCTTATCTTTCTTTTACAATATGAAAAGATTGAATTAGATTCTAAGAAATCAGATATTATAATTTGAAGTTCTACATAAAAATACTCAGTTTTTCAATGAAAAGCTCTCTCAGTATTTGTGTATTTGATCTCAAGTTTTGAATGAGTTATTTTTGAGAAAATGTTTGCCAATGTCCTTATATAGGTATATTTCAAAATAGATTTGTTGGACACACTTTACAAGTCAATTAAGATCAAAACAAACTTATCTAAAAAAAATGTTATTAGTCAATCGATTAGTACACAGATGTATTAAACAAAATTTCACTTCTTACAACGTGTGCACATCGATTGCCTAATCAATTGTGTTCTTGAATGTTCTTGATCTTGAGTGATACACACATGAGTACATCGATGTTATTCTTGAGAAACACTTGCAATTTCAGCCAAGACGTTCATACATCAATTACCTAATTGATTGTATGGCTATTTCAAAAGGTCCTTGCTTCTGTTTTGGCTTATGCATCGATGTACCAATCGATATACAGATGCAAAAGTGCATACTGACCAAGTACATCCAGAATCAATCGATGTATGCATAGATGTATAACACTTATACATAGATGTACACTGAGGTTTTTATTAAAAGTTAGTTAATTAACTAGAAGTACATCGATGTACACATAGATGTACAGACTTATTAATTTTAACCTTTTTCATTCTTAGTCCATTTTTACTTTTGAAAACCATTTTACTTATTTTAGAGAGCTTAATCAAAGAGTTATACTAAGTCTTTTCTTTACAAAAAGGTTCCTAATGATCTTCCTTGAATTCCTTCTTCATGATGCTCCTTCTTCAAGTTTTCCTTCATGATCCTTGCATTGAAATGCTTTGCTCCATGATCCTTTGCATCCACTTTTCTTACTCCATTAAATCTCATTGAAAAAGTCAAGCTTGGCAAGTAGTTAATGAATCAAAGTAATAATCATGTTAAGTTTAGTCATTAATCAAAACTTACTAAGGTCATTTATCCACAGCTCTAAGAGACATAAGTGAGTAGATCTTTATAGGAATCCTAGAGAATTTTGATATGACTGATGATGGAATGATAAAGTTTGGAGACAGACTTTGTGTTCCAAGAGAGTCAGAAGTCAAAGTGAGAATTCTAGAAGAAGCTCACAGAAGTAAGTATACCATCCACCCCGGTACCACTAAGATGTATCAAGATTTAAAAAAGATGTTTTGGTGGTCTGGAATGAAAAGAGACATAGCAGAATATGTTTCAAGGTGTTTAGTTTATCAAAAAGTGAAGATTGAGCACCAAAAGCTAGCAGGACCTCTACAGTCTTTGGGAGTCCCTGAGTGGAAATGGGATAAGATTTCTATGGACTTTGTAATGGGTCTACCTAGGGTATAGGCAGGATATGGTGCAGTTTGGGTTATAGTAGATAGATTAACCAAATCTGCCCACTTTTTGCCAATGAAAGCTAACTATCCTCTAGAGAAATTAGCTTAGCTATATCTGAAGAAGATAATTAGGTTGCACGAAGTCCCCGTAAATATAGTTTCATATAGAGATCCTAGATTCACATCTAGATTCTAGGGAGCCTTGCAAGAGGCGTTCGGGACTAAGTTGAGTCTTAGTACAGCTTATCACCCGCAGACAGATGGGCAAACAGAGAGGACTATCTAAACTTTTGAGGATATGCTTAGAGCATGTGTTTTAGAATAATAGGATAGTTAGGACAAGTTCTTACCCTTAGTAGAGTTTGCCTATAACAATAGCTACCATTCCATCATAAGTATGACACCCTATGAGGCCTTATATAGAAGAAAGTGTAGATTGCCTCTATATTGGTATAAGGTAGGTGAGAGAACCATTCTAGGTCCAGAGTTGGTCCAACAGACCACAGAGCAAATCAAGATGATTGAGGATAGGTTCATTACTATTCAAAGTCAGCAAAAAAGTTATGCTGACAAGAGAAGGAGACTTCTTAAGTTTGATGAGAAAGGCCATGTCTTTTTAAGGTTTACTTTTACTACAGGGATTGGTAGAACATTGAAAACTCGAAAGTTAAATCCTCGTTTTCTTGGTCCCTACCAAATTCTGAAGAAAGTCGAGCCCGTAGCCTACCAGATAGCCTTTCCTCCCAGTTTGTCTAACCTTCATGACATTTTTCATTTGTCTCAGATGAGAAAGTATAATCCAGATCCTTTGCATATCATAGAACATGAATCTGTACAGTTAAGAGATGACTTGTCTTATGATGTACATCTGGTAAGGATCATGAATAGTGGGTTCAAAGAGCTTAAAGGTAAGCATACTCCTCTAGTGAAGGTTTTATGGGGTGGCAATGACACTGAGGAGGCTACTTGGGAGCTAAAGTCTCACTTACAACAGGACTTTCCAGAGTTATTCCTTTCAAGTAAGTAATTTTTGGGTCAAAATTTTAAATAGGATGGGAGAAATTTAATATTCTTAATGACATGTTAGACTTATATATGTGTACAAATGTAGCATATGACTTGCTTAACATGTCTGTTTAATTATGTGACAAATAGAGTTAGTTTAGGCACTTTATTGCAACACCAAAGGTGAAAAGTAGCTTAAAATGACTTAGATAATAGCATAAATTGCTTAAATGAGGGAAATAAATATGGATAATTTATTCCTAGGTCACAAATGTATGAAAAAATATGTAGTTAAAGTTTCAAGAAAAACTGAGTTAGTTTGACATTTTTAGGCATACTGGTTATGCATTTTATGTCGGATTGACTAGTAGCAGATATGAAAAAAATAAGATAATGATGAAACAACAATTTTAATGAATCTTAGTATTTATTTTAAAGTTGTTGGAAGTTAGAAATCTTGATTTATCTAAAACTAAGTATTTTTAACAGATCAAAATTTATCAGTGTATGGCCTTAAAGACCTTATAAGTTAAATGGATCCTTTGTATTTCCTCATTCATGGCTCTTGTTTGTCCAAAACAAAAGCAGAAACTGTGAGAGAAGAAAGGAATGAAGAGGAAGGAAAGAACAAGGAAGCGGAAGAGAAAAAGAGGAAAGCTAAAGGGAAGGGTAAAGTTTGAGATCCACCAAAGTTTGAATCTCCATATTAACTGCTAAGGTAGGGGATAGAGTTCTTATTCATCTTTTTTTACCATTTTCACCATGGATGCACCTTTGGTGCATAGTAGGTCAAAATGAGTTCTAGAGATGTTTGATGTGTTTTAATTGCTTGGATGTGTTTCAATGGATGTTTATGACCTGTTCATAGCTTAAGTTTGAGTTAGAAACTTAGAACATCTCATTTAGACCATTGATGCCCAAAAGAGGGGTTTAGGTCAAGTATGTGTGATTTTTGTTCATAATCCAAGTTTAGTAGTTTAAGTTAGTGATTGATGATTCCTATGTATTAGTGAACTAATTAAGGACTTAGGTTCACCTAGAAATTGTTTTGGAATAGCCAAATATCATGAAGAAAACCAATGGAACAGTACCCGATTATGCAGAACCCAGTTTTTGCTATGCACGCAGCGGCATGCCAACGCCGTGCCACAGCGTGAGGTTGAATCTGCTACGTGCGCTGTGGCATGGGCAAGTTCACGTCGAGGCGTGAGGTGCATTAGCATAGAACCCGAGAGCAGGGCGTCGCAGTGTGCCAAACATCATGCCGTAGAGTGAGCCCCTGAACTTCTAAAATTATCATTTTTGATGTTTTGAAGTTCTTAATTAGATGGAATCATTAGTATATGTTTCCTAAAGTGTGTTAAGGCATAAATAAGGATATTTCAAGAGAGAAATTATCACCTAGAAAATATGATAAAGTTTAAACCTTTGAGCATTCAAGTGTAATGGTTTGCCTTAGGTAAACTTCTAGCACCTTAGGGCACTTTTGTGGTAATGTGTATCACTTAAGAGTAATGAGTGATGATGTGGTGTTTTAGATGTATGTAAAAAGGATGTTCTAGTAGTATTAGTCTTTATGAGTATCTTTTGATGTTGTGCACTATCATTTAGGCCAAGGGAGATAATTGAGGAGTCCATAAGGTTCTTTTGATCAAGGATTCAACCCTATCTTCTCGATAATGTCAGGATATGTGTAATGCGAGGATGAACTTTCCCTTTATTGACCACAAGATAGTACACTAAGCCAGTAATCCTAGTTGAACGTCTTCGTTCTAAGTTGGACTAAGTATGTATAATAGAATGTATGTTCACTTAGTATCTTTAGTCACTAAAGTATAGCCTTGTAGATTCTTTGAACATATCTTATTTAGCATGTGTTAAGATTATGTTTGATATGTTATGTATGACTAGTTTTGGTTTACTCATATTGAGGATTGTTGATTCTCACTCCAATGTGTTGCCATGTAATTCCATGTGAGAGTTCTTCTAAGAACAAGAAGAAAAAGGAAGCTAAAGATTACAATTGTTCTAGTCTTAATAGTTATGTTATAACTGTTGTATCTTTTAGTACTTCTTTTGTAATGTAAAGAATTATGTAATACTTCAAGCTTTTGCTAAGGCTAGTGTTATATATATGTGTGTGTGTGTGTGTGTGTGTGTGTGTGTGTGTGTGTTATATGCGTGTGCGCGTGTGTGTGTGTGTGTGCATTTTGCTATGAGTTTTATGTTTTTTGCATTTCATATGGCTCTTTATAATGTTTTCAATGAACATTATAGATATATGATCAGGTTATTATGTATGTAGTGATATTGTAGTGCTGTTTATCTATTTAAATGTTATTTTGTTTGAGATATTAGTATTAGGACAATACAGCAATTATGCCAGTTTTGTATTCCCCCTTTGTTCAAACATCCTTACAGTTGCAACTGCTTGCTCTCTTATTGCATTTGCAGTCGTAGTCATTTCTTCTCGCATTGCATTGGCCATTGCCATCACATCCTCAACCATTTTCAGACTTTCACTAGGTGAGTTCCTTGTCCCACAGATTCTCTTTGGTGGTGCCATAGTTTCTTGTACATATAGAACAATCCATATTGAGTTGATCAGTCCTTAATATCATGTAACCGTGCAATAGTAGCTAACAACAAACCAACCTAAGGCAAGTCATGCAATTCTATTCAAACATCTCAAACAAGAGACAAAGAAACGCATAACACACAAAGGAACTCCTAAACATGCCTAAGCATAGTCAGTCCATACCCCAACTCAACAGGATGAACTGCTCTGATACCATAATGCAACATCCCAAATTTAACAACAATGATATAGTCTGCATTATACCATGGTAATTAGATCTAGGTAAAACATTTCTAATATAACATAACAATATTATATAAGAAAGTATGAGTCACGAATGAAAGAATATATACATAACATCTGTATTTCTCATAAATACAACAATATGTACAAAACTAACAAACTACACCTCTCAAGGCACAAAACATAAAATCTTTGTCTATATACATATAAAAACTATACTAGTCTTTGTGCTTCTTCTTCTTTCCTTTTGAAGAGCTTGCACCTGGAATTATATGGCGACACAAACGGGCTGAGAAATCATAATTCTCAGTAGAAGTATTCCAAAACCAGTATTTTATACATTCATAAAGAATACGCAACTGCCCATACAATTGTAATGTTATGAATTTAAATGTCATGGTAGCAACCGACCATACAATTGTCATGCGTATGCCAAATTATGCCTTATGTTCATGCCAATGCAAGTCCTAAGAATGAATGTAATTTAAGAATGTCATGAGCTATCAGAAATATTGAGGATATTACCCACCTCAACTACTTTAGGATATGTTATGGTATGTCATGAGTTTTCAGGTGTAGTGAGGATATAAACCACCTCAACTACTCATCGGACGTAGAGAGGATATTACCTACCTTAACTGTAACATCCCAATATTGATATCTCGATATACCTAACCTAGACCAGGATATTCAGCACTGGCCATGTTACTTCTAACAACTAAACCCATAACATTCACATAAATAAATCATTATGGAGAGCCACATTACCAATAGTTATATATATACATCACAGCCTCAAAAGGGCATATAGTAATCCATAACTCAAAACAAGCTAAGCAAATATAAACTATATATACAAGCTCAGTCTAAAATAACATCTATGTTATGCTAGTCTTCATACATCTTCTTCTTCCCTTTTGAAGAACTTGCACCTGGATTTACATGGCAACACAATCAAGGTGAGAAATCGTAATTCTCAGTACAAGTATTCCAAAACTAGCATTTTATACATTCATATAGAAAACACAATCATTAAGTTAGCACTTCAATCACAGAAGTACGCAATCGCCCATACAATTGCAAAGTTATGAATTCATGTCATAGTGGCAACCACCCATACAATTGTCATACTATGCCAAATTATGTCTAATGTTTATGTCTATGCAAGTCCTAAGAGTGAATGGAAATCAAGAAATGTCATGAGTCCTCAAATGTATTGAGGATATTACCCACCTCAACTACTCTAGGATATGTTATGATATGTCATGAGTTATTAGGCATAGTGAGGATATGACTAACCTCCACTACTCATCAAAACGTAGAAAGGATGTTACCCACCTCACTACTCAACAAACATAGAGAGGATATTACTCACCTCACTTCTCAATAAATATAGACCAGATATTACTCACCTCACTGCTCAACAAACATAGAGAGGATATTACTCACCTCAATATGTTCCACAATCTCATTATACAAAACAATTACTAATTATCTACAATAATTAGCACCACAATTGATTTACATGCATAAAAAATTCACTTCATCAAATACTCCTAAAAGAGTCTCATTACTCATTAAGAAGCATAAAAAAGGAACTACATAAACTAGGCACTTCATTTCAACCAAAACAAAGTCCTCTCAAAAACTAGACTGGGAGCTCAGGCGCTCCCTTTTTGGTGCTCAGGCTCTCGAGTGGCAAAGAGCCTCCCCATTCTTCCCAGCAATGGGTGCTTAGGCGCACCTTGCCTGGCCCTCAAGCACTTGCCACGCGCCACTCAAGCGCTTTTCCATGGGTGCTTAGGCGCGGGTTGCGTAGCACAAAAGTCGTCTTTGTCTGCCCTGCTAGCGCCTAAGCACCAAACACTCAGTGCTTGAGCACTGATTAGGCAAAAAGAAATATGTAGAATTCTGCAGATGGAGTTACTGTTCCATTGAGGAACAAAGTTTCTCCAAACCCTTAAACTTCAATTCCACTTGATTTTTCACATCAAGTAAGATCCATTAACACATTACAACTCTTATACCACTTTAATTTCACTCAATCATGCAATTTTGTGAATCAAACATCAACCTAAACCTAAACCCCCAATTTTGGCCTACTAAACCCCCAATTTTGGCCTAAAAGGGGACTAAGACATTCAAGTGATGAAAAATTCATCTGTATGCATCCAACAAACCAATTTTTACATAACTAAGTCATCCTCAAGTTCCTCATCAAGATTCAACTCAAAAACCACAAAATCACACTTCAAAACCCCATTTCCTCATCAAGCCCCTCATGAACCAAATGAAGAAAATGAAAGCAAGAAGTCAAAACAAGTTTCCCCTTACCGCAAGGTCTTGAAGATGGCTAAGGATGGATCCAAGTTCTCCTTCCTCTTTCCCTTATTTCCTCTTTCTCCTTCTTATTTCTCCTCTATGGTTCCCTTTCTCTCTTTTCTCTTTGCTTTCTTTTATTTTTTTTTGTTTTCACTCTTAGCCGTGAGATATATAACAAGAGAAGTTAAATTTGGCTTCTCTTGGATAGGGACTAAAATCCTCAATCTGCTAAGAATACTTAGATTTCGCTGAATCCAGTTTCCTAACTTCCAACAAGTTTAAAATAAATCCTAAGATTCTTCAAAAATCTTGTTTCACCATTTTCATAATTTTTCATATTTACTGGTAGTCAATTCGGCATTAAAACACACAACCAATATGCTTAAAAATTCCAAACTAACTCCGATTAACCTCAAACTTTAATCACACCATCTTCCACACATTTGTGACCTAGAAACAATCTCACCATATTTATTTCCATTAACTAAATAGTTTAAGCTAATTCTGGGGTTAATAACAGCTATATTTCACACATAGTGTTACAACAAAGTGACCAAACATACTCAGATAGCCACAAAACTTAACAGGCATGATAAACAAGTATTAGGCTACCCCATAACCATATACAAGTCTATCATATTTTCGTGGGTGTTACATCAACCACTCTGGAATCCTTGCTTCATATATCTCCAAGAGGTAGTGAGGATATAATCCACCTTAGATACCTTCAGTCTAGGATAATGTTTGTCCCTTAATAGGCCGTTAGTGCACAGATCAAACAAGTAATACAATGAAGAGTAGAGATCATTCCCACGAGGATAAGGATACTTCCAAAGCTAAATATCAACTAATAGCTTAAGTAAATTCTATTCAAGAACATAAAAGGCCTTCTTAGAGCTCTGACCTCTGTCCACTGACCGGGCAACGGGAACCCTGTGCTACCTCTGCGTAGAGCGTCTTTTCTGAGGCGTGTAACTTAAATCCATTTTTATGACTCACAAAATAATAACGTATTATTATTTTGAGTTTGTATGTTCTTTGTGATGCATGGTTATGGCCTTAGTCCTCATTTTATACTATTTTGGTTATTTTAAATATGACCTGCATGTCGTGCCTTTCTCTTCACATTCTGATTGTACATTCTTCTCACCTAACTCCCCTCAAATGTAAAAGAGGTTTCTATATAATGTAATCTTGATGTGGAGGCAAGAAGATGGCATCAAGTGAGGACGTTGGTGGGAAATGCTTGGTGAAGCAGGCTTAGTTAATGCTACTCTTTTAAGGGGCCATAACCATGTCACTTTTATTATATGCTTTATATGTATGAGATGCATGGATGATGTTTATGGTATGATAAACAGTTTAATAAATGGTGAGATCTAATAATAATAAAAATTCCCTTAAAGTAAATATTAAGTCATTATATGATGCCTTCCAATGCGTGGCACTCGCCAAGACTAGTATCGATCAAGTGTAGATCTACCAAAGAAAGATGTCTTTATCTATATTAGTAAGACACAATAGGATAAGGGTAATATCTAACTGCCAACCATTTGGTCTGACATAACTAGGCCATTTCAATAGGATTGAAGGCTTAGAGGCATAGAGTTGGACTTTACTCCATTAGATGGATTAGAATAAGTGTTATTCACTTAACTATCCAAGAGTTGTATATAATGTAATTGGAAAGTGTTTCCTACCTAAATAACTAAATTTTGGGTGATCAACCAAAGCTGACTCAAAGCTAGGTGAAATATGGATCTTGGCCTACTAGGAAATCTTACGATGGAATTTTCTGAGTCAATGCTGAGGGTCATTGATTTGAATAAAATAGTGAGATGCATATTTAATTAAAGACCTCATTAAATATGTTTATGGCATGATACTTATATTTTGTATATTTTTGTTGATAGATTACCATGGCAACAAACACATCAAGTAACTTATCATTGTGATCCATCCTTGAGAAAGACAAGTTGTCTGGAACAAATTTTCTATACTAATACAGGAATTTGAGGATTGTCCTCAAATAAGAGAAAAGTTGTATGTTTTAGAACAGCCAATTCTTGAGCCACCTGCTACTAATGCCCCTAGAGCTGAAAAGTATGCTTATAAGAAGCATCAAGATGACATCTTGGACGTCGAATGTCTAATGCTAGCCACTATGAACTCTGAGCTTCAAAAGCGACATACGAACATGGATGCTTATGATATGATCGTACACCTCAAAAACCTCTATCAAGACAAGCCTAGACATGAGAGATACGAGGTGTCAAAAGCATCATTTTAGTGCAAGCTGGTAGAAGGAAGCCCTATTGGTGCTCATGTACTCAAAATGGTTGGGTACATTGAAAACCTAGAAATACTTGGTTTCCCTTTGGGCCAAGAGTTGGCCACTGACTTAGTCCTGCAGTCGTTGTCGAAAAGTTTTAGTCAATTTGTCATGAACTACAACATGAATGAAATTGACAAATCACTACCAAAGCTGCTAAGCATATTGAGAACTGCTGAGCAGAACATAAACAAAGGCAAAAGAAAGGCCATAATGATGGTCAAAAAGAATAAGGGCAAGAAACAATAGAAAAAGCCCAAGGACAAGTAGAAGGGCAAGGGCAAGGATAAGTCCAAGCCCAACACTTCTGGCTTGAAACCAGTGGGTGGAGTGGCTAAGGAAGGTACATGCTTCCACTGTGGTTAGACCGAACATTGGAAGAGGAACTGTGCCAAGTACCTGGAGGAGCTTAAGAAGAAGAAGGGAAGTGAGACTTCCACTTTAGGTATTTTTGTTATAGAAATCAATTTATCTACTTTTGCATCATGGGTATTAGATACTGGATGTGGATCTCACATTTGTGTAAATGTGCAGGATCTAAAGAGCAGTAGACCACTGAATAAGGGCAAAATCGACCTACGAGTGGGAAATAGAGCAAAGGTTGCTACATTAGCCGTAGGGACTTACTTGTTATCTTTGCCCACTAGGCTTGTAATAGAGTTAGAGAACTGTTATTTTGTACTTGCTATTAGCAGGAATATCATTTTTGTTTCTTGTTTGGATAAGAAAGGCTTTACTTTTATTATAAAGGACAAATGTTATTCCATTTATATGAATGATATTTTTTATGGTAGTGCACAATTGAGTAATGGACTTTATGTCCTTGATCTTGAAATGCCCGTCTATAACATAAATACAAAGAGGTTTAAATCAAACAATCTAAACCTAACTTTTCTCTAGCATTATCGTTTGGGCCACATAAATGAGAAATGCATCTCCAAACTCCATAAAGATGGATTCTTGGACTCGTTTGATTTCGAATCATATGAGATATGTGAATTTTGTTTATTTAGGAAGATGACAAAGGCCCCGTTTACTGGGCAAGGTGAAAGGGTTAGTGATCTTTTAGGCCTTATACATAGTGATATATGTGGGCCACTAAACACACTAACTAGAGGCGATTTTTAATACTTCATTACATTTATTGATGATTTCAGTAGATATGGATTTGTATATATTATGAAGCACAAATCAGAATCCTTTAAAAAGTTCAAAGAGTTCAAGAATGAAGTACAAAACCAACTTGACAAGAGTATTAAAATCCTTCAATCAGATTGAGGAAGTGAATACTTAAGCCAACAGTTTGATGATTAATGCAGATTAAAAGTTACAAATCCAAGCATAGGTTGTTTCAAGTAATAAATTCTCAAGAGTTAGAGGTCGATCCACAGGGAATTGATGAAGAAAAATTCTTTGACATAAAGTAAATATTTTGTCACAACAATAAAAGTGATAAAACTTGGTCACAAGTAAAAAAAACTTACTTGAGTTAGGAGATCTACTCTTGGTAAATAAATTAAGGACAAAATTAATTCTTTTGATAACTCAATTAGAATCCACACATAATGGAGGTTCCAATCGAAAAATACAACATTCAAAGTTCATTAAAAATTATATACATAGTTATATTATGATTCCTTTAATCATCTATTAACACCACCACTTATAAATGGGCTCAAGCATTCATTGTGCTAACCTCTTGTCTACAATGAATCAAGATCTCCACTTTATAAGGAGGGTTTCTAAATTAATTGAAAACAAAATACAATACATATAATGACCACTTGAAAATATATCATTTAAGCACAAGAAAGAAATTAATCTAACCTTAACTTATTACTAAAAGCTTCACCCTTTCACCCAAGTAAAATAAAAATTAGTTACTCATAGAAAAGAAGAAAGAAAGAGAGAAGAAGAAGAAGAAGAACATAACTTCAATTTATAACAAAAGAAAACTACAACAAGATAATCAAATAACAAAATAACATGATCTTGATATCTAACACCAAGACTCTAAATGATTAGCCAATGCTCCCTTTTATAGAATATTAGGGATACAAAATGATAAGGGGGCTAATTCATGAGAGGGTGGATGAGTGAAAAATGAGTAAAAAATGCCAAATGACTTTTGATGAGTGAAAAATTATAGAGATTCTTTGTCTTTAAAATCATTCAGTTCAAAAGTCATTGAATGCATCAGAATATTGAAATATGATTTTCATGAAAGTTGTAGGCCTGAATCTTAGCTTTCAAATGCCACTAGAATCACCTCAAAAGGCCACTCACACCCAAGATATGACCCAATTACTGCACAGTATTCAAGCCCAATTACAGCTCCTCTGTTCTAACTTCCAAGGCCAATACGACCTCCAAAGAGTCTGATCTGGGTCTTATGTTCTTCATGAAAGTTGTAGATATGGTCTTAAGTTATAGATACCAAAATTTCAGCCCAATTCAGTTCTTACAACCCACGTTATGCTTTTATTACTGTATACTATTTAGGTTCCAATCACAAAACCTATGTTTTGACTTCCAAGACTAATTAGCTCCACTAGATTACTGATTTTGACCTAGATATCTCATGAAAGTTGTAGATCTCTCTCTTATCTATCCTACAAGGTAAAATACATAATTATTAGACATCTAGAACTCAAGATATAGCCAAAATACAGACAGTGTAAGACGTAAATAATGCTGAAAAAATCAATTAAGTCCAATTTGAGTCCAAATTTACAAAACATAACCAAGCTCAATCAATTAAGTACATGGAGAGTGTAAATGACTAAAAATGAGAGTTTATTAATGTATCAAATATGTGCTTATCAATGATCATCTGAAAGAGTATGGGATAATATCTCAACTCTCTCCTCCAGGAACACCACAATTGAATGGTGTCTCTGAAAGGAGGAACCGAACCTTGTTGGACATAGTCTGATCCATGATGAGTCATGCAGACCTTCCAAGCTCCTTCTAGAGATATGCTCTGTTAACAACAACTTCCACACTTAACCGTGTTCCATCTAAAATGGTTCAAGAGACACCATATGAGATGTGGACTGGGAGACGACCTAGTATGTCTTTTATGAAGATTTGGGGTTGTGAAGCTTATTTGGAACGTCAAGTTTCTGATAAGCTTGGCCTTAAATCAGATAAATGCTTCTTTGTGGAGTATCCCAAGGAAACTAAGGGATATTTTTTCTATAATCCTACTGAGGGCAAAGTGTTTATCGCACGGACTGCTGTATTTCTAGAAAAAGAGTTTATCTCCAAAGGAATCAGTGGGAGGAAAGTAGAACTTGAAGAAGTTCAATTTTCACAGAGCAGTAACAAACCAATAGTAGAAATAGAGCAGACTCCACAAAGTGTTGTGGAACAACAACCTGCTCTAGTAGCACAAGACTTGCGTAGGCCTAATAGGATACGTCATTAACCAGAGAGATATGGATTTCTCATGACCCAGTAAGGTGACGTATTGCTCATGGATCAAGATGAGCTTGTGACTTACCAGGAAGCCATTATTGGCCTAGAATCTTAGAAATGGCTTGAGGCCATGAGATCTGAAATGGAATCCATGTATGCCAACCTGGTATAGACCTTGATTGACCTACCTAAAGGGGTAAAACCCATTAGGTACAAGTGGGTTTTCAAGAAGAAAACTGACATGGATGGTAATGTGCATACCTTTAAGGTGCGATTGGTGGCTAAAGGTTTCAAGCAAATTCATGGTGTAGACTATGATGAGACTTTTTCCCCAGTTACAATGCTTAAATTTGTTCAGATTTTGCTTGCTATTGCAGCATACCATGATTATGCAATCTGGCAAATGAATGTCAAAACTGCTTTCCTTAATGGAAATCTTCTCGAGGATGTGTACATGACATAACCTTAGGATTTTGCCACTCTAGAGGATGCTGGAAAGGTGTGCAAGTTGCAATGATCTCTTTATGGATTGTAGCAAGCTTCTAGAAGTTGAAATGTTCGTTTTGATGATACACTAAAATAATTTGGTTTCATCAAGAATGAAGAAGAATCTTGTGTCTACAAGAAGGTTAGTGGGAGCACAATTATCTTTCTAGTGTTGTATGTAGATGACATACTACTCATCGAAAATGACATCCCTACCCTACAGTTTGTAAAGACTTGGTTAGGGAACTGCTTTTCTATGAAGGATTTAGGTGAAGCCACCTATGTGTTAGGTATTGGGATCTATAGAGATAGATCACAAAGATTTCTTAGCCTAAGTCAGAGTACATATATAGACAAAATGTTAAGACGATTTAACATGCATGAATCCAAGAAAGGACTCTTACTTATGTCACATGGTGTAAGCCTATCTAAGGCTCAATCTCCTTCCACCAGGATGAGAGGGATCGCATGACCAAGATTCCATATGCATTTGTAATTAGATCTACCATGTATGTCATGTTATGTACTCGACCAGACATCTCGTATGCTTTAAGTATGACAAGCAGGTACCAGTCTGATCCCGGTGAGAGTCACTGGACTATTGTCAAGAACATCCTTAAGTACTTAAGAAGGACTAAGGATTCGTTCTTGGTATATGGAGCAGAGGAAGAGCTAGTTATAAAGGGTTACACTGATGCTAGCTTCCAAACTGATAAAGACGACTCCAGATCACAATCGGGTTATGTTTTTTGCCTAAACGGTGGGGCTGTGAGTTGGAAGAGTTCAAAGCAGAAGACAGTCACTGATTCTACCATAGAGGTTGAGTATATTGCTGCCTCCAATGCAGCAAAGGAGGCCATTTGGATCAGGAAGTTCATTGCTGAACTTGGCACTATTCTTAGCATTGTGGACTAAGTGGACCTCTATTGTGATAATAATGGAGCCATTGCATAAGCTAAGGAACCTAGATCTCAGCAGCGATCAAAACATATACTTAGACGCTTCCATCTCATTTGAGAGATCATCGATAGAGGAGATGTGAAGATATGCAGAGTACTAACAAATGATAACATTGCTGATCCACTGATAAAGCCTCTTGCGCAGCAAAAGCATAAGGGACATACTAGATCTTTAGGCA
This sequence comes from Ormosia semicastrata, assembly GCA_029884595.1. NCBI lineage: Eukaryota > Viridiplantae > Streptophyta > Magnoliopsida > Fabales > Fabaceae > Ormosia > Ormosia semicastrata. Next base: position 34,267,337 of record JAQQTO010000044.1, on the reverse strand, counting down.
TTAGACATATGCCTGATTGGCTCTAGTGCAAGTGGGAGATTGTTGGTGTATGCCCTAGAGGCCGATATACTTTGACAATACTTATATATATTGTGTTATGCTATTCTTTAATATATGAGGCATTTCTTTTATTGTATTATTTATGATAAACATAATAAAGTCCTTAAAATAGTAAGTTTGATGCCATAGGACATCAAGTGATTGACTTGATTGTGAGATCTTATTGGATAAAATTGGAAGACTATTCTTAAATGTCCCTAATCAAGTATTATTATTAATTAGGACAACAATAATGCATTGAGACTAGTATGTGCATAGACTGATGACCACATCTCATGGGTCAAGGATATGAGATATCAAGTCTTCACATGGGTACATGTTAGAGTAATAATGTACTGGACTGACCCGTCATAAGAACACTATATGGATCGTTATGTGAGTGTCATAAACGATTCTCATAGTGACAATGGCATCTGTGGTCCTTTGACCTGAAATCACTATAATTTTTACATGAGGAGTTGTGTGTTTTAATGCCATCAAACATCATCTATAACAAGGTGATTATAAAGTTAGTTATTGGACATACCATGAATCATGCAGAGGGATGTGAATGACCTAGATGGGATTTGTCACTCCTACATCACAGAAGCGATATCTTTGGGGCCCCTTGATTGAGTGAGACTACGAAATGCATGACCATGCTCAAATGAGTCAATATGAGATATTGATCTCATTTGTTGTTACAAAGTCTACTAGAGTATCAAGAAATGAAGGATTGAACTATACAAGGGTGACGCATTCCATGCCTTGTGTTTAATCTAGATATCTTGACAAATGGACTAAACGACACAAAAACAGTGGTCACAGAAAGGTTATGTCAAATCACTGACATTCTCATTACTTGGGTAGCAATAATGTGTTGCTAGATACCGCTCACTGCTTGTAATATTAAAATGAGATTTTAATATTACTACCAACGTTATAAGAACCTACAGGGTCACACACATAGAGCAGACTAAATTGGAGCAATATATCCAAGTTGTACTCGGATTCAAATGTGGGCCGGACTCATAACAGATGAGTCTTGGGTTACACAGCTTACCTGCTGCTGCTCACACTCACTTAAGGCAGTCACTATTATAAATAGTACTGCTAAAGGGGCTGCTAAGGCACAAATTACAAACCCTAACCACACTTGATAGAAATAGTAAGTAAGAGAGTGACAAGTTCTTCTCTTCTCTTCGCAGCTAGCACTATGTGAGAGACATGGGACTCCTATTTGTGGACATTGGACGTTCGTGAGTCTTTTTGTGTGGATATCGTAGAGACATCGTCGCTGTTACAGTGTTAGTGATTCATGTTACTTCCGTTTGTTCACGCTTCAAGAGGTAAACAATTTTAAAAACTTGGATTATGACTTTTTCGCATGGATCCTTAGTGAAAATTCTATTTTCCAGTACATGATGTATCCGCGATTCCCAACAATTACACAAGTATGTGAAGCAAGTATTAGATTACCTATGTATCCATATACAAGTCTAACATGTTTTTCTAGGGTGTTACAAAAAGAAACAACCAAATTATGAGAATATAGATTCCACTCCTACGTATCTACAAGTGCAATGAGGAATTTAAAGTTACATCGTTCTTTAAAAAATATTTGTTGTTTGGTTTGTTTTAATTATAAAAAATTGTCTTTTTATTAATAAATTTATTTTTTAAAAAAAATTGAATTAACAAGCCATCACGACTTAGTTAATTCAATTAATTCTTGAAAGATGAATTGAGACATCACCTGTAAACGGTTGTAATTCAAATAACACTTTAAAAAAATTTCAAATTTTTCATATCAACAAATTATCACTACTCATTTAATTTTTAGTGTAATATTTGATAGTCAATTAAAATACACACCAATAATACAAAAAAATGCCATGTAGCCCAAGTTGATAGAAAATTAGGAATAAAGTTTATCTTGTTAATTCAAACTCAATTTAATTCCTAAGAATCCAAAGTCACGTCATAATTATACTAAGATAAAGCAAATATCAAAATGCATTCAACATCATAATTATAACATATCACTGGAATACCATAGCACATAAAATCAACTTCTCAAGTATCTAATCCAACACAAGCTTGAATAATGTATGGTAAGAGAACGTACATGTTGGCAAAGAAATCATGGACTTCTATTTAGTTAACCCATACGCACCTCTTACCTTCTACTAATCTCCACCTTTAACTCTAACTCTTCATGTGACAAGCTCTCCTCTTGTATGTAATTGTGTGCAATTTTATGTAATTGTGTGTAAATTGTCCCCTTGTAAATGGATGAAGGTTCTATTTATAGGTGATTATTGAACCTTAATTCCATGTAAATATCAATCCATTAATTGATCACAAAAAAATCTCAACAAAATTAGCTTCCTAAATTATCCCATGATTTATTTTAAGAAAATCAAATAATGATCTCTCATTTAAAACACATTCCCCCTTTTCCTTTTTTATTGAACCATCACAATCTCTTATTTCGAGTCTTTCCTTTTACATGTTGAATTTTTTTTTAAGAGGATCAAATCATGATTCCTCACTAAAAGCACGTCCAATTATTTTTTTTTAAGAAAATAAAATTATGATTTCTTATTAAAAGCATATCCCTTATTTTTCAAGAATATCAAATCATGATTTCTCATTAAAAGCATATCCTTCAATTATTTTTAAAAAATCAAATCATGATTTCTTGTTAAAAATATATTCCTTATTTTTCAAGAAAATAATAACATGATTTCTCATTAAAAATATATACTTCAATTATTTTTTAATAAAATAAAATCATGATTTTCTTATTAAAAGATATCCGTTATTTTTTAAGAATATCAAATCATGATTTCTCATTAAAAGCATATCCTTCAATTATTTTTTTAATAAAATCAAATCATGATTTCTTATTAAAAGTATATCTCTATTTTTCAAGAATATCAAATTATGATTTCTCATTAAAAGCATATACTTCAATTATCTTTTAAGAAAATCAAATCATGATTTCTTATTAAAAGCATATCCCTATTTTTCTTTTTTCTTTTTGTACAAATAATAAGAAAAAGTAGTGATCCAAATAAGATGGAAGTAAATAAAACCTAAAAAAATATTATGTGTTCAAAACATTACAGTTAAGTATCATTTAACACAAAATTATTAGTTCTTGATTAAGCAACAAAAATGAAAATTTTATGGACAAAATTGGGTATCAATAGTTGCCCCACTTTGCTTTACATTTAAACTAAATGGAAAACAAAGGAATTGATCTAATTTTGTCCATGAAAATTTTCCTTTCCTTTTTTTTGGTTATTTCCCCTCCTTTTTTTTTCTGTATAAAGTGTGCAGATCGATACAAAACACAACGGGCATTAAAACAATGTAAAATTGTGGGGTATGAGGACCCTAAAAGGTAAAGGCCATGTGTATATGGACCCAGAGACTTAAAAGAAATAGGTACGAGGACCCGAAAACTTAAAGACAATTAGTATGAGGACCCAAAAACTGGAGGTTGTGGGTGCGGGGACCTAAAGGCAATGGGTACGGAGACCAATTGAAGCTTGATAGAAAGGTAAAATGTTTACGGAGTCGGGTACTTGTTGAAGCTTAACAAAAGGGTAAGAAAGTTCGCAGAGCCAGGTATCCATCGAAACTTGACAAGAACAAGGTAAGAAGCTTGCAGAGTCAAGTATCTGTCAAAGCTTAATAGAAAACTTAAAGTAGAAATGCAAACAGCTTGTGGATTCAGGTATCCGCTGAAGCTTGATAGAGAACTTAAAAGAAGAAAAGTAAAATACTCGACAAAAAACTTAAAAGTAGAAAAGTAAAAGCTTGCGGAGTTGAGTATCTGCTGAAACTTGATAGAAAACTTAAAGGCAGAAAAATAAAAAGCTTGCGGAGTCAGGTATCCACTGAAGCTTAATAGAAAACTTATATGTAGAAAGGTAAAAAGCTTGCTAAGTCAGGTATCCGCCAAGCCTTAACAGAACACTTAAAGCAAAAAGGTAAAAAACTTACGGAATCAGGTATCCACCGAAACTTAACATAAAACTTAAAGCAAAATAGTAAAAAACTTGTGAAATCAAGTATTCATCGAAGCTTAATAGAAAACTGTAAGCAAAAAGTAAAAAGCTTGTAGAGTCAGGTATCCACCAAAGCTTAACAAAAAACTTAGAGTAAAAAAGTAAAATACTTGACATAAAACTTAAAGGCAAAAAGGTAAAAACTTGCAGAGTCGGATATCCGCTAAAACTTGATAGAAAACTTAAAGGTAGAAAGATAAAAAGCTTACGGAGTCGGGTATTCACCGAAGCTTAACAAAAAACTTACAGGTAGAAAGGTAAAAAGCTTGCTGAGTCAGGTATTCGCCAAAGCTTAACAAAAAACTTAAAGCAAAAAGGTAAAAAACTTACGAAATCGGGTATCCATTGAAGCTTAATAGAAAACTTAAAGCAAAATGGTAAGAAACTTATAGAATTGAGTACTCACTGAAGCTTAACAGAAAACTTAAAGCAAAAAGTAAAAAGCTTGAGGAGTCGGGTATTCACCAAAACTTAACAAAAAACTTAAAGCAAAAAGTGAAAAACTTGGGAAGTTAGGTATCTGCCAAAGCTTAATAGAAAACTAAAAGAAGAAAAGTAAAAAGCTTGATAGAAAACTCAAAGGCAGAAAGGTAAAAGCTTGCAGAGTTGGATATCTGCTGAAGCTTGAAAGAAAACTTAAAGGCAGAAAGGTAAAAAGCCTACGGAGTCAGGTATTTTCTGAAGCTTAATAGAAAACTTACAGGCAGAAAAGTAAAAAGTTTGCAGAGACAGGTATACGTCGAAGCTTAACAAAAAACTTAAAACCAAAAAGTAAAAAACTTGTAGAGTCGGGTATCTGCCGAAACTTAACAGAAAACTTAAAAAAAAAGTAAAATACTTGCAAAGTCAGGTATCTTCTAAAGCTTAAAAGAAAACTTAAAGCAAAAAGTAAAAAACTTTTGGAGTCAAGTATCCGCCGAAGCTTAACAAAAAACTTAGAGCAAAAAAGTAAAAAGCTTATGTAGTTGGGTATCTACCGAAGCTTGTTAGAAAATTGAAAGCAAAAAATGTGAAAGCTTGCGGAGTCGAGTATCCGTTGAAGCTTAATAGAACCTAAAGGCAATGGGTGCGAGGACTTGGGAACTAAAAAGAAATGGTGTTGATTTTGTAATTGCATATGATGCCTAAGATGATGCATGATACAATGAATGTCCTACTATAGAGATTCTCATGAACAAATTGGATAAGCAATTTTGACATATCAGAGCTTTAATTGAGTCGCTCTTGGTTGCATAACTCTTAAGAACTTTTTCCCACAGCAGGATCAAGGTCGAACAATAACAAAATTTGTTAATTTGCTTTATGATTTTCCTAGTTATTCTTTCTTTTCTTATCAATACTCTTATCGGGAATTCATTGCATTTCCCATGACCTTTCAAGATTGTTAAAGCATATTTAAATGCTTTTTCAATATTGTCACATGTTTTGCATCTAAATATAAATCTATCATGAGAAATGCATATTGAATCAACAATAGGTTGTAACGAAAAAGGATTATCATTATAGAAAGGAAAAGTACAGGAAAGGTAGTACAAAAGGGATTAAAATTGAAAGGTTTTCAAAAAAATTATTGGAGTGGAGTTTTCTAGCTCTTCTAGTGATGCTCTTTGGGATGATCAGTGCTAATTTCCTATGTATGCAACCTTAAACACCCCTTTGTCTATTTCCAAGAATACGATTTGACCTAGTTTTTGTAACATCCTCTAAAATATGTTAGACTTGTAAATAGTCACAGAGGTAGTTTAATACTTGTTTAAGATACATGTTTAATTTTGTGACAATCTAAGTTAGTTTAGGCATTTTGTTATAGCCTGGAAGGTGAAAAGTAGCTTAAAAGGACCTGGATATTAGCTTAAATGGCTTAGGTAATAGAAATATAGATAATTTGTTTCTATATCACAAATGTGTGAACTGTGATATGGTTAAAATTTGAGAATAATCAGAGTTAGTTTAGTATTTTTAAGCATACTGGTTGTGTGTTTTAATGCCGGATTGACTAGTCACAGATATGGAAAAATATGGTATTAGTGAAACAAGATTGTTGATGAATCATAGGATTTATTTTAAACTTGTTAGAAGTAAAGAAACTTGATTTGGAGAAATCTAAGTGTTCTTAGCAGATATAGTTGATACAGCTAAATATCTAAGTGCTTGTGAGTCACTCACATATGCTGCCTCCTTTGTTGAATTTTGTCATTGATATTTTGCTTCTTTTATCCTTGTTTTTCACTCACTTCTCTCACAGTTTGGAACTACAACAGCAGCTATAAGAATACAAGAGAAAGAGGAGGAAAAACACAAGAAGAAAGATGAAGAAAGGAAGAGGAAAATCAAGGGCAAATCCAAGGCTTAGACTCCATCTTTGCTACACAAAAGGTAGGGGTTTGAGTCCAATTAGTTTCTTTTTCTCATCTCCATATTTTATGCTTAGTTGAGGTATAATAGGCCAGAAATGGAATTTTGAGGTGTTTTGAGTGTTTTCTTGCTTGAATGTGTTTTCAATTGTTATTTATGACTTGTTCATGGTATGAATTTGAGTTAGAAACTTGGAGCTCTTCATTTGGACCTTTGATGCACAAAGTGAGAAAATGGGTATTTCGGATGAGTGATTTTGTTCATGGATCCAAATTTGGTGGTTTGAGTTGGTGGTTGATGATTCCTATATGTTAGTGAACTTGTTAGGGACTTAAAATCACCTAGAAACTGTTTTGGAGTGATTGAAATTCGTGTGGTTCACAAATGGAATAGCGATTCGTGTTTTGCAGAAGGGTCATGTCTAGGCATGGGAATTTCATGGTTAAGCGTGGACTGAAAATTTTCAGTCCAAGATCAACTAGAGAGTGCCACGCTTATGCATGGGAATTTCATGCCTAGGCATGAGACAGGGCACCAGCCACGCCTAGGCGTGGGAAAGTCATGCCTACGCATGAATTCTAAATTTTTTTCAAGAATTGTATTCTTGATATTTTAGGGTTCCCTAAGTGTTGGAATCACTCATATATACTTTTTTAAGTGTGCTGAGGCACTAATGAGGGCATTTCATAGAGGGGATTACCACATTACATATGTGAGAAGTTGAGTAGCCTTAGGCATCCAAAGTGTGGGGGAATGCCATAGGGAAGTGTCTAGAACCTTGTTCAACGTGGGATTGATTTTGAAATCATTTGCGAAGTGATGGTGTGAGGTACTAGATACCATTTTTTTTGCTAGTGTTATGAATCTTGCTACTTTGTATGATAAGTTAGTCTAGAATTTCATGATTACTAGTGTTGATCTCACTAGGTTAATGAAGACCTTGTGACATCTTTGTATGTTTTTAAAGCTTGCTATTCCTATGTATTGTACCCTTAGATGGTGTGCACAACCATATAGCCTAAGAATGAGGTGTTGGATCTAAATTCTCCTAGCATTTATACTATTATGGTCAGGGTTACCAGTATAAGGGTGATAGCAGTACTCTTACAATCGTGAGGGGAAGGAATCCACTTATTACCAAGTAGTGTAAGGGTTATTATGCCTATCCTACTTAATATATACAATGGAACTTGGTTCTGGGAATTTAGTAAGTATCATGTGTTTTCCAAAATGAAACTTGCATAAGCATTTTCTAGGCATAATCATCTGGCATACTATGCATTACATTATTTGACAGCTATATGGGCAGTTGTTCAATTCCTGTTGGTATAAAAATTATGTTAACGGTATTGTTTACTTTATGAGTTTTACATAATGTGTATGTAAATATTCTTATAGTTATGAATTGAGGTTCTTTTAGCTATTGCAAATGTACTCTATTGTGTTTAGTGGTTTATTCATTATGAATGAATAACTACTAGTTTTGGTTTAATCATACTGAGGATTTTGTGAATTCTCACCCCGCTGTGTTTTCATGTAAATCCAGGTCAAGACCCTCCAAAGAGAAAGGGCAAAAAGAAGCAAAAGACTTAGTTTTAGTTATTTTGTTTCTTTATGTATTAGCTTGTATTTATTTATTTTGCTTTTAGTTTGTAAGAGCTTATGTATTACAGTGTGGCATTTTAGCCAGTGATGTGGATGTGTGTGTGTGTGTGTGTGTGTGTTTGTGTGTATAACCTTTTTTTAATTCCTCGTGGCTCTGTATAATAACTACATAGGTTATTATAGATTTATGTTTTATGCATTTTTAAGAAGTGACATACTTGATACACTTTATCTTGAAATATTCTGGTTATTTTATGATAATTATATTAGGGTGTTACAGTTTTTACGCATTGAGAGCATTTCATGACAAGACTTCATATATTCAAATTTTCCTAGTTCAGCCTAAATCTTTGTGTATCTAAGCATTTCATAATTTTTCATTATAAATTTAGACTACCCCAATTTGGCCTTAATAAACTCAAACTGCCCTAGTTTGTGACTTAAGGCAACTCCACTTCTTCGAATGTGTCACGTATCATTTTTTTACCCTAACTTTTGCCTAGGTCACTCTTTTCGAGTTTTCAACCTAGCAGGTCATCTTAACCTTTGCCTAGGTTACCTTTTCATGTTTTCAACCTAACAAGCCACTTTTTTTTAAGCATAATACATTTTGACTGCATCTGAATTTACAAGAAGTGGTAAATCTTCGCCATCCATGTTTGTGAGAATCAAGGCCTCTCTCGAGAAGGCCTTTTTCACGATATAAGGTCCCTCATAGTTTGAAGCCCATTTTCCTCAATGATCTTTTTGAATGGGAGGAATATTCTTCAGTACTAGGTCTCCTTCTTGAAATTGTCAAGGATGCACCTTTTTTGCATAGGCTTTCATCATTCTCTTCTGGTAAAGCTGGCCATGACATAGTATAGCTAATCTCTTTCCTTTAATGAGATTCAACTGATCAAGTCAAGTTTAGACCCATTCAGCTTCTTCTAATCCTGCCTCCATCAGCACTTTTAATGATGGGATTTCCACTTCAATATGGAGTATTGCTTCCATTGCATAAACCAAAGAGAAAGGGTTTACCCCAGTTGAAATACGAATGAACGTATAGCCATGCAGTGCAAATGGTAGCATTTTGTGTCAATCTTTGTATGTTACAACCATTTTCTGAATAATCTTCTTGATGTTCTTGTTTGTTACCTCAACTACCCCATTCATCTTAGGGCAATAAGATAAGGAATTGTGGTGCTCAATTTTGAAATTCTCACACATCTCCTTCATCATCTTATTGTGCAGATTAGTGGCATTGTTAGTGATAATTTTGCTTGGCAAACTGTAATGACAAATTAGCTCCCTTTTGATAAACTTGATCACTACACTCCTGGTCATATTGGCATAAGAAGCAGCTTCAACTTATTTTGTGAAGTAATCAATTGCAACAAGAATAAAGTATGCCCAATTGAGGCTTTTGGTTCAATAGGCCCTATGACATCCATCCCTCACATCGAGAATGACCAATGTGCTGTTAAAACATTCAAAGGTACTAGTGGTGCATGAACCTTGTCAACATATGCCTGGCATTTATGGCACTTCTTCACATAATTGAAGCAATTAGTTTCCATTGTTAACTAATAGTACCCAACTCTTAGGATCTTTCTTTCTATTGCATACCCATTTGCATGAGTTCCAAAAGAACCTTCATGAACATCTCTAATGATTTTCTCTGCCTCTTTTGCATTAACACACCTTGGCAACACCATGTCTTGGTTTCTCTTCTAGAGCACTTCACCATTCTGAAGGTTGTTTTGTCATTTTCTGAAGCATCTGGAGGCTACTCTCTGCTCTTGATAAAACATTTGATGTCATGATTCTACGGTTTCTCATTTGGTTCCACTTCTATCATTTGACAATATGTCAGTTGGTCATGACTTTCTATTTTTATAAGTGGCAAGTCCCTGTCATGGCTTACTTTGAACATTGATGACAATGTGGCTAAAGCATCAGCCAACTAATTATCTTCCCAAAGGACATGATGGAATGTGACTTCATCAAGCTGTTCAATCAATTCCTTGATGTAAGCATGATAAGGGATTAACTTAGCATCTCGAGTTTTTCATTCTCCCTTTAGCTAATGAATGACCAAGGCAGAGTCCCCGTACACCTCAAGAACTTTTGCCTTTGATTCTATTATCGGTTGGATTCCCATGACACATGCTTCATACTTAGTTATGTTGTTTGTACAATCAAAGCATAGCCTAGTAGTGATTGGAATGAAATTATTTTTAGGAAAAATTAGTATGACTCCAATTCTATGCCCCAATGAATTAGAAGCTCTGTCAAACAACAAAGTCCACTTTTCTTTTTTCGAGGATTCTTCTTCTCCAAATAAAACCATTATATCTTCATTAGGGAATTCATACTGCATAGACCCATAATCCTCTATAGGTTGACTGGCTAAGAATTTTGCAAGAGCACTACCTTTTACTATTTTTTAGGTGACATAGACAATGTTATATTCTGATAGCAAAAGTTGCCAATGTGCAATCCTCCCAGTGAGAGCAAGCTTTTCAAAGATGTACTTGATTACATCCATTTTGGACACTAACCAAGTGGTGTAACACAATATGTACTACCTCAAATGATGGGCCGCTCATGCCAAGGCACAACACGTGCTCTCCAACAATGAGTATTTTGCCTTATAGTTAGTAAACTTCTTACTCCAGTAATAGATGGCATGTTCCTTTCTTCCAGTTTCATCGTACTACTCTTGTACACAGCCCATGGATTCATCCAACACAATCAAGTACATGATGAGAGGCCTTCCTGGAACTAGAGGTACCAAAACTAGGGGTTCTTGTAGATACTGCTTGATCTTCTCAAATGCTATCTAACAATATTCTTTCCATTCTACTGTATAGTTTTTATGCAACAACTTGAAAATTAGTTTGCACGTCACAGTCAACTGGGATATAAATCTACCAATATAGTTCAGCCTCCCTAAAAGCCCACGAACTTCTTTTTCAGTGTGAGGAGCTGGCATCTCTAGGATTGCTCGAACTTTGTCTGGATCAACTTTTATCCCTTTTTGGCTAACCACAAACCCCAAAGCTTGCCTAATTTTACACCAAAAGTGCATTTAGCAGGATTCAGTCTGAGCTTGAACCTTTTCAACTGTTCAAAGAACTTTTACAAATTAATAACATGGTCTTCTTATGTTTTAGACTTTGCAATCATGTCGTCCATATAAACTTCTATTTCTTTATGCATCATGTCATGGAACAAAGTCACCATTGCACTTTGATAAGTTGCCCTTGCATTTTTCAATCTAAATGACATTACTTTGTAGCAAAAAGTTTCCCACATAGTGATGAATATAGTCTTCTCTATATCTTCAGGTGCCATCTTGATCTGATTGTATCCTGAGAAACCATCCATGAAGGAGAAAAATGAATGTTGAGCAGTGTTGTCCAACAAAACATCAATGTGAGGTAGAGGAAAGTTGTCTTTAGGGCTAGCCCTATTCAAATCACTATAGTTAATGCACATTCATACTTTCCCATCTTTCTTTAGGACAGGGACGATGTTGGCAACCCATTGAGGGTACTTTGCAACAATAAAGAAACTTGCTTCAAACTTCCTTTTAACCTTTTCTCTAATTTTTAGTGGCATCTCTAGCTTCATTCATCTCAACTTTTGCTTAATAGAATGATATTTCGATTTTAATGGCAATTTATGATCAACTATGCTAGCATCTAGCCCAAGCATGTCTTGGCACGACCATGCGAAAATGTCGCAATAATCCGATAAGAGTTTAACCAACTTGCTTCGTTCATCTTCTTTCATGAAAATGTCAATTTTAGCTTCTTTTTTATCATCCTATGTCCCCAAATTAATCACTTTAGTTGACTTTTCATGGGGTTGAATTTCTTTGACCTCTTATTCTATTAATCTAATTAGCTCAAGAAAGGGTTTCCCATGGTCATCATTATCCTCATCAACATGAATAATGGGATGGCCAAAATCATATAATGGGGTCATAACACTATCATTTTCAAGAGAGTCACTTTCAGATCTGCATTTATTGATGTTAACACAAGTAAAAAAGGTAATGAATAAAGGTTAATGTAATGGTTGGGTAGAAACAAAAAAAAAGGCAGGAAAATGCATTTATTGATAGTAAATATTGAAATGGAAACATGTGAGCCCATTTTCAGAATATATCTTCCTAAAGCCTTAGGTAGAGCTATAAGATTAGTATTACAAAATTACTTTGAATCAGTTTCAAAGGTCATGGGAAAATCGACGATCTCACAATTATTGAGCTCTGCATCTGGATACACCAGATTGACACCATAATTAATGGGTTGATCATCTTCGATAACGGTCACATGGTTCAGAAACACCAATCTTGTACTTCGGAGGCTCTGTCAGATGTCACAGATGGGGATCCCCTTAGCGTTAGGCTCCCAATTTTCCAACTAAGCTAACCTTTTCTCCCTTTTCTCTTCTATGACGTTTCTCTTGTCAGCTTTGGTGGGTTTATATCCTACCCCGAAAATGCCTTTGTTTTCACAAGATTGTAGAGACTTCATAATGCCTTGTTCATTCATTCCTAGTCCATTTCCGCATTGATGTCCTCTTTTAAGCATGACCTTAGCCATCATTATGGATGCACTAGATGGCTGTGGCTTTAGAATTTGAGCTCCTTCCTTCACATAAGTGGCACAAGTTCATCCCAAGAGACAACTGTAAGTTGGTGTGATGTCCATCACCTAGAAGAGTATATGAAAAGTAATAGGTCCAATTTGAACTGGGATCTCTATTTCTTCTATCACTTCTCTTTGAGTTCCATCAAAAGCCCTCATGATCATTGTACTTTGTTTCATGTAAATCCCATTAAAAGGCAACTTGGAGAGAGTTGATTTTGGCTTTACATTCAAAGAGGAACCATTATCAATGAGCACTCTAGTCATTATATGCTCTTGGCATTGGACAAAAATATGCAACACCTTGTTGTGCCCCATTCCTTTAGCAAGTATCTCACCATCAGTGAAAGTGACATAATTATCACCAGTAATGTTACTAATAATACTGCCTAACTTATCCATTTTGATGTTATAAGAAACATAGGCTTAATTTAGTACCATCATCAACACTTTTTTGTGTAGCCTAGAATTCATCAATAAGGACAAGATTGATATCCTTGCAAGGGTGCGATTTAATTGATCTACCACCCTATACTCACTTTGTTTAATAAACTTCAAGAATTCACAAGTTTCTTCATTAGATACCCCCTTTTTGTATTCCTTCCATTTTGTCAACCCTTCTTTTTCTTTCACCTTTTTTCTAATAGGAGTCTCTCCTATCTTGTTTTTCCCTTTACGGTTCCTCTTTTCTTCTTCTTTTTGCTCCTTTTATAGCTCTCAAGAGTGTAAATGCTACCACTTCATGTCATCCCCCCGATTCCAGATATATTAGTGACAATAGAGGTTGAACAAGATGAAACTTTATGTCATCCCCCCGATTCCAAGGACTTGCGCATCATAGCTCCACGATACTACTCTAGTGTCCTTAAATGGAAAAGGACTATAAACTTGAATGGTGATGGGATTCAAGCCACATAGAGGTAGCAAAGGCACAACTGTAGTATAATAGATAACCAACAGCCTGATAACTATATGTGTAATGGAAGGGACTTGAGAATTTATAGCTTCCTGACCTTCTTAAGGTTGGGGAATGACATACTCTTCAACTATGTTTATACCACCCTAGTCACATGTTGACCACCTTTGTGTACCGCAAGTGTACGAGTCAAACAAAGTGAGAAGTTAAGTTCGTTCCCTGGAGGATTAGGATTAATATCTAAGCTAACTATTAACCATTAGTTTAAGAAATTCTATTCAAGGACATTCAAATAGGGAGAAAATGTGTGAATTAATTAAAAGACTAGAAAGCTTTCATAAGATATTAAGAGTCAAGGATTGAAGAATAGGGACTCCTTCTTCACTAACTATTCCACTTGATAATATGTAACCAATGTAAGCATTATGCATGAATGAATTTGCTGGCATAAGAAACTCCACTAGCTAAAAGCCTATGTCTAGGTCAATTAACCTTATGTTGTTTGCCTAGCTCACTATGTGTCCATGAAAACTAGAGCAAATTCTATTCATTAAGATTGATTTTTAATAATTGCCATGCATGACCAAAGGGTATATTTCTATCCCATTAGCTAATAAACCCACTCATCCATTAGAATGAAATTAAACATGCATCAACAATATTCATAATCTAAAACCTAAATCCCTATGTCTAGTTCAATAGATTTAACCAAAACACAATAAATGTTGGCCACACATTCATAAGCATTAAGAGAAATATGGATGAACAAACCAAGTCATCATAAATGAATCACAAGGTTACAAAATCATCAAGTTTACATAGAAAGATCCAAAGGAATCCCTAAAATTAACTTAGCTAGCCATAGAACATGAAAATGTCATAGCCATTTCCATGCCCATGCCTTAGAATGAGAGAGTAGAGAGAGAAGAAGGGAAAGACTATAATGTTGGTGCTTGGACGAATGATCCTCCTTGAAGTATGGTGGATTCCACTTCTAGTCCCTTCAAAGCTCTCTAAAATGCCAACAAATGAGCCATAGTTGCGTTTTCTCACGACCCAGAACTCTTTTTTTTTCCTAATCTGGTAGCATCATATTTATAGGCGCTGCTGCATCCACGCGCCGCGGCGTGCACTTGTTTGCACCTCGGTATGCCAGCCTTTGTCCTCTCAGTATGCTGCAACCTGAGAGCTCCACACCGTGGCGTGAACAAGGCTTTGTCACTGCATGAGAAACTGAGATGTCTCCTGGTTCTTCTCTTCTCATGCTGGGCCATAGGTTGCTCCAATTCATCTATTTTTTTACCCTATCCTACAATTTATAGTCCATCCAATTAATCACAAGTGTAAAATCAACATAATCTAACAACAGAATTACAAAATATGTTCACAAACCAAAGAGGAAGACATCAACAAACATTTGAATGAAGAAAAGGCTAAAGTATTCCAATTATGCCTAAGAACAAGGACTGAGTAATTAATAAAGCACTGATATAGGGCATAAATAACTATATTTTATGGAGTTATCACACCCCCAAACCTAGATTTTTGCTAGTCCTCGAGCAAAAACCAAGTATGGGCGCACATGCATTGATAAAATCTACCCATCATGCAATCAGCAGCTAACATGGATTCCAAATTCACTTTCACCTCTCCTAGTGCCTAATGGTTGCATAATCCTCAAAGAATGCTCATGCCTCATAATTTACTCCACACATATGCAATCCCTATCATGTTAACAACCACAACTTCCTTTCATGTAAATCACCTTTCCCACAAGCATGCAAGCTAACTTTTCCAATCAAATCATGATTATCCGGATAAGTTTATAAGCATACACATGGATATGAATCAAAGAATTCACAAGATTGTAATTCAACTCTTTCTCCATTAATGTAAATTGCACACAACTGAGGATCAAAAGGGACTTTAATAGCTTGTAATGTAAGGCCAAGGTGATGGGGTAAAGAATAAGAGGAAAGGAAAATATACAAACATTGAGAAAATAACATAACATTTCAAGACTTGAGCCACAACAAGGGTACGCAAAATGATATAAACAACACTATCCAGAACCACTTAATGCTCTTTCACATTTGCTTCCTTTCTTGCATTTTTTTTTGGATTTTGACTTTCCTATTTTCTTTTCTTTTCTTTACAAACAAAATTAATTTATTGCACAGCAAATGGTTCCTTCAAGTCACTCTTGTATTGAACAACATAAACACCCTAGTCATTGGACTCAAATCAAAAAATAACATATTATGCACTCAATAAACAACATTGATGGTAAGATAAAAATGCAATGAAATTTCATATGTATTAGAATGGTTACATGGGTTGGGAGAAATGAAGGTGATGAAAGAAAATAGAAGGCCAAACATTTATAAAGCTTCAAAGGGGACCTATGGATATGATCATGTAAAGGTAAGCTTTTTAGGCTCAATCGGTCCAAACAATGCCCTAATCATTTCCTCAATCAAGCACAACCTAGGATTTCGCCTTAAAAGAGTTGCAAGACAATTATTTGGATAAAAGAAATCTCTACATGTACAATTCATAAACATTTTCTAGATTCGCACTCAAACCATTTCAAAGTTACACATGCATACAAGTGGGATGTAACTCATACTAGATTGTTTCAACATGTATTAGAGATTGCATATGGATTCACATAATTAATGAGATCAAAACGCATCTATACTCATCATTGGACAACCATCAATGCCCTAGCAATTGGCATAAATAATGCATTCTAGAAGATTTTACTTTTTAACATGCATTAAGAAGAAAACAATTATGTGCACCATCTAACTTCAAAATTAAAAAGATTCAGTATTACTACCAGCAATAGTCAAAATATAGGAAGTACTAAATACAAAAAAATAATAAAGCATATTAGGCACCCCCCAAACCTGAGGGAAACAGTGTCCTCACTGCTCAAAATATCTAAAATGTAACGATAAAATAAGACAGAAAGATGCCGTGGCTGCACCATAACTACGCATCATCATCGTCCAGGTCATCTGGGATGATCTTAGTATCACCACCACTACCATGATTATCAGCTGCTGGATCCTAGGGCTGATGAGAGGGTCCAGCACCATCATAGGGAGAGGAGTCGGACACCGGAAAGCTATCCATGGGAAACCCAGTATGCTCAGCCAACTACCTTAGCATGGCAGTCATTTGAGTCAGCCGAGCATCCACAGAAGCATGCCACTCATCATCAGAAGGAGGGACCGCTCTGGCTGCTCTCTGCCCCCGCCACTGTCGCTGTCCTGGGGCTGGAGGATGTTTCAGCTTCTACAAGATGGTATCATTAAGAAGCTGTTTGATATCAATGAGCTCCTCATAAGGGCCCCACTGTACCTGATATTTACTGCAAAGTTGGTGGATGAGGAATGGGAAAAAGAGGCTCTTGGACTTGTTTACTGATTTATTAATATGCTCATGGATGATTCTAGCAACATTAATGGACCTGTGCTCAAGAATGGAATAGATCAAGATGGTCTGATCCCTAGTCACCTCAGACATATTAGCAGAAGGGATGATCTGGGCGCTGATGAAATGGTACCAAACGCGAGCCTCATGAGTCAGATATGAGCGGGAGAAGTTCCTTGGCCACTGATCTTGAACACTAAGGACCCATTGCACAGGTTATGCCTCTGGGATGCAGATACGGGCAGTGATAACATCTGGGTCAAGGCCCTCCTCTGCCCCTACGGGGAGGAACTACGAGTACTCACATATCTCCTCGGGAGCAAGTAAGCCCAATGCTCGCCGAATATCTTCAATGGAGACGGAGACCTGGCGGCCACACACTCTGACTATAGAAGTCTGTCATTCAAAGAATATAGCATTCACATAGAACTTGCGAACGATCGAAAGAACGGCAAACACTGGGTGTTTTGTAAATCTCTTCCATTTGTAGTGGTCAATGGTCTGCTGGATCTCTTGGTGGAGAGCCTGCTTGAAGTTGAACCCCCTCTCAGGAATTACTGGTCTAGTGACCAGTACAGAGTACCTCACTTCAGCCTCGGCTGAAATGAATTTCACCCTATCAAATTGGTGAGGCAGAGAAGGCTCCCTGTTACGCTGGCTACTATCACCCTTCTGGCGCTTATGAGTCATGGTTCAGTGAAAATAGGGTACCTTGTTCTGTAAAAAATAAAGTGCCAAAGTTAAAACAAAAAATTGCCAAAGTGCCTAACATATGTACAAAAATAGAATAAACAATTAAGATAAATACAAAACATGGTGGCAATTGCATAAAATATGTAAATTAGAGCAAACAACAAAGCCACCAACACAAAAATGGAAAAAGGCTTGCAAAAGGGTTCACGCCATGGCGTGCAAATTTTTGCATCACGACATGAATGTGCAGCGACGGCGCTCATGCCAAGGGGTTACAGCCACCAATGGCACCCCAATTTTCCACCAAAAATAGAGATTTATAACATTTTCTCTCATTATCATCAATCAAAAATAAGATTAAAAGCAAAAACCATAACAAAAAAAACAAATAAATTATGAAATAACAAGGGAAAGGGGGAAAAACGCAAAGTAAAAGGAGAAGAGGGTGAATGGAGTGTTACCTGGAGATGGAGTGAGAGTGTGGATGGAAGAAAAATGCAGCAAATCAAGAGCAGAATGTGGGGAGAGTGGGGGGAAAAGGAAGAGAAAAAGGAAGAAATGGAGAGCAAATGGGAGAATAAGGGTTCATGACCATTTTAACGCAGGCAGCTTAGGCTCTCAATGAAACGCACGTTTCACGTAGGGCAAGCGCCCTTTTTTTTTTTTTGAATCTGGAACTGTTACGCCACGACGTTCACTTTATCACGCCTTGGCATGCTACTTACAGCCTCAAAATCTTGATCAAACTGAGACAGGCACATCGTGGCATGCACATTATCACGCCACGGCGTGATACACCAGACTGCTAAATTATACAGCAAACTTGCAATTGCTTCCCAGAGGTCTCCACCACCTGCAAAATTAGTCCAACTAGCACAACTGCAGTAAGCGTGATCAAAATAGCATGAAACCTTAAAATTAAAAGTATTAGTTGTGCTGGACTCAAAATCAAAGAGGTAAGAATAAGAGTGGTTCCCTCTAAAAAAGGTAAGGGCCTTTTTTATAGTCCAGGCAAGACTTTTTCCACTACTATGCTGGGGCAGCCAATGTGAGGGAGGTCTTCTCCCTATCAATTTCTCCTCCTAGATAAGGCTTTAAGCGCTGGCCATTGACTTTAAAGGTTGACTTTCCCTTAAGATCTGTAACTTCAATAGCTCCATAGGGAAACACCTTTTCCACTTGAAATGGGCCTGACCACCTTGATTTTAGCTTTCTTGGAAAGAGTTTGAGCTTGGAATTGTAAAGGAGGACTTTTTGGCCTTGCTCAAATCTCTTATGCACAATCTTCTTATCATGCTAACTCTTCACCTTCTCCTTATACAGTTTTACATTTTTATAGGCTTGAAGCCTAAATTCATTAAGTTCATTGAGCTGCAATAATCTTTTTTCACCAACAGCTTGCAAATCAAAATTCAACTGCTTTATGGCCCAATAAGCATGATGCTCTAACTCAACGAGTAAATGGCAAGCCTTCCCAAATACAAGCTTGTATGGAGACATATCAATGGGGTTTTTATAAGCTGTCCTGTATGCCCATAGTGCATCATCAAGTCTTCTTGACCAATCCTTATAGGATGGACATATTGTCTTCTCAAGTATTCGCTTAACTTCACAATTGGACACCTCTGCTTGCCTACTTGTCTGTGGATGGTACGCAGTGGTAATTCGATGAGTTATCTCATACTTGGCTAGGAGAGCATCAAAGTACTTATTGCAAAAATGTGACCCTCTGTCACTAATAATGGCCCTAAGAGTACCAAAGCGGGTGAAGATTTATTTTTTCATGAAGTTTATCGCTACCTTAGAGTCCTTGGTAGGAAATGCATACACTTCCGCCCACTTGGACACATAGTCCACTGCCACAAGAATGTACAGATTCCCATAGGAGGGGATAAAGGGGCCTATGAAGTCGATGCTCCACACATCAAAAATCTCAACCTCAAGAATGGAATTGAGGGGCATCTCATTTCTCCTTGAGATGTTTCCTGCTTTTTGGCATTTATGACATTTGCTGACATGAAAGTGCGCATTCTTGAAGAGAGATGGCCAATAAAAGCCAGATTGTAGTGATAACTTCTGGAAATGAAGTTATTTCACTTGAATTTGAATGTATATCAGCATGCTATCCTTAAGTTTTATAGGCCAAATGATCAATTCATGTAGGACTTTGATGATTTAAGCTTGTAATTAAGAATTGAATCTTTGAGGATTTTATTTAAAGAATTTGGATTGATCATGATCTGATGGACTTTGGCCTTATCTTGATGTAGGTGTTCAAGATAGGAAGACCTTGGAAAGGATAAAGAAGCAAAGAAGAGCTAAAATGAAGAAGGATGTAAGAGAGAAGCAAGGGCAGCCAACCTACGCCTAGGCGTGGCCCTTGCAGTATTTCAAGATTCGTAAGCAGAGAGCTCCATGCCTACGCGTGTAAAAGTCACGCCTAGGCATGACCAGCACCTGACATCACGTGCTTCATAACCACGCCTAGGCGTGGAAAAGCCAAGCCTAGGCATGGGAAAAATCATGAACCATGAAAATTAGCTTTTAATATTTGATTTTGGGGATTGGAAGGGGATCTTCTATTTTTGACAAAGCACGAACTTCATAGAGAAAGGGAGAGAAGGAGAAAACTTTAGAAGATTAAGGTGATTTAAGTGAAGAATCAAGATCAAGGAGGAAGATCAAGCATTGGATTCTCACCATTCTTGTTCATTCTTTCCCTTTTCTCTCTTGATTTATAATTTTATGGGTTTCATAACTCCATTAGTTTTCTCTTCTTTCATGATGTGTAACTAAATCCTAATCTAGGGGCTCTCTAGGATCTTGTTATGGATTTGAATATCTTATAAATTTGTTGGGTTTCTATCAATGATATTGGTTTTGTTCTTCCATATCTATGCTTAATGCTTGTTATTAATTGGCCATCAGTTACATCATTTTTGTATTCCAGTTGAACTAGAAATAGGGTGTTGTGAATATGGATATGGTATGGTTAATGTATGTTCAATTACATTCTATTGAATTGAATGTGTTGATTAGCTAATGAGATGGACACATACCCATTAGTCATGCATAGCAAGTGTTTGATAATTAGTCTCAATGAGTGATTTTTATGCTAATTCACATGGACACATAGTGGATTAACTAGGTTTCACATGGGTAATTATTTTAGACATAGACTTTTATCTATTGCTTATTTTAGCTAACAAAACTAACTCATTGTTAGATGCTTGTGAATTACAAGTTATTCATTAAAGTAGTAAGTGAATAGGGACCCTTAGGCTTTAACCATTCTCATCTTTCTCTTCTAGAATTGGTGTTCGATACTTTCTCACTTTATTTCTTTTAATTTGTTATTTTTATTGCAACTCACTCTCACAATTCGATTGCTTGGATAAGAATTTGTGGAAATTGGTTAAGTTTAGCATTTCTCTAATTGTCATTCCCTTGAGACACGCTACTCTAACTCTCATATATTACTTGTTTACTCGTGCACTTACGGATACACACAAACAAGTTTTTGGTACCGTTGCTGGGGATTGAATTTAGATTTTTATGTTATTTCTTAATTCAATTCACAACTCTTATTTCAAGTTTTCTTTTTTGTTTTGTTTTGTTTTTCAGGTACTTAGCTCTTGTATGCAAAGGACTCAAAGTGTATTTGGATTTCTTTACAATCTTGAGATCGAGAGGACTTTTCGTAGATTGCTAAGAGAACGGCTAATACAAGGGAAGACACTTGAATTGGATAGTGAATCGGAGATGGCAGAAGAAGTGAATGCTGAAAGACTCTTAAGAAAGTATGCCACTCCAAATGCTAGGGACATTCGATCTAGCATTAAAAGGCTAGCTGTATAGGCATAGACTTTTGAGATCAAGCTTGCTATTATCCAGATGGTTCAGAATAATTTGTAATTTGTGGTTCTTCCCCATGAAGATCCCAATGCTCATCTAGCTAACTTTCTAGAGATTTGTGATACTTTCAAGCACCAAGGAATGACTGATGATGCAGCTCGTTTGAGGCTTTTCTCTTTTTCCTTGAGAGATAGGGCCAAGGCATGGCTTCAATCAT
Source organism: Ormosia semicastrata (assembly GCA_029884595.1). Classification (NCBI taxonomy): domain Eukaryota; kingdom Viridiplantae; phylum Streptophyta; class Magnoliopsida; order Fabales; family Fabaceae; genus Ormosia; species Ormosia semicastrata. The sequence continues at coordinate 34,245,488 of JAQQTO010000044.1, read as the reverse complement.
TACCTGAACATTCCATCACTACTTGGGAAGAGCTAGCTCAGAAGTTTTTGGACCGATTCTTTCCTCCCATGAAGGTAATGAAGTACAGGAATGACATTTTGTCCTTTAGGCAGTTTGAAGGAGAGACTTTATATGAGGCATGGGAGTGATTTAAAGATTTGCTAAGGAAGTGCCCCCACCATGGCATAGCAAAATGGATGTCGGTTCATACTTTCTACAATAACTTGACAACCTCCATTCGATCCATAATTGATGTAGCAGCTGGAGGGGCTCTCATGAGCAAGACCGTGGATGCAGCCTATAACCTTTTGGAGGAGATGGCTAACAATAATTATCAGTGGCCAGCTAAAAAAGTTACTCCCAAGAGATTAGCAGCAGGTATTCATGAAGTTGATGCTCTTACATCGCTTATAGCTCAAGTGGCAGCTCTTTCTAAGAAGTTAGACACCATGGGAGTCAATTCTGTAGCAAGTGGAGCCAGTAATTCAGCTGAAATTTGTGATCATTGTGGGGACCTTCATTCAACTGCTAATTGTACAGCTAGCATGGAAAGTTTATAATATGTAAATCAATTCCGTCAGCCAATTCACAACAATGTTTTGGGCAATTCTTATAATCCTAGTTGGAAGAACCATCCTAATCTCTCATGGGGTGGACAAGTTCAAGGTCTTTCTTCCTCTTCTTATCAGACTAAAGAAGCCCCCCGTGCTCCTCCAGGTTTTCAACAACAGAGCCCCCTTCAAGCCCAAACTTCAACATCAACTTCAACTTCCAATTTGGAGAAGATGTTTGCTCAGGTCATGACTAGCCAACAAGAGTACATGACTAAGACTGACTCAAGGCTTGCTTCCCATGATGCTTTGATGCAAAGTCAAGCGGCTTCCTTGAGAAATCTTGAAACTCAAGTTAGCCAACTTGCCCAAGCCTTAAGTAATAGGCCTCAAGGGAGTTTTCAAGTGACACAATCAATAATCCAGGAGGTTCTCCCAAGGAGCATTGCAAGGCTATAACACTGAGGAATGGGAAAGAAATTGAAGGAAATGTGAAGACCAAGCTACTTGAAAAAGAAGTTAAAGTTACAAAAGATGAATTGGTTGTGAATAATGAGGTTGACAAGAATGAAGAGCTAGCAGAGAGGAAGGTTGAAGACAACAAGAAGGAGGACAAGCCTTATACACTACCTCCACCTTTCCCCAACCAGCTAGCTAAATAAAAACTGGATGCTCAATTCCAAAAGTTTTTAGATATTTTCAAGAAACTTCACATAAACATACCGTTTGCTGAGGCTTTGGAACAAATGCCTAGTTATGTGAAGTTTATGAAGGACATCTTGTCTAAGAAGATAAGGCTTGGGGATTGTGAAACTGTTGCACTCACTGAAGAATGCAGTGCCATCTTGTAAAATAAGCTACCTCCTAAGTTGAAGGATCCAGGGAGCTTCACCATTCCATGCACCATTGGCAACTAATTCTTTGGAAAAGCTTTGTGTGACCTAGGGGCAAGCATAAACTTGATGCCTCTATCCATCTTCCAATGGCTAGGTTTGGAGGAGGTGAACCCAACTTCGATTACCTTGTAACTAGCTAACCGATCTCTCACTTATCCTAAGGGGGTCATAGAAGATGTCTTAGCCAAGGTCGACAAGTTCATCTTTTCAGCGGACTTCATCATCCTAGACATGGACAAAGACCGCAATGTACCTTTAATTCTTGGAAAGCTTTTCCTAGCCACCGGTAAGACTATGATTGATGTTCAAAAAGGTGAGCTCACTATACAAGTCAATGATGATAAGGTAACTTTTAATATTTATAAAGCAATGAAATTTCTAAATGATCATGAAGAGTGTTCTTATATAGGTATGATTGATCAAGTAGTTAATAATGCATTCTATGCTAATTTCACTGATGATTCCCTTGCTTTATCATTGACATTCATATATGAGCATGTAGATAGGGAAGATGTTTTAGAATGTATTAAACTACTTGACTCATCTGCTAAGTTTTTCAGGAAACCAGGCTTTGAACCGTTGAATATACCTTCTAACAAGCCCATTCTCCAGCCTTTTGTAATCACTCCTCCCAAGCTAGAGCTCAAGCCATTTCTTGATCATTTGAGGTATTCATACTTAGGGGATTCATCCACATTGCCAGTCATTATCTTTTCATCTTTGTCAGAAGAGCAAGAATCCAAGTTGCTCAGAGTGCTCAGAGAATACAAAAGGGCTTTGGTGTGGTCTATTGCAGATATCAGAGGCATTAGTCCCACCATATGCATGCACAAAATATTGCTGGAAGCATATCATAAGCCAACAATTGAACATCAAAGGCGCCTCAATCCTATCATGAAGGAGGTGGTCAAGAAGGAGATCATTAAGTGGCTGGATGCAGGTATAATATAACTTATCTCTGACAGCAAATAGGTGAGCCCAGTTCAGTGCATGCCTAAGAAGGGGAGGATGACTGTGGTCGCCAACGAGAATAATGATTTGATTCCCACCAGGACCGTCACGGGATGGCGCATTTGCATGGACTATAGGAAGCTTAACACTGCAACCCGGAAAGATCATTTCTCATTACCATTTATTGATCAGATGCTGGATAGGTTGGTAGGACGTGCTTTTTACTGTTTCTTAGATAGGTATTCGGGGTACAACTAGATTGCCATTTCCCTGGATGATCAAGAAAAGATAACCTTCACCTGCCCATATAGTACTTATGCCTTAGAAGAATGCCCTTTGGGTTGTGTAATGCCCCAGCTACCTTTCAGAGATGTATGAAGGCTATCTTCACTGACATGGTGGAGAACTGTTTGGAGATATTTATGGATGACTTCTTTGTATTTAGTGATTCATTTGATGAGTGTCTCCATAACTTGGCCTTTGTGCTTCAAAGGTGTGAGGAGACAAACTTGGTGCTTAATTAGGAGAAATGTGATTTTATGGTCCAAGAGGGCATAGTACTTGGCCATAGAGTGTCACATAAGGGAATGGAGGTGGATAGAGCTAAGATTGAAGTGATTGAGAAACTACCACCACCAATTTCAGTGAAAGGAGTTCGGAGTTTCCTCGGGCATGCCGAATTTTATCGAAGGTTTATCAAAGACTTTTCCAAGCTTGCCAAACCACTATGTAATTTGTTAGAAAAAGATGTGCCCTTCAAGTTTGATGAGTCATGTATGGAAGCCTTTATGGAGCTGAAGAAGAGACTTGTCTCAGCTTCCATTATTACCACTCCTGATTGGACTTTACCATTTGAGCTCATATGTGATGCTAGTGATTATGCTATTGGAGCAGTATTGGGCCAAAGGAAGAACAAAATCTTTCATTCCATCTATTATGCGAGCCGGACACTCACTGGTGCTCAGTTGAACTACACTACTACTGAGACGGAGCTCCTTGCAGTTGTCTTTGCATTTGATAAATTCCAGGCTTATTTGGTTGGTACTAAAGTTATTGTCTTCACGGATCACTCAGCCATCAAGTATCTAGTGAGCAAAAAGGATGCTAAGCCAAGGTTGATTTGTTGGATGTTGCTGCAAGAGTTTGACCTTGAGATTAGAGATCGAAAAGGTGCTGAAAATCAGGTGGATGACCATCTTTCCAGGTTGGAAAATAAGAAATATCAACAGGACCCAGCTTTGATTTATGAGACATTCCCGGATGAACAACTATTTACTGTGTTTGCTAGTTTAGATCCATGGTATACTGATTTTGCTAATTACATTGGGAGTGGATTGGTACCATCTGAATTGTCTTATCAGCAGAAGAAGAAATTCCTCTGTGATGTCAGATACTATGTTTGGGATGAGCCTTATCTCTTTAAACAAGGTGCTGATCAGGTGCTTCGAAAGTGCATTCCTATAGAAGAAACTAATGCTGTACTCGAGCAATGTCATGCTTCACCTTATAGAGGTCACTATAGGGGTGAATGAACAGTGGCTAAGGTATTACAATCTGGTTTTTTTTTACTAACTCTGTTTCGCGATGCCCACTCATTTGCAGCAAAGTGTGATAGATGGTAGAGAACCGAAAATATCTCTAGGAAGAATGAGATGCCCTTGAATTCCATTTTGGAAGTGGAGCTCTTTGATGTGCGGGGCATTGACTTTATGAGGCCTTTTGTATCATCTTTTGGTAACCACTACATCCTTGTGGCGGTGGATTATGTGTCAAAGTGGGTAAAAGCTTGTGCCTTACTAACTAGTGATTCCAAGGTAGTTCTTGTTTTCCTCAAAAAGAACATTTTCACAAGGTTTGGGACCACTAGAGCCATTATCAATGATGGAGGATCACACTTCTACAACAGACATTTTGCTACTCTACTTGCTAAATATGGTGTGAAACATGGGGTAGCCACAGCCTACCATCCACAATCTAGTGGCCAAGCTGAGGTTTCTAATAAAGAGTTGAAGTAGATTCTTAAAAAAACTGAGTCCTTCTAGGAAGGATTGGTCTAAGAAGTTGGATGATGCTTTATGGGCTTATTGCACTGCTTACAAAATCCCTCTTGGCATGTCTCCATATCAAATGGTCTTTGGTAAGGCTTGCCATCTTCCTGTTAAACTTGAGCACCACGCTTACTAGGCCATCAAACAACTGAATTGGGATTCCAAAGCTTGCAGGGAGAAGAGATTGTTACAACTGAATACATTAGAGGAATTCCGCTTGCAAGCATATGAGAATGCTAAACTATATAAGGAAAAGGTGAAGAGGTGGCATGACAAGCACATTATCCCAAGAAGCTTTGAGTCAGGCCAGAAGGTCCTCTTTTTCAACTCAAGGTTCCTGGCAAGCTCAAGTCCTCAGGTCTATTTTTAGTTGTGGAAGTGTTTCCCCATGGTGTTGTAACCTTAGAGGATCCAGTTTCAAAGTCAACAATCAAGGTCAATGGCCAGCGACTCAAGCTCTACTTAGGTGGTGAGATGGAGAGGCACAAAACCTCACTCACCTTAGCTCCTCCATCTTGACAATCTGCAAAGTCCAGCCAGGACTATAAATAAGGTGCTTGTTGGGAGGCAACCCAATTTCTTACCCTATCTCTTAGTTTAGGATACTTTTATGTATGATTTTGCATTTTGCTCCTTAGTTTTTGGTTTTGTTTTGATTTTTCTATAGTCTTTGTTTTTCAATTTGATGATTTGCTTGTGTACATATTGTAGTTATGTTTCTTAGTTGATTGAATGAGTGAATGGGGTGTTGGAAGCTTGAATATGGGGTCATAAGGCTGTTTCTACTAAATTTTGAAGCCAGAAGGTCACGCCAAGGTGTGTAATAATCACGCCTAGGCATGGAGCTCTCAGCCTTCTCAGTCTTATTTTTCCTGAGATACCCACACCTAGGCGTGTATTTATCACGCCTAAGCATGGTGGTCTCTGCCTAATCAGTTCAGTTTTCTTGCGAGTATCATGCCTAGGCGTGACTCTCACACGCCTAAGTGTGTGTTTTTTTGTTCCTCAAAATAAAAATAAAATAAATAAAATAATAATCATTCCAAAAAAAAAAAATCGACGCCTAGGCATGGACAACTCAAGCCTAGGCATGATGGGTCTGTTCTTTGCACAAAACGCAAAGATTCTTTACCCATTTGCTCCTAAATCCCTAATTTTTCCCCTATTCTCTCATTCCTCCACAGACCTTCCTATTTCCATAAATCCCTAAATTCCTCAATCCCTTCCTCTCCTTCTTATCCCTACCACTTCTCCATCACCCACATTCTCTTCTTCATCCACGAGCCTCACCATTTCTCCTTCACACACCTCATTCCTTTCCTCTTCATTTTCTTCATCTTTCTCATCACTTCTTCCTTCTCCTCCGCAAACCCAACACCACCATAAAAACCCAACCACTTCTTTCTTCTTTTTCTTTACCATTTCTCCTCACCTCGCCACCTTAACCCCTCCTCACCTTCTTTCCCCACCATTTCTCACTTCACCACCACTTTACCCCACCACACGGCCAATACACCATACCGCTTCTATCTTCTTTTTTTTTTTTTTTTTTTATGTTTCTTGCTAGCTTCGGGTGCCTTGCTTATTTTCTGTTCCCTCAAGGTTAGTTTGTTTTTCCATTTCCCTACAATTTCAATTTTATTTGGTTATCATATGTTCTGTTTGCACATTTTGTAGTTTGTAAATATTTTATTTGTTGATTACTTATCAATTGCTCTTTTGTCAAGTTATTTCTAATTGGTTGCTAGTTATTATTTATTTCTGGTTTGTAAATATTTTTTATTTCTGTTAGGTTTGTTGACTAGAATTCTCTGCTGAACAAGGACAATGTCAATTTCTTTTTGTGTTAATCATGTGCCTGTTGACATGCTTAAGGTATTGATTAATTTTGAGCCACCCTGTGGTTTTTAGTAGGATCTGTTGCCAATTTTGGGTCATTGAATAGTTAGGTTGGTTATGAACTAATTGAGTTGTGCATTGGTTAGGCTGTGTTTGGCTAGGCTATAACTGATCCTTGCGTAGGTTTGGGGGTTTTTAATGGGCATAATAACTGAGGCTTACTGGTGGCATACTTGTTCAGTTTGAGGTTGTGCATGTTTGAATTGACATTTTGTTTTCTCATGACTTGTTTTATCGGGTATTTGGTTGCTTACTGGGGCATGCTATTTTCTAGCTCAGTTTGGGAGTGGCTTTGATTTGAGTTTTCTGTTGGAATAAGCTTCATTCTCAATGCTTCTCAATTGTGACTTTGCTTGAGTTGACACCTGTTCTTCATTGGGTTGCATGTTTGCATTAAATTTTGTTCTCATTTAGTTTGAATGATTTAGTTAGAAGCATTTTTCATTATCTGTTTCAATGATACTAACTAGCACCATCTTCTTTTTAGGTTTTTACAACCATGTCAAAGCGTCAAAGAGAAATTGTTGAAGCTGGGCCAAGTAACACTGATGACAGTGAAGCGATTCTAGTATATGACCTAGCCACTTTCATTTCTCAGACGACCTTTGACCACTTCTAGAAGCACTTGAGAAAGATAAATATCATACCGAAAAGGGGGTTCTATGACTTGAATGTGGTACGTTATCTGGCCATTTCACGCGCCACAGCTACTTTTCATTGGGCCACTTTTACTGAACATCCTACTAAAGAACCAGTAGCTGCAGTGGTTAAAGAGTCATGGACCTTGGCCCCCCTCCACTAGTCTATTCGTACCGAGAGTTGCAATTACCTGAGGAGCAAGGGGGCACCCCCTTTAGCACTGTGATGGATAATATCTGTGACTCTACCTTTCCTGTTCAGGTTCAGAGGAACACTGATAATTCAATCAGATTTATCAAGCAAGAAAGTTTGTGCCGTGAGCTGCGCCCATGGAATCACTTTATGTGTTTTTGTTTGCTTCCCACTGAGCATAAGTCGGAGATTTATCCCGAGCGCCTACATGCTTTATGCGATTCATAATCTTCTTCATGTGGACACCGCTCAGATACTTTATGATCAAATCCGTCTGTGCATCACCTCAAAGCTCAAGTCATTATTTTTTCCCTTCCTCATATGTCAGCTATGTGTGTAAGCGAAGGTGGCTTGGAAGGACACTGAAGTCCGAGTAAAGTTAAAGACCCCCATGACAGAGAGGGTAGTGCACCCTATCATGACTGGCCAAGAAAAGCGCAGGCGTGGTCCAGCCCAGCCTCCAATTACAACTCCAGCACCAGCCCCTACACTAGCTCTCGAGCCTACCCCTACACCTGTCCCACCACTTACCCCGGTGTTTGATGCTGCTTAGGCGGTTTCAGTTGATCAGTGCTTGGATATTATCTTTCAGAGCATTCACTGGTTCGCTTTGGTACAGGGGCGCCCAATGGATGACTTTCTAGTGTTGCCACCAATTGCTGCTCCACCAGTTTTAGCTTCCCCTCCACCACCTGCTAATGATACTGAGATGGGCGTTGATGAGGATGCTGACTTGTTTAATGAGGCCGATTTACTTTGAGGCACCAGGGCCTATTGCTTTCATGCTCTTTTTTGCTTTTTTTTTCTGTCTTTACTTTCAGTTCATTGTATGTACTTATTGGATACTTTCCTTCTTTTGTATACAGTAGGACACTGCATGACTTAGGTTTGGGGGAGAATTATTTTTTTTCCTTCTATTACTTGTTGAATCAGTTTTGATGATATATATGGACTTCCCTCTCATTCCTTTGCTTTTGCATTGAAGTTAGAACAGTTCATTTTATTTGGTTTGGATTATTATTTTGAATCAGTTATTATTTTGTTTTTGTTTTTGTTCTTTTGTGCAAATGGTCTTGTTTTGCTTTTCCAAATTTGTGGATCTGAGAGTGCTTGATTAGGATTAGTGAGATGCTTGAATTATGCTCTAAATTGATGAGTGTGTTGAGAGGCAAGTTGAACTTGTGCATGCTATAATTTTGATTTGACTATCCAATGATTGTGTGGATCACATATATGCCTCATTGCTTAGGAAATCACATGTAAAAATTTCAAATTTTGTGCTTACATTTTTTGCTATATTTGTGTATGAGTGTATTTCCCTATCGCATGTGTGATAGATCTTGGAATGTAAATGAAATGCATGAGTGGAGAAAATTTATAAAAGGCATGTGTATAGTCAATCTGCATCTTAGAAGCTTGTCTAATTCCTTTTCAAGGCGAAATCCTAGGTGATGTGTTTTCAAGGAAATGACTAGGGCAATTCTTTGGACCGATTGGGCCTTTCAAGCCAACCTTGACTGAATGAGTTCCCTAGTACCCCCTTTGAAGCCTAGTGTGCAGCCTAATTTTTCCTTCTTTAAATCGCATTTTTCCACCCTATTACCCCTGCATGTAAAAAATCATTTTACCCTTGATTACATGTCCCTTGTTGAATGCATGATCAGGCATTTTTGTTGAGTTGAGCCAAATCAAAATTTGCATGGTAATAAAAAATCAGGATCTTTTTGGAACAAACTCTTGTTAAAAATCAAAATAATAAAAAAGTAAAAAAAATGGAGAAATAAAAAAAAAAAAAAAAAGTATAAATAAAAAAAAGAAAAATAAAATATGTGAGCTGTACAAATGCAGCCTCTTTTGCAAAGAAAAAGAATGTGTTCATAAAAAAAATGGAATAAAGAGAGTTGATTTTTTTTCATATTGGATCTTTTTGTACATATTGCATGATTGGCTTGATTCAATGGAAGTGTATGATTGTGTGTTTGATATTTGATTTTAAATCCTTCCCCTTCCTTCTTAGCCATTACCCTTAGCCTCACATTACAAGCTTAAAAGACCCTTATGATTCTTGATATGTGTTGCCTACATTAGTAGAGATAGGGATGAAAGACATTCTTATGAGAGTGCATGTGCATTTTATAAATTCATCCATCTTGCTCTTCAAGATTAGGAAAGGATCTTAAACACATGAATTAGGGAAATTATTCATTCATATGCAAAAATTTGCATTCAAGGGTAATTATGATAATTGGGAAATTTGTTGCATGTATGAACCTTGTATGAGGTTGAGATATGATTTCTGAGGGTATGAATGATGATTGGAAGCTGGATATGCTCTAGTTCAATTTGCCCTATGTTTTCTGTTCTTTGTATTGGAGTGCATTCCTTCTTCCCTTGCTTAGTTTAGTTTGCTCAAGGACTAGCAAATCTCTAGGTTTGGGGTTGTGATAACTTCTGAAAATGAAGTTATTTCACTTGAATTTGAATGTATATAAGCATACTATCCTTAAGTTTTATAGGCCAAATGATCAATTCATGTAGGACTTTGATGATTTAAGCTTGTAATTGAGAATTGAATCTTTGAGGATTTTATTTAAAGAATTTGGATTGATCATGATTTGATGGACTTTGGCATTGTCTTAATGCAGGTATTCAAGATGGGAAGACCTTGGAAGGGATAAAGAAGCAAATAAGAGGTAAAATGAAGAAGGATGCAAGAGAGAAGCAAGGGCAGCCAACCCATGCCTAGGCGTGGAAAAATCACGCCTAGGCATGGCCCTTGTAGTATTTCAGGATTCGTAGGCAGAGAGCTCCACACCTAGGTGTGTAAAAGTCACACCTAGGCGTGACCAGCACTTGACACCACGTGCTTCATAACCACACCTAGGCGTGGGAAAAATCCTGATCCACAAAAATTAGCTTTTAATATCTGATTTTGGGGATTAGAAGGGGATCTTCTGTTTTTGACAAAGCATGAACTTCATAGAGAAAGGGAGAGGAGGAGAAAACTTTGGAAGATTGAGGTGATTCAAGTGAAGAATCAAGATCAAGGAGGAATATCAAGCATTGAATTATCACCATTCTTGTTCATTCTTTCCATTTTCTCTCTTTATTTGTAATTTGATGGGTTTCATAACTCCATTAGTTTTCTCTTCTTTCATGATGTGTAACTAAATCCTAATCTAGGGGCTCTCTAGGATCTTGTTATGGATTTGAATATCTTATAAATTTGTTGGGTTTCTATCAATGAAATTGGTTTTGTTCTTCCATATCTATGCTTAATGCTTGTTATTAATTGGCCATCAATTGCATGATTTTAGTATTCCAATTGAACTAGAAATAGGGTGTTGTGAATATGGATATAGTATGGTTGATGTATGTTCAATTACATTCTATTGGATTAAATGTGTTGATTAGCTAATGGGATGGACACATACCCATTAGTCATGCATAGCAAGTATTTGATTATTGGTCTCAATGAGTGATTCTTATGCTAATTCACATAGACACATAGTGGATTAACTAGGTTTCACATGGGTAATTGTCCTAGACATAGGCTTTTATCTATTGCTTGTTTTGGCTAATAAAGCCAACTCATTGTTAGATGCTTGTGAATTGCAAGTTATTCATTGAAGTAGCAAGTGAATAGGGACCCCAAGGCTTTAATCATTCTCATCTTTCTCTTGTGGAATTGGTGTTCGATACTTTCTCGCTTTGTTTCTTTTAATTTTTTATTTTAATTGCAACTCACTCTCACAATTTGATTGCTTAGATAAGAATTTATGGAAATTGGTTAAGTTTAGCATTTCTCTAGTTGTCAATCCCTTGGGACACGATACTCTAACTCTCATATATTACTTGTCGACCCATGCACTTGCGGATCACCAAAAACATGTAGCACCTTGGCTGCTGTCCTCTCCCCACTATAGTGTCCACCATACGAAGAAGAATGACATTGGTTCAAAATTTGTTCAACTTCCTCCATAGGCACACATCTCCTTAACATGAGGTCAGGGCACTGTTTAAACAAGAATAATTCATCCCAGAGATAGTGCCTGATGTAACGCCCCTTTTTGAGAGGGAACATCACATCATTAAATACAATGCAAAAAAGAAAACATAAATTAAGACCCGGTTCATTATATCATAATTAAACTAATTTGATTATAGTTGTGTAAATAAAATGATGAATATTTTTTTTTCTTCTTTATATGTATGTATAAATTTTTATTTAAATTGTAAGCGAAAAAACATAAAGACTAATCCACATATCCATGCAAAAGATACATCATTATATATATATATATATACTGTTTAAATACAGACTGTGAGTCCTTAATTACATCAAGGCTCATCAAAAAGAAGCCTAAGCTTTACAAGCCCCAAATATAATATACAGACCCCCAAAAAGAATATCAAGCCCTAAAAAAGGGATAGCCATTAGTGACTATCGATAGTATCAGCCCCTAAGAAGAGAAGGAAGGAACCGTGTCAGGATCCTCCTCAGGTTCCTCCTCAGGGTCTTCTTCGTCGGAGGAAATCCTCATCGGAGCCACCGAATTACGGGCCGGGGCTCGGGCAGTGGAGAGGAATGAATCCTCTTGTGGGGTGTAGTAACGATCACCCCACATGTCCCTAATGGACATGTAAAACTCTAAATATAGCCTAACACTGCAGGTGTAGATGGGCGGATCATAACGCCCCCAAGCCAGTGATACCGTCATGTCTCCCATGTAGACACAGCGATCCTAGTTGAAGTTAATGTGCCAGCAGTCTGGACCTCCGAGGAAGGCCAACCGCACATAATCCAAAAATCTTCGTGGACGTGTCGCTATGATCCAAAAGTAGGTACTAGTTGAAGTTGGGCCAAAAATCGGGGAACTCGTGAACTTCCCCTCCTTCGCCGCTGTCTTCAGATAATCTCATAAGTAAAATAGAATAGCAGAAAATACAGAAAAGAGGTAAGACATTCTGCATTCATTTCCTATTATGGCAGTAAAGAAACAATACAGTGCATGACGCCCATATAACATTTCAGGAATAATAGCTAGTATTAAAACAAAAAATAAATAATTTAGCAAATTTCTGAGCAGTTATGATAGTAATAAGACAACAGATTAAATTTTCTTATAAATAAGTAAACGTCAAATGATATGGCACATGCACATGGTACCAAAAATTCTACTCCATAGAGCCAGACACAAACATCGGAGAGAATGATCAAGAGATATGTCTGTATCATGGCTGCCGAGGCCTTCAAGTGCTAAAATTCTCTATTTATCAAAGTGTACATCGTGGCATTGTACAAGACATTCTACACAGATCTCGATATAGGACAGTGTCTCGGTCTGGATCGTCGGTGCATTTGCATCGGTCTGCCCCACGGACAGAAGAGCTACCAACTGTCCATTGCGAGGGACCCGCACCCCGACGCCCCCAAGGTCAACAAGTGACCTACACTTGTCTATTCGCACCTGCACATAGGTGTGATTCAACTCCTAGGCAACTTGGCCTTAACAATAGTCCAACAAACTTTTCAATGCATGTTTCAATCATGCTTATCATGACAAACTATATCAATCATGCTTCAAATGCATGTGGATTCAATGCATATATGTATATTCATATATGAAATCATAATCATATCATATCATGTCATATCATTTATCAACCAGGTTTGATCCCATTTATGGATCCACATCAGGCCAATAACAAATCTCACGGGTGCTCGCGTACTATTCAAAGTTATCATAAGAGTTAAACCCTAGTTTCATTATGTTTCTCACAACCTCACTCATACTCTTGTTCTTTCTTTGTTCAAATGACCACTCCAAACTATAAGTTAAAGACTTGTTCTTTACTTTTTCTATGTTATGAAATTCAAATTAAGCGTCTAGTTGTTCAATTAGTTAAGTTCATTTTAGTACAAAAACCTCATAATGAGTGCCCAATGAGACCGGGGGCCTCCAAGGGGCTAGAAAAGCCTAAAATCCTTCACCAGCTAAGTTACACGACCTTGAGGAGGTTACATGGCCACAATTTCACAGCTGTGCTGAAATACACGGTCATGCAAAAATGCACAGCCTAGGATTTATACGCCTTTGGAATTTCTACAGAACACACCCAGACCATTTTTTGGCACGCTTGGATTACACGGTCGTGCGCCCTCACACGGCTTGGGCCGTGTAATCCTCTGTAAATGCAAAAAATCACCCAAAATCATTCTATTCTTTATACAATCCAAGATCTATCAACATACATCTAAATCATATTATTCAAACAATCTATACACAACCAAAATCACTCAAATAAATGGGTATCCCATAAATGGGTTTCACCCCATCAACACAACATCAAGTTTCTCACCACCAAAATAGGTTGAAGAGAATAATCTTCCTCTTACCTAAGGGAAAAACAAAGAAAACAAGCTCCTTTCTCCTTTGGAAATTCGTCCTTCACCACCCCAAAATCCTTAAAGTGTTCAAATCCATAAAAATCAAAATCAAACCTTCGAAATGGTATCCATAGTCACCAAAGTGACCATGGACCACGAAAAAGAGATGAAAGAATGAAAAGCTTTAATCTTTTACCTTAAAGCTTTAAGCTTTGAGCTTCAATGGTGGAAGAAGATGAAAGCTTTTCAAGAAATCTTCAACTAGAAGGTTGTTTAGAATGTAGTGGAGGTTAAGGAAATGTGGTTGTTTGAAATTTTTGTGATGGTGGAGGGCATGGAGAGCTACAGCCATGTGGTATGGTGTAGAGAGAAAGAGGATAAAATGAGAGAAAGATGAAAGTAGAGAGAGAAGTGGATAGTAGAAGAAAGATGATGACCTTTTTGATTTTTTTGAAATTAGAATAGAATAGTTAATTTAGTGAAACACATTATTTTGGCTCCAAAATGGAGCATGCTTCCGTGTGGGAGTGGGAGGGAGGAGAGAGAAGGTGAAGCTTCTTTGAGAAGCTTGAGAGCTTTTCCAATAAAGAAGGATTTGATTAGACATAAAGTATATTACATTTGGATAGGATAATTAGGTGATGAAGTAATTAAAATAATAAGGTGATTAGGATTTTACTACAAGCTATTACCTAATGGATAATTGTTACAGTGAACAAAGTTAGTATTAATTATCCAACGGATAATAAAGCGTATCGCAAAATTTTACTTAACAGTACGTACAAAGATTTTATTTATCAGATAAAATCTCGAAAAATGTAAACTTCGTAAACTGTGTCCGAGGTTTAGTAAGATCTCCCATCGACGCTTCCATAGTTCAAAGTTTATCAGCCTCAGGGAAAACATTTTGTTTTCTCGGCTCCGCTCAGCGCGTATGTAAAACGAGGAATATATTAAAATATTTGACGTTTCCAGAAAATTTTAAAAAAATTCTCAAAAATCATAAATATTATAAAATAATTATTTATGATGAAACAAATAATTTTTGGGGTGTTACACCTGACATCATGCAAGAACTTCTTCTTCTGCAGAGAGGCAAGATCCGGAGGCAACATACCACCCACTATGTGATTCACAATGTCAGCGTACCAAGGGTATGGACAAGTTACTATAGCAAAGAGTTACTCATCAGAGAATGCCTCATTAATTGTGATTGGTTCAACTTAATATTCCTTATTTTCCAATCTAGAGAGGTGATCTACAACTTGATTCTCTGCCATTTTCTTATCCCGAATCTCTAAATCAAATTCTTGCAACAACAAGACCCAACGAATCAATCGTGGTTTTGCATCCTTTTTGCTTACCAGGTATTTAATTGCGGAGTGATCCATGTAGACTATCACCTTAGTGCCCACTAAGTATGCCCGAAACTTATCAAATGCGAAGACAACTGCCAGAAATTCCTTTTTTGTTGTTGTGTAGTTTAGTTGTGCATCATTGAGAGTTTTCCTTGCATAGTATATGGAGCGAAATACCTTATCCTTCCTCTGCCCTAAAACTGCACCAACAGTAGAGTCACTAGCATCACACATTAATTCGAAAGGCAATTCTTAATCTGAAGTGATTATCACCAAGGTTGACACTAGTCTCCTTTTTAGTTCCACAAATGCATCCAGGCATGATTCATCAAAGTTGAACTGGATGTCCTTCTCTAATAAGTTACAAAGGGGCTTAGAAATTTTGGAGAAGTCTTTTATGAATCTCCGGTAAAAACTGGCATGAGCAAGAAAGCTGTGAATTCCTTTTACTGCATTTGGTGGAGGAAGTTTGTCAATCACCTTAATCTTTGCCTTGTCAACCTCCAACCCCTTGATAGAAACCTTATGGCCAAGAACAATGCCCTCTTAAACCATGAAATGGCATTTCTCCCAGTTTAGGACTAGATTGGTCTCTTCACATCTTTTCAACACAAAAGAAAGAATCTGCAGACAACTATTGTAAAAATCTCCAAACACTGAAAAATCATCCATAAAGACTTCCACGCCATGCTTAATCATATCCGCAAAGATAGCCATCATGCAACGCTGAAAGGTTGTTGATGCATTACATAACCCAAATAGCATTTTTTGGAAAGCAAACGTACCATAGGGACATGTGAATGTTGTCTTTTCTTGATGTTCAGGTGCTATGGCAATTTAGTTGTATCCAGAGTAACCATCAAGGAAGCAGTAATAAGTTTTTCCAGCCAATCTATCCAACATTTGGTCAATGAAAGGGAATAGGAAATGATCCTTCCGGGTAGCTTTATTCAATTTTTGGTATTCCATGCATATCCTCCATCCAGTGACCTTGCGAGAAGGGATAAGCTCATTATTTTCATTAGTAACCACCTTCATACCTCCTTTCTTGGGAACACATTGGACTAGAGAAACCCACGGACTATCGAAAATAGGATAGACTATGCCAGCATCAAGCCATTTAATTATCTCTTTCCTCACCACTTCCTTCATTATTGGATTCAATCGCCTTTGGTGCTCCATAACTCCATTTAGATTATCCTCCAACAGAATCTTGTGCATACAAATGGAGGGGCTAATGCCATGAATATCAGCAATAGTCCATCTAATGATATGTTTGTACTTCTAGAGTACACGAAGAAGTTTCTCCTCTTGCTCATCAGTGAGTGATGATGATATGATTACTGGTAAGGTAGACATTGTTCCCAAGTAAGCATATTGCAAGTGATTCGGCAAAGGTTTCAACTCAAGCTTTGGGGGTTCCTCAATAGAAGGCTTAGGCAACTCCTTAGATGCTTGGAACTCCAGAGGCTCAAACTTGGATGACTTGAAATACTTAAGAAGAGCATCAAACCATCTAACAAAATCAAGTACAACATCCCTAATATCATCTTCCTGGTCAGTTGAAGTAGTCAATGCTAATGTAAGAGGGTCATCAGGAAAGTTAGCATGAAATGCATCAACAATTATATTATCAAGCATGCCTATATATGAACACTCTTCAGGATCATGAGGAAATTTAATTGTCTTAAAAATGTTAAAAGTTACCTCCTAATCCTAAACTCTCATAGTCAATTCAACTTTTTGGACGTCAATGAGTGTTCTTCCTATGGCCAGAAATGGTCTGCCAAGGATTAGAGGCACCTTTCGATCTTCCTCCATATCTAGAATTATGAAGTCTGCAAGGAATATGAACTTGTCCACCTTGAGTAAGACATCTTCAACAATTCCCTTCAGGTAAGAGTAGGATCGATCCGCTAATTGAAAGGTAACTGATGTCAGCTTACATTCCTTTAAACCTAGCTTCTGGAAAATGGATAGGGGCATGAGATTAATACTTGCCCCCAAGTCATACAAGGCTGTCCACAGAATTTTTCTCCAATTGCACATGGAATTGTGAAGCTTCCTGGATCTTTCAATTTTGGAGGAAGCTTCTGTTGCAAAATAGCACTGTACTCTTCTAACAATGCCACTGTCTTAAACTCACCCAGTTTCCACTTTTTAGACAATATATCATTCATGAACTTCATATAACTAGGCATTTGTTCTAATGCCTCTACAAATGGAATGTTTATTTGAAGCTTTTTGAAGACTTCCAAAAATTTCTTGAGCTATGCATCTATTTTATGCTTGGCAAAGTGATTAGGAAACGGCAAGGCAGGAGAAGTGCTTTCTTCTTTCTTCTTGATTTCTTCCTTATTTGGCTCATCTTTGCTCTTGGCAATCACATTACTCCTTTGGTCTTCCTTGTACACAATCTCTTCTTCTTGTGTCACCTCAGCATCATCAACAAGCAGTTTGATCTTGGGATTCCCTTCTATGTTCTTCCCACTTCTAAGGGAAATAGCTTTGCAATCCTTTGGGTCACCTTTTGGATTACTGATGGTGTTACTTGGAAATGACCCCGGAGGTTGATTGTTGATAGCATTTGCCAATTGCCCCATCTGTGTTTCCAATGCTCTCATTGAAGCTGTTTGGCTTTGAATCATTGCATCATTTATAGCCAAGTGAGTATTGGTTTTAGACATATAAGTATCAGATTTAACCATAAACTACATGAACATGTCCTCAAGTGATGGTTTCTTCTCTTGTGGTGGTGGTTTTGCTTGTGAAGAGAAACCGAGAAGATAGTGTGGTCTCTCATTTCCAGCTGATGAAGAAGTTGCTCCTTGTTTATCCCTCCATGAAAAGTTTGGGTGATTCCTCTACACAGGATTATACTGTTGTGAATAGGGGTTATTCTGAGGAAGACGATAGTTTCCCACATATTGAGCACTCTCCATATTAGATGGGCATCTATCTATTGCATGGTTATCCCCACATCGGTCACACAACACGAATGGGCTTTGATGGGAGCTTACACCCAACCTGTCCAACTTGTTAGCAATTGCAGCCACTTAAGCAGAAAATGACGTAATTGCATCTACATCATGCACTCCAGCCACCCCTTTTTGGGGTATTTCTTGCAGATGGCCATTGATAGCTATTAGCGGCTAATTCCTCCAATAATTGGTATGCCTTATCAAATGATTTGCTAAGCAATGAACCACTGGAAGCTGCATCCACAATTGGACTGTGGTGAGGCAGTAAGCCCTTATGAAATGAATAGATTTGGTGCAATGATGGTATCTCATGGTGAGGACACATTCTCAGAAGATCCTTGTACCTCTCCCAGGCTTCATACAAGGATTCAAATTCAACTTATGTGAATGAGGTGATATCATTCACCATCTCCGCAGTCTTGGCAGGTGGGAAATATTTGTTCAGAAACTTACCATATACATCATTCTAAGTGCTTATAGACCCTGCTGGAAAAGATTGCAACCAGCTCTTGGCTCTATCCCTGAGAGAGAAAGTTAAGAGCCTTAAAAGGATGGCATATTTAGAAACACCATTATACTTGAAAGTGTCGCATATCTCCAAGAAATTTGACAGATAAGCATTTGGGTCTTCACTTGGCAAGCCACCAAATTGCATTGATGTTTGTATCATCTATATGATGGCAGGCATGATTTCAAAATTATTGGCTCGAATAGGAGGCCTTGTGATACTCAATTGAAAATTACCCATCTGAGGAGTAGTAAACTCCCTCAAAGGCCTTGTGTGATCATTGTGATCCGCCATTGTAAGTGTACCCAAAACAGACAAAGAATGAAACTTGAATTAAAATGAAATAAAAGAAAAACTTGAACTAGAACTAATCAAACTTGTTATCAATATTAGTAAAGCATAAATTAGCCATAATCCCTGGCAACGACGCCAAAAACTTGTTGACCACCTTTGTGTACCGCAAGTGTACGGGTCGTGTAAGTAATAAAGTGGGAAGTTAAGTTCGTTCCCTCGAGGATTAGGATTAATATCTAAGCTAACTATTAACTATTAGTTTAAGAAATTTTATTCAAGGACATTCAAATAAGGAGAAAATGTGTGAATTAATTAAAAGACTAGAAAGCTTTAATAAGAGATTAAGAGTCAAGGATTGGAGAATAGGGACTCCTTTTTCACTAACTATTCCACTTGATAATATGTAACCAATGCGAGCATTATGCATGAATGAATTTGTTGGCATAAGAAACTCCACTAGCTAAAAGCCTATGTCTAGGTGAATTAACCCTATGTTGTTTACCTAGCTCACTATGTGTCCATGAAAACTAGAGCAAATTTCATTCATTAAGATTGATTTTTAACAATCGCCATGCATGACCAAAGGGTATATTTCTATCCCATTAGCTAATTAACCCACTCATCCATTAGAATGAAATTAAACATGTATCAACTATATTCATGATCTAAAACCTAAATCCCTATGTCTAGTTCAATAGATTCAACCAAAACACAATAAATGTTGGCTACATATTCATGAACATTAAGAGAAATATGGATGAACAAACCACATCATCATAAATGAATCACAAGGTTACAAAATCATCAAGTTTACATAGAAAGATCCAAAGGAATCCCTAAAATTAACTTAGCTAGCCATGGAACACGAAAATGCCACAGCCATTTTCATGCCCATGCCCTAGAATGAGAGAGAGTAGAGAGAAAAGAAGGGAAACATTATAATGTTGATGTTTGGAAGAATGATCCTCCTTGAAATATGGTGGATTCCACTTCTAGTCCCTTCAAAGCTCTCCAAAATGCCAACAAATGAGCCCTAGGTGCATTTTCTCATGACCCAAAACTCTCTTTTCTTTCTAATCAGGGGGATTAGTGGCTAATGGTGGTACCTAACCGGCAAAGAGGCCATATGGTGGGAATGGTGGCACCTGGATTTCCTTAGAACTAGTAACTGAGGGTCGAGTAGTGTAGTTTGGGTAAATGATAAGCAACATCATAACTCCTTGAGGATTAAAGCCTTGAAATTACAAAGAGATTGGAGCGAAACCAGATAGGTGAAGAGGTATGGCCAAATGTTCTTTGTTCACAACTGAGGGGTTCCTATTTGTGCTGTTTATATTTTCCATGGACTGTAGTGTAACATCCTAAGTTTTAAAACTGTAGAATATTCGGTATATACTTCAGTAAATAGAATTAGGCATATCACTTCTAACTTTTACCCATTAGATTACCATAGATTAACTATACACATTGGTATATAGAAAGAGCCTTGGGAGAAAAGGTAAAGAGTATAAGAATTTATACAACTGAAAAACTTGTTCTTAACTTATACGTTTAGTACAAATATCTAAAAATGTACAGCATAAGCCATAAGGGCATAAGTACAACCCATAAGGCATAAAACAAAACTATAATGTACAACGCATAGCTATTCTAATACATCATCTTCGTTTCTTATCCTTGGAAGGAACTTGACCTAGATTTAGTATGAAAATAAGCAAGGGGTGAGAATTCACAATTCTAATTAATAAAATTTGATAATCAATCATTCATGTCATTAGAAACACAACCCTAATAAATAAGGAGTAAGATATACTCTTAAAAAGCTTTTGAGGTTCATCTTTAACAAATAAAGGAACCAGGCTAAATAAATATCCATGGCTTAACAACAAAGGAACCAAGCTCATTACATATCCATGGGTCAATAAAGAAACCAAACTCAACTTATATCCATGGCTCAATAAAGAAACCAAGCTTAACTTATATCCATGGCTCTACAAAGGAACCAAGCTAAACTTATACCCATGGCTCTACAAAGGAAGCAAGCTTATGTCCTAGATATATTTCTATGGCAATTCACAACCATTGGGGGCACAAAGGCTTATAATTTTACATATATGCTAGGTGGTCATTTCCTTCATGAAATATCCAAATTAGTGTCTTAACTCACACTAAAAAGTATACATAGAGGATCCCAACAAATAGGGATCTCCATTTTCTCATAAATAAAATAGGGGACAAACTATTCTTGGGCACTTAATTGCTTAGCTTTCCAACGCTTAGGCCCTCCATGACAGCAAAACTCTCCCAGTTTTTCTATCATTGGATGCTTAGGTGCCCAACTTCTGAGCAATCAGTCGCCCAACACTTTGGCTTTCTAGTCATGAGCGATTAGGCGCCCAACATGCTTCTGCTCTCTGGCCTTGGGTGATTAAGTGCCCAACATCAAACTTCTTATGTCTTGTTCTATTAAATTCTCAACCAAACTTAGACCCCCAAAGACAGACTCTAAGTGGTTTTTAACCTCATACAAGGTCTCTAAGCATGTTGTAATATTCATGCACAAACTTAAATCACTAACATAGTGAAAACATGAATCAAATGCAACTCTTTCATACCTATTTTCCATACCTTAAGCTAATGGAAAAACAAGGATATAAACATGTTCAAAATCATAACCATGCTTAGAATAAGCCATGACCACTCCATTTCAAACTATTGGAGGCGAGAACTAAACAAGGAAACCACATATGCCTCTTGAACCCATTTTTACCTAAACAAGCATGCACCAAGCATCAAAAAGGTATAGAGAGAGAAAGAGTTATCCAAGAACAAACACCCCTACCTCAAGTTGTGTGGTTGATACTTAAGCTTTGGTCTTCCTTCTCTTTTCTTCTTTTCCTTTTCTTTCTTTCCTTCCTTGGCTTTCTTTCTCTTTTCTTTTCCTTCTCTTCCTACTGAACCAGAACATGAGAGATGAAAGAGAATGAGTAAAAGTAAAGTCAAAGATGAAAGTTGGGAGGTGAAGAGCAGTTGAGATATTTTGCTGAAAACATTATATCTCTTAGGAATACTTTGATCTTACAAAATCGAGTTTCCTAACTTGCATAGGTATTATAGAAAATCTTAGGATTCATCTCAATCCTAGTTTTATTATTCCATAACTTTCCATACACCTAAAACTGTCACTTAGATTTTATTACTCTTTCTTAAGTTAAATTAAACTTAAGGAAATAAGCTAAGAGGCTTGCAGGTATCTACCTTAACATGTACTCATTACCAGAAAATTCCCCATACTTTACTTGATTTCTTCATAATTTCTCATAATTTTTTCAATATATCTGTCTATTTAATCTGGTCCTTAAACAATTACACAGTGTTGTTAAAAATACCAAATTAACTCAGTTAATTCCCAGAAATTAACTACATCATCTTCAATCCATTTGTGACCTAAGAACAAATTCTTCATATATATTTCCCTCATCTAAGTAGTTTATGCTCAAACCTGAGCTATTATAAGCTAATTTTTGCATTCATCATTATAGCAAAGTGTATAAACTAACTCAGACGATCACTAGAAATAATAGGCAATTCATACAAATGTTATAGTACCTCAATAACCATATTCAAGACTAATAGATTGAGTTTTAAAATTTTGTCCTCAAAATTGCTTACCTTATTAAAATAACTATGGATAGTCCTGTCTCATATGAGACTTCAACTCTCAAGTAGCCTCCTCAGTGCCAATTCCATCCTGTTAGGAATTACGAGAACAAAAGCACAGTAGAAAATGAATTCCCACCAAGGATCTATGCGAAAGGGGGGTCATGATTCATGATTTTAAGTTTACCTCTTAAAGTCATAAGAAAAAAAATGATCAATGCAAATCACCAGCACCGCAGCGACGACGATGCCTCTACATTATCAACATGAACAGACTTATAAATGTCCAATGTCTACAATCTTGGACTCCCATGTCTCTAGCACAGTGCTAGCTGCGAAGAGAAGAGAAACCTGTTATTCTCTCACTCATTATTTTTGTTAGGGTGCGGCTAGGGTTCGTGATGCATACCTTGACAGCCCCTTAGCAGCGCTATTTATAACAATGACTGCCTTATGCAAGTGAGAGTAGCAGTAGGGCTAGTTGGGCTACCTTGGACTTATCTGTTATGAGTCTAGCCCATGAAAGAATCCCAGTCCAACTTGGATTCTCATTGCTCCAATTCAATCTGCTCTATGTGTGTGACCCTGCAGGCTATCATGACGATGGAAGTAATATTAAAATCCTATTTTAATATTACAAGTAGTGAGCAGTATCTAGCAACATATCGCTGCTACCCAAGTAATGAGAATGTTAGTGATTTGACATAATCTTTCTGTAATCAATGTTTTCGTGTAGTTTAGTCCTTTTGTCTAGATATCTAGATTGAACACAAGGCATGAAATGTGTCACCTTTTGTATAGTTCAATCTTCCATTTCCTGATACTCAAGTAAACTTAGTAATAACAAATGAGATCAATATCTCATATTGACTTATTTGAGCATGGTCATGTATTTCGTAGTCTCACTCAATCAAGGGACCAAAAGATATCACTCTTGTTATGTAGGAAGGACAAATCCCATCTAGGTTACTCACATCCCTCTACATGATTCGGGGTATGTCCAATAACCAACTTTATAATCACCTTGTTACAGATGATGTTTGATGGCATTAAAATATACAACTCCTCATGTAGGAATCATAGTGATTTTAGGTCAAAGAACCACATACACCATTATCACTTTTAGAATCGCTTATGACACTCATGTAACAATCCAGACAATGCTCTCATAGTGGGTTAGTCCAATACATCATTACTCTAATATGTACCCATGTGAAGACTTGATATCTCATATCCATGACCCATGAGATGTGGTCATCAGCCTATGCACATACTAGTCTCAATGCATTATTGTTGTCCTAATTAATGCTTGACTAGGGACATTTAAGAATAGTTTTCTGATTCTATCCAATAGGATCTCATGATCAAGTCATCCACTTGATGTCCTATGGCATTAAACTTACAATTCTAAGGACTTTATTATGTTATTATAAATAACACAATAAATGAAATGCCCGATGTATTAAATAAATAGCATAATACAATGTAAGCAAGTACAATCAAAATAAATTGGCCTCGAGGGCATACACCAACACATCCTATATGACCTCCACTAGAGAAATTTTCTTTCCTCTAAGCTCTTTGGTTTCTCTATCCCTAATCCTCACAAGTGGCATTACATAAGACAAATCATCTCTTAAATGCACTAATTCATTTTCTATAATGTGTGAAAGATCTGGATTATATTTTTTGAGTTGTAACACATGAAAAACATTGTGAAAATTGGATAGTTTGGGAGGAAGGGCTATTTGGTAGGCCACGGGTCCTATTCTGTTCAGAATCTGGAAGGGACCAAGAAAGTGAGGGTTTAATTTTCTTGTTTTCAATGCTCTACTAACCCTTGTTGTAGGAGTGACTCTTAAAAACATATATTCTCCTTCTTCAAACTCGAGAGGCCTTCTCCTCTTATCAACATAATTTTTCTGCCTACTTTGAGTAGTAACCAACCTATCCTTAATCATTCTTATTTGCTCTGTGGTCTGTTCAACCAACTTAGGACCTGGGATTGTTCTCTCTCCTGCCACATACCAACATAAATATGACCTACACTTCCTACCATATAAAGCCTCATATAGTGCCATACCTATGCTGGTGTAGTAGCTATTATTGTAGGCAAACTCCACTAAAGGTAAGAATCTATCCCAACTCCCTTGTTGCTCAAGTACACATGCTCTAAGCATATCCTTAAGAGTTTAGATAGCTATCTCTGTTTGCCCATTTGTCTAGGAGTGGTAAGCTGTGCTGAGACTAAGTTTAGTCCCAAAGGCTCTTTGCAAGGCTTCTTAAAATCTAGATGTAAATCTAGGATTTCTATCAAATATTATACTTATGGGAATTCTGTACAACCAAACTATTTCTTATAAGTACAATTGAGCTAATTTATCTAGAGAAAAGTTAGCTCTAATTGGAAATAAGTGGGCAGATTTGGTCAATTTATCCACTATGACCCAGATAGCATCAAACCCTAGCTAAGTTCTAGGTAACCCTATTACAAATTCCATTATGATATTATCCTATTTCCATTCAGGGATTTCTAAAAATTGTAAAGGTCTAGAGGGTTTCTGGTACTCTAGCCTAACCTCTTGGCAAGTTAAGCACTTGGACACAAAATTCGCTATGTCTATTTTCATCTTAGGCCACCAAAACATCTTCCTAAAATCTTGGTACATCTTTGTGGCTCCGGAATAGATGGTATACCTACTATAGTGAGCTTCCTCTAGGATCCTTCTTTTGATTTCGGATTATCTTGGAATATAAAGTCTATTCTTAAACTTAATCATTTCATCATTTGCTATGTTAAAATTCTTTTTATTACCTAACAGAATTTGCTCACTTAATTCCTTAAGAGCCTCATCCTCTACTTGAGCTTTTAAGATCTGAATCCTTGAGTTACTAACTATGTCCACTTTACTCACACAGAAACTATGTGGTGACACAGTCACTGCTAAACTTAAGTTCCTAAAACTCTCCAAAAGTTCACTTTCTTGAACCATCATCTAGGACACATGTACGAATTTCCTACTTAGTGCATTAGCCATTACATTGGCTTTACCCGGGTGATACTTCAACTCAAAGTCATAGTCTTTTAAAAACTTCATCCATCTCTTTTGCCTCATGTTCAGTTCCTTTTGGTCAAACAAATATTTTAAACTTTTATGGTCACTGAACACCACAAACTAGACTCCATAAAGATAGTGTCTCTTGATCTTTAAGAAAAACATTACAACTACTAATTCTAGGTCATGGGTAGGGTAGTTCTCCTCATGAGGCCTCAACTGTCTGGATGCATAGGCGACAACTCTCCTATTTTGCATCAGAACACACCCTGAACCCTTCTTTGAAGCGTCACAATACACTTTAAGTCCTCTTGAGGATTTAGAATTACCAAAATAGGTGTAGTGGTCAACCTTTGTTTTAACTATTGAAAACTATCCTCACACTCCTATGTCCACTCAAAAGAACTGCCTTTCCTAGTTAACCTAGTCAAAGGTAGCGCTAACTGAGAAAATCCCTTAATGAACCTCCTATAGTATCCAGCCAGGCCTATAAAACTTCTAATTTCGGTCACTGTGGTTGGCCTTTCACATTGTACCACTACCTCAATCTTATTAGGGTCTACTGAAATTCCCCTTTAAGAAATCATATGGCCTAAAAACTATACTTCCTTAAGCCAAAATTCACATTTAGTCAACTTGGAAAACAACTTCTTCTCTTTGAGGATTTCCAAAAATACTCTAAAATGCTACTCCAGTTCCTCAATCATCCTTGAATAGATAAGGATATCATCTATGAAAACCACTACAAAATTATCTAGGTAAGGTCTAAAGATTCTATTCATGTAATTCATAAACACAGCAGGTGCATTAGTTAACCTAAAGGACATTACAAGGTACTCATAATGTCCATACCTAGTTCTAAAATCAGTTTTAGGGATATCCTCTTCCCTAACTCTTATTTGATGATAACCAGATCTTAGGTCAATCTTTGAGAAAACCAAAGCTCCTCTTAGTTGATCCATAAGATCATCTATTCTAGGTAACGGATACTTGTTCTTGATGGTCACCTTATTTAACTGCCTATAATCCACGCACAGTCTCATACTATTATCCTTCTTCTTTACTATGAGAACAGGTGCTCCACATGAAGAAATACTAGGCCTGATGAATTGTTTGTCTAATAACTCTAGAGGTGCTATTCTATAAGGAGCTATAGATATAGGTCCGGTTCTTGACACTAAATCTATAGTAAACTCTATTTCTCGCTCGAGTGGCAACTGAGTTATATCATTCAAAAATATCTCAGGATACTCCCTCACCACAGGTATACTGTCTAGGTTCTGCTCAACATCAGCATTCAAAGAAAAAAAAAGAACATATCCTTGAGTCCCTTCTACTAAATAGTTGTTAACATGATTAGTATTTAAATACACTGACTCAGAAGGAACAACACCAGAAGGTACATCATACATGAATATTAAGGTCTTATTTGAACAATTTAACACAACATGGTTCGTGGACAACCAATCCATGCTAGGGATAACTTCAATATTAAGAAGGGGTAAACAAATAAGTTTTACAAAGAAAATTATATCTTTAATTTTTATACAACAATCAAGACAAACATTAGAAGTTACAACTGGTTTTCCTATGAAGGGTGGACACCAACAAGTCATAAGAAAGTTCATTCTTAGGTAAATCTAGCATCCTCACACAATCATAAAAAATAAAGGAGTGGGGTGATCCTGAATCATACATTACAGTTAAGAAATGATTGTTAATTATGCATTTACCTTGAACAAGGTCTGGAGATTGAGCCACCTCCTTTTCACTTAGAGTATAAACTCTCCCTCTGGCTTGAGGTCTAGGATTGGGCACAGCTCCCTGTCTCTGTTGGCATTCTTTAGCAAAGTGTCCAAGTTGGCCACACATGTAACACACTAACTTGCCTGCTAAGCAAGGCCTGCCTCTGTGTTGATTCCCACATCTAGCACACCTAGGCCCCTTGGGATCCACTTGAACCTACTTGCCTTAATCTTGAGGATAGTTGGGTCTAGAAGTACCCTTCGTGAATCTCTCATCCATTCTTTTCCTCTTTTGAAAACTTTGTGATTTTTGTTGGGGTTGGGGTTTAAGATCATCGGATTCCATAATTCTGCACTTATTTACTAAAGAAGAAAAATCGCTAATCTCCAAGGGCCTTATTTCCTTCTTAATATCATCTTTCAAACCAGACTCAAACTTCACACATTTTTAATTTTCATCTGGGTTATACTTAAAGTAAGAGGAAAACTTGGACAATTCCTCAAACTTAGCTACACATATTGCCCTGCCAATAAACCCCCTTTTTCTAACTTTAGAAACTCTACCTCCTTATCTTCTTGTAAATTCTTTGGAAAATACTTACCTAAAAAGATCGTCCTAAACACTTCCTACAAAATTTGAGTCCCTGTTGCTTCTATTAACCTTCTAGCATTCTTCCACCAATGCTCTGCCTCCCCCTTTAACATATAGGGGGCAAAAGAAATTCTCTGCTCATTAGTACACTCCATCTCCTCAAAGATTTTCCCCATTTCACTCAACCATGTAACACCCCGAAATTTCTTTCTTTTTGTTATTTGTGTTTTTAGGATTTTTTGTGATTTTTTTGAATTATTTAATTTATTTTGACTATATTATTATTATTTTTGGATTTCTATGAGTTTGAAGCGGTGCCCGAAAAATTTTTATTTTTCGGGACCAAAAAAATTTTGACTGTTAACGCGGGGCTGGAGGAGCTTACTAAACCCAAAACCAGGAATAGATTTCGAAGTTTTTCTTTTTTTGAGATTTTATTTGACTGATGAAATCTAGGTGCTTTCTATTATCCATTGGACAATAACCACTGATTTTCTAGTAGTAGCTTTTGTACATTGGTTAATATCTACTGGTAAATATCTAGTTAGATGATTAGTTATGAGCCTAGTCATAACCTTTCATCTTTTCTTTTCATGACTCACTTGTTTTTGAGCCAATAAGAAGAAAGCTTCCAAGGGAAGCTTGTATGGAGTCAAGTTTAGTGGCTATGACTCATGAAGGTGAACCAATGAGGAGCAAGCTTGAAAATAAGCTTGGAGGAGAAGCTTTGACCACTCAACACCATGAAGACTACACGGCTAAGAGGAACTTCTAGGACAAGCTTAGGAGACCAAATTGGTTACTTAACTCTCTTAAGTTTATCTTGTCTTGTTTTAAGAAACAAACTATCAAAAACTCTCTCTTTATCTCTCCTTTGTAAGTTTCAACTAGCACCTTAAATTTTCTCTTCAATCTTGATCAATTCAAAATAACCACATATCTTGAATCTAAACACTATTTGGAGATACTTTCATGTTGAGAGTTTCTTCAAATTCAACCATTTTCAACCATTTTCTCAAAGCTTAAAGTTTGAGGGTTTTAGGTAAAGTTCTTGATCTTCACTTCTAAATTTCATTCTCAAGTTCTAAACCATAATCTTGATCCATGGTCATCTTATTTGAAGCCCTAGATTTTAATAATTGTATGTTTGATTTGTTTTAAGGATCTTTTTGGAGGTAGAAGTTACTTCAAGAAGCAACAAAGGAGTTTTTGATCATCACTAAAGGTAAGAGGGAGATTAACCTCATCAACCATCTTGGTGGTGAGAAAGGAAATTTGTGGTTTGTTGGTAAAAAATCCATGTGGGGATTTATTCACTTGTTTGTGTGATTTTAATAGTTTATGCTTGTTTGGCTATATGTGATTATATGTTTTTGATAGTATGCATGAAATTACTATAGTAGAAATTGATGATTGAAATGCTTTACATGCTTTGAATCATGTGTGAAAGGCAAGATTTTTAGTCCCAAAGACCACTTATAGCTCATGGCCATTTAGCCCAAAAAGGGGTATCCAAGGCAAAAATATTTTATGAAGTGAAAACCTAGATGATTAGGTGATAAGAAATTGATTTAAGGGCTTACAAGTTAAAAAGAAGATGAACAAAAATTTTATTATTTGAAAAGAGTTGATTTTCGGCCAAGATAATAGAAATAAGTTTGAAAAATGGTTGGAAATTTAAAGTATTTTATTTAAGAAAATTTTAGTAAAAGTAATGGAAAAATATTTTTCCAATGTCTTGATTTAATTAAAATATTATAGATTTTTATGAAAAATGTTAGAAAATATCACTTAGAGGAGATTTGGTAAGAAAATATTGGAATTAAGGTTTAAATTTTATATTAAACATATAAAGTCTCAAAATTAAGCTTAGAATGTCAATAAACGTTTTACGCTATTAAAAAGTATTGATAAACCTCGTGCGATTCAAAAACGTGGATTTTTGAGTTACGTGATTAAGAAAATGTTTTAAAATTTTTACGCGATTGAAAAATGATGTAAGAATGTTATATGTTTTAGTGACATAACAAGAAGTGTTATGCGATTGTGAAAATACAGTAAAAATACTTCGCGATTGGGAAAAATAGCAAATTGTTGTCAAGCCGATGTACTGGACCCAGAGACGTTAGTTGACGATTTAGCCTAGTGGTGGCTTGATTTTACATGGAAGTCACGTAGTTATTAATTATTGATTTATTAAGTCATTCGATCATGCATTGTGAAAGTCATTGTGACTTTGTTTGTTAAGGTTGTATGCCTAGGAGATTGAATTACACCTTTGTATGGGTGTGAATTGCATAGTGAATGTCAATAACTGATCTTGGGGGCGTCGGGGCACGGGTATCCCACAAGTGGCT
Organism: Ormosia semicastrata; assembly: GCA_029884595.1. Classification (NCBI taxonomy): domain Eukaryota; kingdom Viridiplantae; phylum Streptophyta; class Magnoliopsida; order Fabales; family Fabaceae; genus Ormosia; species Ormosia semicastrata. The sequence continues at coordinate 34,215,370 of JAQQTO010000044.1, read as the reverse complement.
AGTTAGTAACTCTATTGTGCGATGGAGACTGATGCATATGCACCGACGATCTCGATGAGACATTATTCCTATTCTTGATCTAGTGTAGAATGTCTTGTATAAGCCATGATGTGTACGCTAATAATTTTGAAGCACTTGAATTGAGGCTAACGATATATGGACATATCTCCCGATCATTATCTCTGATGTCTAGTTTTAGCTCCGTGGAGTAGGGGTCGGTTCATTGTACATTTGCTTAGTCAATAAACATGTTTTTGTGATGTATGTTCGTTGAATTATCTGTTGATAAATATCATGACTGTAATTGTTAATTCTGTACTATATGACTTTATTGTTATTGTTGTTTTCTTTGCTGCCATATTGGTATGTGATGTAAGGGATCTCACCTATTTATGGTATTGTTCTGTTTGTTCTATTTTATGTTTATGTTCTATGAAGACTGTGATGGCAATAATGAGGGATCTTTTGGGTTTCATTAGAGTGCAGTTCCATGGAGGTATGGACGCATGGTGTGTCCATTTGGATATGGAATGCATAGAGTATTATGGAGATATTACTCTATCTTTGAGTAGGACCCACCATGGGGTTACTACTTTTTTTTAATGCTACTATTTATCTAGAGTTCTGTATGCCTGTTAGGGATTTGTGGGGTGATCTTCACTACACTCCTAAGGAGGATTCTGAGGTATCTTTTGCTCGGACTCCCCTTCATCGAGACGTACCCTGGCTAGGGGATTTGTCTGCTGGGGATTCTAAGGAGGATCCTAGGAGGACCCTTCCCTCCAGGTGTTTTGAACTTGGGCCAGTTTAGGTTTGTTATGTTAGTTGTATTTATGCTTTTTAGGTATGTAAGTCTGATGTATTTATGTTCTCAGTAAACTATGTATATATATGTAGAGTGTATTATTCAGTTCTTTATGACTTGTGTTCTTTATATTCTGTTAAGTTTATGTTACCCACAAAAAGAAAATTTAAAACCCATTTTTTTATAATATTAAATCTTTTATGACTTGGTTTGAGTTTTAAACAAGTTGGTTTGAAATGTAATTCCCAAGCGAAGGTGTTACAAACCACTCCTCAGCCTGTATTAGATCATATTCTCCTTGACATGCTGGAGGATTTGTTTTTTTAAACTTGAAGAGGTCATGGACGTTCTGATTTTTGACTAGTACCTCAAGTACCGGTTGTACTGGTGGAGCTGGTTGTTGAGGTGGAATTACTTCTATCCTCATCCTCCTCAAGTATCCTAGTAGTTATAGCAATTTGCTCCCTCATAGCAATTGTCATTGTCATGAACACTCTAGCCATATCTGTTGAACCTTCACTAGAAGAATTCATGTTTTTCCTAGTTCACCTTTGAGAAGCCATATTTCATGTACACACAGAACAATACATATTGAGTTGATCAGTTTCAATATCATGTAATAGTTTGACAATAGCTAATAACATTCATACCTAAGGTCATCAAGCAATTCTATCCATATATCTCATAATGAAACAAGAAATTCACAATACAAACAGGAATCACTAAACTTGCCTAAGCATAGTTAGTCCATACCTGTTAGGACCAAAATAACTTGTTTGCCCATTTGCTAACCGCAAGTGCATGGGTCGCACAAGTAATATAGATACAGAGTAAGAGATCGTTCCCACGAGGATAAGTTTATTTCCAATGCTAAGTATTAACCGATAGTTTACCTAATTTTATTTAAGAACATAAAAATAGGGGGAAAGCAATTAAACTAAAGACTAAAAAGTGGTAAAGATAATGGTTAGAGATTAGGGAAATGCTTCTTCACCCTTTACTTCAACCAACAACATGCAATCCTCTTCATAAATATGAATGCAATGATTAGGTTAGCTCAAGAATCTACATTAGCTAAACGCCTATGTCTAGGTCATCTAACCATGGTTTCAATTGCCCACCTCACTAAGTATCCTTGAGAGCTAACACAAAATCCACTCTTTAAGGTCTATTCTCAAACACGTGCTATGCATGGCTAAGAGATATAGTTCTATCACATTAGTGAATCAACTCATCCCACCATTAGAATAGAATCGAATATGCATCAATCATACATACGATCTCAAACCCAAATCCTTATGTCTAGGTTCATTGGACCTTATCAAATCAACTTAAATATTGGTCAAACACTCAAGAGCATTAAGAATAATATGATTGAATAAAATCAAAGATCCACACAAACTCAGAGAAGAACAAATCATTCATATTCATAAAAAGGATTCAAAGTCATCCCTAAAATAGCTGCTACATCATTGAACATGAAAATACAAATCAAAATACATGTTCAAGAAATGAGGAAGAGAAAAGAGAAAGAGAGAAAGAGAAAGCATATGGATTTCGTCATTGAAGCTCAGATCCTCCTCCAATGGAAATAGGGCTTCCATCCTTAGCTCCCCAAGCTCCATCTCCACCTCCAAGAGAGAAAACTGAGAGAGAGGGAGAAACAGCATGAAAAATAGAATAAATAGACTCAATTCGCTAATGCGCGCTACGGCGTGGACAAGCCCACGCCTCGGCTTGGAGCTCTCTGTCTTGTTAGTATGCACTGGCTGAGACTCTCACGTCACGGCGTGCACATGTTTGCGTCGTGACGTGGAGCTCTGGAATGCCTCCTTGGCTTCTTTCCTCCAATGCTGGGCCTTAGCTTACATCAATTTGTCTCTTTTGAGGCATTCCTACATTAGAGAAAGCACTAAATTAAATATAATTACAAATCTACTTAATCAATCAACAAATATGCACAAATTGCTCAAAAACATAAAGGAAGATCTCAAAATAGAATTCCATAAATATAAGCATAAAACCTTCTAAATATGCATAAGAACAAGGACTAAGCATGCCATGAAGCACAAATATAGGGGGCATAAATAACTACATTTCATGGAGTTATCACACCCCCAAACTTAAGATGTTACTAGTCCTCGAGCAACACAAAGTATGACTAAGAAAACTCACTTTGACAATTCATGCTCACATGCATTCAATAATGATAAATTCAATTTTCTTTTAACCACAACCAGTGCACAATGATTATAATGGCCGTCAAAGAATGCCCATGCCTCACTGTTAAGCTCAACACATACACAATCCTTAATATGCCATCAATCAAGTTTCCAATCATGCATATGGCATCTCTCACAAACATGCAATCTCAACTTATCTTTTTCAAATCATGCTCATCCAAATAAGTTTATGAACCTATACATGGATACAAATCAAAGAATCCACAAAATTCAAATCCAACCCTTTCTTCACTAATGTAAATCACACATGATTAAGGATCAAGAGGGACTTTAATAGCTTATAATGTAAGGCCAAGGTGATGGGGTGAAGAACAAAGGGGAATGGAAAACATACAAACATTGAGAAACTTAATATGATATTTCAATACTTGAGTCACTACAACAAGGGTATACAAAATGAAACAAATAAAACTATCCAGAACCACTCAATGCTTTTTTCATTTATGCTTTCTTTGTTTCATTTGTTTTTTCTTTTCTTTTCTTTTTTTCTCTTTTTGTATTTTCTTTTTCTTTAACAAAAACAACTTTTTGTGTAGCAAATGGTTCCTTCAAGCCACTTTTGTATTGAACAACATAAATACCCTAAACAATGGACTCAAGTGAAGAAATAACATATCATGCACTCAATAAACATAAAGGGAAGGAAAAGATTGCAACGCTTTCATATGCATTAGAATGGTTACAAGGTAGGAAATATGAGGGTTAAAGAAGAACATAGAATGTCAAACATTTAGAAAGCTTCAAAAGGGGACCTAGGGATATCATCATATCAGGGTAAGCTTTTCAAGGCTCAATCGGTCCAAACAATGCCCTAATCACTTCCTCAATCATGCATAATCTAGGATTTCACCTCAAGAGAGTTACAAAACAATTTCAAGGATAGTAGAAATCATCCACATGTATAATCCATAAACATTCTCTAGATAAACACTCAAATCTTTTCAAAATTAAACAAGCATCTGAGTAAGAAACACATTATGCATAAAAACAAACAAGATTACTTAAGCATGCTTCAAGATCGCAAATGGATTCATAAAAGAATTGAGGACAATCGCAAGCATTTATATCATCGGCCAACCAAAACTACACTAGCAAATGGGAACAAATCATGCATTCAAAAGATTCATAATTTTTCATTCAAGCATGCTTAACATCATGTAGAGAATGTTGAAAATTGAAACTTCAACAGCCCACCATTAATAGCCAAAACAATGCATAATCATTATAAATTGGTGACTACTACTAGTGCATACTTCAAATATCAAAACATGTTACACATTAAGCATTAAAGGTGAAAAATATGCAATGATACTCCCCTAAACCAAAGTGAATGTGTGTTCTTGGTGTTCATAGTCTATTGGGTACTTGCGTAAGTCAAAATAGCAGCCTAACTAGAACTGAGCATTATTAAACAAAGAAAAACTAGAAAAATAACAGAAACATACAAAAACAGGAGCCACGCCGCGACGTGAACATTCCCACGCCGCGGCGTGGAGATCTCAGGTGCGTTTTCCTGATATGGCAGAGACTGGCATGCAGTGCATTGCGGCGTGAGAAGTCTGACTGCAAAATTCTGCAGCAGGCTCAGCTCTGTTGCCATTTTTGCTTCTAAGGGACCTCTAGCACCAGTAAAACATGTCTAAAAACTTGAAACACAGAATGTGCAACAAAAACTTAACAAAAACACAAAATCAAAATATAACTACATATTTAAGCAAATCAACAACAAAAAAACCAAAAATTTAACAAAACTACAAAAGCTAAAGGATCAACATATCCAAATGGACTTATTGAATGAACTAAACAGGGTGCAAACAACAAAAACACAAGAAAACACAAAATCACACTATGACTCCATAATTAAAGACTTAAAAAGTTAAGAACCAAAATATGTCCAAATGGACTTATTGGATTAAACTAAAAACAAAACTTGAATTAGAACTAAACAAACTCATTGTCAATATTAGCAATACAGAAATAATGCATTATCCCCAGTAACAGCGCCAAAAACTTGTTAGGGCCAAAACAACTTGTTTGCCCATTTGCTAATCGCAAGTGCACGGGTTGCACAAGTAATATAGATACAGAGTAAGAGATCATTCCCATGAAGATAAGTTTATTTTCGATGCTAAGTATTAACCGATAGCTTACCTAATTCTATTCAAGAACATAAAAATAGGGGAAAGAAATTAAACTAAAGACTAAAAAGTGGTAAAGATAATGGTTAGAGATTAGGGAAATCCTTCTTCACCCTTTACTTTAACCAACAACATGCAATCTTCTTCATAAATATGAACGCAATGATTAGGTTAGCTTGAGAATCTACATTAGCTAAACGCCTATGTCCAGGTCATCTAACCATGGTTTCAATTACCCACCTCACTAAGTGTCCTTGAGAGCTAACACAAAATCCACTCTTTAAGGTCTATTCTCAAACATGTTCTATGCATGGCTAAGATGTATATTTCTATCCCATCAGCGAATCAACTCATCCCGCCATTGGAATAGAATCGAATATGCATCAATCATACATACGATCTCAAACCCAAATCCTTATGTCTAAATTCATTGAATCTTATCAAATCAACTTAAATGTTGGCCAAACAATCAAGAACATTAAGAACAATATGATTGAATAAAATCAAACATCCACACAAACTCAGAGAAGAATAAATCATTAATATTCATAAAAAGGATTCAAAGGCATCCCTAAAATAGCTGCTACATCATTGAACACGAAAATACAAATCAAAATACATGTTTAAGAAATGAGGAAGAGAAAAGAGAAAAGAGAGAAGGAGAAAGCTTATGGATTTCGTCATTGAAGCTCAGATCCTCCTCCAATGGAAAGAGGGCTTCCATCCTTAGCTCCCTAAGCTCCATCTCCACCTCCAATGGAGGACCCAGCCGCAGCGTCTAACCCTAAACTACCTAAAACCTAAAACCTAAGAGAGAAAATTGAGAGAGAGGGAGAAACAGCATGACAAATAAAATAAATAGACTCAGTTTGCCGATGCACACCGCGGCGTGGACAAGCCCACGCCTCGTCGTGGAGCTCTCTGTCTTGTCAGTATGAGCTGGATGAGACCCTCACGCCGCAGTGTACACATGTTTACGCTGCGGCGTGGAGCTCTGGAATGCCTCCTTGGCTTCTTTCCTCCAATGCTAGGTCTTGGCTTGCATCAATTTGTCTCTTTTGAGCCCTTCCTGCATTAGAGAAAGCATCAAGTTAAATATAATTACAAATCTACTTAATCAATCAACAAATATGCCCAAATTGCTCAAAAACATAAAGGAAGATCTCAAAATAGAATTCCACACATATAAGCATAAAACCTTCCAAATATGCATAAGAATAAGGACTAAGCATGCCATGAAGCACAAATATGGGGCATAAATAACTACATTTCATGGAGTTATCAATACCCCGGCTCAACAGGATGAACTGCTTTAATACCATAATATAATGTCCAAAGTTCTAAAACTATAGAATATCTAGTATATACTTTAGTAAATAGAATTAGACACATCACTTTTAATTTTTACCCATTTAATTACCATAGATAAACTATACACAATGGTATATAGAAAGAGCCTTGGGAGAAAAGGTAAAGAGTACAAGAATTTATACAACTGAAAAACTTGTTCTTAACTAATACGTTTAGTACTAATATCTGAAAATGTACAACATAAGCCACAAGGGCATCAGTACAACCCATAAGGCATAAAACAAAACTATAATGTACAATGCATGGCTATTGTAATACATCATCTTTGTTTCTTATCCTTTAAAGGAACTTGACCTAGATTTAGCATGAAAACAAACACTTTGGCTCATTCTTTGAGCGCTTAGGCGCCCAATACGCTTCTGCTCTCTAGCCTTGGGCAATTAAGCACCAAACTTTTAGGTGATTAAGAACCTAACATTAGACTTCTCATGTCCTGTTCTATTAAATTCTCAATAAAACTTAGACCCCAAAAATAGATTCTAAGTGGTTTTTAACCTCATACAAGGTCTCTAAGCATGTTGTAATATTCATGCACAAACTCAAATCACTAACATAGTGAAAACATGAATCAAATGCAACTCTTTCATTTCCATGTTCCATGCCTCATATAACACCCCTCTATTTAGTAACCATGGCACAATCGTCATTATACTACAGTCACTAAATTTTTGGCGTGCTACGACTTAATTAACAAGTTTCTAAAATTTAATTATTGTGCATATAAAAGAAAATATGAGCCACGAATGAATAGATACATATGCCGTCATTGGAAAATATAATTTAACAAGGTATAATCAAAATATAGCACATAAGACTAGATAATACCTTAAAACATATATAGCGCAGCGCATTGCTTATACCACTCAAAAACACTTAGATATACCTCGAAATGTAGTTATACTCAAAAGAGCATTTATACAGATAATGCAAAAGAAACATAACTACCCATAACGACACCTAGTCTAAGGAGTTAGGCACTCCATCAGATCTACCCCGGGATCCTCTCCCGGCTCATCTGATGACACAAGGACAGGACAGAGTGTGGTCTCGCAGGCAGGTGCCCTAGCAGCTGATGCCATAGAATCCTCATCCTCTCTGGGGGTGTGAAGCGGATCACCCCAAAGCTCCCGAATGGGTAATGTAAACTCTAGATGCACTGATGTAGTGAGAGTCAAAATAGGATCTCCATCGCGGGTCCTCCTCACAATCAAGATCAGATCCCTAACATACCGTATACGCTCGCCGGCCCAGTTGACTCACCAAGCATTGATGCCCCTAGTGAACACAATCCTGACGAAATGAATAGAACCCCTTCTTGATGCCACCACAGATCGTAGGAGACCAAACCAAGTAAAATTAAGGAAATTCAACCTCGTCCCCTTTACAGTCTTTAACCAATAATCACATAGAACAAGAATAGTGTAAGCAAGAAGTGAGATATCCAACATCATTATCAATTATGGCAGTAAGAAATAGAAACGGCGTAGGACGCCCACATAGCATTACAAGAATAATAAATAATATCAACAAGTAGATATTAAACAACTTAACAATTTCAGGCAGTTATAGCATCAATAAGACAGCAGTTCCAATCATCATATAAATTAAATGCTAGATAATATATTGACTCACTATGTACATGCATATGATATCGAAATCCTACTCCATGGAGATAGACACAAACATCGGAGAGAATGATCAAGGAGACTTGCCAGTATCTCGTCAGCCTAAAATAAGTGCTTTCTAGAAAATCAATAATTTTTGCGCAACAGGGCTTTATACAGCGGCATTCCCACAAGATCGCGATATAGGACAGTGTCTCAGTCTGGATCGTCAGTGCATTTGCATCGATTTGTCCCATGGCCCAGAGGGGCTACCAACTGTCCGCTGTGAGACTCCCACGCCCCGACGCCCCCAAGATCAACATCATGACCTACACTAATCTATTCGCACCCGCACTAAGGTGTAATTCAAACTCCTAGGCAACATAGCCTTGACAAATCGTCCATCAGACTTTCACAATGCATGATGACTCAATGCATATTCATGTATATTTAATAATAATATACTTTTGCACAACATGCCACAATTTGGTTAAGATAAGCATCAACACATTCTTAGTCCTACTCATGGACCCACAATGAATATCATCAAGGCATCAAATAATATATTATGCTTTTAAGGTTCATTATGAAAATTATGGCTTAATCTTCTACGTTCTTCTCATTAAGTTTCTCTTGAGATAATTTTAATTTGAGTTATTTAATATCTTACTCACACTTATATCCTTCCTTTAATTAAGAATTAATTTAGGTTTTATGATAAGATCTCATTCTTGATTCTTTCCGTTTTTATGAATTCCTAATTAATTTCTAATTATCCAATTAACTAAGTTTCACTTTAATTTAGCATTTCTTATGAAATCCTTCTCTAGGGGAATTCTCTTGATTATTAAGTTCCTCACTTAAAGTTTATTTATACTCACTTAGAAAATTAATTTAAGGTTTTCCAAGTCTCACACACTTTTATTCCTTAATTAGGTCCAAAGATTCACTTTTAGGTTATCAATAAAATTTCTCTCCATTACATTATTAATTATTTAGTCACTTGATCATTTAAATTCCAAGGTTGCATGATGTTACATAGTTGGATCCTAAAATGGCCTTAGAGGCTGTGGCCTCCCAAGGGTGGAACCCTAAGTTTTTCTTAACTCCATTACATTTTAGTCACTTGATTAATTAAGTTTTCATCTTGGTTACAAAATTTCAACCATGATCACCCCACTTGACGGTCATGGCCGTGAGCCTCCATGAGGAAAGTAAGGGATTTTGATTTTCATTTCATATTTCCAATCCATCCAAGAAAATCAATATATACATACAATTAACCAAATAGATTAAACAAGGAAAAATCAACACATAACTACAAAAATCTTACATCAAATAGAGTAACCCTAAGAAGGGTCTCTCACAAACAACACAAAATCAAGTCTCTCACTACCAAGAGAGGTTGAAGTGGACCATCTCCCTCTTACCCAAGAGAAATCAAGAAAAGGAATCTCCTTGTTTGCTCCATGTGAAATTCGGTCACATTCCTTCAAAACCCTAGAAATTATAACTTCACCCAATCAACACCAATGGTTGAAAAAGAGAAAATAAATGGTCATAAAGATGACCATCACAACGAAAATGAAAAGGAAGAGGTGAGGAACCAAGAATTTTACCCAAAAGCTTCAAACTTTGAAGCTTGAAGAAGATGATGAAGATGGAGGCTTTTCAAGTAGATTCAAGGTAGAAAGGTGTTTAGAATGTGATAGAGATTAAGGAAATATGTTTACTTTAATTTTTTGCAAACATGGAGGCAAAGAGAGGGAGTGAGGCCGTGTGGGTGGTAGAGAGAAGGAGGAAAAAATAAGAGAAAGATGAGTGTAGAGAGAGAAAGTGATAGTAGGAAATGAAATGAACTTTTAGGGTTTGAAAATAGAGTGGAAACTAATTAAGTGAAAAGCCAAAATTTTGGCTCCTAGTTGTCCCTCATGGCCGTGTAGAAGGGAGAGAGAGAGAAGGGAAAAGTGTCACCAAGAATTAGGATAAAGTTACTAGATTTTTCAAAAAGTAGATTTGATTAGACATAAAGTGGATTACATTTGAATAAGATAATTAGGAGATAAGGTAATAAAATAATAGGATTATAAGGTGCTTAGGGTTTTCACTACAAGCTATTACCCAATGAACAATTGGTATAGTGCATAAAGTCAGTATTAATTATCCAATTGATAATAGAGCGTATCGCAGAATTTTATTTAACAGTACATGCAGAGATTTTATTTATCAGATAAAATCTTAAAAAACTTAAACCTCGTAAACTGTGTCCAACCTTGGGTTTAGTAAAATCTCCCATTGACGTTTCCACAGTTCAAAGTTTACCAGCCTCAGGGAAAACATTTTATTTTCCTGGCTCCGCTCAGTGTGCACACAAAACGAGAAATATATTAAAATATTTAACATTTCCAAAAAAATTCACAAAAATTTTCAAAAATTACAAATATTAAAAAATGACTATTCATCATGAAACAAATAATTTCAGGGGTGTTACACTACTCTGCTCAGTGTGCACGCAAAATAATTATTTATAAAATAATTATTTATGATGAAACAAATAAATTTTTGGGATGTTACAACTTCCCCATTCTAAGAAGAAATTTCGTCCTCGAAATTTTTATACTTTAGAATACATGCGGATAATATTCCTTGTAGAATGTTTCCAGACCTTTAACGCAATCCCAATGGCTAACTTTGAGTTTTTGTGTAGAGTAACTCTTCTCATGTGCTTGCAGTTATCTTGAAGCATACGCTACTAGTCCTTCTATCCGCACAAGCTCACATTCCAAATTCTAACGTGAAGCATCAATAGGTATCTCAAAAGGGTCATTGAGATTCGGCAGAATCTTGACTGGTGAAGTAGTTGAGTATTTCTTCAACCCTTGAAAATTTCCCCCGTATGCATCGGTCCATAACTTGACTCTCTCGTATGAGTTAGAAGAGAAGTTTTGCCACATTGGAAAATTCTGCGACGAGTCTCCCGTATTAACCAACTAATCGCATATGGCTACGGGTCTTCATTACGGTCGTCGGTCTTTCTCATTGAAGAACTGCTTCGACTTTCGATGGATCCATAACAACTCTTTCCTTTGAGATCATGTGACTCGAAAGTTGAATTGCCTCTAACCAGAATTTGCACTTGGACAACTTCACGCACATCTTCTTCTCCTTCTTCAGGATTTGAAGAATCACAATGAGAGGTTCGGTACGTTCCTCCGAGCGTTAAGAATAGATCAGAATGTCACCAACAAAGACAACGACAAATCTATTTTCAACAGGGAAGAAGATCTTATTCACAAAATCGATGAATATTACCGAAGTGCTCATTGCACGGAACGACGTGACCAAACACTTGTAGTGCCCATAACGCGTCCGAAAAGCTGTCTTGAAAACATTCTTCTACCTTCAAACGAACTTGATGATAGTCCAGAATGCAAGATGATCTTGGAGAAAACAACGGCTTCCTTCAGTTGACTCATCAAACTAACTAACCTCGACTTTAACAAGAAATGTCTCACAGGGCAAATTTTTATATAATCGCGCTGCATTCGGCACCATGACTTGGGTTGAATTCGAGAACACATTTTCTCAATCGAAGTACACTAGAAACATTATAAAGGTTAGAAGAAAAAGATAGTGAAGTCACTTGGTAGACTATTGGACCCTTCCGACGAAGAATTTACCATGGTTTAATAAAATTTAGGACTGAGCTTCAAGGATCCAAATACAGAAATCTCTATCTCAAGAAACACTAAAGTTTGTTTGGAATAATTTAATGGAATATGGTTGGAAAATAACCAATCCCCTTTTAAGATCACATCAAATTTATGAGAAAGGTAAACAAATCCAATCAACAGAAAAGATTCCGTCTTTAACAAGTCGTAGGATAATTTAAACGACTTGGCTATCAATAAAAGGTTCTTAGTAGCCGTAGTAGAAATAACTTAGTCAAAAGATGATGAAGACGCAAATGACCTTAATGGACTCATACAGTCATGTGTCATAAAGGAATGGGTTAACCCCCAGAATTATACAGCATAACCAAAGGGTCATCTCCTGTGGCGCAATCTCCATTGTTTAGATCCTAAGTCTGAGAAACTTTTGCTCCTCCTAAGGTATAAGCTTTTCCTCTGGCTTGAGGTCTCGAAGCACGTACCTCACCAACGAAAAGCTCCATCCTATGCAAAGTATAATTTCTAGCCACATGTCCTAGCTTTTCACACTTGAAACAAATTATTCCTTCGATCGTATAACCCTTTGTTAAGTGGCCCTTTCCGCATTTGAAGCAGATTACCCTCTTGATCTTACATTCCCTCATTGAGTGGTCCTTGCCACACTTCTTACATTTTCGTAAGGACACTACGGTCAGATTAGATTTACTACCACTCGCACCTCCTTCATATGTTGGTTGTTGTTGTTGCTTCCTCAGTCGTTATGAATACGATTTTTGCCAGAACCGGTTGGCCTTACGCTTCATCCCCTTTTGGACCCTCGATGGCCCAAAATTATAAGGTCTTGTATCTGAAGATTGATCCACATTTGACAGATTCTGAATCTTTGCTATCAGCTTTTGCTACCGGGCCGCTCTCTGCATTACTTCTGTTGTCGCAGTTGTACCATCACCTTCACTCCCTGCATTCACACGCTTACGCCTACCCCGAGCCATTGCCTCTCTTCAAGGACAAACAAATCGAAACATAAAGAAAATCAAAAGCAATTAATTCAAATAAGATTGTCTCCTTTCAAAATTCAAACGCAAAGAGTCACACAACACAACAAGACAAACCCAAAAGACTCTAACTTGAGCTTCTTCATTCTGCCTTCTATGGCACGATTTCCTGTAAGTCCTTAACTCCCAAGCAGCTCCTCGAACCTCACTTACGCCAGATATATATATATATATATTCCAAGGAAATCGATTCTCCAAAACCTCTTGGATGCCTCAATCCACAGACCATTGCAAGTCCTATTTAACTACCCTTTTTCTAACTCATTGGCTCAAACATTCTAAAGGTAACACAACAAGAGTGTAAATGCAAATAAATCCTAAATAAGTTTAGTCATACCAACTGAGCTTCTTATTAAAAGAACTCCTATTCCTTTAATACACCTAGGTGAAGTCATAGTTTCCGTCCACACAGAACATTACACATTAAGTGGGCCAATACTCAATATCATATAACTATGCAATAGAAGCTACCAACATTCAACCCATGGCAAGCTATGCCTTCCTTTCCCAAACATCTCTATTAAGAGACAAGGAAGTGCACAACATACAAGGAAACTTCTAACATGTTTAAGCATAGTCAGTCCATACCCCGGCTTGTAACACCCTTTCTGGGGATGTCACATTTATGATACAGAAAAATAAAAATAAATAAAATCCTTACCCAAGTTATAAAAACATTTGATACTTAAGTAATATTTGTGATATATGTATATATATATATATTTTTCCTTTTATAGTTATAACGTTAAATAAAATAACATGGAACACCAAATAAAACAAAACATGATTACACCATAATATACATATGATTCTTGTCTGAAGTACATAATTAATTTACAACTATTAACATTCAATAGAAACAGTAAAAGACAGTATGCTACTAAAACATAACACCTAAGATATGAGCCCTCGTCATAAGACAAATTCCTTAGTTAGGAATGTCTTGACCGATAGAAATTCGACCCAAAAGTATGTCGAAGTTCTCTCTAGGAGTATAGTGAAACTCGTCCCACAACTCCCTAATATGTAAAATGATCTCTACGAAAGCAACTGTATAACGTGTAGTAACGAACCTATGTCGAGTCCTACTTACTGATAAGTCACGTTACCACTGTTACTCTATGTGCCCTGTGTCCCAGTGGACATACCAAGCCTCCGCGCCTTCGAGAAATTGTAGTCTAAAGAAACCTAGTTGTCCTCCTCTTGCCGCCATTATAGTCTTTGATGATATAAACGTAAAATAAAAACAGATAAAACAATACAAGAAAGAGGTGAGACAATCTACACCATTACCCGCATGGCAATAAAGAAAACGACAATACAAACAAATATTACAACACAAGCCAATATTTCAATAACACATACTATTTTATACATATACAAAAAGTAATTTAATACATTATATCATGCATAATATATCTAAAGCAATATATGATCATGCATTTTCATCATAATATATTAAAAGAAAATGCAAATAATGTATGAACAATATGGTAAAAAGTGCGATAATGCATGAACAATAAAATGCGGGTAATGCATGAACACACACCGACTCGTTCCTACTCCATGGAGCTAAACACGAATATCCGAGAGAATGATCCGAATAGAAACTAATAATACTTTATGGCTGCCCAACCAAACTATTGCACTTGTCAAACGTCGTGTCTATAGCCCACATCCAAAACATCGTGTAGCAAGACACACCAAACATCGTGTACCACAGGCATAGTACTTATTAATCTCCTCAAGATCTCGATTAAGAATAGTGCTTGTCAAGATCATTAGTGTGTTGCCTGTTACCACGGCCCGGAGGTGCTACCACTTTGTCCACATATGGGGGATCCTCCGCACACTAATGCCTCCAAGTTCATAAATGAACCACACTACGCTTATCACACCAATTACGGTGTAATTCGCCTCATCAATCAATCGCCAATTATAAACCAAATTGGCACAACACTCTAAACATGATCTAAAATTACAAAAATACCATTATTATCCAAATTTTACCATAATTACAAAAATTACCAAAATACCTTTTGTCACCAAAAACCAAAGTATAGTACGTCCCACCGACAAGATTAACAAAATACCAAAATATAGTACGTCCCACCCGACAAGATTACACATCTCAACATAGATAGCACGTCCCACCGACAAGATTATACCTATACCGCAACATGTCTGGGTCCACCACTTTGGCCCGACAAAGAAAAGCGATAGTATTTTTCAATCACGTAGGAATTTTATCGCATTTTCACAATCTCGTTGTTTTCACAAACGTTTTAAAATCGTGTAAACATATTTTGACATTTTTAAACATCACAAAATCTTTTAAATCATTTTCTCAATCGCGTAGGATTTTTAATTCATTTTCTTAACCGAATAGCTTAAAATTATCATTTTTTTAATATATGTAAAACTATATCTAATACTTTTAAAATACGTAATGTATTTTCCTTGTGTTCTAAATATAGTATGGAATCTTTTCATTTTAAGCGTCTGATTTTAATAAATTTTGGCAAAGATTTTTCCTATAAAATCAAGATAAGGTATTTTTAATATTTTCCTCTAAATATAGTTTATTTTATTTTTACCCAATAATTTCACTTCGAAACTTACTAACGCGCTTCAAAATTTATAGAATGAGCTCTACGTTAGTATTTTTCAAGCGTTTGATTTAATTCTTATTTAAACTAAATTCTACTAAGTTAAAATTCTAGAACTGAATCAATTTCCTTTGATTTTCTCAATGATTCTTTGGAATCAATTTATGTTGTAAAACCATTACCTAACCTTATCTTAGAAAATAAAATGGCATATTGGCCAAATCAAAAATAAAATGGTATTCAATTATACTCTAAATGGCATGTTGGCCATAATTAACTTAAATCATTTTTAATTTAATTATTTTACCTAGATTCTCAAATCAAGTAATTTAGAAAATTACGAGAACATTTTGGTTCTCTTTTTGGATGTAAGGTAGTGAGCCTCATAGTGTATTCTTTGGAATACTCATGCATTTCGTACATGTTATTCACATCCTACTTTAATAATTATATAATTATAAAAACATACAATTATTAAATCACATATAATATACATACAATATATTTAAAGCCATAAACATGCATAGCAAAAATAATAAAAGCTATAATCATGCATAGCAAAATAAATCACAAATAGGAAAGCATTTAAACAATCACAAAAATAATAAAACCATAAACAATCACACAAATAAATAATAAATACAATAAACAACCACACAAATGAATCCTTATGGATTCCATACACAAACAAATCCATTTTCCCATCACCACTTAGGGTTGATGAGATTAAATCTCCCTCTTACCTCTTGTAGACAAATTAATCGGTAAGATCTCCTCCTTTCCTCTAAATTTCGTACAAGCTCCAAAACAATTCCTAAAATTCTTAAATAATTAGTAAAAACACATACAAGGTACAAAATAGAGAAACCATGGAACAAGCATGGTTAGAAAAATTAAAAATTCAATTTTGAACCATAGAAATCAAACTTACCCTTAAGTAAGTAAGCAAAAACTTGGATTTTAGGCAAGATAGAGTAGGAATTTGGGAAAGTTTTGTGAATGAAAGATGCTTAGAATGGGATTTGGGTTCAAGAAATGTGATTGGATAAAATTATGAAGGTTTGGGTGAGTATGTAAGGGTGTTGGCCGAATAGAGAGAAGAAAAATGGAAGGAAAAGCATGCATGGGTTCTTGGCATTTTTGGAGAGAAGATGAATAGCTTAGACTAAGATAAGTGTAAAAATAAAAGTGAAGAATGAATATCAAGGGGCTGCTGCCGTGTGAGTGCTTTAGGTGAGGTTGAGTGTTGAATTTTGCTAGGTAAATATCCTAATATGTGTTCACATGATGTGCACATGATTTAAGACACTTGGAGACTTCAAGAAGCTAGTAGAACCAAGCCACCAAGCTCCCTTGGCTGCTGGAAAACCGTGGTGCCCCTTGCCATTTTAAGGGTTTAATTGTTTTCCATTTACTCCTAATTATATGCTAGTTAATTAGGTAATTTGTTAGGTTAATTATCCTAACCAATTTTAATTAACATACTAATAATATAACTAATTAATTTAGTATATATTAACATATATTATAACCTTTAATCAATATTAACATATCTAATTAGTATTTAGATTAAAATAAATTAAGAATTAAACTAGTTCACTTAGTTAGCTAATTAAGTAATTAGATTAGTCAAATTAAGCTTAATTAGCTACTAATCAAAGTCAAGCCTACAATTTTTGACTTAATCCTAACCCTTGATTCATCTTTAATTCCTAACCATAGATTAGATCCTAAGGTAGATATTACTTGGTCATAAATCTTGAATTCTAATCTCACCATTGATTTGATCAACGGTTGAAATCAAAGGCTTCCTAACTAAGTCTTCATCCAACGGCTCATACTAAAGTCCAAGCCACTAAGTTTGACTTCATCTTAGCCATTGAAATCATCTTGATTTCCTATCCATTGATCTCATCTACGGTGGATATTACTTAGTGATTTTATCTAGATTCGTTTTACACCATTGATCGGATCAACGGTTAAGATCAAAAGCATCTAAATTATGCTTTTCATCCAATCGGTCCTAAATGAAAACACATGCTCCCTTAGGTGTCCAATTCCTATTGGTTTACAAAAGTCAAGCCTACCTATTTTGACCATTTCCTATTGGTTTAGATTGCATACAATATCAACACAGGTTGATTGTTACACTAAACGTGGGCCCCACGAACTTTTTCGTCCACAAATAATTTTTCTACTTGTTTTTGAGACAAGAGATCGCTTGATTGAATAAAATAATATTATAAAAATATAAAATTATTTTATTGCACGCTTAAATCCAAAAAATTACGATATTAATTAATATATCAATCAATTGGGTTTAGTAAGATCCCCAAATCCCAATTAATTAAAATAAGATTTATCCCACTTTAAAAATTATTATTTTCTTAGGTCGAGCAAATCACATACAACAATCAAGTACACTCACGAAACAAATCAAATTAAATTTACTTGCTCACGAGAATTCACAAAACAAGACATTTCGGGACTATATTATAATTATCCCAAAAGTTGGGGTGTTACAACTCTCCCTACTAAAAAGAATTTCGTCCCGAAATTCATCATACATCAAAACAATTGAGGGTATTACTCCCTCATCCTATCTTCTAGCTCCCATGTAGCTCCCCACTACATCGTTCTAAACTAGTTTAACTAATGCGATCTCCTTTCCTTGAAGTTGCTTTGTCCTTCGATCTTCAATCTTGACTGAAAACGTCTCATGGGTTGAATTCTCCTTCAGTTGTACAGTGTCTGATTCGATAACATGAGTCGGATCAGAAATATATTTCCATAGTTATAATACATAAAATACATCACGAAGATTCGATAAGAATGGTGGTAGTGAAATCTGATAAGCTACCAGATCTATCGATGAAGCATTTGATACGGCCCGATAAACTCCAGAGTAAGCTTCCTCGACTTAATCACTCGTCTAACTCCAGTCATAGGTATCACATGTAGATATACATGATCACCTTCTTCGGATTCAAGCGGTTTGGGTCTTTTACCAGCATAACTCTTTTGTAACGTCCGAGTTGTCTTCATCTTGTTTTGGATCATCTTCACTTTCTCAGTTGTCTGCTTGCACAAATTTTGGTCCTACAATTTTACTTTCACCAAGTGATGATACCAATGCAACGGTGTTCTACAAATGGTCTCCTATATAACGCCTCACGGGGTGTCATCCTTATGCTCGCACGAAACTATCGTTGTATATGAACTCCATTCAATACTAGAAATTCATCTCAACAAGTCTTTTGAAAATTCTAACTATTCGTCTCTTCTTGATATCCAAGTCCCTCTTGATTGAACAGGTACTTCAAGCCTTTGAAATTATTGTGAATTTTATAAGAAAGAAAACGTCTTCAGATTTTCCTTGCAACACAACTATCGCGTATCCTAAAATGTAAATCAGATTATTCTTCTCACGCACGTTCCACTGCCTTGAAGCATACGCCACGACCTTTCGATTTGATCTTAACACTCAAACTAAATCCACGAGTTAGACTCCTTCTAACGAAATTTACGTCTGACTAATTTCGTGCATAACTCCTTCTTCTTCTTCAAAATTGAAGAGCTGCATTGAGATCTTCAGCATGTTCCTTTGATTTTCGAGAATAGGTCAAAACATTGCCAATAATGACAAATTTGCCTAGATGAGAAAGAAAGATCCTATATATTCGTAAACATCGTTAAAACATTCCCTACCCCAAAAGGTAGTACTGAATATTCATAGTTCTTGCAACGCATCTGAAAAACTGTCTTGGAACATTCTCTACCTTTACGTAAATCTGATAACAACCAGCACATAAATCGATCTTGGAGCAAACAGTGATTTCCTTCATTTGATCTTCTAGTTCCCCTGTCGTTACATCATCCCAGATTTTCTTATTCAAAAGAAGTTGTTCCACTTTGCCTTTTTTTTTTTTTTTTTTTTAAACGAAAATGTCTCATAGATCTAGTTTTCTTCTAATTGCAATTGTATTTGATACTATGACATAAGTTGGATCAAGAATAATCCTCCTTAATGGAAATACATGAAAGATACTATGAAGGTCATAAGGAAAAGTAATAAAACTATTAAGTAGGTTACCAGATTAGTCCAACCAAGAATTTGAGATGGTCTAATAGATTTCAAATGAACATAATCCAATAATTTTAGAAATGAACTTTCTGGATTCAAATCCAAAGATCTCAGGTCAAAGAAATACTAAATTGCATTGCAACAATGTAGTAGGACATGGTTGGTAAATGACCAATCCAGTTAAAAATCAGGATCTCAAATAGATGTAATTTTAGATAAACAAATCAAATCAACAAAAGATTTGATATTCAATAAAAATAGGGTAGAATTAGAAAACTCGAGCATAAGCAACAAGTTTAATCAAGGAGAGTAGAAATACTCAGATCATGTTATAACAAAGACACAGATAGATTCAAATTGATTTACTCAGTCTATTTGAAAAAGAAATAGACAAACTCGATCAATAAAAAAAATTTCAAACTCTAATGATAATTGGATAGTTTTAAACAGGCTCAAGTAGTAATAGCAAGTTTTAGAAATTGAAGTAACTTTATGAAAATGAGTAGAACACAGATAACTCCAAAAGATTTGCATAATCACAGATCACAAGAGAATGAGTTACCTCATGAATTATACAGCACAGTTTTAAGATTACTCTCTATGCCACGACTTTCTCGCTTCTTAAGTTTTTGTATTTTAATATTCTCATTACACTTCTTGCATCGGCTCTTTCTTCTTTTTTGAGATTTTGAAACACGTGTATTACTAATGTTTTCCATCTTCACTGATCACACTCTTTGAATAAGTGTTCGGCTTTCCACACTTCAAGTACTTCGTTGGTGATGCCTCAGTCTGACAAAATCGTTGCCACTAGTACTTCCTTTCTTTGTTCGTTGTTGCTTCCCCGGTGATTGTACATACGACTTTTGCTGAAAACGATTGACCTTACGCTTCCTCCTATTTTGAATTATCGAAGATTCTAAGTTACAGCTTCTCACATTTGGTGGTCACTCCAATCCTAATGAGCTATGAAGTTCGATTATCGGTTCCTACTGCTAAGCGATCATCTGTCTCTTTTGTACTACTACCTCAATCGCCTTTTGCATAACGCTTCTAGCTACGGCTATACGATCTTCATCACGTTTCGCGTCCACATGCTCATGTTTGTAATGTTCCATTATCTTTCTTCAAAGATAAACAAAATCAACACACAACGAACTAAACGTAGCTATTTCGCACAAAGTCGTTTCCTTTCGGAAATCGAAACATATCTCTAGGTTCAATATCAGAGATTCACACAGCACAAACAAGACAAACCTACCCACAAACCCAAAAGACTCTAACTTGGGCTCTGATACCAACTAATGTAACACCCTTTCTGGGGATGTCACATTTATGATGCAGAAAAATAAAAATAAATAAAATCCTTACCCAAGTTATAAAAACATTTGATACTTAAGTAATATTTGTGATATATGTATATATATATATATTTTTCCTTTTATAGTTATAACGTTAAATAAAATAACATGGAACACCAAATAAAACAAAACATGATTACACCATAATATACATATGATTCTTGTCTGAAGTACATAATTAATTTACAACTATTAACATTCAATAGAAACAGTAAAAGACAGTATGCTACTAAAACATAACACCTAAGATATGAGCCCTCGTCATAAGACAAATTCCTTAGTTAGGAATGTCTTGACCGATAGAAATTCGACCCAAAAGTATGTCGAAGTTCTCTCTAGGAGTATAGTGAAACTCGTCCCACAACTCCCTAATATGTAAAATGATCTCTACGAAAGCAACTGTATAACGTGTAGTAACGAACCTATGTCGAGTCCTACTTACTGATAAGTCACGTTACCACTGTACTCTATGTGCCCTGTGTCCCAGTGGACATACCAAGCCTCCGCGCCTTCGAGAAATTGTAGTCTAAAGAAACCTAGTTGTCCTCCTCTTGCCGCCATTATAGTCTTTGATGATATAAACGTAAAATAAAAACAGATAAAACAATACAAGAAAGAGGTGAGACAATCTACACCATTACCCGCATGGCAATAAAGAAAACGACAATACAAACAAATATTACAACAACAATACCAATATTTCAATAACACATACTATTTTATCATATACAATACCAATAATTTAATACATCATGCATAATATATCTAAAGCAATAGATCATGGATTTTATCACATAATATATTAAAACAAGAAATGCAAATAATGTATCACGAACAATAAAGTGCGAGATGAATGCATGAACAATAAAATGCGGGTAATGCATGAACACACACCGACTAGTTCCTACTCCATGGAGCTAAACACGAATATCCGAGAGAATGATCCGAATAGAAACTAATAATACTTTATGGCTGCCCAACCAAACTATTGCACTTGTCAAACGTCGTGTCTATAGCCCACAAATCCAAAACATCGTGTAGCAAGATACAGTCCAAACATCGTGTACCACAGTGCATAGTACTTATTAATCTCCTCAAGATCTCGATTAAGAATAGTGCTTGTCAAGATCATTAGTGTGTTGCCGTTACCACGGCCCGGAGGTGCTACCACTTGTCCACATATGGGATCCTCCGCACACTAATGCCTCCAAGTTCATAAATGAACCACACTACGCTTATCACACCAATTACGGTTGTAATTACCTCATCAATCAATCGCCAATTATAAACCAAATTGGCACAACACTCTAAACATGATCTAAAATTACAAAAATACCATTATTATCCAAATTTTACCATAATTACAAAAATTACCAAAATACCTTTGTCACCAAAAACCAAAGTATAGTACGTCCCACCTGACAAGACTAACAAAATACCAAAATATAGTACGTCCCACTGACAAGATACTACATCTCAACAAGATAGCACGTCCCACCGACAAGATATACCGCAACATGTCTGGGTCCACCACTTTGGCCCGACAAAGAAAACGATAGTATTTTTCGATCAGCGTAGGAATTTTATCGCATTTTCACAATCTCGTTGTTTTCACAAACGTTTTAAAATCGTGTAAACATATTTTAACATTTTTAAACATCACAAAATCTTTTAAATCATTTTCTCAATCGCGTAGGATTTTTAATTCATTTTCTTAACCGAATAGCTTAAAATTATCATTTTTTATATATGTGTAAAACTATATCTAATACTTTTAAAATACGTAATGTATTTTCCTTGTGTTCTAAATATAGTATGGAATCTTTTCATTTTAAGCGTCGATTTTAATAAATTTTGGCAAATTTTTCCTATAAAATCAAGATAAGGTATTTTTAATATTTTCCTCTAAATATAGTTTATTTTATTTATACCCAATAATTTCACTTTGAAACTTACTAACGCGCTTCAAAATTTATAGAATGAGCTCTACGTTAGTATTTTTCAAGCGTTTGAATTAATTCTTACTTAAACTAATATTCTACTAAGTTAAAATTCTAGAACTGAATCAATTTCCTTTGATTTTCTCAATGATTCTTTGGAATCAATTTATGTTGTAAAACCATTACCTAACCTTATCTTAGAAAATAAAATGGCATATTGGCCAAATCAAAAATAAAATGGTATTCAATTATACTCTAAATGGCATGTTGGCCATAATTAACTTAAATCATTTTTAATTTAATTATTTTACCTAGATTCTCAAATCAAGTAATTTAGAAAATTACGAGAACATTTTGGTTCTCTTTTTGGATGTAAGTAGTGAGCCTCATAGTGTATTCTTTGGAATACTCATGCATTTCGTACATGTTATTCACATCCTACTTTAATAATTATATAATTATAAAAACATACAATTATTAAATCACATATAATATACATACAATATATTTAAAGCCATAAACATGCATAGCAAAAATAATAAAAGCTATAATCATGCATAGCAAAATAAATCACAAATAGGAAAGCATTTAAACAATCACAAAAATAATAAAACCATAAACAATCACACAAATAAATAATAAATACAATAAACAACCACACAAATGAATCCTTATGGATTCCATACACAAACAAATCCATTTTCCCATCACCACTTAGGGTTGATGAGATTAAATCTCCCTCTTACCTCTTGTAGACAAATTAATCGGTAAGATCTCCTCCTTTCCTCTAAATTTCGTACAAGCTCCAAAACAATTCCTAAAATTCTTAAATAATTAGTAAAAACACATACAAGGTACAAATAGAGAAACCATGGAACAAGCATGGTTAGAAAAATTAAAAATTCAATTTTGAACCATAGAAATCAAACTTACCCTTAAGTAAGTAAGCAAAAACTTGGATTTTAGGCAAGATAGAGTAGGAATTTGGGAAAGTTTTGTGAATGAAAGATGCTTAGAATGGGATTTGGGTTCAAGAAATGTGATTGGATAAAATTATGAAGGTTTGGGTGAGTATGTAAGGGTGTTGGCCGAATAGAGAGAAGAAAAATGGAAGGAAAAGCATGCATGGGTTCTTGGCATTTTTGGAGAGAAGATGAATAGCTTAGACTAAGATAAGTGTAAAAATAAAAGTGAAGAATGAATATCAAGGGGCTGCTGCCGTGTGAGTGCTTTAGGTGAGGTTGAGTGTTGAATTTTGCTAGGTAAATATCCTAATATGTGTTCACATGATGTGCACATGATTTAAGACACTTGGAGACTTCAAGAAGCTAGTAGAACCAAGCCACCAAGCTCCCTTGGCTGCTGGAAAACCGTGGTGCCCCTTGCCATTTTAAGGGTTTAATTGTTTTCCATTTACTCCTAATTATATGCTAGTTAATTAGGTAATTTGTTAGGTTAATTATCCTAACCAATTTTAATTAACATACTAATAATATAACTAATTAATTTAGTATATATTAACATATATTATAACCTTTAATCAATATTAACATATCTAATTAGTATTTAGATTAAAATAAATTAAGAATTAAACTAGTTCACTTAGTTAGCTAATTAAGTAATTAGATTAGTCAAATTAAGCTTAATTAGCTACTAATCAAAGTCAAGCCTACAATTTTTGACTTAATCCTAACCCTTGATTCATCTTTAATTCCTAACCATAGATTAGATCTAAGGTAGATATTACTTGGTCATAAATCTTGAATTCTAATCTCACCATTGATTTGATCAACGGTTGAAATCAAAGGCTTCCTAACTAAGTCTTCATCCAATGTTCATACTAAAGTCCAAGCCACTAAGTTTGACTTCATCTTAGCCATTGAAATCATCTTGATTTCCTATCCATTGATCTCATCTACGGTGGATATTACTTAGTGATTTTATCTAGATTCGTTTTACACCATTGATCGGATCAACGGTTAAGATCAAAAGCATCTAAATTATGCTTTTCATCCAACGGTCCTAAATGAAAACACATGCTCCCTTAGGTGTCCAATTCCTATTGGTTTACAAAAGTCAAGCCTACCTATTTTGACCATTTCCTATTGGTTTAGATTTACATACGATCACCAAGACAATTGGATCTGTTACACTAAACGTGGGCCCCACGAACTTTTTCGGGTCCACAAATAATTTTTCTAATTGTTTTTGAGACAAGTAGAGTATCATTGAATAAAATAATATTATAAAAATATAAAATTATTTTATTGCACGCTTAAATCCAAAAAATTACGATATTAATTAATATATCAATCAATTGGGTTTAGTAAGATCCCCACTCCAATTAATTAAAATAAGATTTTATCCCACTTTAAAATTATTATTTTCTTAGGTCGAGCAAATCACATACAACAGTCAAGTACACTCACGAAACAGTCAAATTAAATTTACTGCTCACAGAATTCACAAAACAGTACAAATCGGGACTATATTGTAATTATCCCAAAAGTTGGGGTGTTACACGGCTCAACAGGATGAACTGCTCTGATACCACCTAATGTAACACCCCTCGATTTAGTAACCACGGCACAATCGTCATTATACTATGGTCACTAAATTTTTGGCGTGCTACAACTCAATTAACAACTTTCCAAAATTTAATTATTGTGCATATAAAAGAAAATATGAGCCACGAATGAATAGATACATATATCATTATTTGAAAATATAATTTAACAAGGTATACTCAAAATACAGCAAATAAGACTGGATAATTACCTTAAAACATACATAGCGCAGCGCATTGCTCATACTGCTCAAAAACACTTAGATATACCTTGAAATATAGTTATACTCAAAAGAGTCTTTATACTGATAACACAAAAGAAACATAGCTACCCATAATGACACCTACGTCTAAGGAGTTGGGCACTGCATCGGATCCACCCTAGGATCCTCTCCCGGCTCATCTGAAGACACAAGGATAGGATAGAGTGCGGTCTCGTGGGCATGAGCCCTAGCAGTTGATGCCATAGAATCCTCGTCCTCTCTGGGGGTGTGAAGCGGATCACCCCAAAGCTCCCAAATGGGTAATACAAACTCCAGATGCACTGATGTAGTGAGAGTCAAAATAGGATCTCCATCGCGGGTCCTCATCACGATCAAGATCAGATCCCCAACATACCGTATACGCTCGCCGGCCCAGTCAACTCGCCAAGCATTGACGCCCTCAGTGAACATAATCCTGACAAAACCAATAGAACCCCTTCTTGATGTCATCACAGATCGTAGGAGACCAAACCAAGAAAAATCTAGGAGATTCAACCTCATTCCCTTTACAGTCTTTAACTAACAATCACGTAGAACAAGAATAGTGTAAGCAAGAGGTGAGATAACCAATATCATTACCAATTATGACAGTAAGAAATAGAAACGGCATAGGACGCCCACATAGAATTACAAGAATAATAAATAGAATTAAGAAACAGATATTAAACAACTTAACAATTCCAGGCAGTTATAGCATCAATAAGATAGCAGTTCCAAACATCATATAAATTAAATGCCAGATAATATATTGACTTGCTATGTACATGCATATGATATCGAAATCCTACTCCATGGAGCTAGACACAAACATCGGAGAGAATGATCAGGGAGACATCTTAGTATCTCATCAGCCTAAAATAAGTGCTTTCCAGAAAATTAATAATTTTTACGCAACAGGG
Organism: Ormosia semicastrata; assembly: GCA_029884595.1. NCBI lineage: Eukaryota > Viridiplantae > Streptophyta > Magnoliopsida > Fabales > Fabaceae > Ormosia > Ormosia semicastrata. Next base: position 34,188,761 of record JAQQTO010000044.1, on the reverse strand, counting down.
CTTTATACAGCAGCATTCCCACAAGATCGCAAAATAGGACAGTGTCTCGGTTTGGATCGTCAGTGCATTTGCATCGATTTGTCCCACGGCCCAGAGGGGCTACCAACTGTCCGCTGTGAGACGCCCGCGCCCCGACGCCCCCAAGGTCAATAGCATGACCTACACTAGTCAATTCGCACCCGCACTAAGGTGTGATTCAAACTCTTTGGCAACATAGCCTTAACAAATCGTCCATCGGACTTTCACAATGCATGATGACTCAATGCATATTCATGTATATTTAACAATAATATACTTTTCCACAACATGCCACACTTTGGTCAAGATAAGCATCAACACATTCTTAGTCCCACTCATAGACCCACAATGAATATCATCAAGGCATCAAATAATATATTATGCTTTTAGGGTTCATTATGGAAATTATGGTTTAATCTTCTACGTTCTTCTCATTAAGTTTCTCTTGAGATAATTTTAATTTGAGTTATTTAATATCTTATTCACACTCATATCCTTCCTTTAATTAAGAATTAATTTAGGTTTTATGATAAGATCTCATTCTTGATTCTTTCCGTTTTTATGAATTCCTAATTAATTTCTAATTATCCAATTAACTAAGTTTCACTTTAATTTAGCATTTCTTATGAAATCCTTCTCTAGGGGAATTCTCTTGATTATTAAGTTCCTCACTTAAAGTTTATTTATACTCACATAGAAAATTAATCTAAGATTTTTCAAGTCTCACACACTCTTATTCCTTAATTAGGTCCAAAGATTCGCTTTTAGGTTATCAATAAAATTTCTCTCTATTATATTATTAATTATTTAGTCACTTGATCATTTAAATTCCAAGGTTGCATGATGTTACATAGTTGGATCCTAAAATGGCCTTAGAGGTCGTGGCCTCCCAAGGGTAGAACCCCAGGTTTTTCTTAACTTCATTACATTTTATTCACTTGATTAATTAAGTTTTCATCTTGGTTACGAAATTTCAACCATGATCACCCCACTTGAGGGCCATGGCCGTGAGCCTCCATGAGGAAAGTAAGGGATTTTGATTTTCATTTCATATTTCCAATCCATCCAAGATCATCAATATATACATACAATCAACCAAATTGATTAAACAAGGAAAAATCAACACATAACCACAAAAATCATACATCAAAGAGAGTAACCCTAACAAGGGTCTCTCATAAACAACACAAAATCAAGTCTCTCACTACCAAGAGAGGTTGAAGTGGACCATCTCCCTCTTACCCAAGAGAAATCAAGAAAAGGAATCTCCTTGTTTGCTCCTTGTGAAATTCAGTCACACTCCTTCAAAACCTTAGAAATTTCAACTTCAACCAATCAACACCAATGCTTGAAAAAGAGAAAATAAATGGTCATAAAGATGACCATCACAACGAAAATGAAGTGGAAGAGGTGAGGAACCAAGAATCTTACCCAAAAGCTTCAAACTTTGAAGCTTGAAGAAGATGATGAAGATGGAGGCTTTTCAAGTAGATTCAAGGTAGAAAGGTGTTTAGAATGTGATGGAGATTAAGGAAATGTGTTTACTTTGAATTTTTGCAAACATGGAGGCAAAAAGAGGGAGTGAGGCTGTGTGGGTGGTAGAGAGAAGGAAGAGAAAATGAGGGAAAGATGAGTGTAGAGAGAGAAAGTGATAGTAGAAAATGAAATGAACTTTTAGGGTTTGAAAATAGAGTGGAAACTAAGTGAAAAGCCAAAATTTTGGCTCCTAGTTGGCCCTCATGGCCGTGTAGAAGGGGGAGAGAGAGGAGGGAAAAGTGTCACCAAGAATTAGGGTTAAGTTGCTAGATTTTTCAAAAAGTAGATTTTATTAGACATAAAGTGGATTACATTTGGATAAGATAATTAGGAGATAAGGTAATAAAATAATAGGATAATAAGGTGCTTAGGGTTTTCACTATAAGCTATTACCCAATGGACAATTGGTACAGTGCACAAAGCTAGTAATAATTATCCAATGGATAATAGAGCGCATCGCGGAATTTTATTTAACAGTACATACAGAGATTTTATTTATCAGATAAAATCTTAAAAAATATAAACGTCGTAAACTGTGCCCAACCTTGGGTTTAGTAAGATCCCCCTTCGATGTTTTCACAGTTCAAAGTTTACCAGCCTCAGGAAAAACATTTCATTTTCCCGACTCCACTTTGTGCGCACGCAAAATGGGAAATATATTAAAATATTTGACGGTTCCAGAAAAATCCACAAAAATTCTCAAAACTCACAAATATTAGAAAATCACTATTCATTATGAAACAAACAATTTCAAGGATGTTATACTGACTCTGCTCAGTGTGCACGTAAAATAAAAAATATATTAAAATATTCAGCATTTCCAGAAAAATTCTCAAAATTCACAAATATTATAAAATAATTATTTATGATGAAACAAATAAATTTTTGGGATGTTACAACTTCCCCATTCTAAAAAGAAATTTCGTCCTCTAAATTTTTAGACTTTAGAATACATGCGGATAATGTTCCTTGTAGAATGTTTCCAGACCTTTAACGCAATCCCAACGACTAACTTTGAGTTTTTGTGTAGAGTAACTCTTCTCATGTGCTTTTAGTTATCTTGAAGTATACGCTACTACTCCTTCTATCCGCACAAGCTCACGTTCCAAATTCTAACGTGAAGCATCAATTGGTATCTCAAAAGGGTCATTGAGATTCGGCAAAATCATCACTGGTGAAGTAGTTAAGTATTTCTTCAACCCTTGAAAATTTCCCCCGTATGCATCGGTCCATACAAAACTTGACTCTCTCGTATGAGTTAGATGAGAAGTTTTACCACATTAGAAAATTCTGCGACGAGTCTTCCGTATTAACCAACTAATCCCATATGGCTACGGGTCTTCGTTACGGTCGTCGGTCTTTCTTATTGAAGAACTGCTTCGACTTTTGATGGATCCATAGCAACTCCTTCCTTTGAGATCATGTGACCCGAAAGTTGAATTGTCTCTAACCAGAATTTGCACTTGGACACCTTCACGCACATCTTCTTCTCCTTCTTCAGGATTTGATGAATCACAATGAGAGGTTCGGTACGTTCCTCTGAATGTTAAGAATAGATCAGAATGTCGCCAATGAAGACAACGACAAATCTGTTTTCAATAGAGAAGAAGATCCTATTCACAAAATTGATGAATGTTACCGAAGTGTTCGTTGCATGAAACGACACTACCAAACACTTGTAGTGCCCATAGTGCATCCGAAAAGCTATCTTGAAAACATTCTTCTACCTTCAAATGAACTTGATAATAGTCTAGAACACAAGCTGATCTTGGAGAAAATAGTGGCTTCCTTCAGTTGACCCATCAAACCAACTAACCTCGACTTTAACAAGAAATGTCTCATAGGGCAAATTTTTATGTAATCGCGCTGCATTCGGCACCATGACTTCGGTTGAATTCGGGAACACATTTTATCAATCGAAGTACACTAGAAACATTATAAAGGTTAGAAGAAAAAGATAGTGAAGTCACTTGGTAGACTACCGGACCCTTCCGACGAAGAATTTGGCATGGTTTAATAAAATTTAGGACTGAGCTTCATGGATCCAAATACAGAAATCTCTGTCTCAAGAAACACTAAAGTTTGTTTGGAATAATTTGACAGAATATGGTTGGAAAATAAGCAATCCCTTTTTAAGATCACATCAAATTTACGAAGAAGGTAAACAAATTCAATCAATAGAAAAGATTCAGTCTTTAACAAGTCGTAGGATAATTTAAACGACTTGGCTATCAATAATAGGTTCTTAGTAGCCGTAGTAGAAATAACTTAGTCAAAAGATGATGAAAACATAAACGACCCTAATGGACTCGTACAGTCATGTGTCATAAAGGAATGGGCTACCCCTAGAATTATACAGCATAACCAAAAGGTCATCTCCTGTGGCGCAATCTCCATTGTTTAGATCTTCAGTCTGAGAAACTTTCGCTCCTCCCAGGGTATAAGCTTTTCCTCCGGCTTGAGGTCTCATAGAATGTACCTCACCAATAAAAGGCTTCGTCCTATGCAAAGTATAATTTCTAGCCATATGTCCTAACTTTTCACACATTCCTTCGATCGTACAGCCCCTTGTTAAGTGGCCCTTTCCGCATTTGAAGCAAATTACCCTCTTGATCTTACATTCCCTCATTGAGTGGTCCTTGCCACACTTCTTACATTTTAGTAAGGATACCGCGGTCGAATTGGATTTACTACCACTCGCACCTCCTTCATGTGTTGGTTGTTGCTATTGCTTCCTCGGTCATTGTTAATACGGTTTCTGCCGGAACCAGTTGGCCTAACGCTTCTTCCCCTTTTGGACCCTCGATGGCCCAAAATTATACGGTCTTGCATCCAAAGATTGATCCACAGTTGACAGATTCTAAATCTCCGCTATCAGCTTTTGCTACCGGGCGGCTCTCTGCATTACTTCTGCTGCCGTAGTTGTACCATCATCTTCACTCCCTGCATTCACACGCTTACGCCTACCCCGAGCAATTGCCTCTCTTCAAGGACAAACAAATCAAAACATAAGGAAAATCAAAAGCAATTAATTCAAATAATATTGTCTCCTTTCAGAATTCAAATGCAAAGAGTCACACAACACAACAAGACAAACACAAAAGACTCTAACTTGAGCTTCTTCATTCTGCCTTCTATGGCGCGATTTCCTGTAAGTCCTTAACTCCCAAGTAGCTCCTCAAACCTCACTTACGCCATATATATATATATATATATATATATATATTCCAAGGAAATCAGTTCTCCAAAACCTCTTGGACGCCTCAGTCCACAGACCATTGCAAGTCCTATTTAACTACCCTTTTCTAACCCATTGGCTCAAACAATTCTAGAGGTAACACAACAAGAGTGTAAATGCAAATAAATCCCAAATAAGTTTAGTCATACCAGCTGAGCTTCTTATTAAAAGAATTCTTATTCCTTTAATACATCTAGGTGAAGTCATAGTTTCCCGTCCACACAGAACATTACATATTGAGTGGGCCAATACTCAATATCATGTAACTATGCAACAGTAGCTATCAACATTCAACCTATGGCAAGCCATGCCTTCCTTTCCCAAACATCTCTATCAAGAGACAAGGAAGTGCACAATATACAAGAAAACTTCTCACATGTCTAAGCATAGTCAGTCCATACCCCGACTCAAAAGGATGAACTGCTCTAATACCACCTAATGTAACACCTCTCGATTTAGTAACCACGGTACAATCGTCATTATACTACAGTCACTAAATTTTTGGCATGCTACAACTCAATTAACAAGCTTCCAAAATTTAATTATTGTGTATATAAAAGAAAATATGAGCCACGAATGAATAGATACATATGCCATCATTTGAAAATATAATTTAACAAGGTATACTCAAAATACAGTATATAAGACTGCATAATTACCTTAAAATATACATAGCACGGTGCATTGCTCACAATGCTCAAAAACACTTAGATATACCTCAAAATGCAATTATACTCAAAAGAGCCTTTATACAGATAATGCAAAAGAAACATAACTATCCATAATGACACCTACTTCTAAGGAGTTAGGCACTCCATCGGATCCACCCTGGGATCCTCTCCCGACTCATCTGAAGACACATGGACAGGACAGAGTGCGGTCTCGCGAGCAGGTGCCCTAGTAGCTGATGCCATAGAATCTTCATCCTCTCTGGGGGTGTGAAGCGGATCACCCCAAAGCTCCCGAATAGGAAATGCAAACTCCAAATGCAATGATATGGTAAGAGTCAAAATAGGATCTCCATCGCGGGTCCTCCTCCCGATCAAGATCAGATCCCCAACATACCGTATACGCTCGCCGGCCCAGTCGACTCATCAAGCATTGACGCCTCCGATGAACACAATCCTGACGAAACTAATAGAACCCTTTCTCGATGCCATCATAGATCGTAGGAGACCAAACCAAGTAAAATCTAGGAGATTCAACCTCGTTCCCTTTATAATCTTTAACCAACAATCACATAAAACAAGAATAGTGCAAGCAAGAGGTGAGATGTCCAACATCATTACCAATTATGGCAGTAAGAAACAGAAACGGCATAGGACGTCCACATAGCATTACAAGAATAATAAACAGTATCAAGAAGCAGATATTAAACAACTTAACAATTTCAGGCAGTTATAGCATCAATAAGATAGTAGTACCAATGATGCACAATTTTTAGTTTCAAACAAGTCTACAAACTTGATGCGGGATTAATTGTTGCTTTGCGAACCCAAGTGCAGGTTGTCTCAAGTAATAAATTTCTCGGGAGTCCGAGGTCGATCCATAGGGAATTGTTGAAGATTAATTAAGGTGAAGTAAATATTTTGTTACTATGGTAAAAATTATTTACTTGGGTTAAAAGATCCACTCTTGGTAAATAAAGTAAAGGTAAGATTAATTTCTTTTATAACTCAATTAGAATCCTCGCAACATGGAGGTTCCAATCAGAAAATACAACATTAAAAGTCTATTTAAAATAATATACGTAATTATATTATGTTTCCTAAAAATATTACCACCACTTATAAATGGGTTAAAGCATTCATTGTGTCAATATTTTGTCTACAACAAATCAAGAACTCCTATTTACAAAGATGGTTTCTAAATTATAAGAAACAAATTATAATACGTATAATGGTTACTAGAAAATATAAATCATTTAAGGACAAGAGAAGAATAAATCTAACCTTACTTTATTACCAAGAGCTTCACCCTTTCACCCAAGTAAAATTAAACTTAGTTACTCATAGATAAGAAGAAAGAAAGAGAGAAGAAGAAGAAGAAAAACATGACTTTAATTTAGAACAAAGAAAAATTACTACAAGAAAACCTAGTAACAAAATGGCATCATTTTGGTAACTAACACCTAACACCCTCAATGATCTGCCAAGGCCTCCTTTTATAGAGGATTAGAGATACAAAATGACAAGGGGGCTAAGTCATTAGTGGTTGGATGAGTGGAAAATGAGTGGAAAATGCCAAATGACTTTAGGTGAGTGGGAAATTATGGAGATTCCTTGTCTCCGAAATCATGTAGCTCTGAAGTCATTACATTCGTCATTTTTGAATCAAGTGGTCTTCATGAAAGTTTAAGGCCTGGATCTTAGCTTTCAAATGGCTTTAGTTTGAGTCCAATATCATTTCTATAACTCCAGATACGTTCAAATTACTGCACACTACCCAGGCCCAGTCACAGCTCCTCTGTTCTGACTTCCAAGCCCAATATCACCTTCAAGGAGTCCGATTCTGGAAAAGTGTTCAACATGAAAGTTGTAGATATAGGTCTTAGCTATTCAACATCCAAATTTCAGCTCATTTTACAACTTCTAGCCCGAACAATGGCATGAACAGTATACATAGGTCAAGTTGTCAGGAACAGCACTCTAGTTCTTGCTTCAATCCTAATTTGAGTTATCTACTCGTGTGATTGGGCCTTTGAGGTCTTCATGAAAGTTATAGAGATCTCTCTTATCTTTCAAATGCCACTAGAATCACCTCCAAATACCACCTACAGCCCAAGATATGACCCAAATACAGAAATAGTGTAAGATATGAATCATGCTGAAAAATTCAATTAAGTTCAATTTGAGTCCAAACTTACAAAACATAATAAAACTCAATCAATTAAGTACATAGAGAGTGTAAATGACTAAGAATGAAAGCTTATTAATGTATCAAATATGTGATCATCAAACTCCCCCACACTTAGCTTTTTGCACTCCTGAGCAAAACACATAAGATCACTCACAAAAAAAAAAAAACGAAACAGACTCAAAAGCTAAACACTCTAAAAGACTCAATTTCTAATAATATTTAAAAATGAAGAGCAATCATTCAAGTAATCAAAATATTCATGAGATAACATATCTTCACTTCTCAAATCAACAAGCAAGGATATTTGAATTGAAAAGCATGAGTCAAGAATGATAGATTTTCACAAGATTCACTCTCAATCCCTCAAGTGTTTAAAAGGTAGGTATTTCACTCAATTCAACCCATGAAAATTGCACTACCATAAGCTTGCTTATCTTCTACTTCTCCACTACTTAGAACACATGCACACACAAATCATGAGGACTTTATTCAAGGTTGTAATGGGGTCAAGGTAAAGGAGGAGGTAATATAGATATGACAAGTTAAACACCAGAGAATAAAAGAACATGAGAGTTGAGTTCAATTAACAAGTATGAAAATTCATCCCAACTCCACCTAATACAAATTCCCTTTGCATATTCTTTTCCTTTCCTTTATTACCTTGTTAACCCTCTTCTTTTTACAATTTTTTTTTGATTGATTTTTTTTTTTTTGATTTTTTTGATTTTTTTTTTTTTTTTTTTTTTTTTTACAAAAGAACATCATATATACATTTTTTTAACTATTCTCACACACACACCCCCACACTTGTTCAAGAACTCATCGAATGACAAAACTAATGTTCTCTTATTCCCTAAGGTCAAGTAAGAACATGGTTTTTCATTTAAGGCACATAATGAGTTCGAAATAAAGAATAGTCAAATAAGCTCAAAGGGGTTAAGTAAAGGGAAATAGGTCATTTCTAATGCTTTATGTTACCAGGAATCAGAGAATTTCTAAGAAGTCATAAGAGTGCTTGATATCATATTGAGACAACATGCTGCTAAACAAGGCTGGCTATTTAATTAAAGTAGCTATTTGAAGAAAAATGCCTCAATCATATTTATGTATGCATATGAAAATGTAGTCTCAAAAAGAATCAAAGCAAGTTCTAGAGTAACAATTTCATGAGTGAGATTCACACAAGAAAGAAAAGAATGGTACAAATGTTCAATCCATTCATCAATAGGCTCAAAATCTCACAAGGCATAATTCTATCATTCTTAGTCCACCAATTCAACATCCATAACCAAGCATGTAAATTTTAAGAAAGAAGACAATTTACTCAATCATGCAAATTTTCCTGAATTTGAATTGCTACTTTCACATAAATTAGTTACTACCCTAATTACTCCTTACTCTGCCACCAATTTTTGATGCGTCTCAAGAGTAAATAATTTACTCTTTACTCTGCCATCCCTAATTACTTTTGTTGTTAAAAAATTTGATGACAAACACAACAAACATAATCATAAACACACTTTTGAATTATTTTTTTTTGGGTTTTTTGGGTTTTTTTTTAAACCATCCTTCCCCCCAACCAGATCACAACATTATCCTCAATGTCAAAACATAGATAGGTAAAGGATAGAATATATTACATGTTGCTGCAATTACTGAAAAGAAAAAAAAATCTCACACAAATTTAAACAGAAACAAAGTACGATAAATAAAACCAAAGCTTGTAATTATTTAAATAGTTGGAGTGTCTTGGCTGGCTTTCTTTTCATTTTGCTTCCTTCACCACTTCCTTCACCACTTCCTTCGGACCAATCTATCTGAGCTGTTACTGGATCAGGTTCATAAACAAATGCTTCTAATTTATCAATCAATTCATCAACAGTAGAAGCAGAGATAAGGAGTTGTCTTGCTGAAGGTGTGACAAATTTCTATTCCACAGCATGGTCAACAAAAGATAACAAATTATCAAAGAAATTATTAACATTCAACAAACCTATGGGTTTATGGTGGATGTTCAATTGGGGCCAAGAGACAACTTGAAAGACTTCTTCCAAAGTACCAAAACCACCAGGTAAGACAATGAATGCATCAGAGTTGTCAAGCATCGCCTTCATTCGTCCATGCATAGAGGATACCTTAATTTCCAGTCCAATTGTCTTTCCAACGATGTTCCTTCGAGTTAAAGGTTCAAGAATGACACCTAAAACTTGACCACCTCTTACAAATGCAGAAAGTGATACAGCCCTCATTAACCCAATGCAACCTCCCCCATATACTACACGAATGTTCCTCGTAGCAAGTGTTCTACCAACAGTGCTTGCTGCATTTACAAACTCTAAACCATTCCCATAACTTGTCCCACAAAATACACCAATACTGAGAAATCTACGAACTGAAGAAGAAGCTCCCTCCATTTCTACACTCACTCTCTTTGAATGATTAAGAGTTGTAGAAAAGTAAAGAAAATGGAGTGTTTAAATAGGGAAGAGAATAGAAAAAGTAATAATAGCTCCTATACAGGTAGGTTGGCTGGTGTCAGAAAAGTTTGAAATAATAATAATAATAATAATTAATTTTTTTTTGTTTTTTTTATTTTGTTTTGTTTTTTTTTTTTGTTTTGTTTTCTTTTTTTTTTTTACTTCAAGAAAACCATCAGGGTAAAGAAGTCTAGAAACCCCCGAAGGATCCCATCCAAAGGATCGTCTGTCCAAAACCAAAATTCAACAAAATCATATAAAGATAAAATAATAATAACAAATGATTACATACCTTTATGTACGGTTTCATGGCAGATCTTTATCTTGCGCGTCATGAGTGCAAGAAAAAACCAAGACGGCTCAGCCAATCTAGGCATTCTTCTCCCTCCCGCTTGTGGGATATTTTGGATTGAGCTACGACGCCACTAATTAAAGTGCATAAATCTGACAGCTACCACCAACGACCACAGCCAATGAGAGGTCGCTGAAGAGCCCATGGCATTAAATCACAGGATCCAGCTCAAAGGCATTGTCACGCGAGAATGCAAACACGGGACGCTTCTTTCTGTCCATCAACAAGCAGAGCCTTTGGTTAAAACCTGGGAATGCTTGCGCGGCTCTCTGCAGACCATGGCACACGAACCTTATTTACCGACCGGCGTGCGAAGGTCCACCCGAGTCAATGACGGGTCTACCACTCCACTGGCAGGGGCTCCTAATCTAATTAAAGACCAAGTACAACCGAAGTTTCGCCTTTTTTTTTTTTTTTTTTTTTTTCCAGCTTTTTTTTTTTTTTTTTTTTTTTTTTTTTTTTGAAAATGTACAAGATAATATATACATGTTGTTGTGATTGTGGCTCACATCTTCCTCTCGGTTTCACGTCCGAAACGGCTTAAACACCTTCTATGAGTCGAGGATAAGCTTCCCATCCAATTTTCTTATAAATTGGCAAACAGGTCTTTTTGAGTCGATTCCCAAGACTATAACGCTCTTGTTCGTCCTTGAAGAGATTCCACAAAACTAAGAAGTTCACGCTGCACAACTCCACAAGAATGCGTCTCAAGAGTCAATAAGATATTATCTAATGACTCCTTACTCACCCATTCTTAATGAAGAATATTTTATCTTCTCTATTTACGTAAACCATCCCCAAAGAGTGACATCGCGTGTTGCAATTCCATCGTGCACACTTGTAACAAACTTTCATTCTTTTTTGCTCTTCTCCTTTTTGAAAATGAACTTTTACCGAGACCGGACATGTATGGGATAAATGAATCGAAGATTCACCACTAAACGAACCTTTGCTTCGATTATCCAAAGTATATCTTCTCGGGATGCCCTTATACATTAACAATCTCGATCTTTCACACCTAGCTTCATAGACTTTTGTTAGAGCATTTAGAGGGAGAGAAGGAAAATGTTTTCTTAGATTTGAGAGAATGACATCCATTTTGAAAGGAGAAGAAATCAGCTTATTATGGGAAACGAAAAACAAACCGACTTGAGAGTCACGAGTACCGTTATCTGCCATTTAACCTAGAACACAAAGAACTGCAAAAAGAAAGAAACAACATTAAAATAAATTCTACTCATAACAAGGATTAGAAAGAGAAATGGATTCTAACTCAACAACTTGATGTTCCGAAATGGTTTGAGTCTTTGTCCATTGACCTTAAATACAATACCATTCCTAGGATTCTCAATGTCTATGGCCCCATAAGAATACACATGTTTGACAATATAAGGACCAATCCACCTAGATCTCAATTTTCTAGGGAATAGGTGAAGACGAGAATTATAAAGCGAACTTTTTGACCAAATTCAAAAGTTTTTCTCGAAAATTGATTTGTCATGAAAAGCTTTTGTTCTAGCTTTATAAATCTTTGAGTTTTCATATGCATCATTTCTTAATTCCTCAAGTTCATTCAATTGCAATTTGCGTAACTTGGAAGCATCATCAAGACTTAAGTTGAAAGCTTTAATGGCCCAAAATGCTTTATGCTCTAATTCTACAGGCAAATGACAAGGTTTTCCATAAACTAACCGATAAGGAGACATGCCCAAAGATGTTTTAAAAGCAGTACGGTAAGCCCAAAGTGCATCGTTTAGTCTTAAAGACCAATCTTTACAATTTGGGTTAACCATTTTTTTCCAAAATTTGTTTAATCTCCCTATTTGCTAATTCAACTTGTCCACTTGTCTAAGGATGATAAGGGGTTGCAATTTTGTGGGTAATGCAATATTTTTTCATTAAAGATTCAAATGGTTTATTGCAAAAATGTGTTCCTCCATCACTGATGATAGCTCGAGGAATTCCAAATCGACTCAAAACATTTTCTTTTAAAAATTTTAGAACAGTTTTATGATCATTGTGCCGACATGGAATTGCCTCAATCCATTTTGAGACATAATCAACTGCAACCAAAATGTACACAAATCCAAAAGATGATGGAAATGGACCCATGAAATCAATTTCCCAACAATCAAAAATTTTAATGACAAGGATAGGGTTCAAAGGCATCATATTTCTTTTAGAAATGGACCCCAATTTTTGACAACTTTCACAACTTTTGCAAAAAGTATAACTGTCCTTGAATAAAGTGGGCCAATAAAATCCACACTGCAAGATTTTCGCAGCTGTTTTCTTTGAAGAAAAATGACCTCCACATGCTTCTGAATGACAAAATTTAATGACACTACTTACCTCATTGTCGGGTACACATCTCCGAAAGATTTGATCAGGACAATATTTGAACAAATATGAGTCATCCCAAAAGAAATTTTTCACCTCAATCAAAAACTTTTTTTTGTCTTGGTATGTCCACTGAGGCGGCATCTTACCTGTTACAAGAAAATTGACAATGTTAGCAAACCAAGGCATGGAATTGACAGAAAATAAAAATTCATCGGGAAAAGAATCATTGATATGTGTGCTATCAAAAGATGAGCCTGTTGTCAGCTTTGACAAATGATCTGCAATAACATTTTCGGCTCCTTTCTTGTCTTTTATTGTGATGTTAAATTCTTGAAGCAACAAGATCCACCGTATCAACCTAGGTTTAGCATCCTGTTTAGACATTAAATATCTAACAGCAGCATGATCAGTGAAAACAATAGTGGATGAACCAATTAAATAAGCTCGAAATTTGTCCAATGCAAAAATTACAGCAAGTAGTTCTTTTTTAGTAGTGGTGTAATTCATTTGTGCACTATTCAAAGTTCGACTTGCGTAATAAATTACATGAGGCTTACCTTCCTTTCTTTGGCCTAAAACAGCGCCAACAGCAAAATCACTAGCATCACACATCAACTCAAAAGGCAACGACCAGTCAGGAGATTGCATAATAAGAGCAGAAGTCAAAAGACCGATTAATTTTTCAAAAGATTTTTGACAATCTTAAGTCCAAACAAATAGTGTATCTTTTGTTAGAAGATTACATAAAGGTCTAGATATGGTACTAAAGTCCTTTACAAATCTTCTGTAAAATCCTGCATGTCCTAAAAAGGAACGAACTTCTCTGACTATTTTTGGGAAAGGCAAATGAGCAATTAATTCAACTTTGGCCTTATCAACTTCAATTCCTTTAGAAGATATCACATGACCTAACACTATTCTTGAGGTAACCATGTAATGACATTTTTCCCAATTTAACACAAATCCTTTTTCTTCGCATCTTTTAAGAACTTTTTCCAAATTATCAAGACAATTTTCAAAAGAATTTCCAAAAACTGTCAGATCATCCATGAAAACCTCTAAATAATGCTCAATCATGTCACTGAAAATACTTAGCATGCATCTTTGAAAAGTTGCCGGAGCATTACAAAGACCAAAAGGCATTCTTCTATATGCAAAAGTGCCAAAGGGACAAGTAAAAGTGGTCTTTTCTTGGTCCTCTAATGCAATTGGTATTTGATTATACCCTGAATAACCATCAAGAAAATAATAGTAGGGATATCCTGCTACTCTTTCTAGAATCTGATCAAGAAATGGCAATGGAAAATGGTCTTTCCTAGTGGCTGCATTCAATTTTCTGAAATCAATACACATACGCCAACTAGATGAGACTCGGGTAGGTATTAATTCTCCTTTTTCATTTTCAACCACTTTGTTATTCCGATTTCTTAGGCACAACTTGTGTAGGGCTTACCCACTGGCTATCAGAGATAGGATAGATAATTCCAACATCAAGTAATTTAAGAACTTCAGCTCTAACTACCTCTTTCATGTGTGGATTTAATCTTCTTTGAGGTTATTGAGATGTTTTAGCATTATCCTCTAAATGTATTCTATGTGTACAGATTAATGGATTAATGCCTTTTATATCCTTTAATGTCCATCCAATTACATTTTTATGCCTTTTAAGTACTTCTATCAACTTACCTTCTTGTTCTTTGGTCAAGGATGAGGAAATTACCACTGGAGAGCTTTGTTCTTCTCCCAAAAATGTGTACTTCAACCCATCAGGTAATGGCTTCAGTTCCAGTGTGGGTACTTCTTCATAGGTATCATCATTCATGGATTTTAGCTCTTCGAATCTTGGCTTCCAGCCTTTGTATTCCATTTCCTGTGTACAGTCAAGCAAAGAGCATATTTCAGAAACATCATCATCTAATTGTGTAGCTGAATCAAATGAATTAATTAAACAGATTTCTAATGGGTCAGAAGAACTCCTGATTTGAAGATGATCATCTATAATGGCCTCAATCCCTTCAATCTCTTCATTGTCATCATAAACTTCATGTGGTTGCTTGCACATGTTGAAAACATTAAGCTCCAGTGTCATATTTCCAAAAGTTAACTTCACCACTCCATTTCTGTAATTTATCAAAGCATTAGATGTTGCTAAAAATGGGCGACCCAAAATAACAGGAACTGACTTAGAACTATCAACTATAGGTTCAGTTTCCAAGACAATAAAATCCACAGGATATATGAATTTATCAACTTGTACCAACACATCTTCTACTATTTCTTTTGGAATTTTAATTGATCTATCAGCAAGTAGAAGAGTTATAGAAGTTGGTTTTAACTCACCAAGGTTGAGTTGCTGATAAACTGAATATGGAAGCAAATTAACACTAGCACCAAGATCAAGTAAAGCTCGTTCAATTTTATGTTCACCAATAATGCATGAAACTGTAGGACAACCAGGGTCTTTATATTTCAACTCATTATTGTTTTGAATAATGGAGCTTACCTGTCACCAAAAATGCATTCTTTTTCACATTATGTTTCCTTTTAACAGTGCACAAGTCTTTCAAATATTTGGCATAAGAAGGAATCTGTTTGATAGCATCTAACAGAGGAATATTGACCTTCACTTGTTTAAAGATTTCAAAAATGTCACTGTTATGATTCACTTTACTTGAATTGTTTAATGCATGCATTCTTTGGAAATTGACTCATCATCTTTCTCAAAAAGTTCAGGAATTTGTTTTTCAATAACCTTTCCACTCCTAAGAGTTATCACTGAGTTGACTTGATCTATTTTTTGACTTTCTGAACTACCCTCATCTAGGCTAAACTGACCCTTAGGATTTGGTTGAGGTTGAGAAGGAAACTTTCCTTTCTCATGAATGGCAAGTGCAGAAGAAAGTTTAGCAAGAGTGTCTTTTATGTCAATCATGGCTTGAGTGTTTTGACTATTGATGGCCTCTTGTTTTTCCATGAATGCATGCAATGTTCCTTCAAGGTTTTTCCTATATGGTGGGACATAGGGTGCATATCCTTGAGGATTTTGAGAATCTTCAGTGCTCGAGGAGGTGGTGGTTGCATGAATTGTGGTGGTTGCTATTCCTCCAACCGAAATTCGGTGATTTCTCCATCCTGGATTGTATGTATCTGAAAAAAAGAAGTGAATGGCTTTTTAAAATTATTCATTGCATTTACTTGCTCATGCACAACTTCTTTAAAAACAGGAATTTTTGGACATTCATTTGTTGAGTGTCCTAATTCATCACAAATGCCACAAATTTCTTCATTTTGCACAGATTTGATTTCTTTTACTTTCCCGGATTCCATGGCTTCAACCTTTCTAGCCAAACTAGCAAACCTAGCATTCAGATCTTCTTCTTGACTAAGATGATATTTTCCTTTACTAGCATTTGCAAGGTTTGATCTAATTGAATTTTCAGAAGGATTAGTACCATGCCAAGATTGAGAATTTTCAGCCAAATGGTCTAAATAGTCTAAAGCTTCATCAGGTTCTTTATCAAGAAATTCACCATTGCACATTGTTTCCACAAATTGCTTGGTTTCAGGTGTTAACCCTTCATAAAAGAAGCTTAAAGTGCACCATTTTTCAAAACCATGATGTGGGCAAGAATTCAACAAATCTTTAAAACGTTCCCAACTTTGAAAATATGCTTCATTTGAATTTTGGGAAAAAATTTGGATTTGTCTTTTCAAAGCATTGGTTTTATGTGTTGAAAAAAATTTCTTCAAAAACTCACATTGCATTTCTTGCCATGTGCCAATTGATCTTGGTTTCAAAGTGTTAAGCCAAGATTTTGCTTTATCTTTCAAAGAAAAAAGAAACAATTTAAGCTTAACAACCTCTTCAGTGCAAGTTTGATCATGAAAAGCAGTACATACTTCCTCAAATTCTTTTAGATGTAAATATGGGCTTTCAGATTCTAAACCATGGAAATTAGGAAGTAAAAAAATCATACCTGGCTTGAATCTAAAATTGTTGGCATTGACTGGAAAGATAAAACATGATGGACTAGAATTTCGGGATGGTTGCAAATACTCACGCATGGTTCGCAACGGTTGATTTTCATGTTCATCATGCACACTTTCATTTTCAGCCATTGTGCTTAATGTGTGTGATTGTGATTCAAACAAATCAATATGTAAAGTACCTGGATTAACTCTAACCAAACGACCAGAATTTAAATCACGATACCAATTAAGCATAAACAAGTAACTTATAGTATAAAATAAAATGTACAAGATAGCAATATAAATCATCCATTAAATATTAACAAAGGTGTGGTATAAACCAACCACCACCAAATAAGTTAATAAGCATAAAAATTAAAAAGTTAGTATACGATAAATTAAAATGTTAGAAGCAGAAAAAGTAAAAAGTTAGATAGTGATAAAGTAAAAAGTTAGATAGTTAGTAAGAGAATTAGTAAGTTAGTAAACAAAAAAAATGACAAAAATAAATAACAAAAAAAAATGACAGAAAATAAATACAAAAAATAAAGTACAAAAAAAAATAATAATAATAAAAGGGAGAGTTACCCCACTAAGTTAAAATGTACAAGAAAATAAAATGGAGAATTACCCCCACTATACAGAAATTAAAATGCAAAAAAAAAGTGCGGAAAGTAAATTTAAAGGAAAAAAAAATAAGTAAAAGGGAGAGATTCCCCCACCAAGTTAGTGCGTAAAATAAAAGGGAGAGGTTCCCCCACTAGTTAGTATGTTAGTATATATACAAATTTTTTTTACACCAGAAATTCAGTCTTCAAATCAAGTCCCCAAGAACGGCGCCAAAAACTTGATGAACAATTTTTAGTTTCAAACAAGTCTACAAACTTGATGCGGGATTAATTGTTGCTTTGCGAACCCAAGTGCAGGTTATCTCAAGTAATAAATTTCTCAGGAGTCCGAGGTCGATCCACAGGGAATTGTTGAAGATTAATTAAGGTAAAGTAAATATTTTGTTACTATGGTAAAAATTATTTACTTGGGTTAAAAGATCCACTCTTGGTAAATAAAGTAAAGGTAAGATTAATTTCTTTTATAACTCAATTAGAATCCTCGCAACATGGAGGTTCCAATCGGAAAATACAACATTAAAAGTCTATTTAAAATAATATACGTAATTATATTATGTTTCCTAAAAATATTACCACCACTTATAAATGGGTTAAAGCATTCATTGTGCCAATATTTTGTCTACAACAAATCAAGAACTCCTATTTACAAAGATGGTTTCTAAATTATAAGAAACAAATTATAATACGTATAATGGTTACTAGAAAATATAAATCATTTAAGGACAAGAGAAGAATAAATCTAACCTTACTTTATTACCAAGAGCTTCACCCTTTCACCCAAGTAAAATGAAACTTAGTTACTCATAGATAAGAAGAAAGAAAGAGAGAAGAAGAAGAAGAAAAACATGACTTTAATTTAGAACAAAGGAAAATTACTACAAGAAAACCTAGTAACAAAATGGCATCATTTTGGTAACTAACACCTAACACCCTCAATGATCTGCCAAGGCCTCCTTTTATAGAGGATTAGAGATACAAAATGACAAGGGGGCTGAGTCATTAGTGGTTGGATAAGTGGAAAATGAGTGGAAAATGCCAAATGACTTTAGGTGAGTGGGAAATTATGGAGATTCCTTGTCTCCGAAATCATGCAGCTCTGAAGTCATTGCATTCGTCATTTTTGAATCAAGTGGTCTTCATGAAAGTTTTAGGCCTGGATCTTAGCTTTCAAATGGCTTTAGTTTGAGTCCAATATCATTTCTATAACTCCAGACACGTTCAAATTACTGCACACTGCCCAGGCCCAGTCACAGCTCCTCTGTTCTGACTTCCAAGCCCAATATCACCTTCAAGGAGTCCGATTCTGGAAAAGTGTTCAACATGAAAGTTGTAGATATGGGTCTTAGCTATTCAACATCCAAATTTCAGATCATTTTACAACTTCTAGCCCGAACAATGGCATGAACAGTATACATAGGTCAAGTTGTTAGGAACAGCACTCTAGTTCTTACTTCAATCCCAATTTGAGTTATCTACTCGTGTGATTGGGCCTTTGAGGTCTCCATGAAAGTTATAGCGATCTCTCTTATCTTTCAAATGCCACTAGAATCACCTCCAAATACCACCTACAGCCCAAGATATGACCCAAATATAGAAATAGTGTAAGATATGAATCATGCTGAAAAATTCAATTAAGTTCAATTTGAGTCCAAATTTACAAAACATAATAAAACTCAATCAATTAAGTACATAAAGAATGTAAATGACTAAGAATGAAAGCTTATTAATGTATCAAATATGTGATCATCAACCAATCATCATATAAATTAAATACCGGATAATATATTGACTCGCTATGTACATGCATATAATATCGAAATCCTATTCCATGGAGCTAGACACAAACATCGAAGAGAATGATCAGGGAGACATGCCAGTGTCTCGTCAGCCTAAAATAAGTGCTTTCCAAAAGATTAATAATTTTTGTGCAACAAGGCTTTATACAGCGGAATTCCCACAAGATCGCGATATAGGACAGTGTCTCTGTCTGGATCGTCAATGCGTTTGCATCGATTTGTCCCACGGCCCAGAGGGGCTACCAACTGTCCGCTGTGAGACGCCTGCGCCCCGACGCCTCCAAGGTCAACAGCATGACCTACACTAGTCTACTCATACCCGCACTAAGGTGTGATTCAAACTTCTAGGCAACATAGCCTTGACAAATCGTCCATCGGACTTTCACAATACATGATGACTCAATGCATATTCATGTATATTTAACAATAATATACTTTTCCATAACATGCCACAATTTGGTCAAGATAAGCATCAATACATTCTTAGTCCCACTCATGGACCCACAATGAATATCATCAAGGCATCAAATAATATATTATGCTTTTAGGGTTCATTATGGAAATTATGGATTAATTTTCTACGTTCTTCTCATTAAGTTTCTCTTGAGATAATTTTAATTTAAGTTATTTAATATCTTACTCACACTTATATCCTTCCTTTAATTAAGAATTAATTTAGGTTTTATGATAAGATCTCATTCTTGATTCTTTCCATTTTTATGAATTCCTAATTAATTTCTAATTGTCCAATTAACTAAGTTTCACTTTAATTTAGCATTTCTTATGAAATTCTTCTCTAGGGGAATTCCCTTGATTATTAAGTTCCTCACTTAAAGTTTATTTATACTCACTTAGAAAATTAATCTAAGGTTTTTCATGTCTCACACACTTTTATTCCTTAATTAGGTCCAAAGATTCACTTTTAGGTTATCAATAAAATTTCTCTCCATTACATTATTAATTATTTAGTCACTTGATCATTTAAATTCCAAGGTTGCATGATGTTACATAGTTGGATCCTAAAATGGCCTTAGAGGTCGTGGCCTCCCAAGGGTAGAACCCTAAGTTTTTCTTAACTTCATTACATTTTATTCACTTGATTAATTAAGTTTCCATCTTGGTTACAAAATTTCAACCATGATCACCCCACATGAGGGTCATGGCCGTGAACCTCCATGAGGAAAGCAAGGGATTTTGATTTTGATTTCATATTTCCAATCCATCCAAGATCATCAATATACACATACAATCAACCAAATAGATTAAACAAGGAAAAATCAACACATAACCACAAAAATCATACATCAAAGAGAGTAACCCTAACAAGGGTCTCTCACAAACAACACAAAATCAAGTCTCTCACTACCAAGAGAGGTTGAAGTGGACCATCTCCCTCTTACCCAAGAGAAACCAAGAAAAGGAATCTCCTTGTTTGCTCCTTGTGAAATTCGGTCACACTCCTTCAAAACCCTAGAAATTTCAACTTCAACCAATCAACACCAATGCTTGAAAAAGAGAAAATAAATGGTCATAAAGATGACCATCACAACGAAAATGAAGAGGAAGAGGTGAGGAACCAAGAATCTTACCCAAAACCTTCAAACTTTGAAGCTTGAAGAAGATGATGAAGATGGAGGCTTTTCAAGTAGATTCAAGGTAGAAAGGTGTTTAGAATGTGATGGAGATTAAGGAAATGTGTTTACTTTGAATTTTTGCAAACATGGAGGCAAAGAGAGGGAGTGAGGCCATGTGGGTAGTAGAGACAAAGAGGAAAAAATGAGAGAAAGATGAGTGTAGAGAGAGAAAGTGATAGTAAGAAATGAAATGAACTTTTAGGGTTTGAAAATAGAGTGGAAATTAATGAAGTGAAAAGCCAAATTTTTAGCTCCTAGTTGGACCTCATGGCTGTGTAGAAGGGAGAGAGAGAGGAGGTAAAAGTGTCACCAAGAATTAGGGTTAAGTTGCTAGATTTTTTAAAAAGTATATTTGATTAGACATAAAGTGGATTACATTTGGATAAGATAATTAGGTGATAAGGTAATAAAATAATAGGAAAATAAGGTGCTTAGAGTTTTCACTACAAGCTATTTAATGTACACTTTTTAATTGTTGCATTGCAAACCCAAGTGCAGGTTGTCTTAAGTAATAAATTTCTCGGTGAGTCCGAGGTCGATTCACAGGGAATTGTTGAAGATTAAGGTGAAGTAAATATTTTATTACTACGGTTAAAATTATTTACTTGAGTAAAAAGATCCACTCTTAGTAAATAAAGAAAAAGTAAGATTAATTCCTTTTGTAACTCAATTAGAATCCTCGCAACATGGAGGTTCCGATCGGAAAATACAACGTTAAAAGTCCATTAAAATAATATACGTAATTATATTATGATTCCTTTAATTATTACTACCACTTGTAAATGGGTTAAAGCATTCACTGTGTCAAAATCTTGTCTACAATAAATCAAGAACTCCTCTTTACAAGGATGGAGTATTCCCGTCTGTCACCCGGGATTTTAAATTATCAGAATCAAAATATAATACGTATAAAGAATACTAGAAAAATAAATCATTAAAGCACAAGAGAGTAATAAATCTAACCTTATTTTATTACCAAGAGCTTCACACTTTAACCCAAGTAGACTGGAACTTATTTACACATAGACTAAAAGAAAGAAAAAGAGAAAAAGAGAGAGAAAAGAAAAGTGAAGGGAGACTGAGGAGAGGAGGGAATTCCTCCTCTCCTCCTCTGGAAATATGCCTAGAGTTTCCCCCTCCCCCGAATTATGAATTCTCCAATGTGCCTCTGAATGTGAATTGCGTTAGCTTTTATAGGCAATTTCAGGTTACTGTGCAATGCACAGTAACCTGAATGAAACGTCATGGATTACGTTTCTCTTTTCCTTTTTTCTATTTTTTTAAATAATAATTGAGTAAATACATAGCCGTGTGTCCAATCATTTTTACATTTTTGAGAGAAGTGGTCTTCATGAAAGTTGTAGGCCTGAATTTTTGCTTTAAAATGGCTTTAGCTAAAATCATTCCTAGAACTCAAGATATGGTCCAATTACTGCACAGTATTTTAGACCCGGTTTCAGCTCCTCTATTCTGACTTCAAAGCTCAATATCACCTCCAAGGAGTCTGATTCTGGAAAAGTGTTCAACATGAAAGTTGTAGGAAATTGTCTTAGCTTTCCTATAAGACCAAAATCACATCAATCAGATATTTGCAACTCAAGTTATAGCCAGTTTACCAAACATTGCCAAAGAGATAATTACGGTTAATTTATGCAATAATTTATTTAATTGTCCAATTGGGCTCAAAATCATAAAATATGTTAAAACCAACTTAATTAAGCCTATTTGAACTTTAAAAAGCCTAGTGAGAGGATTACAAAATGTATAAAATACAGTGTTATCAAATTCCCCCACACTTAACTTTTGCACTCCTGGGCAAAACACAAAAGACAAAAACCAAAGAAAAAATGACACAGACTCAAAAATTAAAAACTCTAAAGGATTCAATGACTCAAGAAGAGCAACTAGACAATCAAGGATCAAAACATTCATGAGGTAACATTTCTTCCCATCTCAAACCAACAAGTAAGGAAACTTCAGTTGAAAAGAATGAATCAAGAATGATAGATCTTCACAAGATTCACTCTCAATCCCTCAAGTGTTTAAAAGGTAGGTATTTCACTCAATTCAACCCATGAAAATTGCACTACCATAAGCTTGCTTGTCTTCTATTTCTCCACTACTCAAAACACATGCACACACAAATCATGAGGACTTTATTTAAGGTTGTAATGGGGTCAAGGTAAAGGAGGAAGTAATATGGATATGACAAGTTAAATACCAGAGAATAAAAGAGCATGAGAGCTGAGTTCAATTAACAAGTATGAAAGTTCATCCCAACTCCACCTAATACAAATTCCCTTTACATATTCTTTTCTTTTCCTTTATTACCTTGTTAACCTTTTTTTTTTCTTTTTACATTTCTTTTTTTATTTTTTTTTTTTTTTTTTTTTTTTTTGATTTTTTTTAACAAAAAGAACATCATATATACATTTTTTTTTTACCATTCGGCACACACACCCCCACACTTGTTCAAGAACTCATCGAATGACAAAGCTAATGTTCTCTTATTCCCTAAAGCTAAGTAAGAACATAGTTTTTCATTTAAGGCACATAATGAGTTCGAAACAAAGAATAGTCAAATAAGCTCAAAGGGGTTAAGTAACGGAAAATATACAACGTTGGCTATTTGGCTAAAGTAGCTATTTTAAAAGAAATGCATCAATCATATTCATGTATGCATATGAAAATGTAGTCTAAAAAAGAATCAAAGCAAGTTCTAGAGTAACAATTCCATGAGTGAAATTCACACAAGAAAGAAGAGAATGGTACAAATGTTCAATCCATTCATCAATAGGCTCAAAATCTCACAAAGTATAATTCTATCATTCTCAGTCCACCAATTCAACATCCATAACCAAGCATGTGAATTTAAGAAAGAAGACAATTTACTCAATCATGCAAATTTTCCTTGAATCCATTTGCTACTTCCACACAAACTAGTTGTCTACCCCAACTAAGATGCGTCTCAAGAGTAAAATTTACTCCTTACTCTGCCATCCTTAACTGGTTTAGTAAGTTACTGACAAACATATAAACACAACAAACATATTAATACACACACTTCCTAAATTTTTTTTTGGGGTTTTTTTTTTTACACAACTCTACATACGACAAGCATACTACACACGACAAACATAAACACACTTACTATTTTTTTTTACACAACTATCCTTCCCCCCAACTAGATCACAACATTGTCCTCAATGTTAAAAAATAGAAAGGAAAAAGATAGAAGATAGTACCTGTTACCGCAATTACTAAAAAGAGCAACCTCACACAAATATAAACATAAACAAAGTACGACCAAAGATTGAAATTATTTATACAGATGGAGTGTCTTGATTGTCTTCATTTTCTTACTGCTTCACACAACATTTCCTTCGGACCATTTCTAGCTGAGCTGCTACTGGATCAGGGCTGTCATAAGAAGAAGATATACAAGAAAATATATACATGTAGTTGTGATTGTGGCTCACATCTTCCTCTGGTTTTACGTCCAGTAACGGCTTAAACGCCTTCTATGAGTCGAGGATAGGCTTCCCATCTAATTTTCTTATAAATTGGTAAACAGGGTCTTTTTGAGTCAGATTCCCAAGACTTTTTTTTAATATATATATATATATATATTTATAAGTAAAGCGTATAAACCCATATGATAAAAAATAATAATAATATTAAAAATAGGCGGTATAAACCTCTATATGATAAAAAAAAATATTAAAAAGTAGGCGGTATAAACCTACCATTAAATATTAATAAAGGTGTTGTATTAAACCAACCACAAAGAAAAATTAAAAATGGTGTGGTAGAAATCAACCACCAAATAAAACTTAAAAATGGTGTGGTAGAAACCAACCACCAAATAAAACTTAAAAATGGTGTGGTAGAAACCAACCACCAAATAAAGAAAAAAATATAAACAAAGGTGTGGTATGAACCAACCACCAAATAAGTTAATAAGCAAAAAAAATAAAAATAAAAAGTTAATATGCGATAAATTAAAATGTTAGAAGCGAGTAAAGTAAAAAAAGTTAGATAGTTAGTAAGAAAGTTAGTAAGTTAGTGAGTTAGTAAACAAAAATAAATGACAAAAAATAATAAAAAATAAAAAAATAACAAAAAATAAATGACAGAAAATAAATAACAAAAAAATAAAATACAAAAATTAAATTTAAAATATGAAAATCAGAGAATCGGCAGAGCCAATTTTTTGCTCCAGCGAGAGAGAAGAGAAGAAGAAATATTATTTCATTAATGATTGCAAATTATAGAGTGTTAAGGGAGAGTTACTCCCACTAAGTTAGTATGTACAGAAAATAAAAGGGAGAGATTCCCCCCACTAAGTTAGTATATACAAAAATTAAAAGGGAGAGATTCTCCCATTGTTAGTGCATAAAACAAAAGGGAGAGTTTCCCCCACTGTTAATATTTACAAAAATTAAAAGAGAGAATTACCCCTACTGAGTTAATATGTACAAAGAAAATAAAAGGGAGAGGTTCCCCCACTATTAATATGTACAAAAAAAAATAAAAAAGAGAATTAACCCAACTATTAATTTGTACAAGAAAAGCAAAGCGAGAGTTTCCCCCACGGAGTTAATAGGTACAAAAAATAAAAGGCTTAACTCTTTTTTTTTTTGGTTTCCTTTTTTTTTTGGGTGGTCACGGGTGTAACAACCTTTCTTTTTGTTTTTTTTTTAATTTTCATTTTTTTAATTTTTTTTACTTTTTACTTTTTTACTATTCACACTATTCACACATTATTTACCCTATTTATACTATTCATACTACTTACCCAAAAAAATTATTTTTTTTTTTTTTTTATTTTTACTATTCATACTATTCACGTTACTATTTACATACTATTTATACACTATTCATGTACTATTCACACACTATTCACACACTATTTACTTTTTACTATGTACAAAAATATTTACACCTAGAAATTTATTCTTCAAAACAAGTCCCCGGTAACGGTGCCAAAAACTTGATGCACACTTTTTAATTGTTGCATTGCAAACCCAAGTGCAGGTTGTCTCAAGTAATAAATTTCTCGGTGAGTCCGAGGTCGATCCACAGAGAATTGTTGAAGATTAAGGTGAAGTAAATATTTTATTACTATGGTAAAAATTATTTACTTGGGTAAAAAGATCCACTCTTAGTAAATAAAAAAAAAGTAAGATTAATTTCTTTTATAACTCAATTAGAATCCTCGCAACATGGAGATTCCAATCGAAAAATACAACGTTAAAAGTCCATTAAAATAATATACGTAATTATATTATGATTCCTTTAATTATTACTACCACTTGTAAATGGGTTAAAGCATTCAATGTGCCAAAATCTTGTCTACAATAAATCAAGAACTCCTCTTTACAAGGATGGAGTATTCCGCCTCATCACCCGGGATTTTAAATTATCGAATCAAAATATAATACGTATAAAGAATACTAGAAAAATAAATCATTAAAGCACAAGAGAGGAATAAATCTAACCTTATTTTATTACCAAGAGCTTCACACTTTAACCCAAGTAGACTGGAACTTATTTACACATAGACTAAAAGAAAGAAAAAGAGAAAAAGAGAGAGAAAAGAAAGTGAAGGGAGACTGAGGAGAGGAGGGAATTCCTCCTCTCCTCCTCTGGAAATATGCCCAGAGTTTCCCCCTCCCCCGAATTCTGAATTCTCTAATGTGCCTCTGAATGTGAATTGCGTTGACTTTTATAGGTAATTTCAGGTTGCTGTGCAATGCACAGTAACCTGAATGAAACGTCATGGATTACGTTTCTCTTTTCTTATTTTTTTCTTTTTTTAAATAATAATTGAGTAAATACATAGCCGTGTGTCCAGTCATTTTTATATTTTTGAGAGAAGTGGTCTTCATGAAAGTTGTAGGCCTGAATTTTTGCTTTAAAATGGCTTTAGTTTGAGTCCAAAATCATTCCTATAACTCAAGATATGGTCCAATTACTGCACAGTATTTTAGACC
Source organism: Ormosia semicastrata (assembly GCA_029884595.1). NCBI lineage: Eukaryota > Viridiplantae > Streptophyta > Magnoliopsida > Fabales > Fabaceae > Ormosia > Ormosia semicastrata. The sequence goes on along the minus strand of JAQQTO010000044.1, from coordinate 34,161,914 downwards.
CAGTTTCAGCTCCTCTATTCTGACTTCAAAGCTCAATATCACCTCCAAGGAGTCCAATTCTGGAAAAGTGTTCAACATGAAAGTTGTAAGAAATTGTCTTAGCTTTCCTACAAGACCAAAATCACATCAATCAGATATTTGCAACTCAAGTTATAGCCAGTTTACTAAACATTGCCAAAGAGATAATTACGGTTAATTTATGCAATAATTTATTTAATTGTCCAATTCGGCTCAAAATCATAAAATGTGTCAAAACCAACTTAATTAAACCTATTTGAACTTTAAAAAGCCTAGTGAGAGGATTACAAAATGTATAAAATACAGTGTTATCACTATTACCCAAGGGACAATTGTTAAAGTGCACAAAGCCAGTAGTAATTATTCAACGGATAATAGAGCGTATCACAGAATTTTATTTAATAGTACGTACAGAGATTTTATTTATCAGATAAAATCTCGAAAAACATAAACTTCGTAAATTGTGCCCAACCTTGGGTTTAGTAAGATCCCCCATGGATGTTTTCACAGTTCAAAGTTTACCAGCCTCAGGGAAAACATTTCACTTTCCCGGCTCTGCTCAGCGTGCACGCAAAATGAAGAATATATTAAAATATTCAATGTTTCCAAAAAAATCCACAAAAATTCTCAAAAATCACAAATATTAGAAAATGACTATTCATCATGAAACAAATAATTTTTGGGGTGTGACATTAACTCTGCTCAATGTGCACATAAAATAAAAAAATATATTAAAATATTTGACGTGTCCGAAAAAAATCCACAAAAATTTTTAAAAATCACAAATATTATAAAATGATTATTTATGATGAAACAAATAAATTTTTGGGGTGTTACACCTCAAGCTAATGGAAAAACAAGGATACAAACATGTTCAAAATCATAACCATGTATAGAATAAGCCATGAACACTCCATTTCAAACCATTGGAGGCAAGAATCAAACAAAGAAACCACATATGCCTCTCAAACTCATTTTTACCCAAACAAGCATGCACCAAGCATCAAGAAGGTATAGAGAGAGAAATAGTTATGAAAAAACAAACACCCCTACCTTAAGTTGTGTGGTTGATACTTAAGCTTTCGTCTTCCTTTTCTTTTCTCCTCTTCCTTCTCCTTTTTTCCTTGTCTTTCTTTCTCTTTTCTTTTCCTTCTCTTTTTGCTGAACCAGAACATGAGAGATGAAAGAGAATGAGAGAAAGCAAAGTCAAATATTAAAGTTGGAAGGTGAATGGCGGTGGAGAGATAAGGATGGATTTGAGATATTTTTCTAAAAATATTATATCTCTTATGAATACTTTGATCTTACAAAATCAAGTTTCCTAACTTGCATAGGTATTATAGAAAATCTTAGGATTCATCTTAATCCTAGTTTCATTATTCCATAACTTTTTACACACCTAAAACTGTCACTTAGACTCTATTACTCTATCTCAAATTAAATTAAACCTAATGAATAAGTTAGGAGGCTTACAGGTATTTACCTTAACTTGTACTCATTACCAGAAAATTCCTCATCCTTTACTTGATATATTCATAATTTCTCATAATTTTTTTAAGATATCTGCCTATTTAATCTGGTCCTTAAGCACTTATGCAGCATTGTTAAAAAAACCAAATTAACTCAGTTAATTCCCAAAAATTAACTACATCACCTTCAATCCATTTGTGATCTAGGAACAAATTCTCCATATATATTTCCCTTATCTAAGCAGTTTAGGCACAAACTTGATGATCATTAGAATTAATAGGCAAAGTGTAAAACTAACTCAGATGATCATTAGAATTAATAGGTAATTCATGCAAGTGTTATAGTACCTCAATAACCATATTCAAGACTAATAGATTAAGGAGGATGAGCATGTTACGTGTAGTATCTCCATCATCTTAGACAATTGTTCCTTGAGCTGATTCACCTCATCCTTCAGCTCTTGAGTCTGTTTTTTTCATCCATGATCCTAGCCTGGGAAAGAGTCCTGTAAGGGTATTGAAAAAGTTGATTTCCTGCTAGTGTTTACTTTTACTACTTGAGAAAATATGATGTGAATATGCAATTTCCAGTATTGACTGAACAAAATTGGCAACATGCATGTATGAGAAATACTGACTACTTATGTAGATGGATTTTTTAAAATATATATATATATATATATATATATATATATATATATATATTAATATATAGGATGAATGCAATGATAGATAAATAGTTGTTCCTTTAATAGTGACTCATTCCCCTTTTTTTGTAAAAATAAAATAAAAAAAAACTTTTCTTCAAGAGAGGTACAATTATGGCTTATCAAATTAATGGACCATACTACTTATGATATATATGTACGAATAGAGATTATGATATGGATAAATCTAAAGATAACGAAAAGGTACGCTCCCTTTGTGGTTAAGGAATTGCCTTAAATTTGAAGAATTATATCCTAAGGATCTATGGTCTTTTTGATTCATGAGAACTTTCATTGGGTGGCTCTACTATTCTAAAGGCCACTAGAGTTAAGTCTCATTTTAGAATGTTGACCACAAATAGCAGGTAAACCACTAGGTGTGGGACATTCGTGAAAAAAGCACACTCTAGATGAGGTTTTTGCAATAACCAAACAGGATATACATCCAAAATGGCTTCCACTACTCAAACTCTATCACTTCAACTTGGGTATAGGGTCTTACTCGAATGTGTGTAATAAACGTGTAAGTACAGTGGGTGTTGTAACATCCCAATACCGATAACCTAGTATATCAAGCATATAAGTAGTATTAGGTATGCTACTTCTAACTTAAACATTATATTATTACATATCATTTAAACAAATAATGATGGAGAGCCTTGCGGACACTAAAAGTTATATACATACATCTTTGCCTCAAAAGGGCACATTGTAAAACATAACTTTTGTACAAACTCAAAGCAGTGTGAATAAATACAAGCTTTACTATTAAGCATAAAGTCTACTCTAATCTTCATACTTTTTCTTTTTTCCCTTTAGAGGAGCTTCCACCTGGATTTACATGGCAACAAACAGGGTGAGAGTTGTAACACCCTCCTTAGGGCATCACATTTCCGACTCCCGACTCATAATCTAAAAAGAAGTTCGCACAAAGTTTGAGTTATAAAAGATGGGTTTCAAAATTTCTTCTTTACTGAAACATAAATTTACTGAAAATATTAGGTAATATTGAAAATCATATTTTAACTATTCATTATGCAATATTGACACCAATTAATATCACAATTTAAAGAGAAATATAAAATTAACAGACTTATTTTTTTTAACAGTAGCAAACCCCATGACAGGTCCTACTTAATAGCACGGTACAACACTAACATTAAATCTTAACATACTTGTTCCTTCTCTTGTATCAACTTGATGCATCAGAACTTTACTCCTTGTCTACCCGGCACATCTTCGAACTTGAGATAGCCACTTTTCAATATTTCCATCAATCTCTGAGTATCTACCACTCGTATGTCTAAGACAACTCATTCATTCTACTGTATAATTTTAACAATACAGACAAAGCAAAACAATATAACAAAGAGGTGAGATCACCTACACCAATACCAACATGGCAGCACAGAGATAACACAAACAGCAATATCATACAGATAGATCATACCATAATCATGCTATCAGCATTAATCAACTATCATAATCTAATCATTTATTAGTTCAATCATCATCCAAGTACTCAAAACAATTGTCATAGCCAACATTCCTCAATTAATATATCATATAGATATAAATGCTCAGATTTATGCATATGGACAAAGACTCAGTTTATCAAAAACAACTCCATAGAGGTTTTCACAATTTCGAGAAGAATGCTCTGGTTAATTGTCAGCCTTAGCCCAAAGACAATCTCCCAGTCGTTGAAAAGAATTGTGTTCTTGTCGGGTATCGTCAATGCGTTGCAACGGACTGCATCGCCAAGTGGCACAGTGTACTCGCTAACTGTCCACTGGTCGACCGCCGCTACCTCGACGCCCCAAGATCCATCATAGACCTCACTATCAATTCTCATTCCTCTTCAACCACAAGGGCCATAATAGCTATTAGCTATATTTTATACAATGCACGAATATATCAGTGCAAGTCCAACCCCAAAGGGCCAAATCTTTTCAATTTCATTTGTTCAATGTAATCATATGCTTCAACGCATATTTTTCCAATGCACGTATAATGCACCAAATGCCAATCACAGGCAAAACATGTCATTTTCTCACATAGCATCCATATACTGGTTCTACAATATTTATACTGTATTTTTAACAAGAAAATCATATTATCACATTTTCATAGTTATAAAACTCTTTCGTCGTGTTTTCACAAAATTACGGAACATTTTCATTTCATTTTCACAATTCCAAAATGTTTCTATTACGTTTTCACAATACTGCAACTCTTCTGTTGCCTCTTTAAATCACGTATTAAATTTTTTAACATTTTTCTCAATCGCATAAAAATATATGTTTCTCAATTTGCGTAATGATTTTCCATCATTTTCAAAATCGCGTAACTTAAAAATCATTCTTTTAAGTCGCATAAAACATTTTCCATCATTCTCAAAATATTTAAAACACTTTCCAAATCACATAACAATTTTCCATCATTTTCACAATCACGTAAAAATATTCTATCACTTTTAAATCACATAGTGATTTTTCAACAGTAGTTGAAATTACGTAAAATATTTAAACGTAATTCAAATCACTTAAAATGTTTCAACGCATCTCCAATCGCGTAGTAATATTTTATCATATTTCAAATCGCATAAAAATATTTTACTGTATTTCCAAACACTTAGAAATAATTTACTATATTTCAAACCACATACTTTAAAAATTACATTTTTAAGATACGTAAATAATTTTTTTCACCACAATTCCATTACAGAAAATATTTCTCATTTCTTCAAAAATTTCATTTCCACTTTTCTCAAAATAATATGACTTTATACCTTATTTAACACATTTTCTTTACTCAAGAAAATCTTTTTCTACATTTCTTTACTCAAGAAATCCTTTTCCAAAATATAATTCACAAAATCACTTTTCCAGTGATATAAATCAACATTTCAAAACTTAACATTTTTTAACGTACTTCAAAACTCGAAAATAAGTTATAAGTTAGTAAATTTTTAAAATACCATTATATTCTCTATTTTTTCCAAATCATTTCCAAATCAACCTTTCTCAAAATAATATAACTTTCTACTTTATTTAATATATCTTCTTACTCAAGAAAATCCTTTTTCACAGTATATTCCACAAATTCACAATTCCATTGAATTAAATCAATGTTTCTAACTTTAAAAATTACTAACGCTTTCCAAAATCCAACGGATGAGTTACACGTTAGAAAATACCAAATCACTATTGTATTATTCATTTTTTTAAAAAATCAATTTTAACAAAAATAAATTCTTTTTAAAACAAATTGAGGCTCACTTGCAACCTCTCTTTTCCATTTACATAAAAATTCATTTCTCAAGTGCTAAAATACTCTGATTCCCTTTCCAAATTCCTTGTATTAAATTAATTATATTTCCACTTGAAAAATCACTTTGTTTCATCAAAATCAATGCATTACAAGCCTTCGAAAACGTGGACATGACTATTGAAAATTATCAAAACATTTTTCCTTCTAAATTGATATGGTTTTACACAAACAAAACCATTAAAATTTTATTTTCAAAATTGAGATACCGATGGTTATAAAAACCAAACCCATTTGTTCAAATCCTTTTTCACTTTCTTTACAAATCCTTTTTCACTTTCTTTGCAAATCCTTGTTCACTTTCTTTGCAAATCCTTAAAATCAATATTTGCTCGTTTCATTCAAAACTCATATTTAGAAAAACACTTAGGATCTTTTTACATAAAATAAATCAATAAAAATTTCTCAAAGACCATATTCTTGTTCTCTTGAAAAACAAACCCTTTGTTTATTTTTCATACTCTTCAAATCATCCATTTTCATTTTTCATGATATCAAACAACCGTCCATACAATCATAAGATATCATAAAAAAGACAACCGCTCATACAGCTATCACCAAAGGCAAAAGCAACACAAACACGGAATAAACATAAAACACAATTAAAGACAAGTATCAAGTAATGCAATGATGAAATGATGTATGATTATGCTCAAAGAAAAGTGTATGATAGTGTGGGTGCAGTGTAGTGAAACTTGACTATTCCTCTGGTAGGGAGGGAATCTGGTATAATAACATGTAACTTCCTATAACCTACCAAGTAGGGTAGGAATCTGTTATTATAACATGTAACCTCCTATAACCTACCGAAAACTGAGTGGACGGGTTCACTACCTCAAACATTTCTCTGGGTATGGAGGGAATCTGCTATAATAACATGTAACCTCCTATAACCTACCAAGTAGGGAGGGAATATGTTATCATAACATGTAACCTCCTATAACCTACTGAAAACTGAGTGGACAGGTCCACTACCTCAAACATTCCTCTGGGTAGGGAGGGAATCTATTATAATAACATGTAACCTCCTATAACCTACCAAGTAGGGAGGGAATATGTTATCATAACATGTAACCTCCTATAACTTACAAAAAACTATTAGGAATAGCAAGTATGTGAGAAACATAATTTGTGTGTGAAAATGCGATGTTATGTATAACTTTTACATAACCACCACATAACTCTATACTAAATCCATCTTTGCATTACTAACTCTACCTCAACTCTAAGAGAGTGTTTCATGCACTATGGCACTTAACTAATGCCAACTAGACTTAGTATACCTTCTATCATTGCATTACTAGCTCTATCTCAGCTCTATGAGAGCTTTCATGCACTATGGAAGTTTATTCTTGCCAACTAGGTTCTATGGCACTCAACTCTTTCCAACTAATCTGTATACTTGTATCTCACTTTCTTATCACTTCCCAAGTGATATCTAAGCAACACTTTGCCCTTAAGAAACTAAACTTTTATTTATGGCAATCTATGCTTAATGGATATACAATCTTTCCTTACTTTCCCTTGTATGTTATATGGTCTTTCTCTCTGCGAAATATCCTTATTAGTGTCTCTACACTCTCTACAAGGCATAACAAAGGGATCCTAATAAGTAGAAAATTCTATTTAATCAAGATAAAAATCTTGAAAATACCCTGTCTGGGCACCTAGTCGCTCACTTTTTGGGCACTTGAGCGCTCAACTCTTGAACTCTCTAGGCTTGGGTGATTAAGCACTCACTTTTTGAGTGATTAAGCACCCAGCACGCTGGTGCTCTCTAGGCTTAAGCGATTAAGCGCTCACTTTTTGGGCAATTAAGTGCCTAGCACCAGAAACTTCTGCAAAAACTAGTTTTCTACTCTAATTGATTCCCAATCAATTTCTAATCTCCAAAACATGGATTATAAGTGATTTCCAATCCTAAACATGGTCTCTACCATGATAGAATTATCAAGCACTAATTAATTCATCTAATCCAGAATCATGATCAAATATCAATCATCCAAAAACCCTTTTTCCTATCTTCAACTCGATGAGTTCCATAGATGTTCTAGGGTGAAAAACTAACACCCTTGGGTTGATTAAGCTTCATCCTAACCAATCTCAATAATTGAAGGACTAGAAAAGCAAGAACACAACCTCAACCATTTGAACCCTTAATTCATCTAACAACAACTACTATATGTGAAAGATGGAGATAGGGAGAGATGGTTATGGAGAGTTCAAGCACCCTTACCTCTTGTATGGATTATGATCTTCAAGCCTTGAACTTGCTCTTGGATCTTTCCCTTTTCCTTTCCTTCTCTTTCTCTTCTCTGTTTCCCCTTTTTTCTCTTTCTCTCTTCTATTTTCTGCTCCAGCTGTAGGAATGAGTGGCAAAGTCTAACTTTGCTACTTAAAGGATAGCCACTAAGTGGTACCAAAACTCTCGATCTGCTAAGAACACTTAGATTCCATTAAATCCAATGTTCTAACTTTCAACAAGTTTGAAATAAATCTTAAGATTCATTAAAAATCTTGTTTCATCATTATCTCATATTTCCATATCTTATAACATTTAGGAGTGGATGAGGTTCCTTCTCCTTTGTGAAAGACATTCTTTTGGGGAAAGGGAGGTCTTCTTTGAGGTCCATTCTTCTTGAAGAATTCTCCAAATTTCTTTACTAAAAGACTAAGATTCTCCTCATTTATTTCCAAGTCATCTCCATTATCTTCATCATCATCATCATTGAACATAGAAGAAGTGGCCTTGAGAGTTATTCCCTTTTTTTTACTTGTTAAGCTCATCACTTTAGTTGAGTCTATTCAATTCCATTTCATGTTCTTGGAGCTTGCCAAAAACTGTGGCTAGGGTCATGGTTGAAAGATTTCTTAACTCCGCAATAGCCGTCACTTTAGGTTGTCAATGTCTGCTCAAACATCTCAATACTTTGTTAATAAGATCCATATTAGGAAAAGTCATTCCCAATGAAGCAAGATGATTTGTAATATGTGTGAACTGTTTTTGCATTTCTTGAATACTTTCATCTTGATTCATTCTAAAAAGCTCATACTCACGAGTGAGAGTATTTATCCTTGATCTTTTCACTTAACTAGTACCCTCATGGGTTACTTGTAAAGTGTCCCACATTTCTTGGGCAGATTTACAATTTGAGACTCTAAAGAACCCATCAAACCCCAAAGTTATGGTAATGATGTTTTTAACTCTCAAATTGTATTAGACCTTTTTCTTATCATCATCGGTTCATTCACTTCTTGGTGTATTAACTTTTACACCATTTACAACTTATGTGGGGACAAAAAGACCATTTTCAACAGCATCCTACACATCTAAGTTAATAGCTTCAATAAAAATTTTCATTCTTTCTTTTCAATAAGCATACCCATCCCCATTGAAAATGGGAGGTCTATGGATAGAAGAACTTTCAGAAAAACCATTTGGAGAAACCATCACTTTCTCTTGAAGCTGCTAAGCTCTTTACACAAAAGTCTAGCTTTGATACCACTTGTTACCAAGTGGCCTCAATACTCTAGAGGGGGTGAATTAAGTATATAAAAACTTTTCACAAATATTTTACAAAACACTTGAATATTAATTTTCGTTGAAGCTATCGATTAATTGAAGTGAATAGATAAATGAGATTGAGTAACTCACTCACGAATAAATAAACCAAGATAAAAAAGAATTCAAGCTAGCATATAAAATTAATTACAAATGTAAAGAGATAGAGTTGAGAAGAGCAAACACAATGATTTATCCTAGTTCAGCCACCCCTTGTGACCTATATCCAGTCCTCAAGTGAACCACTCAAGATTTTTCACTAAACCTTTAAGGTTATACAGGTACTTGACATCCTTTACAAACTAGAGCACTCACCACCCCTTGGGATACCTCACCCTTTACAACCTTCGAAGGATACCTCACCCTTTACTCTTTCAAGGGATACCTCACCCTTTTATCTCTTGAGGGATGCCTCACCCTCTTTTATAGGAAATCAAATGGAGATTGAATGATAAACTCTCACAAGAGTAGATTACATAAGTTGAAGCCCTATAATGCTCTTCAAGAATATCTCAAATATTTACAAAAATAAAGCACAAATTGATTGAAAGATTGATTCTCAGATTAATGCCCTAGAAATGAGTTTCAAGTTGTTGGTTAGCCATAAATGATGACCCAAGATATGTATTTATAGTGTTCCAGTATAAAGGAGTTGTTGGGTGACATTTATGGAAACATTAAATGCCAAGAAAATAGTCATTGGCTATTGTCAGACCTGTTGTAATCGATTACATAATTCTCTTAGAATGTGTTCTTGGCTTTCTGGGCAGGATGTAATCTATTACAGCCTTTATGTAATCAATTACAGAGCTTCTTCCAGAGATGTAATTGATTACGACCCTTGTGTAATCGATTACATGGCCTCTGCCAAACTTGTAATCGATTACAACCTCAATGTAATCAATTACAAGGCCTCTGTTTGACTTATAATCGATTACAACACTCATGTAATCGATCACAATCATCCTTAAACACATTTTTCAAGCCTAATTAAGCTTGACGGCCATTTCCAAATTAGAAAATACTTGAATTTGATAAGATTTAAACGTGAGTACCAAAATCCAAGATTAAAATCAACATTTCTTTAAAATATGAACTTTTAACTTCAAGTTTATAAAGATCTTTGAAAAACTATTTTGAGATAGTTGAGATATATTGAGAGCATTTTACATTAAGATTCTAAGTCTTACAACCTATACCAAATATAACTCTCTTGAACTTAGTCTTCATCTTGACTTTGTTATCATTAAAAACTTCATTTGATATGCTTCATGACATAAATATTCACATAACCAAATTGGACATACCATTTTTTGTTATTGGATTCTACATGGTAAACCAGTGCAAACTACAGATACTTCAAAGTCTTCTAGTTGTCTAACTCAAGCTGATTTTGAGGATTTCTTAAAATGATTTGAAGCCAGACAACTTTCTCAATCTACAGTTGCTCATATTGGTATTTCTATTACTTGTACATCCCAATCACCATCTCTTGGACCTTAGGTGTTTCATTCAGTGTCTCCGATCATATCTTTGATAACAAGCATTTGTTTTCTACTATTTCCTATTCAGCAAATCTTCCCACCATTACCTTAGTTAATGGCTCTCAAGTTCAGGCCATAGGAATTAGGAAAGTCAACCTTACCTTCAGTATATGTTGACTCTGTCCTTTATACTCCTAGATGTCCATTTAATTTGCTTTATTAGCAGTTTAACTCATACCCTTGATTGCTCAATCACCTTTACTAGTGACTATATTATTGTGTAAGACCAGACTACAAGAAGGATGGTTAGCACACGGCGTGAGTCACATGGCCTCTGTCAACTCTCAATCTCATCCAAAGCTTTTTTTTTTTTTTTTGCTACAAATTCACCTCATTTTATTCATGCTCGATTGGGACATCTTAGTATATCCAAACTTCAGAGGATGGTTCTAAGTTTATCAAAGTTGTCTTCGTTTGGAATGTGAATCTTGTCAACTTGGGAAACACGTCAGTAATTCTTTTCCAAGTCATGTCTACACTTGAGCTGAGTCTCCTTTTGATTTAGTTTATAATGATGTGTGGGGTCAATATCGTGTTGTTCCAACATTGGGGCATCAATACATTGTTACCTTTATTAATGATTATCACGATTGATAGATCTGTGACAGGAGCGGCGAACAAAAATGGTTTTAAAATGGAAAATGAAGTCGCCACCAATTTTATTAGAATTAGAAAAAATTGGAAAACCTTTCTTAGAAAATAGTTTTCGAAACCAGGTTGGATTCGGGAGTCAGTTATGTATAAGGAAGGGTAGAAACTTAATCCCACAGTACCCCTAACACACCCATCCTAAGACGGTACCTTGAGTCAATTCTGTAAAATTTGATAATCTCAAATATATTTATTTTATCCCTTTTTAAAAAAACTAAAAAGACAAATAATTTTTGAAAATTTAATTTTTTGCTTGACGAAATAGGAGTTCCGCTCCTACGTATCATTAAGTGCTATGAGGAACTCAAAGTCACGTAATTCTTTAGAAAATAGTTATGGATTGATTAATTTTAATTAATTAAAAAAAGAAACTTGAAATTTTCAAATCAAATTGTCAAAAATGGATTAATTCAAGCAACATATCAACTGACACAATAGTGAGGCAACAAACTAAATAAATCAACAAAGAGACAAAGATAAACTAAATTCAAGTCAAACTAACCAATAAATCTACTTTCATTACCTCTTGGTATTTTTCTTTTTTAATGTTATCATTTTTTCTTCTTTCTTTTTTTATTTTTTTTATTTTCATTTTCTATTATTTTTTGTATTTTTCCTTTTCTTTTATGCTTAACCAAATAACATGCTTAGCCAACTATAAAACAAAAAAAGCACTAAACATAAAACTATAAAAAACCTAATACCCAAACAAGTAAAGGATCATAGTGTAAAAAGAAATGGGCACAAACTCTCCCACCCAAACCCAATAAGCTAACCCAATTATTAAAAAAAAAAACCTCAGCCCATTAATTAAAACACACCCTTTTTATCTTATCTTTCTTTCTGATTTTTAAGAGTAGGCTTCCTGATTAGACCAAATGGCCCAAATGAAATGAGTGCCAACCCAAATGAAGCAATACCACACATTAACTAAACAAAACCAAAAAAATAATGGAAAGAAAAAGTCTAGTTCGTGAACCTTAAACAAAGAGGGGTCCTGTTCAAGAGGGAGGCAAAGACGCAAAGGCAAAGTCAGTGCAGAGTGTTGGGTTCAAGACTTGCAGTGGAGGACGCAACGCGGAGGCAGAGGCGCATGGTGGTGTCAATGAAGTTCTGGGCAGTTGGTGCAGAGCAAATCTGGTTGGCTTTCTCTGTCTCAACGGCGTAAATGGTGCAACGATTTAGGTGGAGCAGAGACGTAGTGCTGCTGGGTAGCGCGGTTTTGGAGTCGCAACGGTGGCAGCTGAAGAAGAGGACGAGATTAGGGTCGGGTTTGTGCGGTGCTAGTCCAAATATGTGTTTTGTGGAGGTGGAGGTGCAATGCGGAATGATGGTGGAAGCTGGGTAGAGGAGTGGTGGTGCGCCCAAGGTGGGTCTTGGTGCGGTTCGGGTTAATGGGCGTGATGGATGGCACGCGGTTACAGGCGTGGTGGACAGCACACGGTGAGGGGATGATGGTGGAAATGGTGGCTCGTGACTAGGTTGCACTACTGTTCTGTTTGGTGGGGGTTAGGTTGTGAGGGTCATAGTGGTTCTGTGGAACGATGAAGCTAGCCGGTTGGGTGGTTATGGTGGGATGGAGGGGTTGTTGGTGGTTGTTGATGAAGCCGGATGATGATGAATATGAGCCGGTGGCTCTTTGGTGGTTTGTGGTGGCTATTAGGACATGGTTGAGGGAGGTGAAGATTGAAGTGGTGTTTGTTATTTGTTTTTTGTTGGTTATGTTATGAGAGTTTTAGTTATAGTGGAAAGCTTAGAAGAAGATGGTGATGGTGGTTATGGTGGGTTAAGGCGGATAGAAATTTCTGAGTATTCTCCTCGTTGTCTTTCCCTTTTTGCTCTCTTTGAATTTTGTTTAGCACTCCTCTAAAGAACCCCTTGCTTCCTCTGATTTATGGTATTTGTAGCCAAGAATATCAGTGAAGTGAAGTGTGAATTCTAGGTGAAACTGTGGAACAAGAAGCCAAACTAGTGTGCTATGTACTGATTAAGTGGTGAGTGTTGTACTGCACAAATTACAAAATGGATGAGGAGCAAACTGGCTATGTTCCTGCTGTGAGTGTACTAGGATTAGTGGATGAGCCAAAATGTGATTCAGTTTGTACGTGAAAGTGGCGTGGAGTGCTTGAGTGAGGATGTGGTTGGTATGTACGTGAAAGTGAGTATGTATCTATAGCTACTGTATAATAGTGCAAAAACTTGACGATGTAAATATGGCATCTGTTAAGAGGTATTGGGAGACAAAGCTGTATTGTTGGTGAAGAAAAGAGAAATGGACAGAGGAGGCTAGGAGAGGAAAAAACCAAAGCTTGGTTTCCACCCAAAAGTAGCAACGGAATAGGCCAAACAGTCCTACGTTTTGCTTTTTTTCATTATTTTTTTGTTTTTTTGTTTTTTTGTTTTTTTATTTTTTTTCTTTTTTGTTTTCTCTTTTCTTTTTTTTCTTTTCTTTTCTTTTTTAACAAAAAAGTTGTAATGCTCCAGACAAAATTGGGTGTTCATAGTTGTCCATCTTTACTTATTTCTTACTAGATAAAAGGAATAACTGCAGCTTTTCATTTTATCATTGTAAGAGACGAGTAAAGACATGAACTCAAATTTTGTTCAAAAATGCATAAGATGATACAAAAAGATAAACAAAACAATGCGAGAACAATGAAATGCGAAAAGTCGATGTGATTAAAATTAAATGACAGAAATTTAAATGACAGGAGCCGATGCACTCAAAAGTAAATGACAGAAATTTAAAATGCATGGAGCTGATGCGCTCAAAAGAAATGACAAGAAATTAAAATGAAAGGAGCTGATGCGCTAAAAAATAAATGACAAGAGCCAATGCACTTAAAAGAAATGACAAAAAATTAAAATGCTAGGAGGCGATGCACTCAAAATAAATGATAATAAATTTAAAATGCATGGAGCCGATGCACTCAAAAGAATTGACATAAAATTAAAATGTTAGGAGCCAATGCGTACAAAATAAATGATAGGAAAATTAAAATGCATAGAGCCGATGGGCTCAAAAGAATTAACAGAAAATTTAAAATGTAAGGAGCCGATGTGCTCAAAAGAAATGATAGAAATTTAAAATGCATGGAGTCGATGTGTTCAAAAGAAATTAAAAATGCAGGGAGCCAGTGCACTCAAAAGAATTTACATGAACATGAAATGCAAGGAGCTGATGCGCTCAAAATGAATAAGATGAAAACATTTGTGCCAATTAGACATGAACTTAAAAAAAAAACATTTGAACAAACGACAACTCTGGAAAGCTTTGACCAATCAAACCATTTGTTCACGTGCTTTTCTTCATCAAACCCTTCGGTTAGTTTAGAATCCTCTTAATTTTCTTTTTTTTTTCTTTTTCATCTCTTTATTCTTTTTTTTTCTTCCCTTTTTTTCTCTCGACCCCCCTTATTCTTCTTGGAAATGCATTGCAATCTGTACTTTGAGCTATTGAGATTTTTTAATCTAACTCAATCCTTAAAGGATTGTTGTAGAATTGTCAAATCAAATTATTGAGCTTAAATTTATCTTATTTGAAACATAACTTAATGAGTAAACATGCATTCATGAATGGATCAAAATTCGTTGAATGAACAAACTTCCTTTCATTATTCTGGTAATCTATTTGTACATGAACTTTTGGTAAGGCACATACTTGAAAAATCAATACAAAGAAATAGAAGAAATTTTGCCTCAATATTGGTTCCTTGCCCCTCATCGAATTGATTCCCTGTAACTGCTTGATAACTCAACCACTGTCTCTATTACTACTTTCTTCAACATATTTTCTCGTTAATCCTTTAGAAAATTTGCTCCAGTATGGCCAATTGAATGCAAACAAAATTGCCCATATGTAACCAATCGAACGTAACTAAAAATTGCCCCAGTTTGATGAATCTTTCAATGAGCTTTAGACCATCTTTCTTTGAAATTTGCTTATTTATTTGTCCTAACTTTTGCTTTGGCCGCCCTTTTAGGTTTTCAACCTAACGAGCCTTTTTTTTCTTTTCTTTTCTTTTCTTTTTTATTTTTTAGAGTAAGGAATTGAAAACTCGGAAGAGCGTGAACCTTTTGTCTCAAAATTTAAGTTAATGAAAAGTAACCCTTCATTAATCATAATGGACTTTTTTAGGCTTGTAACGTAGTGAAGGTTAAGGGTTATGAAAGGAATGATATAAAGCTCAAACAAGTGTTTAAGGGTTGAAAGGGACCAAGGGTCCTTAGTAAGCTTTATCAATTGCCTTTGGCATTATCAAGAGCACTAACATTTTTTGCTCACTTTTGTATTATTTTCCCTTTTTCACTTCATCATTTGCCTTTGCTATGAGTCATTTCATTTTTCATCATTTTTTTCTTCTTTTCCTTTTCCCTTTTTTTTTTACTTCATGCTAACCCTTAGTGTAGGGGTTGTCCTTATCCAATGTTCTTTAAAGAAAGCTTTTAAGCTCAAAAGAGATAACAAGGGATAAAGATGATGAAATTTTGTAAAGGATATAGAGAAAGATGGTCAATCTTCATTTTCAAATCATGATTGCTTATTTTCAAAATTTTAATTTTGAGACAAAAAGATAGTGTACACTAAATGATTACTTATTTGCTCTCTTTTTTTCAATTGCTTGGTGACTTCTTCCTTGATCTTCAAGGACATATCAAGATGCATCCTCCTTAACTTCTGCTTCTTTACCTCAACATTCATGTTGATCCCTCTACTACCTCGCCATTCAAGTCAAATCCCTTCTATGAATATTCCAGTAATTTTACTAATTTTCAATAACTTCTTCCTTTTCACTAAATCTAGGGTCTTCTTCATTAAACGTCGCAGGAGAATCGATTGATGAGTTTTCGAGGTCCCTTTCATGAGGCGAACTTTCTACAAGACCCAAATCTCTGGAATGTAATTCTTGTGGAGTTGGAAAGGCAAAATAGAGTAGGAATAACAAAGCAAAAATGGGCTAACAACAAGATATTATACAAAATGTAAAAATAAAATAAATGTAAAAGGACAAACCAAAACTGCAACAAGGAGGAATGATGAATGTTCATGCAAATTCATTTGGTTAATATCTCAAGTAACATAAATATAAGCTCAAAATATTTGCTTGTCTTAAATATTTGCTTAGCACAGTATAACCAAACAATTACTTAGAAACAATCACATCAATCACTAGTTCAGACTACCAGTTCTTCAGTGGCTCCCCAGCAGTAAAAGGATAGATTACCCTGCACTCTTCTGGGCCTTCTTCATGTAATGCATTAATAGTGAGATGACATCATGGACAAATGACTTATTCAGATATGATTATCTCGGCTGGTGTTGGGAATGTTTTCCTCAGGTGAGGAATGTGCTTCATTTTGCCCTTATCATTCTCTTTTCCAAAGTCATACTCCACATTATTTCCTCTAACTCTACATTGACCTATGCAGAGGAAGTTGCCCCTTGTTTGGCTTGTATTACTCCCAGAGTGAGCAATTCCTGGATTTGAACCGTGAAGTCCCAATAGTTCTCGATATCATGTCTTATTCCCCCACAATGATAAGCACAACTTGATTTTAATCGTACTTCTCCTCTTCTTTCATCGTTGCAGCTGGTGCAGTTATGCTATATCCTGCTTTCTACAACCCCTCGAATATTTTAGTCATCAGCATACGCAAGCTCATGACCTTTCTTATTGGTGATCCTTCCATCTGCAAAGCATTTACCCTATTCCTTCCACCATGATTAGGAATTGGGTTGTTGACAATATTAGGTCTAGCTTCCTCTTGAATGTTGAGCTTTCTATAAGCAATTAGCTTCCTTACTGCAGTCTTGAAAGATTCGCAATCTTCAATTGAATGCCTTGGGATGTCCATGTTGTATTTCCAAGTTTAAATTCGGGTTATACCACATTGGGAATGGTGGTTCTAGGGGACGTACAAGATTTCCCGAGATGATGTGAGCATCAAACAGCCTTTGGAATAAGTCTACGTTTGACATGGATAATCTTGGGAAATGGGGTAGATTTTGGGGACAGAAGCAACCTTCATTTTGGAAGTTTGGTCGAGGTTGTTGGTGGCTTGGGTAATTTTGTGGAGGTGCAGGTGGATATCGGGTATAGGTTGGGCGAGTTGGTACATGTGGTTGTGGTGTGGGAACATTGTTGATTTGGAATTGTGGGGTCGGGATGATGTTTATGGTTAGCACAACTTGGTGGGGTAGGTAATAAGGAGGTGTAGGTGTTTGGTGTGGAAAGTGAGGGTTAGGGTTATATGGAGGTTGATGACTTGGGTTTTGTGGGGAATATCGAGGTCTGAAGGTTTGTTGGCATTGGACATAATTCATCTCAGGTTCTTTCTTTTTCGGCTGGAATCCCTTCTTAGGAGCAGTATTCTCTGTATTGCTTATGGGCAACTTCCTAGCTTTGGCTAAAATCTCAATCCTTTCCTCTGCAGTGATCAAGTAAGCAAAATCCTCATAGATTGCTTCAGCCATTGCCCCAGTAAAAGAATTTCCCAGGGATCCCAAGAAATACGAACACATCTCGGACAATGTCAATGGGGGTTGAACTTGAGCTGCCAAGGCTCTCCACCTTTGTGCGTATTGTTTGAAAGATTTCTCATTTCCTTTCTGCATTGAGCTCAACTGTAACACCCACCGTAGGGTATCACATTTATGTTACTTAATTATCAAATTACCCTTTCATTATAAATTATGTTTTGTAATGTAAATACGAGTTGTAAAATTTCTTATTATCAATAAGATAAACTTAGCAGAAAATAAAAATATTACAACATCATCACAAATAATTTACATCATATATACACAAGTTTTAGTACTGTCATACTTAAATATTTACATACCAGGTTCTCAGAGTATTTGAACATTATTTAAAACTAGCATACTGCCCAAGTAATTCTAAACAGCAGAACCCTCAGACGGGTCCTCCTCAGATTCCTCAGCAGGTAGGAATTTGACTTGACGTGAAGCCCTACGGATAGGTGTCCGTGCAGATGACACGATACTAATCTCACTAGGAGTACGGTAGTAAGTTCCCCAGTACTGCCTAATGGACAACGAAAAAACTCTAAGTGTACATTAATATTTACACTGAAATAAGGGTTCCTTCGATAAAGCCTACTTAGGGTAATCTTCAAGTCTCCTATATAGTAAATACACGCCCTATCTAGGTCAACATGCCACGCTTCCGGTCCTCCACGAAACTGCAACCTCATATATCCTAGGAAACTAGGCATCGCCATTTTCTCATAATTCAGCTTCCTCCACAGGAATCTGCTCCTCTTCATCTTCTTGTTCAATTCCTTGCTCAACGTCTTTACAAATATAAATACAGTACAAAATAGGCATACAAAGAGGTGAGATCACCTACGCCAATACCAACATGGTAGCATGGAGATAACACATACAATAAACCATACAGATACATCATACCATAATTACAATTATGCCATCAATATTATTTATCATCACAACAGATGCAATAACTAATAATTACGATCATGCCCTCAATAATATCCAAATATTCAACAATTCAATTATCTTAAACAATAATTATGATAATGCCCTCAATATTTTTCAAATATTCAGCAGTTCAAATATTATACCGATATTAATACTCAATAATTATGCATGTGCACATAGACTCAATTTCCTACTCCATGGAGCTAAAACTCAGGTCAGAGAG
Organism: Ormosia semicastrata; assembly: GCA_029884595.1. Taxonomy (NCBI): domain Eukaryota; kingdom Viridiplantae; phylum Streptophyta; class Magnoliopsida; order Fabales; family Fabaceae; genus Ormosia; species Ormosia semicastrata. The sequence continues at coordinate 34,142,948 of JAQQTO010000044.1, read as the reverse complement.
AGTGATCGAAAAGATCTGTCTGTACCAACATGTCTCAGACCACGTGCCACCATTCTTTTATGTATTTGCACATCTAGCATATACACGACAGTCTTTATCAGATCCTGATTAAGAATAGTGTCTCGGTCAGGATCATCGGTGTGTTGCATCGGTCAAACCCACGGTACAGAAGAGTTACCAACTGCCCATTGTAGGCAACCCGCACCCCAATGCCCCCAAAGTCAACAAGTAACTTACACTACGCATATCGCACCCACTCAAGAGGTGTATTCTCTCTTAGGCAATTAGCCTCATACAGTCCATCGGACCTTTCCAATGCATGTATAATGCACCATTCACAGTTCAAATTCATCATCTCATATTCAAGGTTCACACATTGACCCAACAGTATCATTACTGTATTTTCATCACGTAATCATATTTTCATACTTTCTTAATCACGTAACATATTTTCTTATTTAATATCAAAAATTAACCTTATTTTCATTATTTATATATTAGTCTTTCTATAAAATAATATTTACATAATAGCCCCTCTTCATAAAATAATATTTACATAATAGTCCATCTTCAAATAATATTTCCAAAACAGTCCCTCATTAAATAATATTTGCAATAAATTCTATTTTTAAAGAATATTTTCAATATAGTCCTTCTAAAAATCAGTAGTTTTACTGTTTCCTAGAAAATTTTGTTTCTTAAAGTTAATTAAGATATTACAGCTCGAAATTTCCTAACGCGCTTCAAAACCCAGAGGGTGAGCTATACGTCAATAAATTTCAAGTTTTCAACGTATCCTCCTTAAATCAGTCCTCTTTAAAACAAATTGAGGTTCAAACACCTTCAACCTCTCTTTTCCATTCATATACAAAAATTCCATATTTCAAGTGACAAAACACTTTGTTTCCATTTTCTTTGATCCTTATACTAAATCAATTATACTTCCACTTTGAATTCACTTTGTCTCACAAAACTAAGGCAATGCAAGCCTTCAAAAACCGTGGTACACTTGGCCTTTGAAACCAATCCATCTTTTTTTTTTCCTTTCCTTTCTAATCATTCAATTTTACCATTCATGAAAATTTTTGTTTAGAAACACCTATTTTGAGGTGTTGAGGCTGAATCCTCATGGTCATTGGAACCAAAAATTTGTTTTCCTTTCATCATCAAATCATGGCATACACATATATATTCATCATATCATATAATCAAGCATACCTTAAAGTAATAAAAATCACATAAAGCATGCAAACACAAATAAATAATTTAAAGCACATAAACACCCATAAATAATTACACAACCAAGGATATGAATCCTCACATGGATTCACTATCCATCAAATACAAGATGCATCTCCCACCACCATACTTGGTTGGTGAGATGGATCTCCCTCTTACCTCTTGAAGAACCTCCCAAGCTCCTTGGTTTGCTCCTTGAGTAAATTATTCACCACCAAAAGCTTCTTAAACACAAAATAAAACACAAGTTTATTAGCATATTAAGCTTGAATAAAGAGAAACATGGATCAAACATGGTTTAGAACATGAAAATAAGACAAGTAATGGAGTTTCCTTACACTTCACCTCAAAAATCCTAGAACTTGATCTTGAAGAAAGCCCTTGAAGATGAAAGATTTAGAGCTTGGACTTAACTACAAAGGTTCTTGGATTGATGTAAGGATGCAAGATAGGTGGTTGGTTAAAATTATAGGGTGATGGAAGGTGTTTTTGGGTGCTTGGCCAAAACTAGCATAGAGAGAGAGAAGAGAAAATTTTTGTAATAGCTTTAGATTTTTGGAGAAGATGAACCAGTCTTGAAAATTCCCTATGGCCTTAAGCCATCAAAAACCATCCCCCCCTCTTGTACACTCAATGAGTGATAATTTCACTAGCCACCATTTTGGTCATTGTTAGTCATTGATTAGATCAATGGTTTACATTAATGTAGCTTTTAGGTATAGCTTCTATATTGATAAGACCAAATCTAGGCCATTGGATCTTTCTCCTTGAAATCCTAGTCATTAGATGCATCTCCAAAATGAAGGGTCAATATCTCATTTTCATGCTTTACATCCAATGGTCACAAATGGTCATAGCCACTTTGTAAGACCAAATCTCCATCCTTGATTAAATCAATGGTGGATATCCAAAGGCTTCAACATTAAGCTTGCTTCCTATTGGTCCGTCATAAAGTCGTCATAACCACTAATGTTGACTAAGTAGTATAATATTTATTTTTATCTGCTATTGGCATACGGATACAGTTAATTGTAGTTTTTATCGCCTGATAATTAAATACAATACAAAACATAGTAAAAAATTTTTCTAAAACTATTTTCGATTTCGGGTTTAGTAATATCCACGTCCCTGTCTCAACAGTACAGAATTTTCTGGCTCTGAAAATTTTTTCACTTTTTAGGCCCCGCCTAGGCCCACATACAGCTCCCTAAGCCCACAACAGCCCAAGAATAATATTAAAATAATCAAAAAATATAAAAATCTCATAATAATCCACAAAATCATAAAAATTATAAAACTTATGAAAATCAAATCAGATTAGCAAAAAGAATTAAGAATCAACAGTAATAAATAAATTACTGTAGATTTTCTCTGGCTCGAAAATTATTATTTTTCTGACACGGAGTAAATCACACAAAATGATCAAATATATTCACGGAATACTCAAAATAATTTTACAGTATACAAAAATTATTACTGTCAAATAGTTAGAAAGTTTGGGGTGTTTCAACTCTCCCCCTCTAAAAAGAAGTTTCGTCCTCGAAACTTGATTTCACACCCTCAAAATAAATATGGATATTGCTCTTTTATCTTATCTTCCAACTCCCATGTAGCTTCACCGCTTACATCGTTCCAAACTACTTTAACCAATGTAATTTTCTTACCTCGAAGTTGCTTTGTCCTTCGATCTTCAATTTTGACTGGAAAAGTTTCATAGGTTAAATTTTCCTTCAGTTGTACGGTGTCTGGTTCGATAACATATGTAGGATCAGAAATATATTTTGGTAGTTGTGATACGTGAAATACATTGTGAAAATTTGACAGTAAATGTGGTAATGCAATCTGATAAGCTACCGGACCTACCCGACGGAGTATCTGATACGGCCCGATAAATTTTGGAGTGAGTTTCCTTGATTTAATCACTCGTCCAACTCCAATCATGGGTGTCACACGTAGAAACACATGGTCACCTTCTTCAAACTCAAGCGGTCTTCGTCTTTTATCAGCATAACTTTTTTGTCGATCTAAGTTGTTCTCATCTTGTCTTGAATCATCTTCACTTTCTCAGTTGTCTGTTGTGCAAATTCTGGCCTTGCAACCACACTTTCACCATCATGATACCAACATAACGGTGTTCTGCATCGTCTCCCATACAATGCCTTACAGGGTGCCATCCCTATGCTCGAATGAAAATTATTGTTGTATGTAAACTCTATCAATGGCAAAAATTCATCCCAACAACCAGTTTGTTCTAGAACACAAGCTCTCAACAAGTCCTCTAATGACTGAATCATTCTTTCTAACTGACCATCTGTTTGTGGATGGTAAACAGAACTTAGACGTAGCTTTGTTCCCATTGCTTCTTGCAAACTATTTCAAAACCTTGATGTAAATCGCGAATCTCGATCTGAGATAATATTGGATGGTACACCATGAAGTCTAACAATTTCATTAATATACACTTGGGCTAACTTTTCCATTGAGTACTTAATATTAATCAGTAAAAAGTGCGTCGACTTTGTAAGCCAATCAACAATTACCCAGATAGAATCATGACCTTTCTGAGTCTTTGGTAATCCTGTTACAAAATCCATTGCTATGTCATCCCATTTCCATTCAGGAATAGGCAAAGGTTGCAATATTTCCAATGGTCTTTGATGTTCCACCTTAGCCTTTTGACAAATTAAACAGGATGATATATATTCAGCGATATCCTTCTTCATTCGTTATCACCAATATAGCTGTTTCAAGTCTTGATACATCTTTGTGGCTCCTGGATGCATACTCAACTTACTCCTGTAGGCTTCATCCAAAATCAATTTCCTAAGTTCTGGATCGTTTGGCACACAAACTCTCCCTTTAAAGTTCAGAATTCTATCAGCACCTTTGCTAAATTCCAATACCGCTCCTTGGCTCCTTGCTTCCTTTGCTTCTTGCAAATACTGGTCACTATTTTGTCCTACTCGTATTCTATCCATTAAATCATTTGAAATGGTGATCATGTTTAAACACATCTTCCCCGGTGTTAATTTCACAGACAAACGCATATCCCGAAATTCTTCTATCAGTTCCTTCTCCTTAATCATCATAATAGAAGCACTAAGCATTTTCCTACTTAAGCATCCGCTACAAAATTCGCCTTTCCGGGATTATATTGCAACTAAAAGTCATAGTCCTTCAGAAACTCTAACCAACGCCTTTGTCTCATGTTCAACTCTTTTTGGTCAAACAGATACTTCAAACTTTTATGATCATTAAAAACAGTGAACGTTGCCCCATAAAGAAAATGTCTCCATACTTTCAATGCAAACACTACAGCTGCCAACTCTAAATCATGAGTCGGATAATTCCTTTCATGCACTTTCAACTGCCTCGACGCATATGCTACGACCTTACGGTTCTGCATAAGTACACAACCCAATCCTTGGTACGAAGCATCACAATATACTTCAAAAGGTTCATTCGGATCAGGTAGAATCAAAATCAGTGAAGTAGTCAGTCATCTTTTCAACTCCTGAAAACCTTTTTCACATGCATCAGTCCATACAAACAGTTGATTCTTTCGTGTAAGTTAGGTAAGAGGTCCTGCTATCTTTGAAAACCCTTTAATAAACCATCGATAGTAACTGGCTAATCCAATAAAACTATGGATTTCTGATACAGTCTTTGGCCTTTCCCATTCAATAATTGTTTCTACTTTTGAAGCATCAACTTCAATTCCTTCCTCCGATATAACGTGTCCTAAAAATTGAACTTCACTTAACCAAAATTCACATTTGGACAACTTGGCATACAACTTATTCTCCTTCAGAATCTGGAGAACCACTCTGAGATGCTCAGTATGTTCCTCTTGACTTCGAGAATAGATCAAAATGTCATCAATAAAGGCAACAACAAACTTATCCAAGTACAAATGGAAAATCCTGTTCATAAAGTCCATGAATATGGCAAGTGCATTAGTCACACCAAACGACATCACTTGATATTCATAATGCCCATAACGTGTCCAAAATGCAGTTTTGGGAATATCCTCCGCTTTCAGACATATCTGGTGATAACCAGAATGTAAGTCAATCTTGGAAAATATTGCGGCTCCTCACAATTGATCCATTAGATCATCGATTCTTGGAAGTGGATATTTATTCTTAATCGTAATCTTGTTCAACTGTCGATAGTCTACACATAGACGAGAAGTCTCATCCTTCTTCTTTACCAACAATACTGGAGCTCCCCATGGTGATACACTTAGTCTCACAAATTGCTTTTCCAATAAATCCTGCAGCTGTTTCTTAAGCTCTGCCAATGCTACTGGCGACATCCTGTAAGGTGCCATAGATATAGGTCCAGCTCCAGGTACTAAATCAATAGAAAACTCAATTTCCCTTTCCAGCTGTAGTCCAGGTATATCTTCAGGAAATACCTCAAAAAATTCATTAACTACGAAAATATCCTTCAAGACATCTTCACACTGAACCTCCAAAGAAGATATCAACAAGTACCCCTGATCTCCTTCCTTCAAATAAGCTTTTACTTGAGTAGCCGTTAGGAATCTAGAATCCTTAACCTCAAGAAAAACTAACGTCTTACTGGAACAGTCTATTAGGATATGGTTAGAAGACAACCAATCCATTCCTAAGATTACATTAATCTTAGAAAGAGGCAAACAAATCAAGTCCACATAAAAGATTCCATCCCTAACACATACAGGGCAATTCAAACATACTTTTGTAGTTATCACAGGCTTATCTGTAAGAGTAACAACACTCAAATCATAAAGCAATGTAGTCACAATCAATCCCAAATGCTCCACACAATCACATGCAATGAAAGAATGTGTTGCTCCCGAATCATTTAACACTATTAAAAGATTACCTTCGATGGCACACTCCTCCATAATCAAGTCCTCAGATTTCGCGACTTCTTCCCCGCTCATAGTATACACACGACCTCCCGCCTGTGGCCTCGCCGTACGACCACTCCCCACCGATGGTTCTGCCTTCAACTGATCATACTTTCTGGAGAAATGTCTAGGCTTTCCACATCTATAACAGATAACTCCTTTATGTTGACAATCTTTAGTGAGATGATCTTTCCCACACTTGAAGCATTTAAGTGTAGAGGTTCTAACTTGACTCACCTTACTACCACCAGAATTTCCTCCAAAAGATTGTTGTCAATTCTGACCTCCTGCCGGCTTGGTATACGGTTTCTGCTGATAATGGTTGCCACCGCTACCCTTTCCTTTTTGGAACCGCATAGGTCCAAAGTTCCTATTCCTTGCCTCACGTTGACGATCAATTTCTTCAACCTTTCGACACTTGTCTAATAATACTGAAAATTGGTCAATGTCCAAGGTTGTTACAGCTCGCTTAATGTCAAATTTCAACCCCTCTTCAAATTTTCTGCACTTCTATTCCTTATCCGAGTGCATCTGAAAATACCTCAAAAACTTAGACAAGCTTTCAAATTTTGCAGCATATTCACTTATGGACATCACCCCTTGTCTCAAACTAAGGAATTCCATCTCCTTAGCATGACGAACACTAGATGGAAAATACTTCCCCAGAAATTTCTGCTTAAAGAGCTGCCACGTCATAACTCTTCCCTCAGCTTGAATCAATCTTCGGGCTCCAACCCACCAAGCTTCTCCATCTCCTACTAACACAAAAGTTGCAAAAGTAAGCTTCCGCTCATCGATACAACCTATACCTTCAAATATCTTTTCTAGTTCTTTGATCCACAGATCAGCTTTCTCTGGGTCAAATTCTCCATGAAACTTTGGTGGATTGTTTCTACGAAATTTTGACAAACTTTGAGCATCCTCAGTTGTTCTTTGGTTTTGCTACACAACGACATCAACCATCCATTGCATTGCCACTACAGCTGCAGCCATGTTTTGGTTATCGTCTCCAATATTTCCAAATCCTGCTCTAGTATTCACGCGTCCTCTTCCTCATCCAGCCATTACGTTTTCTCAAAGTAGACTGAACAACACAAAGAAGAGTGAAAGTCAATCTTCAAACAATATTGTTTTCTTTCATAAAACAAACACAGAGAATCACACAACTTAAACAAGACAGACCTAACCACAAACCCAAAAAGACTCTAACTTGGGCTCTGATACCAACTAATGTAACACCCACCGTAGGGTATTACATTTATGTTACTTAATTACCAAATTACCCCTTCATTATAAATTATGTTTTGTAATGTAAATACAAGTTGTAAAATTTCTTATTATCAATAAGATAAACTTAGCGAAAAATAAAAATATTACAACATCATCACAAATAATTTATATCATATATATACAAGTTTTAGTACTGTCATACTTAAATATTTACAGACCAGGTTCTCAGAGCATTTGAACATTATTTAAAACTAGCATACTGCCCAAGTAATTCTAAACAGCAAAACCCTCAGATGGGTCCTCCTCAGATTCCTCAGCAGGTAGGAATTCAACATGACACGAAGCCCTACGGACAGGTGTCCGCACAGACGACAAGATACTAATCTCACTAGGAGTATGGTAGTAAGTTTCCCAGTACTGCCTAATGGACAACGGAAACTCTAAGTGTACATTAATATTTACACTGAAATAAGGGTTCCCTCGATAAAGCCTACTTAGGGTAATCTTCAAGTCTCTTATATAGTAAATACACACCCTATCTAGGTCAACATGCCACGCTTCCGGTCCTCCACGAAATTACAACCTCATATATCTTAGGAAACTGGGCATCGCCATTTTCTCATAATTCAGCTTCCTCCACAGAAATCTGCTCCTCTTCACCTTCTTGTTCAATTCCTTACTCAACGTCTTTACAAATACAAATACAGTACAAAATAGGCATACAAAGAGGTGAGATCACCTACGCCAATACCAACATAGTAGCATGGAGATAACACATAGAATAAACCATACAGATACATTATACCATAATTACAATTATGCCATCAACATTATTTATCATCATTCCAGATGTAATAAATAATAATTATGATCATGCCCTCAATAATATCCAAATATTCAACAATTCAATTATCTTAAACAATAATTATGATAATACCCTCAATATTTTCCAAATATTCAATAGTTCAAATATCACACCGACATTAATACTCAATAATTATGCAAGCGCACCTAGACTCAATTTCCTACTCCATGGAGCTAAAACTCAGGTCAGAGAGAGTGATCGAAAAGATCTGTCTGTACCAATATGTCTCAGACCACGTGCCACCATTCTTTTATGTATTTACACATCTAGCATATACCCAACAGTCTTTATCAGATCATGATTAAGAATAGTGTCTCAGTCAGGATCATCGGTGTGTTGCATCGGGCAAACCCACGATACAGAAGAGCTACCAACTGCCCATTGTAGGCAACCCGCCCCCCAATGCCCCTAAAGTCAACAAGTGACTTACACTACGCATATCGCACCCACTCAAGAGGTGTATTCTCTCCTAGGCAATTAGCCTCATACAGTCCATCGGACCTTTCCAATGCATGTATAATGCACCATTCATAGTTCAAATTCATCATCTCATATTCAAGGCTCACACATTGACCCAATAGTATCATTACTGTATTTTCATCGCGTAATCATATTTTCACATTTTCTAAATCACGTAAAATATTTTCTTATTTAATATCAAAAATTAACCTTATTTTCATTATTTACATATTAGTCCTTCTATAAAATAATATTTACATAGTAGCCTCTCTTCATAAAATAATATTTATATAATAGTCCATCTTCAAATAATATTTCCAAAACAGTATCTCATTAAATAATATTTGCAATAAAGTCTATTTTTAAAGAATATTTTCAATATAGTCCCTCTAAAAATTAGTATTTCTACTGTTTCCTAGAAAATTTTGTTTCTTAAAGTTAATTGAGATATTACAGCTCAAAATTTCCTAACGCGCTTCAAAACCCAGAGGGTGAGCTATACGTTAGTAAATTTCAAGTTTTTAACGTATCCTCCTTAAATCAGTCCTCTTTAAAACAAATTGAGGTTCAAACACCTTCAACCTCTCTTTTCCATTCATATACAAAAATTTCATATTTCAAGTGACAAAACACTTTGTTTCCATTTTCTTTAATCCTTATACTAAATCAATTATACTTCCACTTTGAATTCACTTTATCTCACAAAACTAAGGCAATGCAAGCCTTCAAAAACCGTGGTACACTTGGCCTTTGAAACCAATCCATCTTTTTTTTTCCTTTCCTTTCTAATCATTCAATTTTACCATTCATGAAAATTTTAGTTTGGAAACATCTATTTTGAGGTGTTGAGGCCGAATCCTCATGGTCATTGGAACCAAAAATTTATTTTCCTTTCATCATCAAATCATGACATACACATATATATTCATCATATCATATAATTAAGCATACCTTAAAGCAATAAAAATCACATAAAGCATGCAAATACAAATAAATAATTTAAAGTACATAAACACCCATAAATAATTACACAACCAAGGATATGAATCCTCACATGGATTCACCATCCATCAAATACAAGATGCATCTCCCACCACCATACTTGGTTGGTGAGATGGATCTCCCTCTTACCTCATGAAGAACCTCCCAAGCTCCTTGGTTTGCTCATTGAGTAAGTTATTCACCACCAAAAGCTTCTTAAACATAAAATAAAACACAAGTTTGTTAGTATATTAAGCTTGAACAAGGAGAACCATGGATCAAACATGGTTTAGAATATGAAAATAAGACAAGTAGTGGAGTTTCCTTACACTTCACCTCAAAAACCCTAGAACTTGATCTTGCAGAAAGTCCTTAAAGATGAAAGATTTAGAGCTTGGACTTAACTACAAAGGTTCTTGGATTGATGTAAGGATGCAAGATATGTGGTTGGTTAAAATTATAGAGTGATGGAAGGTGTTTTTGGGTGCTTGGCCGAAACTAGCATAGAGAGAGAGAAGAGAAAATTTTTGTGATAGCTTTAGAGTTTTGGAGAAGATAAAGTGGTCTTGAAAATTCCCTATGGCCTTAAGCCATCAAAAACCGTTCCCCCCTCTTGTACACTCAATGAGTGATAATTTCACTAGCCACCATTTTGGGCATTGTTAGTCATTGATTAGATCAATGGTTTACATTAATGTAGCTTCTAGGTATAGCTTCTATATTGATAAGACCAAATTTAGGCCAATGGATCTTTTTCCTTGAAATCCTAGCCATTAGATGTATCTCCAAAATGAAGGGTCAATATCTCCTCTTCATGCTTTACATCCAATGGTCACAAATGGTCATAGCCACTTTGTAAGACCAATTCTCCATCCTTGATTAAATCAATGGTGGATATCCAAAGGCTTCAACATTAAACTTGCTTCCTATTGGTCCATCATAAAGTCGTCATAACCACTAATGTTGACTAAATAGTATAATATTTATTTTTATCTGCTATTACCTTGCGGACACAATTAATTGTTATTTTTATCACCTGATAATTAAATACAATACAAAACACAATAAAAGAAAATTTCTAAAACTATTTCCAATTTCGAGTTTAGTAAGATCCCCTATCCCTGTCTCAACAATACAGAATAATATAGCCTTCTAGGCCCACAACGGTCCAAGAATAATATTAAAATAATCAAAAAAATATAAAAATCTCATAATAATCCACAAAATCATAAAAATTATAAAACTTATGAAAATCAAAACAGATTAGCAAAAAGAATTAAGAATCAACAGTAATAAATAAATTATAGAAGATTTTTCCCGACCCAAAAATTATTATTTTCCTGATACAGAGTAAATCACACAAAACGATCAAAAATATTCACGAAATACTCAAAATAATTTTACAGTACACATAAATCACTAAATAGTAGAATTCTGTTATTACTGTCAAATAGTTAGAAAGTTTGGGGTGTTACATCAACTGTTCCCCAGTTGGAGCTGCATCCAGATTGAATTTGTATTGATCTATGAATAGATTAGCCAATTTCATCCAACGAGAAATCTTAGAGCGGTCTAATTGAAGATACCACTCTAAAGTGGGGCCTATAAGACTTTCGTGGAAAAAGTTAGTGAGGAACTTATCAGCCCTAGACTAAATAATCATCTTGGTTCCATAACTGATCAAATGAAATCGAGGGTTGTCATTCCCGTCTTACTTAGAAAAATCAGGAATCTTGAAGTCTTTAAGGATTATGACATCTGTGGTAGGACACAGTTCTTCTATTTTCCCAAGGTCCATAAGTACTAAGGCACTTGATTGATTTAATCTGCTCTTCCATTTTCTCTATCCACTCTTCTTTCATCTTATCTTTCTCGATCTTGACACGGCTATTCCCAAAGTAAGGCATCATTGCTTGCCCTGGAATGGACACATGAGGTTGTTCCCAAGTAAGGCCAGCATAACCAAGAATTTCATTATGAGCACCTTCTAAGGCGTGATACCCCTCCCCAATATGCATAACTATCGATGTCATTTGATGTGGTTGCTCATGGATCCCCACAATGATGCCTGAGGTTATAGTCGAGAATATCGGGGTAGTTATCGATGACACATTTACATATGCTTCAACCCCATTTGCACTTCCATTTCCTATTAGCCATGGCAACCATCACCTAAGAGGGGAGGGGTAAATTAGGTGATTATAAATTTTTAAAACAATTTTGAGAAATTTTGTATTTTGATATTTTCAATCAACACATGTAGTGGAATAAGTCTAACTATTGTAGATTACTCAAAAATAACTTGGGTTATGGGATAAATTAAGCAAATAAATTAGATATCAAATTCAACTCAAGCATATATAATTAAAGTACAAGAAATAAAGGAGTTTGAGTTAAGAAGAGTAAACACAGTATTTATCCTGGTTCAGCTACCAACTACGTGTGGCCTATGTCCAATCCTCAAGTAAACCACCTGAGATTTTCCACTAAACCTTCAAGCTTGAACAAGTACTTGAAAACCTTTACAACCAAGAGCACTCAACACACCTCTGGGATACCTTACCTTTTGTGCTTGAGCCTTAATAACTAGGGATACCTCACCCTTACAAATTCTTTGAGGGATATCTCACTTTCTTTACAATGAATTAGAATATAGTAGAAAAGAAATTCTCAGAAGAGTGGATAATACAACTTGAAGTCTATGAAGCTCTTTAAGGATATGTTAAATTTTGGTGAAAAACAGCACAGGAATTTGGTAAAATATGAATCACAAATTAAAACAAGAAAGAATTATTTCAGATAGTTGGGTGGTGTTAAAAGATAACCCAAAAACATGTATTTATAGAGTTCTAAGAAAAAGAGCAACTGGGGTATTAAATTTCAGCCATTAAAGCTCAGAAAAATAGCACACTAGGAAGTGTTTTTTGGAACTTGTCATTCGAATAACACTTTGATTATTTGAATAAATCTTTAAAAACTTGCTCTAGAACATTTTCTGGTGTATTTTATTCGAATAAATATGTGCTTATTCGAATAAACCATTCTAGTTTTAAAAACTGATTTTAAATGATTATAACTTCTTCATTTCTCTTCCGTTTAAACAAATGACCACTCATTGGAAAGATATTTGAGTCTATTTTCAAATGAAATAAGTTTCAGAACAAAACTCAATTTATGATCAAAAGAGTAACTAAAGGTCAGTTTTGCAAAACTCAAACTTGACTTTTTTTTATAGTTTTGAACTACCACCAATGACTAACTTTTCAAAACATGTTTGTTTGATATTTTGGCTTGTGAAAAACTATTTTTAAAGATTTAAAAACATATTTGAGATATCTAAAAAGCTTTTCACATAAAGACCCTAAGTCCTATAAATTATACTATTTAAGTTTCCTTTAAACTTGGTTTTTGACATGACTTTGTTGTTATAAAACCCTTCATAAATAAGCATTCACATTCTCCTTGAGTTGAACATAACTGAGATCTTTTGCTTTCTTATTGTAATGCTCACTCTTGGTACTCGAATTATCCTTCAAAGTATTGCTTACTTCAAACATAGTCCAAACTCATAATTCAATATCTTCATATAATCTATTAAGTACATCTATGTAGCATAAACATCATTCTTTTTTACTTGTATTTGTCATCATCAAAACTTAATATATTAAATCATTGAGGCAAACTTATTTCCACATTTCCAATGATTAAGTGGAGAGACTCTCTCACATCTTGTAGTATTGCTTCCAACCTTGCTTGGGTCTTAGACATCTCATTCATCCTCCCTGCCATTTCATCGACTTCCCTACTAAGTTTCTCCCTGCCTTAAGATTATTGGTAGCCATTCTGGTCCGAGATTTGGTATTGTGGACTCGAGTTTGATTCATCTCTTCTTTTCTAGGCTGCGCATTGGTTCATGGTTCCTGAACCAATTTGATTTGTTAAAACAAGATAACATTAAACAAAGAATGAGATGAAATGAATGAGGTGCATAAGATGAAATGAATGAACTTTGTGATGGAAATATTTTCTTTTCTTTTCTTTTTTTTAAATGCTAGGAATGCCATGAAAATGCAAGATAATGTATTTAAAAAAAAAGAATGTTAGGAATACCATGAAAATGCAAGATGATGTATTTTTTTTTTTGGAATGCCATAAAAATGCTAGATGATATATTTTTTATGTTAATTTTTTTAAAAAAAATGCAAGAATGAATGACATGATGAATAGAAAGATAAAGAATATTTTTTTTTGCTAGGAATAAAAATGTAAGATGATGTATTTTTTCTTTTTTTTTATGCTGATTTTTTTATTAAAAAATGCAAGAATGAATGACATGAAGAAGAGATAAAGAAGAAGTATGCTCCCTTTGCGTCATAGTCAGGTGGAACCTTAGGGTTAGATTTCCTTAAGGTCATGACTCTAATTTTGGCAGTCATTATGTTCAATCTATCAGTGCAAGATTTTTCAAGATAGATCTAAACTTCTAAAAAGTCGTGGTCCCCAGATTGCCCTCACCTCGAAAGATAAGGATCCAATTCATGAATTAATCACAAGTAAGGACAAACTCTCTCAATATGACTAGTCCATGATACTAGTAACAATCTAAGTAGTGTCTCAAGAAATATCAAGTGAGCATAAAGCCCCTCAATAACAAAAGTTGAGACCCCTTCTATTCCTTGGGTTCACATAGACTCGGGTATAGAGCCCAAAATGCGTGTGAAGTAAGTGATAATGATGTGTGTGAGGGAGCATACAAACCTATACAAAAATTTAAAAAGATTAAAACTACCCCCAACCTGCAAAAACATACATACAACAGCCAGTCAGCAAACTCTACCCTAGGGTTTCAACAATTAAGCACAAAATATTTTTAAAAAAATATATAAGTAAATCATGTCAAAATAAACACAGAATAATAATATCAGATATTTATATAAAAATACTAGATAAAATCTATTTACAAACAAATAAGAAAACAAAAATAAAAGATAAAAAAGGTAAAATAAATAAATAGTGATTATTAATAATTTGTACAACTAACAACAATAGGACTAACTCTCCAAGTATTCCCAGTAGAGTCGCCATCTGTCGCAACCGATAGATCTGCGACAGGAGAGGCGAACAAAAATGGTTTTAAAATGGAAAATGGAGTCGCCACCAATTTTATTTGAATTAGGAAAAATTGGAAAACTTTTCTTAGAAAATAATCTTTGAAACCAGATTAGATTTAGGAGTCGGTTATGTACAAAGAATGGTGGAAACTTAATCCCACAGCACCCCTAACACACCCGTCATGAGACGGTACCTTAAGTCAATTGTGCAAAATTTGATAATCTCAAATATATTTATTTTATCCCCTTTTTAAAAAAAACTAAAAAGACAAATAATTTGTGAAAATTTAACTTTTGGCTTGACGGAATAGGAGGTCAGCTCCTATGTATCATCGGGTGTAATGAGGAACTCAAAGTCACGTAGTTCTTTAAAAAATAGTTATGGATTGATTAATTTTAATTAATTAAAAAAAAGAAACTTGAAACTTTCAAATCAAATTGTCAATAATGGATTCAAGTAACATATCAACCGGCACAATAATGAGGTAACAAACTAAATAAACCAACAAAGAGACAATGATAAACCAAATTCAAGTCAAACCAACCCACAAATCTACTTTCATTACCTCTTGGTATTTTTATTTTTTTAATGTTATCATTTTTTTCTTGTTTCTTTTTTTTTATTTTTTTTTTCATTTTCTATTATTTTTTGTATTTTTCCTTATTTTCTTTTTTATGCTTAACCAAATAACAAGCTTAGCCAACTATATAAAAAAAAGCACTAAACATGAAACTATAAAAAACCTAATACCCGAACAAGTAAAGGATCATAGTGTAAAAAGAAATGGGCACAAACTCTCCCACCCAAACCCAATAAGCTAACCTAATTATTAAAAAAAAAAAACTCAGCCCACTAATTAAAACACACCCTTTTTATCTTATCTTTTTTTTTTCTATTTTTTAAGAGTGGGCTTCCTGTTTAGACCAAATGGCCCAAACTGAAATGAGTGCCAACCCAAATGAAGCAATACCACACATTAACCAAACAAAAACAAAAACAAAATAGTGCAAAGAAAAAGTCTAGTTAGTGAACCTCAAATAGAGAGGGGTCCTGTTCAAGAGGGAGGCAAATACGTGGAGGCAAAGGTGGCGCAGAGTGTTGGGTTCAAGATTTGCGGTGGAGGATGTGACGCAGAGGCAGAGACCCACGGTGGTGATAATGAAGTTTTGGGTGGTTGGTGTGGAGCAGATATGGTTGGCTTTCTCTATCTCAACGGCGCAGGTGGTGTGACGGTCTAGGTGGAGCAGAGATGTAGCACTGCTAGGTAGCGTAGTTTTGGAGCCGCAGCAGTGGCAGCCAGCGAAGAGGACAGGATTGGGGCCGAATTTATGCAGTGCTGGTCCAGATCTGCATTTTGTGGAGGTGGAGGCGCAACGCGGAATGACGGTGGCTACTGGGCGGAGGAGTGGCGGTGTATGCAAGGTGGGTCGTGGTGTGGTTTGGGTTGTTGGGCGTGATGGACGGCGCACGGTGAGGGGATGATGGTGGAAATGGTGGCTTAAGGCTAGGTTGCGCTATTATTCTGTTTGGTGGGGGTTAGGCCATGAGGGGGTCACGGTGGTTCTGTGGAATGGTGAAGCTAGCTGGTTAGTGGTTATTGTGGGATGGAGGGGTCGGTGGTGGTTGTTGATGAAGGTGGATGATGATGAATGTGAGCTGGTGGTTCTTTGGTGGTTTGCGGTGGCTATTAAGACGTGGTTGAGGGGAGGTGAAGAGTGAAGTGGTGTTTGTTGGTTATGTTATGAGAGCTTTGGTTATGATCGAAAGCTTGGAGCAAGACGGTGATGGTGGTTATGGTGGGTTAAGGTAAATGTAACTTTCTGAGTATTCTCCTCTTTGTCTTTCCCTTTTTGCTCTCATTGAATTTTGTTTAGCACTCCTCTAAAAGAACCCCTTACTTCCTCTGATTTATGGTATTTGTAGCTAAGAATATCTGTGAAGTGAAGTGTGAATTCTAGGTGGAACCGTGGATGAAGAAGCCAAACTAGTGTGCTATGTACTGATCAAGTGGTGAGTGTTGTGCTGCACAAATTACAAAACAGGTGGGAAGTAAACTGGCTATGTTCCTACTGTGAGTGTACTAGGATTAGTGGATAAGCCAAAATGTGATTCAGTTTGTACGTGAAAGTGGCGTAGAATGCTTGAGTGAGGATGTGGTTGGTATGTACGTGAAAGTGAGTGTGTATCTGTAGCTACTATGTAATGGTGCCAAAGCTTAACTCTGCAAATATGGCATCTGCTAAGAGGTATTGGGAGACAAAGTTGTATTGTTGGTGAAGAAAAAGGAAATGGGCAGAGGAGGCTAGGAAAGGAAAAAACCAAAGCTTGGTTTCCACCCAAAAGTAGCAGCAGAAGAGGCCAAGCAGTCCTACGTTTTGCTTTGTTTTTTTTTTCATTATTTTTTTTTGTTTTTTGTTTTTGGTTTTTTGTTTTTTTGTTTTTCTTTTCTTTTCTCTCTTTTTTTATTTTTTTCCTTTTTTTTAACAAAAAAGTTGTAATGCTCTAGACAAATTTGGGTGTTCACAATGACTATTTCATTGCACCTGGTTATTCTTGATGAAAAAATCGATCATAATTGTTTCCCATTTTCCAAAATTTGTGTTCTAAAGTTCAAACACAATTTGATGTCTCCATCGTACTTTAAGAAATGACAATCCCTATGAATAACTCTACTCAATTTTAAGAATATATGACTTCTCATAGCATTATTCACTAGTCTTCTTATGCTCACATCGTTCAATGAATATAGGATTGTCAAAAGAAAGAATTGGCATTTGATTCAGACAATGCGTACTCCCTTCATTCATGCTAAAGCTCCATCTCATTTTTGGAATGATGCAATTCTTACTGCTTGTTATTTGATCAACCGAATGCCCTCACCTGTGTTCCAAAATCAGGTTCCTTATTCCATTATATTTCCCAACCAGTCTCTTCAACCTCTACCCCTTCGCATTTTTGGCTCTACATGCTTTGTTCATGACCTTACTCTAGGAAAAGACTAGATTTATCCTTGATCACTCAAATGTGTTCTTCTTGGATATCCTTGGTCACAAAAAAGATATAGGTGATTTTGTAACACCCTCCTTAGGGTATCACATTTCAGACTAACTCCTTTAAATTAATTTCCCAAGTTATAAAATATTTAAATATTATTATTTAAGTACTGATTTCAAAATTTCTTTTTTGAGAATAACATCAATTTACCAAACTAAAGTAACACAAGATACAAGACCAGAACAACATATATCTCTTGTACATAACATAGAGTCGTAACATTTTCATTGCATAAAACTTGCTTACTTTAAATAATATAGACTCACCATATAAAAACTCGACCTGGCCCAAGTTCATAACATCTAGAGACAAAAGTCCTTCTCAAAAGACCAATTCCTAGCTAGGAAGGTCTCGGCGGATAGAAATCCGAGTGAAAGATATCTCGGAGTCCTCCCTTGGAGTATAGTGAAGATCATTCCACAACTCGCTGATAGGTAAAATGAACTCTACATATACAACCGTAAAAGAAGAAGTAATGACCCTATGGCAGGTCCTACTTACGGATAGAGTAATGTCACCACAATACTTTATATACTCTGAGTCCCAATGGATAAGCCAAGCAGCAGCGCCTTCAAGAAACTGTAGTCTAAAGAAACCTAACTGATTTCTCCTTGCCGTCAGCACAGTCTTCATAGAAGTAAGCATACAATAGAAATAGACAGAACAATATAACAAATAGGTGAGATCCCCTACATTGCATACCAATATGGCAGCAAAGAAACGACAAACATACCAATACAGTACAGCATACAATCCATTAAATAGTATAAAATCAGCAGATATATTCATGATAGTTAACAAATAAATAATCCAATAAACTTGTAGCATAATATCAGGCATAATGATAATATCATATCAATAACAGTATAAATGTTGACTATGCATATGCACGATGTGTATGCTAACCATCCTTATGCACAATGCAAACAATTCCTACTCCATGGAGCTAACTCAATTCAGAGATGAATGTCCTAGAAGATCTGTCCCCCCTAAAAGACAGTCTACGCCAGACTTTGAAAAGTATTAGTGTTTTGTCCGGCTGTCAGTGCGTTGTAACGGTTCTTCACGGCCAGGGGTATATATATATATAATGTGATATCATAATCACTTGTGATAGCATAATCACAAAGTATCCACCGCGCCCTGATGTCCCCTAAGATCTATCATAGATCGCACTATCCTGTAAGTTCTCGTTCACTCTTAGGCATAAAAAGCCATAACAGCCATCAACTGTATAATGCTCAATGCATATTTAATGAAATCAAACCATCGTTGAACCATTCCCAATGATATTAAATCAATCACCCATACAATTGTCTAATACCATTAGTATCAATGATATTATATAACCGCCCATACAATTACATAATACCAAAGATCCACTAGGGTCCAGTACTTCGGTTCCATAAGCACAATACTAAATCCATAAACCACTTGGGTCCAATACGTCAGCCCTACAGCACAAATCGTTGTTTCTCTCAATCGCGTAGCGATATTATCACGTTTTCACAACAACAGAAAACTTCTGTTACCTTTTCAAATCGTGTAATGATTTTTTAATGTTTTCTCAATCTCGTAAAGATTTTAAAACATTTTCTCAATTGCGTAAAACATTTTAGTCATATTCTAAGCTTTAATTAAAACTTTTCTCATTTAATATCAAAATTAGACTTTAATTCTGATATTTCCTCTTCTTTAAATAATGTTTCTAACATTTTCTCACTAAATTTCCATTAATTAATATTTCTAAACTTTTTCCATAAAAACTTATGTTATTTTAATTAATTTAAGATATCTTAAAATCTTTATTCTTTACTCTTGACAAAACTTTCTTAAATAAAATATCTTAAATTTCAAATCATTCTTAAAATTATTTCCTTGCCAAAACTCCTCTAAATAATATTTTCTAATATTTCCTTCATAAAATTTTACGCTTCCAAGATTTAATCAAATATCAAAGTTCAAAGTCTTTCTAACGCGCTCAAAACCAAAGTGAGCTATACGTCAGTAAACTTTAACTTATAAATTTATTTCCTATAAAAACCAATACTTGGAGTGTTAACCGAAAATCATTTTATATTCCATAACCAAATATTTATTCATTTCCTTTCTCATTTTTCTTTGTAAAAATCTTTAATTCAATTACTTGTTATCTAATCATCTAAAATCCATAATAAGTAAAATATTTCAATCGGTTTGTTCCAATATATTCATGGAGGCCGTGAGCCTCTTGGTTTTTCAAAACTGAAATAGTTTTCCTTTCCACATGATTCTTGTCATTTACAACATATCACTCATGATATTTTCACTTTCACATATTCATGCTTACCAAAATCATATTAAACATCTAATCCCAATTTAATCAGAATCATACCATCTCACATATAAATCATACATACTTATCAAAGTAATAAAATCACATATAATATAAAGTAACCGTGATAATTTCATGCACACAATCAACATCATATAATTATACACAATCAAACAAGTATAAACCAATAACCACACAATCGAGTGAATAAATCCTCACATGGATTTTTCACTCACAAACACAAACAAATCCATTCCTTCACCATCACATGTGGCTGATGAGGTTAATCTCCCTTTTACCTGATGTGTAGCTTCCTAAACTCCTTGTTTAATCCTCTTTGTATCACACTTTCACCACCAAGTAGATCTTAGAATCAAAACAAACACATAAAAATTAGTATCTAAGGCTTGATTAAGATGACCATAGATCAAACATGGTCTTAGATTCCAAGAATCAAATAAGAAATCAAGTTTCAAGATCTTTACCTTGAAACCCTAGAACTTAAATCCAAGAATCAAGCTTGAAGATGATAGAATTAGGTCTTGATCATAACATAAAAGTTTCTTAGAATGAAGTTTAAGATCAAGTGATGTGATTAGATAGAATTATGATGATTGGAAGGTAGTCTAGAAGTAAGGCTGTGAGCTTTTTTTGATGGACAAGGTGAGAACTTCTTGATTTTCAACTTGAAGAACAAGATTGAAGATGGATGATTTAGGCTAAGATCTCAACTACAAAAGTATTCTAGAATTGTATATAGATTATAGATCTAAGGTTGTTTAGAATTATTGAAGCTTGAAAGATATTTCAATGAGTGTTGGCCGAAAACTTCAAGAAAAAAGAAAGTATGAAGTTCTTTGGTTGTTCTTGGTGTTCTTGGATGAGAGAGAAAAGATTATAGAGGTTTATGGTCACAAAGTGTTAGAAATGAAGTGATAATAGCCTTTGTTTCAAGTGTATGGCCGTGTGAGTGCTTGCATAGAAAGTTCAAGGCTTGTTCAACAAGGTAAAGCTTAAGCACATGACTTCACATGGCTTAGGTCACTAGGTGCTCATCCTTTGTCATAAATGGTGACTAACATGCTCAAGAACTTCCTAGAATACTCTAGGTGGCCATGTGACTTAATGGACAACTAACTAAGTTTTGATTCCATTTAATTCTTAGTTACATTTAAACTTAGTTAAGTTATCTAGTTATGTAACACCCCAAATTCTGCCTATATGAATAGTAATAGCAGAATTGCACTGTTTTGTATTTTCTGTGTGGTATAAAAATAATTTGACTGTTCTGAGATCATATTTGATCATTTTGTGTGATTGCTCCTGGCCAGGGAAAATAATAATTTTCAGGCCGGGGAAATTCTGATCTGCCTCATTTGGAAACGGGGGATCTTACTAAACCCGAATCTGAGTGATTCAGAAAAGAATCTTTTAATTTTTAGAATCTATCTATAAAGATAAAAATATTGTACTGATAAATATCTGTGGATATATTTATAGCAGTCGTTGCTATGAACGTTGGACCCGATAAGTTTTAATTAATAGAAAATGTGTTTAGAACATTTCTTGTAATTAAAATTAAAGTGAACCAATAGGATATAGTCAAAACAAATGGTTGGACTTTTCTAACTAATGAGAATTGGTCAAGGAAAGAAGCTTAGACTTCCTTGTGGACCATTAGATCTGCTTGACTTAGAAGCTTTGATCTTCACCATTGATCCAATCAACGGTGTAAAACAAATCCTACCAAAACTATCAAGTAATGTTCACCATAGATAAGATTAATGGATAAGATTGAGTCAACAATAATTGCTTGACTTTTTCTTAGGAAACTAATTAACCTTAATTTAGTTGTCCTAATTACCTAATTAAGAAATTAAGTAAACTAACTTAATTAGGGATTAGTTATAACTTAATCTTTAATTTAATACCCTAATTCTAATTAAAGGTGATGATGCATGCTAAATATGTATTAGATGCATGCTAAATATGTTAAAATTAAATTAGTTATATACTTGAAGGATTAAGTAAGAATGGTTAGAAAATTAAACCTAATCAAATAGCTAATCAACTAACTAGTAATTAGGCTTGAACTAATAATGAATTAAGGACCTTAAACTCACCTAAACCACCATGGACCAGCAGCGAGAATTTGGACGGTCCAAAGCTGATGATTGAGCGGCGAGAATGGAGCTCCACGGTCCAAATAGAAAACTTGGCCCAAGAAGAAGAACAAAACAAATTTCAAAGCCAGCAGAATTTGGACGTCCAAAGATGCAGACGGTTCAGCAAAATTGTGAAGCCTCTATGTGATATTTGAATATCACAATATCATGCAAAGTCAAGTGTGCAACCAATGAGAAGAGAGTGTCCTTGTGCAATTAATGAATGGCTACTTAAGCAAACAAAATGTCATTCACGTCATTCACAAAAAAAAAACACAGCACGGCATGCAGCTGGAAATGGGAGAATTACCCAAATAATTCTCTTCATTTCTCCTCACTAATTCACACGGCAACACTTGGCAAATTACTGAATGGAGTGGATAATTATGCCATAAAATTCTTTATTTTTACCTCACAATGTCACACGGCTGGCAGCTGTCCACATACACTCAAGATTTGGATAATTATTCAAGTAAAATTTTCCAAAATTTCATATGTACTACACGGCCAGCAGCTTTGTGAAATGTCCTCATCCTTTTGTTTTACACTTATCAAATACAAGCCTAATTCTCTCAAAGTTCCAAGGGAAACTCACGTATCTTCCTTCCATCTCTTTTTTTCAATCGGTCACCATTTCCAAATCACACCATCCATCCTTTTAAACACTCATCTCTTGGTTTGTTTTAACTTAAACTCTACTCTAATCATTTCTTCTTCATAAGGTTTTGTCACAAAACCCATTCTATCTTGTTCAAAGCTTCTTCAACTTTCTCCTAAAGAGGTAAGCTTTGAGTTAATGATTCAAAGTTGATTTTTTATTTTATTAACCATGATTTTCCATGGTTCTCAATCTTGATTCTTGTATGAAACATTCACTAATTTTCTTGGAAATTTGGGGATTGTTTAGGAGGTGAACAAAGTCTCAAGGAAAGGAGGAAAGCTTAGAAAGCTTGTCTTCAAGAGGTAAGAGGGAGACTCAACCTTACCACCCATGTTCTGGTAGTATGAGGATGGTTTATTCGGTGAAAAATCCTTAAGGATTTATTCACCTATTGTTTGAGGTTCTTGGACTGTATTGATTAGACTGTATTGAGATGTGCTTGATTGTGTTTCTATGTTTGGATTGTATTTGGGATGTGACTGCTTGTGTTTCTATGTCTGTACGTGTAGTATCTGTGAGATCTGATTTTATTTCAATTCTTGCCTGTATGTTATAATGCTTAAGAAACTGATAATATGTGTGTATGTGAAATATATACAGTAGCGAAACTTATATTGTATGTATGTGAAATTTACACAGTAAATTTTATGAGGAAGGGGCTCAATTGGAAATGCCATGGAAATATGGGGTCATTATGTAAATATAAAATTTTGAGGGGTTATAGTGAAAATACTGTATTCTGAGGGACAAAAATGTAAATTATGTATTTTGAGGGACGAAAGTATAATTAATCTGTTTTGAGGGATGAATATGTAATTATGTATTTTAAAGGACTATTTTTCAAATATGAGAAAAATACAGTAAATTTTAATATTAAAATGAGTAAAACAGTAATTCTGATTTAAAACGTATGAAAAATAGTTACGCGATTGGAAAATACTGAAAAATCACTACGTGATTTGAAAAGGCGACAGAATTGAGTTACGAGTGAGAAAATACGAAAATATGATTACGCGATTAAATTACAGTAACATTGCTGTTAAATTATTATATGAACCCTGCACATGGGATATCAATGGAAATTGTGAATAGTGCATAGTACATGCATTGAAAAGGTCCAAAGGACTGTGTAAGGCAAGTTGCCTAGGAGAGATTACACCTCCTGAGTGGGTGCGATAAGCGTAGTGTAGGTCACTGATTGACCTTGGGGGCATTGGGGTGCGGGTTGCCTACAATGGACAGTTGGTAGCTCTTCTGTACCGTGGGTTAGACCGATGCAACACACCAATGATCCGGACCGAGACACTATTCCTAATCATGATTTGATACAAACTGTCGTGTATATGCTAGATGTGCAGAAATTGAGCACGTGGTCTGAAGCATGTTGGTGCCGACAGATCTGTTCAATCATTCTCTCCGACTTGAGTTGTAGCTCCATGGAGTAGGATATTGAGTCAGAGTACATTTGCATTCATAGAAGATTGAGTTAGTGTACATTTGCATTCATAGAGGATATATCATTGTAATTTTTGCTCATGTGTAATCCTTGCTCGTGACAATTAAAATATTAAATACTTGAGTATTGAAAATAGTATAATCGTAATTCTTGTTTATTTCATGTGCAATTATGATATATGATGTTAGTGGCATAACTGTAATTATAGTATGACTGCTGTATGATATTTTGGATGTGATTATCTTCATTGCTACCATACTGGTACTGGCGTAGGTGATCTCACCTCTTGTATGTATATATTGTATTATGTTTACCCGCTGTTAAGACATCGAGCCAGCCGTAGAGCGAGAAGCAGAGGAAGGTCCAGATTCTGTTGAAAATCTCGAGTTTTGATGGCGGTGGAGATCCCTAGCTTTCTGGGTTACATGAGACTGACATTCATCGGAGGAGACGAGGCATGGACTGAAGATCTTGAGAGAGAGAGTATATATTATCTGGGAGATGTAAATATTAGATTGAGTAGGCTACAGTCAGGGAACCCTTACTTTTCTGTTACTATTTATGTACAATTAGAGTTCCCTATATTCATTAGGCAGCATTGGGGAGCGTACTATCGCACCCCTAGAGAGAGTAGTGTTGTATCGTCCGCTCGGACATTTCCTCCCCGGACTTTACGTAGAGTTGGAATTCCCCCACCTGGGGAATCTGAGGAGAACCCATCTGAGGGTCCAGCTACTTCTGAGGGCTCAGCTGCCTAATTGTACTTGGGCAAAGATGTCAATGTAAATAGTGTTTAAACTTTTTGGAGTGACTAGTTTGTAATATTTATAGTATGAGAGTGTTAAAGATTTGTATATGTATAACAAGAGACTTGGATATGTATAAATGATGTAAATTATTTGTAATGATGCTGTGATGTTTTATTTTCTGCTAAGTTTATTTTCTTGTAATTAAGAAATTTTGCAACTCGTATTTTTCCCTACAACTTACGTTATCTAAATAAGGTTAATTTGGTAATTATGTAACATAAATGTGGCATCCTAAGGTGGGTGTTACAAGTTACATGCTTAACTATCTAGTTACATGATTAAGTCATGCATTTATCATGCATTAGTCATACATTCTAGAATACTCTAGATATTTTTTTGTAACTATAGATTCTAAGTATTTACTAACTTAGTTTGTTCCATTTAGTTACTACTTAGGTTTTTAGAGTAACTTAGTTAGATTACTTAAAGTAACTAAGTTAGATTAATTAGCTTAGCCATTATTATTGACTTTTCAACAAACAAGTTTGATTCTAATTGGTTGGTCCTTAAACTATGTAATGATGGTTCATGATTACACTTAAAGATATTTAGCTTAGATATTTTTACTAAGATATTTTACTAAGATATTTTTTGTTAGATATTTATCCTTAGATATTTTACTAGGTGTATCATCATTTCTACAAACTTCCAAAAAGAATGACAAGATAAGCTTGAAAGAGTAAGTAGCCAATTTAAATTTGTCTTTTAGCTTGAGTAGTCGATTTGGATTTCTCTTCTAGCTCGAGTATCCAATTTGCCTTTTTCATACTTGCCATTGGTTCATCACTTTGAGTCATCACCATCAAGATATTTTCTAGAAGATATTACCCAATGGATAATAGCTACTGCTATTATTGCTCAATAGGTAATAGAAAACTTAGATAAAGAAAATTTTCGTCAACTGTTATCGGTTTCGGGTTTAGTAAGATCCCCCGATCCTGCCTTGACAGTCCGAAACTTTCTAGTCCAAGAAAAAATTTTATTTTTTCGGGTCTGCCTCAAACACACATACAACTCAAAATAATATTAAAATAATCAAAAACTCAGAAAAATCCACAAAAATTTCTAAAAATCATAAAAATTATAAAATTCACTTATACTCAGAAAAAACAAATTTTGAGCATATAGCACAAAATAATATTAAAATAATCAAAATAATATTAAAATAATCAAAATAATTAAAAATTCTCAAAAATTCCCAAAAACTCATAAATATTATAAAATGTATTTATATCGAGAAAAATAAAAAATCGGAGTGTTACAGATTTTCTCTTAATCTCAAAAGATATGTAGTTTTTGCTAATGTTACATTCTTTGAGTCAACTTCATTCTTCAGTTCTCTATCATCTAAGAGACATACCATTGATGAGGACCTCTCTATTCCTTCATTTATTCTTCTTGTTCTATTTGAAGTAATTAGTACATCCCCAGAAAACCCTACACCTACTCTAGTATCACGATTGTTAACTTGTCATCATCGCTCATGGCCATAACAACCTACTAAACCTACTTCCATTAATGCCCTAAACCCAATTGAAGAAGCTCCTGCTAACTCACATTATTCTAAACCAGCATCTTCTCAAGTGGCTCTAGACCTACCAAGTGAGTCTGATTTTCTCATTACTCTTATTTATAACTCCTTGAGTTATCTTCGTTTATCTTCGTCCCACTATGCCTTTGTATCCTCCTTGTCCTCTATGTCTGTTCCTAAGAACCCAAATGAGGCACTTTCCCATCTAGGTAGAAGACAAGCAATGATTAAGGAAATGTATGCTTTTTATTCTTGTGGCACTTGGGAATTTATTCTCCTTTTTAGAAGGCAAATCTACAGTTGGTTGTAGATGGATTTACATGGTTAAAATTGGTTCAAATGGTCATATTGATGGCCTTAAGGCACAACTAGTTGCCAAAGGCTACACTCCAATTATTGGTCTTTATTATAGGGATACTTTCTCTCCTTTGGCTAAAATGGCCTCTATGCGTTTATTTTTATCTATGGTTGTCATTTGTCATTAGCCTCTTCATCAACTTGACATCAAGAATGTCTTTCTTCCTGGTGAATTACAGGAAGAGGTATGAAGTAACCGCCAAGTTTTATTGCTCAAGAGGATTCTTCTGGACTAGTATGTCGATTGCAAAGATTACTTTATGATCTTAAACAGTCCCCTAAAGCTTAATTTGGTAGCTTTAGTACAATTGTGAAAGAGTTTGGCTTGACTTACTGTATATATCTTGTTGTCTATGTTGATGATATTGTCATTACAGGTAGTAATCATCATGGCATTCAGCACCTCAAACATTATCTCTTCTGTTACTTTCAGACCAAAGACTTAGGCAAACTTTGATATTTCTTAGGAATTGAAGTTGCCCAGTCCAAGGGCAGTATTGCCATTTCCCAACGGAAGTATGCCTTAGACATTCTAAAGGAGACTGGAATGTTGAAAGCTAGGCTTACTGATAACCCAATGGATCCCAATGTTAAGCTTATACTTATCAAGGGGAGCTGCTAGCTAATCCTGGTAAATATAAAAGATTAGTTAGGAAGCTAAATTATCTTACAATGACATGACTTGACATCTCTTTTGTTGTAAAGTGTTGTTAGTCAGTTTCTAAATTCTACATGTGATACTCATTGGGATGTTATTGTCTGTATTTTGAGATGTATCAAAAGAGCTTCAAGCAAAGGATTTCTTTATCGACACACTCAGGTACTCAACTACTTTGATGTAGATTGGGCAAGTTCACCTTCCGATAGGCATTCTACCTCAAGGTATTGTGTATTTATTGGAGGTAGCCTAATATCTTGGAAGAGTAAAAAACAAAGTGTGGTTGTCAGGTCTAATGTAGAAGCAGAATATATAATTATAGTTGTGGCGACATGTGAACTTGTGTGACTGAAACAACTACTCAAAGAACTCCGATTTGGGGATGTAAGACAAATGACACTTATTCGTGACAATTAAGTTGCACTCCATATTACGTCCAATCTTATCTTCCATAAAATGAACAAACATATTGAGATTCATTGTCATTTTGTGAAAGAGAAGATTCTATGTGATGACATTGTTACTAGCTTTGTCAACTAAAATGACCAGTTAGTTGACATACTTACAAAATCTCTTGGAGGACCCCCAAATTAGTTACATATGTAGCAAACTTGGAACTTATGACATATATGTTGTAAGTTAATGGAGAGTGTTAAATAAATGAGTATTATTCTATGTGTATGAATAGTCTAGTTTCCATTCTTTATATTATACAAAAGGGTAATCTCGTAATTATCTTTTTTCTTCTTATTGATAAACGCTAATTATCATGACAATGAGGTCATGGACTCCATTCTCCAACGGACACTCATAATGAGAAGTTCTTATGTATCCTTACAGTGTCATACCCATCCATTAGAAACATAAAACATGACACAAGATAATTAGACATTTCATTAGATTGAATTTAAAATATTATTAATAAATTTATATTAGATTTGAACTATTGCAGTATTTTTCTCAATATATATATATATATATATATATATATATTTTTAGAGAAAACTACAAAAAATTTCCTTGTACTATACATGATGTGCGCTTTGGTTATGTTACTTAAAAAATGTACAAAATGGACATGTTACTATGCATTTTGTGCAAAGAATTATGAAATGGTATCTGAATGTTAGTTTTTGGATGGAAACGATGTGGTCTTCTTCTTTTTCCTCTCACCCAACTCTAAACTCTAAAACTATAACTAAAATGTTGAAAAATTGGGGATGAAATGTTGAAAAATTGGGGGTGAAAATTTGGGAGTTTCAATTTCTACTGTCCAATCTTAGAAAATCTGTCGAAAATTTTCAATTGGAGCTTGACCATCTGCCATTAAATGACAGATTTGCCTTTCCAAGGTCAGATCTATTCTTGTTATCGATTCATTTTCACGTGAAATTTGATAAGATTGGCAGTTGTTTCACTTACTGCAATCGAAACCTACAAGGTGTTTCCTCCATGACTGCGTTGTATGTTGCGAGGAAGAAGAAAGAGCTCGTCTCCTTGCTTGTGTGCTGCAGATCGCGATGGAGGTTTCGATCAGATCTGTACATGTTTTTCGATGAAGACGAAGATGTTGGGTGAGAGGAGCTAAAACATAAAGGTGTTTTTAGTTATGGAGTTGTAGCGTTTAAAGTTGGGTGAGAGGAAGAAGAAGACTGCGTTTGACACTCAAAAATTAAAACAATGCACGTGCACATTTTAATTAAAAAACTAACACTTGTTATCATTTTGTAGTTCTCTACAAAAAATATAAAATAACAAGTCTATTTTACATATTTTTAACATTACTAAAATACACATCACATATGATATAAGAGAATTTCTGAAATTTTCTCTTTTTTTATTTATAATATAAGTCGATGCTCTCAATTTGTGTGTTCACATTAGGCTTTTATTTTACATTTTTAACATTGAGTCTTAGTGATAGACGTTCTGTTTCTCAAGTCCAATATAAATATCTTATATATAAAAGAATATATAAAGATATAAAGAATGCTTAAGTATTCAATTTTCTCTCAGCTTCTTTTATAAGATTTGACAAAAATAAATAAATAAATAAATTTATAAATTAATAAACTTATAAAAATAAACACTCACAAACAAACAACAAAATTAGGTGTCTTACATAAATAATAAAAAATTTCGATTTGTAAATCTCAACTAATTTCCCATTCCCAGGTTTTGATTTCATTTTGCCTTCATTGAAATCAAAAGACAAAACAAAAGGGTTTTCTTCTTCTTTTCTTCTTCTCTCTCTGAAGTTCTGGGTCTTCGGTTTTCCATCAAACCAGAGGAGAGAAAAAAAAAGGGCAGAGAGAGAGAGAAACAGCACCTGCGGCCATGACAGATCAACAGGACTTGCCTGAGGGAACGGTGCAGAACATACTAGACCAAGACACCCTCAAATGGGTCTTCGTTGGTGGCAAAGGTGGCGTTGGCAAGACTACATGCAGTTCCATTCTCTCCATCCTTCTGGCCACTGCCCGCAACTCTGTTCTCATAATCTCCACTGACCCTGCCCACAACCTCAGTGATGCTTTCCAGCAACGATTCACAAAGACTCCAACTTTGGTCAATGGCTTCACCAATCTTTATGCTATGGTAAAATTTCAATTCTCAATAAGAGTCTCTTTTTTGCTATTGTTTTTGTGACTTTAATTTTACCTTTAATGGATTTTTTTTTCTTTTAATGAATCTGAGCATGCCCATGTTCTCAATTCTCATGCTTTATGGTTTATTCTTGTGATTTCCCCTTTTGGAAGAGGTGGTTGTTTTGTGGATTCATACTTATGTCTTTTTGAAGAATCTGAGCATGCACATGTTCTCAATTATCATGATTTATGGTTCTAAACAAAAGAATTTGATGCTCTATGAAGCATTTGAGAACCCCAGTAGGTAGATTTTTGTGTACGAATATGATCTCTTGTGTGGCCACATTATGAGGAATTGGTAGTTGCTTGTATGAGTGGCAATTGTGCAAAGGCAGCAAAGCCTTTCATGTAACTATTCTGATTCTGATGTCATCTATGTACCAATTATTTATCTAAAGGGAATGACTATTAAATTTTCCTAGTATAGATTACGTGTTTTCTCTCAGAGCTATTTACTGAGTGCCTCACATTTGAATTCTTGTTATTTGTTTGGGTCATGTTTGTTTGTAAAATTGGTCCTTTTTTTCTGTTTTAGTTTTACCTTAATTGTTTTGCAGACTAGTCTATGTCATTCTATATTATGATCCATTGTAGGAGGTGGATCCTACTGTTGAACATGAGGACATGGGCGGTTCTGAAGGGATGGATAGTTTGTTCTCAGAGCTAGCTGGTGCAATACCTGGGATTGATGAGGCAATGAGCTTTGCTGAAATGTTGAAGTAAGAATAATATGATGCCTTTTTTATTCGACTGTGGCGTAACATCGTGTCAAATATCTTTTACCCAAATTTTAAAGTAGATTGATGCATGTAATTTTTATGACAGTATAGTCTTAATTAGTTTTAAGCTATACCAAGATAGGAAACTTCTAGGAGATTTCAATGGTTTAAGTAAAAGAAGTTTGATGATTTTTTTTTGTTCGTGCATAAAAAATGATGTTTGATTGATTATTTGTAATCATTTGGGAGGCGCTTGTGGGGAATTTTGAAAATCCTTGTGGACACAATTTTTCAGGAAATTGAAATCTTGGTAAATAGATACTCAGGTAAAAAAGGTTATCATGTTGGTTTGTCTATTTTTGTGTAAATGAAATAATTCCTGTGTATACTTCTTGTACCCTCTTTGGTTGCCAACTCTGCCAGTGATCTAGTTAAGATTCAGGTTTAATTTTTAGTTCTTTAGCTAGTTGTTGCTTTATAGCTCCACATCCTTTCATTATCAAGGCTATTTGATATTTTGATTGTTTGCCTCAATGGTCTTTAGGTATTGCTGTCTGGTAAGAATGCTGCATAAAAGAAATTCCATATGCATATATCAAACATTTCATCTATTATATATTGTATTTTCAAAAAGAAATATATTAGGATGTTATGAAATTCAATTTTGTCATTTGTGTAAATTTGTGACAATAAATATTCGAAGAGCATAAAAAGATCTTATATCCTGTGCTCTAGAGACTTTAGATCAATCTTGAGGTTTGACTTGGGATGGGATTGTATAAGTACTATTCATAGCCTTTGGTGAGTGTCAATTCCAGATTTCTACACCCAAGTCATTGTAGTGACTGGGTGATAGTGGTGGTGTTTTGTGGTAGTGGGATGGAAGGCTAGTAATCCCAAGATTATGGATGGGAAACAGTTTCTCGTTATATAGAAAATTGATTTTGATGGAAAATTAGAATCCCGGGTATCCTACTAAAATGAAATCTCATTCTAAACATGGATTATAAAAAATTCTTATGATAGGTTTCAGAGAAATCCTTCTAAAGTCCTGTGTACCAAACACCCCTCAGTACTAATGTGTAGTTCTCACAATTGCATTTGTAAAAAAAATTAAAACTTGAGTAGTCTGAGGCACAAGCTTCATGAGAGGTTGCTGTTCTTATCACATGTATGAGACATTCATACTGGGTGATGGGTCTAACAGTGGTCAATGCAAAAGTATAACTTCAAAGAGTAACAATTGAATTTTTTACTTTTCAATCTGCTTATAAGTTATATCTAAGTACAAGTTGTATTATAATGAATTAGTTTATGGTAATCTCAGATCTGAAGTTGGACACTTGATTTGTATTGACATTTCAAGTATTTGATGAAAGAAAACTCCAAAACTCTCGGGTGTATGTTTGATTCATCTAGAAATTTGTTAACCAAGTCTGCTGCTCCCATTATTTCTGGATTTTGATTTAAATGTCACTTATCAACTTAACTGTTTCTTTATTCTTCATTGTGGTTTGATCTATAAAATTAATACAGATTGGTGCAGACAATGGATTATTCTGTTATAGTCTTTGATACTGCTCCCACTGGCCATACGCTCAGACTTTTGCAATTCCCATCAATTTTAGAAAAAGGTCTTGCGAAAATGATGTCTTTGAAAAGTAAATTTGGCGGTTTGTTTAATCAGGTATGATCTTAATCTTTATAGATGCCATTTATTACCTTACACAGTATTTTCTTTATTAGTTTGAAGTTAACGTCCCTCTAGAGGATCCAGGGTCAATGCAATAGAACATCTTTTATTACCAGACTGGAAAACTTATTTAATACCAAGATCTTGATCTTGCATCAGGTTTTTTCTCTTTTAACTAGGTTAAGGTTCTCTGGCCAGTAGATCCAAGTATCAATATGCTTCCTCATTACATTTGGAGATCTTGCTGTTCCTGTTTCAACTTCCTGTCATAGCTTTCCATTCTTGATGTAATTCTTTTCCATCTGGATGTTGCATTTAATACAGAAAAGGATGTATTTTGGTCTCTCAACTCAAGTGTGGTCATCCTTCTCTAAATATGTTCTTTTCTGTGCATTTCTTTCCAAGATAGAATGCATGCATGTATGATGCCCATCAATTTAGAATTGAATCACAAAAGACCTTTGTGGTTTTGTCAGAAACTACTAATCAGTCTCTGAATCATAGTTGCATTCTTCTTGTTGCACTAAATCAGCATCCTTTTAATGCCTTCTGAAGTACTTTCTGTATTACTGGCTGTTTTTCATAATTTGTAATGCACTTTTGGAAAACAGAATTAGACTATTTTCCTCTTGAAGCTGTCATTACTGATGTCTGTAAACATTTCCCTGTGAAAAATCAATAGTTCTGGTCCCTCTGGATTTATACCTTTAAATATGTATTATTCTTGCAGATTTAACTATTGACTATTCCATTACCTAACTCTGGCCAAACTACTCTGATTTGGTGGTGTGTGTTTGTGATGGAACACTGGTAAACACTGGTATTATTCCAAGAATTAGGGCTGAATACCCCAAGAAACTGTATACAAGAGACAATGTACACTCTCACAACTCCTATCACAGATTCAATGTCTGTGTAACCTCCCTCTAAGCCAATGTGACTTCCCTTCCTTTACCCAAAATGCCAAGATCCCCTCCGTCATACAATTTCCCTTATTTATGTCCTTATTCCCATTCCCTAGCTCCTAACCGAGTACCACAAAAACAACCACTAATCTATAACTAACTAACTTCTGGTTAGTTAGTTAGGTCTCATTGGGTTTGGGCTTATGTCTTCTGACATAAACTCTATTTACTGCAGGCCCAATGCCATCAATACTCTCCCCCAAAGCTTTCACCTTGTCCTCAAGGTGAAAAGAGGGGAAATGAAGCTTCAGAGGATACAAATTCCCAGGAATTATCGCATGGAGGAGCCCCCTGCCACTGGATGAGGAGCTCTGCTGCTCCCACTGCATTATATCTTAGGTCAAGTGCTTCTGCAGGTTGTGTTTCCAAGATCCAATCTGTAGATAGTTTCGGAGGTAGAGGATGGTATTGCTGGTCCTTAGTGACTGCTGTATTCAACTTGCTCACATGAAAAACTAGGTGGACTTTGCTATAGGGAGGAAGCTGTAATTTGTAAGCCATCGCCCCCACCTTGTCCAGCACCTGAAATGGCCCATCATAGCGAGGAGTAAGTTTTTCATTTCTTCTCTCAGCCATGGATTTCAGCCTATAGGGTTGGGCTTTTAAATAAACCTAATCTCCTATATTGAAGACCAAATCCCTGCGTTTCTTGTCCGCCATCACCTTCATCTGCTGCTGAGCCTTATCCAAATTACTTCTTAATTCCTCTTGCAGCATGTCTCTGTCCAGATGCAACTGTGATACAGCCTCCACCTTTGAAGGGATGGCTGTCCCTTTAAACAACATAGGGGGGTCACGTCCATAAAGAGCTCTGAAAGGTGTCATCCTAATGGATCGGTTGTAATTGGTTTTAAACCAATATTCAGCCCAACTCAACCAATGGGACCAAGAGCTCGGTTTCTCCCCAGCAAAACACCTCAAATAGGTCTCTAGACTCCTATCAGCAACCTCCGTTTGCCTATCAATTTGAGGGTGGTATGCAGTACTGAATTTGAGCCTTGTACCCGCGGATTTGAAAAGAGCAGTCCAGAATTTACTCAAAAACCACTGTTCTCTGTCAGAAATAATGGATGTGGGAAATCCATGTAGCCTTACCACTTCATCAACAAATATTTGAGCTACCTCTTGTGCTGTGAAAGGATGGGAAAGGGCCATGAAGTGGGCAAACTTGGTGAAACGATCGACAACCACCATGATAATGTCTTTGCCTTTGGATCTAGGCAAACCAATAATAAAGTCCATAGTTACTTCACACCAAACCTGAGGTGGAGTAGGTAAGGGCTGTAATAACCCCGTTGGTGACAAAATTTGTGCTTTATTCCTCTGACACACATCACAACTAGTAATAAGATCCACAATACCCTTTTTCATGCCCTCCCAGAAAAAAAATTCTAGCCAGCCCTTTATATGTTCTTAGAAATCCTGAGTGACCCCCAAAAGATGATGCATGGAAATCATGAAGTAAATCAGGAATCCTAGGTGAAGAGCGAGGAAGGACCTGTCTTCCTTTATAAAATAGTTGGCCATTCTGCAAGGAATAAGCAGGCCAAGCTTGAGGCTGGCCAACCAACTCCTGTACAATCTTCTTTAGCTTGGGATCTTGTTGAATCTCCTCACATAATTCCCCCCGATCCTCTTGAACAGCTATAGAAACAACGACGTACATCATTTGGTGAGACAAAGCATCGGCAGCAGCATTGTCTTTCCCTGGTTTGTAGTGGATATCAAAATCAAATCCCATTAGCTTGGAAGTCCACCAAAACTGCTCCTCTCCCAAAATCCTCTAATCAGTCAAAAATTTCAAGGATATTTGGTCAGTTCTAATGGTGAAGTGTCTCCCAAGGAGGTAATGACGCCATTTCTGCACAGCAAAAACAATTGCCATCAATTCCCTCTCATAAATAGACCTCTTTTGCTCCCTTTCAGTCAGTGCTTGACTAAGATAAGCCATTGGTCTGTCTTGTTGTAGCAGTACAGCCCCTATTCCCCTGCTAGAGGCATCGGTCTCTACCACAAATTCCTTGCTGAAGTTTGGAACAGCCAGGACAGGTAATGTGGTCATGGCATTCCTCAATGTTTCAAAAGCTGTTTGAGCCTCTAAAGACCACTGAAAATTGTCTTTCTTCAACAACTCAGTCAAAGGCTTGGCTACTTTGCCATAATTTTTGACAAACCTGCGGTAATAACCAGTTAAACCCAAAAAACCCCGCAAACCTTTCACATCCTGAGGCATGGGCCACTGCACCATGGCTTCAATCTTCTTGGGGTTAGCAGCAATCCCCTCAGTCGAGACTATATGCCCCAAATACTCCACATATTGGCCCCCAAAGCAACATTTCTTCTTGTTCACCACCAGCTTATTAAGTAACAAGAGCTAGAAAACCTCTCGCAAATGCCCCAAATGAGTGGTTGCATCTCTACTATAGATCAAAATATCATCAAAAAAGACCAAAACAAACTTTCGCAATCAAGGTTTCAACACTTCATTCATCAACCCTTGGAAAGTAGAAGGAGCATTAGTGAGACCAAATGACATTACCACATACTCATAATGCCCTTCATGAGTCTTAAATGCCGTTTTCTCAGTATCCTCTTCCCTCATGCGAATTTGATGATATCCCGATTTCAAGTCCAATTTAGAAAATATTGTAGCCCCCACCAATTCATCTATAATTGGAATAGGAAATTTATCCGGAATTGTCACCTTATTCAAGGCTCGATAATCCACACAAAACCTCCAACTTCCATCTTTCTTCTTCACTAAAATCATAGGGCTAGCATAAGGACTAGTGCTTGGCCTAATCATACCGGTCTCTAACATTTCCTTAACAAATTTCTCAATCTCAGATTTTTGGTAGTGGGGATACCTATAAGGATGAATGTTAGGTATATTTGCTCTTTTTTTCAAAATTATAGCATGGTCACATCTCCTCGAAGGTGGCAGCCCTGTGGGTTGTTGGAAAAGCTCCCCAAATTCTTGAATCAAAGCTTCAATCTGCTCAGGAATCTCACTGCTCAGAGCCTGCTGCCCTTGCTGCTGCTCTCCCCTGAAATTGTTCTGACATCCACCAAGAATCCCTCATCTTCCTCTCGGAATGACTTCACTAATGACTTTAGTGAAGCTGCAGCCTTGCATAATGAAGGGTCCCCTTTTATGAGATGTATCCTTCGTTCTTTCTTGATCTTCAATGACAATTCTTTGAAGTTGGCAGTGATATTGCCCAAACTAGCCAACAAGTCCAACCCCAAAACTAGCTCAGGCCCTTTCAACCCAAACACATAAAAATCATGTTGCGATTCTAAGTTCTGTAACTGCACTTCTACCTTTTTGCAACACCCTTCACTTTTCACCTTATACCCATCTTCCACTTCCACCAAGAAAGAAGGGGTGGATGTGACCTTCAAACCCACCTTCCCCACTAAATTCTGAGCAATGAAATTGTGGGAAGCCCCACAATTAGTTAGCACTATTACCTCAACCCCCTGCAACCTTCCCTTCAATTTGAAAGACCTCCCTCCTGTTAACCCCATCAAACTATTATATCCCAACACAATGGCTTTTCCTCTGTCCTCCCATCTGACCTCCTCTTCTCTGCGATTTCACCTTCTGGGCTTTCCTCCTCATTTTCATCTTCCACCAATAACAATCGCATTTGTTTATTTTTACATACATGGCGAGCTGAATACTTCTCATCACACCTAAAACACAATCCTTTCTTCATCCTGTCATAATACTCTGCATCAGGTAATTCTCTGAAATTCCTCCCTCTCTTATTGACATTTGCAGACTCCTGGGCTTTGGGCAGGGCTTTATCATTTGCCCCTGTCGAAGAAGAGCCCACCCCTCTCCCAAAATTTGCCCTCTTCCAACCAGAAATGCCGCCTTTGTTTGACCCCTTCTAGCCTCCACTATTATATATCACAACAGTGTTTTGGGTCCCTGTCCTGTTGTTGGTCATCGTCCTTGCAGTAGAAATGCCCTTCCACCCTCTTTCCATTAGCTCCTTGATGATTTCTTCATTTTTCTCATCAATAAGCTGAGCTAGCTCCATCATATCCCTCAAAAAATTCACCTTTTGTACTCGCAACTCCCTCCTTATTCCTTCCCTCAATCCATTCAAGAAAATGCTCCTCAAGAATTGATGGTCTGAAATTCTTAAGGACCCAGCATAGATTTCGAACTACCTTTTGTACCCGCTCATTGACCCATCCCCTTGCTTCAATGCCATTAGCAATTCATAAGGGTTCTGCGCAGCAGAAGGATGAAACCTTCTAAGAATGGCCTCTCGGAAACAAGGCCAAGAAACCTCCCCATCCCCTCCTTCTCACCAATGAAACCATGACAACACCTGCCCTTCCAACGCCATAGAAGCCACCTTGAGCTTCTCTCCCTTAGGAACCCCTCGAATTGCAAAGAACCTCTCTAGTTTATGCACCCAATTGCATGCCTCTTCCCCTGTTTCTTCCCCTTCGAACAAGGAAAGCTCTATTTTGCGCCAGCGCTCCTCGCCATCATAGATTCGCACGTCGTCCATATTGTTCTCACCCTCGGAATCGCAATGGACCTCCACCCTAGGCCCTCCATTCCCTTGAATCACTGAATCCAGCTTGCGCAAGATCTCTTGGATGTTTTTCTCCATGGAATTCATACGAACATCACTCATTTGCCTCCATTCTGCGAAATCCTCACACCTGCGCTCCAAAGCTTCAGTCCTTGTCTCCATTCGCGTGCTCACCATGCGTGTCTTCTTCCCAAGATGCTGGAGCTTTGATACCAGTTGATGGAACACTGATAAACACTGGTATTATTCCAAGAATTAGGGCTGAATCCCCCAAGAAACTGTATACAAGAGACAATGTACACTCTCACAACTCCTATCACAGA
Organism: Ormosia semicastrata; assembly: GCA_029884595.1. Lineage (NCBI taxonomy): Eukaryota > Viridiplantae > Streptophyta > Magnoliopsida > Fabales > Fabaceae > Ormosia > Ormosia semicastrata. Next base: position 34,104,247 of record JAQQTO010000044.1, on the reverse strand, counting down.
TTCGAGGTCTGCGTAACCTCCCTCTAAGCCAATGTGGCTTCCCTTCCTTTACCCAAAATGCCAAGATCCCCTCCGTCATACAATTTCCCTTATTTATATCCTTATTCCCATTCCCCAGCTCCTAACCGAGTAGCACAAAAATAGCAACTAATCTCTAACTAACTAACCAGAAGTTAGGTAGGTATCATTGGTTTGGGCTTATTTCTTTTGACATAAACTCTATTTAGTGCAGGCCCAATGCCATCAGTTTGCTTCATGCCTTCATCATTATGGAATAATTGGAATTTTTTCCCTTTCATCGCAGATGACTCGCATGCTTGGCATGGATGATGATTTTGGAGATGATGCAATTCTTGGGAGGCTTGAAAGCATGAAGGATGTGATCGAACAAGTTAATAAGCAATTCAAAGACCCGGTAAGATTTCTCATTTTGTTATGAAAATAATATTTTGTACACCCTTCACTAATCTGTGGCTTATATTCTTGCATATCATGAAATTGTCGTTTATTTAGAAAGAAATCGGCCTTATTATAACCCTTAAAAATTATGAAGGTGAGGACTTATTGTGGAAGGAAGATTGCACTGACAAACTGTTGGAGTTTACATATCATTGGAACTTGATCAGTTTATAGTTTGTGTATTTCTAGTAACATTGGAACCTTAGCATCCTAGGAAATGTTTATCTTCTTTTATTATCCTTGTAAATATCATACTGTAATTAATTCTTTGTATATATATAAACCCAATATGCTGAGTACAATTTACTGAAGCAATTCAGAAATTCTCTCTAAATTCTTTGATATTCAAGTTGGTATCAGAACGGGTTGATCTCGCTTTTGCTCTCTCATCCTCCGTTATTGTTCCACCGCTGTCAAGGCTGGAACATCGTCCAAAGTCCCCTCATCTGTTAGAGTGAGGGTCCCAGTCATCGCAGATGGCCATTTCCGACTGCCTCTCTAAGTCCCATCACCAGAAAGTCCTTCACGCGCCACCCTGCGCCACCACCAGTTTGTTCAATGTCCGACATGTAACCCACGTGCCGCCTTCCCGTTGCCGGAATTCGTTACTGCTGGTCCCATTTTGCTTGTTTGCCCTCCCTGAGTCTGTTCAGGTGGTCCCTGCTCTATTCGTCCTTGTTTGGCTAGTGGGTCCAAGGAGCCCACCTTTGTTCTCATACAAAAAAAGTGACCTTTGCTGCCATTGTTCGAGATTTTTTTTTAAAAGCTTTCAGCTATCTCTAAACCTACTCTCATGTGCTCTGATAAGTCTCAAAAGGGTCTCATTTCATTTGCCTTTTCAGGCTCTCCCACGATTACCTTCGAGAAACTAAATGGTAAAAATTATCTAGATTGGTATGCTGTTGTTGAAGTGTGATTTTTAGGGCAGGGACTCTTTGATCATCTAACCAAGAAAGCTGAAGAGATCGATGTTGGTTCACGGGACAAGTGAAAGAAAGTCGAGGCGTAGACACCATATAGCAAATTCAGATGATTTTGACCGAAGATGATCTTCAAAAGGTATTACATAAGCTGGATAATATGTATATGACTTTTGTTCTCCATGGTCTTCATAAGGATTTGGAAAATGTTCAAAACCAAGTCTTGACAAATCCAATTGTTCCATTGGTAGAAGAACTCATTGATCAACTACTTCGAGTTCCTTCAAAGGGATCTCCTAGAACTCAAACAGAATCCATTGCCTTCGTCTCTAATTTCAGTAACCGTGGGAGCCGAGGTCGTGGTCGTGGTAGTGAAAGAGGAGGCCGTGGTAGTCGTCCTCAATGCTCCTATTGCAAAACGTATTGGACATACTTAGGATTGATGCTATTCTTTACATGGTTTTCCAGAAAAATCTGCCAATATGGCACAGTCGCCAATACCGAGTACTGAGAAAAAGACTGAATGTACTGAAAATTAGAAAATCCTGTTTGATAGTGAGTATAAGGAGTACCTCCAACTTAAGGTAGTCCATTCAGGATCAAGTTCAGCTGGTGTCGTCCACACTGGTAATTCTACGACTTGTCTCACTCATTCTATGTCTGCTAAATCTTGGGTTCTAGATTCTAGTGCTTTTGACCACATTGTTGGTAATCCTTCACTTTTCTCGCCAATGGTTCAAGGGCTAAAGCCATTGGTTTTGGTCAAGTTGCACCTCTCCCATCTCTAACTTTGAATTCTGTTCTTTTTATTCCTAACTGTCCTTTTGACTTAATTTCCATTAGTCAGCTTACTTGCACTCTTAATTATTCCATAACCTTTTCTGTTGGTTCTTTCCATATACATGACCGGAGTATGGCGCAGATGATTGGCGCAGGCTTTGAATCACAAGGACTCTATTATCTTCAAACTCCATCATCTACCATATGTGCTGTTACCGAGTCTCTTAGTCTTCTTCATCGTCGTTTAGGTCATCCAAGTCTGAATAAATTAAAGAAGATGGTTCCTCATCTCTATCATTTGCAGTCTTTTGAGTGTGAGTTGTGTCAGCTTGGGAAACATGCTCAGGGTAATTTTCCAAGTAAAGTCAATAATTGGTCTGAATCTCCCTTTCATATTGTTCATTCAGATGTTTGGGGTCCTAATCGTGTCAGCTCTATTTTAGGATATCGATATTTTGTTACTTTCATTGATGATTACTCAAGATGTACTTGGATAATGAAAGACCGCTCCAAGTTGTTAAGCATTTTCCAAAATTTTTGTAATGAAATTCATACTCAGTTTGGGTGCACAATTCGTATTTTATGCAATGACAATGCAAAAGAATATTTTTCTACTCCTTTTAATTCTTTTATGACTTCTCATGGTATGCTCCATCAATCTAGTTGCCCTCATAGACCACAATAGAATGGTATTATAGAAAGAAAACATCATCATCTACTTGACACTGCTCGTACTTTGTTATTACAAGCCAATGCACCTTTGAAATTTTTGGGGGATGCTATTCTTACTGTTGGGTACTTAATAAATCGCATGCCACATTCTGTTTTACATAATCAAGTTCCTTATTCCCTCTTGTTTTCTAAGGAATCCATTTATAAAATTCCTCCCTATGTCTTTGGTTCCACTTGTTTTGTGCATGATCTTTCTCCAGGAAAAGATAAATTAACTGCTTGTGCTGTTAAATGTATTTTTCTTGGGTACTCTCGCTTGTAAAAAGGGTACTGGTGTTATTCTCCTACCTCATCGTTTTTATATCTCTGCTGATGTTACATTCTTAGAGGAAACACTGTATTTTACTACACAGGTTGAATTAGACTCCATATCTCAAGTCTTACCAGTTCCTTACATGAGCACTTTGGTCTCCGTTCCTCAGTCTTCGAGTCCACCAAAACCAAAAAATTATTCCCAACAGTCTTCACCTCGTCCTCTCATCACCTATCAACGTCGTCCTCGTCCTTTGCCTCCAGAAAATGTCCCTACTCCAAAATCCGGTGATTCATCTCCTGCTTCAGCGTCCACACCTGCTCCAGATTTCTCTCCTACAGACCTTCTTATTGCACTTCGTAAAGGTATTCGTTCTTCCTATAATCCTCATCCCATGTATAATTTTTTGAGTTATCATCGTTTGTCCCCATCCCATTGTGCTTTTACATCTACTTTGTCGTCTATCTCTATTCCTAAATCTGTCCAAGAAGCACTATCTCATCCAGGATGGCAACAAGTAATGATTGATGAGATGACAACTTTAGAATCTAACCACACATGGACACTCATTCTCCTTCCTCCTGGGAAATCGATAGTTGGTTGTCGGTGGATTTTCATTGTCAAAGTGGGTCCTGGTGGCAAGGTGGATCGTTTGAAAGCTTGTCTTGTTGCGAAAGGCTTTACCCAGATTTTTGGCCTCAACTATGGTGATACTTTCTCCCCTATTGCAAAAATGGCCTCTGTTTGGCTATTCATATCCATGGTAGCCATGAATCGTTGGCCCTTGTATCAATTGGACATCAAGAATGCCTTTTTACATGGTGATTTAGCTAAAGAAGTTTATATGGAGCAACCTCCGAGGTTTGTTGCTCAAGGGGAGTCGAGATTGGTCTGCAAATTACACAAGTTCTTGTATGGTCTAAAACAGTCTGCTCGATGTTGGTTTGGATGATTCAGTACAATTTTACAACAATTTGGCATGATTCGCAGTGAAGTAGATCACTTTGTGTTTTATACACACTCATCTAACTTGTGTATCTATCTTGTGGTCTATGTGGATGATATCGTTATCGTAGGAAATGATCCTAAAGGAATTCAAAGACTGAAGCAACACTTGTTTCGTCATTTTGAAACTAAAGATTTGGGTCGACTAAGATACTTTCTTGGGATTGAGGTAGCTCAATCAAAGGATGGTATTGCTATCTCACAAAGGAAGTATGCTCTTGACATTTTAGAAGAAAATGGAATGCTAAGATGCAAACTAGTTAATACTCCTATGAACCCGAATGTTAAACTCCTACCAGATCAGGGAGAACCCTTTTCAGATCCAGGAAGGTATCGGAGACTGGTGGGAAAACTTAATTATCTCACTATGACCAGACCAGACATATCTTTTGTTGTTAGTGTTGTAAGCTAATTTCTTAACTCTCCTTGTATTGATCATTGGGATGCAGTTATTCGGATTTTGAGGTATATTAAGGGCTTCCCTAGAAAAGGGTTAGTGTATATAAACGGAGGACATACGAATGTAGTCACTTATATAGATGCTGACTAGGCCGGATCTCTCAGTGATAGAAGATCAACTTCTGAATATTGTGTTCTTATTGGAGGAAACCTTATCTCATGGAAAAGCAAGAAGTAGAATGTTGTTGCTAGATCGAGTACTGAAGCAGAGTATCGAGCTATGACTCTCACTACATGTGAACTCATATGGTTAAAACAACTCTTGAAAGAATTGAAGTTTTGCGAGATAGGACCTATGATGTTAATTTGTGATGATAAAGCAGCACTTCATATTGCTTCAAATTCGGTCTTCCTTGAACGAACCAAACATATAGAGATTGATTATCATTTCATCCATGAGAAGATTGTTTCAAAGGAAATCTCTACATCTTTTGTAAATTCTAATGACCAATTGACAGATCTTCTTACCAAGTCACTTCGGGGTCTAAGAATAACATACATTTGTGACAAGCTGGATGCTTATGATATATATGATCCAGCTTGAGGGGGAGTGTTGGAATTTACATATCATTGGAACTTGATCAGTTTATAGTTTGTGTATTTCTAGTAACATTGGAACCTTAAGCATCCTAAGAAATGTTTATCTTCTTTTATTATTCTTGTAAATATCATACTGTAATTAATTTTGTGTATATATAAACCCAATATGCTGAGTACAATTTACTCAAGCAATTTAGAAATCCTCTCTAAATTCTCTAATATTCAAGTCACATTGCAAGTACTGTATCCCATGTCTTGAAACATTGTTGATAGTGACTTGGATAGGATACTTCTTATTGTTAGATAGCATTAGTCATAGCAAAATAAAGATAGAATATCTGAGAGGGCCCTGAAAAAATTAAGATCGATTGAGAGGATGCTTCAACTAGAGTCTACATTCTGTCCTTTTAGTGTAAACAAATCAAATGGTATCTTCTATTTACGTGATCAATGGCTGAGATCACTTTATATAAAAATTTGTGTTTTGAAGAAATATTAACTCATTTGATGTGCACTATTTTGAAACTCTCCGAACCCTTCAATGCATTAAAGGGCTACTCCAAATAATTGTGATAAAGAAATGAACCCTTCAGCTATTTTTCTACGTACCCATGTTTGGTTTTCCTTATATGTGTATACATGCCTTGTTTTGGTTTCAAATGCCCTTATCCATGCTTAAGAGGGTAAGGTATTAGATTTTAACGTTAACCGTAACATCTTGATCATATATGTGATGATTAGATGGATCCAATTCTTTTGTTGTATTATTTTAGTTTCCTTCATCTTATGCATTTCTGTGATCAATAAAGCTGTATTAGTTACTGTCTTTGAATTATGCCTGATTATTTATGTGCTTGGTTGTATATTTCTGTAGTACCTTTCAAGCTAGCATTGTTAGTTTGATGGCAATTGATTGTAGCCAAAATGTTAAAATGTTTATACAACAACAACAAAAGTCTTTTCTTACTAAGTGGGGTCGACTACATAGATCAAACGTCGTCATTGTGTTATGTCATAAACTAAGTCTTCACAAAGACCATTTAGACCTAAATTCTTTTTAGTGGTTTCACCTAAAAGTTTTCTTGGTATCCCTCTACCTCTAACTATTGGGCTATCCTCTATCTGATCCACTCTTTTTAGTGGGACCTCTATTGGTCTTCTTCTCACATGACTAAATCACCTTAGGTGAGATTCTACCATCATTTCTTCAATAGGTGGTACTCCTACTTTCTCTCTAATGACAATAGTGTCTTGTATGTCCCTCATCCAATGCAACGTCCTCATCTTTATAACACTAAGCTTATGCTCTTGTTGGCTCTACAGCCCAACATTCAGTACCATAAGTCTTATAGCTGTGTGGTGAAATTTACCTATAAGCTAGAGAGGCACCTACTGATCACAAATAACACTTAAAGCATTTCTCCATTTCATCCATTCATCTTGAATCCTATGGTTTACATCTAACTCTATTTCTTCGTCATTTTATATGATAGATCTAAGATACCTAAACCGTGCTATTTGTAATATCGTATGATCTCCAATTTTCACCTCTAAGCTAGTGTTAGCACGCGTCTTGCTGAATTTACATTCCATATAGTTCGTTTTACTTCTATTTAATCGAAAACCATATGCTTTCAAAGCTTTTCTCCACAAAATGTTTATACAAGTTAAAATGATTTTTATTACCATAATCTTAAGTTGTTAGCTGGAAGTAGAGAATCCTAATAGAATATTTGTCAGGAGTATTTACTATTTTTTTTCTTTTGTTTTTCATTCTTCATTGTAATAGTTTGCTGTGATTGATAAAGATAAATATTGTTGCTGCCTTTGTTCTTTATATTTTTTTTTCCTTTTAAAATGGTTCTATTCTTTGCACTTATTGAATGAATATGAGCTGGAAATACTATTAAATTTGTTGGTTTGGTGGAAATTGAATTCCATCTTATATCTAATATGATTTTATACTAGTTGAAACGATTTTAATTATTACTGTTAAGAGAGAAGAGAGAAAAGAGAGACATATGATGAAAACCGTGTGTTTGAATTACACAACGAAAACTGAATTATATAGACCTATTACAATAAATACAAATATTACAAATCCATGATTGCCATAATTGCATGATTTGGTTATGATTTAGTTAACCTATACAATGAATCTAAATACTATTTACATAGTTTTCAACACTCCCCTTCAAGCTAGAGGATGTAGGTAATATGCATCAAGTTTGTTACAAATATAGTTTATCCGATGACCTTTTAGAGACTTAGGGGGTGTTTGGGAAAGATTATTCCCACCCCTAACATGTTATTTGGTAAAAAATGCAGTTATAACAGTAATCGTGTATGTTTGTTAAATTCAACTTCAGCTTTTATACGAAATTCAATGCATTCTAAAAGTTTTTTTTCATGATGTTGGAATTTCAACTTATGATTGTAGATTACAGATTATTTTTTTACACTTTGAGATGTAAATATCATTTTGTTCTCAATCAAATAACTTTTTTAATCAATCAAATAACTTTTTTAATCATTCTATACCTTATTTTGGTAATTTAATGCATAAAAGCGATTCTTTTTTATACCATCCAAACGAAACAAATTAGCTTAAAATCGCTTTTCAGCTAACATATCCAAACATAAAACAGATTTTATTATAATCGATTATAATAAGTTTTTATACAATAATTGATTATTGAAATAATCAAGTTTTCACAGCTATCCCAAACACGCACTTAGTAAAAACATTTGCTAGTTGATCATTTGAATTGATGAAGCTAGTGGTGATATCTCTAGGTAGGATCTTTTCTCTAATAAAATGACAATCTATCTCAATATGTTTGGTCCTCTCATAGAACACTGGATTAGAGGCAATATGTAATGCAACTTGATTATCACAAATGAGCGTCATTTGCAAAATCTCCCCAAATCAAAGCTCTTTAAGTAGCTGTTTTAACTAGATGAGTTTGCAAGTAGCTAAGGTCATTGCTCGATATTCTGCTTCGACACTTTCTTGTGACCACATTTTATTTATTACTCTTCCAAGATATTAGATTACCCCTATTGAATATGATCTTCTATCAGGTTATGCCCAATCAACATTTGAGTATCGAACAATCTGAATGTGACCCTTGTCTTCATAAACAAGGCCTCTTCCTGGAGCTCCTTTAATATACTTTAGGATGCGAATCACTGCCCAATGTTCATCACAAGGTGAATTTAAAAACTGACTTACCACATTGATTGCAAAGGAGATGTCAGGACGAATAACAGTGAGGTAGTTCAATGTTCCAACTAATCTTCTATATCTTCCTGGATCCGAAAATGGCTACCCCTGATTTGGTAGAAGTTTGGCATTTGGATTCATGGGAGTGTCAACAGGCTTTGCATTCAATAGACTTGTTTCCTCAAGCATGTCCATGGCGTACTTCCTCTGTGAAATTATTATACCATCCTTGGATTGTGCCACCTCTATTCCCAAGAAGTATCGAAGTTTGCCAAGGTCTTTAGTCTGAAAGTGATGACCAAGATATTGTTTTACCTGAATTATGTTATGATGATCACTGCCAGTGATAATAATGTCGTCGACATGCACAATCAAATAAATGCACCATTGAGCTGAATAGCGATAGAAGATAGAATGGTCAGCCTCACTCCATGTCATACCGAACTGGTGAGCTACAATGCTAATTGGCCAAACCAAGCCTTAGGAGACTGTTTAAGGCCATACAAAGAATCATGAAGACGACAAACTAGTCCAGAAGACTCTCCCTGAGCAACAAACCATGGGGGTTGCTCCATGTAAACCTCTTTTGCAAGATCACCATGGAAAAATGCATTCTTGATGTCCAGCTGATGAAGGGGTTAGTGGCGAATGACATTCATAGACAAAAAAAGTCAAACTAAAGATAACTTCTCAACTAGCGAGAAAGTGCCCCCATAATCCGAGTCAAAAATCTGGGTATACCCTTTGGCCACTAGACGAGCCTTGAGGCGATCAATCTTGCCATCAAGATCAACCTTGACCGTATAAATTCATCGACAGCCTACAACAAACTTCTCGGGAGCAAGAGGAACAAGTTTCCAAATACCACTACTCTAAAGGGCACACATCTCATCTATCATAGCTTGTCTCCCCCCGGCCTGGGATAAAGCGTCACCTGGAGATTTAGGAATAGACACATAAGACAAGGGAGAAAGACAAGTATGATGCGAAAAAGATAAGCGATGATAACTTAAAGTAACATAGTGAGGAGAAGGGTTACGAGTAAATCGTATACCTTTCTGAAGAGCAATGGGAAGGTCAAGCTCAGGAGATAGTGCCGGGGCTGGTAAAGGGATTGGTGCTGGAGGAGACTCTGCATTGACCTTTGCAACCTCTGGTGGAGGTAGGGGCAGTGGAGGTGGTTGTGGCCGACGATGATAGACTTGGAAGGGGCGAATAGTAATGGTGGGTTCCTCAACATGGGGGGCCTGAGATGTATCTGACTCAACAAAGATAAGAGGAGGAGAAACAGGTAAGACCTCAAAGATAAGCTCAAGAGTCGAGGAAGGAAACTATAAGAAGGGAACAGACTCAAAGAAGGTAACATCGGCTGATATGAGGTAACGTCTGAGATCAGGGGAAAAACAATGGTAACCCTTTTGGGACCTAGTGTAACCAAGAAAAACACATTTAATAGACCAAGCGGAAAGTTTATCAAGACTAGGAGTGAGATTATAGACAAAACAGGTGGACCCTAATATACGAGGTGGTAGGGAATGCGGAGATTGATGGGGAAATAAAACAGAGTGAGGTACTTGGTGATCAAGCATAGAGGAGGGCATGCGGTTAATCAGATAATAGGCAGTAAAAACTGCATTGCTCCAGAAGCGGAAAGGAACATTACCATGAAGTAAAAGGATCCGAGTTGTTTCTATAAGATGTATGTTTTTGCATTCAACAACCCCATTTTGTTGATGGGTATGGGCACAAGAGATTTGGTGAAGAATGCCATGAGAAGTCATAAATGATTGAAATGGTTGAGACAAACACTCACGGGCATCATCACTATGCAAACTACGAATAAACACCGAATTGAGTTTTAATTTCATTATAAAAGTTTTGAAATATTGAAAACAATTCAGATAGGCTTTGCATAAAAAATAACTGAGTGCGGCGAGAGTAATCATCAATGAAAGTAACAAAATATCTGGACCCTAGAGTAGAAACAGTATGACTAGGACCCTAAACGTCAGAATGTATTAAAGCAAAAGGAGATGACGCTCAACTGATGACTTTATTAGGAAACGGACTACGTGTATGTTTTCCTAGTTGACATGATTAACAAGGGAGACTTGACAACTTAGAGAGGCTGGGCACCAATTTTTGTAGTTTGGGAAGGCTAAGATGACCCAGCTGTGCATAGAGGCTAAGATGACCCAGCTGTGCATTGATGGTGAGAAGGGATTCCTTGACTATGCAAACATGAGAGGGGTTGGAGAACTGGTAGAGGCCATTGGACTCACATCTGGAGCCAAGTATCTGTCTCGAACTTTGGTCCTGCAGAATGACAGTCTTTAGTAAAGGTAATCATGCAATTAAGAGGCCGAGTCAAGCGACTAATGGAAAGCAAATTAAAAGGAGATCCAGGAACATAAAGTACGGAGTCTACTGAAAGGGAAGGGAGGGAATGAGTAGTGTCGATCCCTTGGGATTGTACCTTGGAACCATTAGCTAAAGTGATAGTAGGCAAATAACCATTATGAGAAAGTTTGAAGAAAAGAGTCTTGTTACCAAAAACGTGGCCAGTTGCCCCAGAATCAAGAACCCAAGTACTAATAGATGGGGAACGAAAGAGACAAGCAAATGAAGTACCAATGTGTGTAACAGAGGCAGTGGAACCAGAGAACTGACGTTACTCAAACCACTTCAGAAAGTCGGCATAGGCAACCGTTGGAGCAGAGGAACTGGAGAACTGATGTTGTGCAAACCAATTGTAAAAAATCTGCACAGTTAGCACGAGATAAGCTTGGCTGGGCTAAAGGATGCAACAGGGTCTGTGAGAGCAATTAAGGTCATAACAGCAAGAAAACTAGAACACAAGGAGAAGGTAACCATATCTGGTAAGTGAGAGAGCAAGTGAGCAATTGGGGTCGGAGTGGCTTGGATCTGGATGGGCTTGTGATGGCGACCATGGCAGTACAAGCAGTGGTCAGAGAGAGTGCCTTGTGCTGGCTGAAGGGCTGCACGTGTGCTGCGCGCAATTGCTGTGGGAGCGCGTCTAAGGGTTTTTAGGGCTGGGTCTCTCGGGTCTGGCCGAGCAGAGGAAGGCGAGCCTGGTGATGTGGTCGCCGGTCGAAAAGTCACTAACCAGAAAAGTCGCTGGAAAGTTGGCTGACGGTGGCAAACAGCGGCTGAGAGTGGAAAGAAGATGCTAGAAACACGTCACGATAAGGGAGAAACGACGGCAAACCAAAGTGGAAACACAGTTGGCCAGATAAATTTTCATCGGAGAGCAGTGGGCTCACCGGGCGTGCACTATTCTAGGATTGCCTCTCTTTAGGCTCTAGATACCATGTTAAGAGAGAAGAGAGACATATGATGAAAACCGTGTCTGAATTACACAACGGAGGTTGAATTATATAGACCTATTACAATAAATACAATGATTACAAATACCTAATTACCGTAATTACATGATTTTATTATGATTTGGGTAGCCTATATAATGAATCTAAATACTATTTATATAGTTTTCAACAATTACTTTCTGCAAATTCAATTGTCCCCAAAGGCTTTGGTTTTTAGTTCCTATACCTTACAATATACACCTTTGTTTAACAAGGATTTGAAAATTGTACCCCAATCCCAGCCCTTCTGACCTGAATTGATGCCCAAGTGCCAATCTCCTTCCAATGACTATATTTGTGTGTTTTCTTAATTCACAGGACATGACAACTTTTGTCTGTGTTTGCATTCCGGAATTCCTCTCGCTCTATGAGACAGAGAGATTGGTTCAGGAACTTTCAAAGTTTGAGATTGACACACACAATATCATCATTAATCAAGTACTCTATGACAATGAAGGTAGTGTACTTGCCATGTAATATTTTTTGTTTTTCTTTGCCTCACGTTATGAATATTGTCTGCTAATATATCCTTGCAGATGTTGAATCCAAGTTACTTAAAGCAAGAATGAAAATGCAACAAAAATATATTGACCAGTTTTACATGTTGTATGACGACTTTAACATTACCAAGCTGCCATTGCTCCCAGAAGAGGTAAGTTGTTGTATTCTTGATATGCAGAGCAGATCCATGTATAGGCACATATATAATTACAAATTTCAAGTTTGTGGTAATGCTAAAAAATCTTGGGATTATTTGTGAGAATCATTGAAAGATATGATTGAGTGAGTAATCCCCCCTCCCCAGTGCCCCCCAACCTAAAAAATCAAGGAGTAACATCCTATTTTGGTCCCTAAAAGATACATCTTTTATCAATTTTATTAGTTTAGTCCTTAAAACTTGAAATCCCCAATTTTCTCATCTCTCCATCCATTTGAGTTTAATAATGTTAACTTTAAAAGCTGATTTGTAAGATTAAAAGATAAAGTAACATGTCTAACTCAGCCAATTAATCCAAAATGATGTTGTTTGGCCAAAATGCATCTCTAAAAGTAATACAGATATCTAAAATGGATTATTATGCACACATACAAGCCCCAAGTAATGTGTAAAACTGTCAAAACGATATCATCTTAGCCTAATTATCTGAGTTGGATGTGCCATGTCATCTTTTAACATTACAGAAAAGCTTTTAAGTTAACAACGTTAAACTCAAATAGATTGAGGGATGAAAAATTTGGGGATTTCAAGTTTTAGGGACTAAATTGATAAAAGATATATCTTCCAAAGACCAAAATAAGGTTTTACTAAAAAAAAAATTCATATTGTTAGCCATTGAAATCAGTTGCTTTTCTTTTTATCAGCTATTATTCCCTGCTCGTTTGTAGCAGCCTTTGATTAGCCAGTGCAATTTTTATAGGTTACTGGGGTTGAGGCTCTGAAAGTATTTTCAAGACATTTTTTGTCACCATATCAACCCTTATCTAGTAGAGACCAAGTAGAACGCTTAGAGAGAAGAGTATCAACACTAAAGCACCAGTTAAAAGAGGCTGAAGAAGAATTGGATAGACTCAAAAAGGGGAAGCACAAGGTTTGATTACCTCCTTTCATCAATAATGCCATTGTAGGCCTTTTTGGGTTGACATTCTTTTCAAGTTTACAAACAGATAAAGTCCTCTTCTGTGTTTAGCTGCCAAGATAAGTCGATTCTCTATTTTACTTCTATCTAATTTTGCAGTGACCTTTTATATCTTCCAAATTATGATGAATGGGATAATTTCTTATTGATATATACCTGCCAATCCCTTCCCCCCCCCCCCCCCCCCTTCTTGTTTTCTCTTTTTCTGTTTCCTTTTCGAACTAAAGGTGGCAGAAGGCACCTTGACATGTTAATAGTATATAATGTTAGATTAGACTATCCATCATGAAAGAACTCCAGTTGTTAGTGCATCTGAGTTGAGTTTAGCAACCTGCTCAAATTTCTAATGATAGTCTAGTTCTGCATCTTTATGGAATTATATTATTCACACTGGGATATGGCAAATTTTGATTAGTTTGTATCTGTGGTGTACGACACTTACGTGGTGAATGGTGCGGTGGGACTTCAAAATAATGTGCACCTTTCGATACTCAAATGCACAACATAGAAAAAGGATTAGCAGTTGCATTCTTTCCTCAAAAGTGAACCACTCCAAAATGATTTTGTTAATCCCATCATATAAAGTACGTGATATATGCTACCTTCATTTCTATTTGAAATTTTCTCTAATATTTCTCTTGGGGGTAATGGAGGTGGACCGTGCACGCACCTAGGTAAGGGAGGGAGATAGGAAGCATGTCGGATGATGGAACCTGTGACATCGTCAGTTCACCAAAGTATTTAGGCTTGCCAATGCTAATTTAGCTACAAGTTCGTTGCCTACTCTAATATTTTTAAAATCAGTACGAAAGTTGGTTTATTACTCTGCAAATTTTTTTTTTCTTTTTTTCTTTTTTGATAAAATAAAACACAACCCATATTTAGCTTTTTTTTTTGTCTATTTAGAAAGTGTAATCTTACCAGTAAGAGTAATTTTAAGCTACCATATCCAATGAATTGGTGAAATTATTAGCTACTACTGGAGTATTATAATGCAAGTTTCAGAGCAGAACAGGTCTTCAATTCGAGCTGGAGAATACTCCTTGAAGAAAAGACGAGGAAGAGGAAAATAAAGAGGAAAAATGGGATCGAAATCCTTTTTTTTGGTTACTGATTATTCATTTCATTCTCTTTTTTAAAGACTAGCAAATGCTAACAATATTCCTAGTCGTAGGGTTTGGTTGCCAGGTGGCCAAGGATCCTTACAGTGCTAACAATATTGGAATCTACTGAACGTTGTAAATTGTAAATAACAATAATAGAATTTAGCTGAGTCATCCACGTATTTTTTCTAGAAGATTACACAAAATCCTCAAGCCTTTTTGATCTCTGCCTCACATGTTTGGGCCTATCCAGCATTCCACCCTTTGGCCTAATGTTTTCATTTGTGACGTTATGTGCAATATTGGGCTTTAGTTGCGTATCATTGCCGGGTCCTTCAGAACCAACCTTGTCCTCAAGGTTGTGGTTAGGATAAACACAGTTGAATTGATCTTCAATCTCCCACGTGGCCTCGCTGTCGGGGAACCCTTCCCACTGTGCGAGAATCTGGCCCTGATCTCCCATGGCTGTGCGAACAACTCTAGAGTCCAAAATTGTTGCTGGACGAAGCTCAACCAAGGTTCCGGTGACTGAAGGTTCCAACTGAGGGATTTGTGTTGGAGGGTTTCCATGAAAGGCTTTGAGCTTCGATACGTGGAATACGAGATGGATCATTGCGTTTTTCGGCAGCGCTAACTCGTAAGCAACTAGGCCAATTTTTTGGGTGATACGAAAAGGGCCGAAGTATCGTTTCGATAACTTCGGTGAGTTGCGACCACACACCGTCATTTGCCGATATGGCTGAATAACTTCGGTGAGTTGCGACCACGCACCGTTGTTTGCCGATATGGCTGAAGTTTCAGCAGAACCCATTCTCCTATTTCAAAGTTTCTGTCCTTGCGGTGAGCATTGGCAAGTGACCGCATACGAATCTGAGCTTTACTCAGGTTCTCCTTCAGAATATGAAGCAATTTGTTGCGGTGGATCAGAGAATCATCCAGGGTTGCAACAGAAGTCGTTCCGGCGAGGTATGAACACAGCGACGACGGTGATCTACCATATAAGGCCTCAAAGGGAGTCATCTGAATTGCTGATTGGTACGAAGTATTGTACCAGTGTTCTGCGAGAGCCAAGAACTAAGACCAGAGTTTGGGTGAATCCCCAACAAAGCAGCGCAAATAGGTCTCAAGGGTTCGGTTGGTAACCTCGGTTTGTTCGTCGGACTCTGGGTGGTAGGCACTGCTATAGGACAAGGTAGTGCCATGGATCTTGAACAGTTCTCACCAAAAGCGGCTAACAAAGAGCTTGTCCCGATCACTGACAATCGAATGGGGCATGTCGTGCAACTTGTACACTTCTGAAATGAAAATGGAAGCCAAAGTGGTTGCTGAAAACTGAGGCGGCAGAGCTATAAAATGGGCGTATTTGGTCAAACAGTCGACAATAACCCATATGGTAGTTTTGCCATTCGAGGAAGGCAAGTTGGTCACGAAATCCATAGATAAGTCTTCCTAAACTTGTTGTGGTATTGGTAGGGGTTGCAACAATCCATAAGGTTTATGTGTTGAATATTTGTTTTGTTGGCATACTGTGCAGGTTTTGATGAACTCCTTGATCGCCTTAGTCATGTTGGGCCAAGAGAAAACGGTTGTGAGTCGCGCCAGAGTTCCTTTATTTCCTGAGTGTCCCCCCTCTGGAGTCGCATGATACTCTCTGATCAGTTTGGATTGCAACCTCGTTTCTGCCGGAATAAACAAACGCCCCTTAAAATACAGGAGACTGTGTTGTACACTAAAATGACTGGAATCTGTGGTTTTGGCAAATTTGGTTAGCAACGCCTTTCCCACCGCTGTGGAAGCGTAGAACTCTTGAAGTTGGGATATCAGAAGCGACTGACAGACTGAAATTGCTATGAACACTGCTTCAAGGGGGCCTGGCATTCTTGAAAGCGCGCCTGCAACGACATTAGAACGGCCAGGTGTGTATAGAATTTCATAATCATACCCTAGCAATTTAGTCAGCCATTGTTAGGCAGGAGTTTGTATGGTCTGAGAAAGGAGCCCCCTGAGGCTTTTTTGGTCAGTGTAGATCCTGAAGTGGCGCCCTAGGAGATAATGGCACCATTTCTTAACTGCAGTAGTAATCGCATACATCTCTCTCTCATAGGTTGATGCTGCCTGCATTTTTGGGCATAATTTCTTGCTAAAGTAGGCCATAGGGTGGGAATTTTGGGATAACACAGCACCCACCGCACTTCCTGATGCGTCAGTAATGACATCAAATGTTTGGTTGAAATTGGGAATGCCAAGGACAGGTAAGGATACCATAGCCTTCTTCAATTCTGTGAACACTGCATCTGCTTGATGTGTCCAATTAAATCCATGTTTCTTGAGTAAATTTGTTAAGGGGCTGGCTATAGAGGCATAATGATGCACAAACTTGCGGTAGTACCCTATGAGACCCAAAAAACCCTGAAGGGAGGTAACCAAGAGTGGAACTGGCCAATCTTGAATGGCATTTATTTTCTCAGGATCAGCTGCCACTCCTTCACTAGTAATTATATGGCCCAAATAAGCAACCCGATTGACGCCAAATTGACATTTAGAAAACTTAGCAAACAAGTGGTGAGTGGCTAGCAGCTTAAGCACTTGGTGTAGATGACCTAGGTGAGTTTCCCAATCCGGACTGTACACTAGAATATCATCAAAGAAGACTAAGACAAACTTGCGAAGAAGGGAGCGGAATACCTCATTCATGGTAGCTTGAAATGTTGATGGTGCATTTGAAAGCCCGAAGGGCATGACAAGGAACTCAAAATGGCCATCAACAGTCCGGAAAGTTGTTTTGAAAGCATCTTCTAGTGCAAGTAATATTTGATGATATCCGGAACACAAGTCTAATTTAGAAAAAATGGTAGACCCATGAAGCTCATCAATTAATTCATCCACAGTTGGAATAGGGAACCTATCCTTGATAGTTATGGCGTTGAGAGCTCTATAATCGACGCAAAAATGCCAAGTGCCATCTTTCTTGTGAACCAAAAGAACTGGGGAGGAGAAGGGGCTGACGCTAAGTCGAATGATGCCTTCTTTTAGCATCTCTTGAATCATGCTTGTCATGATCTCCTTTTAACAGTGAGGGTAACGATAAGGCTTGACATTCACCGGGGTGGAGTCGGGCAGTAAGTGAATGTGATGGTCCTGTTGTCTATGGGGGGCAGTCCATGAGGGATGCTGAATATGGCTGCAAACTGCTGAAGAATTTCAGCTAAACCAGGGTCTAGGTTAGTGGAGTCAAGGTTGGTTGAGGGGTTAACCTGAGCGGGGTTAAGGGAAGGGTTAATGGGGGATACGGTAATTCTGTGAACTGAGGCTATTGCATCGGTGAAAAGGAAACGATTGAACTTGGCCAGTGTGGCTGAAGTAGGGGTATTAGATGATGAGCCAATAAGAGTAATGGGTTTATCTTGGTAGAAAAATTGAATGGAAGGTATGTTGTAGTTTGAGAGAAATCCCCCTAGTGTTTGTAACCACTCCACCCCTAGGACTAGATCTGCCCCATGAATTGGCAAGATGAAAAAAGGAATCAAAAACACTTGTTCAGAAATTAAAACTGGCACACCTGAACAACTCCCTTCACATTTAATAGAAGTCCCATTTCCTACTATAACAGAGAAGGGATTGACTGCCAAAATTGGCAGTTTAAGGAACTCTGCAACCCGAGGTTGCATAATATTATGAGTGCTTCCAGAATCTATGAGTATGGTAATAGCCAGCTCATGTATTTTGCCTTGAATTCGCAAAGTTTGGGGTGAGGGTGGCCCATTAAAGGCAGCTTGGGACAGTTGAAAATGCTCTGACGAGGGAAGGATGGGACTGGATTCAGTAGAAATTGCCACTAATGGCCCTGGATCAATAAGATCCGTAGCAGAGGTGACTTCCTCATCAATTGGGTTTTCTTCGGACAGTAGCAGGTAGAATTGTTTCTGTTGACATTTGTGCCCAGGACTGAACTTTTCGTCACAATTATAGCATAAGCCTTTATTACGGCGGTAATACATTTCCTATGGTGTGAGACGGCGGGGTTGGGTAGGGTTGGCAGGTCGGGTAGTGGTTGGATTAGAGGTCGGAGGCGCAGGTCTAGGGAATTTAGGTTGAGAAGGTTTTGAGGCTGTGAGTTTGGCTTCCAATAGCTTGGCTAGGCCAATTGTGTGTGACAAGGAATATGGTTTTAAAATGAAAAGTTCATGTTGTATTTCCTTTTTCAAACCTGAAATAAAACAGTTAAGTAACATTTCTGCAGGCATCCCAATTACCCTATTAGAAAGGGTTTCAAATTGTTGTTGGTACTCAACAACCGTGCCTTGCTGCTGGAGCTTGAAAAGTGAAGCTTGGTGGTTGTCAAACTCAGGAGGACCAAATCTGAGTTCTAAGGCCTTAGTAAAGGCTTCCCATGTAGAAATTTGGTGATTGTTGGCCATCCACTTGTACCAACTTAGAGCTTCTCCCTTCATGAAAAAAGGAACATAGGTCATACGCTGATTATGAGGAATCTGGGTAAGATCAAAGTATTGATCTGCCTGGAACAACCAATCTAAGGGATTAGACCCTTCAAAAGGTAGGGGAGAAATTTTGGGAGGTTTAATGGTTGGTGGTGTGTAATTGGAATCAGCGGAGTGTGATGCTTGTGTGGAAATGTGATCTCTGATGATGTTGGGTGATTGGTTAGAGATAAATTTCTGGAAGGTATCATGTTTTGTAATGGCGTCAATGCTGATTTGCATCGCCTTCATTTGGGCCATGAGTTCCTCATTAGAGTTCTCGTGTTTGTCAGGTTTGGGAGGTATTGTGAGAGGCAATGAAAGCACCAATAATGCAAGTTTCAGAGCAGAACAAGTCTCCAATTCGAGCTGGAGAATACTCCTTGAAGAAAAGACGAGGAAGAGGAAAATAAAAAGGAAAAATGGGATCGAAATCCTTTTTTCTGGCTACTGACTATTCATTTCATTCTCATTTTTAAAGACTAGCAAATGCTAACAATATTCCTAGTCGCATGGATCGGTTGCCAGGTGGCCAAGGATCCTTAGGGTGCTAACAATATTGGAATCTACTGAACGTTGTAAATTGTAAATAGCAATAACAGAATTTAGCTAAGTCATCCACGTATTCTTTTCAGAAGATTACACAAAATCCTCAAGCCTTTTTGATCTCTGCCTCACACATTTGGGCCTATCTAGCATTCCACCCTTTGACCCAATGTTTTCATTTGTGACGTTCTGTACAATATTGAGCTTTAGTTGCGTATCATATTATGTAGAAGTGTTCTCACAAATTAATTTATAAGTTTAGGTTGAAATATGTGGCTTTGAACATTTGAAGAAAGAGAACACGATAGAGTTAAGTCAAGCATTTTAATGCTACTTATACTTTTTTTTTTGGCTGGGAAGAGTTAGGAATATTTTTCAACGGGACTCAGAAGGTCCAACATGGCAAGGTTACAAATAGCATTGGGAGCATCTTTCATCCACACAGCATTTGGATTGGTAAGAGCTAATCGTGCTAGTTCATGTGCAACACTATTCCCACTTCTCTTGACATGAGATACAGAAAAGGATCTAAATTGCGTGAAAAGCCATAAACAGTTTGCAATCACCTGACCAAAATAGGATGCATGCTGCTGAGTCTTTGACAATGCTTGCACAAATTACTCACTCTCAGATTCCAAAAAAATATCAAAGATGCAGCTATCCAGCGCCAACTTTAAGCCCAATAACGCATCATGAGCTTTAGCCATGCGGGGCTCAAAATGTTGGGCCAGAGACCAAGTAGCAGCAACTTGGATCAAACCCTGATTGTCAATAATAACAGCCCCTGCTCCACTCATTCTCCCAGGCTTTGATGAATCATCAACGCTAATCTTGTAATGGCCCACCTCAGGAGGACTCCATGAAGACAAACCAAAATACAGGAGAGTGAGTTTGAGTGAGTCGATGTCATCCTTTCGAGAATCCAGTATTCACCAAAAATTCTGGTTGCTTTTTCAACAAGAGATTCTGGTTTTTGGGTTTTACCTTGAAAAATAATATTGTTCGTGCAAGCCAGAAGCCGTGTAAAATGGTACAAAAAGTACCAAACTGTTCCTGGCCACACTGCTGCCACTTATACTTAGTAATGAATTGATTGGTGTGAGCATGATCCAACATTTAAAAAATATTTAATAATTTCTTAATTATCTAGTGAGTTAAGTGATCTAAGTTTCTAGATGATAGCAAATGGATTTCAATTCTCTTATTTTACTCCATCTGGTCCATTTTAAATGTCATTTTATTGCAAGATACAAAAATTAAGAAGTATTAAATCAAGTTTTAATTGTGGAATTTGTTTACTAAATTACCTTTATTTATTTCAATTAATTATTATACTTTACCATATTCATCCAATTTTTATGAATAGTTGAGACTATTAAAGTATAAGGGTAAAGTTAAAAAAATAACAATTAATACTTTATATGTATGCAAAAATGTCACTTATAATGGATTAAATTTTTTTCACCTAAAGTAACACTTAAATATATGGACCGGAGGGAGTACTTAATAACAAACGAGGGTTCTCTTGTGAAATAAATAGACAACTTTATTTTATATATAAGTAGTGGGTCCCCCCAATACTAATCTATATTTAATTTTTTTATATAGTAAATTTCCTTGTTGAGCCATTAATAGTATCCTTAAAAGCAAGTTAGTTTTAAAAGGAATAAAATGATGAAATTAAAAAACACTAAAATATTATGGTAATTTTTTAAAAGAGAATAAAGGAATAGTGAAGTTAAAAATGATAAACAATTTTAGGATGCAAGTGTTGATAAGAAAAAATTAATCAAATAGTAATGATATCATATAATATAATTGCCTTGAGAAGTTTACTCCAAAAATGTCTTTATATATATATATATATATATATATATATATATACTAGTAATTGTATTCATGCATTGCACGAGATTAATTGAGAATATAATGTTCTTTATATTAAATTTTATCTTCTAAAATAATAAAAATGCCTTAAAATATAAAAAATTCTCAAATAACAAAAAATAAATAGTGTGAAAAAGAAATAAAAATAAAAATTGTATTGAATTTAATTTAATTTAATGAATATTTTTGAATAACTAAAAACTTGCACTTATGATTACTTCAGTTAAAGAAGCTTTTATCCTCGCAATCGAATAAGACTACAAGACCGGGCTTAGAGATTAAGAATGGCTTATACAACAGTAAAATGCAATCCTATTAAGCAATTTCAAGAAAGTTGTACTATTTTTTGCATATATATTTTCAAGTAAGCGTTTTGTCTTGTAGGTAAACCTGCTTAAAGAAGAAGAAAGATATAAACGAAAAAAATGCTATAAAATAATTGTAAAAGGCTTAAGAGACATAGAAGAATCAAAGAAAAAAAATAGAGAGAATAAATGAGATAATTGATTAATATCAAGGGTAACAATAGGCACATAAAGAGGTATTTATAGCCCAAGGTTGAGGTATTCAAATTAAAACCAATCTTTATCCTTATTAGATACAATCCTTCCTATAATATAATCTTTATTCAAATGATAAATTCAAATCTAAATCATGATAAGATAATAATTGGACATCTACATTTCATAACACTCACCCTTAGATGCCCATTAGGGATATATCTTGTTAAAACCTTACTAAAAAAAAAAACTAAGTGGAAAAAAATCTTAGTAAAAGAAAAAGAGTACAATATTCCCTTATGAGAATTGCCTCATTAAAAATCTCATCACGAAAAACCCCGTGGTACAAAACTTGATAAAGGAAAAATGAATCCAGTATTCTCCCCCTCTTGATAGCATCACTTGAGTTCTTTGAATTGACACATTCTCCCCCAATTGGAAGCATTACTTGAACAAATCTATTGAGCATTGATTTCTACTTTCTTTTGAAGATCATATGTGAGGAAGGTTGTCTCTTTTAATATATTCTCTTCTTAGTTGAGTCATTCAAGTATTGTCTTCATATAAAATTGTTGGAGTTTCATCCTCATAAGACAATGTACAATAATCTTGGACATATTAAACTATTGCTTTTAGCCATAAACATCCAAGACTTGATTCATGAATTGCGATCATCTTTGCATGATTTGAAGAAGTAGTTAGTGATTGTAGTTTGTTTTGTAGATCGCCATGATATAGTTGTATCTCCACTTGTAAATAAATAGCCTATTTGATACCTTGCTTTATGTGGATCAAATTTTTATCATCAATCTGCATAGTCAATTTAGTTGTGACATATGTTTATATAAAATAATCACATATCAATAATTCCTCGAAGATATCAAATGATATACTTATTTTCATTCTAATAACTTCTAGTTTGAAGGGAATTATTTCTTGCTAATGAAATTACAAGAAAAATACTATATTAGGTAATGTATAATTAGTAATATGTATAAATGTTGCTATAGCACTAATTTATGGTACTTCAGGATCAAGGGTCTTTTTGTTATATTCTCGATGTTGAAAAAGATTCTTTTGTCATATTCAATGACCTAACAACCATTAGTGTATTCAATGGACGTGATTTTCTCGTATAAAGTCACTTAACAATATTTTCTATATAACTAGGTTAATAGACAAAAATTCCAATTACTGAATACTCAATTTGAAGGTTGAGACAATACTTTGTCCTACAAAAATCTTTCATTTTTAAGATATTTCTTTAAATCTTCTATAATTTTAGAAGAACCTTAGGTCATTCCAATAATTTTCAATTAATCAATGTACACAATAATTATAGCAAATCCAGTTACAATTTTCTTTGTAAAATCACATGGGCAAATAGGATCCTGTTAAAAAATTGAAATACATGTATCCACAATTGCTTGGAATAGCATAATGCATATAAACTAACACTAATGCCCAATAAAGAAAGTTCAATATGATGAACAAAATAACATAAATCATTAACACATGTAAATCCAAATCAGTGGATGTTGTTGATATCTTTAATCCTTCGGGGATTTTCATGTAGATATCATTCTTGGGTGAACCATAAGATGCAAATAAAAATATCCTTTAGATGTATATTTAGCTTTTCATGTGTAAATAACCTTATCAAAATGTAATTGCATCCACCACTAAAAAGTAAACTTCTCCATAGTTAATATATAATCTTAGTGAGAAACCTTTTTTCTAAGGGTCGTGCTTCATATATGATAACATCATTTTTCTCATTTCATTTTCAGATAAGCATCCATTTGAATCTCACAAACATTTTCATCTTCTAGGGTTTTATACTTTAGGTCCATTAAAACTCTTATGGGTTCAAACTGTCTGTTTAAAATCCTCACATTTGGCAAGTGAGTTCAACTTTTTCCTGTAATACATTTTTTTTTGGCCTAACATTTCAACGTCAACATTCTTCAACAATTATACTTTCAAGATCCTCATTCTCATAATATTATTTTAATAGATGCATCTACAAGATGGTGACATGTGTGCTTATTATCACACACAATATGACATTTTTGAGATTACTTGCACAAGTTAATCAATTAAAAGCACAATTTCCTGATAATGTAATTAAGACAATTTGTCTTGATAATTCTGGTAAATATACTTCTCATGCTTTAGTGAATATTGTATGGCCAGTAGTATGAATATTAAGTACCTTGTACTTGTGTTCGTATGCCTCCAATTGATAGCTAAAATAATGGTTTATGAGAACATAATTCCCAATTTCACTTGGGAGCATTATATTTTACATGATGCAACATTTGTTAGTATAAGGCTAACAATTTATTATAAATCCTCTCCTTTACAATTCGATTTTAGGTAGAAGCCAAATATTTCTCATTTAATAATTTTCATATGTGCGATATAGTTACAATTGTTCAACCACATCGCATTATAATGGGTCCTAAAAAAAAGTTGTGATTATATATTGGATATGAATATTTCCAACATAAAAGGGAGAGAATAAGTAGCTAGAAAATAAAATTACTTGAAATGCATCACCATAATATAATTTAGATCATCAGGCAAGCAATGTGATAATACTTTTGTAAAGGATAGCAAATGAATTGTTGGTTACATTTTATAAAAAGGATAACTAAATTCTATACCAGTTGTAGATGCTCCATAAATGAAAGGCATGCCAAAATCGTGATTGATCAATTGATTCCAAGATAAAAAAAAACCCAAAAAAAGAAAAGGAGAAAATACTATTGTTAAGGAGACACATAATCCTAAAGAGGATACTCTTGATGAAGAGGTTAGAGACATAATAAGGACTCCTAAAGTAGTCTGAACGTCTAAAATAGTTCAAATACCAGATGAAGTATAGGTACTTAAAATAGTGAAAATAATGACATCTCAACAAACTAAGTCTTTATGAGAAAAAATGGAATTGAATGAAAATAGCTATTGATAATATATTTCAGTATATTGTATATAAAGGGTCCATTTCACATGGTAAATTGATTGATCACAAATATTACATTAAACATGACTTCTAGAAACTTAGGAGATTCAACTCCAATTTTAGTTGGTGATAACCTTATAATCAATTTATGTTGAAAACATGCAACACAAGAAAATTTATTATATTGAATAATTTTCTAGTTCTTCAATAGATTTCCAAATGAATTCTCAATATACTTTTTTTCCGCATTATTATTGATCCACAACTCTTTGAGTAAGAAAACAAGAATCAACAAATGCCAAGCAAAGGACCCTTCCTTCGAGTCCAACGAGAGAAACTCCTCAAATCTCACTTTTATTCCTTTTTTGCCTATTACAGTAGCAAAATACTTATTTATGTAGGATCCAAAGCCCTAAAGCCCTTTTGTGCTTTATATTGCATATTATGTTTTGATGATAACAACTATATTGAAAATAATGTTTGAATCATCTTAATGCTTTAATTATTTTAACATAATATTTGTGGAGTGTTTCTGTGTAGTATTAAGTCCTACAAGACTAAACACGACTCAAGGAAACTTTCTGGGTGTTAGAGATGACTAAGAATATCAATTTTTGACTTGAGAAAATTTCAATGCAACCTAAGAAATTTCCTAAAGAACATGAGAGAGTTCAGTATGAGAAGGTCTAGAGAAGAGAGTGAGAAAGCTCAACAAAATGGAGAATTCCCACAATGGTTGAACTCAAGAAGAATTCAAACTTACAAGTAAAGCATTTACCATTTAAGTTGTTCAAATTTGAGAAGGTTGGATCAGAAAGTTAATTGAGAGAGTTCAATGAGAAGCTTGGTACTGAGAAAGCTCATGAGAAGGTTGCCTATAAAAAAGTTGCTCAACTTTCTCACTTAAAGTCTGACGTGCTGACTCAACAAAAAGGACAAAATAACAGTCACCTGTGTAACACTCTAACTCTAGATATCATAGTATATTCATAATATACACAGGTTAACAGAGTTAAGCAAGTTACTTCTATATGAAAGACAATAAAACATAAACCATAATAGCATACATGTCATTATGGAGAGCCTTAAAAGAATAAAGATACATGTTTATACAATATTAGCCTCGAAAGGGCAAATCATAATACATAACATCTTTGAACATTTCAAAGCAAATATAAACATAATACAACCTTTGACAAAAAGAAACTAGCTATCTAGTCCATTTGTTTCTTCCTCTTGCCTTTGAAGGATCTTAACTTGGATTTACATGGAAACACAAACGGGGTGAGAATTTACAATCCTCAGTATAAGTATTTCAAAATCAATCATTTATAACATTGTAAATACAATCATAACAAATATGAAGTAATACATGTTTTAAAAGCTCTTCCATGACTCATATTTAGTAACTAAAGAAGCCAAGCTATAATAAACATTCATGAATCAATAAAGAATCAAGCTTATAAACTACCATGGTCTAATAAAGAAACCAAGCTGAATAACTACCATGGTCCAATAAGGAACCAAGCTGATTTCATTATCATCGCTCATTAAAGAACCAAGCTCATTTCATTACCATAGCTCAATCAAGAACAAAGCTATTGCTTTCTTTCATAGTTCCTCAAAGGAAACTCAGCTCATACTATCCATAGTTCATCAAAGGAAACTAACCTTACTTAATTAGTATCAAGTCCATCACATATGATACCCTCCTAAGACATTCCATTACTCTTGGGAGCCCAAAGGTCTATACTTTCCCATATATGCAAGGTGATAATTTCCTCTATGATATATCCCTACTAGTGTCTCAACAAACTTTAAAAGGCATACATGAAGGATCTTGACAAGTAGGGAACCTCAACTTATGAAATAAAAGTCATCGAATTTCCCAGACTTGGCGCCTAGGTGCCATGCTCGCAGTATTATGCTGATCTAGTTTTGGATAGTGGGCGCCTAGGCGCCCAACTCTAACGCCATGGTGTTAGACTTGTAGCCTACTATTGTCCTGATTTTGGTCAGTGGGCGCCTAGGCGCCAGTTCACCAGAAACAGATTTCCTGTTCCATTGATTTCAAAACCAGTTTCCAACCTTTCATTCATAGGTTCTAATTGGTTTTTCCAACCCATAAATGGTCTTTAAGCATGTAAAAATCCTCATGCAAACTCTCAACTGATTTATCATGGATTTTATGAATAATAACAACAACTTCCATACCCATTTTACAACTACTAACACAAGTAGTCAAATGGAGGTTTCTAAGTTCACAAACAACAACCATGCATAGATTAAGCCAAAAGTAAACTAAATTCAGACCCATTTCTCTAACTCACACAACCAAGCATGAAATTAATAAGTTGATGAAGCAAAAGATGACGCTAAGGAAGCAAGCACCCCTACCTCACTTGGTGTAGATGATCCTTAAGCTTTGGCTTTTCTCTTTTCCTTCCTCTTCCTTTCCTCTTCTTTTTCCTTCTTTCATTCTTTTCCTTTCCATTTTTCTGCTTCTGTTGCTACTGCTGCTATTTTTTCAGCTATGAGAGAGTGAGTGAGATTCAGTGTGAAAAGGAAGAAATAGGCATAAAAGTCAAAGAGAAGGAAGTAGAACCATAAGTCACAAAGTGACTTAGATATTTGCTAAAAACTTTATATCTCTTAGGAATACTTTAATCTTACTAAATCAAGTTTCCTAACTTCTAGAGATTTTATAGAAATTCTTAGGATTCATCTCAACCCTAGTTTCATCATTTCCATAAGTTTCCCCATATCAGCCAAGTCAATCCGGTATTAAAACACTTATTCAATGTACTAAAAAATACAAACTAACTCAGTTTATCCTCAAACTTTAACTACATCACATTTTATACATTTGTGACCTAAAAATAAATTCTCTATATTTATTTCCTTTAACTAAGCAATTTATGCTATTATCTGAGCCATTTTAAGTTACTTTTCACATTCAGTGTTGCAGCAAAGTGCCTAATCTAACCCAGAATGTCACAAAACTAAACAAGCATGTCACTAGTATTATGATACCTCTGTAACCATATACAAGTCCAACATGTCAAAAAGAAGAAGTTACATTTCTCCCCTCTGTGGATAAATGACCCTAGTATGTTTGATTAATGACTAAACTTCATATGATTATTACTTTGATTCACTAACTACTTGCCAAGCTTGACTTTTTTCAATGAGATTTAATGGAGCAAGAAAAGTGGATGCAAATGATCATAGAGCAAAGCATTTCAATGCTAGGATCATGAAGGAAAACTTGAAGAAGGAGCATCATGAAGAAGAAATTTAAGGAAGATCATTAGGAACCTTTTTGTAAAGAAAAGACTTAGTATAATTCTTTGATTAAGCTCTCTAAAATAAGTAAAATAAGTAAAAATAGTTTTCAAAAGTAAAAATGGACTAAGAATGAAAAATGTTAATTAATAAGTCTGTACATCTATGTATACATCAATGTACTTTCAGTTAATTAACTAACTTTTAATGAAAACCTCAGTGTACATCTATGTATAAGTGTTATACATCTAGGTATACATCGATTAATTTTGGACGTACTTAGTCAATATGCATTTTTGTATCTATACATCGATTGGTACATCGATGCATAAGCCAAAACAGAAGCAATGACTTTTTAAAATAGTCATACAATCGATTATGTAATCGATGTATGAACTTCTGGGCTGAAATTGCAAGTGCTTTTCAAGAACAACATCGATGTATTAATGTGTGTATCACTCTAGATCAAGAACATCCAAGAACACAATCGATTAGGCAATCGATGTACATATGTTGTAAGAAGTGAAATTTTGTTTAATACATCTGTGTACTAATCGATTGACTGATAACAGAATTCTTTTTATAAGTTTGTTTTGATCTTAACTAACTTGAAAAGTGTGACCAATGAATCTATTTTGAAATATACCTATATAAGGACATTGGAAAACACTTTCTAAACAACAACTCATTCAAAATTTGAGATCAAACACACAAATATAGAGAGAGAGCTTTTCATTGAAAAACTGAGTATTTTTCTGTAAAGCTTCAATTTGTAATATCTGATTTCTTAGAATCTGATTCATTCTTTTCGTATTGTAAAAGATAGATAAGAGAGAATGTTCTCTCGCTGATTAAATCAAGAGTAGAAGGGACTCTTGGTGCTGTGCAAGAGTAGAAGGAACTCTTGTGGGAATTGCAAGATTGCTTTGACTGGAAAAGCTGTCATTTGGGTAGAAGGAACTAAGAAGTAAAGCTTGTGTAAAGAATCTTGTAAATTGATTTTTAATAGTGGACAAAACTCACAGTTTTGTGGGGACTGGATGTAGGTTATCAGAGGAGGTAGCTGAACCAGGATAAATCTTAGTTTGTAATTTTCTCTATCCCTTAACTCTTTATTTGCCTTATTTTTAAATGTATGAATTAAGCAATATGTTAGGGATGCTTGCATGATTTGATTAGTTTTTGATCTTGTTCATATCTGAAATCAATCTTATTGTTAATTTTTCTTTATAAGTTTCAAGTCTTGATAGAAATACATATTGCAAAAACACATTTTAGTTTGTTGGTTGACAAAATCTTTTTCATAGTTATAGAAAAGAATCAGGTTTTGTAAAAAGGAAAAAAGTTTCAGAAACTTATCATACTCAATTCAACCCCCATTCTTGAGTATAACAAAGCCACAACCAACAAGTAGTACCAGAGCTTTCATTCTTGTGTAAAGCTTAACAGCTTAAGAGGATGGCTTCAAATGACATCTTGGGAGAAGGGGCTTCCTTGGCAAGACCCCCTGCTTTCAATGGCACTGCCTATATGTATTGGAAAGAAAGGATGTTAATATTCCTTGAGACTAGTGGCATTGATGTATTAGATGTTGTTGAGAATGGTCCATACATTCCTCACACTCTTGATGCAAATGGAACCAAGAAAGAAAAACCTAGAAGTGAATGGGATGATGATGACAAAAAGAGAGTAGGTTATAATGATAAAACTAAGAATATTATAACTACTGCCTTGAGTTATGATGAATTTTTCAGGATTTCAAATTGTAAGACAGCCAAGCAAATGTGGGATACGCTGCAAATTACTCATGAAGGAACCAATGACGTAGAGAGAGCAAGAATGAACTCACTCATGCACGAGTATGAACTCTTTCACATGAAGAATGGTGAAGACATCAATGATATGCAAAGGAGATTCACTTACATTGTGAATCATCTGAATGAACTTGGAAAGAGCATTTCAGATGAACAACAAATCAACAAGATTATGAGATGTTTGACAAGAGAATGGCAACCAAAGATTACTGCTATAGCTGAATCAAAGGACTTAGCAACTATGAATATTGCTACACTATTTGGAAAACTTAAAGAGCACGAGATGGAGTTGCATAGATTGAATGACCATGAAGAGAATGAGAAAAAGAAAAGACGCTTATCACTTGAACCACATGTCTCCAAAGAAAATTTTGACAGTGATGAAGATGAAGAAGTTGAAGAGAATGATGAATCTAAAGAGGATATAGGACTGCTAGTTAAAAAGTTCAAGAGTTTGCTAAAAAAGAACAAAACCTTCAACAAAAGGCCCTTAAACTTTTTTTCAAAGAAGAACACTTCAAAAGCTGAAAGTTCAACAACAAATGTGAAGTGCTATGAATATGGCAAACCTAGACATTACAAGAATGCGTGTCCTAAACTTCAAAAGAAGGATAAGCATGACAATTATGAGTCCAAGGACAAGAAGAATAGAAAGCAAAGAAGAGCATACATAGCTTGGGAGGAGAATGACATGGATTCCTCTGAAGATTCTGAGGAAGAAGAGGCCAATCTTTGTCTCATGACTAACCATCAAAATGACAATGAAGATAAGGTAAATGAAATCCCCCTACCTATGACGAACTACAAGATGCCTTTGATGAATTGCATAGTGAATATCTGAAAATTGCTAAGCAATTAATGTCATCTAGGAAAGTCATTGCTACACAATGTAGTGATTATGCATCTCTTCAAATTAAGATTAAAGAATTAGAAACTAAGAATAATAAGCTAAGTGCATCTAGTTCTACATGTTCTAATTGCAATATTCTGGAAAAAGAAGTGGAAAAACTAAAAACTACTCTATCTAAATTTACAATGGGAAGAGATAATCTAAATGCCATATTAGGACAGCAAAAAGGAGTATATGACAAAGCTGGAATAAGCTATAAACCAGCATTGAATGAAAAGATTTTTAAGAAACTCTTTGTTGTACCTAAATCCTCTATTTGTCCTTTTGTTAAATGTTTCTATTATGCAAGAAAAGGACATACAACTTCTACATGCTATCTTAGAAATCCTTCAAGGATTAGTGTTAAACAAATTTGGGTTCCCAAGGGAACATATGTTATGACTAACACCAAAGGACCCAACAAAATTTAGGTACCTAAAACAAATGCTTAGAATCTGTTTTGTAGGTGAGTTTGAGAGCCAAAAGTACAAATTGGTATCTTGATAGTGGCTGCTCCAAACATATGACTGGAGATATCATAAGGTTCTCATCCTTCACTCCCAAACAAGGTGGAAGTGTCACCTATGATGATAACAACAAAGGAAGGATCTTAGGAGTTGAAACAATTGGAAGAAGCACAACTACTAAGATAGAAGATGTACTATATGTGGAAGGGCTCAAGCACAATTTACTAAGCATTAGCCAACTATATGATAAAGGTTATAATGTATTCTTTAACTCTAGTAGTTGAATTATAGAAAACAAGTATGATAGTAGTGCAAAGCTGATAGGTAATCGATTGAATAACATATACATGATAGATTTAGTGAGTATTTCTGCTAGTGATGTATGTTGTTTAATATCTAAGGAAGAGGAGAATTGGCTATGGCATAGAAGAATAGGACTATTCATATAGATCATCTAAACAAACTCATTTTTAAAGAATTGGTAATTGGACTTCCAAAAATCAAGTTCTCAAAAGATGATTTATGTGATGCATGCCAAAATGGCAAGCAAACTAAATTATTTTTTAAGGCTAAAAATATAGTTTCAACTGAAAGACCTTTACAACTACTGCACATGGACTTATTTGGACCCTCTAGGACCAAAAGTTTTGGAGGAAATTTGTATGCATTAGTTATAGTTGATGATTACTCTAGATTTACATGAACCTTCTTCTTAGCATATAAGAATGAAGCTTTTACAGCTTTTAAGAAAATGGCTAAGTTAGTACAAAATGAAAAAGGCATAAAAATATCTTTTATAAGGAGTGATCATGGTGGAGAATTTCAAAATGAAGAATTTGATAATTTCTGTGAAGAGTTAAGAATTCAACATAACTTCTCTGCTCTAAGAACTCCACAACAAAATGGAGTTGTGGAAAGAAAAAATAGATCTTTAGAAGAAATAGCAAGAACTATGTTGAATGACTCAAACATGCAAAAATATTTTTGGACAGATGCTGTAAACACAACTTGTTACTTAATGAATAGAGTCTTGATAAAACCAATTTTAAAAAAGACACCATATGAACTCTATAAAGGTAGAAAACTAAATGTTTCACATTTCCATGTCTTTGGTTGTAAGTGTTTCGTACTAAATAATGGAAAGGACAATATAGGAAAATTTGATCCTAAAAGGAATCTTTCTAGGTTATTCATCATTTAGTAAAGCTTTTAGAATCTTCAATAAAAGAACACAAACAATTGAAGAATCTGTACATGTTACATTTGATGAAACTAACCCCAAAAGGTTGGGAAATGAATTTGTTGATGATGTTGTAGAAACTTTAGAAGAGATTCAACTTGAGGAAAAATAGGACAATGCCAAAGTGGATGAAATAGTAGAAATTCCAGGAGAGGCTAAACATGAAGATCTACCTAAAGAATGGAAGATTGCAAGGAATCACCCTCTGGACAACATAATTGGTGAAATATCCAAAGGGGTAACCACTAGACATTCTTTAAGAAATGTATGCAATAATATGACTTTTGTATCACAAGTTGAACCTAAAACTATAGATGAAGTAATTAGTGATGAAAACTGGACTATGGCAATGCAAGAAGAATTTAATTAGTTTGAAAGAAATAAAGTTTGGAAACTTGTTCCAAAACCCAAGGATAAACAAATAATTATACAAAATGGGTGTTTAGAAATAAGCTTGATGAAAATGGTATTATAGTAAGGAATAAAGCTAGATTAGTTGCCAAAGGCTATAATCAAGAAGAAAGAATTGACTATGATGAGACATATGCACCTGTGGCTAGATTAGAAGTTATTAGAATGTTGTTAGCATATGCATGTATCATGGACTTTAAATTGTATCAAATGGATGTTAAGAGTGCATTCCTAAATGGATATATATAAGAATAAGTGTATGTAGGTCAACTCCTTGGATTTGAAATAAATGAATTTCCTAATCATGTGTATAAACTCACTAACGCCTTGTATGGACTTAAACAAGCTCCAAGAGCCTGGTAAGAAAGGCTAAGTAATTTCTTACTTCAAAAAAGATTTATAAAAGAAAAAGTTGACACAATACTATTCACTAAAAGAAAAGCACAAAACATACTACCTATTCAAATTTATGTTGATGATATTATATTTGGTTCTACTAATGAATCTTTGTGTAAGGAATTTGCCAAACTAATGAAAAATGAGTTTGAAATGTCTATAATGGGAGAGCTTACATTCTTCCTTGGACTACAAATCAAACAATGTGATGATGAGACTTTTATAAGCCAAACTAAGTACTGCAAAGAACTCTTGAAAAAGTTTGGAATGGAGAATGCAAAGGAAATGGCTACTCTGATGAGTCCATCATGCTACTTGGACAAAGATGAGAAAGGTAAATCAGTAGATGTTTCCAAGTACAGAGGTATGATTGGTTCCTTACTTTATCTAACTGCAAGTAGACCTGATACAATATTCAGTATTTGTATATATGCTAGATACTAATCTAATCCTAAGGAATCACACTTAACTACTTTAAAAAGAATCATGAAATACTTATTAGGAACTAAAGAAATGAGATTATGGTATGCTAAAGGATCAACATGTAACTTAGTAGGATATTCTGATTCTGACTTTGCTGGATACAAGTTAGATAAGAAAAGTACTAGTGGAACTTGCCACCTTCTAGGAAACTCATTAGTTTCTTAGTTTAGTAAGAAACAAACAAGTGTGGCTTTATCAACTGCTGAAGCAGAATATGTTGCAGCAGGAAGTTGTTGTGCACAAATTCTTTGGATGAAACAACAACTTATTGACTATGGTGTTCTCTTAGAGAAAGTTCCAATCAAATGTGATAATACTAGTGCTATAAATCTCACTAAGAATCCTATAATGCATTCAAGAACCAAACACATTGAGATAAGACATCATTTCATAAGGAATCACATTCAAAGTGGAGATATAATCATTGAATATATTGATACATCTAAGTAATTAGCTGATATTTTCACTAAACCATTGGCTAAAGAAAGCTTTTTCTACATAAGAAGAGAATTAGGAATAATTGATCCTACCTATGCTTGATGTTTTGAATGTTGAATGCATGATAATTTGATGTTTGATGTCTGTACATCGATTAAACAATGGATTATTTTGATCAAATAGGTACAGGATATCAAATACATCGATTGACACATCGATTGATCTGCTATAAAAATATAAAAATTCCAATTTGATCTGCTATACATCGATTATCACATTGATTGAATTACTAATCTAAGATGCACTACTCACAGTAAGTGCCTATGCATCGATTGATACATCGATTATAAATGGATTCAAAGTCTGATCCTGTGTATACATCGATTGTAACATCGATTGAGTGATAGTTCTAAAATTTAGGACTCATTGACTTACCCTATATATCGATTTGTACATCGATTGGATGTATGCTACAATTGTTGGACTCTCTGACATTACTTATACATCGATGCACACATCGATTGAGTTCCAGTTTTCAGAACTTGGTACTCTCTGACTTCGCTTATACATCGATTAATACATCGATGTACCTGGTTTAAAGTTCAAATTCTGATGCTAAGTACATCGATTAGCACGTGTGTACAAGAGGAAAAACCCTTTAATACATCGATTGGGTAATCGATTGACTGATCTGGGTTTATAAATTTCAATCCTTCCCTCCAAATTTTTCACTTTTCAAATCAAAGTTTCAAAGACCCAAACCCTAGCAAAGCTCAAAATCATCTCCAATGGCTTGTGTGAAGCAACCTGGACCCTCTACACCTGTTCCCTCTAACTGCACATCTTCTTTCTTAACTCAATCTTTCACACCTCAACATGTTTCATCCAAAGCAACCCTGCACGCCCTAAAAGAAAAGTAACTAAGAAAACTCAAACTTCTCCAAGGATTGATAAGCTTCCAATCAAAAGCTTGAAGAAGACACAAGACAAGGGCAAGAAGGTAGCTGAATCTTCAAAACCAGCACCCAAGAAACAAGAAAAGAAGAAGAAAGTGGTGAAGGAAACACCTAAAAAGAAGACAGTTCAAAAGAAGAGAAAAAGAACAGAGGAAGAAGACGAAGATGATAAAGGAGTTATTGAGATTGAACTTCTCAAGAGGCATTTTTCTGATGAGGAGTACATTATGCTTTACAAGAATAAATTTTAAAATAAAGATATTCACGAGGCTAGGACTGTAGATTTCAACTATTTTGAGGTCAATGAGTTTACTTTTCACAAGATTTTAGAGGAGTATAAGCTGAGTGAATTTTTGCAAATTAAAAGTGATATTTACCCTACATTGATCAAAGCATTTTACTGTACATTTGTGATGGACAATGAGGGATTTTCTGCTGAGGTAAGAACACAAGAATTGAGATGACTTTTGATGAGTTTACTCAATTTACTGGACTAGATTATAAAGGAAGTAATCTTGCTGGCACTGGACCTGACAGTGTATGGATTAAGAACTTTGACAAAAAAGAAGCAATGAAGGTGCTTCTAGTTGAAAATGCACCAGAAGGAAGACTGATCAACATCAGCTCTATGCACATTCAGCATAGGCTCCTGCAATATGTGCTGAGCTGGATGCTTTTACCAAGATTTGGAAATCATGTTGTGTTACAGAACAATGATATTCTACTGCTCTGGGCTATGACACAGAAGAAGCAGTTGAGTTGGAGCTTCATAATTACCAGGCATATACTGGATTACAAAATCAGTGGAGCTACCCTACCCTATCCTGGATTAGTGGTTAGATTGCTGGAGCAGTTTGAAGTCTCTCTGGATAATTAAGAGAGGTTTCAGGCTAGGCAGGTCACTCACAAATTTGGTAAAGAGACCATTAGCAAGATGAAGCTTGCTAAAATGAATGAAGAGTGGGTTAGGATAGTTGGTGAAGAGCCAAGAGTTGCTGTGGAAAACTTAGAGCTGAATAGCAAGATGGACAAGCTGATCCAAATGTTTCAGAACTTTGAAAATAGGCATATCAAGCATCATTTGATGTTAAAATAGTCTATTGATTATCTAAATATCAGACTTAACACATTGGAAAGCCAAATGACCACTTTGCATCAAAATCTAGGCATTTCTATCTCTGCAACTCCAAAAGTTCATTCCACTTCTGAAGATGTTGTGAACATGGCTAGAGAAGCTGCTGCTGCTGCACCTGAAGAAGAAAGTAATCCTAAAGAACAAGCAGCTCAAGCTTCACAGCACATTGAAGAACCAAAGACCAATAAAGATGTTTAGATCTTAGGGTGTCTTAAATGTGTCTATAATGATGTTAACATACTATTTTTGATGTTTTTGTTTTACTGTTTTCTATTTTAATCTTTCTTTGAACAATGATGAATATAAATGATTGGCTAACTTGTTTTGATTATGCTGATATGAATGAATGAACTTATGATATCAATGAATAGTTGAATTTCTAGTATGTAAATTGTTTTACATGCTTTTATAACATGATTATTATTTTGAATCTCCCACACATGTTCTTTTTGATAATGACAAAGGGGGAGAATGGGTACCGTACTAAAATAAAACAACTTGAACTAATGATCTAAAATAATGATGCAATGATCCTATACATGTTTAAATGATAAGAACTGTCAATTAGACAGGGGGAGTAAATGGTAAACAACTGCTGCTTTACTGCTGTTTTTTTTAATTATTCTGATATTTCTAATTACTTCCTAAAATATATTAAATGTTAAACATGTTATATATGTAATATGTATGGTAAGGTTATCATCAATCAAAAAGAGGGAGTTTGTGGATAAATGACCTTAGTATGTTTTGATTAATGACTAAACTTCATATGATTATTACTTTGATTCATTAACTACTTGCCAAGCTTGACTTTTTTGAACGAGATTTAATGGAGCAAGAAAAGTGGATGCAAAGGATCATGGAGCAAAGCATTTCAATGCTAGGATCATGAAGGAAAACTTGAAGAAGGAGCATCATGAAGAAGGAATTTAAGGAAGATCATTAGGAACCTTTTTGTAAAGAAAAGACTTAGTATAATTCTTTGATTAAGCTCTCTAAAATAAGTAAAATAAGTAAAAATAGTTTTCAAAAGTAAAAATGGACTAAGAATGAAAAAAGTTAATTAATAAGTCTGTACATCTATGTGTACATCAATGTACTTTCAGTTAATTAACTAACTTTTAATGAAAACCTCAGTGTACATCTATGTATAAGTGTTATACATCTATGTATACATCGATTGATTCTGGATGTACTTGGTCAGCATGCATTTTTGCATCTATACATCGATTGGTACATCGATGCATAAGCCAAAACAGAAGCAAGGACTTTTTAAAATAGTCATACAATCGATTATGTAATCGATGTATGAACTTTTGGGCTGAAATTGTAAGTGTTTTTCAAGAACAACATCGATGTATTAATGTGTGTATCACTCAAGATCAAGAACATCCAAGAACACAATCGATTAGGCAATCGACGTATACACGTTGTAAGCAGTGAAATTTTGTTTAATACATCTGTGTACTAATCGATTAACTGATAACATAATTCTTTTTATAAGTTTGTTTTGATCTTAACTGACTTGAAAAATGTGACCAATGAATCTATTTTGAAATATACCTATATAAGGATATTGGAAAACACTTTCTAAATAACAACTCATTCAAAATTTGAGATTAAACACACAAATATAGAGAGAGAGCTTTTCATTGAAAAACTGAGTATTTTTCTGTAGAGCTTCAATTTGTAATATATGATTTCTTAGAATTTGATTCAATCTTTTAGTATTGTAAAAAAGAGATAAGAGAGAAGGTTCTCTCGCTGATTAAATCAAGAGTAGAAGGGACTCTTGGTGCTGTGCAAGAGTAGAAGGAACTCTTGTGGGAATTGCAAGATTGTTTTGATTGGAAAAACTGTCATTTGGGTAGAAGGAACCAAGAAGTGAAGCTTGTGTAAAGAATCTTGTAAATTAATTTTTAATAGTGGACAAAACTCACAGTTTTGTGGGGGCTGGATGTAGGTTACTAGAGGAGGTAACTGAACCAGGATAAATCTCAGTTTACAATTTTTTCTATCCCTTAACTCTTTATTTGCTTTATTTTTGAATGTATGAATTAAGCAATATGTTAGGGATGCTTGCATGATTTGATTAGTTTTTGATTTTGTTCATATCTGAAATCAATCTTATTGTTAATATTTCTTTATAAGTTTCAAGTCTTGATAGAAATACATATTGCAAAAACACATTTTGGTCTGTTGGTTGACAAAATCTTTTCATAGTTATAGAAAAGAATCAATTTTTGCAAAAAAGGGGAAAAGTTTTAAAAACTTATCATACTCAATTCAACCACCCCTTCTTGAGTATTACGGAGCCACAACCAACACCCTCCTTTTTAAAATTTTGTCCTCAAAATTGTATTCCTCATACAAACAACTTTGGGTAGTCAAGCTGCGTATGGGACTCTAACTCCCATGTAGCTTCCTCAAAGCAAGATTCATCCCAAAGTACCTTTACCAAAGGAATCTGCTTACCTCTAAGCTCTTTGACCCCTCTGTCCATGATCCTTACTGGTTGCATTACACAAGACAGATCATCCATTAACTGAATAGATTCATTTCTTATGACATGTGAAGGATCTGGATTGTACTTCCTAAGTTGTGACACATGAAAGACATTGTGAAGGTTTGACAAACTAGGAGGAAGGGCTATTTGATAGGCTATAAGTCCAATTCTCTTTAAGATTTGGTAAGGACCAATGAAATGAGAATTTAACTTCCTTGTTCTTCATTCTCTACTAATCCCTGTTGTAGGAGTGACTCTTAAGAAAACATGTTCTCCCTCTTCGAATTCTAGAGGTCTTCTCCTTCTATCAGCATAGCTCATCTGCCTACTCTAAGCCATAACCAACCTATCCCTGATCATTTTAATCTGATCTGTGATTTGTTGTACTAACTTAGGTCGAGGATGGTTTTCTCTCCAATGTCATACTAACATAATGGAGACCTATACTTCTTACCATAAAGTGCTTTGTATGATGCCATTCCTATGCTGGTATAGTAGCTATTGTTGTACGCAAACTCCACTAAAGGTAAGAACTTATCCCAACTACCTTGTTGCTTTAGAACACATGCTCTAAGCATATCCTCAAGGGTTTAGATAGTCCTTTCTGATTGACCATCTGTCTGTGGATGATATGCTATACTCAAACTAAGTTTGGTCCCAAAAGCTTTCTGCATAACTCCCCAAAATCTAGATGTAAATCTAGGATCTTTATCTGAAACTATACTTAGGGGAATACCATGCAATCGAACTATATCCTATAACTATAGTTGAGTTAGTCTATCTAAGGACTAGTTAGATCTAATCGGTAAAAAGGAAGTAGACTTGGTAAGTCTATCCATTACGACCCAAATCGTATGATGCCCTGGTTGAGTCTTAGGTAACCCCATCACAAAATTCATTATGATATTATCCCATTCCCACTCAGGGATTCCTAAAGATTGAAGTGGTTTAGAGGGTTTCTAATGTTCTATCTTAACTTTTTGACAAGTTAAGCACCTAGACACAAATTCTGTTATGTCTTTCTTCATTCTAGGCCACCAAAACATTTTTC
The DNA here is from genome assembly GCA_029884595.1 of Ormosia semicastrata. Taxonomy (NCBI): domain Eukaryota; kingdom Viridiplantae; phylum Streptophyta; class Magnoliopsida; order Fabales; family Fabaceae; genus Ormosia; species Ormosia semicastrata. The sequence goes on along the minus strand of JAQQTO010000044.1, from coordinate 34,064,297 downwards.
TAAGATCCTGTACATCTTAGTGGCCCCGGGATGAATGGTATACTAACTTCTGTGAGCCTCTTGAAGGATCCTCTTCTTGATTCTAGATTCCCTTGGAATGCAAAGTCTGCCTCTAAACTTAACCATTCCATCATCCAACATATCAAAATCCTTTTGATTTCCTAAGAAGATTTGCTCATTTATATCTCCTAGAGTCTCATCCTCCTTTTGAGCTTCTAAGATTTGAGTCCTTAAGTCATTAACTATGTCCACTCTACTCACACAAAGACTATGTGGCAAGACAGTCACCACAAGACTCAAGTCTCTAAAACTCTCAAGAAGTTCACTTTCTTGGATCATCATCCGAGACACATATAAGGATTTCCTACTTAGTGCATCAGCCACTACATTGGCCTTACCCGAATGATACTTTAGCTCAAAGTCACAGTCCTTTAAGAACTCCATCCATCTCCTTTGTCTCTTATTTAACTCTTTTTTATCAAACAAGTACCTTAGACTTTTATGATCATTAAACACCTCATACTGGACTCCATATAAGTAATGTCTCCAAACTTTTAAGGCAAACACCACTGCGACTAACTCCAGATCATGAGTAGGGTAGTTCTCCTCATGTGGCCTCAACTTTAACTCTTTATCACAATCCTTAGTCCACTCGAAAGTATACCTTTCCTAGTCAATCTAGTCAAGGGTAGCACTAACTGAGAAAATCCTTTTATGAACCTCCTACAATACCTAGCTAGGCCTGTGAAACTTTTGATCTCAGTCATAGTGATTAGTCTTCCCCATTGTAACACTGCTTCAACTTTGCTTGGGTCCATTGAAATTCCTTCTTGAGAAATTACATGGCCCAAAAACTGTATTTGCTTTAGCTAGAAATCACACTTGGATAACTTGACAAACAACTTGTTTTCCTAAAGGGTTTCTAAAACTACCCTAACATGTTGCTCGTGCTCCTCCATTTTCTTAGAATAAATTAAGATATCATTTATAAACACTACCACAAACTTGTCTAGGTAGGGTCTAAAAATCCTGTTCATGTAGTCCATGAACACTGCTGGGACATTTGTTAACCCAAAGGACATCACAAGATACTCATAATGTTCATACCTAGTTCTGAAAGCGGTTTTAGAGATATCCTCATTCCTGACTCTTATCTGGTGATATCTTGATCTTAGATCAATCTTTGAGAAAACATATGCTCCTCTCAGTTGATCCATTAGATTGTCTATCCTAGGCAATAAATATTTATTCTTGATGGTTACCTTGTTTAGCTGCTTGTAGTCAATACAAAGTCTCATGGTACCATCCTTTTTCTTTATTAATAACACAGGTGCTCCCCAAGAAGAAACACTTGGTGTTATGAATTTTCTATCCAATAATTCTTCTGTTTGTTTCTTGAGTTCCGCTACCTCTAAAGGTGTCATCTTATAAGGTGCTATAGATATAGGTCCTGTCTGAGACACTAGATCTATAGAAAACTCTATTTCTTGCACGGGTGGCAACTCCACTATTTCACTAGGAAATACCTCCAGGTACTCCCTCACTACTAGTATATCTATAGAAATACTTGGATTATGCATGATCATGCACTCCATCTTATTATATTTCATATAAGAATCATGCATATTCTTTATAGCATCTTTTATAGAATATATGTAACATCCTAATACCGGTAACCTAGTATACCTGACATATACCTGGATAAGCAGTATTAGAAATACTACTTCTACCTTAATCATAAACTAATCCATAACATTTATCCAAATAATTATGGAGAGTCATAACTAAAAAGTCATACATATATACATCATAGCCTCAAAAGACAAAGAGTTACACATATAACGTTATACAAACTCAAGGCGAATATAAATAATTATATAACCTTTGTCTATAAATAAAACAAATAAAACTATATTACACTAGTGCTTCTGTTTCTTTATCTTCTTACCCTCTGAAGGGTCTTGACCTAGATTTACATGGAAACACAATGGGGTGGAAAATCATATATTCTCAATAAAAGTAATTCCAAAACTAACATTGGTAATATTCATACTGAATAACTAAACCAAATATACATACATTAATACTTGAATTTACAAACAATAGATTATGAATTCATAAAGACATTGAATCTCTACTCAATATTACCAAAACATTCACACCTCCTCTTATGTAAAAGTTCTTTAAGCTAAAACATAATCTATAAACATATGTTCGTCATTTGTAATATCCTTAATGGTATGTTAGACTTGTATATATGTACAAAGGTAGCATATGACTTGCTTAACATGCCTACTTAATTTTGTGACAAACTGAGTTAGTTTAAACACTTTGTTGCAACATTGAAGGTGAAAAGTAGCTTAAAATAACTCAGATAATAGCATAAATTGCTTAGATAAGAGAAATAAATATGGATAATTTACTTCTAGGTTAAAAATATATGAAATAAGATGTCGTTAAAGTTTCAAGGTAAACTGAGTTAGTTTGACATTTTTAGGCATACTGATTGTGCTTTTTATGTCGGATTGACTAGCAGCATATATGAAAAAAATAAGATAATTGTGAAGTGACTTTTTTAATGAATCTTAGTATTTATTTTAAAGTTGTTGAAAGTTAATAATCTTGATTTAGCTAAATCTAAGTGTTTTTAGCAAATTAGGATTTATCAATTATGGCTTTAAAGGCCTTATAAGTCATTTGGATCCTCTTTTTAAACCCTCACTCATAGCCCTTTTGCTGCAGAAAACAGAAACATAAAATGTGAGAGAGAAAAGGAAAGAAAAGGAAAGAAAGAAAGAGAAAGAGGAGGAGAAAAAGAGGAAAGCTAAAGGAAAATCCAAGGTTTGATCATCCAAGCTTGAAGCTCCATCTCAGCTGCCAAAGGTAGGGGATTAGGGTTCCTTTTCACTTCTTTTCTCCATTTTCTCCATTGATGCACTCCTGGTGGATAATAGGTCAAATTGAGTTTTAGAGGTGTTTGAAGTTTTTTTCTTACTTGAATGCATTTTAATGGTTATTTATGACTTGTTCATAGCATGAGTTTGAATTAGAAGCTTAGAACTTCTTATTTAGACCTTTGATGCACAAAGTGAGTTTTAGGTCATAACATGAGTCTTCTTGGAGCATGAATCCAAAATTAGAGGTTGAGTTAGTGATTGATGATTCCTATGTGTTAATGAACTAATTAGGAACTTAGGATTACCTAGAAACTGTTTTGGAATGGCCAAATCTCTTGCAAAGTCCTAATGGAATAGTGCACAATTCTGCAAAATTATGCAGAACCCAGTTTGTGCTACTTGCACCACGACATGGGGAGGTCACGCCGAGGCGTGCGTTGCATAGTATGTGCACTCGAGAGCAGCATGTCGTTGCGTGCCCAGTGTTGCGCTGTGGTGTGAGCTCCAGAATTTCTCAAAAATGAGATTTTTGATGTATTGATGTTTCCTACTAGTTGGAATCATTTATGTATGTTTTCTAATGTGTGTTAAAACACAAATAGGGATATTTCAAGAGGAAAATTATCACCTAGCAAGTATGAGAACACTTAAGCCTTTGAGCATCCAAGAGTGATGATTTGCCTTAGGTAAACATCTAGCACCTTAGGCCACTTATTGTGATTTTTGTATCACTAAAGATGTAATAAGTGATGATGTGATGTATTAGATGCTAACGAACTAGGATGAATTGGTAGTGTTATCCTATGAATGTGACCTTGATATTTATTGTCAGTTTGGCCAGAAGGAAAGGAATCAGAAGTTCCTAAGAGAACAAGTTATTCCTGACCAAGAGCTAGGGTTACATGTAGTATAAAGACAAAGTTTTTCCTCTATACAATAGGTAAATATAAGAAGCCAGAGTTCCTAGTAAAACATGCTTGGCTCTTAAATGAACTAAGTATATAAGTATGAATGAATGTATGATTAACTTGGTTTATCTAGTTAATTAAGTTAAACCTAGTTGAGACTTTAAATATATCTTATCTTGGGAAATCCGTAAATAAAAATGTAGCAGAAAATAGATTCCCACCAAGGATCTATGCCAAAAGCAAAGCCATGAAACATGATTTTTGAGTTTATCTCTTGAAGCCAGACGAAAAACAATCGAGACAAATCACCAACACTGCAGCAATGATGATGCCTCTACGATGTCCACACGAAAAGACTCACAAATGTCCAACATTTGCGATATTGGAGTCTCACGTCTCCTGCATAGTGCTAGCTACGAAGAGAAGAGAAACCTGTCACTCACTCACTCACTGTTTCTGTTTGGGTGCAGTTAGGGTCTGTAACTGATACTGCTTGACTGTCCCTTAGTAGTACTATTTATAATAGTGATTGCCTTATGCAAGTGAGAGTAGTAGTAGGTTTAGCAGTGCAACCTTGGACTCATCTATTATGAGTCTGGCCCACGATAGAATCCTAGTCCAACTTGGATTCTAATTGCTCCAACTTAATTTGTTCTATGTGTGTGACCCTGCAGGTGCTCATGACGTTGGAAGTAATATTAAAATCTAATTTAATATTACAAGTAGTGAGCGGTATCTAACAACACATTACTACTACCCAAGTAATGAGAATGTCAGTGATTAGACATAACCTTTCCATGACTAGTGTTTCCGTATAGTTTAGTCCCTTTGTCTAGATATCTATATTGAACACAAGGCATAGAATGTGTCGCCCTTGTATAGTTCAATCTTTCATTTCCTGATACTTGAATAGACTTAGTAATAACAAATGAGATCAATATCTCATATTGACTTATTTGACCATAACCATGCATTTCATAGTCTCACTCAATCAGGGCCCCCAAAGATATTGCTCTTGTTATATAGGAAGGACAAATCCTATCTAGGTCACCCCCTCTGCATGATTTGTGGTATGTCCAATAGCCAACTTTATAATTACCTTGTTACAGATAACGTTTGATGGCATTAAAACATACAACTCCTCATGTAGGAATCATAGTGATTTTAGGTCAAAGGACCACATATACCATTGTCACTTTGAGAATCGCTTATGAAACTCACATAACAATCCACGCAACATTCTCATGGTGGGTCAGTCTAATACATCATTACTCTAAGATGTATCCATGTGAAGACTTGATATCTCATATCCATGACCCGTGAGATGTGGCCATCAATTTACGCACACACTAGTCTCAACGCATTATTATTGTCCTAATTAATAATAATACTTGACTAGGGACATTTAAGAATAGTATTCTGAATCTATCCAATAGGATCTCATGATCAAGTCATCCACTTGATGTCCTATGGTATTAAACTTACTATCCTAAGGACTTTATTATGTTTATAATAAACAACACAATAAATGAAATGCCTCATGTATTAAATAAATAGCATAATACAATGTATATAAGTACTTTCAAAATAAATTGGCCTCTAGGGTATACATCAACAATCTCCCACTTGCACTAGAGCCAATCAGGCATATGCCTAAAGATCTAGTATAACCCTCATGCTTTTGCTACACAAGAGGCTTTATTAGTAGATCAGCGATGTTATCATTTGTTGGTACTTTGCATATCTTCACATCTCCTCTATTGATTATCTCACGAATGAGATGGAAGCACCTAAGTATATGTTTAGATCGCTGGTGAGATATAGGCACCTTAGCTTGTGCAATGGCTCCATTATTATCACAATAGAGGTCCACTGGGTCCACAATACTAGGAATTGCACCAAGCTCAGTAATGAACTTCTTGATCCAAACGGTCTCCTTTTCTGCATTGGAGGCAATAATATACTCAGCCTCTGTGGTAGAATCAGTGACTGTCTCCTACTTTGAGCTCTTCCAGCTTACAACCCTATCATTCAGGGAAAAAACAAAACTCGATTGCGATCTGTGTAACATCTCGAAAATTATCTATTTCATCATAAATAATCGTTTTATAATATTTGAGATTTTTAAGAATTTTTCAGGATTTTTCTTGAAATGTCAAATATTTTAATATATTCTTCGTTTTACATGCACATTGAGCAGAGCCAGTGTAACACTACAAAAATTATTTGTTTTATCACAAATAATCATTTTATAATATTTGTGATTTTTGAAAAATTTTCTGAAATTTTCTGGAAACGTCGAATATTTTAGTATATTCTTCATTTTACGTGCACACTGAGTAGAGTCAGTGTAACACTCTAAAAATTATTTGTTTCATGATGAATAGTCATTTTTCAATATTTGTGATTTTTGAGAATTTTTGTGGATTTTTCTGAAAACATCAAATATTTTAGTATATTTCTCATTTTGCGTGCGCGCTGAACGGAGCTGGGAAAACAAAATATTTTCCCTGTAGCTAGTGAACCTTGAACTGTGAAAACGTCGACGGGGGATCTTACTAAACCCGAGGTCGGGCACAGTTTACGAGGTTTACATTTTTCAAGATTTTATTTGATAAATAAAATCTTTGTACGCACTATTAAATAAAAGTTTACAGTACGCTCTTTTATCCGTTGAACAATTAATACTGACTTTGTGCACTGTAACAATTATCCATTGGGTAATAACTTGTAGTAAAATCCTAATTACCATATTATTTTAACTATTAAATCACATTATCTTATCCAAAGGTAATCTTCTTTATATCTAATCAAATCCTCTTTATTGGAAATGCACCCAAGCTTCTCAAAAAAGCTAAACACTTCTCTCTCTCCTCCCTCTCTCCCACATGTCAGCAGCCCCATTTTGGAGCCAAGGAATTTGTGCTTAACTTAATTAATTATACATTTCTAATTTCAAACCCTAAAAGTCATCACCTTTTCTTACTATCACTTTCTCTCTCTACCTTCATCTTTCTCTCATTTTCTCCTCCTCCTCTCTACACTCCACGACCGCACCATCTTCTTCTTCCACCATTATTGATTTATTTCAAGTAACCACTTTGCTTGAATTCATCCCTCCATTGAAACTTTTCTCTTCTTGTTAAAATCACCAACAAAGGAAACAACTTTCCTCTTCCCCTTTTCTCTGCAAAATCACCGGCCACACACCACCGTCATCCTCTATTTTTCTTTTATTTGTTCCAAATAATCACATTTATTAAACCATCTCATTACCATTAATCTTTTCTCTTTGGAAAGTATCACTTGGTTCATCCATTTTTACCATTTTTGTTTTTCTCCATCAAGCTTTAAAGTTAGAGACTTTGAGGTAAAAGTTAATAACTTTATCATCTTTCCATCCCATTTTCATGATCCATGGTCACTATGGTGATCATGGATGCCTTTTTCAAGCTTTGATTGTGATTCTTGTGAGTTTGATGTTCTTAGGGTTTCCTTGAAGGGTGGAATCCGAATTTCACTTGGAGCTCCAAGGGAGTTCCATTGCTTGTTTTCTTCTCTAGGTAAGAGGGAGATAATCCTCTTCAACCTCTATTGGTAGTAAGGAACCTTGTTTTGTGATTGGTTGTGAGAAACCCCATTTAGAGCTATTCTTTATTGTATGACTTTTATGACTAAGTGTTGTTTTTAATTTATTTGAGTTGTTTTGTTGATTGAATATGTATATTGGTGTGCTTGGATGGATTGGAAGCATGAATGGAAGCAAAGTGACCCTTGCCCTTTTCTAAGAGGCTCTTGGCCATGAACCCAAAATTTGGGTGTTCTTGGTGAAATTTTGTAACAAGTTGAAGATATGATTAATTAAAAGGATAACATGTAATTAATTGAATGAAAATTTGGGAATCCAAATCTTAGAGAGGCTCACGGCCTCTAGGGCTAATTATGGATCAATCCATGTAACTTTATGCAACTATAACATTTAATTAATTAAGTGATTAAATAGTTAATAATGTAATGGAAGGAAATCAATTTGATAATCTAAAAGGAATCTTTGGACCTAAGAAGTAAATGAGGGTGTGTGAGACTTAGGAAAAATCTTAGAAATAATTCTCTAAGTAAATATGGCTAAATCTAAAGTAAGGATCTTAATAAGCAAGAGAGATCTCACTAGAGAAGAATCTCATAAGAAATATTAATTTGAAGTAAAACTTAATTAATTGGATAATGAGGAATTAATTAGGAACTCATAAAATGGAAAGAACTAAGAATGGAGTTTTATCCAAAAACTTAAAATAAATTTTAATTAAAGCAAGACCATGAGTGCAAGTAAGAATGATAAATAATTCAATGTAAATCAATCTAAGGGAATTAGGTTTAAAATTTAATGATGGACTTATGTAATTAAAATAATAATGATTAAATGAATAATGTGAGAATATTTCTCTAAAAAAGAAACTTATTAAGAAGAATGTAGAAATTTAGGTATAATTCCATAATGTACCCTAAAGGTGTAATGCATTGTTTAAAAACTTAATAATATTTATTGTGGGTCCATGAGTGAATCAAGAATATGTTGATGCTTACCTTAGCAAAAATTATGGCATGTTATGGCAAGTATATTGTTATTGAATATACATGATATATGTATTGAGTCATCATGCATTGTGGAAGTCTGATGGATTATTTGTCAAGGCTATGATGCCTAGGAGTTGAATCACACCTTAGTGCGGGTGCAAATAGACTGGTGTAGGTCCAGTTGTTGACCTTGGGGGCGTCAGGGCACGGGCGTCTCACTGCGGATAGTTGGTAGCCCCTCTGGGCCGTGGGATAAATTGATACAAACGCACCGACGATCCTGACTGAGACACTGTCCTATAACGCGATCTTGTGGGAATGCTGCTGTATAAAGTCCTGTTGCACAAAACTATTTTTTTTTTCTGGAAAGCACTTGATTTTAGGCTGACGAGATACTGGCATGTCTCCTAGATCATTCTCTCCGATGTTTGTGTCTAGCTCCATGAAGTAGGATTTTGATATCATGTATATGTGCATAGTGAGTCAATATATTACTTGGCATTTAATTTATATGATGATTGGAATTGCTATCTTATTAACGTTATAACTGCCTGAAATTGTTAAGTTGTTTAATATATGCTTCTTGATACTGTTTATATTTCTTGTAATGCTATATGGGTGTCTTACGCCATTTCTGTTTCTTACTGCCATAATTGGTAATGAAGTTGGATATCTCACCTCTTGTATGCATTATTCTTGTCCTATGTAATTCTTGGTTAAAGACTGTTGATGGGACACGATTGAGTCCTTCCAGATTTTACTTAGTTCGATCTCTTATATTCGGTGATGTCGTCAAGAAGAGGTTCTATTGGGTTTGTTAGGATTGTGTTCACTGGTGACGCCAATGCGTGGTGAATCGACTGGGCTGGAGAGCGTATACGGTACGTTGGAGACCTGATCTTGACTATGGGGAGGACTCGTGATGGAGACCCTATCCTGACTCTTTCTACATCGGTGCATCTGGAGTTTGCTCTGCCTATTCGGGAGCTATGGGGTGATCCGCTTCACACCCCTAGAGACGATGAGGATTCGATGGCATCAGTTACTAGGGCACCTACTCGTGGGACTGCACCCTATCCTGTTTTTGTATCTTTAGGTGACCCGGGGGAAGATCCCGAGGTGGATCCGATGGAGTGCCCAACTCCTTAGACGTGGATGTCTTTATGGGTAGTTTATGTTTCCTTCTGCATTACTTATATTAAGGTGTAATTTTGAGTATACCTGCATTTTGAAGTCTAACTTGATGTATTTTATTTTGGGCAGTATGTGAAATGAGCAGCGCTATGTATGCTTTAAATTAATTATTTAGTCCTATGAACTGTATTTTGATTTTGGCTGGTTGAATTATATGTGCTAATGACGGCTTATGTATTAGTTCATCTGTGGCTCATATTTTCTGTATATGCACGATGGTTTAATTTGGATAAATATTATTTGAAAGTTGTAGTACGCCAAAATTTAGTAACTATGGTATAATGACGATTGTACTGTGGTTATTAAATCGATGGGTGTTACATGAGGTGGTGTTAGAGCTCAGTTCATCCTGTTGAGTTGGGATATGGACTGACTATGCTTAGACATGTTAGAAGTTTCTTTATACGTTGTGCTCTTCCTTGTCTCTTGATAGAGATGTTTGGGAAAGGAAAGCATGACTTGCCATAGGTTGAATGTTGGTAGCTACTGATGCATAGACACATGATATTGAGTATTGGCCCACTCAATGTGTAATGTTCTGTGTGGATGGGAAACTATAACTTCACCTAGGCGTATTAGGGAAATAGGAGTTCTTTTAATAAGAAGCTCAGCTGGTATGACTGAATTCATTTAGGATTCATTTGTATTTACACCCTTGTTGTGTTACCTTTAGTATTGTTTGAGCCAATGGGTTAGAAATGGGTAGTTAAATAGGACTTGTACGGTTTGAGAACTGAAGCGTTCAAGATGTTTTGGAGAACTGAATTCTCTTAGGAGAATAATATCTGGCGTAACTATGGTTCGAGGAGCTGCTTGGAAGTTAAAGACTTGCGGAAGATCGCACCATAGAAGGTTGGATGAAGGAGCTCAAGTTAGAATCTTTTGGGTTTGGTGATTTGGTTTGTCTTGCTGTGTTGTGTGCCTTTTGTGTTTGGTTTCCAAAAGGAGACAATGTTGTTTGAAATGGTTACTTCTTATTTCCATTGTGCTTGACTGTTTGTTTTTGAAGGAACGACAATGGCTCGCGGTAGATGTACACGTAGGAATATGGAACGCAACAATAAAAAGGTGAATATGATCATGAACGCAATGCAGGGAATGGCCGGTGTAACATTACAACCGAGTCAGAGGATTGCACAACAACAGGAGTTAGAAGTCGAGGTTCAGAATTTGTTGGAAGAAAGTCAATTTTGGGGAAACTCAGGATTGCCTAAGTTCCAAAGAAGGAATAATAGAAAGATCAATCAGCGTAAGTGGAAATCATATTCATGACGACCGAGGGAGCAACAGCGACAGCAAACGCATGAAGGAGGTGCGAGTGGTAGTAAATCCAATCCAACCGTGGTATCATCACCAAGGTGTAAGAAGTGCGAAAAGGACCACTTAATAAGGGACTGTGCGATCAAGGGGATAATTTGTTTCAAATGCGGAGAGCTAGGACATATGGCAAGGAACTGTATTTCGCAAAGGATGAAGCCTTACGTTGGAGATGTACGTGCTTCAAAATCTCGTGAAGGAGGGAGAGTCAATTTCTCAAGCAGAATAAAAGCATCCCAGACTGAAGACCTAAACAAGGAAGATCGTACTAAGATAGATGACCCTGTGATTTTATTGTATAATTCAGGGGGTAACCTATTCTTTTATGACACATGACTGTATAGGTCCATTAGGGTCGTTTGTGTCTTTGTCATCTTTTGACTAAGTTATTTCTATTTCTGCTACTAAGAACTTGTTGATGGTAGCCAAGTCGTTTAAATTATTTCTATGACCTGTTAAAGATTGAATCCTTCTGTTGATCTGATTTGTCTATTTCTTTTACAAATTAGATGTAATGTTAAAAAAAAAGATTGGTTATCTTCCAACCATATCCTATTGAAATATTCCAATGAAAATTTAAGAGTTCATTTTTGGGATTAGGTAGTCTGTGTAATTACTTCCTTCGACCCGAATATTATTGTTGTGGTTTACAAGCTTGCTCTCATTACACAAGTTTGTTTTAAAACTATCCTATTGTTGTTAGGAATTGGAACCCTTTTTCCAATTCAATTATCTACTTTCTTCGTGAATAGGCTTGATCTTAGAAAGGGGATTGGTTGTTTTCTAACCATGTCTTGTCATTCTGTTTCAACAGAAATTTAGTGTCTCTTAAGACAGAAATTTCCTGGATTTGAATCCATGAAACTTATTCCTAAGTTTTATTAGACCATATCATATTCTTTGTCAGACGGGCCCAATGGTAGACCGTGTGACTTCCCTATCTTTTCTTTCTAGCCTTTATAATGTTTCTAGTGTACTTCGATTGAGAGTGTTCCTGAAACTCAACTCAAACCATGGTACCGAATGCAACGCGATTACGTGAGAATTTGCCCTGTGAGACATTTCTTGTTAAAGTCAAGGTTAATTGGTTTGATGGGTCAACTAAAGGGAGCCGCTGTTACCTCCAAGATCAGTTGTGTTCTGGACTACCATCAAGTTTATATGAAGACAGAATAATGTTCTCAAGACAACTTTTTGGACGTGTTATGAGCACTACTAGTTTTTGGTAACGTCATTCCATGCAACGTGCACCTCAGCAGTATTCATCGGTTACATGAATGGGATCTCTCTTCCCTATTGAAGCAGATTTATCAATGTCCCTGATGGTGACATTCTGACCTACTCTTGAAGATCAGAGGAACGTACAAAATCTCTCATTGTGATTCCTCAAAATTCTAAAGAAGAAGAAGATATTGCGTGAGAAGTTGTCCAACCATGAATTCTGGTTAGAGGGAGTTCATTTTGGGACATGCAGATTCACAGGAAGAAAATTCTAGGAGTCAGTCAAAAATCGAAGCAGTTTTACGATGGATGCTGGTGCAGAATAGGAAAGTGGTAGCGTGTACTTCAAGGTAATCGGGAATACATGAGAAGAACTACCTTACACGAACGTGGAATTAGCTGTTGTGTGCTTACGTTGAAGATATGGAGACATTTCTACATGGAGCAACGTTTGACATCTACAGTAATCATAAGAGTCAGAAATATCTGGTCAAATGGAAGAAGTTAAATATGAGGCATTACGTGGATGACAATGTAAGACACCTTTGTGTTGGCACCGAGATAGTGAAAGGATTGCGATTAAACCCGAGCTTGTACAGTAAGCAACGGATGAAGATAAGATGACTTAGGAAGGGATGCAAATAATTCGAGGGGAAAAGATACTACATCAGTAAAAGCGATTTAGAATGGTGTAATTAGGAGCACAACGTGAGAGCTAGATTCTAAGGTATGAAAATTTCGAGGACGAAATTTCTTTTTAGAAGGAGAGAGTTGTAACATCTCGAAAATTATCTATTTCATCATAAATAGTCGTTATGTAATATTTGAGATTTTTAGGAATTTTTCAGGATTTTTCCTGAAACGTCGAATATTTTAATATATTCCTCGTTTTACATGCACACTGAGCAGAGTCAGTATAATACTACAAAAATTATTTGTTTCATCACAAATAATTATTTTATAATATTTGTGATTTTTGAAAATTTTTCTGAAATTTTCTGGAAACGTCGAGTATTTTAGTATATTTCTCGTTTTACGTGCACATTGAGCAGAGTCAGTATAACACTCCAAAAATTATTTGTTTCATGATGAATAGTCATTTTTCAATATTTGTGATTTTTTAAAATTTTTGTAGATTTTTCTGAAAATATCAAATATTTTAGTATATTCCTCGTTTTGCGTGCGCACTGAGCGGAGCCGGGAAAACAAAATGTTTTCCCTATGGCTAGTAAACCTTGAACTGTGAAAACGTCGACGGGGGATCTTACTAAACCTGAGGTTGGGCACAGTTTACGAGATTTATATTTTTTGATATTTTATCTGAAAAATAAAATCTCTGTACGCACTGTTAAATAAAATTTTACAGTACGCTCTATTATCCATTGAACAATTAATACTGGCTTTGTGCACTGTAACAATTATCCATTGGGTAATAGCTTGCAGTAAAATCCTAATTACCATATTATTTTAACTATTAAATCACATTATCTTATCCAAAGATAATCTCCTTTATGTCTAATCAAATCCTCTTTATTGGAAATGCACCCCAGCATCTCAAAGAAGCTAAACACTTCTTTCTCTCCTCCCTCTCTCCCACGCGACAGCAGCCCCATTTTGGAGCCAAGGAATTTGTGCTTCACTTAATTAATTATACATTTCTAATTTCAAATCCTAAAAGTCATCACCTTTTCTTACTATCACTTTCTCTCTCTACCTTCATCTTTCTCTCATTTTCTCCTCCTCCTCTCTACACTCCACGACTGCACCATCTTCTTCTTCCACCATTATTGATTTATTTCAAGCAACCACTTTGCTTGAAACCATCCCTCCATTAAAGCTTTTCTCTTCTTGTTAAAATCACCAACAAAGTAAATAACTTTCCTCTTCCCTTTTTCTCTCCAAAACCGCCGGCCACACACCACCACCATCCTCTATTTTTCTTTTGTTTGTTCTAAATAATCACATTTATTAAACCTTCTCATCACCATTAACCTTTTCTCTTTGGAAAGCATCACTTGGTTCATCCATTTTCACCATTTTCATTTTTCTCCATCAAGCTTTAAAGTTGGAGACTTTGAGGTAAAAGTTCATAACTTTATCATCGTTTCATCCCATTTTCGTGATCCATGGTCACTATGGTGATCATGGATGCCTTTTTCAAGCTTTGATTGTGATTCTTGTGAGTTTGATGTTCTTAGGGTTTCCTTGAAGGGTGGAATCCGAATTTCACTTGGAGCTCCAAGAGAGTTCCATTACTTGTTTTCTTCTCTAGGTAAGAGGGAGATAATCCTCTTCAACCTCTATTGGTAGTAAGGAACATTGTTTTGTGATTGGTTGTGAGAAACCCCATTTAAAGCTATTCTTTATTGAATGACTTTTATGACTAAGTGTTGTTTTAATTTATTTGAGTTGTTTGGTTGATTGAATATGTATATTGGTGTGCTTGGATGGATTGGAAGCATGAATGGAAGCAAAGTGACCCTTGCCCTTTTCTAAGAGGCTCACTGCCATGAACCCAAAATTTGGGTGTTCTTGGTGAAATTTTGTAACAAGTTGAAGATATGATTAATTGAAAGGATAACATGTAATTAATTGAATAAAAATTTAGGAATCCAAATCTTAGAGAGGCTCACGGCCTCTAGGGTTAATTATGGATCAATCCATGCAATGCAACTATAACATTTAATTAATTAAGTGATTAAATAGTTAATAATGTAATGGAAAGAAATCAATTTGATAATCTAAAAGGAATCTTTGGACCTAAGAAGTAAATGAGGGTGTGTGAGACTTAGGAAAAATCTTAGAAATAATTCTCTAAGTAAATATGGCTAAATCTAAAGTAAGGATCTTAATAAGCAAGAGAGATCTCACTAGAGAAGAATCTCATAAGAAATATTAATTTGAAGTAAAACTTAATTAATTGGATAATTAGGAATTAATTAGGGACTCATAAAATGGAAAGAACCAAGAATGAAGTTTTATCCAAAAACTTAAAATAAATTTTGATTAAAGCAAGACCATGAGTGTAAGTAAGAATGATAAATAATTCAATGTAAATCAATCTAAGGGAATTAGGTTTAAAATTTAATGATAGACTTATGTAATTAAAATAATAATGATTAAATGAATAATGTGAGAATATTTCTCTAAAGAAGAAACTTATTAAGAAGAATGTAGAAATTTAGGTATAATTCCATAATGTACCCTAAAGGTGTAATGCATTGTTTAAGGACTTAATAATATTTGTTGTGGGTCCATAAGTGAATCAAGAATATGTTGATGCTTACCTTAGCCAAAATTATGGCATGTTATGGCAAGTATATTGTTATTGAATATACATGATATATGTATTGAGTCATCATGCATTGTGGAAGTCTGATGGACTATTTGTCAAGGCTATGATGCCTAGGAGTTGAATCACACCTTAGTGCGGGTGCGAATAGACTAGTGCAGGTCCTTGATCAATCGAATTTTAGGCATTCATTATTGCTTTATATTTGGCCTAATTGATGATAATTGCACCCAATTTTATGTTTGAAGATGAGTTTTAGATGATTGGTCTTCATTAATTTTTGGATTTTAACTCATTTTGACCTTTCTGTCTTGTACAGGCCATAACTTGGGCTATAAATGTCATATTTGGATGATCTTAGTGTCCCCTGAAAGTTGAGACGAAGATACACAATTTTATGTCTAATGCAATTTTTCCAATTCAGCTGGATTCAGGGCGAAAATTGGGCCTCAAAGTTAGGACGTTGTTGCTGTCACAAAGCTTGGACCTTTCCTCAATGATTTGGGCCTAATTCTCTTAATTTAAACCCAATTAAGGCAAATGATATGTTTCTGAAAAGCTTATTCGGAGGGCTACAGTATCGGCCAGGGGTAGATTAGGAATTACATAAGATTTTTCAGTTACAAATAGGTCAAGACAGTATTCCGAATTCTCCTTTTTGATTTGTTATTGTTCAGTTTTTACTTTTTGGAACAGAAACCTTTTCTCCCTTTTCATCTTCTCTATTTTCATTTTTCTTTCTTCTCTGCATTTTCGTAATGGCCATGGAAGGCTAAAGCTCCAATCAATCCAAGGAAATTCAATGATTGTGGTTAGAGTTTTGAGTTCTCTTGCTTATTTGTAAATTCTGTTTGTGTTCTTCCTTCTTCTCCTTCTTCAATTGATTTCTGATATGATTTCGAATTTGAAGTTAGAATTAGGGTTGATTAATATGAATCTAATGGAGAATAGATCATCGATTGGTAATCTATGTTAATTCGAATCTGTTCCTAAATCAATCTTAATCAAGAATTGCGATTGTGATTCTGTTTTAGTTGATGAAATCCTAGATGATTATCTAGTTGAATTCGAATTAATAGAGGTGAATGCAACAGAATTTTATTCTCTTGAACAATGATTAATTCTGCCACTTGAATTGAAGACCTTGGATTGGTGTTTCGTTAATTGAATTTTCTTAAAACTTGAATTCATTTTCTGTTATTGAAATGAACAAAACCCCCCTTACTTATTAATAACTGCTAACATACTTGAGAAATCCGAATTGGTCCTTGGGAGATGACTTAGGTTATACACTATGCTATATTCCATTGTAAATCCTAGTTTATTTTGAGGCGAGTGCGACATCGCCGATCAAAATTTGGCGCCGTTGCCGGGGATCTATTTTCGGTTTCTTAGGTTTATTAGGTGTTCCTAATAGTCTAGTCTAGTCTAATTTCTCTGCATTCATGTTTCTGTACTGATTCTGCTACTCTACTGATTCTGCAATTCTGTCTGCTGCATAATTCTGTTTGCTGGAGTCTGCTGCATAATCCTGTCTGCTGCATAATTTGAATCTGCTGCAAATTTCTATTTTCTGTTATTAAGTGCATTTTGCTAATTCTGCTATTGATTCTGAAGTGTCATTCTGTCTGCCACATAATTTGAATCTGCTGCATAATTCTGCTTTGTTGCAGAATTCTGATTCTGCTCTATTGCATAATTCTGTTTTGTTGTTCCATTGTGTTTTTTCTATTGGTATAAATCTGCATAACACACCATTGTTGCATTGCATTTTGTAGTTCATTGAATTTTCGTGTTACTGTTACTGTTCCATTGGTCTGTTACTGTTCCATTGGCTTGTGTACTGTTCCATTGGTTTGTTTATTGCATTTGATGACTCCTATGAATGTGCATTGTTTCACTCAACACAATTGATACTTCATAACACATTAATCTGCAAAGCCTATTTGCTGCATAATCTGCTGAGCTACGGTTACTGTTCCATTGGTTCCCTTGCACCACATTCGGCTTTTGCATGTCATTTTGCTGCATTTGAGCATCCATATACTTCATTATTGATATCTGGAAGTTCTCATTTTCATTCTTGAGTTTTACCTCCACTTTCACTTTTGAGTTTCACTTTGTTCCCAAATTTTTGAATCCAAAAAGGGACTAGTAGACAGGAATTGTACTTGCATTGGATTCTTGAGCTGAAACTTGGTCCCTAAAGGTAAACCATCATTCTAAGCAAACTGATCCTAGGATCATTCCTGCATAATTTGGCCAAATTCCATCGTTTGGTAGGGTTTTTGAGCATATTTAGGTGAGACAATGGCATTTTTGTAATTTTTGGCTGATCAAACATGCTCAGAATGAGCTGAAAATTGGTGGGCTGAAGGAAAATGGCCTTCTCCACAAGGCTCACGCTTTGTCGTGAGGTCCACCCTAGTTTGCTCTAATTCCTTCATTTAGACCACTTTTTCATTTTTTGAAGTTTTTTCATTGCATTTTTGAGTTCCATTTTAGTGTAGTTTTAAGTGTGTGGTGGTCCCATATTTTTTAAAAATCATTTGGTAGGTTAACTAGATTTATTTTGGTGCATTTCTAGTGTTGGATTTTCCATTTTGCTGCTTTGTTGTTTTCAAGTTTTGCATGTTATATGACTAGGTCTAATCCTGGTTATTTGCATAATTTTGATCCTGAGATAGATAGGACCTTTCATACCTTGCATAGGTTCTATAGATCTGATTCTGCATTTGTTAAGCATATAGGAAGTAGTGATTCTACACATACTTATCATACTAGTGATTCTGCTTCTGAAATTTCTGATTCTGCACTTTCTGTCATTAATCCATCTTTCAATTCTGATTCTACTGAGCATACTGAGCATCCTGAGATTATGGATAATAGAACCTTGAAGTAGCTGGCTGCTCCTGATGTTGCATATCAGTCTTTATGCATTCAGTATCCTGATGTTGATGTTCCATTTGAACTTAAATCTGGATTGATTCATTTGCTGCCTAAGTTCAATGGTCATGCAGGAGAAGATCCTCATAAGCACCTTAAGGAATTCCACATTGTGTGTTCTACCATGAAGCCTCAAGGCATTTCAGAAGATCACATCAAACTTAGAGCATTCCCTTTCTCATTACAGGATGCTGCTAAGGACTGGCTGTATTATTTGCATCCAAGATCTGTCACTAGCTGGAATGATCTTAAGCGGCTGTTTTTGGAGAAATTCTTTCCTGCATCAAGGGCTGCATCAATCCGAAAAGAGATATGTGGAATCAGGCAGTTTGACAGAAAACCATTGTCTGAATACTGGGAAAGATTCAAGAAGATGTGTGCTAGTTGTCCTCACCATTAGATTAGTGACCAGTTACTGATCCAGTATTTTTATGAAGGTTTGCTGCCTATGGATAGAAGCATGATCGATGCTGCTAGTGGAGGTGCATTGGTAGACAAGACCCCTATGGCTGTAAGAGAATTGATTGAGAATATGGCCACTAACTCCCAACAGTTTGGCACCAGAAGCAACTCAGTAGTATTGAGTAGAGGTGTCCACGAAATTGAGGCAACTTATGCTGCAGATCACAGAAAATTGGAAAGCAAAATTGATGACCTTGCTTCCTTGGTGAGGCAATTGGCTGTGACTCAACAGCAGCAACCTGCTGCAGTAGCTCCTACCAGAGTGTGTGGAATCTGCGTTTCTACTGATCATCTAACAGATGCCTGCCCTACATTGCAAGAGGTTGATACTGATGGTACCCCCCAAGCCTATGCAGCAAACATCTACAATAATAGGCCTCAGCAGCAGCAGCATCAACAACAGAGCTACGATCTGTCCTCCAATAGATATAACCCAGGCTGGAGAAATCATCCAAATCTGAGGTGGGGAAATACCTCTACACACGCCGCCCTACTCGGTTTAGGCAAGAAGAAGAAACCTACTTTCCACCCACTC
Organism: Ormosia semicastrata; assembly: GCA_029884595.1. Lineage (NCBI taxonomy): Eukaryota > Viridiplantae > Streptophyta > Magnoliopsida > Fabales > Fabaceae > Ormosia > Ormosia semicastrata. Next base: position 34,044,950 of record JAQQTO010000044.1, on the reverse strand, counting down.
ACTCGGGACCTAGCAGACTATACCAGCCACCTTTCCAGCAGCAAAATTTGCAACAGCCAAATAATGCCCCTCCTAAATCCGAGCCAACCTTGGAAGAATTGATGAAACAGATGGCAGTGAATAATTTGCAATTCCAGTAGAGGACAGAAGCTACCATTCATAATTTGGAGAATCAGATTGGGCAACTTGCTAGTTCTATGAATCAATTACAGTCCCAAGATTCTGATAAACTTCCTGCACAAACTGTGGTAAATCCAAGAAATGTGAGTGCCATCACTCTAAGATCTGGTAAGAATGTTGATGCACCAAACTGTGGGTTGCAACCTGAATCAGATAAGAAGAAGCAAGCCATACCAGCAATTCCATGTAGCAGGAAAAATACAGATACAGATTCTGGCCCCATTCCTGTAGTCACTGCTGAGCAGTCCATCCCATTACCATTCCCTCAGAGAGTTATGCAGCCTAAGAAGAGTTTTGAGACTGACACAGATAGGGAGATCCTGGAGACATTTAGGAAGGTTGAGGTGAACATTCCTCTCATTGAAGCAATCAAGCAAATTCCAAGATATGCCAAGTTTCTTAAGGATTTGTGTACTCATAGAAGGAGACTAAAGGGCAATGAGAAGATCAGCATGGGAAGAAATGTGTCTGCACTTATACAACCTACAATGCCCCATAAATGCAAGGATCCAGGGATTTTTACTATCCCATGCATCATAGGCAATAGCAAGTTCGAAAATGCCATGTTGGATTTAGGAGCTTCAATTAATGTTATGCCTATGTCAGTGTTCAACTTTCTTGCTCTTGGACCCTTGCAGAATACAAGAGTCATCATTCAGTTGGCAAACAGGAGTAATGCATACCCTGCTGGACTCATTGAGGATGTCCTTGTTAGAGTAAATGATCTGATTTTTCCTGCAGACTTCTACATTCTGGATATGGATGGAGAATCTGAATCCAGCAAGGCTCCCATCATTCTTGGTAGACCCTTCCTCAAAACTGCCAGAACCAAAATTGATGTCCATGCAGGCACTCTTTCCATGGAGTTTGGAGATAATGTGGTTCGATTTAATATTTTGGATGCCATGAAGCACCCCATGGAAGAACATTCAGTTTTCCATATAGATTTGCTGGCTGATATAGTTGATGATGGCTTTTCTGAGCTCTTTGCTGATGATCTTCCATTCTTTTCTGATTTTGTTGATACCTACACATGTGATGCTTGTACTGTTTCAGAAATGTGCAGTGTTTGTAGTGAGATTGCATCCTGTTTAAATGATGATTCTGATACAGATTGTGTGGATACAGATTATGTGGAGTCAGAATGTAGTAGCTTGATTACAGCAAGTACCTCCGAATCAGATTTAATTGGATTGCAGGCTGTAAATACAGTTACTTCCACCAGATCCTTCCATCTATAGTGCAGCCACCTACACTAGAGCTTAAGCCACTCCCGAGCACCTTAAGTATGCATACTTAGAGGAGGATAAGCAAAATGCCAGTGATCATTTCTACTGCCCTTCATGCTGACCAGGAGGAGAGGCTGCTGCAAATTCTGAGGAAGCATAAGAAAGCTATAGGTTGGACCTTGGCTGACCTTCCTGGCATTAGTCCTTCTATGTGCATGCACAGAATACTACTTGAGGATGGTGCTAAACCAGTGAGACAACCACAGAGGCGACTCAACCCTTTGATCCTTGATGTGGTAAAGAAAAAGGTGACCAAGCTTCTACAAGCAGGGATCATCTATCCTATCTCAGATAGTACTTGGGTGAGTCCAGTTCAAGTGGTTCCAAAGAAATCAGGAATCACAGTAGTGAAGAATGATCGTGATGAGCTGATTCCTACCAGAGTCCAGAGTAGCTGGAGAGTTTGTATTGATTACAGGCGGCTCAACCAAGCGACAAGAAAGGATCATTTCCCTTTGCCCTTTATCGATCAGATGCTTGAGCGCTTAGCTGGAAAGTCTTTCTACTGCTTTCTTGATGGCTTTTCAGGGTACTTCCAGATCCATATAGCACCCGAGGACCAGGAGAAGACCACCTTCACCTGCCCTTTTGGCACTTTTGCCTATAGGAGGATGCCTTTCGGCCTATGCAATGCCCCTGGAACTTTCCAGTGATGCATGGTAAGTATCTTTTCAGACTTTTTAGAGGATTGCATTGAGGTGTTTATGGATGATTTCACTGTTTATGGTTCCTCCTTTGATGCCTGTTTGGACAGTCTGGATAGAGTCTTGCATCGATGCATTGAGACTAACCTTGTTCTTAATTATGAGAAGTGTCATTTTATGGTAGAACAGGGCATAGTCTTAGGCCATATCATCTCTCGAAGGGTATAGAAGTAGATCCTGCTAAAATTGATGTTATTTCCCAGTTGCCTTACCCCTCTTACGTGCGAGAGGTTCGTTCTTTTCTTGGCCATGCAGGTTTCTACAGGCGGTTCATTCAGGATTTCAGCAAAAAGGCCCTTCCCCTGTCCAACTTGTTGCAGAAAGATGTTGCATTTGATTTTGATGGCAAGTGCAGAGAGGCTTTTGATTGCCTTAAAGGAGCTTTGACCACTACTCCCATCATTCAGCCACCTTTGTGGACGCTTCCTTTTGAACTCATGTGTGATGCATCTAACTATGCATTGGGAGCTATCCTTGCACAGAGAGTCGGCAGATTGCCTCATGTCATTTCATATGCTTCTCGGACTTTAGATGCTGCACAGGCTAACTATACCACCACTGAGAAAGAGTTGCTTGCCATTGTATTTGCACTTGATAAGTTCAGATCATATTTGCTTGGCTCTAAAGTGGTTGTTTTTACTGATCATGCAGCATTAAAATTTTTGTTGAAGAAGGCAGATTCGAAGCCTAGATTGATTAGATGGATGCTGCTTCTCCAAGAGTTTGATTTGGAGATTAGAGATAGGAGTGGCGCAGCAAACTTGGTGGCAGATCATTTGAGCAGGATAGAAGGAGTTGTTGACCCTTCTCCTATTAGAGATGACTTCCCAGATGAGCAGCTCATGCAGCTGCATGATACCCCACTTTCTCCCTGGTTTGCTGATTTAGTTAATTACTTGGTTGCATCTGTTTTTCCTCCTCATGCATCTAGATCATAGAAAGCTAAACTTAAGAGTGATGCTAAATATTATGTGTGGGATGATCCGTATTTGTGGAAGTTTTGTAGTGACCAGGTGATTCGCAGATGCATACCTGACCATGAGATCTAGTCTGTTCTTCATTTCTGTCATGCCTCTCCAGTTGGAGGTCACTTTGGACCACAGCGGACTGCTAGGAAGGTGCTAGATTCTGGATTCTACTGGCCTACCATTTTCAGAGATGCCTATCAGGTCTTCAGTACTTGTGAGCAGTGCCAGAGAGCAGGAGTGGCTATCACTCGCCGACAGGAGATGCCTCAACAGCCCATTCTGTTTTGTGAGGTTTTTGATGTTTGGGGTATCGATTTTATGGGCCCTTTCCCTGTTTCTTTTGGTTTCTCTTATATTGTGCTTGCAGTTGATTATGTTTCTAAATGGGTGGAGGCTAAGGCCACCAGGACTAATGATGCTCGAGTTGTTGTGGATTTTGTCAGGTTTAACATATTTTGCAGGTTTGGAGTGCCTTGCGCTATCATTAGTGACCAAGGGACTCACTTCTGCAACCGGACTTTGGAGGCTTTGTTTCGGAAGTATGGGGTCGTGCATAGAGTGTCTATTGCATATCATCCCCAAACTAACGGGCAGGCCGAGATTTCTAATAGAGAGATTAAGCAGATTTTGGAGAAGATGGTGCAGCCAAATAGGAAAGATTGGAGCCACCGGTTAGAAGATGCTCTTTGGGCTCATCGTACCGCTTACAAGACACCTATAGGGATGTCTCCTTTCAGGGTTGTCTTTGGTAAACCATGTCACCTTCCGGTGGAAATAGAGCATCGTGCATACTGGGCAGTGAAGAGTTGTAACTTAGCATTTGACCAAGCCAGTTCAGAAAGGAAGCTTCAATTGCAACAACTGGAAGAACTACGCTTGGAAGCTTATGAGAATTCAAGGATCTATAAGGAAAAGACTAAGCATTTCCATGATAAGCTGATTTCTAGGAAGGAGTTCTTCATTGGCCAAAAGGTGCTTTTGTTCAATTCTCGCCTTAAACTCATGCCCGGAAAGCTCCATTCTAAGTGAGATGGTCCTTTTGTTGTCACTAGCATCTTCCCTTATGGTGCAGTGGAGATTTCGCATGAAGCCACCAATAAGAGTTTCAAGGTTAATGGCCACCGTCTTAAGCCCTTCCTCGAGAGCCCTGCAAGCCCAGCACCTGTAGAGGAACTCTCCTTGGCAAAGCCCACCTTTCCCCAAGTACAAATCTTCCCACCATGATAAGGGTGTTTTCTTCCTTTGCTCTTTTATTTCACTTGTCTTTTGATTTGTTTGCCATTGAGGACAATGTGTGATTTAAGTGTGGGGAGGGAATTTTGTCTTTTCGTTTTATTTTTCTGTTTTGTTATTTTCTGTTTTGTTTTTGTTTTCATTTTCCTATTTTTCTGTTTTCTGTTGTTTTCTGTTTCTCTTGTCATGCTATTTTCTCGCTATTTTTTGTTTTTGCTTTGTCATGCTAATTTTTGCTTTTTTTCTATTTTCTCTTTTTTTTTATTTTCTCGCTATTTGCTGTTTTTGCTATTTTCTGTTTTGATTTGTTTTCTGTTTTGTTGTTTTCTGCTTACTTTTTGTTTTGTTTTCATTTTCTCATTTACTGTTTTCATTTTGCTATTTTTAATTCTGTTTTTATTTGTTTTAATTCTGTCATTGAATATCTTGGTTTGCACAGGTTGTGAATAATTTCATCATTCTTGGTTAGAGGTTTCTTGACATGATATAAATATTTTTTCTTGCATTTTTGGTTTAGCAAGCTGGCATTGAGAATTAAAGTGTTGCATCATTTGTGATAGGCTTGTCCTTGGTGAGATTTTGGACCTTATAATGGATGGATTGCATTATGCCATTCCCTTTTCTTTCTTGTGTGATCTCACTCATGATTGTTGGTATTCTAGAACTTGACTTGATTCTTTTTGAAGCTCCTTGTTCACATGCATGTATTGAGATGATTGAGGCCTTCTTTCCTTGTTTAGCTACTTTGGCCAAATAGCCAACCTTGCATCATTTCCCTTTGTTTAACCCCCTTGAGCCTACTTGCCTATTCTTTGTTTTAGCTCATTTTGTACCTTATGTGAAAAACCATGTTTTTACCTACACCTTAGGGAATAGGAGAGCATTGGTTCATTTCATTGGAGGAGCTCTTTTGGCTTGTGGGTAGAAGTTCAAGTGTGGGGGTTGTGTAATTGATTTGCAATGTGCAAGATGTTTTTAAAAAAAAAAAACAGAATTAAGAAAAAGAAAGAAAAAAAATAAAAAAAAAAGAAAAAGAAAAGGAAGAAATAAGTAAAAAAAAAATGAAAAACAAATGGTTCTAGAAAGGTTGTGAAAGGCAAAAGGAAAGGTGATCAAAGTAAGAGAATGTGCATTACTTGTCATTTGAGTTCCTCTCATTGCTCTTTTATTCTCTTGGGTGCTTAACTTGCCATATCCATATTGTTCCTTCCCTTACCTTGGCCTCATTACAACCTTGAATAAAGTCCTTTTGATCTTTATTTGCATGTGTTTCAAGTGGTGAAAATTAGAGATTTGTCAAGCTTATGGTAATACTTGCTTTCATGGGTGCCTTGAGTGTAAATACAATCCTAAACACTTGAGAGTAGAGTATGCCTAGTGAGGATCTTATCACTTTTGGTTCATCATTTGATTCGATTTGTCTTCTTGTTTGCTTGAGATGTTGAGAGATATATTCATGTTTGTGTTGACTCCTTGATACTTTGGATGTTTGAATCTTAATCACTACCTTGCATTCTTGCAATTCATTGGAAGGTATGTTGATTTTGTGTGCTTGTGATGAAACCCCTTTTGGTTCATTTTTGGATTTTGCCCAGGAGTGCAAAGGTTCAAGTGTGGGGGAATTTGATCAATCGAATTTTAGGCATTCATTATTGCTTTATATTTGGCCTAATTGATGATAATTGCACCCAATTTTATGTTTGAAGATGAGTTTTAGATGATTGGTCTTCATTGAGCTTAATTGTAAAAACTTCATTAATTTTCGGATTTTAACTCATTTTGACCTTTCTGTCTTGTATAGGCCATAACTTGGGCTACAAATGTCATATTTGGATGATCTTGGTGTCCCCTGAAATCTGAGACGAAGATACACAATTTTACGTCTAATGCAATTTTTCCAATTCAGCTGGATTCAGGGCGGAAATTGGGCCTCAAAGTTAGGACGTTGTTGCTGTCACAAAGCTTGGACCTTTCCTCAATGATTTGGGCCTAATTCTCTCAATTTAAACCCAATTAAGGCAAATGATATGTTTCTGAAAAGCTTATTCAAAGGGCTACAGTATCAGCTAGGGGTAGATTAGGAATTACATAAGATTTTTCAGTTACAAATAGGTCAAGATAGTATTCCGAATTCACCTTTTTGATTTGTTATTGTTCAGTTTTTACTTTTTGGAACAGAAACCTTTTCTCCCTTTTCATCTTCTCTATTTTCATTTTTCTTTCTTCTCTGCATTTTCGTAATGGCCATGGAAGGCTAAAGCTCTAATCAATCCAAGGGAATTCAATGATTGTGGTTAGAGTTTTGAGTTCTCTTGCTTATTTGCAAATTCTGTTTGTGTTCTTCCTTCTTCTCCTTCTTCAATTGATTTCTGATATGATTTCGAATTTGAAGTTAGAATTAGGGTTGATTAATCTGAATCTAATGGAGAATAGATCATCGATTGGTAATCTATGTTAATTCGAATCTGTTCCTAAATCAATCTTAATCAAGAATTGCGATTGTGATTCTGTTTTAGTTGATGAAATCCTAGATGATTATCTAGTTGAATTCGAATTAATAGAGGTGAATGCAACAGAATTTTATTCTCTTGAACAATGATTAATTCTGCCACTTGAATTGAAGACCTTGGATTGGTGTTTCGTTAATTGAATTTTCTTAAAACTTGAATTCGTTTTCTGTTATTGAAATGAACAAAACCCCCCTTACTTATTAATAACTGCTAACATACTTGAGAAATCCGAATTGGTCCTTGGGAGATGACTTAGGTTATACACTATGCTATATTCCATTGTAAATCCTAGTTTATTTTGAGGTGAGTGCGACATCGTCGATCAGTCCTGCTATTGACCTTGGGGGCGTCGAGGCGCGGGCGTCTCACTACGGACAGTTGGTAGCCCCTCTGGGCCGTGGGACAAACCGATGCAAATGCACTGACGATCCTGACCGAGACACTGTCCTATATCGCGATCTTGTGGGAATACCACTGTATAAATCCCTTTTGCGCAAAACTATTATTTTTCTGGAAAGCACTTAATTTTAGGCTGATGAGATACTGGCATATCTACTTGATCATTATCTCCGATGTTTGTGTCTAGCTCCATGTAGTAGGATTTTGATATCATGTACATGTGCATAGTGAGCCAATATATTACTTGTCATTTAATTTATATGATGATTGAAACTGCTATCTTATTGACGTTATAACTGCCTGAAATTGTTAAGTTGTTTAATATATGCTTCTTGATACTGTTCATATTTCTTGTAATGCTACATGGGCATCCTACGCCGTTTCTTTTTCTTACTGCCATAATTGGTAATGAAGTTGGATATCTCACCTATTGTATGCATTATTTTTGTCCTGCGTAATTCTTGGTTAAAGACTGTTGAGGGGACACGATTGAGTCCTTCTAGATTTTACTTGGTTCGATCTCTTATATTCGGTGATGTCGTCAAGAAGGGGTTCTATTGGTTTGTTAGGATTGTGTTCACTGGTGGCGCCAATGCGTGGCGATTTGACTGGGCTGGAGAGCGTATATGGTATGTTGGAGACCTGATCTTTACTATAAGGAGGATTCAATGGCATATTCAGGAGTTTGCTCTGCCTATTCGGGAGCTATGGGGTGATCCGCTTCACACCCCTAGAGACGACGAGGATTCGATGGCATCCGTTGCTAGGGCACCTGCTCGTGGGACTGCACTCTATCCCATTTTTGTCTCTTCAGGTGACCCGGGGGAGGATCCCGAGGTGGATCCGATGGAGTGCGCAACTCCTTAGACGTGGATGTCTTTATAGGTAGTTTATGTTTCCTTCTGCATTACTTATATTAAGGTGTAATTTTGAGTATACCTGTATTTTGAAGTCTAACTTGATGTATTTTATTTTGAGCGGTATGTGAAATGAGCTGTGCTATGTATGCTTTAAATTAATTATCTAGTCCTATGAACTGTATTTTGATTTTGGCTGGTTGAATTATATGTGCCAATAACAGCTTATGTATTATTTCATCCATGGCTCATATTTTCTGTATATGCACGATGGTTTAATTTGGATAAATATTATTTGAAAGTTGTATCACGCCAAAATTTACTAACCATGGTATAATGACGATTGTGTCGTGGTTATTAAATCAAGGGATGTTACAATCTGGACTCGTCCTTATTAGTCTGGAAGCTAGCATCAGTGTAACCCTTTACAACTAGCTCTTCCTCGGCTCCATATACCAAGAAGAATCCTTAGTCCTTCTCAAGTACCTAAGGATGTTCTTAGCGGTAGTCCAGTGACTCTTACCAGGATCAGACTGGTACCTGCTCGTCATGCTCAAAGCATACGAGATATCTAGTCGAGTACATAACATGGCATACATGATAGATCCAATTGCAGATACATTTGGAATCTTGCTCATGCGATCCTTCTCGTCCTGGGTGGAGGGGGATTGAGCCTTAGATAGACTTATACTATGTGACATAGGCAAGAGTCCTTTCTTGGATTCATACATGTTAAACCGTCTTAACACTTTGTCTATATATGTACTCTGACTTAGGCTAAGTAGTTTCTGTGATCTATCTCCATAGATCCTAATACCTAATACATAGGTGGCTTCGTCCAAGTCCTTCATGGAAAAACATTTCCCTAACTAAGTCTTTACAGACTGTAGGGTATGAATGTCATTTCCGATGAGTAGTATATCATCTACATACAACACCAGAAAAACAATTGTGCTCTCACCAACCTTCTTGTAGACACAAGACTCTTCTTAATTCTTGATGAAACTAAATTATTTTATTGTATCATCAAAACTAAGATTCCAGCTTTTGGATGTTTGCTTCAATCCATAAATAGATCGTTGTAACTTACACATCTTTCCAGCATCTTGTGGAGTGGCAAAACCCTCAGGTTGTGTCATGTACACATCGTCGAGAAGATTTCCATTAAGGAAAACAATTTTGACATCTATTTTCCAGATTTCATAATCGTGGTATGCTGTTATAACAAGTAAGATCCGAACGAATTTAAGCTTTGCAATTAGGAAAAAAGTTTCATCATAATCTACACCATGAATTTGCTTGAAACCATTAGCCACCAATCACGCCTTAAAGGTATGCACGTTAACATCTATGTCAGTTTTCTTTTTGAAAACCCACTTGCACCTAATGGGTTTTACCCCTTCAGGTGGGTCAACCAAAGTCCATACCTAGTTGGCATACATGGATTCCATTTCAGATCTCATGGCCTCAAGCCATTTCTCAGATTCTAGGCCAATTGTGGCTTCTTGGTAAGTCACAGGCTCATCTTTATCCATGGGCAATACGTCACCTTGTTAGGTCATGTGAAATCCATATCTCTCTGGTTGATGACGTATCCTGTTAGACCTACGTAGGTCTTGTGCTACTAGAGCAGGTTGTTGTTCCACATTGCTTTGTGGAAGCTGCTCTATTTCCACCATAGGTTCATTGCTACTCTATGAACTTTGAATTTCTTCAAGTTCTATTTTCCTCCCACTGGTTCATTTGGAGATAAACTCCTTTTCTTGGAACATAGCAGTCTGTGCGACAAACATTTTGGTCTTAATAGGATTATAGAAATAGTATCCTTTGGTTTCCTTGGGATACCCCACAAAGAAGTATTTATCTTATTTGGGTTCAAGCTTATCAGAAACTTAACGTTTCACATAAGCTTCGCAACCCCAAATCTTCATAAAAGACATACTGGGTCGTCTCCCAGTCTATATCTCATATGGTGTCTTTTGAACCGTTTTAGACAGAACACGGTTAAGTGTAAAAGTTGTTGTTAATGGAGCATGTCCCCTGAAGGAGCCTGGAAGGTCTGCATGACTCATGAAGGATCAGACCATGTTCAACAAGGTCCGGTTCCTCCTTTTAGAAACACCATTCCATTGTGGTGTTCCAAGAGGAGTGAGTTGATATATTATCCTACACTCTTTTAGATGGTCATCAAATTGTTGGCTTAAGTATTCACTACCTCGATTTGATCGAAGGACTTTAATACTCTTTCCAAGTTAGTTTTGTACTTCATTCTTGAATTCCTTAAACTTTTCAAAGGATTCTGATTTGTGTTTAATAAGATATACAAACCCATATCTACTGAAATCATCAGTAAATGTAATGAAGTATTGAAAACCATCTCTAGCTAGTGTGTTTAAGGGTCCACATACATCACTATATATGAAGCCAAAAGATCACCAGCCCTTTCACATTATCTAGTGAATGCGGCTTTAGTCATCTTCCCCAATAAACAAGGCTCACATATTTCATATGATTCAAAATCAAATGAGTCCAAGAATCTATCTTTATGGAGTTTAGAGATGCGCTTCTCATTTATGTGGCCCAAACGACAATACCAGAGATAAGTTGGGTTCATATTATTTGATTTGAACCTCTTAGTATTTATGTTATAGATGGACATTTCGAGATCAAGGACATAAAGTCCATTACTCTATTGTGCACTACCATAAAAAATATCATTCAAATAAATAGAACAACTTTTGTCCTTTATTATAAAAGAAAAACCTTTCTTATCCAAACAAGAAATAAAAATGATATTCCTACTAATAGCAAGCAGTAAATAATAGTTCTCCAACTCAATAACAAGCCCAATGGATAAAGATAAAAAAATAAGTCCCTACGGCTAAAGCAGCAACTTTTGCTCCATTTCTAACTCACAGGTTGACTTCACCCTTAGCCAACGGTCTACTCCTTTTGAGATCCTGCACATTTACACAAATGTGAGACCCACATCTCGTATCTAATAACTAAGATACAGAAGTAGATAAATTGACTTCTATAACAAAAATACTTAAAGTGGAAGTCTCACTTCCTTTCTTCTTCTTAAGCTCCTCTAGGTACCTGCCGTAGTTCCTCTTCTAATGTCCGGTCTGACCACAGTGGAAGCACATACCTTCATTAGCCACTCAGCCTGCAGGTTTCAAACTGGAAGTGCTGGACTTGGATTTATCCTTGCCCTTGTCCTTCCATTTTTCCTTGGGCTTCTTGAGCTACTTTTTGCCCTTATTAATTTGGACCATCATAATGGTCTTTCCTTTATTTATATTCTACTCAGCAGCTCTTAACATGCTTAACAGCTCTGGCAGAGGTTTGTCAATTTCGTTCATAATTTATAACGAATTGACTGTAATTTTTCGACAACGACTGCAGGACTAAATCAATGGCCAACTCTTGACCCAAAGGGAAACCAAGCCTCTCTAGGTTCTCAATGTACCCAATTATTTCAAGCACATGAGTACCAACAGGGCTTCCTTTTACCAGTTTGCACTGAAACTATGCCTTTGAGACTTCTTACCTTTCATGCCTAACTTGCTCTTGATAGAGCCTTTTCAGGTGTACGATCATATCATATGCATCCATGTTCTCATTTTGCTTTTGAATCTCAGAGTTTATGGTGCTAAGCATAAGACAACCAACGTCCAAGGCATCATCTTGATGCTTTTTATAAGCATCCATTTAAGCTCTAGGGGCATTTGTAGCAGGTGGCTCAAGAATGGGCTACGCTAGAATATATAACTTATTTTCATGTTTGAGGACAATCCTCAGATTCTTGTACTAGTCTAGAGAGTTTGTTCCAGACAATTTGTCCTTCTCAAGGACGGATCACAATGACAAGTTATTTGAAGTGTTTGTTGCCATGGTAATCTATCAACAAAAATATGCAAAGTATAAGTATCATGCCATAAACATATTTAATAAGGTCTTTAATTAAATATACCTCCCACTATTTTATTCAAATCAATGACCCTCATCATTGACTCAAAAAATCCTATCGTAAGATTTCATAATGGGTGTGCTAAGATCCATATTTCACTTAACTTTGAGTCTGCTTTGACTGATCACCCAAAATTTAGTTATTTAGGTAGGAGATATTTTTCAATTATATTACATGCAACTCTTGGATAGTTGGGTGAATAACACTTATTCTAATCCATCTAATGGACTAAAGCCCAACTCTATGCCTCTAAGCCTTCAATCCTATTGAAATAGCCTAGTTAAGTCAGACCCAATGGTTGGAAATTGGATATTACCTTTATCCTATCGCGTCTCACAATATAGATAAAGGCATTTTACTTTGTCAGACCTACACTTAATCGATTCTAGCCTTGACGAGTGCCACACATTGGAAGTCATCACAAAATGAGTTAATATTTACTTTAAGGGTTTTTTTTAATTACTTGATCTCACCATTTGTTAAACTATCTAACATACCAAAAACATCCATGCATCTCACACATATAAAGCATAAAAGGAATGTGACATGGTTATGGCCCCTAACGTATTGATTCTCCCAAGCCAATGAGAGTAGCAAAAACTAAACCTAGTGAACGAACTAGCTTCACCAAGCGTCTCCCACTAATGTCCTCATATGATGCCATCTTCTTGCCTCGACACCAAGATTACATTACAAAGTATAAAGAAACCTCATTTTACATACGAGGGGAGTTAGATGAGAAGAGAATGTATAATCAGAATGTAAAGAGAAAGACATGACATGCAGACCGTATTTAAAATAACCTAAAAAGGCAAAAAGAGGACTAAGGCCATAACCATGCATCATGCACCACAAAGAACACAAAAGATCAAAACAATAATACATTCTTATCTTTGTGAAACATAAAAAGGATTTGAATTTCACACCTTCAAAAAACATATTACGCAGAGGTTGCACGAGGGTCCCGAAACCAAAAAATTTTGAATCATAAACAAGAGCTGAACCTTTTACGCCTCCTTGACTGCTAGGGTGTTAACACTTGAACCTCATAGCCGTGAGGACATAAACACTTCATGTTACGGGGAACCTTTGCGCTGCTATCCAGAAACAAGGTTTGCTTGACATCAATGCTTGATGCCGTCGTAGACCAAGAACAAGGTTTCTAGAACCCTTGCGCTGCTGTCTAGAAACAAGGTTTCCAAAACGCTTGCGATGCTGCGCTGTATATATCACATATACACCAGAAAACTTCGCACAACATACATGCATATAAATCGATTTTCACAGTCAACATATGAATATCTTCATGGTTTTGAAAACATCATCATGGTTTCGCATACAACATATCAAATAGATTTTGTTTTCACAAAAGATTCTTTTGATTTCTGAAATAACACATTAAACATCATATCTTTTACCAAAAAGAGAACAACTAATCATGCTATTTCATATAACACGTAAATAGAAAAGATTGAATCATGGTTTTGCAAGTGACTCTGATACCACTGTTGGGAAATTCGTGAATAAAAAAATAGTGGAAAAAGGATTCCCACTAAGGATCCATATGAAAAGATGTGAAAAGGAGAGCCATGAAACGTGATTTTTGAGTTTACCTATTGAAGCCAGACGAAAAATAATCGAGACAAGTCACTAGCACCGCAGCAATGATGATGCCTTTACATTGTCCACATAAACAGACTCACAAACGTCCAACGTCTGCAATCTTGGAGTCTCACGTCTCCTGCACAGTGCTAGCTGTGAAGAGAAGAGAAATCTGTCACTTTCTCACTCATTGTTTCTGTTTTGGGTGTGGCTAAGAACTTATGCTTCTTGACAGCCCCTTAATAGTACTATTTATAATAATGACTGCCTTATGCGAGTGAGTGTAATAGTAAGTTTAGCAGTGCAACCTTGGACTCATCTATTATGAGTCTGGCCCACGATAGAATCCTAATCTAACTTAGATTCTAATTGTTCCAACTTAATCTGTTCTATGTGTGTGACCCTGCAGATAGTCATGACGTTGGTAGTAATATTAAAATCTAATTTAATATTACAAGCAGTGAGCAGTACTAGCAACATATCACTGATACCTAAGTAATGAGAATGTCAGTGATTAGACATAACCTTTCCATGACTAGTGTTTCCGTATAGTTTAGTCCTTTTATCCAGATATCTAGATTGAACACAAGGCACAAAATGTGTCATCGTTGTATAGTTCAATCTTTCATTTCCTGATACTTGAGTAGACTTAGTAATAACAAATGAGATTAGTATCTCATATTAACTCATTTGAGCATGACCATGTATTTCGTAGTCTCACTAAATTAGGAGGCCCGAAGATATCGCTCTTATTATGTAAGGGAGACAAATCCTATCTTGGTCACTCACATCCTTTTGCATGATTCGCGGTATATCCAATAACTAATTTTATAATCACCTTGTTACAGATGATGTTGGATGGCATTAAAACATACAACTCTTCATGTAAGAATCGTAGTGATTTCAAGTCAAAGGACCATATACACCATTGTCACTTTGAGAATCGTTTATGACATTGATGTAACGATCCACACAACATTCTCATGGTAGGTCAGTCCAATACATCATTACTCTAATATATCTCCATGTGAAGACTTGATATCTCATATTCATGACCCGTGAGATGTGGCCATCAGTGTATGCACATACTAGTCTCAATGCATTCTTGTTGTCCTAATTAACAATAATACTTGTCTAGAGACATTTAAAAATAGTGTTCTAAATCTATCTAATAGGATCTCATGATCAAGTCATCCACTTGATATCCTATGGCATTAAACTTACTATTCTAAGGACTTTATTATGTTTATAATAAACAACACAATAAATGAAATGCCTTATGTATTAAATCAATAGCATAATCAATGTATGTAAGTACGGTCAAAATAAATTGGCCTCTAGGGCATACACATTAGTAGCATGTTTTAAGATTATGTTATTTATGTTATGTTTGATTGGTTTTGGTTTATGCATACTGAGAATTTTAGTTCTTACTCTTCTGTGTTGCCATGTAATTCCAAGTGAAAGTTCTTCAAAGAAAATGAAGAAAAAGGAAACTAAAGATTAGACTAGTTCTAGTTTTATGATTTATATTACAACTGTTATATCTATTTATACTTCTTTTGTAATGTAAAGAGTTATATAATACTTCAAGCTTTGCTGAGGCTAATGTTGTGTGTGTGTGTGTGTGTGTGTGTGTGTGTGTGTGTGTGTGTATGTGTATATATATATATATATATATATATATATATATATATATATATATGCATTTGCTATGAGTTCTATATTTTTCGCATTTTATATGGCTCTCTATAATGTTTCCAATGAACATTATGAATATATTTATCAGGTTAATGTTTATGTAATGACATTGTAATGTTGTTTATCTCTTTAAATGTTAATTATATCGAGATATTAGTATTAAGACGTTACATCATTCATATGACAATTACAACTATCTACACAATCGTAACATATCATAGCTAGTTCATTCATAAACTTGTTATAAGTACTGCACATATAACCTTCTACTATGAATAAACTTACTAACTTAGGATTTAGGATTCGCAATAGGCAATTGAGTCTTTACTCGATACCACTAGAATATTTACATTTCCTTACTCTATGTAAACATTCACTAAGCCAATCCATAACCATAAACTCACATATATTACTATCAATGATATCGAACAACCGCTCATATAATTGTAAAATATCATCAACATTAGGCAACTACCCATTTAATTGCCAAGGAAAAGGAAATGAAAATGTATCCAGTATGCTCGAGCGTATGAAGTGTTCGAGAATGATGATTATGAAATGCAATGTAATTATGTAAGTGTAGAATTATGTGTGTCATTTACATATTGCCCATTCTCTTTAAACTTGTAGTTAAGAAGAATGAATATTCAATCTACCTGGTAGTAAGTGCACTGGTTACTACTCATACTGGCGAGAGTACTGATAATAATATATTTTATTCATTTAATAATCCTCTCACTGGGCTTCTTAACTTTCAATTAGCCTTAATTAGGTTAATTTTTTCACATTTTATGATATTGGGCCTAATTGGATCATTGAAGGAATTATTGCATGAATTGACCTTAATTTGTCTATTTGGCAGCGTTTAGTAAATTAGCTATAATATGACTTACAAATATTTGATTGATGTGATTCTAGTCTTGTAGGAAATCTAAGACAATTCTCTACAAGTTTTATGAAGACCTCAAGAAAGGAATCACACGTTTGGATAATTTAAATTGAAGTGAAAGTAAGAGTCAGAATTCTAATCTTGATAGATTGACCTCTACACACTCATTAGCCCATTTCTTGAGTTATAAGAGCTTAATTGACACTAAACCAAGTGAAAGCTAAGATCCAAAATCAACAAGTTTCATGAGAACACAAGAACATATTCGGATGTCTAGTAGGTCATATTGGGCCTAAAATCAGAATAGAGGTGCTGTTACTAGAACCTGAATACTATGCAAACATTGTGTCATATCTTGGGCTGTAGGGGTCAGATTATGATGAAACTAGTGGAATTGGAAAGCTGAGACAAAATCCTTCAACTATCATGAAGACCACTTACGCAATAGGTGATGTTATGATAGAGTTATAATAATGTGAAGGCAACTGAATTTGTTGAGTGGGGGGACAAGTATGGTAATAATTTACCCACTCATCCACCCACTCATTAACAACTTTATTTTCATGTTCTACTCATCCATCCACTCATTAAACAACTCCTTTGTCATTTTGTACCCTTCATGCTCTATAAAAGGCACCATGGGTTACTCATTAGAATCATCTTAGTTTAGAGACCATGATCTTGTTCTTGTATTATTTGTTTCTCTTGTTGTAGTTTTCTTTTGTTCTAAATAGAAGTTATGTTCATCTTTTTTCTTCTTCTCTTTTTCTTTCTTCTTGTTCATGAGTAACTAATTCTCATTTTGCTTGGGTGAAAGAGTGAAGCTTTTGGTAATGAAATAAGGTTAGATTAATCTTTTTCTTATGCTTGAATAATATATTATCAAGTGATCATTATATGTGTTGTATTTTGCTTCCAATCAATTTAGAAACCTTCCTGGTAAAGTGGAGATCTTGATTTGTTGTGGACAAGAGATTGGCATAATGAATGCTTGAACTCATTTACAAGTGTTGGCGTTATTAACCCTCTTTGTAAAGTGGAGATCTTGATTTGTTGTAGATAAGATATTGGCACAATGAATACTTGAATCTATTTACAAGTGTTAGTGTGAGTAGATAATTAAAGGAACTATAATATAATTATATATAAAATCTTAAATGAACTTTGAATGCTGTATTTTCTGATTGGAAACTCTGATATGTGTGGATTCTAATTGAGTTATAAAAAGAATTAATCTTATCCTTAATTTACTTACCAGGAGTGAATCTCCTAACCCAAGCAAATCCTTTTTAATTGTGAACAAGTTTTATCACTTTTATCATTGTGACAAATCCTTTCTTTACCTCAAAGAATTTTTCTTTATCAATTCCTTGTGAATCGACCTTGGACTCCCGATAATTTGTTACTTGAGACAACCTGTACTTGGGTTTGCAACATATCAATTCGCATCAACTTTTTGGCACCGTTGCCGGGGACTTGATTTGCAGAATAAATTTATTGAGGTTTTCTTTCTTTAAGTAAACTTTGTCATCTGGTATATTCTTTCCCTACTCTTTTAATCTTTTAGTTGTATCATAATTAATGGCTGGTTTATACCTCTTACTTATTAATAATTAATGGCTGGTTTATACCACCTACTTATACATTTTCGTTCCTATTTTAAGTCACTTATTTATGCTTAATTGGTATCATGATTCAAATTCTGATCGTTTAGTTAAAACTAATCCTGGTACTTTATATATTGATCTGTTTGAATCACAATCACACACTTGACAAGACACAACTTTGCAGCAGCTATCAAAGAGGTACAAACCCTAAAGTGGTGTGGGCACAACTAGGCTTGAAGATTAGGAATTCTTTTCAACCTTTGCACTTATCTTCAATGGAGTTTGTGGTATTCTTCCATTTGTTTTCTTCTTTTCCTATGTGTAACTAAGTTCCCCTTGTTAGGGGGATGATGGATCTTGTTCTTTGACGATGTGAATTAATTTATGTGTTTAATTTAAGTTTCTATTTTATGATTTATGTGTTTATCTCTATTCTTAATGTTTTCCTAAACTTGATCAGTTTGGGAGTGATTTCTTAGGTTCATGTATGATTTGGAAAAATTTGCATGAACTTAGAATACGTGATAAACACCACAATTTCTGCAATCGCTGGGAATAAACGTTGTGGGTTGTGTGATCCTTCTTTTAATTCCCTCATTTTTTATAATCCTTCTTTATTTTGGGTTATGTTAAGTGATTGGTTAATTCTAAATAGTGTGAAGAGGATTGATATACCAAGGAATTGGATATTAATTAAAATTGAGAATTGATCGTAAATCATAAAATAGATTTTAATTAAATTACTATTTTAATTTTCATTAGAAAAGTTCAAGTAAAGTCTGAACCGTAACACTTTCTCATCATCATTTTCAACCTTTGTTTAAATGTTTTGGTTTACTTTATTTTATTATAATTATTTTCTTGTTATTATTTAGTTTTTATTATTACTTTTGTCAAATTCTTATCTTTCGATAGCTTAGATAGTGTTTAATTAACGAAATTAGTAATTGTCATTATAGTCCTTGTGGGATGATACTCTTTTCACTACTTTATTACTTTTGCGATTCAGTGCACTTGCCGATTTTCATAATAAGTTTTTGTTAAACTTAGGTTGATACGGTGAATTTTGTTACTTCAAGAATTCAATATCACAATAAAAGATAAGAAATGAGTCAAAAATGTTATTGCAGATCATTTGTCCAGATTTACAACAGGTTCACCTTTTGATATCACACCTATCAATGATTCTTTTCCCAATGAATTTTTATTTTCGGTCAATTCCATGCCTTGGTTTGCTAACATAGTCAATTTTCTTATAACAGGAAATATGCCACCTCAATGGACACATCAATACAGAAGGAAGTTTTTGACTGAGGTAAAAATTTTGTATTGGGATGACTTATATTTGTTCAAATATTGTCCTGATCAAATCATTCAGAGATGTGTACTTGACAGTGAGGTAAGTAGTGTTATTAAATTTTGTCACTTAGAAGCATGTGGAGGTCACTTTTCTTCAAAGAAAACAACTGTGAAAATATTGTAGTATAGATTTTATTGGCCCATTTTATTTAAAGACAACTATACCTTTTGTAAAAGTTGTGAAAACTGTCAAAAATTGGGTTCTATTTCTAAATGAGACGTGATGCCTCTAAACTCTTTCCTTGTCATTGAAATTTTTTATTGTTGGGGAATTGATTTCATGGGTCCATTTCCACCATCATTTGGATTTGTGTATATTTTAGTTGTGGTTGATTATGTCTCAAAATGGATTAAGGCGATTCCATGCTGACACAATGATCATAAAACTATTCTTAAATTTTTAAAAGAAAATGTCTTCAGTCTATTTGGAATCCCTCGAGCTATCATCAGTGATGGGGGAACACATTTTTGCAATAAACCATTTGAATCCTTAATGAAGAAATATGGCATTAGACACAAAATTGTCACCCCTTTATCACCCTCAAACAAGTGGACGAGTAGAATTAGCAAATAGGGAGATTAAACAAATTTTAGAAAAAATTGTTAACCCAAATCATAAAGATTGGTCTTTAAGATTAAACGATGCACTTTGGGCTTACCGTATTGCTTTCAAAACATCTTTAGGCATGTCACTCTATCGGTTAGTCTATGGAAAACCTTGTCACTTGCCTGTAGAACTGGAGTATAAAGCATTTTTGGGCCATTAAAGGTTTCAATCTAAACCTTGATGATGCATGCAAGTTACGCAAATTGTAATTAAATGAACTTGAGGAATTGAAAAATGATGCATATGAAAATTCAAAGATTTATAAAGCTAGAGCAAAAACTTTTCAAAGCAAATCAATTTTGAGGAAATCTTTTGAAATTGGTCAAAAAGTTCTGCTTTATAATTCTCATCTTCACATATTCACTGGAAAATTGAGATTTAGGTGGAGTGGACCTTTTGTTGTCAAACATGTGTATCCATATGGGACCATAGACATTGAGAACCCTAGGAATGGTAATGTATTTAAGGTCAATGGACAAAGACTCAAACCATTTCTGGAAACCCAAGTTGTTGAGGTGGAATCCATCTCCCTTTCTAATCCATGTTATGAGAAGAATTTCTTTTAATTTTGTTGCTTCTTTTTTGCAGTTCTTTGTGACCCATGTTAAGTGGCAGATAACGGTACTTTGTGACTCTCAAGTCAGTTTGTTTTGTAGTTTCTCATAATAATTGATTCATTCTCCTTGAAAACGGATGTCTTTCTCTCGAATTTAAGAAAATATTTTCCTTCTCTTCCTCAAAATGCTCTAACAAAAATCTACAAAGTAAGGTGTAAAAGATTGAGAATGTTAATGCACAAGGACATCTCAGAAGATATACGCCGGATAATTGAAGTAAAGGTCCGTTTAGCAGGTGAATCTTCAAATTCATTTGCCTCATACATGTCAGGTCTTAGTAAAAGTTTGTATTCTAAAAGGAGAAGAGTGAAAAGAATGCAAGTTTGTCACAAATGTGTGCGACAGAATTGTAACAAGCGATGTCGTTCTTTGGGGATGGTTTTCACAAACTGAGAAGATAAAATATACTTTATTAAGGATGGACTGAGTAAGGAGTCATTAGATGATATCTTATTGACTCTTGAGACACATTCTTATGGAGTTGTACATCGTAAACTTCTTAATTTGTGGAATCTCTTTAGGGACGAACATAAACATTACAATCATGGGAATTTGACTCTAAAAGACCCTGTTTGCCAATTTATAAGAAAATTGGATGGGAAGCTTATCCTCAACTCATAGAAGGCATTTAAGCCGTTACTGGATGTAAAACCAGAGGAAGATGTGAGCCACAATCACAACAACATGTATGTTATTATCTTGTTCATCGTAAAAAAAAATAGAGGGAGGGCGAAACTTCGATTGTACCTGGTCTTTAATTAGATCAGGAGCCCCAAGTGGATGCCCGTCCTGTCATAGACTTAGGAGGATACCTTCGCACGTCGGTCTGTAAATAAGGTTCGTGTGCCATGCTCCATAGAAAGCCACGTGCTACATTCCCAGTTCTTGGAACCTAGGCTCTATAGCGCTGTTGGACCGAAAGAGGAGTCTTGTCTTTGATGTGAACGTAAATAGCTACTGAGCATTTTCTTGTACTTAACTGTATAAGCTATAATGCGCTAGGTTAAGCTAAGGGTTTTGAGCACTCATGAATGCCATATTATGTGCTCTAACGAGTACACGGCTTCCTTGGGTGTAATTCTAGCCTAGGCAGAGATCTGAAGCCATGCCTTGTGAAGATGGACTGCACTCATGACACGCGGTATAAAGATATGCTATGACAACTGTACCGGTGACACACAGTATAAAGATATGTCATCTTTGTTGAATAAATGAGTGTGAGAGCCTAGTCTCCAGTTTTGGACTAGTTCCATCTCTCATTTTTTTTCAAAAAATACAAAATAAAAAAAAGGAAAAATGATAAAAAGAAAAAAATTAGTGTTTCTTAATTTCAAATTTTTCTAACAACAACCAGCCTACCCATATAGGTGCTATCATTACATTTTCCATTCTTTTCCTTATTTAAACACTTCATTTTCTTCATTTTCATTCAACACATAATCATTCAAAGGGAAGGTGAGTGTACAAATAGAGGGAGCTTCTGTTTATCGACTTATAAATATTTGTGTCTTTTGTGGATCAAGGTTTGGAAGGATAGAGAGTTTATAAGGGTAGCAAGTACTCTTGGAAAAGTGCTAACTGCGAGAAAAATTCATGTAGTATATGGGGGAGGTAGCTTTGGGTTTATGGGGGTTATATCAATCGCTACACATCTAGGAGGCAATCAAGTTTTAGGTATCATTCCTAAAGCTTTAACTGAAAGGAACATCATTGGAAAGACAATTAGGGAGGAACCACAAGTATCAACTATCCATGAACGATGGATAAAATGCCTGACAACTCTGATGCGTTCATTGCCTTACCAGGTGGCTATGGTACTTTAGAAGAAGTTTTTTAAATTGTCTCTTAAGCCCAACTGAACATCCACCATAAACCTATGAGTTTGTTGAATGTTAATAATTTCTTTGATGGTTTGTTATCTTTTCTTGACCATGCCATGGAACAGAATTTTATCACACCTTCGGCAAGACGACTCCTTGTCTCTGCTTCTACTATCAATGAGTTAATTGATAAATTACAAGTTTTTGTTTATGAACCTGATCTAGTAATAACTTAGATAGATTAGTCAGAAGGAAGCCGCAAGGAACGTGGATTTGATCTGACACTTCATCTATAACTTACCTTTACCTTTGGTTTTATTTATCGTACTTTGTTTCTGTTTAAATTTGTGTCAAATTTCTTTTTTCCATAAAAGCCATAATAGGTAATATCTTCCATCCTTTACTCATCTATATTTTAACATTTAGGACAATGTTGTGATCTGGTTGGGGGGAAGGATAGTTGACATAAAATGAAAAAAAAATAGGGTAGTATGTTTATTAGTATAGTTGTCAGCAACTTACTAACAGCAAAACCAATTAAGGATAGCAGAATAAGGAGTAAATTATGCCCTTGAGGTAAATTTACTCTTGAGACGCATCTAAATTGGTGGCAGAGTAAGGAGTAATTAGATAGATAACTATTTTGTGTTGATTTGTTGAAGTAACGAAGTTTTATCATTTGATTTCCTTTCAAAGATTCAAGTGAATGCACTCTTACATCCTTTAAAGCAATTAAAATTCAAGGATCATAGTATGAGTGAATAAATTATCTTCTTTTTTAAATTTCACATGCTTAGTTATGGATGTTGAATTGGTGGATTTAGAATAATAGATGTATGCCTTGTGAGATTTTGAGTCTATTGATGAATGGATTAAACATTTGTACCATTCTCTTCTTTCTTGTATGATTTTCACTCATGAAATTATTACTCTAGAACTTGTTTTAACTCTATTTGAGGCTACATTTTCACATGCATACATAAACATGATTGAGACATTTTTCTTGAAACTGTTACTTTAACCAAATAGTTAACCTTGCATATTTTCCTATGTTTAACCCCTTTGAGCTTATTTGACCATTCCTTGTTTTTAGCTCATTATATGCCTTAAAAAAATATGTTCTTATCCAACCTTAGGGAATAAGAGAGCATTGACATTGGATGAGTCCTTGAACAAGTGTGGGAGTGTGTGTGCAAAACGATTGTAGAAAAAGGAAAGAGTAGCCATCTTCTTAACAACAAAAACAAAAAAAAAGTGTAAAGAAAGGTCAACAAGGTACAAAGGAGAAGCGAAAAGAATATATAAAAGGAATTTGCATTAGGTAGAGTTGGGATGAACTTTCATACTTATTATTTGAACTCAACCCTAATGCTCTTTATTCTCTTTAGTATTTAACTTGTCATATCCATATTACCCCCTCCTTTACCTTGATCCCATTACAACCTTGAATAAAGTCCTCTTGATTTCTGTGTGCGTGTGTTTTGAGTAGTGGAGAAGTAGAAGATAAGCAAGCTTATGGTAGTGCAATTTTTCATGGGTTGAATTGAGTGAAATACTCACCTTTTAAACACTTGAGGGATTAAGAGTGAATCTTGTGAGGATCTATCATTCTTGACTCTGATTTTTAATTAAAGTTTCCTTGCGTGTTGGTTTGAGATGTGAAGAAATGTTACCTCATAAATGTTTTGATCCCTTGAATCTTTGGTTACTCTTCTTGCTTATAAATTTTTGCATTCTTGAATATCATTGAAAATTGAGTCTTTTAGAGTTTTTAGCTTTTGAGTTTGTGTTGTTTTTCCTTGTTCTTAACCTTCGGTCTTATGTATTTTGCCCGGGAGTGCAAAAGCTAAGTGTGAGGGAATTTGATAGTTATATATTTTATTCATTTAATAATCCTCTCACTGAGCTTCTTAATGTTCAATTGAGCTTAATTAAGATAGTGTTATCACATTTTATGATATTGAGCCTAATTGGATCATTGAATGAATTATTGCATGAATTGACCTTAATTTGTCTATTTGACAGCGATTAGTAAGTTGGCTATAATATGAGTTGCAAATATTTGATTGATGTAATTATGATCTTGTAGGAAATCTAAGACATTTCTCTACAAGTTTCATGAAGACCTCAAGAGAGGAATCACATATTTGGATAATTTAAATTGAAGTGAAAGCAAGAGTTAGAATTCTGATCTTGACATCTTGACCTTTACGCACTCATCAGCCTATTTCTTGACCTATAGGAGTTTAATTGAACCCAAACTAAGCCTAAACGAAATCTAAGACCCAAATATACAACTTTCATGAAGAACACAAGATCATATTCAGATGTCTAGTAGGTCATATTGGACCTAGAATTCAGAGCAGAGGTGCTATTGCTAGAACCTGAACACTATGCAAAGATTGGGCCATATCTTAGGCTGTAATGGTCAAATTGTGATGAAACATGTGGCATTGGAAATCTGAGATAAAACCCTTCAACTATCATGAAGACTATTTATGCAATAGGTGATGTTATGATAGAGTTATGGTCATGTGAAGACAAATGAATTGGTTGAGCGGGGAGACAAGTATGGCAATAATTTACCCACTCATCCACCCACTCATTAACAACTCTATTGTCATGTTTCACTCATCCACCCACTCATTAAACAACCCCCTTGTCATTTTGTACCCTTTATGCTCTATAAAAAGTTGCTCATTAGAATCATCTTGGTTTAGAGATCAATATCTTGTTCTTGTATTATTTGTTTCTCTTGTTGTAGTTTTCTTTTGTTCTAAATAGAAGTTATATTCATCTTCTTCTTCTTTTCTTTTTATTTCTTCTTGTTCATGAGTAGCTAATTCTCATTTTGCTTAGGTGAAAGGGTGAAACTTTTGGTGATGAAATAAGGTTAGATTAATCTCTTTCTTGTGCTTGAATGATATATTATCAAGTGATCATTATATGTATTGTATTTTGTTTCCAATCAATTTAGAAACTTTCCTTGTAAAGTGGAGATCTTGATTTGTTATAGATAAGAGATTGGCACAATGAATGCTTGAACCCATTTACAAGTGTTAACGTTATTAACTCTCATTGTAAAGTGGAGATCTTGATTTGTTGTAGACTAGAGATTGGCACAATAAATACTTGAACCCATTTACAAGTGCTGACGTTAGTAGATAATTAAAGGAAATATAATATAATTACATATATAATCTTAAATGAACTTTGAATGCTGTATTTTCTTATTAGAACCTCCATTATGTGTGGATTTTAATTGAGTTATAAAAAGAATTAATCTTGTCCATAATTTACTTACCAAGAGTGGATCTCCTAACCCAAACAAATCCTTTTTAATTGTGAACAAGTTTTATCACCTTTATCGTTGTGACAAATCCTTTCCTTACCTCAGAATTTGTCTTCATCAATTTCTTGTGGATCGACTTCGGACTCCCGATAATTTATTACTTGAGATAACCTGTACTTGGGTTTGCAACATATCAATTCGCATCAAGTACTGATTCTACTATATAAAATCTAGTAATCCTAGTACTTTGAGAAACTAGGGGTAAATCATCACTCAAAGAGCCTTTAGGACTTTCCCATTCTTTCGTTTGGTCACATGATTGTGCATATCATTAAAAATTACTCTACTTGGGAATTAGCAAGTAACAGGAAACTATGCGGTGTAACATCCCAAAAATTATCTATTTCACCACAAATAATTATTTTATAATATTTGTGATTTTTGTGAAATTTTATAGATTTTTCCGGAAACGTCAAATATTTTAATATATTCCTTGTTTTGCATGCACACTGAGCAGAGTCAGTGTAACACCTTCGAAAATTGTTCATTTCATCATGAATAGTCATTTCCCAATATTTGTGATTTTTTAAAATTTTTTCTGGAATTTTTCAAAAATATTGAATATTTTAATATATTCCTCGTTTTATGTGCACACTGAGCAGAGTCAGTGTAACACTCCAAAAATTGTTTGTTTCGTGACGAATAGTCATTTTCTAATATTTTTGATATTTGAAAATTTTTGTGAATTTTTCTGAAAATGTCGAATATTTTAGCATCTTCCTCGTTTTGCAGTACGCTCTATTATCCGATGGATAATTAATACTGGCTTGTGTACTGCAATAATTATCTATTGGGTAATAGCTTGTAATAAAATCCTAATTACCATATTATTTTAACTATTAAATCACATTATCTTATCCAAAGGTAATCTCCTTTATGTCTAATCAAATCCTCTTTATTAGAAAAAGCTACAAGCTTCTCAAGGAAGCTACTCACTCTTCTCTCTCCTCTCCCTCTCTCCCATGGCAGCAGCCCCATTTTGGAGCCCAAAATTGTGCTTCTCACTCTAATTCATTTCACTTCTCTAATTTCAAACCCAAAAAGTCATCACCTTTTCTTACTATCACTTTCTCTCTCTACCTTCATCTTTCTCTCATTTTCTCCTCCTTCTCTCTACACTCCACGGTACTGCACAATCTTCTTCTTCCACCATTATTGATTTATTTCAAGCAACCACTTTGCTTGAATCCATCCCTCCATTAAAGCTTTTCTCTTCTTGTTAAAATCACCAACAAAGGAAACAACTTTCCTTTTTCCCTTTTCTCTCCAAAACCACCAGCCACACACCACCATCATCCTCCATTTTTCTTTTGTTTGTTCCAAATAATCACATTTATTAAACCTTCTCAATACCATTAACCTTTTCTCTTTGGAAAACATCACTTGGTTCATTCATTTTCACCATTTTCATTTTTCTCCATCAAGCTTTAAAGTTGGAGACTTTGAGGTGAAAGTTCATAACTTTATCATCTTTCCATCCCATTTTCGTGATCCATGGTCACTATGGTGATCATGGATGCCCTTTTCAAGCTTTGATTGTGATTCTTGTGAGTTTGATGTTCTTAGGATTTCCTTGAAGGGTGGAATTCGAATTTCACTTGGAGCTTCAAGGGAGTTCCATTACTTATTTTCTCCTCTAGGCAAGAAGGAGATAATCCTCTTCAACCTCTCTTGGTAGTAGAAAACTTGATTTTGTGATTGGTTGTAAGAAACCCTTGCTAGGGTTACTCTCTTGTTGTATGAATTTTATGACTATGTGTTGTTTTTAATTTATTTGAATTGTTTGGTTAATTTAATATGTATATTGATGTGCTTGGATGGATTGGGAACTTGAATGGAAGCAAAATGACCCTTGCCCTTTTCTAAGAGGCTCACGGCCATGAACCCTAAGATATGGTGTTCTTGGTGAAAATTTGTAACAAGTTGGAGATATGATTAATTAAAAAGGATAACATGTAATTAATTGAATAAAAATTTGGGAATCCAAATCTTAGAGAGGCTCACGGCCTTTAGGGTTAATTATGGCCCAATTCATGTAACTTTATGCAACTATAACATTTAATTAATTAAGTGATTAAATAGTAATAATGAAGTGGAAAGAAATTAATTTGTTGACCTAAAAGGAATCTTTGGACCTAAGGAACTTAACAAAATAAGAGAACTCTTCTAGAGAAGAATTTCATTGAGAAATGCTAAATTAAAGTGAGACTTTGAGAATCATAAGACACTTAATTAAATAAGTTTTATTATGAATAAAGAGAATGACTAATGGAAATAGAGGAACAAGAATTAGGAGTGTAAGTGAAATTTTGAGATTCATAAGACACTTAATAACGAGAATGACTAAGTTTAAAGTAAGAAAGCTAATAATGAAAAGAATTTCATAAAAGACATTACATTGAAGTAGAACTTAACTAATTTGGATAATTAGGATTTATTTAGGATCTCATAAATTGGAATGAACCAAGAATGAAATTTTACTATAAAAACTTGGGGTAATTCTAATTAAAGAAAAAACAAGGCAGTGTGAGACCTTGAGACCCTTAGAATAATTTTCTAAGTATGTGTGCGAATAAATTTACAATAGAAACGTTAATTAATCAAGGGAATTCTTTTAGGGACGAACTTCGTAATAAATGCTACATTAAAGTGAGAATTCATAATAAACCTTGAAAGTGTATTATTTCATTTAAATACTGATAATATGATCTTGTAGGTCCATGTGAGGGACCAATGATGTGTTGATGCTACTTTGGCCAATTGAGGCATATTGTGGAATAATATGTAATGATAAACATACATGATATATGCATTAAGTCATCATGCATTGTGGAAGTATGATGGACTATTTGTCAAGGTTATATTGCCTAGGAGTTGAATCACACCTTAGTGCAGGTGCGAATAGACTAGTGTAGGTCCTGCTGTTGACCTTGGGGGTGTCAAGGCTTGGGTGTCTCACAGGGGACAATTGGTAGCCCCTCTGGGTTGTGAGACAAATCGATGCAAACACACTGACGATCCTGACCGAGACATTGTCCTATATCACGATCTTGTGGGAATGCCGCCGTATAAGGCCCTGTTGCAAAAAATTATTATTATTCTGGGAAGCACTTAATTGTAGGCTGACGAGATACTGGCATGTCTCCTTGATCATTCTCTCTGATGTTTGTGTCTAACTCCATGGAGTAGGATTTTGATATCGTGTACATGTGCATAGTGAGTCAATATATTACTTGGCATTTAAATTATATGATGATTGGAACTATTATCTTATCGATGATATAACTGCCTGAAATTGTTAAGTTGTTTAATACCTGCTTCTTGATATTGTTTATATTTCTTGTAATGCTATATGGGCGTCCTACACCATTTCTGTTTCTTGCAACCATAATTGGTAATAAAGTTGGATATCTCACCTCTTGCTTGCACCATTCTTGTTCTATGTGATATTTGGTTAAAGATTGTAGAGGGGACGAGATTGTCTTTCCTAGACTTTACTTAGTATTGACCTCCTGCTTTCAAGGATGTCGTTAAGAAGGGGTTCTATTAGTTTCGTTAGGATTGTTTTCATCGAGGGCGTCAATGCTTGGCGAGTCGACTGGGTCGGCGAGCGCATTCAGTATATGTGGGATCTGATCTTGACGATGAGGAGCACCCGCGATGGAGATCCCATACTGACCCTCACTACATCAATGCATCTGGAGTTTGCTCTGTCTATTCGGGAGTTGTAGGGTGATCCACTTCACACCCCTAAAGACGACGAGGATTCAATGGCATCGGTTGCTAGGGCACCTACTCGTGGGACTGCACTCTATCTTATTTTTGTATCTTCAGGTGACCCGGGGGAGGATCCCGAGGTGGATCCGATGGAGTGCCCAACTCCTTAGACGTGAATGTCTTTATGGGTAGTTTATGTTTCCTTCTGCACTACTTATATTAAAGTGTAATTTGAGTATAACTGCATTGTGAAGTCTGACTTGATGTATTTTAATTTGAGCGGTATGTGAAATGCGCCGCACTATGTATGCTTTAAATTAATTATCTAGCCCCATGAACTGTATCTTGATTTTGGCCTATTGAATTACATGTGCTAATGATGGCTTATGTATTATTTCATCCGTGGGTCATATTTTCTGTTTATGCACAATGGTTTAATTTGGGTAAATATTATTGTGAAAGTTGTAGCACGCCTAAATTTAGTATCCATGGTATAATGACGATTGTGTCATGTTTCTTAAATCGAGGGGTGTTACATTAGGTGGTATCAGAGCTCAGTTCATCCTGTTGAGCCGGGGTATGGACTGACTATGCTTAGGCATGTTAGAAGTTTCTTTGTATGTTGTGCACTTCCTTGTCTCTTAATAAAGATGTTTCAGAAAGGAAGGCATGGCTTGCCATAGGTTGAATGTCGGTAGCTACTGTTGCATAGTTACATGATATTGAGTATTGGCCCACTCAATATGTAGTGTTCTATGTGGACAGGAAACTATGACTTCACCTAGGCATATTAGGCGAATAGAAGTTCTTTTAGTAAGAAGCTCAGCTGGTATGACTGAGCTTGTCTAGGGTTTACTTACATTTATACCCTTGTTGTGTTACCTCTAGAATTGTTTGAGCCAATGGGTTAGAAATGGGTAGTTAAATAGGACTTTTAAGGTTTATGAACTGAAGCATCCAAGACGTTTTGGAGAACTGAATTCTCTTGGGAGAAGAATATCTGGCATAAGTATGATTCGAGGAGCTGCCTGGAAGTTAAAGATTTGCGGAAGATCGCGCCATAGAAAGCTGGATGAAGGAGCTCAAGTTAGAATCTTTTGGCTTTGATGATTTGGTTTGTCTTGCTGTGTTGTGTGTCTTTTGTGTTTGGTTTCTAAAAGGAGACAATGTTGTTTGAAATGGTTACTTCTTATTTCCATTGTACTTGACTATTTGTTTTCGAAGGAAAGGCAATGGCTCGCAGTAGATGTACGCGTAGGAATGTGGAACGCAACAACAAAGGGATGGATGCGACTATGGAAGCAATGTGGGGAATGGCTGAAGCAACAGTACAACGGAATCTGAGGACCGTAAAGCAACAGGAGTTAGAAGTCGAGGTTCAGAATTTGTTAGGAGAACGTCAGTTTTGGAGTAACTCTGAACTACCTAAGTTGCGAAAAAAGAATAATAGAATGATCAATTAGATCAAGCGGAAATTGTACTCGCGACCACTAGGGAATCAACGACGACAGAAACCAACTAGGGGTAATGCTAGTGGTGGCAGACCTAGTCATCCCGTGACACTTTTATAGACGTGTAAGAAGTATGGAAAAGATCACTCAACGAGGGAATGTAAGATCAAGAGGGTAATATGCTTCAAGTGTGGAAAGGACCACTTAACAAAGGACTGTACGATCGAAGGAATAATTTGTTTCAAGTACGAAAAGTCAGGACATATGGCGAGAAATTATACCTTGCATAGGACAAAGCCTTCCGTCGGAGATGTATGCACCTTAAAATCTCACGAACAAGGGAAAGTTAATTCCTCCACCCAGACTGAAGACCAAAATAAAGAAGGAGACTGTGTTACAGTAGATAACCCTGTGATTCCATTGTATAATTCTGGGGATAACCCATTTCCTTGTGACATATGATTGTATGAGTCTATTAGGATCGTTTGTATCTTTGGCATCTTTTTACTAAGTTATTTCTATTTCTGCTACTAAGAACGTGTTGTTGGTAGCCTAGTTGTTTAAATTAATCTATGTCTGTTAAAGATTAAATCCTTCTGTTGATCTGATTTGTTTACTTCTTTTACAAATTAGATGTAATGTTAACAAAGGGATTGGTTATCTTTTAACCATATCCTATTGAAATATTCCAATGAAATTTTAAGAGTTCGTTTCTGGAATTGGGTTATCTGTGCATTCACTTCCTTTCGACCTGAATATTACTGTTCTCATTTGTAAGCCAACTTTCGTTACAAACTTGTTTAAACTATCCTATTGTTGTTAGAAATTGAAACCCTTTTGCCAATTTAGTTATTTGCTTTCTTTGTGAATAGGCTTGATCTCAGAAAGGGGATTGGTTGTTTTCTAACCATGACTCGTCATTCTGTTTCAATAGAAATTTAGTGTCTCTTGGGATAGAAATTTCCTAGATTTGAATTCCCGAAAACTCATTCTTAAGTTTTATTGGACCATATCATATTCTTCGCTGGACGGGTCCAGTGGTAGACCTAGTGACTTCCCTATCTTTTCCTTCTGACCGTTATAATGTTTCTAGTACACTTCGACTAAGGAAATGTATTCCTGAATTTGAGCCATAACAGTGCGCCGAATGCAACATGGTTAGAGAAGAACATACCCTATGTGACGTTTCTGTTAAGATCGAGGATAGATGGGTTAATGAATCAAATGAAGGAAGCTGATGTTTTCTCCAAGATCAAGGATAGATAACGTTTCCGTGTAACGAACACTTCGATAATATTCATCGATTACCTGAATAGAATCTATCTTTTCCTTGTTGATGACATTTTGATATGTACTTGAAGTTCGGAGGAACCACGCTGAACATCTAAGTATACCTTGTTGTTCTTCAAGTTCTGAGGAAGAAGAAAAAGTTATGCGTGAAGTTGTCCAAGTGCGAATTCTAGTTAGAGGCAATTCAACTTTCGGGTCACATGATCTCAAAGGAAGGAGTTGCTATGGATCTGTCAAAAATCGAAGCAGTTCTTTGATGAGAAGGACCGATGACCATAATAGAGATTCGTAGCCATATGGGATTAGTTGGTCAATACGGGAGACTCGTTGCAGAATTTTTCAATATGGCAAGACTTCACATCTAACTCATACGAGAGAGTCAAGTTTTGTATAGACCGATGCATACAGAGGAAATTTTTCAAGGGTTGAAGAAACACTCAACTACTTCACCAGTGATGATTCTGCCTAACCTCAACGAACCTTTTGAGATACTTATTGACGCTTTGTGTTAGAATTGGGAACGTGAGCTTGTGCGGATAGAAGGAGTAGTAGTAGCGCATGCTTCAAGACAACTGGAAGCATATGGGAAGAGTTACTCTACAAAAAAAAAAATTCAAAGTTAGCCGCTAGAATTGCGTTAAAGATCTAGAAACATTCTACAAAGGGCAATATCCGCATGTATTCTAAGATAGACTAAATTTCGAGGACAAAATTTCTCTTTCGAAGGGGAGAGTTGTAACATCCCGAAAATTATCTATTTCATCACAAATAATCATTTTATAATATTTGTGATTTTTTTGAAATTTTTTGAATTTTTTTGGAAACGTCGAATATTTTAATATATTTCTCATTTTACGTGCACACTGAGCAGAGTCAGTGTAACACCTCCAAAAATTGTTTATTTCATCATGAATAGTCATTTTTTAATATTTGTGATTTTTGAAAAATTTTCTAGAATTTTTTGAAAATGTCAAATATTTTAATATATTCCTCATTTTGCATGCACACTGAGAAGAGTCAGTGTAATACTTCAAAAATTATTTGTTTCATGAAGAATAGTCATTTTCTAATATTTGTGACTTTTGAGAATTTTTGTGGATTTTTCTGAAAATATCAAATATTTTAGTATCTTTCTGGTTTTGCGTGAGCGCTGAGCGGAGCCGAGAAAACGAAATGTTTTCCTTGATGCTGATAAACCTTGAACTGTGAAAGTGTCGACGGGGCATCTTACTAAACCTGAGGTCAGGCATAATTTACGAGGTTTGTATTTTTCGAGGTTTATCTGATAAATAAAATCTCTGT
This sequence comes from Ormosia semicastrata, assembly GCA_029884595.1. Classification (NCBI taxonomy): domain Eukaryota; kingdom Viridiplantae; phylum Streptophyta; class Magnoliopsida; order Fabales; family Fabaceae; genus Ormosia; species Ormosia semicastrata. The sequence continues at coordinate 34,011,523 of JAQQTO010000044.1, read as the reverse complement.
ACGCACTGTTAAATAAAATTTTGCAGTACGCTCTATTATCCGATGGATAATTAATACTGGCTTGTGTACTGCAACAATTATCCATTGGGTAATAGCTTGTAGTAAAATCCTAATTACCATATTATTTTAACTATTAAATCACATTATCTTATCCAAAGGTAATCTCCTTTATGTCTAATCAAATCCTCTTTTTGGAAAAAGCTACAAGCTTCTCAAGGAAGCTACTCACTCTTCTCTCTCCTCTCCCTCTCTCCCATGGTAGCAGCCCCATTTTGGAGCCCAAAATTGTGCTTCTCACTTTAATTCATTTCACTTCTCTAATTTCAAACCCAAAAAGTCATCACCTTTTTTTACTATCACTTTCTCTCTCTACCTTCATCCTTCTCTCATTTTCTCCTCCTTCTCTCTACACTCCACGGCTGCACCATCTTCTTCTTCCACCATTATTGATTTATTTCAAGCAACCACTTTGCTTGAATCCATCCCTTCATTGAAGATTTTCTCTTCTTGTTAAAATCACCAACAAATGAAACAACTTTCCTCTTTCCCTTTTCTCTCTAAAACCGCCAGCATCACACCACCATCATCCTCCATTTTTCTTTGGTTTGTTCCAAATAATCACATTTATTAAACCTTCTCATCACCATTAACCTTTTCTATTTGGAAAACATCACTTGGTTCATTTATTTTCACCATTTTCGTTTTTCTCCATCAAGCTTTAAAGTTGGAGACTTTGAGGTAAAAGTTCATAACTTTATCATCTTTCCATCCCATTTTCGTGATCCATGGTCACTATAGTGATCACGGATGCCCTTTTCAAGCTTTGATTGTGATTCTTGTGAGTTTGATGTTCTTAGGGTTTCCTTGAAGGTGGAATCCGAATTTCACTTGGAGCTTCAAGGGAGTTCCATTACTTCTTTTCTCCTCTAGGCAAGAGGGAGATAATCCTCTTCAACCTCTCTTGGTAGTAGGAAACTTGATTTTGTGATTGGTTGTGAGAAACCCTTGCTAGGGTTACTCTCTTGTTGTATGAATTTTATGACTATGTGTTGTTTTTAATTTGTTTGAATTGTTTAGTTGATTTAATATGTATATTGATGTGCTTGGATGGATTGGAAACTTGAATGGAAGCAAAATGGCCCTTGCCCTTTTCTAAGAGGCTCACGGCCATGATCCCTAAGATAGGGTGTTCTTGGTGAAAATTTGTAACAAGTTGGAGATATGATTAATTAAAAAGGATAACATGTAATTAATTGAATGAAAAATTAGGAATCCAAATCTTAGAAAGGCTCACGGCCTCTAGGGTTAATTATGGCCCAATTCATGTAACTTTATGCAAGTATAACATTTAATTAATTAAATGATTAAATAGTAATAATAAAGTGGAAAGAAATCAATTTGATGACCTAAAAGGAATCTTTGGACCTAAGGAACTTAACAAAATGAGAGAACTCCTCTAGAGAGGAATTTCATTGAGAAATGCCAAATTAAAGTGAGACTTTGAGAATCATAAGACACTTAATTAAATAAGTTTTATTATGAATAAAGAGAATGACTAATGGAATTAGAGGAACAAGAATTAGGAGTGTAAGTGAAATTTTGAGATTCATAAGACAATTAATAAAGAGAATGACTAAGTTTAAAGTAAGAAAGCTAATAATGAAAAGAATTTCATAAGAGACATTACATTGAAGTAGAACTTAACTAATTTGGATAATTAGGATTTATTTAGGATCTCATAAATTGGAATGAACCAAGAATGAAATTTTACCATAAAAACTTGGGGTAATTCTAATTAAAGAAAAAACAAGGGAGTGTGAGACCTTGAGACCCTTAGAATAATTTTCTAAGTATGTGTGCGAATAAATTTACAATAGAAACCTTAATTAATCAAGGGAATTCTTTTAGGGACGAACTTCATAATAAATGCTACATTAAAGTGAGAATTCATAATAAACCTTGAAAGTGTATTATTTCATTTAAATACTGATAATATGATCTTGTGGGTCCATGTGAGGGACCAATGATGTGTTGATGCTACTTTGGCCAATTGAGGCATATTGTGGAATAATATGTAATGATAAACATACATGATATATGCATTGTGGAAGTATGATGGACTATTTGTCAAGGCTATATTGCCTAGGAGTTGAATCACACCTTAGTGCTGGTGCGAATAGACTAGTGTAGGTCCTGCTATTGACCTTGGGGGTGTCGAGGCTCGGGCGTCTCACAGGGGACAGTTGGTAGCCCCTCTGGGTTGTGAGACAAATCGATGCAAACGCACTGACGATCCTGACCGAGACATTGTCCTATATCGCGATCTTGTGGGAATGCCGCTATATAAAGCCCTGTTGCGCAAAATTATTATTATTCTGGGAAGCACTTGATTGTAGGCTGACAAGATACTAGCATGTCTCCCTGATCATTCTCTCTGATGTTTGTGTCTTGCTCCATGGAGTAGGATTTTGATATCGTGTACATGTGCATAGTGAGTCAATATATTACTTGGCATTTAAATTATATGATGATTGGAACTGTTATCTTATCGACGATATAACTGCCTGAAATTGTTAAGTTGTTTGATACCTGCTTCTTGATATTGTTTATATTTCTTGTAATGCTATGTGGGCGTCCTACGCCGTTTCTGTTTCTTGCTGCCATAATTGGTAATGAAGTTGGATATCTCACCTCTTGCTTGCACCATTCTTGTTCTATGTGATATTTGGTTAAAGACTATAGAAGGGACGAGATTGTCTTTCTTAGACTTTACTTGGTATTGACCTCCTGCTTTCGAGGATGTCATCAAGAAGGGGTTCTATCGGTTTCGTTAGGATTGTGTTCATCGAGGGCGTTAATGCTTGGCGAGTCGACTGGGTTGGCGAGCGCATTCGGTATGTTTGGGATCTGATCTTGACGGTGAGGAGGACCCGCAATGGAGATCCCGTACTGACCCTCACTACATCAGTGCGTCTGGAGTTTGCTCTGCCTATTCGGGAGCTATAAGGTGATCCGCTTCACACCCCTAGAGACGACGAGGATTCGATGGCATCATTTGCTAGGGCACCTACTCGTGGGACTGCACTCTATCTTGTTTTTGTATCTTCAGGTGACCCGGGGGAGGATCCTGAGGTGGATCCGATGAGGTGCCCAACTCCTTAGACGTGAATGTCTTTATGGGTAGTTTATGTTTCCTTTTGCACTACTTATATTAAAGTGTAATTTGAGTATAACTGCATTGTGAAGTCTGACTTGATATATTTTAATTTGAGCGGTATATGAAATGCGCCGCGCTATGTATGCTTTAAATTAATTATCTAGTCCCATGAACTGTATCTTGATTTTGGCCTGTTGAATTATATGTGCCAATGATGGCTTATGTATTATTTTATCTGTGGGTCATATTTTCTGTATATGCACAATGGTTTAATTTGGGTAAATATTATTGTGAAAGTTATAGCACGTCAAAATTTAGTATCCATGGTATAATGACGATTGTGCCGCATTTATTAAATCGAGGGGTGTTACATGTGGCATTATTTTAACTCATACAAAATCCCCACATTAACTCATCACATGATTATCTCTAATCAAGTGAAGAACTAAACTCTAGTAAACATGTACTCTCAGCTCACTTGTAACTCATAAAGGAGCATATTCTATGTTTCTAGTTAAGTAATCATACTTATGATACTTGTATCTAGCTTGCCTTATTATCACATCACAAGTGGTAACCAATGCCACCCTAGTGTACTCAAGGTCCTAGATACCTACTTTAGGCAATTCCTAACTTATGGAATGTTTAAAAACTGGAACTTCTATAATATCCCCATACTAAGTCCATTCATGCATCGCTAACTCCACTTTCTTTCTTAGGAGCAACTCATGCACTATGACAAGTGGCTATTGCCAACTAAACTCAACTTACTTGTATCTAGTATACCCTATCCTCATCACCTCATATGTGATATTAAATGCAACTCTATGTTGCCTAAGGAACTAGATACCTACCTATGGTAACCTATAACTATTGGACGCTTAAGGTCACTTACTTTATCATATATACAACATAATTATTTTCTCTATGAAATACCCCTACTAATGTCTCAACACACTCTACAAGGCATATATAAGGGATCCAAGCAAGTAGGGAACTCCAATTTCCTATAAAAACTATCCTAGGAGAAACCACTCTGTGCACCTAGAAAGGCTGACTTTCATGAATGTGCCAAATGTACATCCAAACTTCAAAAATTATGATATTTATAGGCAAATAACTTTATCTCATATTTTTCAAATGAAAGAAACCTCACTTAATTTGACTTAGTATAGCTAAAGTTATGCAACAAAAGGCAGAGGCTGAAACAGGTAGCTAGCTATTTTTACTAGAATCTGACCTTACTTTAAATTGAAACTAGGAATGCATAAAGAGTGCAAAATTTTGAAAATTTTACCACTTATAGCCTTACATGTTAGCTTCAAAATGCCACTGGTCTCATGTATTTTACACCTCAGAGTAAGAAGTTACACAATTTGGTTTACTAAGTGTTAGTCTACCTATATCTGCAGAATTTGACTTCACTTCAAACTGAAATTGGTGCTACTTGGTTGTACTACATGAAGCCTTGTATCTTAGCTTTCAAATGAAACAAGTAGTAGGTCATTTCGATGACTACAACTCATGTTATGCTACAAACACTACAAGCTGTCAGGATGCCCTACTCTGCTAGTCTTTAGGCGCCCAAACTCTGGCGCCTAGGTGCCAGAACACCAGAATGCATTCTGCAGAAGCATGTTCTACATAATCTTAGTTTCCATCCAAGTTCTACCCCTCAAGATCAATTCCTAGATGATTTCTATCATCATTCAAGGTCTCTAATTATGTTGTAACTCACATGCAACCTCTTAACTCTCTCAAACATGGATAAAAGATTCAATCACACACCTAGAAACCTATTTCTCAAACTCACAACTCAAGTGAAACCAATGGATTCTAGTGGATCAAAACTAATAACCATGCTTTAAACAAGCTATTAACAAACTCACTTCAACTATAAAAGCAAGAATCAAGCCTCAACATTCACTAACATCACTCAAACCCATTTTCCCTCATCAAGCTTAACCAAGAAACAAGATGAAGATGAGTAGGAAAAAGATGAATTAAAGCACCCCCTACCTTTTGTATACAAGGTGATCTTCAAGCTTTGGAGTCCTCTTTTATCTTCCTCTTCTTTCCCCTCTTTTTTCTCCTCCATTTCCCTTCTTTCTTTCTCTCCTTTTTCTTTCTTTTCTTTCTCTATTTCTATTGGTCCTTCCAGCCGTGGAAATGAAGAGAAATTAAGAAGGAAAGTCAAACTTTTCTACTTATAGGATAGGAACAAGGCACTTAAGTTTCTGTGCTAAAACTTATATATCTTAGGAATACTTTGATCTTACAAAAATAAGTTTCCTAACTTCCTTAAGTATTATAAAAAATTTTAGGATTCATTTCAATCATATTCTCATAATTTCCATAAACTCCCATATATCTACTAAGTCAATCCAATATTAAAACACTCAACCAGTGTACTTAAAAATACCAAACTAATTCAGTTTATCTTGAAACTTTAACTACATCATAAACTACTTATTTGTGACTAAGAAATAAATTCTCTCGATTTATGTCCCTCAACTTAGCAATTTATGCTACTACCTGAGTCATTTTAAGCTACTTTTCACTTTATGTGTTACGGTAAAGTGCCTAAACTAACTCAGTTTGTCACAAAACTATACAGGCATGTCAAGCAAGTATTAGGATACCTCTATCACCATATACAAGCCTAACATGTTATTGATAGTGTTACAATATATCCAATAATATGTTATATAAGTTGTATTAAATTAATATTGGATTTGACTCCATTTAAATAAAAATGTGCAAAGTGTTCTTTGCTGCATCCTATATAGAGCATATCTATTAGTAATTGATAAATGTCTTATTTGGATATGTCTATAAAAGTCTTATATGCATGTTAGACTAACTAGAGTTATACATTTATGAATTATGCATATGAAGATGTTGAATTATGAATTTGGATTAACTATGTTTGTTTAAGTGATCAATACTATGTAGGATAATCCAAGTATCAAGAGTGAGCATTGCAACAAAAAAGCAAAAGATCACAATTATGCTCAACTCAAGAAGAGTGAGAATGATAAAATGTTCTAAGCATTTACAAGATTTGAAGAGAAGAAAATTTTGGAAGCTTGGATTATATCAAGAAGCCTAAGGACTAGAATTGATATATTTTCCTTTTAGGTTTTCTCCTATGTAAAGATAGAGGTTTTACAAGAAAAGAGCTCAAATATGTTTTTAAATCTTTACAAATGGTTATTACATGCTAAAATGCCCAACAAACATGTTTTGAAAAGCTAGTCATGCTGGTAGTTCAAAACTATGAAGAATAGTCAAGTTTGAGTTTTGAAAAATTAACCTTTAGTTACTCTTTTGATCATAACTTTCAAAATACTTTGAGTTTTGTTCTGAAACCTATTTCATTTGAAAATAGACTCAAATATCTTTCTAATGAGTAGTCATTTGCTTTAAAATGGATGAGAAATGAAGTTATGATCATTTAAAATCAGTTTTTGAAACCAGAGTACAATAATCAATTACGACTGCTCACAGAAGCTTGGTAATCGATTACCAAAGTCAGGTAATTGATTACCACACGCCCAGAAAACCCAGAACACTTTTTTAAAGCTTAGTAATTGATTACCATAAGCCCAAAAGCGCTCCCAACAACTAGTTTTCATAAAAAAATCATTTCTAAGCATTACTAATGACTATTTAATCACTTGGGCTCTATAAATAAGTATAGATTGAAGCATTTATAACTTAAGAAACTCTAGAACAGTTGATTTGATCCTTAAATCATCAAAATCATATTTTGAACTCTTTATTGCAAAATCCTTCTATTCCTTTGTTCTTTATAAGTTGTATATATACTCTTATGAGAGTTTCTAATCTTTCTCTTCATCTTAAAATCATTGTAAGATGGTGAGGTATTCCTCAAGAGAGAAAAGGGTGAGGTATCCCAAAGGTATTGTGAGTGCTTTTGAATGTAAAGGTTTTTCAAGCACCTGTGAAGCTTGAAGAGTTGGAGGCTCTAACATAAGGGTAGAAGATCCCGTGATGTGAGGAGTGCTCTTGTTTGTACAAAGGTTTTCCTAGCACTCGTGAAGTCTAGGAGATGATGAAAAAAATCTTAAGTTAAGCTTGGAGAATGAATGTAGGCCACAAGTGGTTGGTGGCTGAACCATGATAAATTCTTAAGTTTGATTCTCTCTTCCCTGCACTCTTTATATTCTATATTAACTTAATTTATGCATGTTTTGCTGCATTTCTTTGAGTGCTTCAAAATGCTTAATTTTTTAATGTTGTTTTAAAATTTGTGATAACCCAATTCACCTCCTTCTTGGGTGATGGTTGTCATGACTAACAATATCACCTAAGCTCTGCTCAACCTCAGCACTTAAAGAGAAAAGGAGAATATATCCTCGAGCCATTTCTACTAAACAGTGATTCACCTGATAAACATTGAGATATACTGACTCAGAAGGAACATCTCTAGAAGGTAAGTCAGACATGAAAACAAGGATTTTATTTGAACAGTTTAGTATTATATAGTTGGAAGACAACCAATCTATACTAAGAATGACATCAATATCCATAAGATGTAAACAAATAAGATTTACAAAGAAAATCATATTCTTTACTTTTATACAACAATCAAGACACTCTTTTGAAGTTGTAACTAGTTTTCCTGTGGGGGTGGATACAAATAAGTTATATGAAAGTTCTGTCATAGGTAAATCCAACACTTTCTCACAATCATAAGAAACAAAGGAGTGGGATGCTCCTAAATCATAATAATAGTTAAAAGACGATTATGTATTATACATTTACCTTAGATCAGATTGGGAGATTGAGTCACCTCCTCTCCACTTCGAGTGTAAACTTTCCCCTTAACTTGCAATCTCGGATTGGGCATGATATTCTGCTTCTGTGGGCAATCCTTGACAAAGTATTCTGGTTGTTCACATGTGAAGGACACAAATTTTCCCACCAAGCAAGGTCTATCACCATGTTGTTTCTCACATCTAGAACATTTAGACCCCTTTGAGTCCTTCTGCACTTACTTACCCTTTTCTTTCTTTTTGAATTTCTCATCCATTTTCTTTTTCTTTGATGGTAAGGTTTGTTCTAACTGAGGTTTTCCATCCAAGTCTTCAACAATCCTACATTTGTTCACCATAGTCAGGAAGTCCTGAATTTCCAAAAGTCGAATAGCCTTCCTAATATAATCTCTCAGTCCCTCTTCAAATTTAATACATTTCCATTGTTCGTCTGGATTAAATCTAAAGTAGGAGGAGAATCTTGACAGCTCATCAAACTTGGCCACATACTGACCAACAGACATCTCACCTTGCTCCAACTTTAGGAACTCCATTTCCTTGGCATTTTGTAAACTCTTAGGGAAGTATTTGTCCATGAAAGAAGTCCTAAACACATCCTAAGTAAAAAGAGTGCTTGATGCCTCAAGCAATCTCTTGGCACCTTTCCACTAACTTTTTGCTTCTCCTCTTAGCATACAAGAAGTGAAAGAAACCTTCTGTTCATCAGAGCAAATCATTACCTTAAGGATTTTCTCCATCTCACTAATCCATTCCCCCACCTTCACTGGGTTGTACTCTCCTCTGAAGGGTAGAGGGTTTGCCTTTATAAACTCTAAAAGTTCTTAGAAATTTTGATTCCTTCCTACTTGTACTTCCTGTGCTAGTTGTACAGGTGGTGGTGTTGGTTGCTGAGGTGGATTAGCCTCCATCCTCTTAAGCATTCTTGCAATTAAAGCATATTGCTCTTTCATAGCAGTTGCAGTAATAGCAAACTGCTCCCTCATCGCTGCTGCAATAGCCATGCATGCTTCAGCCATATCAGCTGAACCCACTAGAACAAGTTCTGCTTCCCTTAGTCCACCTTGGTGATGCCATAGTTTCTTGTATACACAGAATAATATATATTGAGTTGATCAGTTTCAATATCATGTAACAGTGTGACAGTAGCTAAAAACAATCATACCAAAGGCAAGTCATGCAATTCTAACACATACCTCACTAATCAGACAAGAAAAGCACAACATACTACAAGAATTTCAAGAATATACTTAAGCATAGTTAATCCATACCCTGGCTCAACAGGATGAACTGCTCTGATACCATAATATAACACCTTAACTCTAGATATCATAGTATATTCGTAATATACACAAGTAAACAGAGTTAAGCAAGTTACTTCAATTTGAAAGACAATAAAACATAAAGCATAATAGCGTATATGTCATTATGGAGAGCCTTAAAGGAATAAAGATACATGTTTATACAATATTAGCCTCGAAAGGGCAAATCATTTACATAATATCTTTGTACATCTCAAAGAAAATAGAAACATAATACAAGCTTTGACAAAAAAAAACTAGCTATCTAGTCCATTTGTTTCTATCTATTTCCCTTTGAAGGATCTTGACCTGAATTTACATGAAAACAAAAATGGGGTGAGAATTCACAATCCTTAGTATAAGTATTCCAAAACCAATCATTTATAACATTTTAAATACAAAATTAACAAATATGATGTAATACATGTTTTAAAAGCTCTTCCATGACTCATCTTTAGTAACTAAAGAAGCCAAGCTATAATAAACATTCATAAATCAATAAAGAATCAAGCTAATAAACTACCATGGTCCAATAAGGAAACCAAGATGAATAACTACCATGGTCCAATAAGGAGCCAAGCTAATTTCATTACCATGGCTCATTAAAGAACCAAACTCATTTTGTTACCATGGCTCAATAAAGAACCAAGCTATTGCTTTTTTTCATAGTTCCTCAAGGAAACTAAGCTCATACTATCGATAGTTCATCGAAGGAAACTAAGCTTACTTAATTAGTATAATGTCCATCACATATGATACCCTCCTAAGGCATTCCATTACTCTTGGAAGCCCAAAGGTCTATACTTTCCCATATATGCAAGGTGGTCATTTCCTCTATGAAATACCCCTACTAGTGTCTCTACACACTTTAAAAAGCATATATAAAGGATCTTGACAAGAAGGGAACCTCAACTTATCAAAATAAAAGTCCTAGAATTTCATGGACATGGCGCCTAGGTACCAGTCTCCAACACCTAGGTGCTGACATGACAAAAACTCTGCCCTGGTTTTCCCTATAGCTGGTGCTTAGGCGCCCAACACTGGCGCCTAGGCGCCAGGCTCGTAGCATTATGCTGATATGGTTCTGGATAGTGGGCACCTAGGTGCCAGACTCGCAACCTACTGTTGTCCTGATTCTGGTCAGTGGGAGCCTAGGCGCCAATGCACCATAAACAAATTTCTTGTTCCATTGATTTCCAAACCAGTTTCCAACCTTTCATTCATAGGTTCTAATTTGTTTTTCCAACCTAAAAATGGTCTCTAAGCATGTTGAAATCCTCGTCCAAAGTCTCAACTCATTTAGCATGGATTTCATGAACAATAACAACGCCTTCCATACCCATTTTACAACTACCAACACAGGTAGTCAAATGGGGGTTTCTAATTTCACAAACAACAACCATGCATAGATTAAGCCAAAAGCAAACCAAATTCAGCCCTAGGAAACAAAACTCAATCAAAGGAACCATATCTACCTCAAAAACTCATTTTTCTAACTCACACAACTAAGCATGAAATCAACAAGTTGATGAAACAAAAAATGAGGTTAAGCAAGCAAGCATCCCTACCTCACTTGGTGTAGATGATCCTTAAACTTTGGCTTTTCCTTTTGCCTTCCTCTTCTTTTCCTATTCTTCCTCCTTATTTCCTTCTTTTTCGTTCTATTTTTAGCTTGTGCTGCTATTGTTATTTTTTCAACCTTGAGAGAGTGAGTGAGATTGAGTGTGAAAAAGAAGAAATAGGCACAAAAGTCAAAGAGAAGGAAGTAGAACCATGAGTCACAAAGTGACTTAGATATTTGCTGGAAACTTTATATCTCTTAGAAATACTTTAATATTACTAAATCAAGTTTCCTAATTTCAATAGATATTATAGAATTTCCTAGGATTCATTTCAACCCTAGTTTTATCATTTCCACAAGTTTCCCCATATTAGTCAAATCAATTAGGTATTAAAACACTTACTTAGTGTACTCAAAAATATCAAATTAACTTAGTTTATCCTCAAACTTTGACTACATTACATTTCATACATTTATGACCTAGAAATAAATTCTCCATATTTATTTCCTTTAACTAAGCAATTTATGTCATTATCTAAGTTATTTTAAGCTACTTTTCACGTTCAGTATTGCAGTAAAGTGTCTAATCTAACTCAGAATATCATAAAACTAAACAAGCATGTCATATAAGTATTATGATACCTCTGTAACCATATACAAGTCTAACATGTCCGAAAGAGGATGTTACAACCTGCAACAAGCAAATACAGTTACCGTTTGAATAATCTAACAATTATATTTTCGAAGTCTATAAAAGGATTCAAGCTTGATGATCAGAAGGTTAATGAACTTTGATGCAAATATGACTAAGAACAACACGAATTAAACCTTCTCATCCGTACCTACTATTCTAAAATATGCAAAATATTTAGTAGGTGTATTGTTAACTTTAGTTAAGTGTTTGTATCCACTCTTAGAGTGTTTCTGAGTGCTACTCAGCTGAAACAAACACTTCTATTTCTACTTTGATTCTTGTTCTTCATGGGTGATCTTGTGAGTTGTGCAAGTTACTTCAAACTATGAAAGTGAGCTTGAAGAGGCTGTGAAAAGGAATACTTAGAGTTTATCCTGAAGAGACTGTTGTTAAAGAATACTTGGTTTAAAGCCTGAAGAGGCTTGGTTGTAAAAGAATACTTGTGATAGTGGAAAATCCTAGCTGTTGCTAGGTACTAGATGTAGCCCCACGTGGTTTACGGGTGAACCAATATAAATCCTGGTGTAAAGCTTCTCTTTCTTTGCTCTTTATTTGCTCATATCAGTTTTGTTAAAGTTTTCAAGTTAAAACTAAAATTTGCGAAAAATAGTTTTTGTTGAGAAATATAGTTTTAAGGAACTCACTGTGATATAAATAAGATCTAAGGTTTAAATTATGTTTTTCTAAGCTTCATAACTTAAAGGAATATCTTAAAGAGAAGTTGTATACTTAAATATACCAAACTAATTTATTTTTCAGTAGTGAGAAAGTTTTTCATACTCAACCATTAAACCTTCTCAAGAACCTTATCACTCTGGTCTGATAGTATATTTTGAACCTTCTCACTAATTTTGTAGTTTAGGTGTTAACCTTCTCACCTCTAAGTCTAATCAACTTGAGAAGGAAGTGAGAGGATTGATTTTTTCAGGATAAAAAGGGAACACAATTTAAACCTCCTTCTTGTGCTATTGCCAAGTTCAATTAGTATCAGAGCTCAGTCTCTGGGTTAAGCATAACTAATAGTGTGAGAGGATAAAGATCTTGAAAGAAATATGGCGCACCTACAAGGGAGAGGAAACTAGATACCAAAAGGTTCATCAACCAATAAACCACCAACCTTTGATGAAAGAGATTACTATTACTGGAAGGATAGAATGAGGTTCTTCATTGAATCTCAACATGTTGATTTATGGGGGATCATTGAAAATGGTCTCTATATCCTAATGACAAGATTTGATGATGGAATAGAAGTTGAGAAGCCTAGAGAATCTTGGACAGAAGATGAGAAGAATAGATATATTCTCAGCTCAAAGACAAAGTTCTTCCTAACCTATGCTTTGAGTAGAAATGAGTATGACAAGATTGCTAGATATCAAATAGCAAAAGAAATTTAGGACACACTTGTCATAACTCATGAAAAAAGAAATTAAGTCAAGGTGTCTAAGACTAACATGTTTGTACATCAATATAAAATATTCAAAATGAAGGAGCTTGAGACTATTGATGAAATGTTTGCAAGCTTCACTATCATAGTGAATGACCTTAAGTCTCTGGGAAAGGTTTACTCAAACTAGGAACACATGAGAAAGTTCCTGAGAAGCTTGCTTAAAGTTTGGAGACCAAAGGTGACAACTATCTAAGAAGCCAAAGATTTGTCAGTATTAAGGTCAGATGAGTTGTTAGGATCTTTGAAAATTCATTAACAAGAACTAGCTAAAATGGGAGAAGATGTGGCTAAGAAAGGAAATAACATTGCTTTTAAGTCCACTCACAAGAATGTCAAGCAACCTTCTCACCAATTTTCTCAAAGTTCTCTCAATTCAAGAGCAGAATTTGATGAAAAAAGTGATGATGATGATGAATTTGATGAGGATGAATTATCCTTCATTTCTAGGAATATTCACATGACGTGGAGAAGGAGAAGAAGGAAGAGAAAAGGGTTCCAACCAAGAAAGGGTTCCTAGAAAAGTGAGTATGGGAACCCCATTAAAGGATGATTGACATGTTTTAAATGTAAGAAATTAGGTCATTGTTTGTCCCTTAATAGGCCACAAGTGCACGGATCGAACAAGTATTACAATGAAAGAGTAGAGATCATTCCCACGAGGATAAGGATATTTCTAAAGTTAAATATCAACCAATAGCTTAAGTAATTCTATTCAAGAACATAAAAATAAGAAAAAGCATATAAATTAAAGACTGAAAAGTGATAAATTGAAATTAAAGATAATGGATAGAGATTAGGGAATCCTTCTTCATCTTCTACTTCAATTGCTAATATGCAACCCTCCAAATCAACATAAATGAATTGTTTAGTTAGCTTGAGAATATAGTTTAGTTAAAAGCCAATGTCTAGGTCAATTAACCATGCTTCAATTGCCCAACTCACTATGTTTCCATGAAAGTTAGATGCAAAATCCACTCATTAAGGTTATTCTCAAACACCTGCTATGCTTATATTTTTATCCCATTAGCGAATCAACTTATCCCCTCTATGAGAATGAAATAGAACATGCATCAACCATACATATGATCTCAAATCCAAATTCCTATGTCTAGGTTCATCAGATTTCAACAAATCACTTAAAAGTTTATCAGACAATCAAGAGCATTAAGAACCATATGATTGAATAAAACTAAACATATATATCAACTCAAAGAAGTACAAAATCAAAAATATTCATAAAAGGATCCAAAGTAATCCCTAATATAGTTGAGCTACTCAATGAACATGAAAATATGGATCAAAAACCATGCTCATGGAAGATGGAAGATGGAAGAGAGAAAAGAGAAAGGAGAAGGAATGAAGCTCATGGATATGATCTTTGATGCTTGAATCTCCTTCCATGAAGAAGATGGCCTCCAACCTTGCTTCCCTTAGCTTCCTTTCAACCTCAATATCAAACCCTAGTCGCTGCTTCTCTAAACTAAAAGCTCTTTTTTTCTCCAAAACTAATAAAAAAATATTTATAGGCTCAGAAAACAGAGTCACGCTGCAGCACCACATATATCACGTCGTGGAACGTTCAATTTAGGTCACTACGCCGTGGCATATGCTCCTTTGCCCTACGACATTCAAGCCTCAAGTCCTCTGTATTGATGCATGGGATGCACCACACCGCGACATTGACATGCCTGCGCCGTGACGTGAGCTACTGTTATGCAAACTTAACTTTCTCTTCCACTTTTGATCCAAATCCTCTGAATTTCAACTTGATTGGTGCCCTTCCTATATTAGAGAAAACACTAAGTCAATAAACATGGACTAAGCATTCTTTATAGTATATATATAGGGCACAAATAACTATATTTCATGGAGTTATCAGTCATATCATATCTGAATGTTTAATGCTGAAGAGGACACAAAAGAAGTCCTTAAAGAAGATAGGAGTGGTGGCAACATGCGAAGATCTAGATGACTCTTCAAGTGAAGAACAATAAGAGGAAGTTGCTAATCTTTGTTTGGTTGCAAGAGATCAAGATAGTGATGATGAGGTATCAGATACTGAACCTTCCCATCCTTCTTATAATGAACTTAAGACTGTTTTTTATAATCTCCTCTTCGATTCCAACATCTTATCTCAAAAGTTCATTTTCCTAAAAGCCAAATTAGTTAAGATGGAAAAAGAAAATGATTTATTGAAAAGAGACAATGTAGCTTTGAACAAATGAGTTGGATCCCTAGTTAGTTTAAGCATTGAGCTAATAGCTTAGCCTAAACTGAATAAGGTTGAATCTTCTCACCAACCTTCTCAGAAACTCTCTCATATGAAAGAAGAAAATATTTTGCTAAAAAGGAAGGTGGAAGACTTGACTAATGACCTAGTTAAGTTTATCGATGGTACTAATAATCTTGAGAAGCTTTTAGCAAGTCAAAGATATACCTTTAGTAAAACTAATCAAGGATACAAAGGGAGATCAAAACATAAATGGTATAAGAATTGTGCCAACTAAGAAGCCTAAGTTAGTATGTTTTTTATGTCACAAGGTTTGATGTCACAAGGTTAGACATAAAGCATCTAAATGCTTCTTCAAAAACAAACTACCAAAGGCAAACCCATCTAACATGAAAGGACCCAAGAAAGTTTGGGTACCTAAAACAATGATTCCTTCTCATGCAGATCTGCCTAGTAACAAAGAAAAATAAGGACAAATCGTACCCAAACAGTGGGTGTTCCAAACATATGACAGGGGAAAAAAGCAAGTTCCTATCATTAAAAAACAAAGATAGAAGTAATGTGACCTTTGGAGACAATAGCAAAGCAAAAATAAAAGGAATATGTAAAGTTGGTAAGAAAAACTCTACCACTATTGACAATGTATACTACATGAAAGGGTTAGAACACAACTTTCTTAGCATAAGTCAGAGTTGTGACAATGGCTATGAGGTGGTGTTTGAACTAACTAAGTGCATAGTTAGAGAAGCTAATAATGGCAAAGTCCTCTTTTCTGGAAATGGAGACAAAAATGTCTATAATATTAAGCTGGAAGACCTTAGTGATCAAAATGTTGAGTGTCTCATGTCTATGAGTTCTGAAAAATGGTTATGGCATAAGAAAGTTGTCCATGTCAATATGAAAACCATTTCAAAACTACTGAAACATGACCTTGTAAAAGGTTTGTCAAAAATCAAGTTTGATAAAGATATAGTATGTGAAGCTTGCCAAAGAGGCAAGTAAACAAACTCAAGTTTTCAGCCCAAGAATATTGTTACAACTCATAGACCTTTAGAACTCTTATATATTGATCTCTTTGGACCTACTAAGACTGCTAGTCTAGGATGTATGACTTTGTCTTAGTTGATGATTTCTCAATATTCACATGGATACTCTTTTTAAAACACAAGGATGATTCTTTTGAGGCCTTTAAAACTTTTTACAAATAAGTTCAAAATAAAAAAAAAGGTTTTTGCATTATTATCATAAGGAGTGATCATGGAGAAGAGTTTGAAAATGTTTATTTCAGAAACTTTTGTAAAGAAAATGGCATTGTTCATAATTTCTCTTATCTAAGAACTTCATAGTAGAATAGAGTTGTGGAAAGGAAAAATAGGACTTTGAAAGCAATGGATCGAAATCTCCTATGTGACACTAAGTTGCCAAAATATTTTTGGGCTGAGGCAGTTAGCACCTCTTGCTATGTTTTAAACAGAGTTTCCATAAGGCCAATATTAAAGAAAATACCACATGAATTGTGAAAAAGAAGAAAGCCCAACATATCATATTTTCATACTTTTGGATGTGAATGTTTTGAGCTGAACAACAAAGATCAATTAGGAAAGTTTGATTCAAAATTTGATAAATGCATCTTTCTTGGTTACTCTCATACTTCCAAAGCTTATAGAGTTTATAACTTGAGAACATTAGTTGTTGAAGACAATATGCATATTCTTTTTAATGAAGCTAACTCTCTTAATGAGATAAGAAAGCTAGCAGATCTGGATGATGAAATGGAGAAGCTCTCACTACATGAGAAAGGTGAGAAATATGATAAAAAGAAGGGTGGATCCAATGAAAGCAAAATGAGAGATCAGTCCAAGGATGAGAAAGTTGAAGCAGTAGATGAGAAAGTTGAGTTAGAAGCTAAGAAAGTTCATGAACCTTCTCACCAATCTTCTCTACTACTTAAAGACTGGAGACTGTACTCTTCTCACCTAATAGAGCAAATCATTGGTGACACCTCTGCTAGAGTAAGAACCAAATAATCATTTAGAAGGCTAGAACGCTTAAATCAGTTTCCTTTACAATCTCAAATTGAGCCTAAGAACATTGATGAAGTTCTTCAAGAAAAGTCTCAGATAGAAGCAATGCAAAAAGAGCTCAATTAGTTTTGAGAAAAATAAAGTTTGGTCTCTTGTGCTTGTACCCAAGGATCACTCACTTATTGGCATAGAATGGGTATTAAAAAACAAACTAGATGAGGATGGAAAAGTGGTAAGGAACAAGGCAAGGTTAATGGCTCAAGAGTATAATCAATAAGAAGGTATTGACTATAATGAAACATTTGCCCATGTAGCTAGATTAGAAGCAATAAGATACTCCTTGCCTATGCTACTTTTAAAGGCTTTATGTAACGCCCCTTTTTAAGGAGGGAACGTCACACCATGATTAAGAAACGGAAACAATACTGAATAAAATAAGACCCGATTCATTATAATATAGATAAGTCTGTTTAGTTATAATCGTGCAATGATTTGGCAAATTTTTTTTTGTTACGAAATAATAAAATAAAATGACAAACGTAGTTACATAAAAATAAATCATACATTTGAACGACATATATATATATATTTATATCATGTTCATTTAGTTACATCGTCAAATATACAAAAAGCAAAAACTTTACTTGCCCCAAAAGGTTATACATATACAACCCACCAAAAAGACAATATCAGACCCACAAAAGATTTACCGATAGCCATCAGCAGCTACCCACAGCATCGGCCCCTAAGGCGAATGAGAAGAATCCATAGTTGGATCCTCCTCAGGGTCTTCCTCGTCAGAGGAAACCCTTATCAGAGCCACTGAGTTATGAGCGGGGGCTCGTGTAGAGGATAAGAAAGAATCCTCTTGTGGGGAGTAATAACGCTCACCTGACATATCCCGTATGGGCAAACAAAATTCTAAATGCAAATGGACACTACAAGTAAAAATAGGCAGATCATAATGCCCCCAAGCTAGAGACACCGTCACATCTCCAAGGTAAATGCAACGATCTGTAGCCAGGTTGATATGCCAGCAGTCCGGACCTCCAAGGAAAGTCAGTCTCACATAACCTAAAAAGCCTCTTGGACGGGACGCCATGATCAAAACCAGCACTAGTCAAGGTCAGGCCAAAAGCCAGGGAACTCGTGTACTTCCCCCTCTTCATCGACGTCTTCGAGAAACATATAAATAGACAGAATAGCAGAAGATATAAAAAAGAGGTAAGACATCCTACGTTCATTACCAATTATGACAATAAAGAAACAGAATGGCGCAAGATGCCTATATAGCATATCAGAAATAATAATTAGCGTCAAGAAGTAAATAGTAAACAACTAAATAGTTCCAGGCAGTTATGACATTAATAGGGCAATAGTTTTAATAATCATATAAACAAATCCCAAATAATATGTAAACTCACTATGCACATGCTCCTAAAAAATCAAGATCCTACTCCATGGAGCTAGACACAAACATCGGAGAGAATGATTAGGAGACATGTCTGTAACTCGGCTGCCGAGGCCAACAAGTGCTAAAATTTCTCAATTTATCAATGTGCACATCATGGCATTGTACCAGACATTCTATACTAGATCGCAATATAGGACAGTATCTCGGTCCAGATTATCGGTGTGTTTGCATCAGTCTATCCCACGGCCTAGAAGAGCTACCAACAGACCATTGTGAGACACCCACACCCCGACGCCCCCAAGGTCAACAATGCGACCTACACTAGTCTATTCGCACCCGCACATAGGTGTTATTCAATCTCCTAGGTAACATGGCCTTAACAATAGTCCATCGGACTTTCACAATGCATGATGACACAATGCATATCCATATATATTCCACAATGATATACTTTTTCCACAGCATGCCACAATTTGGCCAAGTTAAATATCAACAGAATTTTGGCCCTACTCATGGACCCATAATATCACATTATCAAATTCTCAAATGAGACAATGCACTTTTTAAGGTTTATTATAAAGTGTTACATTAATTAAATGTTTCTCTTTCTCTAGAAGAATTCTCTTAATTAGTTAAGTTCTCTACTTAAATCGAATCATATTCGCTTAGAGTATTATTCTAAGATTCTTAAGTCTCACACTCACTCTTGTTCTTCCCTTAAGTTCAAAAATCGCTCTAGGTCACCAATTAAATCTCTTTCCATCACATTGTTAATTACTTAACACTTAATTACTAAATTCCCAAGGTTATCCAAAAATTACACACTTGGACCCAAAATGGCCCTAGAGGCTGTGAGCCTCCCTAAGAGGTATGAACCCAAATTTTTTCTTTGATCCATCAATTGTTATTCACTTGATTAATTATCTCTTCATCTTATTACAAAATTTCAATCATACACCCTCTATGGAAGGGCATGGCCGTGAGCCTCACCAAGGAAGGCAAGGAACCATTGCTTCCAATTCATGCTTCCAATCAAGAATCAATCCAAGATTAACAATATATACTAATACAACCAATAAACCACATAGAGCCAAAATCAATACAAGAATCATAAAAGAAAAACACACAACCAAGATAGTAACCCTGACATGGATTCTTTCACAACCAACACACAATACAAGTTTCCCACTACCAATAGAGGTTGAAGTGGATAGTCTTCCTCTTACCAAGAGAGAAAATAAGCAAGGAAACTCCCTTGAAGTCCCTTGTGAAATTTGGCCTCCACCTTTCAAGAAAACCCTAAGAACATCAAACTCACAAGAATCACAATCAAAGCTTGAAAAAGGCATCCATGATCACCAAAGTGACCATGGATCACGAAAATGACATGGAAAAATGAGAAAGCTATGAACTTTTACCTCAAAGTCTCCAACTTTAACGCTTGAAGGGGGAAAACGAAAATGGTGGATTTTGGTAGTGGTCACAAAAGAGAAAAATGTTCTAGGTGATGAGAAATGGTAGGAAATGAGGTTGGCTGAATGAAAAAGCTTGGATGGCCAACAATGGTGGTCTTGGTCGTGGAAGAGGAGGGAAAATGGAAAGGAAAAGTTAAGTTCTTTATAGGAGATTTTAGCAAGAAGACAAAAGCTTTAATGGAGAGATGGATTCAAGCAAGGTGATTGCTTGAAATCAAACAAAAATGGGGGAGGATGGGAGTGGTGCTGCTGTGGGGGAGGAGAAGAGAGAAGGAGGAGAAAATGGTTGGGAGAAAAGAGATGAGGGAAACGTAGAGAGAAAAGGTGATAGTAAAAATGATGGTAGCTTTTTGGAGTTTGAAAATTAGAAAAGGAAATGATAAATGAAAAGCCAATTTTTAACTCCCAAAGGTCTTATGGCCGTGTAGAGAAGAGAGAGAGAGAGAGAACAAAGCTTTCTTGAGAAGCTTGGTAGGAAGCTTCCTTGAGAAGCTTCACACGCTTCTCGATAAAATAAAAAGTGATGTTGTCTTATAAAGTGAACACTCTAGAAAAGATGATTCACACTCTACTAGAGCTATTATCTAGTGAACAAAAGTTATAGCTAATAAAATCAGTATTTATTATTCATCGGATAATTTCACAGTACAACGATTTCATTCATCAGATGAAATCTCAAAAAAATAAATCTCGTAAGCTGTGCCCAGCCTCAGGTTTAGTAAGATCCGCCATTGACGTTTTCACAGTTCAAGGTTTACCAGCCTCGTGAAAAATATTTCATTTTCTCGGCTCTGCTCAGCGTGCACGCAAAACGAAAAATATATTAAAATATTCAACGTTTCTGAAAAAATTCACAAAAATTCCTAAAAATCACAAATATTATAAAATAACTATTTATCATGAAACAAATAATTTTTTGAGTGTTACGTTGATTCTGCTTAGTGAGCACACAAAATGAGAAATATATTAAAATATTTAATATTTTCAGAAAAATCCAGAAAAAACTCCAAAAATCACAAATATTATAAAATGACTATTTGTGATGAAACAAATAATTTTTGGGGTATTACAACTCTCTCCTTCTAAAAAGAAATTTCATCCTCGAAATTTTCATACCTTAGAATAGTTGTGGGTGTTGCTCATTCATCTTGTCTTCCAACTCCCATGTTGCATCTCCGGTCGTTTCGTTCTAGATCACCTTTACTAATGAGATCTCTTTTCCTCTTAGTTGCTTTACTCTCCTATCTTCAATCCTTACAGGAGGTGCCTCATAGGTTAAGTTCTCTTTCAATTGTACTATGTCCGGTGCTATGATATAGCTTGGGTCAGGAATATACTTTCACAATTGCGATACATGAAAGACATTGTGAAGGTTTGAAAGAAAAGGTGGTAAGGATATTTGGTAAGCTACTGGACCTATCCGGCGAAGAATTTGGTAAGGTCCAAGGAATTTGGGAGTAAGTTTTCTAGATTTCAAAACTAGGCTGACCCCAGTCGTTGGCGTGACTTTCAAAAATACATGCTCGCCTTCCTCAAACTCAAGAGGCTTTCTTCTTTTGTCTGCATAGCTCTTCTGTCGACTTTGAGTTGTCCTCATCTTTTCCTGAATCATCTTTGCTTTCTTAGTCGTTTATTGTATAATATTAGGTCCGACAGTAAGGCGCTCTCCATCTTGGTACCAATACAAAGGTGTTCGGCACCGTCATCCATATAGAGCTTTATAGGGTGCCATCTCTATGCTTGAATGAAAATTGTTGTTGTAAGTGAACTCTAGCAATGGTAAAACTTCATCGCAACTTCCAGCTTGTTCCAAAGTGTAAGCTCTGAGCAAATCCTCCAATGATTGAATTATCCTTTCCGATTGACATCGATTTGAGGATGATAAGCGAAACTCAAACGTACTTTCGTTCCCAATGCTCCTTGTAAGCTCTACCAAAACTTTGATGTGAACCTTGGATCCCTATCAGAAATAATACTGGTAGGTACACCATGCAGCCTAACGATCTCACCAATATACAGTTGAGTCAACTTCTCCATGTTGTATCTTATGTTGATTAGTAAGAAATGTGCTGACTTCGTGAGTCGATAAAAAATTACCCATATTGAGTCGTAACCTTTTCTGGTCTTTGGTAATCTAACCATAAAGTCCATCGTAATATTATCCCACTTCCATTCGGGAATAGCTAGAGGTTACAACAGTCCTGACGGTCTTTGATGCTCAACCTTCACTTTGTGATAAACCAAACAAGACGACACACATCTGGCAATATCACTCTTCATTCCGTGCCACCAAAATAACCGTTTCAGGTCTTGATACATCTTGGTTATTCTCGGATGCATACTCAACTTGCTCGTGTGAGCATGTTCGAGGATATACTTTCTAAGTTCTTGATCCCTAGGTATACAAACTCTACCTCTGAATCTTAGGATTCCATCAGATCCTTCTTCTAAGGTTGTTACACTGCCTTGCTTCATTAGCTCCCTTTGTTCTTTTAAAAACTTATCAACTTTTTGCTTCTCTTGAATGTCTTCCATTAATTCGCTTAAAATTGTGACCATGTTCATACAAATCTTCCCCAGTGCCAGTTCCACAAAGGACCATACATCCCTAAATTGCTCTATCAAATCTTTTTCCTTGATCATCATAGCAGAGATACTGAGCATCTTCCTACTCAAAGCATCTGCCACGACGTTTGCCTTTCCAGGGTGATACAGAAGTCGAAAATCATATTCTTTCAGAAATTCCAACCACCTTCGCTGTCTCATATTTAACTCCTTTTGGTCATACAGGTACTTTATGTTACCAAGTGGCTTCCAGTACTCAAGAGGGGGGGTGAATTGAGTATAAAAACTTTTTCGCAAAACCTCTTTTTAATTAAAACAAATATCAAAAGCTTAATAAATAAATGCACAGAAAGAATGAGAAGAAGAAAAGAAGCAATAAAGAACAGCGTAAAATAAATGTGCAATAAAATAAATTGCATAAAATAAAGAGATTAGGGAAAAGAGAAGCGAGGCATAGTATTTATCCTGGTTCGACCACTAACCCACTTGTGGTCTACGTCCAGTCCTCGAAAGTCAAGATTTTTCACTAAGTATACAAGCTTCAATAGGTGCTTGCTACCGTTACAAATTAGAGCACTTTTCACACACAGGGACACTAAACCCTTGTGCCAAAGTTTCAGCCTGCAGGGATACCTCACCCTTATACAAACCTTGAGGGATACCTCACCCTCGATACAGATTATCAGAAAATAGAGATGAAGAGAAACTCTCAAACAGAGTATGTAATACAAGTTGAAGTGCTAATAGAGCTCTCACAGAAATATCTCAAAGTTTTTAAGCAAGAAGAGCGTAGAAAATAGTTTTCACAAAGACAGAGTAATCAGAAAATAGTTCAGAATAATGGGTAATGGAAAACGTGACCCAGGCTTGCTATTTATAGGGAAAACTAGGTTAATCAGCCGTTGGGTATAATTAATGTCATTTAAAAACAAATTTGAAAGCTGTCTATTTCCATTTTTGTAAACCAAGTTTCGTGTTTATTCGAATAAAGTGAAGGCTTATTCGAATAACACTGTTTCTGAAAAACTCATTCAAGATGGGTTATTCGAATAACCAACCTGTTATTCGAACAACTCTGTTAACACCAGAGTTTGTGAAAACGCACGTTTATTCGAATAACGACTCCTCTATTCGAATAACATGTTTTAAAAGAAGGGTTTTATTCGAATAACGTATGATCTATTCAAATAACTTACTCAAGGCTAAGTTCTGAAAACTTCATTTATTCGAATAAGAGACGGTTTATTCGAATAGCCATTTATAAAACAGATTTCTGAAAAGCCTTAATTATTCGAATAACGGGGTATTTATTCGAATAACATCTTTTTAGAAAACAAACCACGTGAGCATGGTTATTCGAATAAGCAAAGCTTTATTCGAATAACTCAGTTTAAAAAAGAGTTTCAAAAGGATGTTTTCAAGGATACTGAGTGTAAAACAATTTTCCTCTTTTCTTTCAAAAACAACGAGATATCAATGTGAGCTTCGTACAATAGATCCTAAGTCCTAATGCTAAACAAAATATAAACTCGGACTTGATCTATATATCATCTTCATTTATTCTTTCTGTTTGTTATCATCAAAAGAAGTCTTGATAGATGAGCATCAAACACATTCTCCCCCTTTTTGATGATGACAAACTATCAATAAGACTATCAAAGAGAAAAGCATTAGTGCATATAATTGGAATTCACAGAAGGTATAAAAGCTTACTCCCCTTCTTTAAATAAGAGGTAATATATATCAGATAAGTGCGCAGCTCCCCCTTTCAATTTGAATCCAATCCTATTTAAAAAATACCTGTCTTTTCTCAATTAAAGTCAAGTGATCAAATATTTCTCCCCCTTTTGTCATGAGCAAAAAGGAGGGGTAAGTCCCATAAACATATAGCAAAGTGTAGAAAAGGGAACAAATTCAAATCAATAGATCAACAAGAAATATCATTTATGCATTAATAAAATGGTTCAAATACACAAGCTAGAAAATAAATTACATAGATCCAAACACAAACAGCCTAAGAACAAAAGAAAACTAAAAGTAAGCATCCGGAGGTGGTGGTGAAGACGCCGTGCGGGAGCGGTGAAGCGGTCGAAGAGCGCAACCTTACGTTCAACGCCTTCTATTCTCAAACAGAATAGAAGGTATGTTCCATGTAAGCTCGGTTGTCTTGCAAGGTGGCCATGATCTGTTCCAAAGTGACAGGAGCAGGTACATCAACAGGAGCAGTAGGGGCAGCAGGGGCGTCAGCAGGGTCAAGCTCATCCTCAGCAACCTCATCTGGGTACACCCAACCTTCATCGGTTTGAATCATCTTCATCTTCCGTAAGGTGTGAGCGCTAAAGACGTTGTGATGAGTCAGAGCAATGGCCCGCTCAGTCTCCAAGACCTGAGGATACTTGCTCAGCAAGGTAGTGACGATGATGCCATAAGGTAGGTCTAATTTGTCCTTGCCCTTGGCCCTCATCATGTGCCTCATGATGAACACAGGCCAGTTGACCCGATGGCCATTCTTCAGAAACCATAGCATGAAGACATCTTCCTCGCTGAGGTAGGCATAGTTTCCACCGCGAGGAGCCAGAATGTGAGCATAGGCGTAGTGCAGAAGCCTATCTTAGCTTTTCAGCATTCCACCCTTGAGGCCTTTGTCAGGAAGAGCCAGGCCAGGCTTCAGCAGGTCCTCAACTGCTTGAAGTTTGTTGAAGTCTTCAAGGAAGGGCATGTCATCCTCTTCAACAAGGGCGCCGGAGAATTGCAGCCCGAACAGAGTGGACTAGTCCAGCGGTGTGATCACTATGTTCTGACCACATACCTCAGAAAGGAGATTCTGGCCATCGAAAGCCAGATTGCAGAAGAACATCTTCACCAAGGCTGGGTAGATGGTGGCCCGGTGAGAGCAAAGCTGAAGAACTCCCTGATTTTGCAGCAGGGTCAGGAAGTCGAAGCCGCAGTGCTGCTGGAAGAAAGATAGATCCAGATACTTAGGTTGAACCAAGTTTCGCTCCCAGAAGTGAGCGATGAAGCGTGCACAGTGCTCTTCATTGGAGGAGAGCCTTCGAAGATCAAGCGGGTTGGTGCCTGGAGCATTCTTCGTGCGTGGACGCTTGCTGGAGGAGGAGGCCATGGAGGAAGGTGTGAGAGAGAGAGGAAGAGACCTAGATAGTGAAAGGTTTGGAGAGGGAGGAGTGAAGAGCCAGAGAAGAGTAGAGAAGATGAAGGGTGAAAGGCTTTGGGCGCGTAGGGGTTTATTTAAAGAACCCCGTGTTTATTCAAATAAACAGAGGTTTTATTCGAATAAACCTTGCAGGAAAGGTGAACAGACAGGCACGTAGGAAACTGAAGAGGTGAGGCAGCTAGGGTTTATTCGAATAAGAGGTATTCTATTCGAATAAAACGATTGGGAAAGCCAAGTGTTTTGGCTAGCTGAAAGGGTTTATTCGAATAACTATGGGAGTTATTCGAATGGACCGAGGCCAAACAGTCAGCACTGATAGAACAAGGTTCAAGTTATTCGAATAACCTGGGGTCTATTCGAATAGACCGAGACCAAGATCAGAGACTGATAAAAAAACAGACACTGGTTATTTGAATAGAAAGAGGTTTATTCGAATAAGCAGAGGGCAGAAAGAAACACTGATAAGCGCAGGTTTCTGGTTATTCGAATAGAGAATGTTTTATTCGAATAAGCAGAGATGAAAAACACAGAAATAAGCAAAGGTATCAGTTTATTCGAATAAACTAAATTCTATTCGAATAAGGCTGATATATTAACATGCAGAGAATGAGTTTATTCGAATAACGCTTTGCTTATTCGGATAAAAACTCACACAGAAGCATATACATATATGAATTTTAAGGCATACAAACATGGTAATGATCAGCAGCAAATAAGCAATTCAAATATTTGATTGATCAATTATGCCCAATTCTCCTCGAATATAAAAGAATGCTTCTTTTGCTAAGGGTTTAGTAAAGATATCTGCAAGTTGCTTAGATGTTTCAACAAACTCAAGAATGCAGTCCCTTTTTTGTACATGATCTCTGATAAAGTGATGTCTTATCTCTATATGCTTTGTTCTAGAATACAGTATGGGATTCTTAAAGATATTTATTGCACTAGTGTTATCACATCTTATCGGGATGTGATCAAGCTGAAGACCGTAGTCTAAGAGCTGTTGCTTCATCCATAGGATTTGAGCGCAGCAACTCCCGGCTGCAACATATTCAGCCTCAGCGGTAGACAAAGCCACACTATTTTGTTTTTTGCTATGCCAAGAAACTAAAGAACTACCAAGCAAGTGGCATGTCCCACTAGTACTTTTTCTGTCCAATTTGCACCCAGCAAAATCAGAGTCAGAATAACCTATTAGGCTACAAGAGGCACCCTTAGGGTACCATAGGCCCATTTGTGAAGTGCCTACTAGGTATTTCATTATTCGTTTGACAGCACTTAAGTGAGATTCCTTAGGGTTTGCCTGATATCTAGCACACATGCACACACTAAACATAATATCGGGCCTGCTAGCAGTAAGATAAAGGAGAGATCCAATCATACCTCTATATTTTTTTATTTCTACTGATTTACCTCCTTCATCTTTGTCCAAATAGCAAGACCTGCCCATCGGAGTGGCCATGTGTTTAGCGCTTTCCATTTCGAATCTCTTAAGTAATTCCTTGCAGTATTTGGTTTGACTTATGAAAGTCCCTTCGTCCGTTTGTTTGATTTGAAGTCCGAGGAAAAAGTTCAATTCTCCCATCATTGACATTTCAAACTCATTCTGCATTGACTTAGCAAAATCTTTGCAAAGGGATTCATTAGTAGCACCGAAGATAATATCATCCACATATACTTGCACAAGAAGAATGTCATGCATTTTATTTTTAATAAAAAGAGTAGTGTCGACTTTTCCTCTTGAAAAACCATTTTTCAAAAGAAACTTACTCAACCTTTCATACCAAGCTCTAGGAGCTTGCTTTAAGCCATATAAAGCCTTTTTAAGTTTAAAAACATGGTTGGGCAATTTATGATTTTCAAAACCTGGAGGTTGTTCAATGTATACCTCCTCTTGAATAAAACCATTTAGAAAAGCACTCTTGACATCCAATTGATATAATTTGAAATCCATGATGCAAGCATAAGCAAGTAACATTCTAGTAGCTTCTAGTCTAGCTACAGGTGCATAGGTTTCTTCATAATATATACCTTCTTCTTGATTATACCCTTTAGCAACCAATCTAGCTTTGTTTCTAGTTATTAATCCATTTTCATCAAGTTTGTTTCTAAAAACCCATTTAGTTCCAATTATAGGGTGATTATTAGGCCTAGCAACTAATTCCCAAACTTGATTTCTTTCAAACTGATTTAATTCCTCATGCATAGCTAAGATCCAATGTTCATCATCAAAAGCTTCAATTAAATCCTTAGGTTCAATTTGAGAAACAGACGCTAAGTGATTACAAGTATTTCTAAGGGAGTTACGAGTACTTATACCTTTAGATACATCACTGATAATTTGATCAAGGGAGTGATATTTTGAAGTTCGCCATTCTTTGGGAAGTTCCAAAGCTTGCGAATCTTCTTGTCTTTGTTCATCCTCTTTTTCCTTGATTTCCTTTTCTTTACTGTCCAAATGTGTTTCCGCCAAGATTTCTGCAACATCATCAACAACAAGATCCTTTCTCGATCCACTTTGGTCAGTTTCATCAAATGCAACATGTATAGATTCTTCAATAGTCATAGTTCTTTTATTGTAAATGCGAAAAGCTTTACTATGATTTGAGTAGCCAAGAAATATACATTCATCAGACTTAGCATCAAACTTGCCTAAATTATCTTTTCCATTATTTAAAACAAAACATTTGCAACCAAAAACATGAAAGTGTGAGACATTTGGCTTTCTTCCCTTATACAACTCATATGGGATTTTCTTTAAAATAGGCCTTATAAGGGCTCGGTTCATTACATAACAAGTTTGTACTTACAAAGATCGCCCAAAAGTATTTAGGAAGAAGCGACCTCATTAAGCATAGTTCTCGCCATTTCTTCTAAAGAACGGTTTTTCCTTTCTACAACTCCGTTTTGTTGTGGAGTTCTAGGGACAGAGAAATTATGATTAATGCCATGTTCATCACAGTAATTTTCAAAAACATTATTTTCAAATTCCCCACCATGGTCACTTCTTATAGAAGAGATTTGAAAACCTTTTTCATTTTGAATAATTTTGGCAAGTCTTTTAAAAGCTAGAAATGCATCGTTTTTATTTGCAAGAAATAAAGTCCATGTAAACCTAGAAAAATCATCCACAATCACTAAAGCATAGTAATTCCCACCAAAGCTCACAGTTCTAGAAGGTCCAAACAGATCCATGTGCAAAAGTTGTAAAGGTCTAGTGGTAGAAACTATATTTTTCGCTTTAAAAGAGACCTTTATTTGTTTACCCTTTTGACATGCATCACATAATTTA
This sequence comes from Ormosia semicastrata, assembly GCA_029884595.1. Taxonomy (NCBI): domain Eukaryota; kingdom Viridiplantae; phylum Streptophyta; class Magnoliopsida; order Fabales; family Fabaceae; genus Ormosia; species Ormosia semicastrata. Next base: position 33,982,395 of record JAQQTO010000044.1, on the reverse strand, counting down.
TCTTTTATAAAATTAAGCTTGGGTAGTCCAATTACTAGCTCTTTAGAGACCAACTTCTTTAAGTGATCCATGTGAATGTGTGCAATTCTCCTATGCCATAACCATGAATCATCATTCTTACTCAAAAGACATTTCGCATCATTTGAAGATATATCATCAAGACTAATCATATAGATGTTGTTTACTCTATGACCAATAAATTTAACATGCTTGTCATTTTTATCTTCAATTATGCAACAGTTTGAATCAAATATAACTTTATTTCCTTTATCACATAATTGGCTAATACTAAGTAAGTTGTGTTTCAAGCCTTCAACAAGCAGCACATTTTCAATGGAAGAGTTAGGGTTCTTACCGACTTTGCCGATTCCAAGAATTTTACCCTTGTTATTATCGCCATAAGTGACGTGTCCATGATTCTTGGGAATAAGTGCGGTGAACTTTGAGTCATCCCCGGTCATGTGCTTGGAGCAGCCGCTATCAAGATACCAATTTGAACTCCAGCTTTCAAGCACACCTACAACACAAGTTTAGTTTTTAACTTTTGGTACCCAAACTTTCTTGGGTCCTTGTGTGTCAGTTTTGGGTATAGTACCCTTGGGAACCCAAACCATTTTTGTTCCAACTTTTGTATTTATGTTTTTCCTTGCATTGCATGTTAAAGCACTATGTCCTTTTCTTCCACAATAAAAACATTTAATAAAAGGGCTACTTGAAATACTAGAATGCACAAAGAAATTTTTATAGAGTTTTTGTTGATTTTTCGGGTTATAACCTATCCCGACTTTTTGAAAAACCACTCTTTGTCTTCCTAATAAAATATTTAAGTTATCCCTTCCAAAAGTGAATTTAGAAAGAGTATTCTTTAGATCTTCGTTTTCTTTTTCAAGTGTATGACATGAAGAACAAGAAGAGGACGTAGAAGCATGTGAAGAATGATTTGTGCATGCATCAATGATTCCTAAAGTTTCGTTTTCAATTTTCAATTCTTCTATTTTTTTATTTAAAACAAGAATTTGTTTTTCTAAAGAAGAAATTGTTTTCTTAGATGAAGAAATAATTTTTGTGAGTTTTAAAGATTCTTCATGTAATTCCTCAAAAGCATCTTGTAACTCATCGTAAGAAGGTAATAAAGTATTAGAACTTACCTCGTTTTCGCTTTCTTCTTCATCTCCTTTTGCCATGAGACACAGTTGAGCTTCTTCGCTATCTGAACTGTCAGTTGAGTCCATGTCATTTTCATCCCACGCTATGTAGGCTTTTCTTCCTTTTCTTTCCTTGAAGGGCTTCTTTTCAAATTTTTCCTTCTTCTTTTGATAAACTGGGCACTCCATTTTCATGTGACCAGGTTTGCCACATTCATAGCAAGTTGGAGTCGATGAAGCTCCTTCGCCTTTGAAGTGTGTCTTTTTAGGAGGGAAGGGAGGTCTTCTTTGCGTTCCCTTTTTCCTGAGAAATTTACCAAACTTTTTAACTAACAAACTTAAATTTTCTTCACTTACCTCAACGTTTTCTGAGCCTTCTTCATTTTCTTCATCATCATTGTCGATTAATGAAGAAGTGGCTTTGAGTGCTATTCCCTTTTTTTTTTTATCATTCTCTTCGCTTTGGCTTAATCTGCTCAACTCCAACTCGTGCTCGTGAAGTTTTCCAAAGAGGGTAGCTAAAGTCATTGTGGATAGATCCCTCGATTCGGATATAGCTGTCACTTTGGGTTGCCAAATCCTACTAAGACATCTCAACACTTTGTTAATCAAATCTTCATTAGAAAAGCTTTTGCCTAAAGATGCAAGATGATTAACTATGTGGGTGAACCTCTTTTGCCTAAAGCTTTTGCATCTCGACCTCTTAACTTCACTAGTACCCTCATGGGTAACTTGCAAAGTATCCCACATTTCTTTAGCAGTTTTACAATTTGAAATTCTAAAAAACTCATCATATCCCAAAGCAGTAGTAATAATATTTTTGGCTTTTAAATTAAATTGAACTTTTCTTTTGTCTTCATCAGACCATTTATTTCGTGGTGTTTCGGTCCTTACACCATTGACCTCATGTGTGGGTATAAAAGCACCGTTTTCGACAGTATCCCAAACATCTAGATCAATAGCTTCGATGAAGATTTTCATTCTTTCTTTCCTATATGCGTAACCATCCCCATTGAAAAAGGGTGGTCGGTTTATGGAGGATCCTTCTGAAAAACCATTTGAAGAAGCCATATACTCTTGAAGCTGCTAAGCTCTTTATACAAGAGTCTAGCTCTGATACCACTTGTTACCAAGTGGCTTCCAGTACTCAAGAGGGGGGTGAATTGAGTATAAAAACATTTTCGCAAAACCTCTTTTTAATTAAAACAAATATCAAAAGCTTAATAAATAAATGCACAGAAAGAATGAGAAGAAGAAAAGAAGCAATAAAGAACAGTAATAAAATAAATGTGCAATAAAATAAATTGCATAAAATAAAGAGATTAGGGAAAAGAGAAGCGAGGCACATTATTTATCTGGTTCGACCACTAACCCACTTGTGGTCTACGTCCAGTCCTCGAAAGCTGAGATTTTTCACTAAGTATACAAGCTTCAATAGGTGCTTGCTACCGTTACAAATTAGAGTACTTTTCACACACAGGGACACTAAACCCTTGTGCTAAAGTCTCAGCCTGCAGGGATACCTCACCCTTATACAAACCTTGAGGGATACCTCACCCTCGATACAAATTAATTGAAAATAGAGATGAAGAGAAACTCTAAAACAGAGTATGTAATACAAGTTGAAGTGCTAATAGAGCTCTCACAGAAATATCTCAAAGTTTTTAAGCAAGAAGAGCGTAGAAAATAGTTTTCACAAAGACAGAGTAATCAGAAAATAGTTCAGAATAATGGGTAACGAAAAATGTGACCCAGGCTTGCTATTTATAGGGAAAACTAGGTTAATCAGCCGTTGGGTATAATTAATGTCATTTAAAAACAAATTTGAAAGCTGTCTGTTTCGATTTTCGTAAACCAAGTTCCGTGTTTATTCGAATAAAGCGAAGGCTTATTCGAATAACACTGTTTCTGAAAAACTCATTCAAGATGGGTCATTCGAATAACCAACCTGTTATTCGAATAACTCTGTTAACACCAGAGTTTGTGAAAATGCACGTTTATTCGAATAACGACTCCTCTATTCGAATAACATGTTTTAAAAGAAGGGTTTTATTCGAATAGCGTATGATCTATTCGAATAACTTACTCAAGGCTAAGTTCTGAAAACTTCATTTATTCGAATAAGAGACGGTTTATTCGAATAGCCATTTATAAAACAGATTTATGAAAAGTCTTGGTTATTCGAATAACGGGGTATTTATTCGAATAACATCTTTTTAGAAAACAAACCACGTGAGCATGGTTATTCGAATAAGCAAAGCTTTATTCGAATAACTCAGTTTAAAAAAGAGTTTCAAAAGGATGTTTTCAAGGATACTGAGTTTAAAACAATTTTCCTCTTTTCTTTCAAAAACAACGAGATATCAATGTGAGCTCCGTACAATAGATCCTAAGTCCTAATGCTAAACAAAATATAAACTCAGACTTGATCTATATATCATCTTCATTTATTCTTCCTGTTTGTTATCATCAAAACAAGTCTTCACAAATGAGCATCAAACACACTTCAAGCTCTTGTGGTTGCTAAAGAAGTTGAACGTCGCCCCATAAAGAAAATGCCTCCATATCTTCAAAGCGAATACCACAGCTGCTAACTCCAGGCCGTGTGTGTAGTTCTTGTCATGCACTCGTAATTGTCTCGAAGCGTAAGCCACCACTTTTCCATTTTGCATAAGCACAGATCCTAATCCTTAGTATGAAGCATTGCAATACACTTCGAATGGTTCACTTGGATCGGGTAGAACTAACACTAGTGAAGTAGTTAGTCTTCTCTTCAATTCTTGGAAACTTTTTTCGTAAGCATTGGTCCACTCAAAGGCTTGATTCTTTCTTGTGAGCTGAGTAAGAGGCCCTGCTATTTTAGAGAATCCTTCAATGAACCTCTGATAGTATCTAGCTAGTCCTACAAAGCTTTGAATTTTGTCACCGTCTTCAATCTTTCCCACTGTAGAACTGCTTCCACTTTTGACGGATCCACTGCAATCCCTTCCTTCGAGATTACATGGCCCAAAAACTTGACTTCATCTAGCCAAAATTCACATTTCAATAATTTGGCATATAGCTTCTTCTCTTTTAGAATCTGGAGAACTATACTGAGGTGTTTAGCAAGATCCTCCTGATTTTGAGAGTAAATCAGAATGTCGTCAATGAAAGCAACAACAAATCTGTCCAAGTAAGGACAAAAGATTCTGTTCATGTAGTCCATAAATATGGAAGGTGCATTCGTTACACCAAACAGCATCACAAGATATTCGTAATGGCCGTAACGAGTACGAAAAGCTGTCTTGGGAATATCCTCCGCCTTTACCCGAATCTGATGGTAACCCAATCGCAGATCGATCTTAGAGAACACTGCTGCTCCCTTCAGTTAATCCATCAGGTCATCTATCCTCGGAAGTGGATACTTATTCTTGATTGTGACCTTATTTAGCTGGCGATAATCCATACATAATTGCGAAGTACCATACTTCTTTCGGACTAGCAACACTAGTGCTCCCGATGGTGACACACTGGGTCTAATAAATCGCTTTTCTAAGAGTTCTTCCAGCTGCTTCTTAAGCTCAACTAACTCTGATGGTGACATTCTGTAAGGCGTTATAGATACAGGACCAGATCTAGGTACAAGATCAATAGCGAACTCTATCTCCTACTCTGGCAGTAAACTAGGTACATCATCAGGAAAGACTTCAAGAAACTCATTAACCACTAGAATTATATTCACATCTGCTTTGCTCTCAACCTTTAAGGAAGACAATAACATGTATCCCTGAGCTCCTTCTTTCAAGAAAGCTTAAACTTGGTTGGCCATCAAAAAACTAGAAACTTTATCCATAGGGAAAACTATGGTTTTACTAGAACAATCTAATAGGATATGGTTAGAAGACAACCAATCCATCCCTAAAATTACATCTAATTGGGAAAGGGGTAAGCATATCAAACCAATAGAAAAGATTTGACCCTCAACAATTAAAGGATAATTTAAGCAAACTTTGGTGGTAACAATAGGTTTATCAGTAGGGGTAGAAACAGTCAAGTCAAAAATTAAGGAAGACACAGGTAAACCAAGTCGTCGCACATAGTCATAAGAAATGAAAGAATGGGTTGCCCCAAAGTCATATATTACAATCAAAAGATTACCTCCTATGGTACCTTCTCCATGTATCAGATCTTCAAATTCAGAGGCTTCTATTCTGCTTATAGTGTAGACTCTGCCTCCTGCTTGCGGTTTCGCAGCTCGTGCAGCATTAATTGAAGGCTCTACCTTAGCCTGATTACATTCTGTCCGATTCGATTTCCACTAGAACCTCAACTGGAACCTCCACCAGATGTCTGTTGCTGACTTCTCGGTGGTTAGGAATAAGGTTTCTTTTGGAAATGATTTACATTGTTACCACCTCCTCTTTGGAACCTAGTAGGCCCAAAGTTATGATTTCTCGTGTCCCGAGCCTGATCTAGATCTTCCACTCGGTGACACGTGTCCAACAGCTCGAAAAAATAGTTAATCCTCAAGGTTATAATCGCTCTTTTCACATCGTGCCTCAGTCCTTCCTCAAATTTTTGACACTTCCACACCTCGTCCGGCTGGTGTTAGAAATATGTTGAAATTTTGGATAAGCTCTCGAACTTCATGGCGTATTCACTGACAGTCATGTTCCCTTGCCTCAAACTAAGGAACTCCATCTATTTTGCTTGCTTTGCACTTGCTGGGAAATATTTCTCCAAGAATTTATCCTTGAACACTGCCTAAGTGATTACTCGACCTTCAGCTTCTAGTAATCTTTACGCTCCATTCCACCAATCTTCTGCGTCTTCGATCAGCATAAAAGCAGCATAGGTTACCCTCTTGTCATCGACACAGTTCATGTCTCTGAAAATTTTCTCCAGCTCATTAATCCAAAGACTAGCCTTTTGTGGATCAAATTCTCCCCTAAACTGAGGAGGGTTGTTACGACGGAACTCCACCAAATTTTGAGCATCAGTTGTAGCTTCTAGTTGTTGAGCAGCCATTTCTTACTGTTGAGCAGCTCTCTCAGTTTGTTGTGTAATAACCTTTGCTATTCTTTGCATTGCTTCAATTGTTGCGGCCATATCTCCACCGCGTGCCATTTCCCTTTTTCAAGTTAGACTAACTAAAAAACACAAGGAAAAATTAGATATATCCTTTCGGAATACCAAACACAGAGGATCACATAGCACAAACAAGTTAGACCTAACCACAAGACCCAAAAGAACACTTAAACCGGGGCTCTGATACCAAACTAGTGTAATGCCCCTTTTTAAGGAGGGAACGTCACACCATGATCAAGAAACAGAAACAATACTGAATAAAATAAGACCCGGTTCATTATAACATAGATAAGTTTATTTAGTTATAATCGTGCAATGACTTGGAAAATTTTTTTTTGTTATGAAATAGTAAAATAAAATGACAAACGTAGTTGCATAAAAATAAATCATACATTCGAACGATATATATATATATATATATTTATATCATGTTCGTTTAGTTACATCGTCAAATATACAAAAAGAAAAAGCTTTACTTGCCCCAAAAGGTTATATATATACAGCCCACCAAAAAGACAAAATATCAGGCCCACAAAAGATTTACCGATAGCCATCAGCGGCTACCCACAACATTGGCCCCTAAGGAGAATGAGAAGAATCCATAATTGAATCCTCCTCAGGGTCTTCCTCGTCGGAGGAAACCCTCATCGGAGCCACTGAGTTACGAGCGGGGGCTCATGCAGAGGATAATAAAGAATCCTCTTCTGGGGAGTAATAACGCTCACCCCACATATCCCGTATGGGCAAATAAAATTCTAAATGCAAACGGACACTACCAGTAAAAATTGGCAGATCATAATACCCCAAAGCTAGAGACACTGTCTTGTCTCTAAGGTAAATGTAGCGATCTGTAGCCAAGTTGATATGCCAGTAGTTCGGACCTCCAAGGAAAGTCAGTCTCACGTAACCCAAAAAGTCTCTCGGATGGGATGCCATGATCAAAACCAGCATTAGTCAAAGTCAGGCAAAAGCTAGGGAACTCGTGTACTTCCCCCTCTTCACCGACGTCTTCCGGAAATATATAAATAGATAGAATAGCAAAAGATATAGAAAAGAGGTAAGATATCCTACGTTCATTACCAAATATGGCAGTAAAGAAATAGAACGGCGCAAGACGCCCAAATAGCATATCAAAAATAATAATTAGCGTCAAGAAGTAAATAGTAAACAACTAAACAGTTCCAGGCAGTTATGACATTAATAAGGCAACAGTTTCAATTATCATATAAACAAATCCCAAATAATATGTAGACTCACTATGCACGTGCTCATAAAAAATCAAGATCCTACTCTATGGAGCTAGACACAAACATCGGAGAGAATGATCAGGAGACATGTCTGTAACTCGGCTGCCAAGGCCAACCAGTGCTAAAATTTCTCAATTTATCAACGTGCACATCATGGCATTGTACAAGACATTCTACACTAGATCGCAATATAGGATAGTGTCTCAGTTCGGATCGTCGGTGTGTTTGCATCGGTCTATCCCACGGCCTAGAAGAGCTACCAACAGACCATTGTGAGACACCTGCACCTCGATGCCCCCAAGGTCAACAATGCGACCTACACTAGTCTATTCGCACCTGCACATAGGCGTGATTCAATCTCCTAGGCAACATGGCCTTAACAATAGTCCATCGGACTTTCACAATGCATGTTGACACAATGCATATCCATATATATTCCACAATGATATACTTTTTCCACAGCATGCCATAATTTGGCCAAGTTAAACATCAACAGAATTTTGGCCCTACTCATGGACCTATAATATCACATTATAAAATTCTCAAATGAGACAATGCACTTTTTAAGGTTTATTATGAAGTGTTACATTAATTAAATGTTTCTTATGAAATTTTTCTCTAAAGGAATTCTCTTAATTAGTTAGGTTCTCTACTTAAATCGAATCATATTTGCTTAAAGGATTATTCTAAGATTCTCAAGTCTCACACTCATTCTTATTCTTCCCTTAAGTTCAAAAATCGCTCTAGGTCACCAATTAAATCTCTTTCCATCACATTGTTAATTACTTACACTTAATTACTAAATTCCCAAGGTTTTCCAAAAATTACACACTTGGACCCAAAATGGCCTTAGAGGCCGTGAGCCTTGCTAAGAGGTATGAACCCAAATTTTTTCTTTGATCCATTAATTGTTATCCACTTGATTAATTATCTCTTCATCTTATTACAAAATTTCAATCATACACCCTCTATGGAGGGGCATGGCCGTGAGCCTCACCAAGGAAGGCAAGGAACCCTTGCTTCCAATTCATACTTCTAATCCATTAAGAATTAATCCAAGATTCACAATATATACCAATACAACCAATAAACCACATAGAGCCAAAATCAATACAAGAATCATAAAAGAAAAACACAACCAAGAGAGTAACCCTAACATGGATTCTCTCACAACCAACACACAATGCAAGTTTTCCACTACTAATAGAGGTTCAAGTGGATAGTCTTCCTCTTACTAAGAGAGAAAATAAGCAAGGAAACTCCCTTGAAGCCCCTTGTGAAATTCGGTATCCACCCTTCAAGAAAACCCTAGGAACATCAAACTCACAAGAATCACAATCAAAACTTGAAAAAGGCATCCATGATCACCAAAGTGATTATGGCTCACGAAAATGAGATGGAAAAATGAGAAAACTTTGAACTTTTACCTCAAAGTCTCCAACTTTAAAGCTTGAATGGGGGAAAATGAAAATAGTGGATTTTGGTAGTGGTCACAAAAGAGAAAAATGTTCTAGGTGATGAGAAATGGTAGGAAATGAGGTTGGTTGAATGAAAAAGCTTGGATAGCCAACAATGGTGGTCTTGGCCATAGAAGAGGAGGGAAAATGGAAAGGAAAAGTTAAGTTCTTTGTAGGAGATTTTCACAAGAAGAGAAAAGCTTCAATGGAGAGATGGATTCAAGCAAGGTGGTTGCTTGAAATCAAACAATAATGGGGGAGGATGGGAGTGGTGCTGCCGTGGGGGAGGACAAGAGAGAAGGAGGAGAAAATGGTTGAGAGAAAAGAGAGGAGGGAAACGTAGAGAGAGAAGGTGATAGTAAAAATGATGGTAGCTTTTTGGAGTTTGAAAATTAGAAAAGGAAATGATAAATGAAAAGCCAATTTTTGACTCCCAAAGGCCTCATGGCCATGCAAAGAAGAGAGAGAGAGAGAGAGAACAAAGCTTTCTTGAGAAGCTTGGTAGGAAGCTTCCTTGAGAAGCTTCACACGCTTCTTAATAAAATGAAAAGTATTGTTGTCTTATAAAGTGAACACTCTAGAAAAGATGATTAACACTCTGCAAGAGCTATTATCCTGTGAACAAATGTTACAACTAATAAAATTAGTATTTATTGTTTATCAGATAATTTTATGGTACAGCGATTTCATTCATCAGATGAAATCTCGAAAAACGTAAATCTCGTAAGTTATGCCTGGCCTCGAGTTTTGTAAGATCTCCCATCGACGTTTTCACAGTTCAAGGTTTACCAGCCTTAGGAAAAATATTTCATTTTCTCGGCTCCGCTCAATGCACACGCAAAATGAGGAATATATTAAAATATTCAACGTTTCTGAAAAAATTCACAAAAATTCCTAAAAATCACAAATATTATAAAATGAGTATTTATTATGAAACAAATAATTTTTGGGGTGTTACGCTGACTCTGCTCAGTGCGTATGCAAAACGAGAAATATATTAAAATATCCAACATTTTCAAAAAAATCTAGAAAAATTCTCAAAAATCACAAATATTATAAAATGTCTATTTATGATGAAACAAATATTTTTCAGGGTGTTACACTTTAAACTGTTTCAAATGGATGTTAAGAGTGCATTCTTAAATAGTTTTATAAATGAGGAAGTATATGTCCATCAATCTCCTAGTTTAGAGGATGTTGGGCATCCTAAATATGTTTATAAGTTCTCAAAAGCCTTTTATGGCTTAAATCAAGCTCCAAGAGCTTGGTATGAGAGACTAAACAATTTCCTGATTGAAAATGGGTTTACCCAAGGAAAAGTGGACACGACCTTGTTTAGTCAACATTTAAAGAATGAGCTTTTAATAGTCTAAATATATATTGATGACATTTTATTTGGATTAGGTTTTATGTAGAGAATTCTATGAGTTGATGAAAAATGAGTTTTAGATGAGCATGATGGGAAAGTTGAAATTCTTCCTTAGTTTGCAAATAAAACAAGACTAATCAAGAATTTTCATTGACAAAGAGATGTACACCAAGGACTTGCTAAGAAAGTTCAACGTGGAAGGGACCAAACTAATGAAAACTCCTATGCACCCCTCAGCTGTCGTTAAGAAGGGTGAGAAAGATAAAACAGTAAGTGATAAGCTCTATAGAGGTAAGATTGGATCCTTACTGTACTTAACAACTAGAAGACCTGATATTATTTTTAGTGTAGGCCTGTGTGAAAGATTCCAAGCATGTCCTAAAGAATCTTATCTCAAAACTATGAAGAGAATCTTTAGATGCTTACTTGGAACATCTAGCTATGGTTTGTGGTATAAGAAATGGTCTAGTTTTGATCTTGTAGAGTATTGTGGTGCTGAATTTGCTAGGGATAGAGTTGAGAGGAAAAGCATAGGTGGTGCATGTCACTTCCTAGGTGGAAACTTAATCAACTAGGAAGCAAAACTCTATAGCTCTCTCAACTGTAAAAGCTAAGTACATATCAGCATCCAGTCTTTGCTCATAACTCTTATGGATCAAATATCAGTTGGAGGATTACTCCATTAAGTATGATCACATCCCAATTCTTTGTGATAGCATGTGCTATAAACTTGTCCAAAAATCCTATTCAGCATTCAAGAATAAAATACATTGAGATAAAGAATCATTTCATTCGTGATCATGTCCAAAAGGGTGGTGATGGACTTAAATTTGTTGATACTGACTATCAATAGGTAGACATTTTACAAAACCCCCAAGTGAGGATAGATTCTATTTTATAAGAGAAAATCTTAACATGATGCCTCTCATATGACTAATTTTGATTTTTGAATTGTGATGTTTTGGTATGTGATCATGATAGAATGCTTGAAATGATAATTTATATCTATTTATTAAATGTCGAGAGTATATAGTTTTGTTAGGAATCATGAGAATTATAAGTGTCAGGAAGTGAGAAGGTTCATAAGAAAGTTCATGACAAAGTTGGTGAGAATGTTCTCAACTCAACCTTCTCACTCCAACCTTCTCACCCTCGTGGGGGTTATTCCTGACAGTTGCCTAACGACTAGTTTTTTAAACTAAGCATTCTCTATCTTCATCAATGGACACTTGCTAATGTCCAACAATAATTTCTAACCCCAAATGGTCAAAAATCACCATCTATAAATATCACATGATTTCTACTATAGAATCCTCGTGAACTTTGTAAATCTCTCTCACACCTCTCATTATATTTGTCCACTCTTCTTATTCTCTCTCACTTTCTTGCTCATATTTTTCCATTCACACTTTCTTAGAAAAGCAAGGTCTAAACACTTCTTCTATTTTTATACCTAATATGTGAGTTAAGCATATAACCATGAGGACCGAAAACCCAACCATTAGACTTTCATCACTAACTCCAAGTGAAGAACCCACTTCTTCCTCTTCTATTTCTCTTAAACCTTTACCATAATCTATACCCCAAGACATTCTTGCACCTTCTCAACCTCAACCTGAAACTCAATCTACACCAGTTCGTAGAAGACGATATCTACGAGTTATATCCAGTGTAGTGAAGTCTACTACACCAAAGAAAAATGGTATGATTGAGGAGGTCATTATCTACTGCACCAAAAAAAAAAGGCAACGATTGAGGAGGCCATTATTTTAGAAGAAGAAGAAAAAAGAAAGAAAGAAAGAATCTGAACCATCTTAGACAAACTTGAAACCTTTCAATACCAAGGAGGTTAAGAAGAAATTTGATGAATGGTTTAGACATGAGAAGGTTGTTCCTGGGAGAAGCATATCTTTCGAGGAAATGGCCTAAGAAGGTAAGGATTTAAGACCACATATAAAAGTTCTGTAATAAGACAACTTCTTCAGTATATTTAAGAAGGTTCACCCTATCCTTTGCCAGAAATTCTACATTGGGGCTATATATTCCGTTGAACCACCCTATCTTATTTCCTCTATCAAAGGGGTTCATATCAAACTAGACATGGACACCTTCTCAAAAATCACTAGTGTTCCAAACAAGGGTCTTCAAGCATATGATCAGGGAGGCTAGCACATAGGCTATGGATCATATAAAAGATGTTATGGGTACTTTCTTCCTAAATGCTGAGGAATCAAAACTGGCCAGCAAACTCAACTCAACTGCAAAGTTAATCCACTCCCTCTTGTGTCATTTTGTGATGCCTAGGATAGGCAGCATTGAGAAAATCTATAAGCCAGACAAAGTGGTAATGTACCATATAAAGGAAAGGAAGCCTTTCAACATCTACTCCATTATTCTGAGATATATGATCTCAGCAATTGAAAACACAAAAATGGCTGATAGTCTGCCTTATGGAATGTTGCTGACCAAAGTGTTCCATCACTTTAATGTTGACTTAACAAAGGAGAAGATTAAAAAGGAATAACCAGTCTTCTCAAAGAAGAACCTAAAGCAGATGTATCAAGAAAAGAGAGAACCAGAAGGAAAAGGCTCTGAATTAAGAAGTAAAATGAGACATGATCGCCCATCTAAGGTCAAATGTCCACTAAAAGGAAAAGAAAAAGTTATTGAAGAGATGCCTGAGAAAGCTTAGTCAGAAAAATTTGAAAAAATCATAGTTAAGATGGTAGAGAGCAAAAAAAAAGAAAAGAAAAGAAAAAGGGAAAAAAATAAAGAGAAGAATGAGAAAAGGAAGAGAAAGAAGAAGAAGAAGAAAGAAGGAAGAAAGGGAAGCCTGAGAAAAGGGAAAAGAGGAAGGAAAAGAAAAGAATGAAGGTGAGAAGGATGATGAGATGGATGCTGAGAAGGTTGCAGAAACTGAACCTTCTTACCACGAGTTACACTCTCAGGGCATTGATGAATCCTCTCAGCTTGGTGAAAAAGAATCATTTATTGAAAATTAACTTGCTTAAGAAGGTTTGGCTAAACCAAAGGTTGCTGCAATGGAAAAGCTAGACACTAATCCTATTCTGAAATACTCCACCATTGACCCTAAAGTTACAGTTACAAGAATCCTAACCTAACTCTCTCAGGAAGGTCACTTAGAGCATGAAGGACCATCTGTGTCTTCTGATCAAGCATAGATTATGGCTAAAAAATAAGAAGAAAAAAAAAGAGGAGGATAAGGAAAAAAAAGAAGGAGAAAAAGAACAATAGGTTGAAGAAAAAGAAGAATCATAGCACACTAAGATGGTTGATGATGAGCCTTCTTAACATATTGAGAATCTTCCATCCTCTCAACCTTCTCACAAGGAAGATGACAATATTGTCTCCAAGCCTGCCAGTATTGAACAAACCTTCGATCCCCACTCTCTAATAGCCTACACCTCACCATAATTTCCTTCACCAATCTATGATGCAACTGCTCCCCAAATAGAAAGGGAAGCAAGCCCAAAGACACCCCTAATTCTTACTGCACCTGCTGAAACCTTAGAATCTTTGGGAAGATTGGTCTCTCTTGGCTCTTATCTGAATGTGTTGACTGAAGATCAAGTAGGAGACAAGGCTGATCAAGCTCAGGGAATTAGAATAGAAGGGAATGAACCCTATCATGGTTCCACTTAAACTAAACTAACTTCCTCCAAACCTACTGTGAAAAAATCAAGCTAGGATAATAAACTAGGATAATAAAGTAAGAGACATGTCTACTAAGGAAGAAATCAAGCTATTGAGAGTAGAAAATAAGAAGCTGAGAAGGAGGGTGAGAAAGTTGAATACTGGTAAGAAGGAAATACATTCAACCCTGCATTCATTCATGGATAGATTTCTGATGTTCGAAGAATGGATAGTGCATAAAATGGAAAATGAAGTCATTCATGGCATAACTAGGATAGAACACTACCCTTATCCTCCTCATAACAAGATTCCATATTTCACTTCTTCCACCTTATCTTTAGGTCACTCATCACCTTCTGGTTCCCAACAAGGTTGATCTCAATAATGGCCTATTTATACCCCTTATTATTGTTGATGACAAAAGAGGGAGATAGGAAAATTTAGAAAAAATTGAAAAATTGAAAACTTTATCCATTTTGTAATTTTTGTTGAATAGATGCTTGAACTTAGGGGGAGTTTATAATGAACATATAATATTTGTATGGAAGTTTTGACTAATGAATATATAAGTATGAATTTTCATGATAAGAATGTGCCAATACTCTACCTTTTTAACTTGCAATAATTTGAACATTATTGTGATTATTGTTTCTGCTAACCATTTGAAATGAGTGTTAAGTTGAGGGAGAGTTATCAGAACCTTCACCCCAAATGTGCAAAAAAGGTAAAGTTCCTCAAACCTTACAAGTTCACTCTTAAAATTTTCAAAATAGTTCGCCATCATTAAAAAGAGGGAGTGTAACATCCTCCCAAACCTAATAGTCCTAATCAGGGTTATAGTAGCTCAATAACATTGGCATGAGTTATTTGTTAATTATAGTAATCTTTTGAATTAGTTTGAGCTTAATATTATAACACTGAATATGAGAAATAACTTATAAAATCTCAGAATTTAACATAAATAGTTGAGATCATAGAAATAAATATGAAAAGTTTATTTCTAAGTTATAAGTGATTGGAGTGAGTTGTAATAATTTTTGGAAAATCAATTGAATTGATTTAGCACTTTTAATGACACTAAATGAGTGTTTAAATGCCAAATTAAATAGAAAAGTAGCTCAGATGGTTATAAGATTTTGTGAAAATGTTAAAGAGAGGATGAAGGTTAATATGAGAATGGAAATTGGATTAAAATGGATACCTTAAGCCTCTTGGCTTAACTCCTTAGGTTTAACTTAGCCTAGGGAAGAATAAAGAAGTTCAGTGGTTGATAATGATGTATAAGGATAGCTGTTGAATGGTGAATATGAGAATTTAATGAAATCCTAGAATTTTCTATAATATCTATGAAAGTTACAAGATTCATCAATGGAAGATTAGAGTATTCCTAAGGGATACAACATTTCCAATTAAATTTCAATTTTATTCTTTCTATTTCTTTTCCTCCACTACCTTTCTCCCTTCATCTTTATCTTATCTTTGACTTTGTTACTCTTTCATTTTTCTCACTCACGTCTTTTAGCAGCCAGAGAAAAGAATGAAAAGAAAGAAAACAAAGAGAGGAAAGAAAAGGGAGAGGGAAGCAAGCAGGAAGAAGAGGAAGGAAAGAAAGAAAGAAGGAGGAAGAAAGCCTCATCTAGATAGAGAGTGAGGCAGAAGGATTGTTTTCCTGTGCTTTATCAATTCTTTCCTTAGTTTTATAAGGTTTTGAATTAGTAACTTGAATGAATGTTATGGAATGAATAATGAATTTGATGCATATAACATGATCTATTTGTGAATATTTATATTTTTTAACTTGGTTTTGGCTTTAAAACTTGGTGAATTTAAGATTTGATAAAATGGGTTTAGTGAGTTGTATTCTGATGAAAAACTTTCTATGTGATGGACTTAAAAGTGTGTTTGTGTTAAAGTGTTGTTGATTGGTGGATATTTAATGATTTTTGGGTTATGAGAGCCTAAAACCTTTATTTTCTGTAAAGTAGCAGGTGGTAATTGATTACCACGAATGGTAATCGATTACCAAGTTGCGTAACGTGATCCTGGAAACATGGTAATCAATTACCACAAGTAGGTAATCAATTACCAAGCATTTGGAAGTGAAAAATTGTAAATGGTAATCAATTACCATATGAGGGTAATCGATTACCAGGCTTCTATCCAGTTGGTAATCGATTACCATGGCTTTGTAATCGATTACCAAGCCTCTGTTTTGAGGCATAAGCATGTGATAATCGATTATCACGAATGGTAATTAATTACCAATGCCCTATTTTGTAAAAAAAAACTCTTCTCCCTATGAAATTAAGATAGAAGTTTATCTTACAATCAACCCACTAATTGTGATACCTTATGAAATGATTATGCAGACTTTATGAGATGATTATGCAATTAGCATAAATATGGAATCGTATAGTGAAGCATTTTGCTTACAAGAATAATGAAAATAATGTTTAAGAGATATTATCTCACTTTCAAGGGTAGCCCATTATTTGTTTTGGCCAAAGATAGATTTGGGAGATAACCCCCATGTCTTGGGTAAGACTTAGACAAAGGTAGTTTGAGGAAGGGTGATTCCTTCCCTATCTTAAATGAAAGGTAGTGTGAGGAAGGAGGATTCCCTCCTTATCTTAGATAATTGGTAATATGAGGAAGGATGATTCCCTCCCTCTCCTACATGATTGATAGTCTAAGGAAGGATAATTCCCTCCCTATCCTAAATGATTGATAGTGTGAGGAAGGATAATTCCCTCCCTATTAAAGTACTTAAGGACAGATATTCCCTATCTACTTGAAATGATATTATTGATAGTGTGAGGAAGGATGATATCCTCCATATCAGAGTAGTATGAGGATGTGACATTCCGTCTCTACTCATAAATCTAGATTGAGGATGCGATATTCCTTCACTAAAGTGATATCAATGAAGATCATAGAGAAGTTTTGAGAATTTGAAAATTATTATATTGTTGTTGAATTGTATTTCATATTGGAATGTTATGAGATATTTAGTAACTATATTAAATGAGGAATGATGATTCCCTCATTATCAAGGTAGTACGAGGATGGACATTCCCTCTGTACTTATTTGATGATTGAGATATGATAATTGAGGATTGATGTTTGAATGATTATCCTTACATAATTTTGAGCTTATCATTCATGACTTATTGATATGATAATGAGGTATAGATTGTATATGAAAATTAGATTGTATGTGAAAATGAATTTTTGATAAATGACTTAAAATTGAGATTTTTGCTTCAGGAAGAGAAAGAAATTCCTTTTGGCTTTAGCCATCTTTCTATAATTAATGATTGTGAAATATTTTATTTCTTTGAAGTAGCTAGAATTATTATGATGACACGGTTTATATATTTTATCTATTGAGAATTTTCTTTAAGATTCTCACCCCTTTTGTTAAATTTTCATAATGATTCTTGGAAAAGATTATGCAAAAAGGAGATGAAAAGATTGGACGTGGAATAGTTAGATTCCATTTTTATATAAGAATTTGTATATTAATAGTATGAGTAGTGACTTGGAAGTATATTTTGTATTTAATGTACTGTGAAGTACAACTTTGTATATTAACCATATTCAGTTATATGTATATTATATTTTCCTCTTCAGGTTCATATTTTTATATATAAATCATAAATGTTTTACAGAGAATGCCATCAGTTTGGAAGTAACGTGCCTAATTCTAATTACTAATGCATAATTCCAGATATGTCATTAGTACTAGTATTGGGATGTTACATTATGGTATCGGAGCAGTTCATCTTATTGAGCCAAGGTATGGACTAGCTATGCTTTTGTATGAAAATGTTATGCATTTTCTTGTCTTCATGATGAGATATATAGATAGAATTGTATAACAGCATTGAGTATGAATGTTAATAGTTACTATCTCACTGTTACATGATATTGAGTCTGATAAACTCAATATATATTATTTTGTGTGTATAGGAGACTATGGCATCATCCAGGCGTATCTGAGATAATAGGGCACCTGCTACTGATAACACGACGGACATGACAGAGATGTTTAGAGAAATGACAGTTACATTAAGGGAACAAAAAGAGATGGCAGTAATTATGAGAGAACAGATCGTTGTCACAAAATTAGAATTTTCATGATCTTTCAGAATTTAGAAAGGCTAACCCTCCATCCTTCCGAGGAGAATACAATCCAACATAGGCCGAAGAATGGTTAAGGGAGTTAGAGAATATTTTTGTTGTTATGGAGTGCATAGATGAACAGAAGATATCTTTTGCTATGTATATGCTGAAGGGGAAGCCGAGTATTGGTGGAATGATGCTAGAAGACTAAGGGAAGCTGTAGGAATTCAAATAACTTGGGAAATATTCAAGACTACTTTTTTGGATAAACTCTTTCCAAAAAATTTACAAGAGGAGAAGGAGTTAGAGTTTTTAGAACTTAAACAAGGAAATATGATAGTATGACAATATGTGACAAAGTTTGAGGAATTATCTAAGTTTTCATCATGTGCATACATTCAAATACTATCCATTCTATAACTATATTCAATACATCATCTTCTCTTAATTCTTAGTCTTTATAAGTAAACTCATATATAATTCATACTTTTCATGTATAATTCATACTACACTCATGCTTATCTTCATCTAAGATATCATAAAATACCATTACATTGCATTAGAAACCATACTTCTAAGCAATAGAATCATAGTTCACTTTCTGCCCTTTGGGCGCTTGGGCATTGGGCGCTCAAGTGCCCAGGCACTAAAGAAATGTTCTATTTCATTTTGCAGAGTGCCAACCTTCCAGCGCTTAAGCGTGGTTTCATGCTCAAGTGCCCTATAATGGGCACTCAGGCGCCCAACATGCAGCAGCACACTGATAACTTTGGGGCGCTGGGTGTTTGGGCAGTCAACAACCAGCGCTTAGACGCCTATGCCTAGATTCATGCTCTGTTTTAGGTTGGTTTTCATACCAACTTCCAACTTCTCAAACCATGATTCTAACTTGCTATTAATCACAAAAAGATCTTTATACCATCTAGAAACATTCTCAATCCATTAACATACCAAATCCACAAACAAAATCATCAAACTATACATCCAAAATCAAGTTCATTTCAAAGCACATGAAAAACCATTCAAATCCCTTTTTAATCTCTGTATAATTCATACTACACTCAAGCTTATCTTCATCTAAGATATCATAAAATACCATTACATTGCATTAGAAACCATACTTTTAAGCAATAGAATCATAGTTCACTTTCTGCCCTTTGGGCGCTTGGGCATTGGGCGCTCAAGTGCCCAGGCACTAAAGAAATGTTCTATTTCATTTTGCAGAGCGCCAACCTTCCAGCGCTTAAGCGTGGTTGCATGCTCAAGTGCCTATAATGGGCACTCAGGTGCCCAACATGCAGCAGCACACTGATAACTTTGGGGCACTGGGTGTTTGGGCGCTCAACAACCAGCGCCTAGACGCCCATGCCTAGATTCATGCTCTGTTTTAAGTTGGTTTTCATACCAACTTCCAACTTCTCAAACCATGTTTCTAACTTGCTATTAATCACAAAAAGATCTTTATACCATCTAGAAACATTCTCAATCCATTAACATACCAAATCCACAAACAAAATCATCAAACCATACATCCAAAATCAAGTTCATTTCAAAGCACATGAAAAACCATTCAAATCCCTTTTTAATCTCTGTATAATTCATAATACACTCATGCTTATCTTCATCTAAGATATCATAAAATACCATTACAATGCATTAGAAACCATACTTCTAAGCAATAGAATCATAGTTCACTTTCTGCCCTTTGGGCGCTTGGGCATTGGGCGCTCAAGTGCCCAGGCACTAAAGAAATGTTCTATTTCATTTTGCAGAGCGCCAACCTTCCAGCGCTTAAGCGTGGTTGCATGCTCAAGTGCCTATAATGGGCACTCAGGCGCCCAACATGCAGCAGCACACTGATAACTTTGGGGCACTGGGTGTTTGGGCGCTCAACAACCAGCGCCTAGACGCCCATGCCTAGATTCATGCTCTGTTTTAAGTTGGTTTTCATACCAACTTCCAACTTCTCAAACCATGATTCTAACTTGCTATTAATCACAAAAAGATCTTTATACCATCTAGAAACATTCTCAATCCATTAACATACCAAATCCACAAACAAAATCATCAAACCATATATCCAAAATCAAGTTCATTTCAAAGCACATGAAAAACCATTCAAATCCCTTTTTAATCTCATACATAGCATGAAGATAAGAACAATAAAAGGTAAAAGATGAAAACATTTCCCTACCTACCCTCCTTAGCGTCTTGAAGCTTGTTCCTTCTTTCTCCTTCTTTTTCCTTCCTTTTCTTGCTTCTCTTCTTCTCCCTTTGCTCCCTCTTTCTTCTTCTTCTTTTCTTTTCAATGGTTGTCGTTTTCATCCCACATAAGAGAGAGAGAGAGGAACAAGAGTGAGTGGTGGTAAAAGAAGAAAGAAAAATATCTCTTAAGAGATGGAGAGAATGAGAGGCGGTGGGAGAAAATGAGAAAGATAAAAAAAATGCGTTGGAACTTCTGTATCTGTTACATACAATTTATTCTTTCAAAATCACCTTTTCTAACCTCCATAAGTATTCTAAAAAATCACAGGTCTCAACTAAATTCTTATATCCAAATTTCCATAATTTTCCATACACTACTATTCATCAGGTAAGTTGCACTACTTTTCTTAAATTAAATCAAACACGTGAAGTAAGTAAACATACTTGCCTTAACTTATTTTTCATACAAGAATGTTCTCCATATTATACTTATAATCTCCAAGTAGTTTCATGATTTTCCAAGCTATCTAGCTATTTATTCTAACCTTTAAACACTTTCTTAATGTTATTAAAAATACCAAACTAATTCATTTGGTCCTCCAACTTTTACTACAACTCATACTAATTATCTTCATCCCGGGTAATACATTTCCCAAATTTATTTCCTTCATTTTAGCTATTTATCTCAAAATATGAGCTATTATTCACTTTTTGTTTTATAGAATTGCACTCAAACTTATCCAATAAATTACCAAAATTTAACAGGTAACTTGTACCAATATTATTGAGCTTCTATAGTACTAATTAGAATTTATTAGGTCAGGGAGGATGTTATAATAATAAGAACAAAGACCACAAGACTCCTATAAAAGGAAAAGAATGGACGATAGATTTGAAAGGAGTGCTTCACAGCTCGAGGACCAAAAAGGAAAAGGAAAGCATATTCAGATAAATAATTAGGGGCCAAGACGTGCGAAATGTAGTGGATACTATGGTAATAAAGTTTGCATGATTGACTATATAATATGTTATACTTGTGGAAATTCGGGGCACTATGTAACACCCCAAAATTTGTTGTTTCTCAGTAATGTCTGAATTGTACTATTTTGTAATTTCTATATACTGTAAATTTATTTTGACTATTCTGTGACTGTTATTGATCTCTGTGTGTGATTTACTCCGAGTTAGGAAAATAATAATTTTCGGGCCGGAGAAAATCATTGACGATTTATTCCGAGCCAGGGGAGCTTACCAAACCCGAATTCGAGAGATACGTTACTCGATCTTTTAATTTTTAAAATTTATCTGTGAAATAAAAATATTTCACATTTTATTATCTGTTGGAGAATATATCTACTGATTTGCGAGCAGTAGCTTCTGCTCATTGAGTAATAGATCCTGTATCTTTTGTGCGCTAGACAATAGACTAGGAAAAGTCCTTGTGACTCACAAATTAGTGAACCAAAAAGAATTGGTTAATGTAAATGGCTTGAATTTTCTAAGCCAATAGGATATGGTCAACAATGATGGTTAGACTAGTTAGCCAAGAAACTAAGTAATATAACTAAGTTAACCTAAAAGGCTAAGTAGTAATTAAATGGAACAAACTTAGTTTGCTACTTCTTAGAGTTCCATGGTTTCAAGGAGGTTCTAGAGTCTTCTAGAATGCATGACTAATGCATGACAATGCATGACCTAAGCTTTGTAACTAAATAGTTAGCCATGCAACTAAGTGAACAAACTAAGTTAGCTTAAGTGCAACTAGGAACTAATGGAATCAAAATCTAGTGTTTCTAGGAAGTTCTTGAACAATTTAATCATCTATTATGACAAAGGAATGATCACTTAATGACATAAGCCATGTGAAACCATGTGCTTAATTTATATCTTGTTGAATAAGCTTTAGTCTTCCTATCCATGCACCTACACGGCCAAGCACTTCAAAATAGGATATTTCATTACACTTAATATCACCTTTGTGACATAAACCTTTCATCCTTTTCTCTTTCATCAAAGAACAAACACAAAACTCCATTCTCTCTTTCTTGAAGCTCACGGCCTCCTCACCCAATACCTACATCCAATCTCTTATAATTTCATCCAACACCATTTTCTTAACCTAGACAAGATTCTAAACACCTTTCATGTTGTAAGTTTCCAACACCATTTTCTTAACCTAGACAAGATTCTAAACACCTTTCATGTTGTAAGTTTCACCTAGTTCATCCATTTGGTGCTTTAAAATCAAGCTAGAGTTTTCTACTCTACAAGGTAAAATTCTAGTTCCTTGTTTCTAAGGTGATTCTTGAGTTTTTAAACCATGATTGTTCCATGGTTTCTTATTTTCAATTTTTGTTTGTGACTTTAGTTTGGTTTGAGTTTGTTAGGGTTTTCATGGGGTGATCCACGAAATCCATAGGAGACCAAACAAGAAAGGTTTTTGTTTTCCTTAAGGTAAGAAGGAGATTAACCTCATCAACCATGTGTTAGTGGTAAGGAAATGGAATTGTTTGTGGTGAAAAATCCATAAGGATTTATTCACTTGATTGTTTAAGTTTTCATTATTTGGGATGGTGTTGATTGGTATGCTTTATACCTTTGAAAATATGCTTGAATATATGATTACGAAAGTATGTTGATTATTGTGTATAGTAGTTTGTGATATGCATGATGAGGAAGTGTATGAAGGTTCCAAAGAACCCTAGAGGCTCACGGCCTCAACACCATCAAGGGAGCAAAATGTTTTAAATTATTTTCCTAATCATAGATTAAATGAGTTAATGATAAGAAATTGGATTAAAGGTTTTGCAAAGAATAAGGTGATAGAAAACAATTAAATATGATTTATGAAGTGTATAATGTAATTCGGCCAACATATGTAACGCCCCTTTTTGGGAGGGAACGTCACATTGTCAATTATAATACGGAAATAAAATTATATAAGTTAAGACTCGGTTCTTTATAATATAATATAAATTTACTTGATTATAGACATGTAATTAAATTAGCGAATTTTTTTTTGTTATAATAACAATAATTAATAAACACAGTGACGGAACATAAATGGAAATAAAGGGCAAACAGAAGTAAAGCATACATTGGAATTAACAATGCATATTCATATAAATATTTATCAAACAGTTTGGTTACAAAGCCTGGTATACCAAAAAGCAAAACTATACCTACCCCAAAAGATCATACATACACATCCCCAAGATATCAAAATATACAGCCCACTACAAAAGACATCAGGCCCCTAAAATAAAAACACTGGCAGTCATCAGTAACTACTAGCAATATCAGTCCCTCAGATGAGGAGGAACCGTATCAGGATCCTCTTCAGGATCCTCCGCGAGGTCATCCTCGGGGTGTACCTCATCTGAGGAAACCTCCATAGGAGCCATAGAGCCATGGGCCAGAGCCTGAGCAGTGGAATCAAAAGAGTCCTCCTGCGGGGTGTAGAAGCGGTTACCCCACATCTCCCGGATGGGCAGATAAAACTCCAGTTGCAGGCTGATGCAGCAGGTAAAGATCAGCGGCTCATGATGCCTCCAGACCAAAGTGATCAACATGTCTCCCAGGTAGACACAGCGGTCGGAATTCAGGTTAATGTGCCAGCATTCTGGCCCTCCAAGGAAGGTCAGACGCACATCACCCAAAAATCCACACATGCGTGCCTCCATGCTCCACAGTAGATGCTAATAGTAATCAGGCCAGAAGCCGGGGAAATCGAGAGCTTCAACCTCCTTACCGTCGTCTTCGATAGGACATAATATATAGACAAAAAATAACAAAAATATAGGAAAGAGGTAAGACATCCTATCATCATTACTAGTTATAGCAGCAAGAAACAAAACGACACCAAGCGCCTATAGAGCATATCAAATAATAATCATAATTATTAAATAACAGAAGTAGACAATTAAACAGTTGTAGGCAGATATATAACAGTAACACAATAGTTTCAATTATAATAATAATAATAATAATAAATAGATGCCAGATAATATATGGGCCCACTATGCACATGCATTTCAAGACAAAATCCTACTCCATGGAGCTAGACACAAACGGTCGAAGAGAAAGATCAGGAGACATATCTGCAACTCGGCTACCACGGCCAAAGTGCTATAATTCATCAGTTTGTCCACGTGCACATCATGGCATTGTACAGACAGTCTACTCTAGCTCACGATATAGGATAGTGCCCGGTCAGGATCGTCGGTGCATTTGCGTCAGTCTGCCCCACGGACAGAAGAGTTACCAACTATCCATTACGAGGTACCCGCACCCCGACGCCCCCATGGTCAACAATATGACCTATACTAGTCTACTCGCACCCGCACTAAGGTGTGTTCAACTCCTAGGCAACTCGGCCTTAACAACAGTCCAATTGACATTCGCAATGCATACAGACTCTATGCATAATCATGTATGATCATTATTACATACTATTCCATAATATGCCACAATTGGCCAAAGTAAGAATCAACACAATCATTGGTCACTCACATGGACCCACAATAACATAATATTGTTATTAAATAAATTAATACATTTTTAAGGTGTATTATGAATTCGTGCTTAGGTTCAGCTTTTCTTACAAAGTTTGTCTCTAAAGAAATTCTCTTAATTAATTAAATTCTCTTAAGTAATTTATTCTCATACACTTAGAAAGTTATTCTAAGATTCTCAAGGTCTCACACTCTCTTGTTCGTCCTCAAATTAAATTGCCCTAAGTCTTATGAAAAATTCCATTCTTGGTTCTTTAAAATTTATCTATCTCAAAGTATAATTTAATTTTCTAATTTGCTAATTCATGCATCCTATTACCATTAAATTAATCACTAGATTATTAAGTCCCAAGGTTACCAAAGTTGCATAATCATGCCCTAAATAGCCTTGGAGGCCGTGGCCTCACTAGTGATTTAAGTTCCAAAATTTTTCTCTTCATTAATTACATGGTGTATACTTGATTAATTATGTTTTCCACTTATTAAAATTGTTCACAAAGAACCCCACATTTTGGACCTCAAAATCGTGGCCATCCATGGGAGATTCCAACATTATTTTCTTCCATTTCATGCTTTCTAATCCAATCCAATATATCAATATACACAAACAAACAATCTAATAGCATAAACACATTTTAAACGACATGCAAACATACTAATCATGCAAACAAAGAATAACCCTTATTAGGGTTTTCTCACAATCAACCACCAACAAGGTTTCTAAGTGCTAAAAGAGGTTGAGGAGGAGTGTCTTCCTCTTACCAAAGTGAAGAAAACAAGAGAAGCCCTCCTAGAGTTCCTTGCTATTTCGGATTTGCACCCAACCAAACCCTAGAAATTTCAATCTCATTAAAATAGCACCAATGCTTAAAAAATAAAAGCATGGATGGTCACAAGGAAGACCATAGGAACGAAAATAAGAAAAGGGAATGAAGATTCAAGAAGCTTACCCAAAAAGCCCTAGGCTTGAAGCTTGAAGAAGATGGTGAAAATGATGGATTTTCAAAGAACCACCAACTAGAAAAGTGTTTAGGAGATGGAGAGAATTAAGAAAATGGGGTTGGATGAAAATTTTGTAATGGATGAGGGGATTATGGGGCTGCTGGCCGTGAGCCTTGGTAGAGAGAAGGAGGAGAGAAAGCTTGATGATGAAGGTGGAGAGAGAAAGTGAATAGAAAAATAAAGTGGTAGCTTTTGAATTTTGAAAACTTGTGTAGTATAATTAATTAAATGAAAAGCACACATCCCCCCCCCCCAAATGTGCTGCTGCCGTGAGTGCATGGAGAGAGGAGAGAGAGTGTGTGGCTTCCATAGGAAGCTTTGCACAATTCTCAATAAAGTGCATAGTAAGCTTGTCTCCTTAATTAAATACACTTGACAGATGATTAATTACACTGTTAGAATTATTTTTCCAGTGAATAAAAATTACAGTTGATGAAAATAATATTTTATTGTTCATCGGATAATTTTATGATACAATGATTTTATTTATCAGATAAACCTTGGAAAATGCAAACCTCGTAAATTATGCCCGACCTCGGATTTAGTAAGATCCCCCATCGACACGTTGACAGTTCAAGGTTTACCAGCCACAAGGAAAACATTTCGTTATCCCTGCTCCACTCAATGTGCACGCAAAAACAAGGAATATACTATAATATTCGACGTTTTCAGAAAAATCCACAAAAATTCCTAAAAATCACAAATATTGAAAAATGACTATTCATCAACAACAAACAATTTTCTGGAGCGTTTGACTAACTCTGCTCAGTGTGCATGTAAAACAAGGAATATATTAAAATATTTAGCGTTTCCAAAAAACTCCAGAAAAATCTCCAAAAATCATGAATATTGGAAAATGACTATTCATGATGAAGCAAATCATTTCCGGGGTGTTACACTGACTCTGGTCAATGTGCACGCAAAATGAGAAATATATTCACATGAAACAAAAAATATATTAAAATATTTGACATTTTCGAAAAAATCCAAAAAAATTTCCAAAAATTATAAATATTATAAAATGATTATTAATGACAAAATAAATAATTTTCGGGGTGTTACAACTCTCCCCTTCTAAAAAAGAATTTTGTCCTCGAAATTTGCATACCTTAGAATAACTGTGAGTGTTGCTCCTTCATCTTGTTTCCAACTCCCAGGTTGTGTCTCCAGTCATCTCGTTCCAGATTACCTTCACCAATGAGATCTCTTTGCCTCTCAATTGCTTTATCCTTCTATCCTCGATTCTTACAAGAGATGTCTCATAAGTTAAGTTCTCTTTTAATTGTATTGTATCTGGTGCTATGACATGACTTGGGTCAGGAAGGTATTTTCGAAGTTGTGACACATAGAAAACATTATGAATGTTTGAAAGGAATGGAGGTAAGGCTATTTGATAGGCTACAGGACCTACTCGGTGAATGATTTGGTATGGTCCAAGGAATTTTGGAGTGAGTTTTCTAGATTTCAAGGCCCGGCCTACCCCAGTTGTACGTGTGACTTTCAGGAATACATGCTCGTCTTCCTCAAACTCAAGAGGCTTTCTCCTTTGGTCTACATAACTCTGTTATCGACTCTGAGCCGTCTTCATCTTCTCCTGAATCATCTTAACTTTCTCAGTTATCTGCTGTATAATCTCTGGTACAATAGTAAGGCACTCGCCGTCTTGGTACCAACACAGAAGTCTCCGGCACTGTCGTCTATACAGAGCCTCATAGGAAGCCATCCCTATGCTCGAATAATAACTATTGTTGTAGGTGAATTCTATCAATGGTAGAACGTCATCCCAACTTCCAGTATGTTCTATAGTGCAAGCTCTAAGCAAATCTTCCAAAGATTGGATTGTCCTCTCTGATTGACCATCGGTCTGTGGGTGATAAGCAGAACTCAGACGTAACTTCGTCCCTAATGCTTCTTGCAAACTCTTCCAGAAATTTGAAGTAAATCTCGAATCCCTATTCGAAACAATACTAGTAGGTACACCGTGCAATCTAACAATCTCTCCAATATAGATCTGGGTCTGTCTCTCCAATTTGTATCTTATGTTGATCGAGAGAAAATGTGCTGATTTCGTGAGTCGGTCCACAATTACCCAAATCGAGTCATGACCTTTCCTTGTCTTTGGCAATCTGACTACAAAATACATTGCAATGCTGTCCCACTTCCGTTCAGGAATAGACAATGGTTGCAACAATCTCACTGGTCTTTGATATTCCACTTTAGCTTTTTGATAAACCAAACAAGTTGATACACGTCTAGTGATGTCACTCTTCATTCCATGCCACCAGAATAACTTCTTCAAGTCTTGATACATTTTTGTTATGCTCGGATGCATACTCAGCTGGCTTGTGTGAGCATGGTTGATGATATATTCTCTAAGCTCTTGGTCACGAGGAATACAAACTCTCCCACGGAATCTCAGAATTCTGTCTGTTCCTTCCGCAAACGCTGTTTCATCGCCTTGCTTCACTTGCTCTCTCACTTCTTGTAAGAACTTGTCAACCTTCTGCTTTTCCCTTATGTCATACATCAGCTCGCTTGAGATGGTAACCATATTCATGCAAATCTTTCCAGGTTCTAACTCCACAAAAGACCATACATCTCTAAACTGCTCTAGTATATCCTTTTCCTTGATCATCAGGGCAGAGACACTGATCATCTTTCTACTTAGAGCGTCTGCCACAGCATTTACCTTGCCAGGGTGATGCAGAAGTTAGAAATCATAATCCTTCAAGAATTCTAGCCACCTCCGCTGCCTCATGTTTAACTCCTTCTGATCATACAAATACTTCAGACTCTTGTGTTCACTGAAGATGTTGAACATCGCTCCGTAGAGAAAATGCCTCTATATCTTCAGAGCAAAAACTACAGCCACTAAATCTAAGTTGTGCGTCGGGTAGTTCTTCTCGTGCACTCACAACTGCCTTGAAGCATAAGCCACTACTCTTCCATGCTGCATAAGTACAGATCCTAGCCCTTGGTATGAAGCGTCATAGTACACCTCAAACTGTTCATTCGGATCGGGTAGCATTAACACTGGCGAGCCGATTCTTCAACTCTTGGAAACTCTGCTCACAGTTGTCGGTCCACTCAAAAGCTTAGTTCTTCCTCGTGAGTTGAGTAAGTGGTCCTGCAATCTTGGACAATCCCTCAATGAACCTCTGGTAATATCCTGCCAATCCCACGAAGCTACGAATCTCTGTCACTGACTTTGGCCTTTCCCATTGTAGTACTACCTCCACTTTTGATGGATCCACCGTAATCCCATCCTTCAAGATCACGTGACCCAAAAACTTAACTTCTTCTAGCCAAAACTCACATTTTGACAGTTTGGCATACAGTTCCTTCTCCTTCAGAATCTGAAGAACTATACTGAGGTGTTCAGCATGATCCTCCTGATTTTGAGAGTATACCAGAATGTCATCAATGAATATCACAATGAATCTGTCCAAGTAAGGATGAAAGATTCAGTTTATGTAGTCCATAAAGATAGCTGGTGCATTCATCACGCCAAATGGCATCACGGGATATTCGTAATGACCATATCGGGTACGAAAAGCAGTCTTGGGTACATCCTCCATCTTCACTCGTATCTGATGATACCCAGATCGTAGATCGATCTTTGAAAACACCGCTGCTCCCTTCAGTTGGTCCATTAAATCGTCAATTCTTGGGAGTGAATATTTGTTCTTGATAGTCACTTTGTTTAGCTGCCGGTAGTCCACACATAATCTTGACGAACCATCATTCTTGCGGATTAACAGTACTGGTGCTCCCCACGGTGACATACTCGGTCTGACAAATTACTTTTCTAAAAGCTCCTCTAGCTGTTTCTTGAGCTCAGCTAACTCTGTTGGTGCTATCCTATAAGGTGCGATAGACACGGGACCAGCAGTACAAGGTCAATAGCAAACTCTATTTCTCGCGCCGGTGATAAACCAAGTACATCCTCAGGAAAGACTTTGGGAAACTCATTCACACTAGAATTGTGTTCACATCAACCTCGCTCTCGACTTTCAAAGAAGACAGTAGCATGTATCTGTGAGCTCCTTCTTTCAAGAGAGCTTGAACTCGGTTGGCCGTCAGAAATCTAGAATCCTCATATCTAGGAAAAACTATGGTTTTTCTGGAACAGTCTAATAGAACATGGTTGGAAGACAACCAGTCCATCCCTAAGATTATATCTAGTTGGGAAAGGGGTAAACAGATCAGATCAACCAAAAAGGTTCGACCTTTAATAATCAATGGACAATTTAGACAGACTTTGGTAGTAACTACAAGTTTATCAGTGGGGGTAGAAATAGTTAAGTCAAAAGGTAAGGTGGACACTGGTAAACCAAGTCTTTGCACACAGTCATACGATATGAAAGAATGGGTTGCCCCAGAGTCATACAGTACAGTTAAAAGATTACCTTCTATGGTGTCTTCCCCTTGTATCAAATCTTCAGATTCGAAGGCTTCAGCTCCGTTCATGGTGTAAACTCGCCCTCCAGCTTGTGGTTTCTTAGCTTTAGCAGCGTTAATCGAAGGTTCAGCCTTCGCTTGATTATAATGTCGGGACACATAGCCAGGTTTGCCACATCTGAAGTAGATGATTCCCTTTATGGTGCAATCCCTTGTGAGATGATCTTTCCCACACTTTAGATATTTTGAAGGATATGCCATGTTCTGGCCAGTCCGGTTCCCAGTAGAACCTCCACCAGAGCTTCCACCCATGGTTTATTGCTGATTTTCCGTTGGTCGGGAGTAAGGCTTCTTCTGGAAGCAGTTAGAACTGTTACCGCCGCCTCTTTGGAACCTCGTAGGCCCAAAGTTTCTGTTCCTCGTATCTCTAGATTACTCCAGAGCCTCTACATCATAGCATGTATCCAGTAGTTTTGAGAACTCATTGATCTTCAGGGTGATCACAGCCTTCTTCACCTCATACCTCAGTCCTTCTGTGAATCTTCGACATTTCCACGCTTCATTTGGTTGATGCTGAGAGTATGTTGAAAATTGTGACAAGTTTTCAAATTTGGCCGTATACTCACTAATGGTCATATTCCCTTGTCGTAAGTTGAGAAATTCTGACTCCTTCGCGTGTCTTGCGCTTGCAGGAAAATACTTATCTAAGAATTTTTCCTTGAATAAGTCCTAACTAATATCGCGGTTTGCAGCTTCCAGCATTCTCAGCACTCCATTCCATCAGTTTTCAGCATTGCCCACCAGCATAAAAGTTGCATAGGTCACCTTCTTGTTCTCAGCGCAGCTCATCCCTCGAAAGACTTTTTCTAACTCCTTGATCCACAGACTAGCCTTGTCCGGATCAAATTCTCCTTTGAATTGAGGAGGGTTGTGGCGTCGAAACTCTGCCAAGTTCTGAGCATCTGCAGTAGCTTCGAGCTGTTGAGCAGCTCATTCTTGCTATTGCACAACTCTTTCTTGCTGCTGTGTAGCTTGCTCAGTTTGTTGTGCGACGGCCTCAGCCATCCTCTGCATCGCTACTATAGCAGCTGCCATGTCTTCCCTTCGCGCCATCTTACTTTCTCAGATCGGATTAACTGAAAACATAGAAAAGTCAATTGCATCTAATAGGAATACCAAACAATACACCTTTGCATTTACTATTTAGAGAACACATAGCACAAACAAGATAGACTCAATCACAAGACCCAAAGAAACATAAATCGGGGCTCTGATACTAACTTAATGTAACACCCCTTTTTGGGAGGGAACGTCACATTGTCAATTACAATGCGAAAATAAAATTATATAAGTTAAGACCCGGTTCTTTATAATATAATATAAATTTACTTGATTATAGACATGTAATTAAATTGGCAAATATTTTTTTTGTTACAATAACAATAATTAATAAACATAGTGAGGGAACATAAACGAAAATAAAGGGCAAACAGAAGTAAAGCATACATTAGAATTAACATTGCATATTCATATATATATTTATCAAACTATTTGGTTACAAAGATTGGTATACCAAAAAGCAAAACTATATCTATCCTAAAGGATCATACATACACATCCCCAAGATATCAAAATATACAGCCTACTACAAAAGACATCAGGCCCCCAAAATAAAAACACTAGCAGCCATCAGTAGCTACCAGCAATATCAGTCCCTCAGATGAGGAGGAACCATATCAGGATCCTCCGCAAGGTCATCTTTGGGGACCTCCTCGGGGTCTTCCTCATCTGAGGAAACCTCTATAGGAGCCACAGAGCCACGGGTCGGAGCCCGAGCAGTGGAATCAAAAGAGTCCTCTTGCGGGGTGTAGAAGCGGTTACCTCACATCTCCTGGATGGGCAGATAAAACTCCAGATGTAGGCTGATGCAGCAGGTAAAGATCAGCGGCTCATGACGCCTCCAGGCCAAAGCGATCGACACGTCTCTCGGGTAGACACAGCGATCGAAATTCAGGTTAATGTGCCAGCATTCTGGCCCTCCAAGGAAGGTCAGACGCACATCACCTAGAAATCCACGTATGCGTACCTTCATGCTCCACAGTAGATGCTAATCGTAATCAGCCCAGAAGTCGGGGAAATCGGGAGCTCCAACCTCCTTACCGTCGTCTTCGATGGGACGCAATATACAGACAGAAAATAACAGAAATATAGGAAAGAGATAAGACATCCTACCATCATTACCAGTTATAGCAATAAGAAACAAAATGGCGCCAAGCGCCCACAGAGCATATCAAATAATAATCATAATTATTAAATAACAGAAATAGACAATTAAACAGTTACAAGTAGATATATAACAGTAACACAACAGTTTCAATAATAATAATAATAGTAAACAGATGCCAGATAATATATGGACCCACTATGCACATGCATTGAAAGACAAAATCCTACTCTATGGAGCTAGACACAAACGGTCGGAGAGAAAGATCAGGAGACATGTCTGCAACTCGGCTACCGCAGCCAAAGTGCTATAATTCATCAGTTTATCCACGTGCACATCATGGCATTGTACAGATAGTCTACACTAGATCACGATATAGGACAGTGCCTGGTCAGGATCGTCGGTGCGTTTGCATTAGTCTGCCCCACAGACAGAAGAGCTACCAACTGTCCATTGTGAGGTACCCGCACCCCGACGCCCCCATGGTCAACAATATGACCTACACTAGTCTACTTGCACCCGCACTAAGGTGTGTTCAACTCAACAATAGTCCAACGGACATTCGCAATGCATACAGACTCTATGGATAATTATGTATGATCATTATTACATACTATTCCACAATATGCCACAATTGGCCAAAGTAAGAATCAACACAATCATTGGTCACTCACATGGACCCACAATAACATAATATTGTTATTAAATAAATTAATACATTTTTAAGGTGTATTATGAATTCTTGCTTAGGTTCAGCTTTTCTTACAAAGTTTGTCTCTAAAGGAATTCTCTTAATTAATTAAATTCTCTTAGGTAATTTATTCTCATACACTTAGAAAGTTATTCTAAGATTCTCAAAGTCTCACACTCTCTTGCTCTTCCTCAAATTAAATTGCCCTAAGTCTTATGAAAAATTTCATTCTTAGTTCTTTAAAATTTATCAATCTCAAAGTATACTTTAATTTTCCAATTTGCTAATTCTTGCATCCTATTACCATTAAATTAATCACTAGATTATTAAGTCTCAAGGTTACCAAAGTTGCATAATCATGCCCTAAATAGCCTTAGAGGCCGTGGCCTCACTAGTGATTTAAGTTTCCAAATTTTTCTCTTCATTAATTACATGGTGTATACTTGATTAATTATGTTTTCCACTTGTTAAAATTGTTCACAAAGAACCCCACATTTTGGACCTCAAACCCGTGGCCATCCATGGGAGATTCCAACATTATTTTTTTCCATTTCATGCCTTCGAATCCAATCCAATATATCAATATACACAAACAAACAATCTAATAGCATAAACACATTATAAACAACATGCAAACATACTAATTATGCAAACAAAGAATAACCCTCGTTAGGGTTTTCTCACAATCAACCACCAACAAGGTTTCTAAGTGCTAAAAGGGGTTGAGGAGGAATGTCTTCCTCTTACCAAAGTGAAGAAAATAAGAGAAGCCCTCCTAGAGTTCCTTGCAATTTCGGATTTGCACCCAACCAAACCCTAGAAATTACAATCTCATTAGAATAGCACCAATGCTTGAAAAATAAAGCATGGATGGTCACAAGGAAGGCCATAGGAACGAAAATAAGAAAAGGGAATGAAGATTCAAGAAGCTTACCCAAAAAGCCCTAGGCTTGAAGCTTGAAGAAGATGGTGAAAATGATGGATTTTCAAAGAACCACCAACTGGAAAAGTGTTTAGGAGATGGAGAGGATTAAGAAAATGGAGTTGGATGAAAATTTTGTGACGGATGAGGGGATTATGGGGCTGCTGGCCGTGAGCCTTGGTAAAGAGAAGGAGGAGAAAAAACTTGAAGAAGATGAAGGTAGAGAGAGAAAGTGAATAGAAAAATAAAGTGGTAGCTTTTGAATTTTGAAAACTTGTGTAGTATAATTAATTAAATGAAAAGCACACATTCCCCCCCCCCAAATGTGTTGCTGCCAAGAGTGCATGGAGAGAGGAGAGAGAGTGTGTGGCTTCCATAGGAAGCTTGGAGGAAATTTCCAAGAAGCTTCTTTGAAGCTTCCTTGAGAAGCTTTGCACAATTCTCAATAAAGTGCATAGTAAGCTTGTCTCCTTAATTAAATACACTTGACAGATGATTAATTACATTCTTAGAATTATTTTCCCAGTGAATAAAAATTACAGTTGATGAAAATAATATTTTATTGTTCATCGGATAATTTTATGATACATCGATTTTATTTATCAGATAAAATCTTGGAAAACGCAAACCTCGTAAACTATGTCCAGCGTCGGGTTTAGTAAGATCCCCTATCGACACGTTGATAGTTCAAAGTTTACTAGCTTTAGGGAAAACATTTCGTTATCCCGGCTCCGCTCAGCGTGCATGCAAAACGAGAAATATATTATAATATTTAATATTTTCAAAAAGATCCACAAAAATTCCTAAAAATCACAAATATTGAAAAATGACTATTCATCACAAAACAAACAATTTTCCGGAGCGTTTGACTGACTCTGCTCAGTGTGCATGCAAAACGAGAAATATATTAAAATATTCAACGTTTCTAGAAAATTTCAGAAAAATCTCCAAAAATCATGAATATTGAAAAATGACTATTCATGATGGAACAAATCATTTTCGGGGTGTTACACTGACTCTAGTCAGTGTACACGTAAAACGAGAAATATATTCACGCAAAATGAAGAATATATTAAAATATTCGACGTTTCTGAAAAAATTCAAAAAAATTCTCAAAAATTATAAATATTATAAAATAATTATTAATGACAAAATAAATAATTTTCTAGGTGTTACAACATGCCTATTTTTTATATTCTAGATCCAAAATTATTGTACCAAGTGTAGACTTAGGTGTTTAATTAATAGGAAATTAATTTAATAGGTTTTTAAAAATAAAAAGAAAATGAACTAATTTTTAGAATTAATTTGTTATAATTAGGTTGAGGTAAGATAAAATTTAAAACTTGAAATTTATTGACGTATAACTCACCCTTTGGGTTTCAAAACGCATTAGAAAATTTTGAGCTGTAATATCCAAATTAAATCAAAGAAATGTAATTTTATGAGAAATAATGAAAAATGCTACTTAAAGAATTTTTAATAGTAAAATAAGGTAAATAAAGCTAAAATAATTATTTTATGTGAAAAATATTAGAGAAACGTCAATTGTTTTCAGAATAATGATTTCTAAGCTATCAGATTGAGAAAATGATTTAAAATTGCTATGCGATTGAGAAAATGTTTAAAAATCCCTATGCGATTCAGAGAACGTTTGAAAATATTTCCACGATTATCAAAACCCTGAAAAATACTTACGCGATTTGAAAATGTAAAAAAAATGTTCTGCGATTGTGAAAACATGATAAAATGTTTATGCGATTGGAAATAACAGCAGGTTGCTGTCGAGCTATTGTGGTGGGCACGATTATGTTAAAAAGTGATACCGCCAATAGATGGTGCGTGTGTGTGAAATGCTATGAGAATAATGATTGTATGTATGTTTGAATCATACATCATGCATTGAAAAACGTGTTAACTTAATTGGTTAAGGCAGTATGCCTAGGAGATTTAATTTACACCTTGATGCAGGTGAGAATTAGGTAGTTACAATCTTCAGTGATCTTGGAGACGTCGGGGTGTGGAATCTCATATGTGGCCAAATGGTAGCACCTCTGCGCCTGGTATCCTATGCAAACACACTGACGATCTAGACAGAGTTATTATTGTTTTTGTGATTGGTTGAGAGTGTCTTGTAGGAGTCATGTTGCGCACATTGATATAATATATTAGCACGAGATTTGAGGCTGATGATATACAAACATGTACCCCTTATCTTTCTCTCCGAAATTGTGATTAGCTCCGTGGAGTAGGAATGAGTCTGTGTGCATATGCATAGTTGGTTGACATATTGATATGATAATTATGCTTATCTGATATATTATCTGTGATACAATAGTATAACTTTATGTGTTGTTATTATATCTGTATATCTACTTTCATTTTCTATACTGTCATACTGGTATTGATGTAGGGGATCTCACCTCTTTACTGTGTTATATCTGTTTATTGTGTATGTTTAATGAAGACCGAGGAGACGAAGAAGCTGGAAATTCTACTTTCTATCAGTAACAGTTTTCTTAGTTTGTTGGCGGCAAGGCACCAAATGCTGGGTTTTGTCTAAGTACAGTTCCACAGTGAAATTGACGCCTGTAGATTTGATTTAGATAATGATCGTTTTGTTTATACCGGGGACTTAACTTTAAACCTGAGTGGAACCCATGATGGGACTCCCGTTTTGACCCAACATGCGTCTGTGCATTTGGAGTTCTCAATGCCAATACAAGAACTCTGGGGTGGTACCTGTTTATACCCCATGGGTGGACTCTGTAGTGTCTTCAGCTAGAACCCCTGTCAGGCGAGTGTTGTACCCGCTTGGGTTCTTTGATGATACTGAGGAAAAGGATCCTTCCGAGGACCCAAATCGTTAGTCTTTAAAAGATTCAGTTAAACAATTTATGTTTTGATGTATATGTTGTATATATTTATCAATTGGAGTGTAATGTATTTATGTAAATTATTTAGGAACAAGGTTTGAATACCTATGTATATTTTGGTGTGTTTATTTCAGTTACAAGTTATACTTATGGTTTTGTTTATTTTATTTATTTTGACTTATTCCATAAATGAAATTTTTAAAATTAATATTTTTACAAGATTAATTCTTTTACAACTTGGGTAAGTTATATTAAGATTATCTTAAATGTGATACCCTATGGTAGGTGTTACATTAGTTGGTATCAGAGCCCCAGTTAGAGTCTTTTGGATTTTTATGGTTAGGTCTGTTTTGCTTGGGTTATGTGATTCTCTGTGTTTTGGTTTCCAGAAAGATTTACATCTGACTCTTATTGAGTTTTGTTTGGTTATTTGTGAAGAAAACTATATCTCGTGGCAGAGGTACACGTATGAATGCGGGACATGATGATGATGCAATGACTGCTGCTGCCGAAGCAATGTAGCAAATGAGAGACGTGATTGTGCAATAGAATTAATGAGCTGCACAACAACAAGAAGCAAATGTTGATGCCCAGAATTTGTCTGAGTTTCATCGAAACAATCCGCCACATTTTAGAGGCGAGTTTGATTCGGAGAAGGCGAGTTTGTGGATCCAAGAACTAGAAAAGATTTTTGAAGGAATAGGATGTACAGACGACTGCAAAGTGACTTGTGCCATATTCATGTTGATGGGAGATGGTGAAAATTGGTGGAAAGAAACTCGAAGAGTATTACAAGCTGAAGGAAGGGAAATTACGTGGGAGGTATTCTATGAAGTATTTCTAAAAAAATATTTTCTGGATAGTGCAAGGCATGCCAAGGAGATGGAGTTTCTTGGGCTACAACAAGGTGGGATGACAGTTAATGAGTATGCTGCGAAGTTTGAGAGTTTATCAAAGCTCTCACGGTATCTCCATATCCAGCCGGATGAGGTTTGGAAATGCCGCAAATTTAAGGAAAATTTATGAGTTTAATTGAAGAAAGGGGTACTGCCAATGCGAATGAACCAGTTCTCATCATTGATGGATATGTGTTGCAGACTTGAAGGATTAGAGCCATCACGAGATACAAAGAGCTGTAACTTTGAACCATCTAGGTTCCAAAGGGGAGGAAACAATAATAATAACCAGTTTCAGTAGAAACCATATTCCCGACCTTCTAGAAGCCAGCAACAATAACAACAGCCACGTGGAAGAGGTTCGAGTAGCAGTCATTTTGGTTAGACTATGGCACCACCAATGAAGTGTCTGAAGTATGGAATGGGCCATATGACAAGGGACTGCACAATCAGGGAGATAATTTGCTTTAGATGTAGAAAGCCTGGTCATATCTCGAGAAATTGTGAGCAAGCGAAGGTGAAGCCTTCAGTAAGTAACGTTCGTATTGTTAAGCTGCAAGTTGGTGGGCGAGTGTATACAATGAGTGGAGCTGAAGTCTCCCAGTATGAAGATCTTATCAAGGGAGAAGGTGTCATATCTGGTAATCTTTTAACTGTACTATATGATTCAGGTGCAACACTTTCGTTTATTGTATATGACTATATGGATCGTTTGGGATTGCTTGTGTCTTCTTTGAACTTTCAATTGATTGTTTCTACACTTACTACCAAGCTTGTTTGTACTTCTAAAATGTGCCTAAATTGCCCTGTTACTATCAATAATTGAGTCTTTTCTGTTAATTTAATTTGTTTGCCTATTACCGATATTAATATAATCTTAGGAATGGATTGGTTATCTTCTAACCATATCTTGTTAGACTATTCTAAAAAGACCTTAATATTTCTTGAGAATGAGATTTCTGGATTTTTGACTGCCAAACAAGTCGAATCTTTATTGAGGGATGGAGCCCAAGGATACATATTGCTATTTTCTTTAGAAGTCAATAGTGAGAAGGATATGAATGCTATTTCTGTTGTAAATGAGTTTTCTGAAAGTTTTCCTGATGAGGTACTTGGATTACCACCGGAAAGAGAGATAGATTTTTCTATCAATCTTGTACCAGGAGCGGGTCCTATATTGATTGCACCGTACCGGATGTCACCGTCAGAATTAGCAAAGTTAAAGAAGCAATTGGAGGAACTGTTGGAAAAATGGTTCATGAGACCTAGTGTTTCGCCATGAGGAGTGTAACATCCCGAAAATTGCTTATTTCATTATAAATAATCATTTTATAATATTTGTGATTTTTGGTGATTTTTGTGAAATTTTCTGAAAACGTTGAATATTTTAATATATTCCTCGTTTTGCGTATGCACTGAGCGGAGCCGGGATAACGAAATGTTCTCCCTGAGGCTGGTAAACCTTGGACTGTCAACGTGTCAACGGGGGATCTTACTAAACCCGAGGCCAGGCACAGTTCGCGAGGTTTGCATTTTTCAAGGTTTTATCTGCTAGATAAAATCGCGGTATCATAAAATTATCGGATGAATAATAAAATATTATTTTCATCACTTGTAATTTTATTCACTGAGAAAATAATTCTACTGCGTAATTGATCATCTATCAGATGTATTTAATTTGGAGACTAGCTTACCATACACTTTATCGAGGAGCGCGCGAAGCTTCTCAAGGAAGCTTCTTCCAACTATTATTTTATTATTTCTCTCTCCCCCTATTTTGTGCTGCACATTTGAATTAAGGGATCCCAATTCATTTTTCATCCACACATTTTCCTCCTCCTGTACGTAGCAGATCACTATTCACTCATCTTTCTCTCTTTCCATTTCTCCTTACAGCAGCACCATCCACCCACATTCACATTTTTATCTTTCAAAACCGTCACACTCCTAGCACCATTTCGTGTTTGGAGAAACACCATATCTGAGGGAATCATCTTCAAAGTTCTACATTTTCTTCATCTTCATTTTCCTCCACGGTTGAAGCTTAAAGGTTGGAACTTTAAAGTAAAGTCCTTAGCTTTTTCCTCATCTCTCCTCATTTTCGTAACCCAATGTCATTTTGATGACCATGGGTATCCATTTCAACTCTTGATTCTGATTTTGGAGAGCTTGAATATTTAAGGATCTCCTGGAAGCTGAAAACGTGATTTCTGACCAAAAAGGAGCAGCCTTTCTTTGTGCTTCTCCAAGGTAAGAGAAAGACACTCCTCCTCAACCTCTTCTAGCATTAAGGATCTCCTTTGCTTGCTTGGTTTTTATGATTCTGTGCTGTGCTGTATTTAGTTGTTTACGCTGTTTGCATGATTTGTTAAGTTTGATAATATATTCGACAGAGTAGAATGCATGATGTTTTGGTTTGACAATTCTGCATGTTAATATGTTCACATGTTCGACTGAGAATTGGAAAGCATGGTAATTGGATGATTTTGCATGTCAATATATATATATTCGACGAATGCATGAGAGTGGAAGGAAATGACGTCGGATTCATCCCTGGGATAGCCATGGTTTTGAGGCCCGAATCTGGAATTCGGGTGAACTAAGATAATAAATGGAATTTAAATCAATTAGGTATTCAACTATTCGACACTGAACCTTGTCCAACTTTTGACAACCAACTTCTAAACCTTTAATGCTTCCGTCGAATAGACACATGGGGCCCTTTACAATGTCAAAATTTGTCGAGCTAGTGACCCCTTAACACCTCCGTCGGTTTGACATGCGAGAAAACGATTTATGACTCAAAATCCGTCGGATTAGAACTTGTGACCCTTTGGCACCACCTTTGGTCGAACATGAATGAAACTTCTCCAATAACACAATTCGTGGACTTTAAATTTATGATTCTTAGCATTTACGTCGGATCAGTATGAGTGAGAATCTTCCCTATTATTCAAAATCCGTCGAATTAGGAATTGTGACCCTCTTAGCATTCCTTCGGATCAGCATGAGTGAAACTTCCCTATTGTCCCGAAACCATCGAATGTGATAACCTAATCACTTAATAAAATGTTAAAATCCGTCGAGTAAGGACTCATGGCCAAACCTGTCGAATGTGATAACCTAATCACTTAATAAAATGTTAAAATCATCGAGTAAGGACTCATGGCCAAACCTTGTCGAATGTGATAACCTAATCACTTAATAAAATGTTAAAATCCGTCGAGTAAGGACTCATGGCCAAACCTGTCGAATGTGATAACCTAATCACTTAATAAAATGTTAAAATCCGTCGAGTAAGGACTCATGGCCAAACCTGTCGAATGTGATAACCTAATCACTTAATAAAATGTTAAAATCCGTCGAGTAAGGACTTCTGACCATTTCCGTCGAATGTCAAAACCCGTCGAGTTTAGATCTTCGACCACTAAACACAATGTCAAAATCCGTCGAGTATGAACCCCGATCATACCCGTCGGGATTGATCTTCCGACCAAGACCCGTCGAATAGAGTCCCTGGACACTTAGGAGAACTGCCCCAAAGTCAATAATCGTCGAGTTTGAGAGACAATGCCTGTCGAGTAGATGAATTTCTCCAGACCCGTCGAAATTGGAGATTTCGACCAGTGTTTCGTCGGTTCGACACTTGGGAGACTTTCTCCAATGTCGACACCCATACCCGTCGAATTGAGGTTTTTGCTGACCTTCTGGAGGGTTCGACAGTCCTGATCTTTGTTCGACAGAACCCCATCCGATCAAACAAATTTACTTTGCCAATCCTATTATAAAATGTTCTCCCCATTCTTCCCTCCTCCTGTTACACTATTTTCCGTCGAATGGTAGCTCCAATTATTCATAAAACGTATTGTTCTTGTCGAATTCAAAAGTATACCTATCACCCAACACCTAGTAATTGAAATCTGTGACTCAGTTTGTGATTCCGACCGTGTACTTTCCTGGACCCAAAACCTTGGGACTAATAGAGGCATATTGATTATAAATAAATGGGATGACTAGAAATTACTTAAGGATGCATAAACAGGGAAGAACATGAGAGTGTGAGATTTTGAGATCTTAGAATAACCTTCTAAGGGCATATGAATAAATTACCTAAGAGGATTCAAGTCAACTAAGAGAATTCCTTTAGAGACAAACTCGTAAGTAAAGCTAAACCTAAGTAAGAATTCATAATACGCTTTAAAATGTATTAATTTATTTAACAACAATATCATGCTATTGTGGGTCCATGTGGGTGACCATTGATTGGGTTAATTCTTACTTGGGCAAATTGTGACGTATGATGGAATAGTATGTAATGATGATCATACATGATTATGCATAGAGTCCGTATGCATTGTGGATAAATCATATGACATGCATTTGAGGCATGATTGACCGAGTTGTCACGAGAAGCATGATAGAGTCATGCATTGCACAAAAAACGAGGATGTCCGTTGGACTTTGTTAAGGCCGAGTTGCCTAGGAGTTGAATCACACCTTAGTGCGGGTGCGAATAGATACGTGGGGTCCCGTAGATGACCTTGAGGGCGTCGGGCGCGGGCGTCTCGCGAGGGCGATGGGTAGCTCCTCCGGACCGTGGAGACAGACCGATACACACGCACCGACGATCCTAACGGCCACAGTCCTATATCGAGATCTTATGAGAATGCCGCTGTATAAAGCCTTGTTGCGCAAAATGACTGATTATTTTCTGAAAAGCACTTGTTTTTATGGTGACGAGATATGGCATGTCTCCCTGATCATTCTCTCCGAGCTTTTGTGTCTAGCTCCATGGAGTAGGATTTTGATTATTGAGGGCACATGTGCATAGTGAGTCCATGAATCATCTGGCATACATTGTTATTATAATTGGAACTGTTGTATTTCTGATATATCCATACATATATATATGATTGCTTGAAACTGTCTGGTTGATTATAACTGCTACTAAATGTTTATTACCATTATTGCTATCATAAATGCTATGTGGTCGCCTTGCGCCGTTTGGTTTCTTGATGCTATGACTGGTAATGATGGTAGGATGTCTTACCTCTTTCTTGTACTTTTCTTGCTCTATGTTAATTTTTGGTTAAAGACTATAAGTGGGAACGAAGTTGGATTCCTTTGGATTTTATTGGTTTGACCTACTGCATTCGGTGATGCCGTCGCGAAGGGAGCTCTTTTTGGGGTTTGTTCGAATTGTGTTCGCTTTGATACCAAGACCTGTAGAGTCGACTGGACCGACAAGCGTATGTGACATCTTTGGGGATCCGACTTTGACCATGAAGAGGACTGTGATTGAAGACCTTATCTTGTATTCCTCACTACACCGGTGAGCCGGATTGCCTCACGCATTCGGGATACGATGGAGTGCCCAACTCCTTAGTCGTAGATATAATATGGGTAGTTTATATTTTATTTTGCATTACCTATATAAAGTGTATTTTTGAGTACATGTATGCTTCAAGGCAATTATCCAGACTTAAATGTTGTAAATTGAGTACATATTATAATTCATAATTTAACTGGTTGTATATGTAACTACTCATTCGTGGCTCTTATTTTCCTCATATGAGAAATGTTTTAATATTTATGGTAAATTTGTTATTTGACAATGTTAGCACGCCGACATTTAGTGACCGTGACATAATGACGATTGTGCATTGGTTATTAAATCGAGGAGTGTTACATTAAGGTGGTATCAGAGCAGTTCATCCTGTTGAGCCAGGGTATGGACTGACTATGCTTAGACATATTATAAGTTGTTGTGTACTTCCTTGTCTCTTGATTGAGATGTTGGGAAAGGAAGGCATGGCTTGCCGTAGGTTGAGTATTGGTAGCTACTGTTGCACAATTACGTGACATTGAGTACTGGCCCACTCAATGTGTAATGTTCTGTGACTACAGGAAACTATGACTTCACCTTGGCATATTAAGGTAATAGGAGTTCTTTAGAAAGAAGCTCAGCTAAGATGACTGAACTTGCTTAGGACTTGTTTGCACTTACACCCTTGTAGTGTTACCTCTAGAATTGTTTGAGCCTATGGGTTAGGAAAAGGGTAGTTGAATAAGACTTGCATGGTTAGTGGACTGAGGTGCCCAAGAGGTTTTCGAAAACCGATTCTCTTTGGAAAGGAGTATCTGGCATAAGCTTGGTTCGAGAAGCTGCATAGAAGTCAAAGACTTACTGGAGATCGCGCCGCGAAAGGCAGAATGAAGGAGCTCGAATTATAGTCTTTTGGGTTGTCTTGATTGGGTTATATGACTTTTGTGCTTGGTTTCCAAAAAGAGATAATATTGTTTGGAATGAATGCTTTTGATTTTCCCTTATTACTTGACTTGTTTGTTCTTGAAGGAAGACAATGACTCGAGGTAAATATAAGCGCGTGAACGCAGGGAGTGACAATGATGACACGACTGAGGCAACCGAAGAAATACAAAGAATGGTTAATGTAACTATACGCCAAGATCAGAGAGCTGCACAACAGCAGGAATTGGAAGTTGAGGTTCGAAATTTGAAGGAAGAAAGTCGATTTTGGGGTAACTCTGGATTACCGAAGTTCCAAAGGAGGAACCGTGGGAAGGCTAAACAGTTTAAGCAGAAATCGTATATACTACGACCAAGGGGACAACAGCGACAACCAATACCTGAAGGAGGTACGAGTGGTAGTAAGTCCAATCCAACTGTGGTACCATTGTCAATGTGTAAGAAGTGCGGAAAGGACCACTTCACGAGGGACTGTAAGATCGAAGGAAGAATTTGTTTCAAGTGCAGAAAACCAGGACATGTGTCAAGAGATTGTCCTTTACATGAGACAAAGCCTCCATATGCGATCAAAAGGGCAATCTGCTTCAAATGTGGAAAGGACCATTTAACCAAGAACTGTACTTCGCAAAGGACGAAGCCTTTTGTTGGTGATGCACGCACTTCACAATCTCACGAAGAAAGGAGAGTTAATTTCTCAAGTGGAGTGGA
Organism: Ormosia semicastrata; assembly: GCA_029884595.1. Taxonomy (NCBI): domain Eukaryota; kingdom Viridiplantae; phylum Streptophyta; class Magnoliopsida; order Fabales; family Fabaceae; genus Ormosia; species Ormosia semicastrata. The sequence continues at coordinate 33,937,624 of JAQQTO010000044.1, read as the reverse complement.
AACGTCCAAGACTGACAGCCTAAGCGAGGAAGCTTGTACTACGGTGGATGACCCTGTGATTATACTGTATAATTCCGGGGGTAACCCGTTTCTTTATGACGTATGAATGTATGAATTCAATAGGGATATTCATACCCTCGTTATCTTTTGACTAAGTTATTCCTATTTTGGCTACTAAGAACTTGTTGATGGTAGCCAAGTTGTTTAAATTATCCAATGACTTGTTAAAGACTGAATCTTTTGGTGATCTGATTTGTTTACTTCTCTTACAAATTAGATGTAATGTTAACAAAAGGGATTGGTTATCTTTCAACCATATCCTGTTGAAATATTCCAAGGAAATTCTAAGAGTTCGTTTATGGAATTGAGTTATCTGTGTATTTATTTCCTTTCGACTCGAATGATACTGTTCTCGTTTGTAAGACTACTCTCATTACAATAGGTCTGTTTAGAACTATCCTATTGTTGTTAGAAATTGAAACCCTTTTTACCAATTCAATCACCTACTTTCTTCATGAATAGGCTTGATCTCAGGAAAGAGATTGATCGTTTTTCAAATGGGTCTCGTCATTCGGTTTCAACGGAAACTTAGTGTTTCTTGAGACAGAAATTTCCTAGATGTAAATCCATGAAACTCGCTCCTAAGTTTTATTGGACCATATCATACTCTTCGTTAGGCGGGCCCAGTGGTAAATCAAGTAACTTCCCTATTTTTCTTTCTGACCTTATAACGTTTCTAGTATACTTCGATTGAGTAAAGGTGTTCCCGAATCTGAACCATAACAATGTGCTAAGCGTAGCACGATAAAGTGAGAACTTACCCTATGAGACGTTTGTTTGAATCAAGGAAAGACGATTTGGCAAATCAATTGAAGGACGCTGCTACTTTCTCCAAGATCATTTTGGGTTCTCAACTATCATTAAGATCATTTGAGAGAAGGGTATATTTCCAAGGTAACTTTCTCTGATACGTAGTGAATACCACGGGTATTTTGTAATGTCGTTCCAAGTAATGAACACTTCGGTAGTAACCATCGACTACACAAACAAGACCTTTCTTCCCTATTGAGACAGAATTGTCATGCTGTTCTTCAAATTCAGAAGAAGAACGAGGAGTTACGCTAGAAGCTGTTCAAGTGTGAATTTCGGTTTGAGGCAGTTTAACTTTTGAGTCAAGTGATCTTTAAAAGAAGGAACTATTGAAGATCCGTCGCAAATTGGAGCAATTCTTCAATGGGACAGACCAAAGATTGTATTGCAGGTTTGTAACTTTAAAGGATCAGCTGAATAGTACGGGGGACTCACTGCAGAATTCTTCAGAATAGTTTTGGTATGGACTGATGTATACGAGAGAAATTTTCAAAGATTGAAGAGACACTCGACTTCTTCGCCAAAGGTGATTCTGCCCAACCCCAATGAACTTTTGAGATACCTAGTAATGCTTCGCATTGAAAGTTTAGAACGTGCGCTTGATCAGAATAGAAAGAATGGTAATGTACGCTTAGCGACAATCAAGAATACATGAGAAGGATTACCTTACACCAACTCAGAATTAGCTTTGTAGTTGCATTGAAGGTCTAGAGGCATTTTCTACAAGGAGAAATTCTCAATGCCTATAGTAATCTTAAGAGCCAAAGGTATTTTGGTTTATTAGAATGAGTTGAATATAAGGCAGAAACGATGATTAAAAGTTCCAAAAGATTTTGATTTTGTTTTGGTATAATATCAGAAGAGGCGAATGTCGTAGAGGACGCCTTAGGAAGAAAATACGTTTAGTTGTCTACAACAATGAGCAAGAAGAGTAAGTTCGATAGAGACACTCGGCGGTGTACAATTGTTTTGGGAATTGGCTGTTGGATGGCTGAAGACTCAAGGAGCGTAAAATCTTTTGTTGATCGGCCTATGACGTCAACGCATTTTTGCTCGTTAATATAAGATGCTCAGGGGAAGGAAGCAACCTTATTGCCTGTGATTTGGATTGATGCAACTGAAGATGCAACACGAGAACTAAGAGACGAAATGAAAGAAACACAGTTGCGTTTGTTCTAAGATATGATGAATTTCGAGGACGAAATTCCTTTTTAGAAGGGGAGTGTTGTAACATCCCGAAAATTGCTTATTTCATTATAAATAATCATTTTATAATATTTGTGATTTTTGGTGATTTTTGTGAAATTTTCTGGAAAATGTTGAATATTTTAATATATTCCTCGTTTTGCGTATGCACTGAGCGGAGCCGGGATAACGAAATGTTCTCCCTGAGGCTGGTAAACCTTGGACTGTCAACGTGTCAACGGGGGATCTTACTAAACCCGAGGCCAGGCACAGTTCGCGAGGTTTGCATTTTTCAAGGTTTTATCTGCTAGATAAAATCGCGGTATCATAAAATTATCGGATGAATAATAAAATATTATTTTCATCACTTGTAATTTTATTCACTGAGAAAATAATTCTACTGCGTAATTGATCATCTATCAGATGTATTTAATTTGGAGACTAGCTTACTATACACTTTATCGAGGAGCGCGCGAAGCTTCTCAAGGAAGCTTCTTCCAACTATTATTTTATTATTTCTCTCTCCCCCTATTTTGTGCTGCACATTTGAATTAAGGGATCCCAATTCATTTTTCATCCACACATTTTCCTCCTCCTGTACGTAGCAGATCACTATTCACTCATCTTTCTCTCTTTCCATTTCTCCTTACAGCAGCACCATCCACCCACATTCACATTTTTATCTTTCAAAACCGTCACACTCCTAGCACTATTTTGTGTTTGGAGAAACACCATATCTGAGGGAATCATCTTCAAAGTTCTACATTTTCTTCATCTTCATTTTCCTCCACGGTTGAAGCTTAAAGGTTGGAACTTTAAGGTAAAGTCCTTAGCTTTTTCCTCATCTCTCCTCATTTTCGTAACCCAATGTCATTTTGATGACCATGGGTATCCATTTCAACTCTTGATTCTGATTTTGGTGAGCTTGAATATTTAAGGATCTCCTGGAAGCTGAAAACGTGATTTCTGACCAAAAAGGAGCAGCCTTTCTTTGTGCTTCTCCAAGGTAAGAGGAAGACACTCCTCCTCAACCTCTTCTAGCATTAAGGATCTCCTTTGCTTGCTTAGTTTTTATGATTCTGTGCTGTGCTGTATTTAGTTGTTTACGCTGTTTGCATGATTTGTTAAGTTTGATAATATATTCGACAGAGTAGAATGCATGATGTTTTGGTTTGACAATTCTGCATGTTAATATGTTCACATGTTCGACTGAGAATTGGAAAGCATGGTAATTGGATGATTTTGCATGTCAATATATATATATTCGACGAATGCATGAGAGTGGAAGGAAATGACGTCGGATTCATCCCTGGGATAGCCATGGTTTTGAGGCCCAGAATCTGGAATTCTGGGTGAACTAAGATAATAAATGGAATTTAAATCAATTAGGTATTCAACTATTCGACACTGAACCTTGTCCAACTTTTGACAACCAACTTCTAAACCTTTAATGCTTCCGTCGAATAGACACATGGGGCCCTTTACAATGTCAAAATTTGTCGAGCTAGTGACCCCTTAACACCTCCGTCGGTTTGACATGCGAGAAAACTGATTTATGACTCAAAATCCGTCGGATTAGAACTGTGACCCTTTGGCACCACCTTTGGTCGAACATGAATGAAACTTCTCCAATAACACAATTCGTGGACTTTAAATTTATGATTCTTAGCATTTCCGTCGGATCAGTATGAGTGAGAATCTTCCCTATTATTCAAAATCTGTCGAATTAGGAATTGTGACCCTCTTAGCATTCCTTCGGATCAGCATGAGTGAAACTTCCCTATTGTCCCAGAAACCTGTCGAATGTGATAACCTAATCACTTAATAAAATGTTAAAATCCATCGAGTAAGGACTCATGGCCAAACCTGTCGAATGTGATAACCTAATCACTTAATAAAATGTTAAAATCCGTCGAGTAAGGACTCATGGCCAAACCTGTCGAATGTGATAACCTAATCACTTAATAAAATGTTAAAATCCATCGAGTAAGGACTCATGGCCAAACCTGTCGAATGTGATAACCTAATCACTTAATAAAATGTTAAAATCCGTCGAGTAAGGACTCATGGCCAAACCTGTCGAATGTGATAACCTAATCACTTAATAAAATGTTAAAATCCGTCGAGTAAGGACTTCTGACCATTTCCGTCGAATGTCAAAACCCGTCGAGTTTAGATCTTCGACCACTAAACACAATGTCAAAATCCGTCGAGTATGAACCCCGATCATACCCGTCGGGATTGATCTTCCGACCAAGACCCGTCGAATAGAGTCCCTGGACACTTAGGAGAACTGCCCCAAAGTCAATAATCGTCGAGTTTGAGAGACAATGCCTGTCGAGTAGATGAATTTCTCCAGACCCGTCGAAATTGGAGATTTCGACCAGTGTTTCGTCGGTTCGACACTTGGGAGACTTTCTCCAATGTCGACACCCATACCCGTCGAATTGAGGTTTTTGCTGACCTTCTGGAGGATTCGACAGTCCTGATCTTTGTTCGACAGAACCCCATCCGACAAAAAATTACTTCTTGCCAATCCTATTATAAAATGTTCTCCCCATTCTTCCCTCCTCCTGTTACACTATTTTCCGTCGAATGGTAGCTCCAATTATTCATAAAACGTATTGTTCTTGTCGAATTCAAAAGTATACCTATCACCCAACACCTAGTAATTGAAATCTGTGACTCAGTTTGTGATTCCGACCGTGTACTTTCCTGGACCCAAAACCTTGGGACTAATAGAGGCATATTGATTATAAATAAATGGGATGACTAGAAATTACTTAAGGATGCATAAACAGGGAAGAACATGAGAGTGTGAGATTTTGAGATCTTAGAATAACCTTCTAAGGGCATATGAATAAATTACCTAAGAGGATTCAAGTCAACTAAGAGAATTCCTTTAGAGACAAACTCTGTAAGTAAAGCTAAACCTAAGTAAGAATTCATAATACGCTTTAAAATGTATTAATTTATTTAACAACAATATCATGCTATTGTGGGTCCATGTGGGTGACCATTGATTGGGTTAATTCTTACTTGGGCAAATTGTGACGTATGATGGAATAGTATGTAATGATGATCATACATGATTATGCATAGAGTCTGTATGCATTGTGGATAAATCATATGACATGCATTTGAGGCATGATTGACCGAGTTGTCACGAGAAGCATGATAGAGTCATGCATTGCACAAAAGAACGAGGATGTTCGTTGGACTTTGTTAAGGCCGAGTTGCCTAGGAGTTGAATCACACCTTAGTGCGGGTGCGAATAGATACGTGGGGTCCTGTAGATGACCTTGAGGGCGTCGGGGCGCGGGCGTCTCGCAGAGGGCGATGGTAGCTCCTCTGGACCGTGGAGACAGACCGATACACACGCACCCACGATCCTAACGGCCACAGATCCTATATCGAGATCTTGTGAGAATGCCGTGTATAAAGCCTTGTTGCGCAAAATGACCGATTATTTTCTCGAAAAGCACTTGTTTTTATGGTGACGAGATACGGCATGTCTCCCGATCATTCTCTCCGACTGTTTTGTGTCTAGCTCCATGGAGTAGGATTTTGATTATTGAGGGCACATGTGCATAGTGAGTCCATGAATCATCTGGCATACATTGTTATTATAATTGGAACTGTTGTATTTCTGATATATCCATACATATATATATGATTGCTTGAAACTATCTGGTTGATTATAACTGCTACTAAATGTTTATTACCATTATTGCTATCATAAATGCTATGTGGGCGCCTTGCGCCGTTTGGTTTCTTGATGCTATGACCGTAATGATGGTAGGATGTCTTACCTCTTTCTTGTACTTTTCTTGCTCTATGTTAATTTTTGGTTAAAGACTATAAGTGGGAACGAAGTTGGATTCCTTTGGATTTTATTGGTTTGACCTACTGCATTCGGTGATACCGTCGCGAAGGGAGCTCTTTTTGGGGTTTGTTCGAATTGTGTTCGCTTTGATACCAAGACCTGTAGAGTCGACTGGACCGACAAGCGTATGTGACATGCTGGGGATCTGACTTTGACCATGAAGAGGACTGTGATTGAAGACCTTATCTTGTATTCCTCACTACACCGGTGAGCCCGGAATTGCCTCACGCATTCGGGATACGATGGAGTGCCCAACTCCTTAGTCGTAGATATAATATGGGTAGTTTATATTTTATTTTGCATTACCTATATAAAGTGTATTTTTGAGTACATGTATGCTTCAAGGCAATTATCCAGACTTAAATGTTGTAAATTGAGTACATATTATAATTCATAATTTAACTGGTTGTATATGTAACTACTCATTCGTGGCTCTTATTTTCCTCATATGAGAAATGTTTTAATATTTATGGTAAATTTGTTATTTGACAATGTTAGCACGCCGACATTTAGTGACCGTGACATAATGACGATTGTGCATTGGTTATTAAATCAAGGGGTGTTACAAGGAGCTCCAGTGTTGTTAGTCAAAAAGAAGGATGGATCTTCACGTTTGTGTGTGGACTACCGCCAGTTAAACAAGGTCATGATAAAGAACAAGTATCCACTTCCAAGGATTGATGATTTAATGGACCAATTGAAAGGAGCAACTATTTTCTCTAAGATAGATCTGTGAATAGGTTATCATCAAATTCATGTCAAGGTAGAGGATATACCTAAGACAGCTTTTCGAATGCGCTACAGGCATTATGAGTATCTTGTGATTTCGTTCAGAGTAACGAATGCTCCTGCGATATTTATGGATTACATGAATAGGATCTTTCATCTATATCTAGACAGATTTGTCGTTATTTTTATTAATGACATTCTAATCTATTCTCAAAATCGGGAGAAGCATGCTGAACATCTTAGCATAGTTCTCCATATTTTAAAGGAGAAGAAAATATACGCAAAGTTGTCAAAATGTGAGTTTTGGTTAGAAGAAGTTCAGTTTTTGGGTCACGTGATTTCCAAGGAAGGAATTGCGGTGGATCTAGCAAAGGTGGAGACAGTTCTTCAGTGGGAAAGGCCAAGGACAGTAATTGAGATCCGAAATTTTGTTGGATTAGCCAGATATTATCAGAGGTTTATTGAAGGTTTTTCCAAGATAGTCAGACCTCTTACACAACTCATAAGGAAGAGTCAAGCTTTTATTTGGACGGATGAATGCGAAGAGAGTTTCTAAGAATTAAATAAAAGGTTGACTACCGCACCAGTGTTGATTCTACTAGATCCGAACAAATTTTTTGAGGTATATTGTGATGCTTCTTATTAAGGATTAGGATATGTATTGATGCAGAATAGAAATGTGGCAGCGTATGCTTCAAGACAACTGAAGGTACATGAAAAGAATTACCCAACCCATGATTTGGAATTAGCTACAGTTGTGTTCGTGTTAAAGATTTGGAGGCATTTTCTTTATGGAGCTACGTTCAATGTCTTCAGTGATCACAAAAGTTTGAAATATTTGTTTGATCAAAAGGAGTTGAACATGAGGCAGAAACGGTGGTTAGAATTTCTAAAGGATTACGACTTTCAACTTTAATATCATCCTGGAAAGGCGAATTTTGTGGCAGGTGCTTTAAGTAGGAAGATGCTCAGTATTTCTACTATGATGATCAAAGACAAAAAATTAATAGATCAATTTAGAGATATGTGGCTATCGGCAGAATTAGCTCCAGGAAGAATTCATTTGAATAAGGTCACTATTCTGAATGATTTGTTGGAAGAAATCTGAGAAAAGCAAGAAAATGATCAGTTTTTGTAAAACGAGAGGGAATTCTGGAAGCAAGGTCATGTGGCAACGGTTGAGGAAGGATCTGACAGGGTCTTAAGGTTCAAAGGTAGGATTTGTATACCGAATGATCCCGATCTTAGGAAGGCAATTCTCGATGAAGCTCACACCAGCAGGTTGAGTATACATCCCAGAATGATCAAGATGTATCAAGACCTGAAGCGATTATTTTGGTGGCCTGGAATGAAGAGAGATGTTTCTGAGCATGTGTCATCTTGTCTTGTGTGTCAAAAAGAAAAAAGTTGAACATCAAAGACCAGCAGGTATGTTGCAACCCCTAACTATTCTAGAATGGAAATGAGATAGTATTGGAATGGATTTTGTTACTGGATTGCCAAAGACTAAGAGAGGTCATGATTCTATATGGGTCGTTATTGATCAGCTTACAAAGTCTGGTCATTTCTTACTAATCAATATCAGGTATTCAATGGAGAAATTGACCCAAGTGTACATTTGTGAAATTGTTAGACTTCACAGTGTACCCTCTAGTATTATTTCTGATAGAGATCCAAGGTTCACATCAAGGTTTTGGCAAAGTTTACATAAAGTAATGGGGACTAAAATTCATTTGAGTTCTGCCTACCATCCGCAAATTGATGGTCAAATGGAGAGAACTATACAGTTGCTGGAGGATCTACTAAGAGCTTGTGTGTTAGAACAAAAAGGGAGTTGGGATGAATTTTTGCCTTTGGTAGAATTCACCTATAACAACAGTTTTCACTCAAGTATAGGGATGGAACCTTATGAAGTGCTGTACAGACGATGATGCCAGACACCTTTGTGTTGGTATCAAAATGGAGAGAGTATGACCATAGGACCTGAGATGGTGCAACAAACGACAGAGAAGGTGAAAATGATTCAAGAGAAAATAAGGGCAACTCAGAGTAGACAGAAAAGCTATACTGATAAAAGAAGAAGACCTCTTGAATTTGAGGAAGGTGAGCATGTGTTTTGGCGAGTCACACCCACTACTACTGTCGAAAGGGTTATAAAATCTAGAAAACTCACTCCTAAATTCGTTGCACCCTATCACATTCTTCATCGGATAGGTCCAGTTACTTACCAAATAGCTTTACTGCCTTTTCTTTCCAACCTTCATAATGTTTTCCATGTATCCCAGTTAAGAAAGTATATCCCCGATCCCTCTCATGTCATTCAGCCCAATGAGGTACAATTGAAAGAAAATTTGACATATGAGACACTTCTTGTTAAGATTGAAGATAGGAGGGTGAAGCAACTCAGAGGGAAGAAGATTCTGTTAGTAAAAGTGATCTGGAGTAAAACAATAGGAGATGCTACGTGGGAGATAGAAGATAAGATAAGGGAACAATATCCTCAATTGTTCTAAGGTATGATAAATTTTGGGGACGAAATTCTTTTTAGTGGGAGAGAGTTGTAACACCCCAAAATTTGTTGTTTCTCAGTAATGTCTGAATTGTACTATTTTATGATTTTTATGTGCTATAAATTTATTTTGACTATTCTGTGACTGTTATTGATCTCTGTGTATGATTTACTCCGAGTCAGGAAAATAATAATTTTCAGGCCGGAGAAAATCCATGACGATTTATTTGGAGCTGGGGGAGCTTTCTAAACCCGAATCCGAGAGATACGTTACCCGATCTTTTAATTTTTAGAATTTATTTGTGAAATAAAAATATTTCTTATTTTATTATTTGTTGGACAACATCTACTGATTTGCGCAGTAGCTTCTGCCTATTGGGTAATAGATCCTGTATTTTTTATCCATTGGACAATAGACTGGGAAAAGTCTTTGTGACTCACAAATTGGTGAACCAATAGGAATTGGTTAATGTTAATGGCTTGAATTTTCTAAGCCAATAGGATGTGGTCAACAATGATGGCTAGACTAGTTAGCTAAGAAACTAAGTAATCTAACTAAGTGAACCTCAAAGCTTAAGTAGTAACTAAATGGAACAAACTTTGTTTGCTACTCCTTAGAGTTCCATGGTTTCAAGGAGGTTCTAGAGTCTTCTAGAATGCATGACTAATGCATGACCTAAGCTTTGTAACTAAATAGTTAGCCATGCAACCAAGTGAACTAACTAAGTTAGCTTAAGTATAACTAGAAACTAATGGAATCAAAACCTAGTTACCTTTCTCCATGTGCTCCACGACCATCTAGTGTTTCTAGGAAGTTCTTGAACAATTTAATCATCTATTATGACAAAGGAATGATCACTTAATGACATAAGCCATGTGAAACCATGTGCTTAATTTATATCTTGTTGAATAAGCTTTAGTCTTCTTATCCATGCACCTACACGGCCAAGCACTTGAAAATAGGATATTTCATTACACTTAATATCACATTTGTGACATAAACCTTTCCATTTTCATCAAAGAACAAACACAAAACTCCATTCTCTCTTTCTTGAAGCTCACGATCTCCTCACCCAATACCTATATCCAATCTCTTATAATTTCATCCATCACCATTTTCTTAACCTAGACAAAATTCTAAACACCTTTCAGGTTGTAAGTTTCACCTAGTTCATCCATTTGGTGCTTTAAAATCAAGCTAGAATTTTCTACTCTACAAGGTAAAATTCTTGTTCCTTGTTTGTAAGGTGATTCCTGAGTTTTTAAACCATGATTGATCCATGGTTTCTTATTTTCAAGCTTTGTTTGTGACTTTAGTTTGGTTTAAGTTTATTAGGGTTTTCTTTGGGTGATCTACAAAATCTATAGGAGACCAAACAAGAAGGGTTTTTGTCTTCCTTGAGGTAAGAGAGAGATTAACCTCATCATCCATGTGTTAGTGGTGAGGAAACAGAATTGTTTGTGGCGAAAAATCCATAAGGATTTATTCACTTGATTGTTTAAGTTTTCATTATTTGTGATGCTGTTGATTGGTATGCTTTATAGCTTTGAAAATATGTTTGAATATGTGATTATGAAAGTATGTTGATTATTATGTATAGCAGGATGTGATATGCATGATGAGGAAGTGTATAAAGGTTCCAAAGAACCCTAGAGGCTCACAGCCTCAACACCATCAAACGGGCAAAATGTTTTAAATTATTTTCCTAATCATGGAATAAATGAGTTAGTCATAAGAAATTGGATTAAGGGTTTTGCAAAGAATGAGGTGATAGAAAATAATTAAATATGATTTATGAAGTATATAGTGTAATTCAGCCAACATGCCTATTTTTGATATTCTAGATCCAAAATTATTGTACTAAGTATAGACTTAGGTGTTTAATTAATAGGAAATTAATTTAATAGGTTCTTAGAAATAAAGAGAAAATGAGCTAATTTTTAGAATTAATTTGGTATAATTACGTTGTGAGGTAAGATAAAATTTAAAACTTGAAATTTAGTGACGTATAGTTCACCCTTTGGGTTTTGAAGCGCATTAGAAAATTTTGAGCTGTAATATCCAAATTAAAGCAAAGAAATGTAATTTTGTGAGAAATAATGGAAAATGCTAGTTAAAGAATTTTTAATAGTAAAATATGGTAAATAAAGCCAAAATAATTATTTTATGTGAAAAATATTAGAGAAACGTCACTTGTTTTCAAAATAATGATTTCTAAGCTATCAGATTGAGAAAATGATTTAAAATTGCTATGCGATTGAGAAAATGTTTAAAAATCCCTATGCGATTCAGAGAACGTTTGAAAATATTTCTGCAATTATGAAAACATTGGAAAATACTTACACGATTTGAAAACGTAAAAAAAATGTTCTACAAGATTGAAAACACTATAAAATGTTTACGTGATTGGAAATAACAGCAGGTTGCTATCGGGCTATTATGGTGGGTCCGGTTATGTTAGAAAGTGATACTGCCAAGAGATGGCGTGTGTGTGTGAAATACTATGAGAATAATGATTGTATGTGTATTTGAATCTACATCATGCATTGAAAAATGTGTCAACTTAATTGGTTAAGGTAGTATGCCTAGGAGATTGAATTTACACCTTCGTGCGGGTGAGAATTGTATAGTTACGATCTTCAATGATCTTGGAGACATCGGGGTGTGGAATGTCATATATGGCCAGATGGTAGCACCTCTGCGCCGTGGTATCCTATGCAAATACACTAATGATCTTGACAGAGTTGCTACTCTTTTCGTGATTGGTTGAGAGTGTCTTGTATGAGCCATGTTTCGCACATTGATATAATATATTAGTACGAGATTTGAGGCTGACGATATACAGACATGTAATCCCTATCTTTCTCTCTGAAATTGTGATTAGCTCCGTGGAGTAGGAATGAGTCTGTGTGCATATGCATAGTTGGTCGGTATATTGATATGATAATTATACTTATCTGATATATTATATATGATGCAATAGTATAACTTTATGTGTTGTTATTATATCTGTATATCTATTATCATTTTTTATACTGCCATACTGGTATTAATGTAAGGAATCTCACCTCTTTATTGTGTTATATCTGTTTATTGTGTATGTTTGATGAAGACTAAGGAGACGAAGTAGCTAGAAATTCTACTTTCTATTAGTAACAGTTTTCTTAGTTTGTTGGCGGCAAGGCGCCAAGTGCTGGGTTTTGTCCGAGTACAGGTCCACAGTGGAACTAATGCTTGGAGATTTGATTTAGATAATGACCGTTTTGTTTATATCGGGGACTTCACTTTAAACCTAAGTGGAACCCATGATGGGACTCCCATTTTGATCCAACATGCATCTGTGCATCTAGAGTTCTCAATGCCAATACGAGAACTCTGGGGTGGTACTATTTATACCCCACAAGAGGACTCTGTAGTGTTTTCAACTAGAACCCCTGTCAGGCGAGTGTTATACCAGCCTGGGTTATTTGATGATACTAAGGAAGAGGATCCTTCCGAGGGCCCAAATCCTTAGTCTTTAAAAATTTTAGTTAGACAGTTTATGTTTTGATGTATATGTTATACATATTTATCTTTTGGAGTGTAATGTATTTATGCAAATTATTTAGGAACAAGGTTTGAAATACCTATGTATATTGTGGTGTGTTTATTTCAGTTACAAGTTATACTTATGGTTTTGTTTATTTTATTTATTTTCACTTATTCCGCAAATGAAATTTTTAAAATTAATGTTTTTATATGATTAATTCTTTTATAACTTAGGTAAGTTATATTAGGATTAGTCTTAAATATGATACCATACGGGAGGTGTTACATTAGTTGGTATTAGAGCCCTGGTTAGAGTCTTTTGGGTTTCTATGGTTAGGTCTATTTTGTTTGTGTTGTGTGATTCTCTGTGTTTTGGTTTCCAAAAGGTTTACATCTGACTCTTATTGAGTTTTGTTTGGCTGCTTATGAAGAAAACTTTGTCTCGTGGTAGAAGTACACGTATGAATGTGGGACGTGATGATGACGCGATGACTGCTACTGCCAAAGCAATGCAGTGAATGACAGACGTGATTGTGCAACAAAATTAACGAGCTGCATAATAACAAGAAGCAAATGTTGATGCCCAGAATTTTTCTGAGTTTCGTCGAAACAATCCGCCACATTTTAGAGGCGAGTTTGATTCGGAGAAGACGAGTTTGTGGATCCAAGAACTGGAAAAGATTTTTGAAGGAATAGGATGTACGGATGACCACAAAGTGACTTATGCCACATTCATGTTGATGGGAGACAGTGAAAATTGGTGGAAAGCAACTCAGAGAGTATTACAACCTAAAGGAAGGGAAATTATGTGGGAGGTAATCTATGAAGTATTTCTAGAAAACTATTTTCTAGATAGTGCAAGGCATGCCAAGAAGATGGAGTTTGGGCAGTAGGATGACAGTTAACGAGTATGCTGCGAAGTTTGAGAGCTTGTCAAAGTTCTCACGGTATCTCCAGATCTAGCCAGATGAGGTTTGAAAATGTCGCAAATTTGAGGAAAGTTTAAGAGTTGAATTGAAGAAAGGGGTACTGCCAATGCGAATGAACCAGTTCTCATCATTGTTGGATATGTGTTGCAGACTTGAAGGATTAGAGCCATCGTGAGATACAAGGAGCCATAACTTTGGACCATCTAGGTTCTAAAGGGTAGGAATCAATAACAATAACTGGTTTCAGCAGAAATCGTATTCCTGACCTTCTGGAAGCCAACAATAACAACAGCCACGTGGAGGAGGTTCGAGTAGCAGTTATTTTGGTTAGACTGTGGCACTGCTAATGAAGTGTCTGAAGTGTGGAAAGGGCCAGATAACAAGGGACTGCACGATCAGGGGGATAATTTGCTTTAGATGTAGAAAGCCTAGTCATATCTCGAGGGATTATGAGCAAGCGAAGGTGGAGCCTTCAGTAAGTAACGTTCATACTGTTAAGCCGCAAGTTGGTGGGCGAGTGTATACAATAAGTGGAGCTAAAGCCTCCCAGTTTGAAGATCTTAACAAGGGAGAAGGTGTTATATCAGGTAATCTTTTAGTTGTACTATATGATTCGAGTACAACACATTTGTTTATTGCATATGACTGTCTGGATCGTTTGGGATTGCCTGTGTCTTCTTTGAACTTTCAATTGATTGTTTCTACACATACTGCTAAGCCTGTTAGTACTTCTAAAATATGCCTACATTGCCCTGTTACTATCAATAATCGAGTCTTTTCTGTTGATTTAATTTGTTTGCCTATTACCGATACTGATATAATCTTAGGAATGAATTGGTTATCTTCTAACCATATCCTATTAGACTGTTCTAAAAAGACCTCAGTATTTCCTGAAAATGAGATTTTTGGATTTTTGACTGCCAAACAAGTCGAATCTTTATTGAGGGATGGAGCCCAAGGATATATGCTGCTGTCTTCTTTAGAAGTCAAGAGTGAGAAGGATGTGAATGCTATTTCTGTTGTAAATGAGTTCCCTGAAGTTTTTCTTGATGAGGTACCTGGATTACCACCGAAAAGAGAGATAGAGTTTTCTATCAATCTTGTACCAGGAGTGGGTCCTATATCGATTGCACCGTACCGGATATCGCCATCAGAATTTACAGAGTTAAAGAAGCAATTAGAGGAACTGTTGGAAAAATGGTTCATGAGACCTAGTGTTTCGTCATGGGGAGCTCCAGTGTTGTTAGTCAAAAAGAAGGATGGATTTTCACGTTTGTGTGTGGACTACCGCCAGTTAAACAAGGTCACGATAAAGAACAAGTATCCACTTCCAAGGATTGATGATTTGATGGACCAATTAAAATGAGTAACTATTTTCTGTAAGATAGATCTGCGATCAGGTTATCATCAAATTCATGTCAAGGTAGAGGATATACCTAAGGCAGCTTTTCAAATGCGCTACGGGCATTATGAGTATCTTGTGATACTGTTCAGAGTAACGAATGCTCCTGCGATATTTATGAATTACATGAATAAGATCTTTCATCCATATCTAGACAGATTTGTCATTGTTTTTATTGATGATATTCTAATCTATTCTCAAAATCGGAAGAAGCATGCTAAAAATCTTAGTATAGTTCTCTAGATTTTAAAGAAGAAGAAATTATACACAAAGTTATCAAAATGTGAGTTTTGGTTAGAAGAAGTTCAATTTTTGGGTCACGTGATTTCCAAGGAAGGAATTGCAGTGGATCCAGCAAAGGTGGAGACAGTTCTTCAGTGGGAAAAGCCAAGAACAGTAACTGAGATCTGAAGTTTTGTTAGATTAGCTGGATATTACCGGAGGTTTATTGAAGGTTTTTCTAAGATAGCCGAACCTTTTATACAACTCACAAGGAAGAGTCAAGCTTTTATTTGGACGGATGAATGTGAAGAGAGTTTCCAAGAATTAAAGAAAAGGTTGACTACCACACCCATGTTAGTTCTACCAGATCCGAACGAGAGGTATACTATGATGCTTCTTATCATGGATTAGGATGTGTATTGATGCAGAATAGAAATGTGATAGCATATGCTTCAAGACAATTGAAGGTACATGAAAAGAATTACCCACCCATAGTTTGGAATTAGCAGCAGTTGTGTTCGCGTTAAAGATTTGGAGGCATTTTCTTTATAAAGCTACGTTCAATGTCTTCAGTGATCACAAAAGTCTGAAATATTAGTTTGATCAAAAGGAGTTGAACATGAGGCAGAGACGGTGGTTAGATTTTCTAAAGGATTACGACTTTCAGCTTCAATATCATCCTGGAAATATGAATGTTGTGGCAGATGCTTTGAGTAGAAAGATGCTTAGTGTTTCTGCTATGATGGTCAAACAGGAAAAATTGATAGAGCAATTTAGAGATATGTGGCTATCGGTAGAATTACCAGGAAGAATTCATTTGAATATGGTCACTATTCTGAATGATTTGTTGGATGAAATCCGAGAAAAGCAGGAAGATGATCAGTTTTTGCAAAACGAGAGGGAATTCTTGAAGCAAGGTCATGTGGCAACGGTTAAGGAAGGATCTGATGGGGTCTTAAGATTGAAACATAGGATTTGTATACTGAATGATCCCGATCTTAGGAAGGCGATTCTCAATGAAGCTTACACTAGCAGGTTGAGTATTCATCCCGGAATGATCAAGATGTATCAAGACCTAAAGGATTATTTTGGTGGCCTGGAATGAAAAGAGATGTTGTCGAGCACGTGTCATCTTGTCTTGTATGTCAAAAGGAAAAGATTGAACATCAAAGACCAGCAAGTATGTTGCAACCCCTAACTATTCTAGAATGGAAATGGGATAGTATTACAATGGATTTTGTTACTGGATTGCCAAAGACTAAGAGAGGTCATGATTCTATATGGGTCGTTAATCATCGGCTTATGAAGTCTGGTAACTTCTTGCCAATCAATATTAGGTATTCAATGGAGAAATTGACCTAGGTGTACATTAGGAAAATTGTTAGACTTCACAGTGTACCTTCTAGTATCATTTCCGATAGAGATCTAAGATTTACATCAAAGTTTTGGCAAAGTCTACATGAAGCAATAGGGACTAAACTTCATTTGAGTTCTGCCTACCATCCGCAAATTGATGGTCAAATGGAGAGAACTATACAGTTGCTGGAGGATCTGCTAAGAGCTTGTGTGTTAGAACAAAAAAGGAGTTGAGATGAATTTTTGCATTTGGTAGAATTCACTTATAACAACAGTTTTCACTCAAGTATAGGGATGGCACCTTATGAAGTGTTGTATGGACAACGATGCCGGACACCTTTGTGTTCGTATCAAGATGGAGAGAGTATGACCATAGGACCTGAGATGGTGCAAAAAATGACAGAAAAGGTGAAAATGATTCAAGAGAAAATGAGGGCAACTCAGAGTAGACAGAAAAGCTATGCTGATAAAAGAAGAAAACCTCTTGAATTTGAGGAATGTGAGCATGTGTTTTTGCAAGTCATACCCACTACTACTATCGAAAGGGTTATAAAATCTAGAAAACTCACTCCTAAATTCATTGGACCCTATCAAATTCTTCGTCAGATAGGTCCAGTTGCTTACCAAATAGCTTTACCGCCTTTTCTCTCCAACCTTCATAATGTTTTCCATGTGTCCCAGTTAAGAAAGTATATCCCCGATCCCACTCATGTCATTCAGCCCAATGAGGTAGAATTGAAAGAAAATTTGATGTATGAGACACTTCCTGTTAAGATTGAAGACAGGAGGGTGAAGCAACTCAGAGGGAAGGAGATTCCGTAAGTAAAAGTGATCTGGAATAAAACAACAGCAGATGCTACGTGGGAGATGGAAGATAAGATGAGGGAACAATATCCTCAATTATTCTAATGTATGATAAATTTCGAGGACGAAATTTGTAACACCCCTTTTTTGGGAGGGAACGTCACATTGTTATTTACAATGTAGAAAATAAAAAGGTTAAATTAAGACCCAGTTATTTTTATTCCATTTAAATTGATCTGGTTAAAGCTACATAAATAAAATGGCTATAATTTTTTTGTTATTTTTCATTTTTATAATTAATAAAATGTAGTGATGAGACATAAATGGCAATAAAGAGCAAGACAGAAGTAAAGCATACATTTGATCAACATTGCATATTCATATATATATATATTATTATCCCAAATCTATTTAATTACAAAGCCCGATGTACAAAAAGTAAAACTATACCTGCCCAAAGGAGTATACCTATATATCCCCAAGATATCAGAAATATACAGCCCACCAAAATAAAGGCACATTAGGCCCCCAAAATAAAACACTAGTAGCCATCAAAAGCTACCAACTACATCAATCCCTGAGATGAGGGGGAATCGTGTCAGGATCCTCCGCGAGATCCTCCTCGGGGACCTCCTTAAGGTCTTCCTCATCCGAGGAAACCCACATAGGAGCCACAGAGGCACGAGCAGGAACCCGAGCAGTGGAATCAAAAGAATCCTCCTGTGGGGTGTAATAGCGGTCACCCCACATCTCCCGGATGGGCAGATAAAACTCCAAACGCAGGCTGATGCAGCAGGTAAAGATCGACGGCTCATGACGCCTCCAGGCCAAAGAGATCGACACGTCTCCCAGGTAGACACAGCGATCGAAATTTAGGTTGATGTGCCAGCAGTTTGGCCCTCCACGGAAGGTCAGACATGCATCACCTAGAAATCCACGTGAGCGTGCCTCCATGCTCCACAGTAGATGCTAGTCGCGATTGGGCCAGAAGCCGGGGAAATCGGGAGCTCCAACCTTCTTGCCATCGTCTTCGATGGGACACAATATACAAATAGGAAATAACAGAAATATAGGAAAGAGGTAAGACATCCTACCATCATTACCAATTATAACAGCAAGAAACAAAATGGTGCGAAGCGCCCACAGAGCATATCAAATAATAATCATAAGCATTAAATAGCAGAAATAGATAAATAAGCAGTTACAGGCAATTATATAATAGTAATACAATAGTTCCAATTATAATAATAAATAAATACCAGATGATACATGGACCCACTACGCACATGCATACAAAGTCAAAATCCTACTCCATGGAGCTAGACATAAACAGTTGGAGAGAAAGATCAGGAGACATGTCTGCAAATCGGCTGCCGCAGCCAAAGTGCTATAATTCATCAATTTATCCACGTGCACATCAAGGCATTGTACAAACAGTCTACACTAGATCACGACATAGGACAGTGCCCGGTCAGGATCGTCGGTGCGTTTGCATCGGTTTGCCCCATGGACAGAAGAGCTACCAACTGTCCATTGCAGGGTACCTGCACCACAACGCCCCCATGGTCAACAATATGACCTACACTAGTTTACTCGCACCCACACTAAGGTGTGTTCATCTCCTAGGCAACTCGACCTTAACAACAGTCCAATGGACATTCACAATGCATGACAACTCTATGCATAAACATGTATGTTTATCATTACATGCTTTTCCATAATATGCCACAATTGGTCAAACTAAGTATCAACACATAATTGGTCACTCACATGGACCCACAATATCATAATATTGGAATTAAATGAATTAATACATTTTTAAGGTTTATTATGAATTTCTACTTAGATTTAACCTTTCAAACCAAGTTCGTCTCTAGATGAATTCTCTTAATTAATTAAATTCTCTAAGGTAATTTATTCTCATACACTTAGAAAGTTATTCTAAGGGTCTCAAAGTCTCGCACTCTCTTGTTCTTTCCTTAATTAAAATTACCCTAAGTCTTATGAAAAATTTCATTCTTGGTTCTTTAAAATTTATGAATCTCAAAGTATATCCAAATCTTCCAATTTGCTAATTTTCTATCCCATTACCAATGATTTAATCACTTGATTATTTCAGTTCCAAAGTTACCAAAGTTGTACAATCAAGCCCTAAATGGCCCTAGAGGTCGTGGCCTCCCTAGGGAATTAAGTTCCCAAATTTTTCATTCCATTAATTACACAATGTACACTTGATCAATTATGTCTTCCACTTGTAACAATTGTTCATCAAGAACCCTAATTTTGGGCCCCCAAAATCGTAGCCATACAAGAGGGAATCCAAAATTATTTCCTTTCATTTCATGCCTTCCAATCCATTCAAACATACCAATATGCATAATCAATCAATCCAATAGCTTAAATAAATTATAACCAACATGTAAACATACCAACCATGCAAACAAAGAATAACCCTCAACAGGGTTTTCTCACAATCAATCACAAACAAGGCTTCTTATTGCTAATAGAGGTTTAGGAGGAGTGTCTTCCTCGTACCTAAGAGAAGAAAACAAGAGAAGTCTCCTAGAATATCCTTGTAATTTTTGGATTGGACACCACCAAGAACCCTAAAATTTCAATCTCATCAAAACAACACCAATGCTTGAAAAATAAGGCATGGATGGTCACAGAGGAGACCTTAAAAACAAAAATGGGTAAAAGAGAGTGAAGAATCAAGAAGCTTACCCAAAAACCCTAAGCTTGAAGCTTGAAGAAAATGGTGAAGATGAAGGTTTTTCAAAGAACCACTAACTAGAGAAGTGTTTAGAAGATGGAAAGGATTAAGAAAATGGGGTTGGATGAAATTTTTGTAATGGATGAGGCACAATGGGGCTGCTAGCCTTGTGGCTTCTAGAGAGAAGGAGGAGAAAATATTTTGTGAAAGAGAAAGATGAGGCTTAGAGAAAGAAGTTAATAGTAGAAAGTGAAAGATGCATTTTAGTTTTTGAAATTAATGTGATATAATTAATTTGTGAAACAAAAATTTCCCCCCCAAAAGAAGTGTAGCAGCGTGAGGCTTGGGAGAGAGGAGAGAAAGTGAGTAGCTTCCTTGGGAAGCTTGGAGGAAATTTCCTTGAAGCTTCCTTGAGAAGCTTCGCACGTTTCTCAAAAAAGTGCAAAGTAAGCTTATCTCCTTAATTAAATACTTTTGAACAGAAGATTAATTACACTGTTAGAATTATTTTTCCAGTGAATAAAAGTTACAGTTGATGAAAATAATATTTTATTATTCATAGGATAATTTTATGATACAGCGATTTTATTTATCAGATAAAACCTTGGAAAATGCAAACCTCGTAAACTATACCCGGCCTCGGGTTTAGTAAGATCCCCCGTTGGCATGTTGATAGTTCAAGGTTTACCAGCCTCAGGGAAAACATTTCGTTATCCCAGCTCCGCTCAGTGTGCATGTAAAATGAGAAATATACTAAAATATTCAACATTTTTAGAAAAATCCACAAAAATTCCTAAAAATCACAAAATATTAGAAAATGGATATTTGTCATGAAACAAATAATTTTTCGGGGCGTTTGACTGACTCTGCTCAGTGCGCACGTAAAATGAGAAATATATTAAAATATTCAGCATTTCTAAAAAATTCCAGAAAAATCTTTAAAAATCACGAATATTGATAAATGACTATTCATGATAAAACAAATCATTTCTGAGGTGTTGCACTGACTCTGCTCAGTGTGCACGTAAAATGAGAAATATATTAAAATATTCGACGTTTTAGGAAAAATCCATAAAAATTTCCAAAAATTATAAATATTATAAAATAATGATTAATGATAAAATAAATAATTTTCAGGGTGTTACAACTCTCTCCTTCTAAAAAGGAATTTTGTCCTCGAAATTTGCATACCTTAGAATAATTGTGAGTGTTGCTCCTTCATTTTGTCTTCCTGCTCCTATGTTGCATCTTCAGTTTACCTTAAAATAATTGTGGGTGTTGCTTCTCCATTTTGTCTTCCTGCTCCTATGTTGCATCTTCAGTTATTTCGTTCCAGATTACCTTTACCAATGAGATCTCCTTGCCTCTTAGTTGCTTTATCCTTTTATCCTCAATTCTTACAGGAGGTGCCTCATAGGTTAAGCTCTCTTTTAATTGTACTGTGTCTAGTGCTATGACATGACTTGGGTCAGGAAGGTATTTTCGCAGTTGTGACACATGGAAGACATTGTGAATGTTTGAGAGGAAAGGGGGTAAGGCTATTTGATAGGCTACGGGACCTACTCGGCAAATAATCTGGTATAGTCCAAGAAATTTTGGAGTGAGTTTTCTAGATTTCAAGGCCCGGCCTACCCCAGTCGTAGGTGTGACTTTCAGAAATACATGCTCGCCTTCCTCAAACTCAAGAGGCTTTCTCCTTTGGTCTACATAACTCTTTTGTCAGCTTTTAGCCATCCTCATCTTCTCCTAAATCATCTTAACCTTCTCGGTTGTTTGCTGTATAACATCTGGTCCAATAGTAAGGCGCTCGCCGTCTTGGTACCAACATAAGAGCGTCCAACATCGCCATCCATATAGAGCCTCATAGAGTGCCATCCCTATGCTTGAATGGTAACTGTTGTTGTAGGTGAATTCTATCAACGGTAGAATGTCATCCCAACTTCCAGTCTGTTCTATGGTGCAAGCTCTAAGCAAATCTTCCAAAGATTGGATCGTCCTCTCCGATTGGCCATCGGTCTGTGGGTGATAAGCAGAACTTAGACGTAACTTTGTCCCTAATATTTCTGTAGACTCTACTAGAAATTTGAAGTAAATCTCGGATCCCTATCTGAAACAATACTTGTAGGCATACCGTGTAGTCTAACAATTTCTCCATTATAGATCTGGGTCAGTCTCTCCAGTTTATATCTTATGTTGATCGAGAGAAAATGCGCTGATTTCGTGAGTCAGTCCACGATTACCCAAATCGAGTCATGACCTTTTCTGGTCCTTGGCAAACCCACTACAAAATCCATTGCAATGCTGTCCCACTTCCATTCAGGAATAGATAATGGTTGCAGCAATCCCGCCAGTCTTTGATGTTCCACTTTAGCTTTCTGACAAACCAGACAAGTTGATATATGTCTAGTGATGTCACTCTTCATTCCATGCCACCAAAACAACTTCCTCAAGTCCTGATACATTTTTGTTATGCTCGGATGCATATTCAGCTGACTTGTGTGAGCATGATTGATGATATACTCTCTAAGCTCTTGGTCACGGGGAATACAGACTCTACCTCGGAATCTCAGAATTCCATCTGTTCCTTCCGCAAATGCTGTTTTGTTACCTTACTTCATCTGTTCTCTCACTTCTTGTAAGAACTTGTCAACCTCCTACTTTTCCCGTATGTCATCCATTAGCTCACTTGAGATGGTAACCATATTTATGCAGATCTTTCCTAGTTCTAACTCCACAAAAGACCATACATCTCTGAACTGCTCTATTAGATCATTTTCCTTAATCATCAGGGCTAAGACGCTGATCATCTTCCTGCTCAGGGTGTTTGCCACGACGTTGGCCTTGCCGGGGTGATACAGAAGTTGGAAGTCATAGTCTTTCAAGAACCTTAGCCACCTTCGCTGCCTCATATTCAACTCCTTCTGATCATACAAATATTTTAAGCTTTTGTGATCACTAAAGATGTTGAACGTTGCTCCATAGAGAAAATGCCTCCATATCTTCAAAGGGAAAACCACAACTGCTAACTCCAAGTCATGCATCGGGTAGTTCTTCTCATGCACTCGTAATTGCCTTGAAGCATAAGCCACTACTCTTCCATGCTACATAAGTACAAATCCTAGTCCTTGGTATGAAGCATTACAGTACACCTCAAAAGGCTTATTCGGATCAGGTAGCACTAAGACTGGCGAGGTAGTTAGTCAATTCTTCAACTCTTGAAAACTCTGCTCACAGTTGTCGGTCCACTCAAAAGCTTGGTTCTTTCTTGTGAGTTGAAAAAGAGGTCCAGCAATCTTGGAGAATCCCTCGATAAACCTCCGGTAATATCCTGCCAATCCTACGAAGCTACGAATCTCCGTCACTGAGTTAGGCCTTTCCTATCGTAGCACTGCCTCCACTTTTGATGGATCCACTACAATCCCATCCTTCGAGATTACATGAGCTAAAAATTTAACTTCTTCCAGCCAAAATTCATATTTTGACAGTTTGGCATACAGTTCCTTCTCATTCAGAATCTGAAGAACTATACAGAGGTGTTCAGCATGGTCCTCCTGATTTTGAGAGTATACCAGAATGTCATCAATGAAGACCACAACGAATCTGTCTAAGTAAGGATGAAAGATCCAGTTCATGTAGTCCATAAAGATAGCTAGTGCATTTATCACGCCAAATGGCATCACAAGATACTCGTAATGGCCATATCGGGTACGAAAAGTAGTCTTGGGTATATCCTCCATTTTCACTCGTACCTGATGATACCCAAATCACATATTGATCTTCGAATATACTGCTACTCCCTTCAGTTGGTCCATTAAGTCGTCAATTCTTGGGAGTGGATATTTATTCTTGATTGTCACTTTGTTTAGCTGTCTGTAGTCCACGCACAACCTTGATGAACCGTCATTCTTTTGAACTAACAGTACTGGTGCTCCCCACGGTGATACGCTCGGTCTGACATATTACTTTTCCAAAAGCTCCTCTAGCTGCCTCTTGAGCTCAGCTAATTCTGTTGGTGCCATCCTATAAGGTGCTATAGACACGGGACCAGCTCTCAGTACAAGGTCAATAGTAAATTCTATTTCTCACACCGGTGGTAAACCAGGTACATCCTCAAGAAAGACTTCGGGAAACTCATTCACCACTAGAATTGTGTTCACATCAACCTCACTCTTGACTTTCAAAGAAGACAGTAGCATGTACCCATGAGCTCCTTCTTTCAAGAGAGCTTGAACTCGGTTAGTCGTCAGAAATCTAGAATCCTCATCTATGGGAAAAACTATGATTTTTGTTGAACAATCTAATAGAACATGGTTGGAAGACAACCAGTCCATCCCTAAAATTATATCTAGTTGGGAAAGGGGTAAACAAATCAAATCGATAGAAAAGATTCAACCTTCAACAACCAAGGGACAATTTAAACAGACTTTGGTAGTAACTACTGTTTATCAGTGGAGGTAGAAACAGTCAAGTCAAAAGGTAAGGTAGACACTAGTAAACCAAGTCGTAGCACACAGTCATAAGATATGAAAGAATGGGTTGCCCCAGAGTCATATAGTACAGTTAAAAGGTTACCTTCTATGGTGCCTTCTCCTTGAATCAAGTCTTCTGGCTCAGAGGCTTCAGCTCCGCTCTTGGTATAAACTCGCCCTCTTGCTTATGGTTTCTCGGCTCTTGCAGCATTGATTGAAGGTTCAGTCTTTGCTTGATTGCAGTCTCGGGATACGTGACCAAGTTTGCCACATCTAAAGCAAATAATGCCCTTTATAGTGCAGTCCCTCGTGAGATGATCTTTCCCACACTTCAAGCATCTTAAAGGTTACGCCACGTTCTGGCCAGTCCGGTTCCCAATAGAACCTCCACTAGAACTTCCACCCGTGGTCTATTACTAATTTCTCGTTGGTCGAGAATAGGGCTTCTTTTGGAAGCGGTTAGAACTGTTACCACCACCCCTTTGGAACCATGTGGGTCCAAAGTTCCTGCTCCTCATATCTCTAGATTACTCCAGAGCTTCTACTTCACAACATGTATCTAGCAGCTCTAAGAACTCATTAATCTTCAGGGTGATAACAGCCTTCTTCACCTCATACCTCAGTCCTTCTGTAAATCTTCAACACTTCTAGGCATCATTCGGTTGGTGCTGAAAGTACGTTGAAAACTGTGACAAGTTTTCAAATCTTGCTGCATATTCACTAATGGTCATATTCCCTTGTCGTAAGTTGAGAAACTCTGACTCCTTCGCATACCTTGCGCTCGCAGGAAAATACTTATCTAAGAATTTATCCTTGAATAAATCCCAAGTGACCTTGCGGTTTGCAGCTTCTAGTATTCTCTGCACTCCATTCCACCAGTTCTCAGCATTGCCCATCAACATAAAGGTAGCAAAGGTCACCTTCTTGTTCTCAGCGCAGTTCATGCCTCAAAAGACTTTCTCTAGCTCTTTGATCCATAGCCTAGCCTTGTCTGGATCGAACTCTCCTTTGAATTGGGGAGGATTGTGGCGACGAAACTCCGCCAAGTTCTGAGCATCTGCAGTAGCTTCGAGCTGTTGAGCAGCCCTTTCTTGTTGTTGAGCAACTCTCTCTTGTTGTTGAGTAGCTCGTTCAGTTTGTTTTGCAAGGGCCTTAGCCATCCTCTGCACCGCCTCTATAGCAGCTGCCATTTCTTCGTGTCGTGCCATCTTACTGTCTCAAGTCAGAGTAACTGAAAGACACAAGGAAAGCCAGTTGTATCCACTAGGAATACCAAATAATACATCTCTGTGTTTAGTTTTCAGAGAAACACACAACACAAGCAAGACAGACTCAATCATAAGACCCAAAGAAACATAAACAAGGGCTCTGATACCAACTTAATGTAACACCCCTTTTTTGGGAGGGAACGTCACATTGTCATTTACAATGCAGAAAATAAAAAGGTTAAATTAAGACTCGGTTCTTTTTATTCTGATTAAATTGATCTAGTTAAAGCTGCATAAATAAAATGGCTATAAATTTTTTTTTATTTTTATAATTAATAAAATGTAGTGACGAAACATAAATGGCAATAAAGAGTAAGACAGAAGTAAAGTATACATTTGATCAACATTGCATATTCATATATATATATATAATTATCCTAAATTTGTTTAATTATAAAGCCCAATGTATAAAAAGCAAAACTATACCTGCCCAAAGGATTATACCTATATATCCCCAAGATATCAGAAATATGCAGCCTACCAAAATAAAGACACATCAGGCCCCCAAAATAAAACACTAGTAGCCATCAATAGCTACAAACTATATTAATCCCTGAGATGAGGGGGAATCGTGTCAGGATCCTCTTCAGGATCCTCCGCGAGATCCTCCTCGGGGACCTCCTCAGGGTCTTCCTCATCTAAGGAAACCCACATAGGAGCCATAGAGCCACAGGCCGGAGACCGAGTAGTGGAATCAAAAGAATCCTCCTGTGGGGTGCAATAGCGGTCACCCCACATCTCCCGGATGGGCAGATAAAACTCCAAATGCTGGCTGATGCAGCAGGTAAAGATTAGCGGCTCATGACGCCTCCAGGCCAAAGAGATCAACACGTCTCCTAGGTAGACACAGCGATCGAAATTTAGGTTGATGTGCCAGTAGTCTGGCCATTCAAGGAAGGTCAGACGCGCATCACCTTGAAATCCACGTGAGCGTGCCTCCATGCTCCACAGTAGATGCTAGTCGCGATCAGGCCAGAAGCCGAGGAAATCAGGAGCTCCAACCTCCTTGCCATCGTCTTCGATAGGACACAATATACAGATAGGAAATAACAGAAATACAGGAAAGAGGTAAGATATCCTACCATCATTACCAATTATAGCAACAAGAAACAAAACGGCGCGAAGCGCCCACAGAGCATATCAAATAATAATCATAAGCATTAAATAGCAGAAATAGAAAAATAAGCAGTTGCAGACAATTATATAACAGTAATACAACAGTTCCAATTATAATAATAAATAGATGCTAGATGATACATGGACCCACTATGGACATGCATACAAAGTCAAAATCCTACTCCATGGAGCTAGACACAAACAGTTGGAGAGAAAGATTAGGAGACATTTCTACAACTCGGCTGTCGCGTCCAAAGTGCTATAATTCATCAGTTTATCCACATGCACATCAAGGCATTGTACAGACAGTCTACGCTAGATCACGACATAGGACAGTGCCTGGTCAGGATCATCGGTGCATTTGCATCGGTTTGCCCTACAGACAGAAGAGCTACCAATTGTCCATTGCGGGGTACCTGCACCCTGACGCCCCCTTAGTCAACAATATGACCTACACTACTCTACTAGCACCCGCACTAAGGTGTGTTCATCTCCTAGGCAACACAGCCTTAATAACAGTCCAACGAACATTCACAATGCATGACAACTCTATGCATAAACATGTATGTTCATCATTACATACTTTTTCACAATATGCTACAATTGGCCAAACTAAATATCAACACATCATTGGTCACTCACGTGGACCCACAATATCATAAAATTTGAATTAAATGAATTAATACATTTTTAAGGTTTATTATGAATTCCTACTTAGATTTAACCTTTCTTACCAAGTTCGTCTCTAGAGGAATTCTCTTAATTAATTAAATTCTCTAAGGTAATTTATTCTCATACACTTAGAAAGTTATTCTAAGGGTCTCAAAGTCTCGCACTCTCTTGTTCTTTCCCTAATTAAAATTACCCTAAGTCTTATGAAAAATTTCATTCTTGGTTCTTTAAAATTTATGAATCTCAAAGTATATCCAAATCTTCCAATTTGCTAATTTTCTATCCCATTACCAATGATTTAATCACTTAATTATTTAAGTTCCAAAGTTACCAAAGTTGCATAATCAAGCCCTAAATGGCCCTAGAGGCCGTGGCCTCCCTAGGGAATTAAGTTCCCAAATTTTTCATTCCATTAATTACACAATGTACACTTGATCAATTATGTCTTCCACTTGTAACAATTGTTCATCAAGAACCCTAATTTTAGGCCCCCAAAATCATAGCCATTCAAGAGGGAATCCAAAATTATTTCCTTCCATTTCATGCCTTCCAATCCATTCAAACATATCAATATGCATAATCAATCAATCTAATAGCTTAAATAAATTACAACCAACATGTAAACATACCAATCATGCAAACAAAGAATAACCGTCAATAGGGTTTTCTCACAATCAATCACAAACAAGGTTTCTTATTGCTAATAGAGGTTTAGGAGGAGTGTCTTCCTCTTGCCTAAGAGAAGAAAACAAGAGAAGTCTCCTAGAATCTCCTTGTAATTTTCGGATTGGACACCACCAAGAACCCTAAAATTTCAATCTCATCAAAACAACACCAATGCTTGAAAAATAAGGCATGGATGGTCACAAAGGAGACCTTAAAAATGAAAATGGGTAAAAGAGAGTGAAGAATCAAGAAGCTTACCCAAAAACCCTAAGCTTGAAGCTTGAAGAAAATGGTGAACATGAAGATTTTTCAAAGAACCACTAACTAGAGAAGTGTTTAGAAATTGGAGACGATTAAGAAAATGGGGTTGGATGAAATTTTTGTGATGGATGAGGCACAATGGGGCTGCTGGCCGTGTGGCTTCTAGAGAGAAGGAGGAGAACATATTTTGCGAAGGAGAAAGATGATGCTTAGAGAGAGAAGTTAATAGTAGAAAGTGAAAGATGCTTTTTAGTTTTTGAAATTAATGTGATATAATTAATTTGTGAAACAAAATTTTTTCCCCAAAAAGAGGTGCAGCAGCCGTGACGCTTGGGAGAGAGGAGAGAGAGTGAGTAGCTTCCTTGGGAAGCTTGGAGGAAATTTCCTTGAAGCTTCCTTGATAAGCTTGACACGTTTCTCAATAAAGTGTAAAATAAGCTTGTCTGCTTAATTAAATACTCTTGACCAGATGATTAATTACACTGTTAGAATTATTTTTCCAGTGAATAAAAGTTACAGTTGATGAAAATAATATTTTTATTATTCATCGAATAATTTTATGATACAACGATTTTATTTATCAGATAAAACCTTAGAAAATGTAAACCTCGTAAACTGTGCCAAGCCTCGAGTTTAGTAAGATCCCCCGTTGGTACGTTGATAGTTCAAGATTTACCAGCCTCAAGGAAAACATTTCGTTATCCCGGCTCCGCTCAGCGTGCACGTAAAACGAAGAATATACTAAAATATTTAACGTTTTCAGAAAAATTCACAAAAATTTCTAAAAATCACAAATATTAGAAAATGGATATTTGTCATCAAACAAACAATTTTTCGGGGCGTTTGACTAACTCTGCTTAGTGCGCACGTAAAATGAAAAATATATTAAAATATTCAGCATTTCCAAAAAATTCCAAAAAAATCTCCAAAAATCACGAATATTGGGAAATGACTATTCACGATGAAACAAATCATTTTTGAGGTGTTACATTGACTCTGCTCAGTGTGCACTTAAAATGAGGAATATATTAAAATATTCGACGTTTCCAGAAAAATCTACAAAAATTTCTAAAAATTATAAATATTATAATATGATGATTAAAGATAAATTAAATATTTTTTGGGGTGTTACAACTCTCCCCTTCTCAAAAGGAATTTTGTCCTCAAAATTTGCATACCTTAGAATAATCGTGGGTGTTGCTCCTTCATTTTGTCTTCCAGCTCCCACGTTGCATCTCCAGTTATTTCATTCCAGATTACCTTTACCAATGAGATCTCCTTGCCTCTTAGTTGCTTTATCCTTCTATTCTCAATTCTTACAGGAGGTGCCTCATAGGTTAAGTTCTCTTTTAATTGTACTGTGTCTGGTGCTATGACATGACTAGAGTCAGGAAGGTATTTTCGCAGTTGTGAAACATGGAAGACATTGTGAATGTTTGAGAGGAAACGGGGTAAGGCTATTTGATAGGCTACTGGACCTACTCAGCGAATAATCTAGCATGGTTTAAGAAATTTTGGAGTGAGTTTTCTAGATTTCAAGGCCCGTCCTACCCCAGACGTAGGTGTGACTTTCAGAAATACATGCTCACCTTCCTCAAACTCAAGAGGCTTTCTCCTTTGGTCTGCATAACTCTTTTGTCGGCTCTGAGCCGTCCTCATCTTCTCCTACATCTTCTTAACCTTCTCGGTTGTTTGCTGTATAACATCTGGTCCAATAGTAAGGCACTCGCCATCTTGGTACCAACATAAGGGCGTCCGACACCGCCGTCCATACAGAGCCTCATAGGGTGCCATCCGTATGCTTGAATGGTAACTGTTGTTGTAGGTGAATTCTATCAACAGTAGAACATCATCCCAACTTCCAGTCTGTTCCATGGTGCAAGCTCTAAGCAAATCTTCCAAAGATTGGATCGTCCTCTTCGATTGGCCATCGGTCAGTGGGTGATAAGCAGAACTTAGACGTAACTTCGTCCCTAATGCTTCTTGTAGACTCTGCCAGAAATTTGAAGTAAATCTCGGATCCCTATCCGAAACAATACTTGTAGGCATACCGTGTAGTCTAACAATTTCTCCAATATAGATCTGGGATAGTCTCTCTAGTTTATATTTTATGTTGATCAGGAGAAAATGCGCTGATTTCGTGAGTCGGTCCATGATTACCCAAATCGAGTCATGACCTTTTCTTGTCCTTGGAAAACCCACTATAAAATCCATTACAATGTTGTCCCACTTCCATTCAGGAATAGACAATGGTTGTAGTAATCCCACCGGTCTTTGATGTTCCACTTTAGCTTTCTGACAAACCAGACAAGATGATACACGTCTAGTGACGTCACTCTTCATTCCATGCCACCAAAATAACTTCCTCAAGTCCTGATACATTTTTGTTATGCCTGGATGTATATTCAGCTGACTTGTGTGAGCATGATTGATGATATACTCTCTAAGCTCTTGGTCACGGGGAATACAGACTCTACCTCAGAATCTCAGAATTCCATCTGTTCCTTCCACAAATGCTGTTTCATTACCTTGCTTCATCTGCTCTCTCACTTCTTGTAAGAACTTGTCAACTTCCTATTTTTCCCGTATGTCATTCATTAGCTCACTTGAGATGGTAACCATATTCATGCAGATCTTTCCTGGTTCTAACTCCACAAAAGACCATACATCTCTAAACTACTCTATTAGATCCTTTTCCTTAATCGTCAGGGCTGAGACGTTGATCATCTTCCTACTCAGGGCATCTGCCACGACGTTGGCCTTGTCGGGGTGATACAGAAGTTAGAAGTCATAGTCTTTCAGGAACTCCAGCCACCTTCGCTACCTCATGTTCAACTCCTTCTGATCATACAAATATTTCAAGCTTTTGTGATCACTAAAGATGTTGAATGTTGCTCTATAGAGAAAATGCCTCTATATCTTCAAAGCGAAAACCACAGCTGCTAACTCCAAGTCATGCATCGGGTAGTTCTTCTCATGCACTCGCAATTGCCTTGAAGCATAAGCCACTATTCTTCCATACTGGGTAAGTACAGATCCTAGTCCTTGGTATGAAGCGTCACAGTACACCTCAAAAGGCTCATTCGGATCAGGTAGCACTAAGACTGGTGAGGTAGTTAGTCAATTCTTTAACTCTTAAAAACTCTGCTCATAGTTGTCGGTCTACTCAAAAGCTTGGTTCTTTCTTGTGAGTTGAGTAAGAGGTCCAGCAATCTTGGAGAATCCCTCGATAAACCTCCCGTAATATCCTGCCAATCCCACGAAGCTACGAATCTCCGTCACTGACTTAGGCCTTTCCCATCGTAGCACTGCCTCCACTTTTGATAAATCCACTACAATCCCATCCTTTGAGATTACATGACCCAAAAATTTAACTTCTTCTAGCCAGAATTCACATTTTGACAGTTTGACATACAATTCGTTCTCCTTCAGAATCTGAACAACTATACTGAGGTGTTCAGCATGGTTCTCCTGATTTTGAGAGTATACCAAAATGTCATCAATGAAGACCACAACGAATCTGTCCAAGTAAGGATGAAAGATCCGATTCATGTAGTCCATAAAGATAGCTGGTGCATTCGTCATGCCAAACGACAACACAAGATACTCGTAATGGCCGTATTGGGTACGAAAAGCAGTCTTGGGTATATCCTCCATTTTCACCGTATCTGATGATACCCAGATCGCAGAACGATCTTCGAAAATACCGCTGCTCCCTTCAGTTGGTCCATTAAGTCATCAATTCTTGGGAGTGGATATTTATTCTTGATTGTCACTTTGTTTAGCTGTCTGTAGTCCACACACAACCTTGATGAACCGTCCTTCTTTTGAACTAACAGTACTGGTGCTCCCCACGGTGATACGCTCGGTCTGACAAATTGCTTTTCCAAAAGCTCCTCTAGCTGCTTCTTGAGCTTAGCTAATTTTGTTGGTGCCATCCTATAAGGTGCTATAGACACGGGACCAGCTTCCGGTACAAGGTCAATAGCAAATTATATTTCTCGCGTCGGTGGTAAATCAGGTACATCCTCAGGAAAGACTTCGGGAAACTCATTCACCACTGGAATTGTGTTCACATCAACCTCACTCTTGACTTTCAAAGAAGACAGTAGCATGTACCCGTGAGTACCTTCTTTCAAGAGAGCTTGAACTCAGTTAGCCGTCAGAAATCTAGAATCCTCATCTATGGGAAAAACTATGGTTTTTGTTGAACAATCTAATAGAACATGGTTAGAAGATAACCAGTCCATCCCTAAAATTATATCTAGTTGGGAAAGGGGTATACAGATCAAATCGACAGAAAAGATTTGACCTTCAACAACCAAGGGACAATTTAAACATTCTTTGGTAGTAACTACCAGTTTATCAGTGAGGGTAGAAACAGTCAAGTTAAAAGGTAAGGTAGACATTGGTGAACCAAGTCGTAGCACACAGTCATAAGATATGAAAGAATGGGTTGCCCCAGAGTGATACAGTACAGTTAAAAGGTTACCTTCTATGGTGCCTTCTCCTTGAATCAAGTCTTCTGACTCGGAGGCTTCAGCTCCGCTCATGGTATAACCTCGCCCTCCTGCTTGTGGTTTCTTGGCTCTCGTAGTATTGATTGAAGGTTCAGTCTTCGCTTGATTGCAGTCTCGGGATACGTAGCCAGGTTTGCCGCATCTGAAGCAGATAATCCCCTTTATAGTGCAGTCCCTCGTGAGATGATCTTTCCCACACTTCAGGCATCTTAAAGGATACGCCATGTTCTGGCCAATCCGGTTCCCAGTAGAACCTCCACTAGAACTTCCACCCATGGTCTGTTGCTGATTTCCCGTTGGTCAGGAATAGGGCTTCTTTTGGAAGCGGTTAGAACTGTTGCCGCCACCGCTTTGGAATCGTGTGGGTCCAAAGTTCCTGCTCCTCGTATCTCTAGATTGCTCCAGAGCTTCTACTTCACAACATGTATCTAGCAGCTCCGAGAACTCATTGATCTTCAGAGTGATAATAGCCTTCTTCACCTCATACCTCAGTTCTTCTGTAAATCTCTGACACTTCCAGGTTCATTCATTGGTGCTGAAAGTACGTTGAAAACTGTGACAAGTTTTCAAATCTTGCTGCATATTCACTAACGGTCATATTCCCTAACCATAAGTTGAGAAACTCCGACTCCTTCGCGTGCCTTGCGCTCGCAGGAAAATACTTATCCAAGAATTTATCCTTGAATAAATCCCAAGTGACCTTGCGGTTTGTAGCTACCAGCATTCTCTGCACTCCATTCCACCAGTTCTCAGCATTACCCACCAACATAAAGGTAGCATAGGTCACCTTCTTGTTCTTAGCGCAGTTCATGCCTCGAAAGACTTTCTCTAACTCTTTGATCAATAGACTAGCCTTGTCCTGATGGAACTCTCATTTGAATTGGGGAGATTGTGGCGACAAAACTCCGCCAAGTTTTGAGCATCTGTAGTAGCTTCGAGCTGTTGAGCAGCCCTTTTCTTGTTGTTGAGCAACTCTCTCTTGTTGTTGAGTAGCTCGTTCAGTTTTTTGTGTGATGGCCTCAGCCATCCTCTGCATCGCCTTTATAGCAGCTGTCATTTCTTCGCATCGTGCCATCTTACTGTCTCAAGTCAGAGTAACTGAAAGACACAAGGAAAGTCATTGCATCCACTAGGAATACAAAATAACACATCTCTGTGTTTAGTTTTCAGAGAAACACACAGCACAAGCAAGACAGACTCAATCACAAGACCCAAAGAAACATAAACCGTCGGGGCTCTGATACCAACTTAATGTAACGCCCCTTTTTTGGGAGGAAATGTCACATTGTCATTTACAATGCGAAAAATAAAGAGGTTAAATTAAGACCCGGTTCTTTTTATTCTGATTAAATTGATCTAGTTAAAGCTGCATAAATAAAATGGCTATAAATTTTTTTTATTTTTTATTTTTATAATTAATAAAATGTAGTGGCGAAACATAAATGTCAATAAAGAGCAAGACAGAAGTAAAACAGACATTTGATCAATATTGTATATTCATATATATATATATATATACTTATCCCAAATCTGTTTAATTACAAAGCCCGATGTACAAAAAGCAAAACTATACCTACCTAAAGGATTATACCTATATGTCCCCAAGATATCAAAAATATACAGCCTACCAAAATAAAGATACATCAGGCCCCCAAAATAAAACACTGGTAGCCATCAGTAGCTACCAATTATATCAATCCTTGAGATGAGGGGGAATCGTGTCAGGATCCTCTTCAGGATCCTCCGCGAGATCCTCCTCGGGGACCTCCTCGGGGTCTTCCTCAACCGAGGAAACCCACATAGGAGCCACAGAGCCACGGGCCGGAGCCCGAGTAGTGGAATCAAAAGAATCCTCCTGTGGGGTGTAATAGCGGTCACCCCACATCTCACGGATGGGAAGATAAAACTCCAAATGCAGGCTGATGCAGCAGGTAAAGATCAGTGGCTCATGACGCCTCCAGGCCAAAGAGATCGACAAATCTCCCAAGTTGACACAGCGATCAGAATTTAGGTTGATGTACCTGCAGTCTGGCCCTCCAAGGAAGGTCAGACGCGCATCACCTTGAAATCCACATGAGCGTGCCTCTATGCTCCACAGTAGATGCTAGTCGTGATCGGGCCAAAAGCCGGGAAAATCAGGAGCTCCAACCTCTTTGCCGTCGTCTTTGATGGGACACAATACACAGATAGGAAATAATAGAAATACAGGAAAGAGGTAAGACATCCTACTATCATTACCAATTAAAACAGCAAGAAACAAAACGACACGAAGCACCCACAGAGCATATCAAATAATAATCACAAGCTTTAAATAGCAGAAATAAACAAATAAGCAGTTGCAGCAATTGTATAATAGTAATACAACAGTTCCAATTATAATAATAAATAGATGCCAGATGATACATGGACCCACTATGCACATGCATACAAAGTCAAAATCCTACTCGATGGAGTTAGACACAAATAGTCGGAGGGAAAGATCAGGAGACATGTCTGCAACTCGGCTACCGTGGCTAAAGTGCTATAATTCATCAGTTTATCCACGTGCACATCAAGGCATTGTACAGACAGTCTACGCTAGATCACGACATAGGACAGTGCTCGGTTAGGATCGTCGTTGTGTTTGCATCGGTTTGCCCCACGGACAGAAGAGCTACCAACTGTCTATTGCAGGGTACCCGCACTCTGATGCCCCCATGGTCAATAATATGACCTACACTAGTCTACTCGCACCCGCACTAAGGTGTGTTCATCTCCTAGGCAACTCGGCCTTAACAACAGTCCAACGGACATTCACAATGCATGACAACTCTATGCATAAACATATATGTTCATCATTACATACTTTTCCACAATATGCCACAATTGGCCAAACTAAGTATCAACACATCATTGGTCACTCACATGGACCCACAATATCATAATATTAGAATTAAATGAATTAATGCATTTTTAAGGTTTATTATGAATTCCTACTTAGATTTAACCTTTCTTACCAAGTTCGTCTCTAGAGGAATTCTCTTAATTAATTAAATTCTCTAAGGCAATTTATTCTCATACACTTAGAAAGTTATGCTAAGGGTCTCAAAGTCTCGCACTCTCTTGTTCTTTCCCTAATTAAAATTACCCTAAGTCTTATGAAAAATTTCATTCTTGGTTCTTTAAAATTTATGAATCTCAAAGTATATCCAAATCTTCCAATTTGCTAATTTTCTATCCCATTACCAATGATTTAATCACTTGATTATTTAAGTTCCAAAGTTACCAAAGTTGCATAATCAAGCCCTAAATGGCCCTAGAGGCCGTGGCCTCCCTAGGGAATTAAGTTCCCAAATTTTTCATTCCATTAATTACACAATGTACACTTGATCAATTATGTCTTCCACTTGTAACAATTATTCATCAAGAACCCTAATTTTGGCCCCCCAAAACCGTAGCCATTCAAGAGGGAATCCAAAATTATTTCCTTCCATTTCATGCCTTCCAATCCATTCAAACATATCAATATGCATAATCAATCAATCTAATAGCTTAAATAAATTACAACCAACATGTAAACATACTAATCATGCAAACAAAGAATAACCCTTAATAGGGTTTTCTCACAATCAATCACAAACAAGGTTTCTTATTGCTAATAGAGGTTGAGGAGGAGTGTCTTCCTCTTACCTAAGAGAAGAAAACAAGAGAAGTCTCCTAGAATCTCCTTGCAATTTTCGGATTGGACACCACCAAGAACCCTAAAATTTCAATCTCATCAAAACAACACCAATGCTTAAAAAATAAGGCATGGATGGTCACAAAGGAGACCATAAAAATGAAAATGGGTAAAAGAGAGTGAAGAATCAAGAAGCTTACCCAAAAATCCTAAGCTTGAAGCTTGAAGAAAATAGTGAAGATGAAGGTTTTTCAAAGAACCACCAACTAGAGAAGTGTTTAAAAGATGAAGACGATTAAGAAAATGGGGTTGGATGAAATTTTTGTGATGGCTGAGGCACAATGGGGCTATTGGCCGTGTGGCTTCTAGAGAGAAGGAGGAGAAAATATTTTGTGAAGGAGAAAGATGAAGCTTAGAGAGAGAAGTTAATAGTAGAAAGTGAAAGATGTTTTTTAGTTTTTGAAATTAATGTGATATAATTAATTTGTGAAACAAAATTTTCCCCCCCCAAAAGAGGTGCAGCAGCTGTGAGGCTTGGGAGAGAGGAGAGAGGGTGAGTAGCTTCCTTGGGAAGCTTGGAGGAAATTTCCTAGAAGCTTCTTTGAGAAGCTTCGCACGTTTCTCAATAAAGTACAAAGTAAGCTTGTCTGCTTAATTAAATACTCTTGAACAGATGATTAGTTACACTGTTAGAATTATTTTTCCTGTGAATAAAAGTTACAGTATATGAAAATAATATTTTATTATTCATCAGATAATTTTATGATACAGCGATTTTATTAATCAGATAAAATCCTAAAAAATGCAAACCTCGTAAATTGTGTCCAACCTCGGGTTTAGTAAGATCCCCCGTTGACACGTTTACAGTTCAAGGTTTACCAGCCTCAGGAAAAATATTTCGTTATCCCGGCTCTACTCAACGCGCACGTAAAACGAGGAATATACTAAAATATTTGATGTTTTTAGAAAAATTTACAAAAATTCTTAAAAATATCAAATATTAGAAAATGGATATTTGTCATGAAACAAACAATTTTTCGGGGCGTTTGACTGACTCTGCTCAGTGTGCACTTAAAACAAGGAATATATTAAAATATTTAACATTTCCGAAAAATTCCAAAAAAATATCCAAAAATCACAAATATTGAAAAATGACTATTCATGATGACACAAATCATTTCGAAGGTGTTACACTGACTCTGCTCAATGTGCACGCAAAATGAAGAATATATTAAAATATTCGACATTTTCGGAAAAATCCACAAAAATTCTCAAAAATTTTAAATATTCTAAAATGATGTTTAATGATAAAATAAATAATTTTTGCGGTGTTACAAAATTCTTTTTAGTAGGGGAGAGTTGTAACACCCCAAAATTTGTTGTTTCTAAGTAATGTCTGAATTGTACTATTTTGTGATTTCTATGTGTTGTAAATTTATTTTGACTGTTCTGTGACTGTTATTGATCTCTGTGTGTGATTTACTTCGAGTCAGGAAAATAATAATTTTTGGACCGGAGAAAATCTTTAACGATTTAGTCAGAGCCGGGAGAGCTTACTAAACCCGAATCCGAGAGATACGTTACTCGATCTTTTAATTTTTAGAATTTATCTGTGAAATAAAAATATTTCTCATTTTATTATCTGTTAGACAGTATCTATTAATTTGCGCAGTAGCTTCTGCCCATTGGGTAATTGATCCTCTATTTTTTGTCTGTTGGACAATAGACTGTCTTTGTGACTCACAAATTGGTGAATCAATAGGAATTGGTTAATGTTAATGGCTTGAATTTTCTAAGCCAACAGGATGTGGTCAACAATGATGGCTAGACTAGTTAGCCAAGAAACTAAGTAATCTAACTAAGTTAACCTAAAAGGTTAAGTAGTAACTAAATGAAACAAACTTAGTTTGCTACTCCTTAGAGTTCCATGGTTTAAAGGAGGTTCTAGAGTCTTTTAGAATGCATGACCAATGCATGATAATGCATGACCTAAGCTTTGTAACTAAATAGTTAGCTATGCAACTAAGTGAACTAACTAAGTTAGCTTAAGTGTAACTAGGAACTAATGGAATCAAAACCTAGTTACCTTTCTCCATGTGCTCCACGGCCATCTAGTGTTTCTAGGAAGTTCTTGAACAATTTAATCATCTATTATGACAAAGGAATGATCACTTAATGACATAAGCCATGTGAAACCATGTGCTTAATTTCTATCTTGTTAAATAAGCTTTAGCTTTCCTATCCATGCACCTACATGGCCAAGCACTTAAAAATAGGATATTTCATTACACTTAATATCACCTTTGTGACATAAACCTTTCATCCTTTTCTCTTTCATCAAAGAACAAACACAAAACTCCATTCTCTCTTTCTTGAAGCTCACGGCCTCCTCACCCAATACCTACATGCAATCTCTTATCATTTCATCCAACACCATTTTCTTAACCTAAAAAAAATTCTAAACACCTTTCAGGTTGTAAGTTTCACCTAGTTCATCCATTTGGTGCTTTAAAATCAAGCTAGAGTTTTCTACTCTACAAGGTAAAATTCTTGCTCCTTGTTTCTAAGGTGATTCTTGAGTTTTTAAACTATGATTGATCCATGATTTCTTATTTTCAAGCTTTGTTTGTGACTTTAGTTTAGTTTAAGTTTGTTAGGGTTTTCTTGGGGTGTTCCACGAAATCCATAGGAGACTAAACAAGAAGGGTTTTTGTCTTCCTTGAGGTAAGAGGGAGATTAACCTCATCAACCATGTGTTAGTGGTGAGGAAATAGAATTGTTTGTGGTGAAAAATCCATAAGGATTTATTCACTTGATTGTTTAAGTTCTCATTATTTGTGATGGTGTTGATAGGTATGCTTTATAGCTTTGAAAATATGTTTGAATATGTGATTATGAAAGTATGTTGATTATTGTGTATAGTAGGATGTGATATGCATGATGAGGAAATGTATGAAGGTTCCAAAGAACCCTAGAGGCTCACAGCCTCAACACTATAAAGGGAGCAAAATGTTTTAAATTATTTTCCTAATCATATATTAAATGAGTTAATGATAAGAAATTGGATTAAGGGTTTTGCAAAGAATGAGGTGATAGAAAATAATTAAATATGATTTATGAAGTATATAGTGTAATTTGGCTAACATGCCTATTTTTGATATTCTAGATCCAAAATTATTGTACTAAGTATAGACTTAGGTGTTTAATTAATAGGAAATTAATTTAATAGGTTCTTAGAAATAAAAAGAAAATGAACTAATTTTTAGAATTAATTTGGTATAATTAGGTTCTGAGGTAAGATAAAATTTAAAACTTGAGATTTACTGACGTATAGCTCACCCTTTGGGTTTTGAAGTGCGTTAGAAAATTTCAAGCTGTAATATCCAAATTAAATCAAAGAAATGTAATTTGGTGAGAAATAATGGAAAATGCTACTTAAAGAATTTTTAATAGTAAAATATGGTAAATAAAACCAAAATAATTATTTTATGTGAAAAATATTAGAGAAACGTCACTTATTTTCAAAATAATGATTTCTAAGCTATCAGATTGAAAAAAATGATTTAAAATTGCTACACGATTTAGAGAACATTCAAAAATATTTCTGCAATTATGAAAGCACTAGAAAATGCTTACGCGATTTGAAAATAGAAGAAAAATGTTCTACGATTGTGAAAGCACGATAAAATGTTTACGCGATTAGAAATAGCAGCAGGTTGCTGTCGGGCTATTGTGGTGGGCTCGATTATGTTAAAAAGTGATACTGTCAAGAGATGATGTGTGTGTGAAATACTATGAGAATAATGATTGTATGTGTATGTGAATCATACATTATGCATTGAAAAATGTGTCAACTTAATTAGTTAAGGCAGTATGTCTAGGAGATTGAATTTACACCTTCGTGCGAGTGAAAATTGTATATTTACGATCTTTAGTGATGTTGGAGACGTCAGGGTGTGGAATATCATATGTGGCCAGATGGTAGCACCTCTACATCATGGTATCCTATGCAAACACACTGACGATCTTGACGGAGTTACTACTCTTTGTTGGTGTATGCCCTAGAAGCCAATACATTTTCTGTATTTACATACATTCTATTATGCTATTTTATATATGAGGCATTTCATTTATTGTGTTCTTTTTGATAAATATAATAAAGTCCTTAGAATAGTAAGTTTGATGCGATAGGACATCAAGTGGATGACTTGATCGTGAGATCCTTTTGGTTACAACACTATTCTTAAATGTCTCTAGTCAAGTATTATTTTTAATTAGGACAACAATAATACACTGAGACTAGTATGTGCATAGACTGATGACCACATCTCACGGGTCATGGATATGAGATATCAAGTCTTCACATGGGTATATATTAGAGTAATGATGTACTGGACTGACCCACCATGAGAACGCTACATGGATCGTTACGTGAGTGTCATAAGTGATTCTCATAGTGACAATGGTGTCTGTGGTCCTTTGACCTGAACTCACTACGATTCCTACATGAGGAGTTGTGTGTTTTAATGCCATCAAACGTCATCTGTAACAAGGTGATTATAAAGTTGGTTATTGGACATACCGCAAATCATGCAGAGGGATGTGAGTGACCTAGATGGGATTTGTCACTCCTACATAGCAGGAGCAATATCTTTGGGCCCCCTAATTGAGTGAGACTGCGAAATGCATGGCCATGCTCAAATGAGTCAATATGATATATTAATCTCATTTGTTGTTACAAAGTCTACTCGAATATCAGGAAACGAATGATTGGACTATACAAGGGTGACGCATTCCATGCCTTGTGTTCAATCTAGATATCTTGACAAAGGGACTAAACGACACGGAAACATTGGTCACGGAAAGGTTATGTCAAATCACTGACATTCTTATTACTTGGGTAGTAGCGATGTGTTGCTAGATACCGCTCACTGCTTGTAATATTAAAATGGGATTTTAATATTACTGCCAACGTAATAAGAACTTGCAGGGTCACACACATAGGGCAGACTAAAATTGGAGCAATGGATCCAAGTTGGACTCAGATTCAAATATGGGCCAGACTCATAACAAATGGGTCTAGGGTTATACAGCTTACCTTGCTGCTACTCACACTCACTTAAGGCAGTCACTATTATGAATAGTACTGCTAAGGGGGCTGCTAAGATACACAATTCAGAACCCTAGCCGCACCTACAAAAAAAAATGAGTGAGAGAGCGACAGGTTTATTCTCTTCTCTTCGCAGCTAGCACTGTGTGAAAGACGTGAGGCTCCTCTTTGCGGACGTTGGACATTTGTGAGTCTGTTCGTGTGGATACCGCAAAGACATTATTTTTATTACGGTGTTGGTGATTCACGCTTCAAGAGGTAAATCATTTAAAATATCGAATTATGGCTTTTTCACATGGATCCTCGGTGGGAATCCCTATTTTTCACTGCGTGTTGTATCTGCAATTCCCAACAGTGGTATCAGAGCGTCTTGCGAAATCATGATTCGGTTTTCTATTTTTGTTTACGTGAGATAACATGTTTTCTGTTCTTATTTTTGACAAAAGATATGATCTTTAATATGTTATTTTCGAAAACCGTATGAAACTCTTTGTGAAAACATATTCTGTTTCTTATGTTGTATGCAAAACTGTGATGTTGTTTTCAAAAACCCATGAAAATGTTCATATGTTCTGTAACCGTTTTGTATTAAGATGTATGTTTTTGGAAAGCTTTCTGGTATGTATGTGATACGTACAACGTTATGGAATCTTTATTCTCAATGTGCGGCGCAAGGGTTTAGGAAACCTTGTTCTTGGTTTGCGGCAGCAGGGGTTATGGAATCCTTGTTTCTGCACAAGAGGCGCAGTGCAAGGGGTTTTGGAAACCCTATTCTTATTTTGTCGGTAGCAGCATCAAGAGTTGATGTGAAGCCGTCAAGGAGGCGCCTGAGGTT
Source organism: Ormosia semicastrata (assembly GCA_029884595.1). Lineage (NCBI taxonomy): Eukaryota > Viridiplantae > Streptophyta > Magnoliopsida > Fabales > Fabaceae > Ormosia > Ormosia semicastrata. The sequence continues at coordinate 33,894,915 of JAQQTO010000044.1, read as the reverse complement.
CAAAAGTTGATGGAAACCCTATTCTTATTCTCTGCGTAGGGTGTTTTTTCAAAAATGAGATATTTTATATCCTTTTTTTATGACTTGTAAAAAAAATAATGTATTATTGTTATGAGTTTATATGTTTTATGATGCATGGTGCATGGTTATGGCCTTAGTCCTTTTTTTATGCCTTTTGGTTTTAATAAATACAACCTGCGTGTCGTGCCTTTCTCTTTACATTCTGATTGTACATTCTCTTCTGACCTAACTCCCCTCGAATGTAAAAGAGGTTTCTATATAATGTAATTATGATGTGGAGGCAAGAAGACGGCATCAAGTGAGAATGTTGATGGGAGATGCTTGGTGAAGCTGGCTTAGTTAATGCTACTCTCTTAGGGGCCATAACCATGTCACTTTTATTATATGCTTTTATGTATGAGAAGCATGGATAATGTTTATGGTATGATAAATAGTTTAATAAATGGTGAGATCTAGTAATAATAATAATAAAAATTCCCTCAAAGTAAATATTAAGTCATTATGTGATGCCTTCCAATGTGTGGCACTCGTCAAGACTAGTATCGATCAAGTGCAAGTCTACCAAAGCAGAATGCCTTTATCTATATTAGTAAGACGCGATGGGATAAAGGTAATATCCAACTTCCAACCATTGGGTCTGACTTAACTAGGCCATTTCAATAGGATTGAAAGCTTAGAGGCATGAAGTTGGGCTTTGGTCCATTAGATGGACTTGAATAAGTGTTATTCACCCAACTATCCAAGAGTTACATGTGATATAATTGGAAAGTGTTTCCTACCTAAATAACTGAATTTTGGGTGATCAGCCAAAGCCGACTCAAAACTAGGTGAAATATGGATCTTGCCCCACTAGGAAATCTTACGATGGGATTTTCTGAGTCAATACTGAGGGTCATTGACTTGAATAAAATAGTGGGAGACATATTTAATTAAAAGACCTCATTAAATATGTTTATGGTATGATACTTATATTTTGCATATTTCTGTTAATAAATTACCATGGCAACAAACACATCGGGCACTTTATCATTGCGATCCGTCCTTGAGAAGGATAAGTTGTCTGGAATGAATTTTCTAGACTGGTACAGGAATTTGAGGATTGTCCTCAAGCAAGAGAAAAAGTTGTATGTTTTGGAACAGCCTATTCCTGAGCCACCTGCTGCTAATGCCCCTAGAACTGAAAGAGATGCTTATAAGAAGCATCAAGATGATGCCTTGGACATCGGATGTCTAATGCTGGCCACCATGAACTCTGAGCTCCAAAAGCAACATGAGAACATGGATGCATACGATGTGATCGTACACCTTAAGAAGCTCTATTAAGAGCAGGCCAAGCATGAGAGATTCGACATCTCTAAAGCACTGTTTCAGTGCAAGCTGGTAGAAGGAAGCCCTGTTGGTGCTCATATACTCAAGATGATTAGGTACATTGAAAACCTAGAGAGACTCGGTTTTCCTTTGGGCCAAGAGTTGGCCACTGACTTAGTCCTGCAATCATTGCCGGAAAGTTTTAGTCAATTTATCATGAACTACAACATGAATGAGATTGACAAATCACTACCAGAGCTGCTAGGCATGTTAAGAACTGCTGAGCAGAACATTAACAAAGGCAAAGGGAAGGCCATAATGATGGTCCAAAAGAATAAGGGCAAGAAATAGCAGAAAAAACCTAAGGACAACTGGAAGGACAAGGGTAAGGATAAGTCCAAGCCCAGCACTTCTGGCTTGAAACCAGTGGGTGGAGTGGCTAAGGAAGGTACATGCTTCCATTGTGGTCAGACCGGACATTGGAAGAGGAACTGTGCCAAGTTCCTGGAGGAGCTCAAAAAGAAGAAGGGAAGTGAGACTTCCACTTCAAGTATTTTTGTTATTGAAGTTAATTTATCTACTTTTGCATCATGGGTATTAGATACTGGATGTGGATCTCACATTTGTGTAAATGTGTAGGATCTAAAGAGCAGTAGACCATTGACGAAGGCGAAGTCGACTTACGAGTGAGAAATGGAGCAAAGGTTGCTGCATTAGCTGTAGGGACTTATTTATTATTTTTGCCCATTAGGCTTGTAATAGAGTTAGAGAACTGCTATTTTGTGCCTGCTATTAGTAGGAATATCATTTTTGTTTCTTGTTTGGATAAGAAAGGTTTTTCTTTTATTATAAAGGACAAGTGTTGTTCCATTTATATGAATGATATTTTTTATGGTAGTGCACAATTGAGTAATGGACTTTATGTACTTGATCTTGAAACGCCCATCTATAACATAAATACAAAGAGGTTTAAATCAAACGATCTGAACCCAACTTTTCTCTGGCATTGTCGTTTGGGCCACATAAATAAGAAACGCATCTCCAAACTCCATAAAGATGGATTCTTAGATCATTTGATTTCGAACCATATGAGATATGTGAATCTTGTTTATTGGGGAAGATGACAAAGGCCCCATTCACTGGACAAGGTGAAAGGGCTAGTGATCTTTTAGGCCTTATACACAGTGATGTATGTGGGCCACTAAACACACTCGCTAGAGGCGATTTTTAATACTTCATTACATTTACTAATGATTTCAGTAGATATGGATTTGTATATCTTATGAAGCACAAATCAGAATCCTTTGAAAAGTTCAAAGAGTTCAAGAATGAAGTACAAAACCAACTTGGCAAGAGTATTAAAATCCTTCGATCAGATCAAGGAGGAGAATACTTAAGCTAACAGTTTGATGATCATCTGAAAGAGTATGGGATAATATCTCAACTCACTTCACCAGGAACACCACAATAAAATGGTGTCTCTGAAAGGAGGAACCGGACCTTGTTGGACATGGTCTGATCCATGATGAGTCATGCAAACCTTCCAGGCTCTTTCTGGGGACATGCTCTATTAACAGCAGCTTTCACACTTAACCGTGTTCCGTCTAAAATGGTTCAAAAGACACCATATGAGATATGGACTAGGAGACGGCCCAGTATGTGTTTCTTAAAGATTTGGGGCTGCGAAACTTATGTGAAACTTATGTGAAACGTCAAGTTTTTGATAAGCTTGGACCTAAATCAGATAAATGCTTCTTTGTGGGGTATCCAAAGGAAACTAAGGTATACTTTTTCTATAATCCTACCGAGGGCAAAGTGTTTGTCGCACGGACAGCTGTGTTTCTAGAAAGGGAGTTTATCTCCAAAGGAACCAGTGGGAGAAAAGTAGAACTTGAAGAAATTCAAGTTTCACAAAGCAACAATGAACCAATGGTGGAAATAAAGCAGCCTCCACAAAATGTTGTGGAATAGCAACTACTCTAGTAGCACAAGACCTGCGTAGGTCTAACAGGATACGTCATCAACCAGAGAGATATGGATTTCTCATGACCCAACAAGGTGCCGTATTGCTCATGGATCACGATGAGCCTGTGACTTACCAGGAAGCCATTATTAGCCCAGAATCTGAGAAATGGCTTCACGCCATGAGATCTAAAATGGATTCCATGTATGCCAACCAGGTATGGACCTTGGTTGACCCACCTGAAGGGGTAAAACCCATTGGGTGCAAGTGGGTTTTCAAGAAGAAAACCGACATGGATGGTAATGTGTATACCTTTAAGGCGCGATTGGTGGCTAAAGGTTTCAAATAAATTCATGGTGTAGACTATGATGAGACTTTTTCCCCAGTTACGATGCTTAAATCCGTTCGGATCTTGCTTGCTGTTGCAGCATACCATGATTATGAAATCTGGCAAATGGATGTCAAAACTACTTTCCTTAATGGAAATCTTCTCGAAGATGTGTACATGACACAACCTGAGGGTTTTGCCACTCCAGAGGATGCTAGAAAAGTATGCAAGTTGCAACGATCTATTTATGGATTGAAGCAAGCTTCTAGAAGCTGGAATCTTCGTTTTGATGATATAATAAAATAGTTTGGTTTCATCAAGAATAAAGAAGAATCTTGTGTCTACAAGAAGGTTAGTGGGAGCACTATTATCTTTCTGGTATTGTATGTAGATGACATACTACTTATTGGAAATGACATCCCTACCCTACAAATCAGTAAAGACTTGGTTGGGAACTGCTTCTCTATGAAGGACTTGGGCGGAGCCACCTATGTATTAGGTATCAGGATCTATAGAGATAGATCACTGAGACTGCTTGGCCTAAGTCAGAGTATATACATAGACAAAGTGTTAAGACGATTTAACATGCATGAATCCAAGAAAGGACTCTTGCCTATATCACATGGTGTAAGCCTATCTAGGGCTCAATCCCCTTCCACCCAGGATGAGAGGGATCGCATGAGCAAAATTCCATATGCATCTGCAATTGGATCTATCATGTATGCCATGTTATGTATTCGACCAGACATCTCGTATGCTTTGAGCATGACGAGTAGGTACCAGTCTGATCTCGGTGAGAGTCACTGGACTGCTATCAAGAACATCCTTAAGTACTTGAGAAGGACTAAGGATTCATTCTTCGTATATGGAGGCGAGGAAGAGCTAGTTGTAAAAGGTTACACTGATGCTAGCTTCCAAACCGATAAGGACGACTCCAGATCGCAATCGGGTTATGTTTTTTGCCTAAATGATGGGGCTGTGAGTTGGAAGAGTTCAAAGCAGGAGACAGTCACCGATTCTACCACAGAGGTTGAGTATATTGCTACCTCCAATGCAGCAAAGGAGGCCGTTTAGATCAGGAAGTTCATTACTAAACTTAGCGCTATTCCTAGCATTGTGGACCTCTATTGTGATAATAATAGAGCCATTGCACAAGCTAAGGAGCCTAGATCTCACCAGCGATCCAAACATATACTTAGGCACTTCTATCTCATTCGAGAGATCATCGATAGAGGAGATGTGAAGATATGCAGAGTACCAACAGATGATAACATTGCTGATCCACTGACGAAGCCTCTTGCACAGCAGAAGCATGAGGGTCACACTAGGTCTTTAGGCATTAGATATATGCCTGATTGGCTCTAGTGCAAGTGGGAGATTATTGGTGTATGCCCTAGAGGCCAATACATTTTCTGTATTTACATACATTCTATTATGCTATTTTATATATGAGGCATTTTATTTATTGTGTTCTTTTTGATAAACATAATAAAGTCCTTAGAATAGTAAGTTTGATGCCATAGGACATCAAGTGGATGACTTGATCGTGAGATCCTTTTGGTTACAACACTATTCTTAAATGTCCCTAGTCAAGTATTATTGTTAATTAGGATAACAATAATACATTGAGACTAGTATGTGCATAGACTGACGACCACATCTCACGAGTCATGGATATGAGATATCAAGTCTTCACATGGGTACATATTAGAGTAATGATATACTGGACTGACCCACCATGAGAATGCTACATGGATCATTACGTGAGTGTCATAAGTGATTCTCATAGTGACAATAGTGTCTGTGGTCCTTTGACCTGAACTCACTACGATTCCTACATGAGGAGTTATGTGTTTTAATGTCATCAAACGTCATCTGTAATAAGGTGATTATAAAGTTAGTTATTGGACATTACCGCGAATCATGTAGAGGGATGTGAGTGACCTAGATGGGATTTGTCACTCCTACATAACAGGAGCGATATCTTCCGGCCCCCTAATTGAGTGAGACTGCGAAATGCATGGCCATGCTCAAATGAGTCAATATGAGATATTGATCTCATATGTTGTTACAAAGTCTACACGAATATCAGGAAACGAATGATTGGACTATACAAGGGTGACGCATTCCATGCCTTGTGTTCAATCTAGATATCTTGACAAAGGGACTAAACGACATGGAAACATTGGTCACGGAAAGGTTATGTCAAACCACTGACATTCTTATTACTTGGGTAGCAGCGATGTGTTACTAGATACCACTCACTGCTTGTAATATTAAAATGAGATTTTAATATTACTGCCAACATAATAAGAACCTGCAAGGTCACACATATAGAGCAGACTAAAATTAGAGTAATGAATCCAAGTTGGACTCAGATTCAAATATGGGCCAGACTCATAACAGATGGGTCTAGGGTTGCATAGCTTACCTTGCTGCTATTCACACTCACTTAAGGCAATCACTATTATAAATAGTACTAGTAAGGGGGCTGCTAAGATACACAATTCAGAACCCTAGCCGCACCTACAGAAAAAAGTGAGTGAGAGAGCGACATGTTTATTCTCTTCTCTTCGCAACTAGCACTGTGTGAGAGACGTGAGGCTCCTCTTTACGGACGTTGGACGTTCGTGAGTCTGTTCGTGTGGATACCACAGAGACATCGTTTCTATTACGGTGTTGGTGATTCTTGCTTCAAGAGGTAAATCATTTAAAATATCAGATTATGGCTTTTTCGCATGGATCCTCGGTGGGAATCCCAGTTTTTCACTGCGTATTGTATTCGCAATTCCCAACACTCTTTTCATGATTGGTTGAGAGTGTCTTGTATGAGCCATGTTGCGCACATTGATATAATATATTAGCACAAGATTTGAGGCTGACGATATACAAACATGTACTCCCTATCTTTCTCTCTGAAATTGTGATTAGCTTCATGGAGTAGGAATGAGTCTGTGTGCATATACATAGTTGGTTAGCATATTGATATGATAATTATGCTTATCTGATATATTATATGTGATGCAATAGTATAACTTTATGTATTGTTATTATATTTGTATATCTACTGTCATTTTCTATACTGCCATACTGGTATTGATATAGGGGATCTCACCTCTTTACTGTGTTATATCTGTTTATTGTGTATGTTTGATGAAGATTAAGGATACGAAGAAGTTAAAAATTCTACTTTCTATTAGTAACAGTTTTCTTAGTTTATTGGTGGCAAGGTGGCAAGGTGCCAAGTGCTGGGTTTTGTCCGAGTACAGTTCCACGGTGGAACTGACGCTTGGAGATTTGATTTAGATAATGATCATTTTGTTTATACCGGGGACTTAACTTTAAACCTAAGTGGAACCCATGATGGGACTCCCGTTTTGACCCAACATGCATCTGTGTGTCTGGAGTTCTCAATGCCAATACGAAAACTTTGGGTTGGTACTGTTTATACCCCATAGGAGGACTTTATAGTGTCTTAAGCTACAACCCCTGTTAGGCGAGTGATGTACCTGCCTGGGTTCTTCGATGATACTGAGGAAGAGGATCCTTCTGAGGGCCCAAATCCTTATTCTTTAAAAATTTTAGTGAGACAGTTTATGTTTTGATGTATATGTTGTACATATTTATTTTTTGGATTGTAATGTATTTATATAAATTATTTAGGAACAAGGTTTGAAATACCTATGTATATTTTGGTGTGTTTATTTCAGTTACAAGTTATACTTATGGTTTTGTTTATTTTATTTATTTTCACTTATTCCGCAAATGAAATTTTTAAAATTAATGTTTTTACAATATTAATTCTTTTACAACTTGGGTAAGTTATATTAGGATTAGTCTTAAATGTGATACCCTACGGTGGGTGTTACACACTATACCAGAGACTGCCCTCAGTGGCAAAGGGCAATGCCCAAAACAAGACCTAAAACTACTGGGAGAGTTTATATCTTAAGAGGCAAAAAGACAACCTAATCTCCCGATTCAGATCAAGGTGAGAAGTATTAATTTTGATGAATTATGCTTGTGTAATTTTGTTTCTCTGATATTGAAGTAAGTAATGATTTTGCTCTAGTAAGTTATTTAGTTAAACACACCTTTCTTAAATCAAAGAAAGAATTTACTAGTAAAGATGGCATGGAATAGAAATGGATCAAAAGAAGTTATATAAGAATTTTAAAATTATTTGGAAGCTAGATTCTAGTATGATATAGGATTGACTCGGAGGAGGCCACATGGGAACTTGAACCCATCAAGATACATAATCATCCAGAGCTTTTTGCCTAAGAAATCAAATTTTAAGGACAAAATTTTTAAAAGGATGGGAGAATTATAACATCCTCCCTAACTTGATAGTCCTAATCAGGGTTGTAATAGCTCAATAACATTAGCATGAGTTATTTGTTAATTTTGGTAATCTTTTGAATTAGTTTGAGCTTAATAAGATAATATTGAATGTGAGAAATAACTTATAAAAGTTAAGAATTAAACAACTAAGATGATAGAAATAAATATGAAAAGTTTATTTCTAGGTTATAAATGATAGAGTGAGCTGTAGAAAATTTTGGAAAATCAACTGAATTGATTTGGAATTTTAATGACACTGAATGAGTGTTTAAAAGCCAAATTAAATAGAAAAATAGCTCAGATGGTTATAAGATTTTGTGAAAATGTTAAAGAGATTATGAAGGTTAATATGAGAATGAAAATTGGATTAAAATGGATACCTTAAGCCTCTTGGCTTAATTCCTTAGGTTTAACTTAGCCTAGGGAAGAATAATGAAGTTTAGTGGCTGATAATGATGTATAAGGATAATTGTTGAATGGTGAATATCAGAATCTAATGAAATCCTACAATTTTCTATAATACCTATGAAGGTTAGAAAATTCATTAATGGAGGATTAGAGTATCCCTAAGGGATACAACATTTCTAGTTGAATTTTAGTTTTGTCCCTTCTATTTCTTTTCCTCAACCGCCTCTCTCCCTCCTTCTTTATCTTATCTTTGACTTTGTTTCTCTTTCATTTTTCTCACTCACATCTCTGAGTAGGCAGAGAAAAAGAAGAAAAGAAAGTAAAGAAAGAAAGGAAAAAAAAGGGAGAGGGAAGCAAGCAGGAAGAAGAGGAAGGAAATAAAGAAAGAATGAGGAAGGAAGCTTCATCTAGATAATGAGTAAGGTAGGGGAATTGTTTTCCTATGCTTTATCAATTTTTTCTGTAGTTTTATAAGGTTTCGAATTGGTAACTTGAATGAATGTTATGGATTGAATAATGGATTTGATGAACATAACATGATATATTTGTGAATGTTTATAAGCTTTGAGCTTGGTTTTGGCTTTAAAACTTAGTGAATTTGAGATTGATAAAATGAGTTTTGTGAGTTGTATTATAATGATAAACCTTCTATGCGATGAACTTAAAAGTGTGTTTGTCTTGGAGTGTTGTTCTTTGGTGGATGTTGAATGATTTTTGGATTATGACAGCCTAAAACCTCTGTTTTATGCAAAATAGCATCTGGTAATCGATTACCACGAATGGTAATCGATTACCAAGCTGCATAATGTGATCCTAGAAATGTGGTAATCGATTACCAAGCTTCTTGAAGTGAAAAATTGTAAGTGGTAATCGATTACCACATGAGTATAATCAATTACTAGGCTTCTCTCCAGTTGGTAATCGATTACCAAGGCTTGGTAATTGATTACTAAAAATCTCTGTTTTGAGGCATAAGCATGTGGCAATTGATTACCACGAATGGTAATCGATTACCAATGCCCTATTCTACAAAAAAAGGTTCTTATCCCTATAAGATTAAAATAGAAGCTTATCTTACAATCAACCCACTAATTGTGATACCTTATGAAGTGATTATGCAGACTTTATGAGATGATGATGCATTTAGCATAAATGTGAAATGGTATAATCAAGCATTTTGCTTAATTACAAGAATGATGAAAATGATGTTTAAGAGATATTATCTCACTTTTAAGGGTAGCCCATTATTTGTTTTGGCCAAAGATAGATTTGGGAGATAACTCTCATATCTTAGGTAAGACTTAGACAAAGGTAGTGTGAGGAAGGATGATTCCCTCCCTATTCTTGATGATTGATAGTGTGAGGAAGGATGATTCCCTCCCTGTCAAAGTAGTTGAGGACAAACATTCCCTCTTTACTTGAAATGAGATGACTGATAGTGTGAGGAAGGATGATACCCTCCATATTAGAGTAGTATGAGAATGCAACATTCCCTCTTTACTCATAAATCTAGATTAAGGATGCACATTCCCTCACAAAATGATATTATTGAAGATCATATAGATGTTTTAAGAATTTGAAAATTATTACATTATTGTTGAATTGTATTTCATATCAGAATGTTATGAGATATTTAGTAATTGTATTAAATGAGGAAGGAAGATTCCTTCATTATCAAGGAAGTACGAGGATGAACATTCCCTCTCTACCTATTTGATGTTTGAGATATGATAACTGAGGATTTATGTTTGAATGATTATCCTCACATAAGTTTGAGCTTATCATTCATGACTTTGGATATGATAATGAGAGGCAGATTGTATATGAAAATTAGATTGTATGTGAAAATAAATTTTTGATAAATGACTTAAAATTGAGATTTCTGTTTAAGTTAGAGAAAGCAAATCCTTTTGGCTTTAGTCACCTTTATATAATTAATGATTGTGAAATATTTGATTTCTTTGGAGTTATTGGAATTATTATGATGACACGATTTATATATTTTATCTACTGAGAATTTTTTTAAGATGCTGACCCTTTTTGTATTAAATTTTCATAATAATTCTAGGAAGGGATTCTGCAGCAAGGAGATGAAAAGATTGGACACCGAATAGTTAGATTCCATTTTTGTATAAGAATTTGTATATTAATAGTATGAGTAGTGCCTTGGAAATATATTTTGTATTTAATGTACTGTGAAGTACAACTTTGTATATTAACCATTTTTAGTTATATGTATATTATATTTCTCTCTTCTGGCTCATATTTTTTATATAAATCATAAATGTTTTATAGATAATGGCATTTGTTTAGAAGTGACGTGTCTAATTCTAATTACTAATGCGTCATTTCGGATATGTCATTAGTACTAGTATTAGGACGTTACAGGAAGAATTAAGTTCCAAAGCCCTTTTGTGCTTTGTATTGCATATTATGTTTTGATGATAACTATACTGAAAATATTGTTTGAATCTTCTCAATGCTTTAATTATTTTAACATGATCTTTTTGGAGTGTTTTTGTGTATTATCAAGTATTACAGGACTAAACATGACTCAAAGAAGCTTTCTAGGTGATTAGAGAGGACTAAGAAGATAAATTTTTTACTTAAGAATGTTCAAGTGCAACTTGAGAAAATTCCTGAAGAACATGAGAGAGTTCAGCATAAGAAGGTATTGAGAAGATAGTGAGAAAGTTCAAAAAAATGTAGAACTCCCACAAAGGTTGAACTCAACAAGAATTGAAACTTACAAGTAGACCTTTTACCATTAGAATCATCATGAAGAATCAGAAAGAAGACAGTGGAATGAAAAGATAAGAAGATTAAAGTTGTTTAAGCTTGAGAAGATTGGATGAGAAAGTTAACTGAGAGAGTTCATGAGAAGGTTGGTGTTGAGAATGCTCATGAGAAGGTTGCCTGTGAGAAAGTTGGTTAACTTTTTCACTTAAAGTCTGACACGCTAACTCAACAAAAAAGGACAACATAACAGTCACCTATGTAACATCCCGAATTTTTGTTTTTCTTGATTTTCATGATTTTTATGATTTATGGGATTTTTGTGAATTTTTAATTTATTTTAATTATTTTAATATTATTTTGGACTGTATGTGTGTTTGAGGCAGGCCCGAAAAAATAAAATTTTTCAGGACCAGAAAGTTTTGGACTATTAATGCGAGGCTGGGGGAACTTACTAAACCTGAAACCGAAAATAATTTTCAAAAGTTTTCTTTATCTGAGTTTTTGTTCCGTTCTATTATCCATTAGATAATATTATTACCCATTGGATAATGTTATTATTCATTGGACAATAAATAACAGTAGCTTTTGTCTAGTGGTTGATAACCACCAGAAAATATCTTGTAGGTGTTTAGTCATGAGCCTAGTCATCTTCTCTAGATGCTTCTCCAATTACTCACCTAGTGACTCACCTAATGACTCATCACATGACACACTTATGACACACCATATGACTCATTATTGTGACTCATCCTATGACTCATTGTGATGCACCAATGGATGGCAAGCTTGAAGGAGAAGTTTTAATCTCCACCTTTGATGTGATCCACAATTTTGAGAAGTTTAAGTGATCAATTTAATCACCCCTTCCTTTTATGTCTATCTTGTTCATTTTCAAGACAACAAATATCAAAGAGCTATCACAAAACACTCTCTCATTTTCTCTCCCTTTGAGTTCCACGGCCATAGGGCTTCTGAAGGACCAAAAATGAGTTTTGCTACCACTTTGTCACACTTATCATCTTTTCATGAAAACTAAAACATAAAGCTCTCTCTTCCATTTTCTCTTATAAGCTCACGACCAAACCACTAAAGACCGTCACCCAATCTTCCATAATTCAAGATAATCTCATATCTTGAATCTATACACAATCCTAAGACACTTTGGTGTTGTGATCAATCGCTAGTTCAACCATTTTCAAGCTTAAGTTCAAGAGGTTTTAGGTAAAGTTCTTGAAACTTTGTTTCTTGTTTTATTTTTAAAGTCCTAAGATCATATTTTGATCAATGGTCATCTTAATCAAACCTTAGATGTTAATTTTTATGTGTTTGTTTTGATCTCAAAAGACTGTTTGGTGGTGAAAGTTTGATACAAAGAGTCCTACAAGAAGCTTAGGGAGCAACACCTAAGATAAGAGGGAGATTAACCTCATTAACTAATTATGGTGGTGAGGAACGAAATATTTGTGTTTTTGAGTGAAAAATTCATATAAGAATTTATTCACTCAATTGTGTGATTATTGGTTTATGCTTGTTTGATTATGTATAATTATATGATGTTGATTGTATGCTTGAAATAGTTATGGTTGCTTAATGCTTTATGTGATTTTTATGGCTTTAATATTGTGTATGAAATTGATATAGCATCAATTGATGATTTGATATATGTATATGCTATGAATCATGTGATAAAGGAATGATTTTTGGTCCCAATGACTTTTGAGGCTCACGGCCTTTTGGCCTAGGAGGAGGTATCTATGAGAAAAATATTTTGTTAATTAAGAACTTAGATGATTAGGGGACTAAATTAGGATTAAAGGATTTACAAGTTAAAAAGAAGGTGAACACAATTTTATATAATTTAAGGAGTAATGATTTTTGGCTATGTCAATGAAATTAATTTTTAAGGATGGTTTGGAATTTAAAATATTTTATTTAAGAAAGTTTTTATTTTGAATAATGAACAAAGAGTGATTTTTGGTCTTAAGTATGGAAATAAAGTTAGAATGATGTTTTGAAATTAAACTATTTTATTTAATAAGAGTAATGGAAAAGGATTTTTGAGGTATCTTGATTTAATTAAAATAACATAAGCTTTTGTGGAAAACGTTTGGAAATATTATTTAAAGGTGATTTAGTAAGAAAATATTGGAATTAAAGTCCAATTTTTATATTAAATGAGAAAAGTTTGAAAACAAGCTTAGAACATTAAGAAAATAGTTTACGCGATTGAAAGCATGTAGAAAAACCTTTTCACAATTTAAAAATGGTATTTTTTAGCTACGCGATTAAGAAAATATTTTAAAATCTTTATGCGATTGAGAAAACGTTAAAAAAATGTTATGCGATTTGAAAACGTAACAAAAGTGTTACGCGATTGTGAAAATGCGATAAAAGTGCTACGCGATTGAGTAAAATAGTAGAGTGTTATCAGGGCCGACGTACTGGACCCGGGAACGTTAGTGGACGGTTTAGCCAGCGGTGGCTTGTTTTTGTGAAACGATCATGTTATTAATAATGGTTGAATTGTTGATGTCATTTGACCATGCATTGTGAAAGTTGTTTCCTAGGAGATTGAATTACATCTTAGTATGAGTGTGAATTACGTAGTGATCATCTATAAATGATCTTGGGGGCGTCGGGGGTAACGATAATTCCACAGGTGGCCAGTTGAATAGCGCTACTGTGTCGTGGTTTCCGATGCAAACACACCGACGATCTCGACGAGACATTATTTTTATTCCCGATCTGGCGTAGAATGTCTTGTATAAGCCATGTTGCGCATATTGAAAATATTTTAGCACTTGATTTGAGGTTGACGAGATATAGACATATCTTCTGGATCATTCTCTCCAAGTGGTGTGTTAGCTTCATGGAGTAGAAAATTGGTACATTGTGTATATGCATAGTCAGTTGACATATTATTTGGAGTAGGGGTCAATTCATTGTGCATAAGCATGGTCAATATACATATTGTTGTGGCATAGTTAGTATACTTATTTTTGTTGTATAGTTAGTATTCATATATTGTGATATATATTGTTGAATTATCTTAGTTGATAACATGATTATATATGTTGTTTTGTGATATTGCCGTGTGAATAACATTATTGTCATTATTGTTTCTATGCTGCCATGCTAGTATTGATATAGGGAATCTCACCTCTTTTGTATTGTCGTTCTATTTGTTTCTGTTTATGTTAATGTTTGTGAAGACTGTAATGGCGGCAAGGCAAGATCTACGAGGTTTCGTTAGGTGTCATGAACTTGGGTCAGTCTAGGTTAGTTATGCTAGATATCTTATGTTTATGATGTGTAAATATGATGTACTTATGGTTGTAGTAAACTATGTTTATATGTAAAGTGAAATATTCAGTTCTTATGTCTTGTGTTTCTATAATTTAGTAAGTTTATGTTACAGCAGAAAAAGGAATTTTGAAACCCGTATTAAAATAATATCAAATATTTTATAACTTAGATAAAGATTTAATAGGAGTTAGTCTGAAATGTAATGCCCTTCGGAGGGTGTTACAACCTACAACTAGCAAGTACAATTACCGTTTGAACCATCCAACAAATCATATTTTCGAAGCCTATAAAAGGATGCAAGATTGAAGATCAGAAAGTTAATGAACTTTGATGTAAATCTGACTAAGAACACTAAGAATTGAACTTTGTTATCTCTACCTACTATTATGAAATCTACAAAATCTTTAGCAATTGTATTGTTAGCTTTGGTTAAGTGTTTATATCTACTCTTAGAGTGTTTTTGAGTACTACCCAACTAAAACAAACATTTCTATTTCTATTTTGATTATTGTAATCTGTGAGTGAGCTTGTGAGTTGTACAAGCCACTTCAAACTATGAAAGTATGCTTGAAGAGGCTGTGAAAAATAATACTTAGTGTTCAGCCTGAAGAGGCTGTGACAAAGAATACTTGGTGTTAAGACTAAAGAAGCTGTTGTTAAAGAATACTTGGTTTGAAGCATGAGGAGGCTTGGTTATAAAAGAATACTTGTGATAGTGGAAAAATCATAATGGTTGCTAGGTACTTGAAGTAGTCCCACATGATTTAGAGGTGAACCAATATAAATCCTGGTGTAAAGCTTCTCTTTCCTTGCTCTTTATTTGCTTATATAAGTTTGGTTAGAGTTTTCAAGTTAAAACTGAAATTTGAAACAAATAGTTTTTTTATGAGAAATATAGTTTAAAGGAACTCACTCTGATATAAGTAAGATCAAAGGTTTAAATTCTATTTTTCTAACCTTCATAACTTAAAGGAATATCTTAAAGAGAAGTTGTCTACTTAAATATACCAAACTAAGTTGCTTTTCAGTAGTGAGAAAGTTTTCATACTCAACCATTAAACCTTCTCAAGAACCTTCTCACTCTGGCCTAATAGTATATTATGAACCTTCTCAATAATTCTCTAGTTTAACTGTCAACATTCTCACCTCTAAGTCTAATCAACTTGAGAAGGTAGTGAGAGGATTGTTTTTTTCAAGAAAAAGGGGGAACACAATTTGTTCTTGATCGTAATCCAGGGTCAAGTCCCATAGGTCGACCCGGTAGGAAGTATGTCAGAATTCGACATCCACGCCCTCGGTAGGAGATTGCTTATGACATGCGGACAAGATCCAATTCTGTACCCATCGGACCACAACATTGGGTAGCAGCAGCTTTACCATATGATCTGCATAATGGATAGATCCTGATAATATCTATTATTGCCAATCATGATCTTATGGAATAATAGCACTCATAATTGCCTCTAACTACCCATAATTGCAGCATCTACATTCCGATAATATAGGGATCCTTTGCAACTAAAAAAGGAACATATCTCTTCCTGCTACTATTATGGGAATGTATCTCTCCATTATGGGAACATATCTATCCAACCTCTATAAATACTAGGCTTATTCACCTTTCCGGGTAACTTATCACCCATTGCATAACCCTATTTGTGCACAACCTGACTTGAGCATTGAAATCCCTTTGTAGGTACCAACCCCCTTTCTCAATACACTCTGCTGCTGCTGTGCAAGGACGAAAATACCGTGACGTGCCTATCTCAAGTACACCTCTGAATTCACTTCAGAACATTGGTGCCATCTATAGGAAATGTTAAACTTCTATTCCCACTCAACCATGGTGAACACGAGACAAAGTTCAAGAAGAGGCGTTGCTTAACCCTCTACACACCAACGACAAGGACCATTCACATAGCGTCCTTCTCACCTTATTCCACCACCTGTTGTAGAAGCCTCTGTTGTGAGAAACTAGGCACCCAACACAGGACATCTACGCGATGGGAATGAAACATCGCTTTCTAATGAAAGCCCCCACCGATTGTGTAGAGTTCCTATGAGGGATAGATTTGGAATCTGTATTCAAGGAGCCAACTCGAACGTTAAGGGGTCCAAAATTTCAGTGCACCAATTCTTGGGAACCCCGAACGATGAAGCTGATGATCGTGTATCTCACCCAGAGCACACGAATCAATCTTATATATCCAGACACTAATTCTAGGATATGGTGCAACAACATATAGTAATGTTAGACGAACAATACCACATATTAGAAAATATAAGACGGGCTATGCATGAAGATTAGCCTAGACCACAACGTCAGACCGGAAGGCAGAATTTAGATAATAACCAGAGGGAATTGCATGCTGACACCATAATCTCCAATGTTGTCAAGAACAACCCGGATTGAGGTGTCTAGGAACAACCCTTCTCTGGTCAACTCTTGGAGTATCGAGTCCCAAGACACTCCAAATTTCTAGCCAATGTGGAGCTCTACGATGGGACCACTACCCCCCAGGAACATATAGACGCTTTCGTCCAATCTATGTGCTTCCACATGGAACCAATGTAGTTACTATGCCATGCATTCCCCCTTTCCCTAAAGAAGGGAGCCCTTAGGTGGTTTGTTACCTTGCCATGAGGGTCCATCACTGACTAGTCAGACCTTAGACAACGTTTCTTGCTCCAATATACTACAAGCAAGGAATAACCAGGCCCATTGAATCTTTATCTAAGATTCGCCAAGGCCATGACGAACCCATCTGTGACTACATAAGAAGGTTTAGTGCGACATGTACCAACATGGAGAACTTCGATGATAGAATTGCCCTCTATTATGCCAAAAGTGGTCTTTGAGTTGATTTTGAGTTCTTTGAGTCTTTGGTAAAGAAGAAGCCGAAGAACATGCAAGAATTTAGGAACCGGGCTCAAAAATATATATGCCTTGAGGAAGCAACTGAGGACCAGAGAAGATGGGAGAAAGGTAAGTCCTCTTACAAGAAATCTAACTACAATTCCTCACGGTCTCGAAACTCCAAGGATAGTCTTCCCAGGGGCAAGTACTCTAATTATACTCCTCTAAACATCCCATGAGAAACAATCTTGAGGTAAATGTTGTAGACTAAGTTTCAAGACATCAAGAGGCCACCCCCTATAAAGAAGCACAAGCAGAAAGATCGGTCCAAACACTGCATGTGGCATAAAAGCTATGGCCATGAAATCGAAGACTACTATCAACTCCGCGATGCAATTAAGTTCTTAATCAGGGTAGAATGATTACAACAATACATCAACTGAGTCCAAAACGAGGAACACCATGGAAGGCAGAGAGAGGAATGACGCAGCCCTTGACAAAGCCTTCTACGCCAAAGGAGAAGAACTCAGGGCCCTAGGAGAAGATCCCAGAGTCCACCTCGCTGTGATACGAATGACTAGCAGGATAAGAACAGGGACACTCTATCTAATGATAATGATGACTGCCATTCCCATCCCAACAGAACCATCAACACAATTGCTGGTGGATTTGTTGGTGGTGGTTTGTCTAATGGTGCCCGGAAGAAAGCCTTCAGGATGACGGTGGTCAGTGTCTCCCACGCCGACTCTAAGTCATGGGCTGGGGAGAGGAAGACACCCTCTATCACTTTTTCAGATGAGGACTATAGCAGGATTATCCCAGATCACAATGACCCACTAGTCATCTCAGGAATAATCTCCATTACCAAAGTCTGGCGTATATTTGTGGATCAAGGGAGTTTGGAAAACATCATGTTCATAAACCTCTACCAGAAGCTAGAACCTCCATGTGCGGAGCTAACCCCCTACGATAGAGAAATTACATGGTTCACTGGTGAGAAGATCACCCCAGTGGGTTATTATGAAACCCACTTGGGACTGGGATCCTTTAAACTCTTCAGGATAGTCAAGGTAAGGTTTCTGGTTATGAACTGCCCTTTAACTTGCAACATCATTTTGGGTCGCCCTACTTTAAATGCACTCAGCACCATGGTATCCACCATTCACCTAGTCATGAAGTTTTCTAGCAAGAATAATGAGGTTGTCGTAGTAAAAGGTGACTAAGTCAAAGACTGGAAATGCTATAATGAGAACCTAAGAATTTGCAGGGTTCCCAAAAAAGCGAAAGCTGCTACATCTAGCCCAGTCTTGGATTAGGTTAACATCCTTATGACTGAGCTAGATGTTAGAGAGGAAATCCTAGGTACTAGACCCCAACTAGAAGGTGAATTGCATCCTGTCTAACATAGTGCCAAGTCAGATCAGGTAACCAAGATTGGAGTAAACCTAGAAGAAAAAGAAAGACGTTAGTTAATTGAGCTCTTACTTAAAAATAAAGATCTCTTCACTTAGACGTCCTCTGACATGCTTGGGCTTGATCCCGCCTTCATCTGTCGTCATTTGTCTATTAGGGAGGATACAAGGCCGGTCGCTCAGAAGAAAAGAAAAGTTGGCCCCGAAAGATAGCAGATTATTAAAGAACAGGTGAAGGAGTTGCTCAGTGGTGCCTTCATCAGGGAAGTACCCTATACTACATGGTTGTCCAACGTGGTCTAAGTTAAGAAGTCCAATGGGAAGTAGAGAATGTGTGTAGATTACACAGACTTAAAGAAGGCTTGCCTTAAAGATCCGTACCCACTTCCCAACGTGGATAAACTAGTGGATAACTCCCCAGGCTTTTGATTGTTGTCATTCATGGATGCATACTCCGAGTACAACCAAATCCCAATATACCCCAGAGACGAAGACACGACTTTCATCACTGATAGGGTGAGCTACTGCTATAGAGTCATGTCCTTCGGTTTGAAAAATGTAAAAGCCACCTCTAGAGAATGATGAATAGGGTCTTTCAAGACCAAATGGGGAAGATGCTATAGGTTTACATCGATCACATAATCGTAGACCTCGAAGAAGTGTTTGTACAACTCTGGAAGTACAATATGAGACTTAACCTAGTAAAGTGTGCCTTCAGAGTCCAGGAAGGCAAGTCTTGGGTTTCATGCTAACCCAATGCAGAATTAAGGCTAATCTAGAAGTGGTGTTCAATATGCGAAACCCTCAGAATGTTAAAGAAGTGCAACAACTAACTGGCCGGATTGCAGCCCTCACACGATTTCTTGTCAAAGCTGCTCATAAATCCTTCACTTTATTCAAACTACTCAAGAAAAGGAAGGATTTTGAGTGGACTCAGGAGTGTGAGGATGTTTTCTCCTCTTTGAAGAGCCTTCTGCCTTCTCGCCCTATATTGACAAGACCAAAATCCAGAGAAACACTATATTTATACCTTTCAATTCACAAAGTGGCTATAAGTTCAGTATTAATTTAGGAGATAGAAGAGGGACAAAGGTTGGTCTATTTAGTGTGCAAGGTTTTGCAAGGTCCAGAGCTCCGATACTAGAAAATTGAAAAGGACGCCTTTACACTTGTCATCACGACCAGAAAACTGAGGCAATACTTTCAGTGCCATTCTGTGGTGGTAAGGATAGACTAACCTATTCGACAAGTATTGCATAAGGTAGACTTAGTAGGGAGAATGATTTCTTGGTCCATTATGCTTTCTAAGTTTGGAATCACGTACGAGCCTCAGGTTATAATAAAGGCTCAAGCGCTTTCCAACTTCTTGGAAGAACTCACATTAGACCCCAGTGATCCCGAAAGAGTTTCGTGGACCATATTCATTGATGGATTCTCGAACCCCAAGGGAAGTAGTGCCGAGGTAATCTTAAATTTTTTTGAAGAAGTGACATTGGAAAACTCCTTGAAGTTCGAGTTCACAACCTCAAACAATCTGGAAGAGTATGAAGCATGTATCGCTAGACTGATAAGGGCTAAAGATATGAGAGCTTCTAAAATCACACTTTGCAGTGATTCCTAACTTGTGACCTCCCAGATCCAAGGTGAATATCAAGCCAAAGAGCCCCCCTTCAGAGATACTTGGCCAAAGTACAAGAGATACTTAAAAGCTTCCAAGAGGCTAAGCTTGTAACATCCTGAATTTAATGACCATAGTATAATCTGTATTATACTACAGTGATTAGATCCAAGAATGCTACTTACTACAACTAAGCATTTTCCAATATAATTATTATGCATACATAGAAAATATGAGCCACGAATGAATATATTTATTACAGAACACCTGTATCTTTCATAAATACATTACGTACATAATTACAAAAGAAACTACAAGCTACACTACGCTAAGTCTTCCAACTCCTTCTTTGTCTTCATTTTCCAAATGTCTTTCTCCCAGAAACCATCATGGAAACATACATTCATGGGGTGAGAATTATACATTCTCAGTAGTAAAATCCATAAAACATGCCATCATAATAGTTCCAGTCATTTCAGGGAAAAAACACTTTTAGTTCTCAAAACTTATAAATAACACACTAGAAAGTTGGCAAAAGCCAAAACCGTTTCCTTTCTCTTACCGAAATGGAATCCCAATTTTATAAGTTTGTATAAAATATCATTTTCATAAATTATAACTCACAGATCAACATCTCAAAGAATAGCATTTACCCATATAATTGTCATGTATGATTATGTTATGATTGGCAACCGCCCATACTATTGCCATGAACATGCTTAGTGATGCCTTATGTTCATGCCTATGCAATAACCTAAAATGAATGTCGATAATGTCATGATTCCTTAGACTTAGCGAAGAAACTCATCTTCAGTCCCTCCGAAAAAGTATGGTATGCATGAGCCTTGAATAGAACAAAGGAACCCGGTTCCACAAGTCCTGAATAAGCACTAGAACCCAATTCCAGTCATTTCATAGGGTGAGAGGGAATACACCATTCTCAGTAGATCACCATGATAGGGAAGGCATGTTACCTCTTCACTTACAATCATGTATGATCACCCAAAAACACATGAATATGGAAAACAATGATGCTAATTACTACAATAACTAGTATACCAATTGGTTTACAATCCATAATCATTAATAATGAAGACTTCACCCTCATCAACATAACTATGAGATACAATAATGCTAATTAAGACTAACTAGCATACCAATTGATTTACTCTCATAATCATTAACAATGAGGACTCTATCCTCAGCAACATAGTTATGAGATACAATGATGCCAATTAAGACTAACTAGTATGCCAATTGATTTACACTCATAACCATATATATGAATTACAATGATGTCAATTACTACATAGAAAACCAATTGATTTACATCCATTATCTCAAAATTTGGATCATAATGATGCTAAATATCTCCATAATTAACATACCAATTAATTTACATTCACCATACAACACTTCCTTAAATACTCCTTTTAGAATCTCAACACTCATAAAGAAGCATATAACAAAGGTCCACACAAGTTAAGCACTTCATTTCCATCAAATAAGAAAAATGCTCTCAAAAGCTAAAATGGGCGCCTAGACGTTCTTTGTAGAGTGCTTAGGCACTCGGGCAGCAAAGAGTCTCCCTTGTATTCTCCTATAATGGGCGCTCAGACACTTTTCCATTGGCGTCTAGGTGCTAGCTACACAGCAGCACGCACAGTCTTGCTGGACATAGAGCGCCCAGACACTTCACTAAGGGCGCTTAGGCGCTCAATGACAGAAAATAAAGTTCTGCAAAATTTTGCAGAACTGCCACTATTCCTTTGAGGAATAATGGACTTTCAATCACTCAAGCTCCAATTTCTCAGTAATTTCTAACCTCCAAAGAGTTCCAAAAACTCATTTCAATTCTCAAAATCATTTTGAAAATACTCATCATACCTCAAAGTAATATCCATCACCATAAAAACCTAAAATCCCATTTTTACCTCAAATGAAATAATAAGTGTTTAAAGGATGAAAAATACATTACCATATAACCAATAACCCAAAAATAGGCTATCAATTAGTTTTCTAACATGAATCAAGCTAAATCCCCAATTTCACCCTAGAAATCCATTTCTTTCATCAAGAACTCCCAAGAACCAAATGAAAAAGATGGAAGAAAAGAGTGAAAGTAAGGTTTTCCCCTACCTCAAGATCTTGAAAATGAAGCCAACATCTACTTGATTCCTCTTCCTTGGTGGTTGATCCACCTCTTTGGTCTTCTTTCTTTCTTCTTTCTCTTCTTCCTTTGGTTCCCTTCTCTCTTTTCTCTTTTCTTTCTTCGTTTCTTCCAGCAAAAACCCCACGAGAGAGATGAGAGTAAAGTGAGATGAATCTTACTTTAAAGATACACATTAAGGGCAGTTTGGTTTTTGCTAAAACTTCGTATCTGTTAAGAACACTTAAATTTTACCAAATCTAGTTTCCTAACTTCCAACAAGCTTCAAATAAAATCTAAGATTCGCTAAAAATCTCGTTTCACCATTTCCATAATTTTTCATATTTGCTGGTAGTCAATCCGGTATTAAAACACACACTCAGTATGCTTAAAAATGCCAAATTGACTCCAATTAATCTCAAATTTTAACTGTAACATCTTCCACACATTTGTGACCTAGAAACAAATACTCCAAATTTATTTCCATTAACTAAGCAGTTTAAGCCACTTCCAGAGCTAATAACAGCTATATTCGTCACATAATGTTACAGTAAAGTGCCTAAACATGCTTAGACAGTCACAAAACTATACAGACATGTTAAGTATGTATTAGGCTACTTTCATAACCATGTACGGGCCTAACATGTTTTCCCAGGATGTTACAAAGCTGGCTAACACTAAAAGCCCTAGCAACAACCGTTCCTTGATCCAAAAGACCCTCTCTCAACCCTCCATCACGGGTCATGTCGTTTTCCAGGTAGAAAGGGGAAGAGTGTACTTGGATAACCGCTATCATGGAGTATCTATAGTCTGGAGCCACGCCCTCTGATCCAAAGGAAGCCTCCAGGCTAGTCAACACAACAGTCAGGTACACCATCTATAATGGGCACTTATACCAATACGAGTTTTCCTCACCCATTCTCAAATGCCTCATGCCGAAGGAAGCAGAATACGTAATGGCTGAGGTTCATGAGGAAAGCTGTGGACACCACTTGAGAGGAAAAGCCCTAGCCTTAAAAGCACTCAGGGCAGGATACTACTGACTAATAATGGAAGTAGACTCCCATGAACATATTTGGGTCTATGATAAATGTCAATGCCACTCGGACCATTATCAGGCTCCATTAGAGGAACTATCCACAACGTCATTACCCTGACCATTCAACAGATAGGGTATGGATATCCTGGGTCTGTTCCCCTAAGCATCTAGTCAATTGAAATACTTGGTGATGGCAGTGGGTTACTTTACAAAATAGATTGAGGTAGAACCCTAAGTCACGATCACCTCTGCCTAGGTTCAGAGTTCTGGAATCCATCGTGATGGACAACAAAACCCAATTCAAGGATAAGGGTTTTGAAGATCGGCTTAATGAGCTAAAAATGAAGCACCATTGCAGTTATATTAAGAACCCTAGGACAAATGGGCAAGCCGAAGTCGCCAACTAGGTTATTATGTGTGAAATCAAAATATGGCTAGATAAAGCCAAGGGAAACTAGGCTGAACAGCTAGACCATGTCTTGTGGGCCGACCAGACCACGCTCCACTCTATAACAAGTGAAACCCCTTTTAAACTCACTTATGTGTGCGAAGCTATGATAATAACATATTTTGTACATTAATAAACTCTTATTTTTAGTCATTTACACTCTCCATGTACTTAATTGATTGAACTTGGTCATGTTTTATAAGTTTGGGTTCAAATTGGGCTTAATTGATCTTTTCTAACATTATTGAGATTTTATACTATTTTTGTATTTTAGTCATATCTTGAGTTCTAGATGTTTAAAAATTATGTATCTTACCTTGTAAGAAACATGAGAGAGAGCTCTACAACTTTCATGAGAGCTCTAGGGCTAAATCAGACATCTAGTGGAGCTAATTGGGCCTAGAAGTCAGAACACATGTTCTATCACTAGAAGTCGAGCAGTGTGCACTAATTAGGGCATAACTTGGGCTGTAAATGTGATATGGGCCTGAAACTAGTGGCATTTAAAATTTAAGACATATATCTACAATTAATATGAGGGTCACTTTTCTAAACTACAATGTTTAGATAGAGCTTTCATCCCTTGAAGTTAGCCAATGGAATCAGAAACTCTTTGAGAATAATTTGGGCATAACTTGAGTTGTAGGCCTCTAATTGACATGGGACTTGAGCCCAATGATTCCTAATGGACCTAGCTTTGTAACTAATAGTTTTCTAATCATGTAAGGCTAAATTAGGGGATAGTTATAGGGGTTAGAAGCATAGAACTGAGGCATCTTCTCATTCTACACTTTTTATTCTCTCTTCTTCTTCCTTATTCCTTAAGCTCCTTCATGGTGATAACTATAGAGAGCTAAACTTCTGTAATCAATTTAGAGATTCTTGAAGAAATTGTGGTTTGGGTTCTTGAGATCTTGGTTTTGTTTTTGTGTTCGAATTGTATTTGGATTCCTCTTCTTGAATGTATGAATGGTGATTCTATTTATGTTTGATCTGATTGAGTCTTGATTTAAGAATAAGAATTGTGAAGGAATTTAGGATCGATTGATCTAAATTAATCACAAAATTATAGAGGTTAGGTTACTGATTTGTGCCTAAGTTAATTAAATTCGGAGATCAAATTAACATAGATCTAACATGAATTGTGCGATTACAAATTTGTGTGTCAATTGTTAATTGAATTCTAGAAATTTATCTAGTATGAATTCTAGATTTGAGCAGAGATTTCAGTTAAATCCAAATTAACCATTCAAATACACTTCAAATGTTCATTGAATGATCCATGATGGAATCAACCCAATTTTGGATAGGTTTTTGAATTGATTGCTCTTTTAATTGAATTTCTCACTTTAATTCTATTATTTACATATTTTGAGTTCTCAAATCCCTCCCTTAATTTTGGCTTGATCTAATCAAATTGCATTTAAAATCATTGAGAGACGATTTGGTGTTGTTTCCTATGCTACAAGCCATAGGTATAACTCGGTTCTAATTTTGATTTAGTTCGGCACTTGTCACTATGATCCTAGTGGAGATAGGAAAATTGAATTGGCATCTCCAATAGTTTTCACCTGACAACAACCCCAGACTAATCAGGGAATACTAAGATTTTCTAGAGGAAAGAAGGCACGTTGCCCATATACATGATGCTGCCATCAAGTAGCGAATGATAGCTAGGTACAATCTGAAGGTTGTTGGTCCAAGAAAATTCCACCTAGGAGACTTGGTACTTCAGAGAATGGACATCGGAGGTAAGAATGCCTCCCAAGGAAAATTAGCCCCTAATTGGGAAGGCCCCTACCACATCATAATTTGCACTGGAAAAAGAGCTTACATGTTGGAGACATTAACAGGCAAGCCGATCAAAAACTATTAGAATGAGGATAAACTTAGAAAATACTATAACTAAGTGCCCCTTGAGGCCTAGCTTTTTCATTAACTTTATTTGATCTATCCCAAGTTTGATGATTATACGCTTTGTATAGACTACTGTCATTAAATTTATCAATAAAACGAAGTTATTTAGATATCAATTTACCTGAAGTCCCAAAGAATTCTCAAGCTGGACTCTGTAACACCCCCTTCAGGGCATCACATTTGCGGAAAAACAAGTTACCAAATTTTACCAAGTTATAAAAATTACTAATATTATTTGTATGTTTTTTTTTTCAAATATTTTTCTATGCGGATAATTAAAACTAACAAATTAAATAAATTATAAAATATACCAAATTAAAATAATTTACATTACATATATACCAAGATCTAAAACTTTAAAACATCTAGTTTTGTTCTCAAAATAACTATACAGGTACTACAGCCCAAATATAAACTAACCTAGTACCCACATCTAGTCAGAAGGGTACTAATCCGGATCCTCCTCCAAATCTTCTTCAGACTCCTCAGAAGACAATAACCCCTGATGGGTCGTAGGGCTACAGACTAGAGTCCGTGTAGAAGAAACAATTGAGTCCTCCATAGGAGTAGCACGACGAGTACTCCACAAAAACTCCATAGGCATAGTAAAATGTAAATGCACAAAAGCATTAAAAGTAAACATAGGATCCCCATGGAAAGTCCTACTAACAGTCACAGATACCGCCCCAATATATACTACACAATCCTCATCAGCATCATAGCACTTGGCGTTCGTACCACCTCTAAACAAAACCTTCACATATCCCAGAAAACCCCTCGACGCCATAACAGCTAACAAACCAACTAACCTAGACAGAAATGAGGCAAATTGTCCTATTCTTCTTCTTCACCCTCTAAAACAATCATACAAATAAACAAGATAACATAGTAAAGAGGTGAGATCCCTTACATCAATATCATTGTGGCAGTAAAAAGACAGTAAAACAATATATTATTCATATATAGCATTTAACAAATACATTCATAGCATCATATAACCATTGAATTGAATAGCAAATAATTAATACAACACATGCATAAATATATATCACAATAAAATGTTGACTGACTATACACATGCACAATGAACCAATTTCCTACTCCATGGAGCTAAACTAAATTTCGGAGAGAATGATCCAGAAGATATGTCAGTATATCGGCCGCCTCAGACCAAGTGCTCTAAATTCTCAAAGTGCACATCAAGCATTATACACGACATTCTACGCCAAATCATGAAAAGAATAGTATTTAGTCAAGATCATCGGAGCATTGCTCAGTTACCACGGCCCAGTGGAGCTACCTACTATCCGTTTTTGGAATTCCTGTGCTCCTACGCCTCCTAGTTCAACAAATGAACAACACTATGCAATTCGCACCCGCACTTAGGTGTAATTCAACTCCTAGGCAATAATAGCCTTAACAGACACCGTCTATTTGACAAATTCATGTCCAATGACTTGATACACATTACAGGTCACTATCGGCCACAAACACAATGACATATCCAAGTCCATTATATTGGCCCGACAGTAAAACTTGTTGTTCCTCTCAATCGCGTAGCATTTTTATCGCATTTTCACAATTGCAAAAAACTTTTGTTACGTTTTCAAATCGCGTAACAGTTTTTCAACATTTTCTCAATCGCGTAGGGATTTTAAAATGTTTTCTTAATCGCGTAGCTAAAAATTACCATTTTTAAATTGCGTAGAAGTTTTTCTATGCATTTTCAATCGCATAAAACATTTTTTCAATATTCTAAGCTCAAATTAAAACTTCTCTTATTTAATATCAAAATTAGACTTTATTTTCATTATTTTCCTATTAGATCACCTTTAAATAACATTTCTAACATTTTTCTGAAAATTTAATCTATTTAATTTTTAAATAAAATCCTTTTCCATTTAATTTATTTATATCATCACAAATAAAACATTTTAAAGTCTCCAAATTACATTTTAGTCCTAAATTCACTATATGGGCGAAAATCAATTTCTTAATTGGTAATAAAAATATATTCATTTCTATTTTTATTTTATAATTCCATAATTAGGTATATTACCACTAATCCTCTAGATTATCATTTAATAAAACATTTTTGAAATGGATACCCCCTTAAAGGGCTTAGAGGCTGTGAGCCTCACTTGGCCATTGGAGCCAAAATTTCTTTCCTCTCAAGCCTAAATCATAGCATACAACAAGCTTAAACATCAAAAATCCTACTTTAACAAGTTCATGCATAATATCAAAGCAATAAATCACATAGGATAAATAATTACAATCACACAAATACTTCAAATTTCGTGTTCCTCACCACCACAAATAGTTGATAAGGTTAATCTCCCTCTTACCTTGTATGTAGCTTCCTAAGCTCTTTGTTTGATCCTTTCTATCAACTTTCTTCACCAAGTGATTCTTAAAAACCAAAGCAAACAAAAAAAAATTAACATCTAAGGTTAGAGCAAGACAACCATAGATCAAGTATGGTCTTGAAATTTCTAGAATTAATTAAGAAATCAAGTTTCAAGAATTTTACCTTGAAACCCTAGAATCCAAAAATCAAGCTTGAAGATGATGGAATCAAGGCTTGATCACAACTTCAAAGTTGCTTGGAATGATGTTTAGGACTAAGTGGTATGATTTTTTTGAATTAAAAGTGATTGGATAGTGTATTTGTGTAGTGAGGCCGTGAGCTAGAGGAAAGAAAATGAGAGAAAGTGAGAGAAAATGTGTTAAGTGTTTGAGAGAAAAGATGGTAGCTTTTTGGAAATGTGATATTTTGTCTTCTAAGTCCTTATGGCCGTGAGACTTGATAGAGAGAGAAAGAGATATTTTAATTTTGCTACAAGCTATCACAACCATTGATTAGATCAAATATGGATATCTTAAGCTTCTTCACTAAGCTTGCCCTCACAACCATTGATTAGATCAATGGCGGATATGCAAAGCTTCCACACTAAGCTTGCTCCCACAACCATTGATTAAATCAAGGGTGGATATGCAAAGCTTCCTCTCCAAGCTTGTTTCCTATTGGTCAAGCATAAAGTTATCATAGCCTACCTTCTTTCACCAAGCTAGATATTTCTAGATATTTTCAGAAACTATTACCCAATGGATAATAGCTACTGCTAGTTATTGTCCAATCGATAATAACATTACACAATGGATAATAGTTTTACCCAATGGATAATAAAAACTCAGATAAAGGAAGTTTCTGTCAACTGTTCCCAGTTTCGGGTTTAGTAAGTTCCCTTGGCCCCGCATCAACAGTCCGAAACATTCTGGTCCCGAAAAATTTTTATTTTTTCGGCCCTGCCCCGGGCCCACATAGAGCCCAAATAATATTAAAATAATCAAAAATTCAGAAAAATCCACAAAAATCATAAAAATTATAAAACCATATATATTCAGAAAAAATGAAATTCAGGGTGTTACAACTCTCCCCCATTAATAGAAATTTCATCCTCGAAATTTCTCTTACATTTAAAACAAATAAGGATGTTGCTCCTTCATCTTATCTTCAAGCTCCCATGTAGTGTAACACCCTTCGTAGGGTATCACATTTAAGACTAATCCCAATAGAACTTACCCAAGTTGTAAAAAAATTAATCCTATAAAAACGTCAATTTTAAAATTTCATTTGCGGAATAAAATAAAATAAGTAAATCAAATTATAACATTAGTAAAACTTATAAAGAACATACCAAAATATATATATACATATCATGTCACAAAACTTGTCCAAATAATTCACATAAGTACAAACTAATTCCACAAGTAAAACTACAAACATACTAATAACCAGAACTCTAAATAGGCCTAAGGACTTGGTTCCTCTAAAGGATGCTCCTCCTCCTCTACACTATCATCAAAGAACCTAGGCGGATACAAACGCCTCACAGGGGTCCTTGTAGTAGACACCACAGAATTCTCTCGGGGTGTATAAACAGATACAAATCCACCCCAGAGTTCACGAATAGGCATCGTGAATTCTAAACGTACTGTAGCATGCTGTGTCAAAACAGAAATCCCATCCAGGGTTCCACTCAAGGTTATAGTTAAGTCCCCGGTATAAACAAACCTTTCGTTATTGTAATCAAACCTCCAGGCGTTAGCTCCCCCGTGGAACTAACCCTGATAAAACCTAATATTGGTCGTCTTGTCGCCATATAATAAATAAAGAAAATTGGTACTAAAAATAAACAGGGTCCCTTGCCTCCTCGTTCTCTCGGTCTTCTATAAATATATGCAATAGAACAAACATAGTATAACAAAGAGGTGAGATCCCCTACATCAATACTAGTATGGCAGTAGAGAAAATGACAGCAAATAAACAGAAAAATATCAAAATAATAAATCGCATATTATAGATATTGAATCCAATAATCATAAAACAGATAAACATAAGTATCATGTTACTATGTTGATCACTATGCAAATGCACACAGACCAAACCCTACTGTATGGAGCTAGACACAATTTCGGAGTGAAGATCCAGAAGACATGTCTGTCACTCGGCTGTCGTGGCCAAAAGTGCTAGAATATATCAATTTTGTCAAAAGTGCACATCAGGCATTGGACAATACATTCTGTACCAGATCACGATATAGGACAGTGTCTTGGTCTGGATCATCAGTGTGTTTGCATCGGTCTGCCCCACAGACAGAAGAGCTACTAACCATCCATTGTGAGGTACTCGCACCCTGATGCCCCCAAGGTCAACAAGTAACCTACACTTGTCTACTCGCACCCGCACTTAGGTGTAATTCATCTCCTAGGCACACAGCCTTAACCAAACAAGCAAATATACTTTTCTATGCATGGTATATGATTCAAATACACATACCATTATTATTTCTACAGCATATCATATACATTAACCTTTTCTAGATGATATTAAAATTTACCATAACCGGGCCCACCACAACTGCCCGACAATAAACTGCTGTTTACACTTAATCTGTGATTGGCTAGTATCTCATGAAGAATGTGTTTTGATGATAACAAACTTAAAGATGTTGCAAGATCAAGTCCAAGACTCTCAAGACTGTCAAGTATAGCTTTTAGGACTTCAATCAATTTGTAAAGGTATATAAAGATTCATAATTGCTCAATCTTACATTTCAAAATAGCACACAAGCTTTCAAGGCTTCAATATGGTTTTAATTTCCAAAGAAACAACCATCTCATGTCCATAAGCTTACAAGATCATATGGAATCAAGAGCATCTCTTAAAAAGGTATAAAACATGTTTTTCATGTATTATTCGAATAAGGGGTTCCTTATTCGAATAACATAAGTCAGAGATTCCAAATAATCTTTCAGGAAAAGATTTATTCGAATAAGCCCTATGTTATTCGAATAAATGGTTCAAAAAATATTTTGGTATGAATGAGTTATTCGAATAACAAAGTGTTATTCGAATAACACATCTTCAGGAAATAAATTTTTTAAATGGTTATTCGAATAACATCCTTGTTATTCGAATAACAAGATCTCAAGAAATCAAAAATACGAATGAGTTATTTGAATAACATGAGTGTTATTCGAATAACATGTTTTCCCAGAAGCCATATATTTAAGTGGTTATTCGAATAACAAAGATGTTATTTGAATAACACATTATAGAGGAAAACACGCTTGTGCTATTTAAAGCCTTATTCGAATAAGGATTCTCTTATTCGAATAACAGAGCTTTCCAGAAACAGAAATTAACGGATAGTTATGAAACATTTAATGCTCCAACCACCTCCCAACGGCTCTAAACTTCAATGGCTTATAAATAAAAGTTGTTGGGCATTTATGAATGTTAGACAATCAATCTGAAAAACCATGGTTGAGCATTAAAAATGAGTTTCCATCTTTTCTTCATTAATACTCTGTTTCTGAGCGTAAACTGTGAATCCGATACCCGTTGAACTTCCATTTGTATCATCTGCTCTTTGAAGAGAGTTTCTACTTATTCAATCTTTGTATAATCTCTAGAGAGGGCGAGGCATCCCTCTAAAACTGTAAAAGGGTGAGGTATCTCTTGGAAATAGAGGCTCAAGCATAAGGGTGAGGTATCCCAAAGTGTTGAGTGCTCAAGGTTGTAAAGGTTGTCAAGCACCTACTGAAGCTTGAAGAAATAGTGGAAAATCTCTAGCGGTTGCTTGAGGACTGGACGTAGATCACAAGTGGATTGGTGATCAAACCAGGATAAATCATTGTGTTTGTTTTCTCTAAACCCTTCTCTTTACATTGAGCACTATTTTATTAAATTGCTTGAATATTGTTCCCTTTGGTTATTGTATTTATAAGTAAAAGTGTTTATCTCATATATCCAATCATCTCTAATCATTAAACAGCTTCAACAAAAATTGTTTATCAAACGATTTGCGAAAGATTTGTGAACTTGTTTTACATACTCAATTCACCCCCCTCTTGAGTATTGAGGCCACTTGGTACAAGTGGTATCAGAGCTAGACTCTTGTGTAAAGAGCTCAGCAGCTTCAAGAGAAGTGATAGCTTCAAATGATTTTTCAAATGAAGGTTCTTCTATTAACGAACCTCCTTATTTCAATGGGGATGGCTATGCCTATTGGAAAGAAATGATGAAAATTTTTATTAAAGCTATTGACTTAGATGTGTGGGACACCGTTGAAAATGGTGCTTTTGTTCCCACACAAACTAAAGATGGTGTAAAAATTAATACACCTAGAAATGAATGGACCGATGATGATAAAAAGAAGGTTCAATACAATTTGAGAGCCAAGGGCATCATCACCACATCTTTGGGATATGATGAATTCTTTAGGGTGTCAAATTGCAAGACCGCAAAAGAAATGTGGGATACCCTCCAAGTAACTCATGAAGGTACTAGTGAGGTAAAGCGATCTCGAATAAACACTCTTACTCATGAATACGAATTGTTTAGAACGAACCAAGGTGAGAGTATTCAAGATATGCAAAATAGATTTACTCATATTGTTAATAATCTTATCTCATTGGGAAAGACATTTCCTAATGAGGATCTTATTAATAAAGTCTTGAGATGTTTAAGCAGGAATTGGCAACCCAAAGTAACGGCAATTACGAAATCAAGAGATCTATCTACAATATCTCTAGCTACCTTATTTGGGAAGCTTCAAGAACATGAGCTGGAATTAAATAGGCTCAATCAAAGTAAAGAACATGATAAAAAGAAGAAGGGAATTGCACTCAAAGCTACCTCTTCTATAATTGAAGATGATAATGAAGATGGTGAAGAGGATGCAGAAAATGTTGAGCTAAGTGAGGAGAATCTTAGTCTCCTTGTGAGAAAGTTTGAAAGATTCCTAAAGAAAAAGGGATTTCAAAGAAAACCACTCTTTCCTCAAAATAAAGTGTATCACAACGGAGAAAGGTCCTCTACTCCTCCAAAATGCTACGAATGTGGAAAACCAGGGCACATGAAAATGGAGTGTCCTATGTATCTCAAGAAGATGGAAAAGTTTAAGAAAAGGCCTTCTAAGGAAAAGAAAGGAAGAAGAGCATATATAGCTTGGGAGGACAATGACTTAAGCTCTTCCGATAATTCAGAGAATGAAGAAGCCTATCTTTGTCTCATGGCTCAAGGAGAAGAAAGTGGAGAGAGCGACACCGAGGTAACCTCTTCTAACCTAGAATCTCCACCTTCTTATGATGAATTGCAAGATGCCTTCAAGAATTGCATGATGAATCTTTGAGGCTCACAAAAATGGCTTTGTCTTCTAATAAAACAATCTCCTTATTGGTAAACAAAGTTTCTATTTTAACCAAGGAGATAAATGAGCTTAAAATTGAAAATAAGACCCTAGGACTCATTGATGCTAATTCATTATGCATGACTTGTTCCTCACATGATAATACATCCATATCATTATCTTATTCATCATGCAAAGAATTTGAAAAAGAAATTGAAGATTTGAACAACACTCTTGCAAAATTCACTTTTGGAAGAGACAACTTGAATATGTTGTTAGGAAAATAAAAATGTGTTTTTCAAAAAGCCGGTTTGGGATTTAATCCAAATAACCATCAAAAGTCTTATAAGAATTTCTTTGTTTCCTCAAAAACCTCAAGTAGCCCTTTTGTCAAATGCTTTCATTATGGTAAGAAAGGGCATAGTGCATCCACTTGCAATGTTAGAAAGAACATAAACACCAAGGTTGGAATCAAAAGGGTTTGGATTCCTAAAGGCACCATGCCTAATTCTAACATACAAGGACCCAAAATAATTTGGGTACCAAAAGTTAAAATTTGAATGTGTGTTGTAGGTGTGCTCGAAGACTAAGAGCTCAAGTTGGTATCTTGATAGTGGTTACTCCAAGCACATGACCAGTGATGGCTCCAAGTTCTCCTCCTTTACCCACAAGAAACATGGTCATGTCACATATGGTGATAACAACAAAGGGAAGATTCTTGGAATTGGCAAAGTTAGTAAGATCCCTTCATCATCTATTGATAATATTTTGCTTGTTGAAGGACTTGAACATAATTTGCTTAGCATTAGTCAATTATGTGATAAAGGCAATAGAGTTATATTTAATTCCTTTTGTTGCATAATTGAAGGAAAGGATGATAAGCAAGTTAAGTTTGTTGGTTATAGGGTCAATAATATATATATGATTAGTCTTGATGATATCTCCTCAAATGATGCTAAATGCTTTATGAGTAAAGAAAATGATTCATGGTTATGACATAGAAGAATTGCTCACATTCACATGGATCACTTAAATAAATTGGTTTCTAAAGAACTAGTAATTGGTCTTCCAAAGCTCAAATTTGAAAAAGATAAACGTTGTGATGCATGTCAAAAGGGAAAACAAGTAAAGGTCTCTTTTAAAGCTAAAAACATAGTTTCAACTTCTAGACCTTTACAACTTTTGCACATGGATCTTTTTGGCCCCTCTAGAACTATGAGCTTTGGTGGGAATTACTATGCATTAGTGATTGTGGATGATTTTTCTAGATTTACATGGACATTATTCTTAGCCCACAAAAATGATGCTTTTCAATCATTTAAAAGACTTGCCAAAGTTATCCAAAATGAAAAAGATTTTTGTATTGCATCCATAAGAAGTGATCATGGTGCTGAATTTGAAAACCATGAATTTGAAACCTTTTGTGATGAATATGGCATTGAGCATAATTTTTCTACCCCTAGAACACCATAACAAAATGGTGTTGTAGAAAGAAAAAATTGATCTTTAGAGGAAATGGTAAGAACTATGCTCAATGAGGCCAACCTTCCTAAGTACTTTTGGGCAGATGCAGTTAACACCGCTTGTTATGTTATGAATAAAGCCCTAATAAGGCCAATTTTAAAGAAAACCCCATATGAATTATACAAAGGAAGGAAGCCAAATGTGTTACACTTTCATGTCTTTGGATGTAAATGTTTTGTCTTGAATAATGGAAAGGATAACTTGGAGAAGTTTGATGCAAAATCTGATGAGGGAATATTCATTGACTATTCTATATATAGTAAGGCCTTTAGTGTTTATAATAAATGAACTATAACCATAGAAGAGTCTATACATGTTGCATTTGATGAAACTAACCCAAATGAGCCGAGAAAGGAGCTTGTTGATGATGTTGCAAAAATCTTGGCAAAAACACACTTGGAAGACCAAGAGAAAGAGTCCAAGAAGCAAGAAGAGAGACTCCTTGATCACTCATGGCAAAAGGATTCAGAAATCATGGATCTACCCAAGGAATGGAGGACGTCAAGATATCACCCTCTCGACAAGTTGATAGGTGATGTATCAAAAGGGATAATCACTCGAAACTCACTTAGAGATACATGTAATCACTTGGCTTTTGTCTCTCAAGTTGAACCTAAAGATATAAATGAGGCCATTAATGATGAACATTGGATCTTGACCATGCAAAAAGAACTAAACCAATTTGAGAGAAATCAAGTTTGGGAGTTAGTTCCAAGGCCCAATGATCATCCTATAATTGGCACCAAATGGGTCTTTAGGAACAAACTTGATGAAACAGACCTAATAATAAGAAACAAAGCTAGGCTTGTAGCTAAGGGTTATAATCAAGAAGAAAGCATAGATTATGAAGAAACTTATGCTCCTATAGCTAGATTAGAGGCCATTAGAATGCTACTTGCATATGCTTGCATCATGGATTTCAAACTCTATCAAATGGATGTCAAAAGTGCCTTTTTAAATGATTTTATACAAGAAAACGTATATGTGGAACAACCTCCTATTTTTGAGGATTTTGAATTGCCCAACCATGTTTTTAAATTGAAAAAGACCTTGTATGGCTTGAAACAAGCTCCTAGAGCTTGGTATGAAAGGTTGAGCAAATTCCTTTTAGAAAAAGGTTTTTCTAGAGGCAAAATTGACACTACCCTTTTCATAAAACATAAAATGCATGACATACTTTTGGTTCAAATCTATGTTGATGACATTATATTTGGAGCTACTAACAACTCTCTTTGTAAAGAATTTTTAAATATTATGCAAAGTGAGTTTGAGATGTCCATGATGGGTGAGCTCAACTTCTTCCTTGGTCTCCAAATCAAGCAAACAAGAGAAGGAACTTTCATAAACCAATCCAAGTATTGCAAGGAGCTACTCAAGAAGTTTGGAATGGACAATGCCAAGCATATGGCTACTCCTATGGGCACCTCTTGCTATTTGGACAAGGATGAAGGAGGTAAATCAGTAGAAATTACAAAATATAGAGGTATGATTAGCTCACTCCTTTATCTCACTGCAAGTAGGCTTGATATAATGTTTAGTGTATGCATGTGTGCTAGATATCAGGCTAATCCTAAAGAATCACACCTAAGTGTTGTTAAAAGAATAATGAAATATCTAATAGGCACATCACAAATGGATTTATGGTACCCTAAGGGTGCCTTATGTAGCCTTATTGGGTATTCCGATTCTGATTTCGCTGGATGCAAAATGGATAGGAAGAGCACTAGTAGGACATGCCACTTGCTTAGAAGCTCACTAGTTTCTTAGCATAGCAAGAAACAAAATAGTGTGGCATTATCTATAGCT
This sequence comes from Ormosia semicastrata, assembly GCA_029884595.1. Classification (NCBI taxonomy): domain Eukaryota; kingdom Viridiplantae; phylum Streptophyta; class Magnoliopsida; order Fabales; family Fabaceae; genus Ormosia; species Ormosia semicastrata. The sequence continues at coordinate 33,858,028 of JAQQTO010000044.1, read as the reverse complement.
GAAGCTGAATATGTTGCAGCTGGGAGTTGTTGTGCTCAAATCCTTTGGATGAAACAATAACTCTTGGACTATGGTCTTGAGCTTGATCACATCCCCATAAGATGTGATAATACTAGTGCAATTAATTTATCCAAAAATCCCATTTTGCATTCTAGGACTAAGCATATTGAAATAAGACATCATTTCATTAGAGACCATATTCAAAAGGGTGATTGTATGCTTGAATTTGTAGAAACCACTAAACAACTAGCTGACATCTTTACTAAGCCCTTAGCAAAAGAAGCATTTTTCTATATAAGAAATGAACTTAGTATATTAGATCAATCATGTATAAATTGACTATTTGCTACATAATCCTAAAATCAAAGCATGTTGCTTTCTGAATAATCATTCCATTTTTGCCGCATAATCTCTTATTTCTTAATCATATTTGAATCCAATATTGACTTGAGCGTCGGAGATTTCCCTTAAGTTGTTTTACAGGTGCTCCCTCATGTTTAAAGTCTTCCAAAAAGGGTGTAATTCTTGGTAAAAATAGTATTTTTGCATAATTGTGTGATTTGAATCATAATATGATTAGATTATATACTTGTATAATGATTTGAATTGATTTAAGATGTTCTGAAACTGATTTGAATGGTTTAAAATTGATTATATGTTGTTTGGAATTAAATTGGTATGTCTTTGAACCAAATGAATGATATAAAATTAATGCTTTACTAATTGATGCGTAAAACTGTTTTTCATTAAATGCCCTACTTGAATAAGAAGCCCATTATTCGAATAAAAACTCCCAGTAAAACCTAGTTAATTTTCTAACATGTTTGTATTATTCGAATAAGGATTTCCTTATTCGAATAACACTTCATAGAATATATCATAAAATCCTAATATTAACTGGTTATTCGAATAACCAACTGGTTATTCGAATAAAGCATGTTCATGGCAAAAACCATTTTCATGTTATTCGAATAACAAATCATGTTATTCAAATAAAGGGCGACAGAAACCCACAACTTTTGAGCTACTCCGCTGTTATTCGAATAACAACATTGTTATTCGAATAATGCTTGGCAGTGAGACAAGACGCTTTAGGAACCACTTTGTTATTCGGATAACACTACTGTTATTCAAATAACACACGAAGTATATAAAGATTTCACGCACTTCCTCTCTCATTTCATATGTTTTCATTTTTCCCCCCCTCTGTTTTTCTCTTCTTCGTATCACACCCACTTACTCCTTCTCTCCATATCCCACTAAATATTCCACCATGGCATCTTCTTCCAAACGCTCACATAGCAAAACCGCTCTCACCAACAACCCCATTGATCTTCGCAGGCTTTCGTCCAATAACGACGATCTCAAATGCTTCAGGGAAGATTTCTAGACCAAGGACATCATTCAGCCCAAATATATAGATCGACAGTTCTTTGAAGACGATGGAGGATTTGATTTCCTCGATGATCTCTCCCATCAGGGCGTGCTCGATCTCTGCAACTATAAGGACTCCATTTTCCCAGATTTGGTGAAAATGTTTTACTGCAACCTGAAGATGGATGGTCCTAACCTCCTCTCTGAAGTAAAGGACCAGGAAATTGTCATCACTCTAGCTGATTGGATAGCGCTCTTCAAACTAGAAGCCATGGGTGTTGCTGTGGAGCCAGATAGCAGACCATATGTGAAGGCATACAAAAGAGAGGAAGCTGTGTCGCTACTGGTGAAGCCTGGAACAGTTGGGCCTAAGGTTGGTCTGAAGAGCGGGATGCTGAAAAGCCAAGAAAGGCTTATTCACTACTCATACGCGCACATTCTTGCTCCTCGTGGAGGTAACTATGCTTATCTGACTGAGGATGATATTTTTCTTCTTTGGGTGCTGAAGAAAAATTAGAAAATCAACTGGCCAAATTTCATTGGGAAATACATCATGAAGGTCAAGACCACCAAGAATTCTGACCTGCCATATGCCCTGCTTATCTCAGCTTTTTTAAAGAAATATTCACTTCTTAGGTAAATTGGACGGGAAACGGAATTGAACCACTTCAACATCTTTGGGGAATTTACTCTGAAGAAAATGAAGATGGTTCTGGATAATGTTGGAGGCTGGGTATACCCTGATGAACTGGAAGAAGCTGCAACAGATGAAGACATTAAAGATGCCCCTGTTCCTGCTGATGACCCTGTTCCTGCTGATCAGCCTACTGAAGCTCCTGCTCCTACTCCAGTAACCTTGGAAGGCATTATGACCACTCTGCTCGATAATCGTGCTTATATGGAATACACCTTCTCTATTCTCTTTGACAGGATAGAAGGTGTTGAACGTGAGATTGCTGCCCTGCGAGTTGCCCCTCCTGCCCCTGCACCAACCTCACCTCCTCCTCCCCCTGCACCAACCTCACCTCCTCCTCCACCAGACACTTATTTTTAGAATGCATAGGAATTTAGGTTTTTAGATCTTTGTTTTGGTGTTTCTACTGTATTTTTTTTTTGGCTGCTTTCACCTGAACTTGTATATCCTTGGCCATGCTTGCAAGAGATGAATAAAATATTAATTAGCTTCCTTACTGACTTCGCACTTTCTAAGCCTATTCTTGTCTTACATCTCTTACTAAATGTTCATTGAATTCCTTGCTGAATGTTATGAAAACATGTTTGTGAATACTGGATATATGCATATCTTGCCCCATCTTTTTGATCATGACAAAAGGGGGAGAAGAACAAGCTAAAGTTAACTTTATTAAATTGTACGTAAAGAAAATTACACTTGATAATTTTTTTTTTTGGTTTTGGAGATTGTGTTGAGAAAATACAGTTTTGAAAGACTAATCTGAAAAGGATCAAGAGACTCCAAAAGAAAGGGGGAGCTGTGCTTGTCTCTGATAATTTATGCTCCTCTTACAAACTAAAGGGGGAGTAAGTCTCCTTGATTAATCCTAAGAGTTCCAATTGACAAATGAGCTAACTCTTTTCTCAATCGTTGTTTGACATCATCAAAAAGGGAGAGAATGTGATTGGCTAGTATCTCATGAAGAATGTGTTTTGATGATAACAAACTTAAAGATGTTGCAAGATCAAGTCCAAGACTCTCAAGACCGTCAAGTATAGCTTTTAGGACTTCAATCAATTTGTAAAGGTACATAAAGATTCATAATTGCTCAATCTTACATTTCAAAATAGCACATAAGTTTTTAAGGCTTCAATATGGTTTTTAATTTCCAAAGAAACAACCATCTCGTGTCCATAAGCTTACAAGATCATATGGAATCAAGAGCATCTCTTAAAAAGGTATAAAACATGTTTTTCATGTATTATTCGAATAATGAGTTCCTTATTCGAATAACACAAGTCAGAGATTCCAAATAATCTTTCAGGAAAAGATTTATTCGAATAAGCCCTGTGTTATTCGAATAAATGGTTCAAAAAATGTTTTGGCACGAATGAGTTATTCGAATAACAAAGTGTTATTCGAATAACATATCTTCAGGAAATAAATTTTTTAAATGGTTATTCGAATAACATCATTGTTATTCGAATAACAAGATATCAGGAAATCAAAAATACGAATGAGTTATTCGAATAATATGAGTGTTATTCGAATAACATGTTTTCCCAGAAGCCATATATTTAAGTGGTTATTCAAATAAAAAAAGATGTTATTCGAATAACACATTACAGAGGAAAACACGCTTGTGCTATTTAAAGCCTTATTCGAATAAGGATTCTCTTATTCGAATAACAGAGCTTTCCAAAAATAGAAATTAACGGATAGTTACGAAACATTTAATGCTCCAACCACCTCCCAACGGCTCTAAACTTAAATGGCTTATAAATAGAAGTTGTTGGGCATTTATGAATGTTAGACAATCAATCTGAAAAACCTTAGTTGAGCATTAAAAATGAGTTTCCATCTTTTCTTCATTAATACTCTGTTTCTGAGCGTAAACTGTGAATCTGATACCCATTGAACTTCCATTTGTATCATCTGCTCTTTGAAGAGAGTTTCTACCTATTCAATCTTTGTATAATCTCTAGAGAGGGTGAGGCATCCCTCCAAAACTGTAAAAGGGTGAGGTATCCCTTGGAAATAGAGGCTCAAGCATAAGGGTGAGGTATCCCAAAGTGTTGAGTGCTCAAGGTTATAAAGGTTGTCAAGCACCTATTGAAGCTTGAAGAAATAGTGAAAAATCTCTAGCGGTTGCTTGAGGACTAGACGTAGATCACAAGTGGATTAGTGATCGAACCAGGATAAATCATTGTGTTTGTTTTCTCTAAACCCTTCTCTTTACATTGAGCACTGTTTTATTGAATTGCTTGAATATTATTCCATTTGGTTATTGCATTTATAAGTAAAAGTGTTTATCTCATATATCCAATCATCTCTAATCATCAAATAGCTTCAATGAAAATTGTTTATCAAACGATTTGCGAAAGATTTGTAAACTTATTTTACATACTCAATTCACCCTCTCTTGAGTATTGAGGCCACTTGGTAACATAATTGCGTAGCAATATTATTGTATTTTTGAAATTGCGGAACACTTTTCTTACATTTTCAAATCGCATAAGGATTTTTCAAATCGCGTAAACATTTTACTGCATTTTCTCAATTGCGTAGCCTAAAATTACTATTTTTGAGTCGCATAAATATTTTTCAACTTATTTTCAACTACGTAAAATACTTCTAACTTATTTAAACCAAAAATAATGTTTTTCTCAAAAAATTAATTTTATTTCCATTATCTGCATAATAGTCCCTCATTTAAACAATATTTACCCAATAGCCCTTGTTTAAATAATATTTTTCATAATAGTCCCTCCTTAAATAACATTTGCAAAATAGTTCCTCTTTAGATAATAATTGCAATATAGTCCCTCTAAAAATCAGTATTTCTACTATTTATCAGAAAGTTGAAATTCTTTGATTTACTTAAGATATTACAGTTCAAATTTTCCTAACGCGCTTCAAAACCCATAGGGTGAGCTATACGTTAGAAAAATTAAAGTATCGACATCTATTTTTATTTCATAACTTAATTATGTAATTATGTCAATTTGTTTTCTAAAAAGTATATTGCTTGCTATTAAATTCAAACCCTTCCAGAACAATTTCCTTCTCAATTAAACTTTAAAGTCTATACTTAATAAAATAATTTTGATTCTAAATTATGAGTAATGGCATGTTGGCCTAAATATACTTAGGGTTTCAAAATCCCTCATTTAGTTCTTTTTAACATTTAAATCCTTGCAAAACCCCTAATTTGTTTTTCTTATCATAAAATCATTTGTTTCTTGGATAGGTGAATAATTTAGAAATCTAAGTCTCTTTTGAATGGTGGAGGCCGTATTCCTCATGGCCCTTTGGGACCTTCATACATCAATTCCTTCATGTGAATCACATCTTACATTACACACAAATATTTTCATGCTTTCTAAATTACACATACAAGCATACTATCAAAGCTATAAGCATATAATCACACATGCAATCATATTTTTAAAACCAAAAGCTTAAAAAACACAAATAAAAAAGCATAGAAAATTAAATGAATAAATCCTTATGGATTTTTCACCACAAACAACCCATCTCCTCACCACAACACATAGTTGATGAGGTTAATCTTCCTTTTACCTTAAGGAAGACAAGATCTTCAAGCTCCTCCTCTTTCTTGATTTCGTGTGAACCAAACAAAAACCCTAAAAATTATTAAACAAATACTAAAGTCATAAACAAGGCTTAAGAACAAAGAACCATGGATCAATCATGGTCTAAAAAATTAAAAACTTAACTTAGAACCATAGAATCAAAAGTTTACCTTGAGAGTAGGAAGCTAAAGCTTGATTTTTGAGGTACTTGGAGTAGGATTTTGATAAAATTTTCTAAAAGAAAAGTGTTTAAAAGGAGGTTTAGCTTTAGAAAGTAGGAAGAGATAAAATTTTAGAAGAGTGGAAGGGTATTTGGGTGCTACGGTCGAAACTCCAAAGGAGAAAAGAAGAGAAAAATGTTCTTGTGTTCTTCAGAGTTTTGAGAGAAAAGATGTAGACTTAGCTTTAGATGAGAGAAATGCAAATAGATAGCCAAAAGAGAGTGTGCAGCCGTGTGAGGTAGTGTAGGAAAAATAGAAGACTAATCATGATGGTAAAAATATCATCTTGTGTTGACATGCAAAAACACATGGCCTATGTCACTTGGTGTCATCCAATGGTCATAAAAGACCATTCCAGAAGCCTTGAGAAGCCCACTTGGCCGTGTGGCTCTATAGACATAGCTAACTAAGTTTCTTTTTAATTTAGTTCTAGTTACTCTTTAATTAAATAACAACTAACTAGATTAGGTTTTCTAGTTACTTAATTAACTATCTAGTTACATAGTTAACTAGTAAATTAGGTCATTGAGTATGTCATGCCTAGTCATAGCTTCTAGATAGTTTAAAGATATTTAGCTAGTAACTAGGTTCTAACTTTTTAGTAACTAGGTTAGTTTCATTTAGTTCCTAATTAAACAATTTAGGTAACTAAATTAGTTTATTTGGTTACTTAGTAACTAGTCAAACTTTTCAACATTGACTATTTCCTATTAGTTAGAAAAAGTCTAACCATTATTTTTGACTTGTTTCTATTGGTTCATTTTAAAATTATTTACAAAAATTATTTTTAATCTATTTTCTAACAGATAAAATATATCGGGTCCAATACTAACAGAAGCTGCTATAAATAAAACAACAGATATTTTTCCATGAAATATTTTTATTTCATAGATAAATTTTAAAAATTAAAAAATTTTATTTCGTGTCTCTCAGATTTTGGTTTAGTAAGATCTCCCATATCTAAATAAATGAAATAAGATTTTCCCCGGCCCGAAAATTATTATTTTCCTGACCCAGAGCAAATCTCACACAACGATCAAAAACGGTCTCAGAATAGTCAAATTAATTTTATAGCGTACAAAAAATACAAAACAGTGTAATTTAGTCATTATAGTAAAATAGCCAAAATTTGGGATGTTACAACTCTCCCCCTCTAAAAAGAATTTCGTCCCCGAAATTCATCATACGTTAAAACAGTTGAGGACACTGCTCCCTCATTTTCTCCTCCATTTCCCAAGTAGCATCTCCGGTGGTCTCATTCCAAATTATCTTCACTAATGGAATCACTTTACCTCTAAGTTGCTTCACCCTCTTGTCTTCAATCTTAACAGGAAGTGCCTCATACATCAAATTTTCTTTCAATTGCACTTTATCGGGCTATATAACATGTGAAGGATCGGGGATATACTTCCTCAATTGGGATACATGGAAAACATTATGAAGATTTGAAAGAAAAGGCGGTAAAGCTATTTGATATGCAACTGGACCTATCCGACGAAGAATTTGATAAGGCCCAATGAATTTTGGAGTGAGTTTTCTGGACTTTATAACCCTGCCAACACCGGTCATAGGTGTTACTCACAAAAATACATGCTCACCTTCCTCAAATTCAAGAGGTCTTCTTTGTTTATCAGCATAGCTTTTCTGTCTGCTCTGAGTTGCTCGTATTTTCTCTTGAGTCAGTTTTACCTTCTCTGTTATTTATTGTAGCATTTCGGGTCCAACGTTCATACTTTCCCCATCTTGATACCAACACAAAGGTGTTCGGCATCGTCGTTCGTAAAGTGCCTCATAGGGTGCCATCCCTTTGCTTGAGTGAAAACTGTTATTGTAGGTGAATTCCACCAAAGGTAAGAATTCATCCTAACTCCCTCGTTGTTCTAACACACAAGCTCTCAATAAATCTTCTAGAGATTGTATAGTTCTCTCCGTCTGCCCATCTGTCTAAGGATGGTAAACTGAAATCAAACGTAGTTTAGTCCCTATTGCTTCATGTAAGCTTTGCCAAAACTAAGATGTAAATCTTGAATCTCTGTCAGATATGATACTAGTAGGTACACCGTGATGTCTAACTATTTCACCAATGTACAACTGTGTCAACTTCTCCATTAGATACTTGACATTGATTGGCAAGAAGTGAGCAGATTTTGTAAGTCGATCAACAATGACCCAAATAGAATCATCACCTTTCCTAGTCTTTGGCAACGCTGTAACAAAATCCATTGCAATACTGTCCCATTTCCATTCTGGAATAGTAAGAGGCTGTAACATGCCTGCCGGTCTCTAATGCTCAACCTTTGCTTTCTGGCATACTAGACAAGATGCCACATACTCAGCAACGTCTCTCTTCATTCTAGGCCACCGAAACAAATGTTTCAGATCTTGAGACATCTTGGTCATCCCAGGATATATACTTAATCTGCTAGTATGAGCTTCACCAAGAATTGCTTTCTTAAGTTCGGGATCATCGGGTATACAAATCCTACTTTTGAACCTTAAGATCCCGTCAGATCCTTCCTCAACAGTTGCCTTATGGCCTTCCTTCAAAAATTCTCTCTCATTCTGCAAAAACTGGTCATCTTCCTGTTTCTCTCGAATTTTTTCCAGCAAATCATTCAAAATAGTGACCGTATTCAAACGTATCCTTCTAGGTGCCAATTCCACTGACAACCACATATCTCTAAATTGTTCAATCAATTTTTCCTCTTCAACCATCATAGCAGAAACATTGAGCATTTTTCGACTCAAAGCATCTGCTACAACGTTTGCTTTCCCATGGTGATACTGGAGTTGAAAATCATAATCCTTTAAGAATTCTAGCCACCTTCTCTGCCTCATGTTCAATTCTTTTTTATCAAACAAGTACTTTAAACTTTTGTGGTCACTGAAGACGTTGAACGTAGCCCCATACAAAAAGTGTCTCCAAATCTTCAGTGCAATAACAACTGTGGCCAACTCCAAATCATGTGTTGGATAATTCCTTTCATGAACCTTCAACTGCCTAGAAGCATACGCTACAACATTTTTGTTTTGCATTAGTACGCATCCTAATCCTTGATAAGAAGCATCGTAATACACCTCAATTTATTCATTTAGATTTGGTAGGATCAGCACTGGTGCAGTAGTCAACTTCTTCTTCAACTCTTGGAAACTTTCTTCACACTTATCCGTCCAATTAAAAACTTGGTTCTTCCTTGTAAGTTGTGTAAGAGGTCCGACGATCTTGGAAAAACCTTCAATAAATCTTCGATAATATCCAGCTAATCCAACAAAATTCTGGATCTCTGTCACAGTCTTTGGTCTTTCCCATTAAAGAACCGTCTCCACCTTAGCTGGATCCACTGCAATTCTATCTTTAGAAATTACATGACCAAGAAACTAGACTTCATTCAACCAAAATTCGTATTTTGACAATTTTGCGTACAACTTTTTCTCTTTCAAAATCTGAAGAACTATACTGAGATGTTCAACATGCTCTTTCTGATTTCGAGAGTAGATCAAAATGTCATCAATAAAAATGACGACAAACTGATCTAGGTATGGACAAAAGATCCTATTCATGTAATCCACGAATATAGTAGCAACATTCGTCACACCAAATGGCATTACGAGATATTCATAATGACCATAACACGTCTAAAAAGTTGTTCTAGGTATATCCTCTACCTTAACACGAATCTGGTGATATCCTGATCGCAGATCTATCTTTGAAAAGACAGCTGCCCTCTTCAATTGGTCCATTAGATCATCGATCCTTGGTAGTGGATACTTGTTCTTTATCGTGGCCTTGTTCAGCTGGCGGTAGTCAACACATAAATGTGAAGTTCCATCCTTCTTCTTAACTAACAACACTGCAGCTCCCTAGGGTGAAACACTAGGTCTCATAAACTACTTTTCTAATAACTCTTCTAACTGCTTTTTCAACTCTACTAACTCTAATGGTGACATACGATACTGTACAATTGATATGGGACCCGCTCCTGGTACAAGATCGATAGAAAACTCTATCTCTCTTTCTGGTGGTAATCCAGGTACCTCATCAGGGAAAACCTCAGGAAACTCGTTCACGACAGAAATAGCGTTCATATCCTTCTCACTCTTAACTTCTAAAGAAGATAGCAGCATGTATCCTTGAGCTCCATCCCTTAATAAAAATTTGACTTGTTTGGCAATTACAAATCCAGAAACCTCGTCAGGAAAAACTAAGGTCTTTCTAGAACAATCTAATAGGATATGGTTAAAAGATAACTAATCAATTCCTAAGATTATATCAATATCAACAAGAGGTAACAAATCAAATTAACAGAGAAGACTCAATTTTTGATAGTAATAGAACAATTCAGGCATATTTTTGTAGTACTAACTGGTTTGGCAATAGGAGTAGAAATAATCAATTGGAAATTTAAAGAAGACACAAGCAATCCCAAATGATCCGCACAGTCATATACAATGAATGAATGAGTTGCACCCGAATCATATAGTACAGTTAAAAGATTACCTGAGATGACACATTCTCCCTAAATAAGATTCTCAGACTGGGAGGCCTCAGCTCCACTCATTGTATAAACTCTTCCTCCAGCTTGCGGCTTCACAGCTCGAACATCGCTCATCGAAGGCTCTATCTTCGCTTGATCACAATCTTTAGAGACATGTCCAGGCTTTTCGCATCTGAAACAAATTATACATCTAATCGAACAATCTCTCGTCAGGTGACCCTTTCCGCACTTCAAGCATCTTGTTGGTGGCGCTGCAGTCTGATTAAATTGATTTCCACTTGGACCACCTCCACAAGGTTGCTAATGGTGTTATTGCAGCTGACTTCCCGAGGGTCGAGAATATGGCTTTCATTGAAATCGGTTGTTGTTATTGTTGCCTCCTTTTTGGAACCTAGTCGGTCCAAAGTTACGGTTCCTATTATCACGTGCTGGCTCCAACACTTCTAGCCTACAACACATGTCCATCAGTGTTGAAAATTGATTCACACGCATTGATATCACTCCTTTTTTTAACTCGATTCTCAAACCTTCTTCGAACTTACGGCACTTCCAAACCTTATCTGGCAGATTTGGAGATACCTTGAGAACTTAGACAAGCTCTCAAACTTCGCAGCATATTCACTGACAGTCATTCTACCTTGGTGTAAACCCAAAAATTCTATCTCCTTAGCGTGTCTTGTACTTTCCAGAAAATATTTCTCTAGAAATACTTCACAGAATAGCTCCCACGTGATTTCTCTCCCTTCAACTATTAACATCCTTCAAGTGGCTTTCCACCAATTCTCGCCATCACCCATTAGCATGAACGTAGCATACATCACTCTACGATCATCAACACACCCTATCGCTTCAAAGATCTTCACCAGTTCTTGGATCCATAAATCTGCTTTCTCAGGGTCAAACTCGCCTATAAAACATGGCAGATTATTCCAATGAGATTTCGACAAGTGTTGAACTTCTGCATCAGCTTCTTGCTGTTGCATAGCTCGTTGATTTTGTTGTGCCATCACTTCAGCCATTCGTTGTATTACTTCAACAGCAGCAGCCATTGGGTTGTTGTCATGCTCCACATTTGCACGTACACCTCTACCACAAGATATAGTTTTCTTCACAAACAATCACACAAAATCCAATGAAAGTCAGATGTCATCTTTTGAAAATCAAATTTAGAGAATCACACAATACAAAGTAAAACAGACCTAACCACAAAACCCAAAAGACTCTAACCGGGGCTCTGATACCAACTAATGTAACACCCTTCGTAGGGTATCACATTTAAGACTAATCCCAATAGAACTTACCCAAGTTGTAAAAGAATTAATCTTATAAAAATGTCAATTTTAAAATTTCATTTGTGGAATAAAATAAAATAAGTAAATTGAATTATAACATTAGTAAAACTTATAAAGAACATACCAAAATATATATATACATATCATGTCACAAAACTTGTCCAAATAATTCACATAAGTACAAACAAGTTCCACAAGTAAAACTACAAACATACTAATAACCAGAACTCTAAACAGACCTAAGGACTTGGTTCCTCTGAAGGATCCTCCTCCTCCTCTACACTATCATCAAAGAACCCAGGTGGATACAAACGCCTCACAAGGGTCCTTGCAATAGACACCACAGAATTCTTTCAGGGTGTATAGATAGCTACAAATCCACCCCAGAGTTCACAAATAGGCATCGTGAATTCTAAATGTACTGTAGCATGCTGTGTCAAAACGGAAATCCCATCCAGGGTTCCACTCAAGGTCATAGTTAAGTCCCCGGTATAAACAAACCTTTCGTTATTATTGTGTTTGATGCTTATCTGTGAAGACTTGTTTTGATGATAACAAACGGGAAGCTTAAAATGAAGATGATATATAGATCAAGTCTAAGTTTATAATTGTTTAGCATTAGGACTTAGGATCTATTGTACGGAGCTCACATTGATATCTCGTTGTTTTTTAAAGAAAAGAGGAAAAGTGTTTTAAACTCAGTATCCTTGAAAACATCCTTTTGAAACTCTTTTTAATCGAGTTATTCGAATAAAGCTTTGCTTATTCGAATAACCATGCTCACGTGGTTTGTTTTCTAAAGATGTTATTCGAATAACTACGCCGTTATTCGAATAACCAATGCTTTCAGAAATCTGTTTTATAAATGGCTATTCGAATAAACCGTCTCTTATTCGAATAAATGAAGTTTTCAGAACTTAGCCTTGAGTAAGTTATTCGAATAGATCATACGCTATTCGAATAAAACCCTTCTTTCAAAACATGTTATTCGAATAGAGGAGTCGTTATTCGAATAAACGTGCGTTTTCACAAACTCTGGTTTTAACAGAGTTATTCGAATAACAGGTTGGTTATTCGAATAACCCATCTTGAATGAGTTTTTTAGAAACAGTGTTATTCGAATAAGCCTTCGCTTTATTCGAATAAACACGGAACTTGGTTTACGAAAATGGAAACAGACAGCTTTCAAATTTGTTTTTAAATGACATTAATTATACCCAACGGCTGTTTAACCTAGTTTTCCCTATAAATAGCAAGCCTGGGTCACGTTTTCGATAGCCCATTATTCTGAACTATTTTCTGATTACTCTATCTTTGTGAAAACTATTTTCTACGCTCTTCTTGCTTAAAAACTTTGAGATATTTCTGTGAGAGCTCTATTAGCACTTCAACTTGTATTACATACTCTGTTTGAGAGTTTCTCTTCATCTCTATTTTTTTCTGATAATCTGTATCGAGGGTGAGGTATCCCTCAAGGTTTGTATAAGGGTGAGGTATCCCTGCAGGCTGAGACTTTAGCACAAGGGTATAGTGTCCCTGTGTGTGAAAAGTGCTCTAATTTGTAACGGTAGCAAGCACCTATTGAAACTTGTATACTTAGTGAAAAATCTCAGTTTTCGAGGACTGGACGTAGACCACAAGTGGGTTAATGGTCGAACCAGGATAAATACGTGCCTGCTTCTCTTTTCCCTAATCTCTTTATTTTATGCAATTTATTTTATTACACATTTATTTTACGCTGTTCTTTATTACTTCTTTTCTTCTTCTCATTCTTTTTGTGCATTTATTTATTAAGCTTTTAATATTCGTTTTAATTAAAAAGAGGTTTTGCCAAAAAGTTTTTATACTCAATTCACCCTCCTATTGAGTGCTGGAAGCCACTTGGTAACAAGTAGTATCAGAGTTAGACTCTTGTATAAAGAGCTTAACAGCTTCAAGAGTATATGGCTTCTTCAAATGGTTTTTCAGAAGGATCCTCCATAAACCGACCACCCTTTTTCAATGGGGATGGTTACGCATATTGGAAGGAAAGAATGAAAATCTTCATCGAAGCTATTGATCTAGATGTTTGGGATGCTGTCGAAAATGGCGCTTTTATACCCACACATGAGGTCGATGGTGTAAGGACCGAAACACCACGAAATAAATGGTTTGATGAAGACAAAAGAAAAGTTCAATTTAATTTAAAAGCCAAAAATATTATTACTACTGCTTTGGGATATGATGAGTTCTTTAGAATTTCAAATTGTAAAACTGCTAAAGAAATGTGGGATACTTTGCAAGTTACCCATGAGGGTACTAGTGAAGTTAAAAGGTCGAGAATCAATTCTCTAACTCGTGAATATGAACTATTCAGAATGAACCAAGGAGAAAGCATTCAGGAAATGCAAAAGAGGTTCACCCACATAGTTAATCATCTTGCATCTTTAGGCAAAAGCTTTTCTAATGAAGATTTGATTAACAAAGTGTTGAGATGTCTTAGCAGGATTTGGCAACCCAAAGTGACAGCTATATCCGAATCGAGGGATCTGTCCACAATGACTCTAGCTACCCTCTTTAGAAAACTTCACGAGCACGAGTTGGAGTTGAGCAGATTAAGCCAAAGCGAAGAGAATGATAAAAAGAAAAAGGGAATAGCACTCAAAGCCACTTCTTCATTAATCGACAATGATGATGAAGAAAATGAAGAAGAAGGCTCAGAAAACGTTGAGGTAAGTGAAGAAAATTTAAGTTTGTTGGTTAAAAAGTTTGGTAAATTTCTCAGGAAAAAGGGAACGCAAAGAAGACCTCCCTTCCCTCCTAAAAAGACACACTTCAAAGGCAAAAGAGCTTCATCGACTCCAACTTGCTATGAATGTGGCAAACCTGGTCACATGAAAATGGAGTGCCCAGTTTATCAAAAGAAGAAAGAAAAATTTGAAAAGAAGCCCTTCAAGGAAAGAAAAGGAAGAAAAGCCTACATAGCGTGGGATGAAAATGACATGGACTCAACTGACAGTTCAGATAGTGAAGAAGCTCAACTGTGTCTCATGGCAAAAGGAGATGAAGAAGAAAGCGAAAACGAGGTAAGTTCTAATACTTTATTACCTTCTTACGATGAGTTACAAGATGCTTTTGAGGAATTACATGAAGAATCTTTAAAACTCACAAAAATTATTTCTTCATCTAAGAAAACAATTTCTTCTTTCAAAAAACAAATTCTTGTTTTAAATAAAGAAATAGAAGAATTGAAAATTAAAAACGAAACTTTAGGAATCATTGATGCATGCACAAATCATTCTTCACACGCTTCTACTTCTTCTTCTTGTTCTTCATGTCATACACTTGAAAAAGAAAACGAAGATCTAAAGAATACTCTTTCTAAATTCACTTTTGGAAGGGATAACTTAAATATTTTATTAGGAAGACAAAGAGTGGTTTTTCAAAAAGCCGGGATAGGTTATAACCCGAAAAATCAACAAAAACTCTATAAAAATTTCTTTGTGCATTCTAGTATTTCAAGTAGCCCTTTTATTAAATGTTTTTATTGTGGAAGAAAAGGACATAGTGCTTCAACATGCAATGCAAGGAAAAACATAAATACAAAAGTTAGAACAAAAATGGTTTGGGTTCCCAAGGGTACTATACCCAAAACTGACACACAAGGACCCAAGAAAGTTTAGGTACCAAAAGTTAAAAACTAAACTTGTGTTGTAGGTGTGCTTGAAAGCCAGGAGTTCAAATTGGTATCTTGATAGCGGCTGCTCCAAGCACATGACCGGGGATGACTCAAAGTTCACCGCACTTATTCCCAAGAATCATGGACACGTCACTTATGGCGATAATAACAAGGGTAAAATTCTTGGAATCGGCAAAGTCGGTAAGAACCCTAACTCTTCCATTGAAAATGTGCTGCTTGTTGAAGGCTTGAAACATAACTTACTTAGTATTAGCCAATTATGTGATAAAGGAAATAAAGTTATATTTGATTTAAACTGTTGCATAATTGAAGATAAAAATGACAAGCATGTTAAATTTATTGGTCATAGAGTAAACAATATCTATATGATTAGTCTTGATGATATATCTTCAAATGATGCGAAATGTCTTTTAAGTAAGAATGATGATTCATGGTTATGGCATAGGAGAATTGCACACATTCACATGGATCACTTAAAGAAGTTGGTCTCTAAAGAGCTAGTAATTGGACTACCCAAACTTAATTTTATAAAAGATAAATTATGTGATGCATGTCAAAAGGGTAAACAAATAAAGGTCTCTTTTAAAGCGAAAAATATAGTTTCTACCACTAGACCTTTACAACTTTTGCACATGGATCTGTTTGGACCTTCTAGAACTATGAGCTTTGGTGGGAATTACTATGCTTTAGTGATTGTGGATGATTTTTCTAGGTTTACATGGACTTTATTTCTTGCAAATAAAAATGATGCATTTCTAGCTTTTAAAAGACTTGCCAAAATTATTTAAAATGAAAAAGGTTTTCAAATCTCTTCTATAAGAAGTGACCATGGTGGGAAATTTGAAAATAATGTTTTTGAAAATTACTGTGATGAACATGGCATTAATCATAATTTCTCTCTCTAGAACTCCGCAACAAAACGGAGTTGTAGAAAGGAAAAACCGTTCTTTAGAAGAAATGGCGAGAACTATGCTTAATGAAGCTGCTCTTCCTAAATACTTTTGGGCGGATGCTGTAAGTACAGCTTGTCATGTAATGAACCGAGCCCTTATAAGGCCTATTTTAAAGAAAACCCCATATGAGTTGTATAAGGGAAGAAAGCCTAATGTCTCACACTTTCATGTTTTTGGTTGCAAATGTTTTGTTTTAAATAATGAAAAAGATAATTTAGGCAAGTTTGATGCTAAGTCTGATGAAGGTATATTTCTTGGCTATTCAAATCATAGTAAAGCCTTTCGCATTTACAATAAAAGAACTATGACTATTGAAGAATCTATACATGTTGCATTTGATGAAACTGACCAAAGTGGATCGAGAAAGGATCTTGTTGTTGATGATGTTACAGAAATCTTGACGGAAACACACTTGGACAGTAAGGAAAAGGAAATCAAGGAGAAAGAGGATGAACAAAGACAAGAAGATTCGCAAGCTGTGGAACTTCCCAAAGAATGGCGAACTTCAAAGTATCACTCCCTTGATCAAATTATCGGTGATGTATCTAAAGGTGTAAGTACTCGTAACTCCATTAGAAATACTTGTAATCACTTAGCGTTTGTTTCTCAAATTGAACCTAAGGATTTAATTGAAGCTTTTGATGATGAACATTGGATCTTAGCTATGCATGAGGAATTAAATTAGTTTGAAAGAAATCAAGTTTGGGAATTAGTTGCTAGACCTAATAATCACCTTATAATTGGAACTAAATGGGTTTTTAGAAACAAACTTGATGAAAATGGATTAATAACTAGAAACAAAGCTAGATTGGTTGCTAAAGGGTATAATCAAGAAGAAGGTATAGATTATGAAGAAACCTATGCACCTATAGCTAGACTAGAAGCTATTAGAATGTTACTTGCTTATGCTTGCATCATGGATTTCAAATTATATCAAATGGATGTTAAGAGCGCTTTTCTAAATGGTTTTATTCAAGAGGAGGTATACATTGAACAACCTCCAGGTTTTGAAAATCATGAACTACCCAACCATGTTTTTAAACTTAAAAAGGCTCTATATGGCTTAAAGCAAGCTCCTAGAGCTTAGTATGAAAGGTTGAGTAAGTTTCTTTTGGAAAATGGTTTTTCAATAGGAAAAGTCGACACTACTCTTTTTATTAAAAATAAAAAGCATGACATTCTTCTTGTGCAAGTATATGTGGATGATATTATCTTCGGTGCTACTAATGAATCCCTTTGCAAAGATTTTGCTAAGTCAATGCAGAATGAGTTTGAAATGTCAATGATGGGAGAATTGAACTTCTTCCTCGGACTTCAAATCAAACAAATGGACGAAGGGACTTTCATAAGTCAAACCAAATACTGCAAGGAATTGCTCAAGAGATTCAAAATGGAAAGTGCTAAACACATGGCCACTCCGATGAGCACATCTTGCTACTTGGATAAAGATGACGGAGGTAAATCAGTAGAAATAACGAAATATAGAGGTATGATTGGATCTCTCCTTTATCTTACGGCTAGTAGGCCCGATATTATGTTTAGTGTGTGCATGTGTGCTAGATATCAGGCAAACCCTAAGGAATCTCACTTAAGTGCTGTCAAACGAATAATGAAATACCTAGTAGGCACTTCACAAATGGGCTTATGGTACCCTAAGGGTGCCTCTTGTAGCCTAATAGGTTATTCTGACTCTGATTTTGCTGGGTGCAAATTGGACAGAAAAAGTACTAGTGGGACATGCCACTTGCTTGGTAGTTCTTTAGTTTCTTGGCATAGCAAAAAACAAAATAGTGTGGCTTTGTCTACCGCTGAGGCTGAATATGTTGCAGCCGGGAGTTGCTGCGCTCAAATCCTATGGATGAAGCAACAGCTCTTGGACTATGGTCTTCAGCTTGATCACATCTCGATAAAATGTGATAACACTAGTGCAATAAATATCTCTAAGAATCCCATACTGCATTCTAGAACAAAGCATATAGAGATAAGACATCACTTTATCAGAGATCATGTACAAAAAGGGGACTGCATTCTTGAATTTATTGAAACATCTAAGCAACTTGCAGATATCTTTACTAAACCCTTAGCAAAAGAAGCATTCTTTTATATTCGAGGAGAATTGGGCATAATTGATCAATCAAATCTTTGAATTGCTTATTTGCTGCTGATCATTACCATGTTTGTATGCCTTAAAATTCATATATATATATGCTTCTGTGTGAGTTTTTATTCGAATAAGCAAAGCATTATTCGAATAAACTCATTCTCTGCGTGTTAATATATCAGCCTTATTCGAATAGAATTCAGTTTATTCGAATAAACTGATACATTTGCTTTTTTCTGTGTTTTTCATCTCTGCTTATTCGAATAAAACATTCTCTATTCGAATAACCAGAAACCTGCGCTTATCAGTGTTTCTTTCTGCCCTCTGCTTATTCGAATAAACCCCTTTCTATTCGAATAACCAGCGTTTATTTTTTATCAGTCTCTGTTCTTGATCTCGGTCTATTCGAATAGACCCCAGGTTATTCGAATAACCTGAACCTTGTTTTTATCAGTCTTGACTGATGGGTCTCTGCCTATTCGAATAACTCCATAGTTATTCGAATAAATCTTTCCAGCTAGCCAAAACGCTTGGCTTTCCTAGCCATTTTATTCGAATAAGAACACCTATTATTCGAATAAACCCTAGCTGCCACACCTCTTCAGTTTCCTACGCGCCTGTCTGTTCACCTTTCCTGCAAGGTTTATTCGAATAAACCTCTGTTTATTCGAATAAACACGGGGATCTTTAAATAAGCCCATGCGCGCCCAAAGCCTTTCACCCTCCATCTTCTCTACTCTTCTCTGGTTCTTCACTCCTCCCTCTCCAAACGTTTTCACTTTCTGCGTCTCTTCCTCTCTCTCTCACACACCTTCCTCCATGGCCTCCTCCTCCAGCAAGCGTCCACGCACGAAGAATGCTCCAGGCTCCAACCCGCTTGATCTTCGAAGGCTCTCCTCCAATGAAGAGCACCGTGCGCGCTTCATCTCTCACTTCTGGGAGCGAAACTTGGTTCAACCCAAGTATCTGGATCTATCTTTCTTTCAAAGAAGCACCGCGGCCGACTTCGACCCTACTGCAAAACCAAGGAGTTCTTCAGCTTTGTTCTCACCGGGCCACCATCTACCCAGCCCTGGTGAAGATGTTCTTCTGCAATCTGGCGTTTGACGGCCAGAATCTTCTTTCTGAGGTATGTGATCAGAACATAGTGATCACACCACTGGACTGGTCAACTCTGTTCGGCTGCACTTCTCCCAAGGCACCCTTGTTGAAGAGGATGACACGCCATTCCTTGAAGACTTCAACAAACTTCAAGCAGTTGAAGACCTGCTGAAGCCTGGCCTGGCCCTTCCTGATAAAGGTCTCAAGGGTGGAATGCTGAAAAGCCAAGATAGGCTTCTGCATTACGCCTATGCTCACATTCTGGCCCCTCGCGGTGGAAACTACGCCTATCTCAGCGAAGAGGACGTCTTCATGCTATGGTTTCTGAAGAATGGCCATCAGGTCAACTGGCCTGTGTTCATCATGAGGCACATGATGCGGGCCAAGGGCAAGGACAAATCAGACCTACCTTATGGCATCATCGTCACTACCTTGCTGAGCAAGTATCCTCAAGTCTTAGAGACTGAGCGGGCCATTGCTCTGACTCATCACAACGTCTTTGGCGCTCACACCTTACGGAAGATGAAGATGATTCAAACCGATGAAGGTTGGGTGTACCCAGATGAGGTTGCTGAGGATGAGCTTGACCCTGCTGACACCCCTACTGCCCCTGCCGCTCCTGCTGATGTACCTGCTGCTGCACCTGCTCCTGTCACTCTGGAACAGATCATGGCCACCTTGCAAGACAACCGAGCTTACATGGAACATACCTTCTCTATTCTGTTTGACAGAATAGAAGGCGTTGAACGTGAGGTTGCGGCTCTTCGATCTGCTTCACCTGCTCCTGCACCAGTCTCTTCACCACCACCTCCGGATGCTTACTTTTAGTTTTCTCTTGTTCTTAGGCTGTTTGTGTTTGGCTCTATGTAATTTTATTTATGGCTTATGTACTTGACTCTCATTTTATTAATGCATAAATAATAATTACTGTTGATCTATTGATTTGAGCCTGTTCCCTTTTCTACACTTTGCTATATGTTTATGGGACTTACCCCTCCTTTTTGCTCATGACAAAAGGGGGAGAAATATTTGATCACTTGACTTTTATTGAGAAAAGACAGGTATGTTTAAAATAGGATTGGATTCATTTTGAAAGAGGGAGCTGCGCACTTATCTGATATATATATTACCTCTTATTTAAAGAAGGGGAGTAAGCTTTTATACCTTTTTTTTGTGAATTCCAATTATATGCACTAACGTTTTTCTCTTTGATAGTCTTATTGATAGTTTGTCATCATCAAAAAGGGGGAGAATATGTTTGATACTTATCTGTGAAGACTTGTTTTGATGATAACAAACGGGAAGCTTAAAATGAAGATGATATATAGATCAAGTCTAAGTTTATAATTGTTTAGCATTAGGACTTAGGATCTATTGTATGGAGCTCACATTGATATCTCGTTGTTTTTTAAAGAAAAGAGGAAAAGTGTTTTAAACTCAGTATCCTTGAAAACATCCTTTTGAAACTCTTTTTTAACTGAGTTATTTGAATAAAGCTTTGCTTATTCGAATAACCATGCTCACGTGGTTTGTTTTCTAAAAGATGTTATTCGAATAACTACCCCGTTATTCGAATAACCAATGCTTTCAGAAATCTGTTTTATAAATGGCTATTCGAATAAACCGTCTCTTATTCGAATAAATGAAGTTTTCAGAACTTAGCCTTGAGTAAGTTATTCAAATAGATCATACGCTATTCGAATAAAACCCTTCTTTCAAAACATGTTATTCGAATAGAGGAGTCGTTATTCGAATAAACGTGCGTTTTCACAAACTCTGGTTTTAACAGAGTTATTCGAATAACAGGTTGGTTATTCGAATAACCCATCTTGAATGAGTTTTTTAGAAACAGTGTTATTCGAATAAGCCTTCGCTTTATTCGAATAAACACGGAACTTGGTTTACGAAAATGGAAACAGACAGCTTTCAAATTTGTTTTTAAATGACATTAATTATACCCAACGGCTGTTTAACCTAGTTTTCCCTATAAATAGCAAGCCTGGGTCACGTTTTCGATAGCCTATTATTCTGAACTATTTTCTGATTACTCTATCTTTGTGAAAACTATTTTCTACGCTCTTCTTGCTTAAAAACTTTGAGATATTTCTGTGAGAGCTCTATTAGCACTTCAACTTGTATTACATACTCTATTTGAGAGTTTCTCTTCATCTCTATTTTTTTCTGATAATCTGTATCGAGGGTGAGGTATCCCTCAAGGTTTGTATAAGGGTGAGGTATCCCTGTAGGCTGAGACTTTAGCACAAGGGTATAGTGTCCCTGTGTGTGAAAAGTGCTCTAATTTGTAACGGTAGCAAGCACCTATTGAAGGTTGTATACTTAGTGAAAAATCTCGGCTTTCAAGGACTGGACGTAGACCACAAGTGGGTTAGTGGTCGAACCAGGATAAATACTGTGCCTGCTTCTCTTTTCCCTAATCTCTTTATTTTATGCAATTTATTTTATTACACATTTATTTTATGCTGTTCTTTATTACTTCTTTTCTTCTTCTCATTCTTTCTGTGCATTTATTTATTAAGCTTTTAATATTCGTTTTAATTAAAAAGAGGTTTTGCGAAAAAGTTTTTATACTCAATTCACCCCCCTCTTGAGTGCTGAAAGTCACTTGGTAACAATTATAATCAAACCTCCAGGAGTTAGCTCCCCCGTGGAACTGAACCCTGATAAAACCTAATATTGGTCGTCTTGTTGCCATATAAGAAATAAAGAAAACTGCTACTGAAAATAAACAGGGTCCCTTGCCTCCTCGTTCTCTCGGTCTTCTATAAACATATACAATAGAACAGACATAGTATAACAAAGAGGTGAGATCCTCTACATCAATACTAGTATAGCAGTAGAGAAAATGACAGCAAATAAGCATAAAAATATCAAAATAATAAATCACATATTATAGATATTGAATCAAATAATCATAAAACAGATAAACATAAGTATCATGTTATTATGTTGATCACTATGCAAATGCACACAGACCAAACCCTACTCCATGGTGCTAGACACAATTTCGGAGAGAAGATCCAGAAGACATGTCTGTCACTCGGCTGTCGTGGCCAAAAGTGCTACAATATATCAATTTTGTCAAAAGTGCACATCAGGCATTGGATAAGACATTCTGTACCAGATCACGATATAGGAGAGTGTCTCGGTCCGGATCATCGGTGTGTTTGCATCAGTCTACCCCACAGACAGAAGAGCTACCAACCATCCATTGTGAGGTACCCGCACCCTGATGCACCCACGGTCAACAAGTGACCTACACTTATCTACTCGCACCCGCACTTAGGTGTAATTCATCTCCTAGGCATACAGCCTTAACCAAACAAGCAAATATGCTTTTCTATGCATAGTATATGATTCAAATACACATACCATTATTATTTCTATAGCATATCATATACATTCACCTTTTCTTGGTGATATCAGGATTTACCATAACCGGGCCCACCACAACTGCCCGACAGCAAACTGCTGTTTATGCTTAATTGCGTAGCAATATTATTGTATTTTTGCAATCGCAGAACAATTTTCTTATGTTTTCAAATTGCATAAGGATTTTTCAAATCGCGTAAATATTTTATTACATTTTCTCAATCGCATAGCCTAAAATTACTATTTTTGAGTCGCATAAATATTTTTCAACTTATTTTCAACTACGTAAAATACTTCTAACTTATTTAAACCAAAAATAATATTTTTCTCAAAAATTTAATTTTATTTCCATTATCTGCATAATAGTCCCTCATTTAAACAATATTTACTGTTAGTCATGGCAACCATTACCCAAGAGGGGGTGAATTGGGTATGAAAAACTTTTCACAAAAAGCTCATAAAATAAACACAAATATTTAAGTTATTAAATAAAAGAGAAAGAATTGCGAGAAGAAGAATAAAAGCTTTAAGAATAGCAAATAAATAAATGTGCAATAATATAAAATTGCATAAAATAAAGAGATTGAGAAGAGAAAAGCAGGCACGATATTTATCCTGGTTCAACCACTAACCCACTTGTGGTCTACGTCCAGTCCTCGAAAATAATCCGAGATTTTTCACTATGTATACAAGCTTCAATAGGTGCTTGTAACCGTTACATAAAAGAGCACTTTTCACACATAGGGAAACTCTACCCTTGTGCTAAAGTCTCAGCCTGCAGGGATACCTCACCCTTATATAAACCTTGAAGGGATACCTTACCATTGTACAAACCTTGAAGGATACCTTACCCTCAATATAGAAGAACAGAAATATAGATAAAAAGAAACTCTCACTCAGAGTAAATAATATAAATTGAAGTGCTAAGAGGCTCTCAAAGAATATCTCAAAGTTTCAACAAAAAGAGCACAGAAAATAAGCATAAATTATAAATCACATTTTTCAAAGCAAGCGTAAATTAAACAGATAGCTGGGCTTCTTACAGATGAGACCCACGGTCTCTATTTATAGAGTCGGAAAGAAAATTAGTCGTTGTAAAAATTAATTCCATAATTATTATGAAAAAAATGTCCGTTACATACTATATCAGGATCTGTATTTACCGTGTTTATTCGAATAAGCCTTCTACTATTCGAATAACATGTTCTTTTAAAAATATTTCTAAAACTGGTTATTTGAATAACCTTCGTGTTATTCAAATAATGCTGCCACAAAGAATTTCTTTTAAATAGCTTTAAACACTAGTTATTCGAATAACAAAGGATCTATTTGAATAACATTGTCAAAAACACATTTCTGGGAAACAACTCTATTCGAATAACTTGATGAGTTATTCGAATAGCTAATATGAAATAAGCCATTCTGAAAACTCTTATTCGAATAACAGGAGTGTTATTCGAATAACACTTTAAAAAACAGAGGCACGCAGCAGCCAATTTTAAAACTTTATTCGAATAACCAATGAGTTATTCGAATAACTCAATTTATAAAATAGTTATAAAAGCTTGAAAACCATCCCAGAAAATTTATCAAAAATACCAAAATATTTTTAAGTTATTTTTAAGATCAAAATAGTTTTGGTATAAGTTTAAGAAAGCATTTTTGTTTTATCTTAATACACTAGGAGATATCTAAAGAGATCCTCGAACAAAGAGGCTCAAAGTCCTAAAGCTATTCGTATAAGATCTTAGACTTGGTCTTCCCATCATGTGTGTTATCATCAAGACAAATCTTCAAAGACATATCTTTAATCACATTCTCCTTGTGTTGAGCTTAATAGATATTTCTTGCTTTCTTGTTGCAATGCTCACTCTTGGTTCTTGGACTATCCTACAAAATATTGCTCACTTAAACAAGCATAGTTAGTCCAAATTCATAATTCAATATCTTCATATGCATGATTCATAAATGTATAACTTTAGTTAGTTTAACATGCATATAAAACTTTCATATACACATCCAAATAAAATATTTATCAATTATTAATGGATATGTTCTATATATATAGGGTGCAACAAAGAACATAAGCAAAGTATTCTTTTTGTCTTGTATTTGTCATCATCAGAACTTAACATATTAAACCATTTGGGGCAAAGTTATTTCCACATTTACCTAATAACCCTTGTTTAAATAATATTTTTCATAATAGTCCCTCCTAAAATAATATTTGCAAAATAGTCCTTCTTTAGAAAATAATTGCAATGTAGTCCCTCTAAAAATCAGTATTTCTACTATTTCTCAGAAAGTTGAAATTCTTTGATTTACTTAAGATATTACGGCTCAAATTTTCCTAACGTGCTTCAAAACCCATAGAGTGAGCCATACAATAGAAAACTTCAAGTATTGACATCTATTTTTATTTCATAACTTAATTATGTAATTATGTCAATTTGTTTTCTAAAAAGTATATTGCTTGCTATTAAATTCAAACCCTTCCAAAAAAATTTCCTTCTCAACTAAACTTTAAAGTCTATACCTAATAAAATAATTTTGGTTCTAAATTATGAGTAATGGCATGTTGGCCTAAATATACTTAGGGTTTCAAAATCCCTCATTTAGTTCTTTTTAACATTTAAATCCTTGCAAAACCCCTAATTTGTTTTTCTTATCATAAAATCATTTGTTTCTTGGATAAGTGATAAATTTAGAAATCTAAGTCTTTTTTGAATGGTGGAGGCCGTATGCCTCATGGCCCTTTGGGACCTTCATATATCACTTCCTTCATGTGAATCACATCTTACATTACACACAAATATTTTCATGCTTTCTAAATTACACATACAAGTATACTATCAAAGCTATAAGCATATAATCACACATGCAATCATATTTTTAAAACCGAAAGCTTAACAAACACAAATAAGAAATCATAGAAAATTATGTGAATAAATCCTTATAGATTTTTTCCCACAAACAACCCATCTCCTCACCACCAACACATAATTGATGAGGTTAATCTCCCTCTTACCTTAAGGAAGACAAGATCTTTAAGCTCCTCCTCTTTCTTGATTTCGTGTGAACCAAACAAAAATCCTAAAAATTATTAAACAAATACTAAAGTCATAAACAAGGCTTAAGAATAAAGAACTGTGGATCAATCATGGTCTAAAAAATTAAAAACTTAACTTAGAATCATAGAATCAAAAGTTTACCTTGAGAGTAGTAAGCTAAAGCGTTTAGAAGGAGGTTTAGCTTTAGAAAGTGGGAAGAGATAAAATTTTAGAAGAGTGGAAGGGGCATTTGGGTGCTATGGCCAAAACTCCAAAGGAGAAAAGAAGAGAAAAATGTTCTTGTGTTCTTGAGAGTTTTGAGGGAAAAGATGTAGACTTAGCTTTAGATGAGAGAAATGCAAATAGATAGCTAAAAGAAAGTGTGCAGCCGTGTGAGGTAGTGTAGGAAAAATAGAAGACTAATCATGATGGTAAAAATATCATATTGTGTTCACAAGCAAAAACACATGGCCTATGTCACTTGGTATCATCCAATGGTCACAAAAGACCATTCAAGAAGCCTTGAGAAGCCCACTTGGCTGTGTGGCTCTATAGACATAGCTAACTAAGTTTGTTTATAATTTAGTTCTAATTAGTCTTTAATTAAATAACAACTAACTAGATTAGGTTTTCTAGTTACTTAATTAACTATCTAGTTACATAGTTAACTAGTAAATTAGGTCATTGAGTATGTCATGCCTAGTCATAGCTTCTAGATAGTTTTAAGATATTTAGCTAGTAACTAGGTTCTAACTATTTAGTAACTAGATTAGTTTCATTTAGTTCCTAATTAAACAATTTAGGTAACTAAATTAGTTTATTTGGTTACTTAGTAACTAGTCAAACTTTTCAACATTGACTATTTCCTATTAGTTAGAAAAAGTCCAACCATCATTTTTGACTTTGTTCTATTGGTTTATTTTAAAATTAATTACAAAAATTATTTTTAATCTATTTTCTAACAGATAAAATATACCAGGTCCAATACTTGGTAACAGAAGCTACTATAAATAAAACAACAGATATTTTTTCGTGAAATATTTTTATTTCACAAATAAATTTTAAAATTTAAAAGATTTTATTTCGTGTCTCTCAGATTCGGGTTTAGTAAGATCCCCCGTCTCCGAATAAATCAAATAAGATTTTCCCCGATCCGAAAATTATTATTTTCCTGACCCAGAGCAAATTTCACATAACGATCAAAAACAGTCCAAAATAGTCAAATTAATTTTATAGCATACAGAAAACACAAAATAGTGTAATTTAGTCATTACAGTAAAATAGCCAAAATTTGGGATGTTAAATGTAGCATCTCCCCCCACATCGTTCCAGATCACCTTTACTAAGGAAATTTCTTTCCTTCTAAGTTGCTTCACTCTTTTGTCTTCAATCGTTATAGGAAACGTCTCATAGGTTAAGTTATCTTTTAATTGTACCATATCTGGAGCTATAATATGAGTGAGATCAGGAATATATTTTATTAACTGGGATACATGAAAGACATTATGGATGTTTGAAAGAAAAGGCAGTAAGGCTAGCTGATATGCTACCGGACCTATCCGACAAAGAATTTTATATGATCTGATAAATTTAGGAGTGAGCTTTCTAGATTTTATAACCCGTCTGACCCCAGTCGTGGGTGTAACTCTTAAAAATACATGTTCGCCTTCCTCAAACTCAAGTGGTCTCCTTCTCCTATCAGTATAACTTTTCTGTCTACTCTGAGTTGTCCTCATCTTTTCCTGAATTACTTTAACTTTATCTGTCGTCTGTTGCACAAGTTCAGGTCCTAAAGCAAGATTCTCCCCTTCTTAAAACTAACACAAAGGAGTTCGACATCGTTGCCCATACAATGCCTCATAGGGTGCCATCCCTATGCTTGAGTGATAACTATTGTTGTAGGTGAATTCTATCAAAGGTAAGAATTCATCCTAACTTCTAGTCTGCTCTAGAACCTAAGCTCGTAACAGATCTTCCAGTGATTGAATTGTCCTTTCTGACTGGCCATCTGTTTGCAGATGATATGCAGAACTTAAACGAAGTTTAGTCCCCATCGCTTCTTGCAGACTTTGCCAAAACCTCAACGTAAACCTCGGATCTCTATCAGAAATAATGCTAGAAGGTACACCGTGAAGTCTAACAATCTCACCAATGTATACTTGAGTCAACCTTTCCATGGAATATATTATATTAATAGGCAAGAAATGTCCTGACTTCGTAAGTCGATCAACCACTACCCAAATAGAGTCATAACTCTTTCGAGTCTTGGGCAATCCGATAACAAAATCCATAGCGATGGTATCCTATTTTCATTCAGGAATAGCTAAAGATTGCAACATTCTGGATGGTCTCTGATGCCAAACCTTTGCTTTCTGACACGTTAAACAAGATGATACATATTCTGCAACATCTCTCTTCATCCCTTGCCACAAATACAATCTCTTCAGGTCATGATACATCTTGGTCGCTCTAGGGTGCATATTCAACTTGCTTCTATGGGCTTCATCGAGAATTAATCTTCTAAGTTCTGAATTGCTTGGCACACAAATTCTATCTCCAAATCTTAAAATTCCATTAAGTCCTTTATTAAATGATGTCTCCACACCTTGCTTTACAAGCTCTCTCTCATTTTGTAAAAATTCATCACCTTTCTACTCCTCTCTAATTTCTTCCATCAGACTACTCGAAATGGTCATCATATTCAAACAAATCCTTCCCGACGTCAAATCCACTGACAATGGCATATCCCTGAATTGCTCTATCAATTTGTTCTCTTTAATCATCATAGCAGATACACTAAGTACTTTTCTGCTCAAAGCATCCGCTACGACATTCGCCTTTCCAAGGTGGTACTGAAGTTGAAAATCATAGTCCTTCAAAAATTCTAACCATCTTCGCTGCCTTATATTCAACTCCTTTTGATCGAACAGATACTTCAGACTTTTGTGGTCACTGTAAACATTGAAGGTTGCTCCATAAAGAAAACGTCTCTATATCTTCAACGCAAACACCATTGCCGCCAATTCCAAATCATGAGTAGGATAATTCTTCTCATGCACTTTTAACTGCCTTGAAGCATACGCCACAACATTTCTATTCTACATCAACACACAACCCAAACCCAAATATGAAGCATCATAATACACTTCAAACGGTTCATTGGGATCAGGCAGAATTAGCACCTGTGCGGTAGTCAAACGCCTCTTCAGTTCTTGGAAACTCTTCTCACATGCATTTGTCCATGTAAAAGTTTGATTCTTCCATGTGAGTTGAGTGAGAGGTCCTGCTATCTTTGAAAATCCTTCAATGAACCTTCGATAATATCCGTCCAACCCAACAAAACTACGAATTTCTGTCACTGTCTTTGGCCTTTCCCACTGTAGAACTGACTCTACCTTTGCTGGATCCACTATAATCCCATCCTTTGAGATCACATGCCCCAAAAATTAAACTTCATTCAACCAGAATTCACATTTGGACAGCTTCGCGTACAGCTTCTTTTCCTTCGAAATCTAAAAAACCACACTGAGATGTTCAGCATGTTCCTTCGGACTTTGAGAATAGATCAGAATGTCGTCAATAAAGACAACGATAAATCTATCTAAATAGGGATGAAATATTCTATTCATGTAATCCATGAATATTATAGGAGCATTCGTTACCCCAAAAGGCATTACTAGATACTCGTAGTGCCCATAACGCATCCGAAAAGTTGTATTAGGAACATCTTCATCTTCACGCAAATATAATGATAACCAGAATGCAAATCAATCTTGGAGAAAATAGAAGCTCCCTTCAATTGATCCATCAAATCGTCTATCCTCTGGAGTGGATACTTATTCTTGATCGTGATCTTATTCAACTGACGGTAATCTATGCACAACCGCGAAGTTCCATCTTTCTTCTTTACCAACAATACTAGAGCTCCCCATGGAGACACACTAGGTCTCATAAACTATTTCCCCAACAGTTCCTCCAATTGCTTCTTGAGCTCAACCAACTCTGTTGGTGACATCCAGTATGGTGCCATCGAAATAGGACCAGCACCTGGTACAAGATCAATAGAGAATTCTATCTCTCTATCCGGTGGTAGTCTAGGAATGTCATTAAGAAAAACCTATGGAAACTCGTTTACTATCGAAATAGCATTCACATTTTCTTCACTTTTGACTTCTAAGGAAGATAACAGCATGTATCCTCGAGCTCCTTCCCTTAGGCAAGCTTCAACTTGGTTCACCATTAAAAATCCAGAATCCTAAGGTTTAGGAAAAATTAAAGTCTTATTGGCACAATCTAATGGGATATGGTTAGAAGATAACCAATTCATTCCTAGGATTTTGTTTATTTTGGACAAAGGCAAACAAATCAAATCAATAGAAAAGATTCAATTTTTAACACAAACAGGACAGTTTAAACAAACTTTTGTAGTGACAACAGGCTTATCAGTAGGGGTAGAAAGAACTAAATCAAAAGGCAATAATGACACAGATAATCCTAAACGATCCACATAGTCATATGTAATAAAAGAATGCATCGCTCCAGAATTATACAGTACAGTTAAAGAATTACCTTCTATGGCACATTCCCCAGTAATTATATCCTCCCATTGTGAGGCTTCCTCCCCACTTATAGTGTACACTCGTCTTCTTGCCTGTGGCTTGGCAGCATGAACATTACTGACTGAGGGCTCCATTTTAGGCTGATCATAGTCCTTTGAAAAATGTCCCAGTTTTCCACATCAGAAGCAAATGATGCCTTTGATTGTACAGTCCTTTGTCAAATGGTCCTTCCCATATTTAAAGCATTTTGATGTGGACGCCATTGTCTGACCGAATTTGTTGTTGCTTGAACTTCCTCCATAAGATCTTTGTTGGAACTGACACCCTGTTAACCGTGAGTATGACTTTCGCTGGAATCGGCTATTGTTATTTCCTCCTCTTTGGAACCATGTTGGTCCAAAGTTACTATTTCTGGTGTTGCGAGACTGATCAATCTCCTCTATTCTATGACACTTGTCAACCAAAGCTGGGAACTGGTCAATCCCCAGAGACAACACTGAACGCTTCAAATCGTGCCTTAGACCATCTTCAAACTATCTGCACTTCCACTCCTCGTCAGGCTGAAGTTGGAAGTACCTCGAGCACTTAGACAGGCTCTCAAACTTTGCGGCATATTCTCCGACCATTATTCCTCCCTGACGCAGACTAAGAAATTCCATCTCCTTAGCATGCTTTACACTCACTGGAAAATACTTTTCCAGAAACTTGTTCTTGAAGAGTCCCCATGTAATCACTCTTCCTTCAGCTTCTAACAGTTGTTGTGTTCCAGTCCACCAGTCTTCTCCGTCTCCCACGAGCATGAAAGCAGCATAAGTCACCATCCTCTAGTCAGCACATCTCATTCCTTGAAAAATCTTCTCCAACTTTTTGATCTAAAGATTAGCCTTCTCAAGATCAAACTCTCCTTTAAACTGCGGAGGGTTATTACGATGAAGCACCGATAAATTCTGAGCTTTGGCATTCTCGACAAGTTGTTGGGCAGCTCTTTGATTTTGCAGCACGATGACATCCACCATCCTTTTTATAGCTTCTGTAGCTGCAACCATGCTCTCATTTTCGAGTCCAGAATCCATACTTGAACCTCTTCCACACACCATCGTACTCCTTCGAAGTTAGACTAAATAATACAAAATTAAGTCAAATAAAATCATTTTAAAATCATTTCAAACAATGTTGTCTCCTTGTGCAAACCAAACACAGAGAATCAAACAATACGAACAAGACAGGCCTACCTTCAAATCCAAAAGACTCAAACTTAGGCTCTGATACCAACTAATGTAACACCCCCTTCAGGGCATCACATTTACGAAAAAACAAGTTACCAAATTATACCAAGTTATAAAAATTACTAATATTATTTGTATTTTTTTTTCAAATATTTTTCTTTGCGGATAATTAAAACTAACAAATTAAATAAATTACAAAATATACCAAATTAAAATAATTTACATTACATACATACCAAGATCTAAAACTTTAAAACATCCAATTTTGTTCTCAAAATAACTATACAGATACTACAACCTAAATATAAACTAACCTAGTACCCACATCTAGTCAGTAGGGTACTCATCTGGATCCTCCTCTGGATCTTCCTCCAACTCCTCAGAAGACAATAACCCCTAATGGGTCACAGGGCTGCAGACTGGAGTCCGTGCAGAAGAAACAACTGAGTCCTCCATAGGAGTAGTACGGTGAGTACTCCACAAAAACTCCATAGGCATAGTAAAATGTAAATGCACAAAAGCATTAAAAGTAAACATAGGATCCCCATGGAAAGTCCTACTAACAGTCATAGATACTGCCCCAATATATACTACATAATCCTCATCAGCATCATAGCGCCAGGCGTTTGTACCACCTCTAAACAAAACCTTACATATCCCAGAAAACCCCTCGACGCCATAACAACTAACAAACCAACTAACCCAAATAAAAATGAGGTAAATCGTCCTCTTCTTCTTCTTCACCCTCTAAAATAATCATACAAATAAGCAAGATAACATAGCAAAGAGGTGAGATCCCTAACATTAATACCATCATGGCAGTAAAAAGACAATAAAACAACATATTATTCATACACAACATTTAACAGGTACATTCATAGCATCACATAACCATTGAATTGAATAGAAAATAATTAATACAACACATGCATAAATATATATCACAATAAAATGTTGACTGACTATGTACATGCACAATGAACCAATTTCCTACTTCATGAAGTTAAACTCATTTTCGGAGAGAATGATCCAGAAGATATGTCGGTATATCGGCCGTCTCAGACTAAGTGCTATAAATTCTCAAAGTGCACATCAGGCATTATACACAACATTCTACATCAAATCATGAAAAGAATAGTGTTTATTCAAGATCGTCGGAGCATTGCTCAGTTACCACAGCCCAGTGGAGCTACCTACTGTCCATTTATGGAATTCCTGTGCTCCTACACCTCCTAGTTCAACAAGTGAACAATACTATGCAATTCGCACCTGCACTTAGGTGTAATTCAACTCCTAGGCAACAATAGCCTTAACAGACACCGTCTGTTTGACAAATGCATGTCCAATGACTTAATACACATTATAGGCCACTATCGACCATAAACACCCAGTGACATATCCAGGTCCATTATATTGTCACTACAGCAAAACTTGTTGTTCCTCTTAATCGCACAGCATTCTTATCACATTTTTACAATCGCAGAAAACTTCTGTTACATTTTCAAATCATGTAACAGTTTTTCAACATTTTCTCAATCGCGTAAGGATTTTAAAACGTTTTCTCAATCGCGTAGCTAAAAATTATCATTTTTAAACCTCTTAAAAGTTTTTCTACGTATTTTCAATTACGTAAAACATTTTCTCAATTTTCTCAGCTCAAATTAAAACTTTTCTTATTTAATATCAAAATTAGACTTTATTTCCATTATTTCCCTATTAAATCACCTTTAAATACCATTTTTAACATTTTTCTAAAAATTTAATTTATTTAATTTTTAAATAAAATCCTTTTTCCATGTAATTTATTTATATCATCATAAATAAATTATTTTAAAGTCTCCAAATTACATTTTAATCCTAACTTCACTATATGGCCGAAAATCAATTTCTTAATTAGTAATAAAAATATATTCATTTCTATTTTTATTTTATCATTCCATAATTAGGTTTATTACCACTAATCCTCTAGATTACCATTTAATAAATTTTTTTTGAAATGGATATCCCCTTGAATGGCTTAGAGGCCGTGAGCCTTGCTTGGCCATTGGAGCCAAAATTTCTTTCCTCTCAAGCCTAAATCATAGCATACAACATGCTTAAACATAAAAAATCCTACTTTAACAAGTTCATGCATAATATCAAAGCAATAAATCACATAGGATAAATAATTACAATCACACAAACACATCAAATTTCGTGTCCCTCACCACCACAAATGGTTGATGAGGTTAATCTCATTCTATCAACTTTCTTCACCAAGTAATTCTTAAAAACCAAAGCAAACACAAAAAAATTAACATCCAATGTTAGAGCAAGACAACCATAGATCAAGTATGGTCTTGGAATTTCAAGAATCAATTAAGAAACCAAGTTTCAAGAATTTTACCTTGAAACCCTAGAATTTGAATCCAAAAATCAAGCTTGAAGATGATGGAATCAATGCTTGATCACAACTTCAAAGTTGCTTGGAATGATGTTTAGGACTAAGTGGTATGATTTGTTTGAATTAAAAGTGATTGGATATTGTATTTGTGTAGTGAGGCCGTGAGCTAGAGGAGAGAAAATGAGAGAAAGTGAGAGAAAATGTGTTAAGTGTTTGAGAGGAAAGATGGTAGCCTTTTGGAAATGTGATATTTTGTCTTCCAAGTCCCTATGGTCGTGAGACTAGATAGAGAGAGAAAGATATATTTTAATTTTGCTACAAGCTATCACAACCATTGATTAGATCAAAGGTGGATATCCTAAGCTTCTTCACTACGCTTGTCCTCACAACCATTGATTAGATCAATGGTGGATATGCAAAGCTTCCACACTAAGCTTGCTCTCACAACCATTGATTAGATCAAAGGTGGATATGCCAAGCTTCCCCTCCAAGCTTGTTTCCTATTGGTCAAGCATAAAGTTGTCATAGCCTACTTTCTTTGACCAAGCTAGATATTTCTAGATATTTTCAGAAACTATTACCCAATGGATAATAGCTAATGCTAGTTATTGTCCAATCGATAATAACATTACACAATGGATAATAGTTTTACCCAATGGATAATAAAAACTCAGATAAAGGAAATTTCTGTCAACTGTTCCCAGTTTCAGGTTTAGTAAGTTTCCCCGGCCCCGCATCAACAGTCCAAAACTTTTCGACCTCAAAATTTTTTTATTTTTTCGGGCCCACCCCAGGTCCACATAGTGCCCCAAATAATATTAAAAGAATAAAAAATTTAGAGAAATCCACAAAATTGACAAAAATTCAAAAAAATCATAAAAATTATAAAACTTATTTATATTCAGAAAAAATGAAACTCGGGGTGTTACAAACTTTGTCTTGAGGTTGTCCGCGGATCGTTCCTCAGAAGATATGGATTTTAACAAACCTAAGACTCTCATGCTAGAAAACGCCTTAAGAAAGTCTAAAGCCCATTCTTGGTGGGGTACGAGACATCTTAAAAAGTCCAGGGTAAAAGGAATAACCCACGAAACCTGTGCAAGCGTTTTGGTAGTGAGTTATAGGGTTAATACCCAATCCTCAATACTTGGTCATGACCATTTTAAGGTTAAGAAATAAAGTGACAGTACGGGTTACGATATCCGTGGTCCATCATAAGGTATCTATAACACCCTAATACTGATAACCAGTATACCATGCATATACATGGATAAGCAGTATCAGTTATGCTACTTCTAACTTAAACATCATATTAATCCATATCATTTAAACAAATAATAATGGAGAGCCTTGCGAAAACTAAAAGTTATATACAAACATCTTGCCTCAAAAGGGCTCATTGTATACATAAACTTTGTACATAACTAAGCAGAGTAAATAAATACAAGCTTTACTATTAAGCATAAAAACTACTACTCTAGTCTTCATACTTTTTCTTCTTTCCTTTGAAGAGCTTTCACCTAGATTTACATGGCAACAAACGGGGTAAGAAATCTCATTTTTCAGTATAAGTATACCAAAACTAGTGTTTAATCATTCACAATGAATAAACCAACTATTACATAAGAATATATACCTCATCTCTATGCAATATTGAAAATGTAATCTAAAACCTAACTCTAACTAAAACAAGCAATGATATCAAATAACTCACTATACAATCATTTGAAACCATCAAGCAAGGCAATTACCCATACAGCTGTCATTGAAGGCGAATGCAACACAAACACAACAAGAACACAAAATACAATCAAAACAAGTATTAAATAATGCAATGGTGAGATGATGTATGATTATGCACAAAGAAAAGTGTATGCTTGTGTGAGTGCAGTGTAGTGAAACTTGGTTATTCCCCAGGGTAGGGAGGGAATTTGCTACAATAACGTGCAACCTCCTATAACCTACTAAGTAGGGTGGGAGTCTAGTATCATAACACGTAACCTCCTATATCCTACCAAGTAGTATACCATAACTGAGTGGACAAGTCCACTAAAAATTGAGTGGATGCCTCCACTATCTCAACTCTAGGAATAGCAAGCATGTGAGTAGTGAGGCGCGTGTGTGAAAATGTGGAGTTATGCCTAGTTTTAACATAACCACCATATAACTCTATACTAAGTCTATCTTTGCATTACTAACTATACTTTTCTCTGTAATAGCATTACATGCACTACGACACTTAACCAATGCCAACTAGACTTGGTACACTTTCTATCCTTGCATTACTAACTCTACTTCACTCAATGAGAGCTTTCATGCACTAAAGCATTTTACTCTTGCCAATTAGGCACTATAGCACCCTACTATTGCCAAACAAACTTAATTTACTTGTATCTAGTATCCCACCTTCTCATCACTCTGTGGAAATAAGTTTGCCACAATGATTTAATATATTAAGTTTTGATGATGACTAATACAAGTCAAAAAGAATAATGCTTATGCTACATAGATGTACTTAATATATTATATTGGATCATGCATAATCAAGTACTTCATCTTGTTATATTTTATATAAGAATCATGCATATGAAGATATTGAATTATTAGTTTAGACTAACTATGTTTTAAGTGAGCAATACTTTGAAGGATAGCCCGAGCACCAAGAGTAAGCATTGTAACAAGAAAGTAAAAGGTTTCAATTATGCTCAACTCAAGAAGAATGTGAATGCCTATTTCATGAAGGTTTTGATAACAACAAAGCCGCATCAAAGACCAAGTCTAAAGGAAGCCTAAATGGTATAGTTTATATGATTTAGAGCCTTTATGAGAGAAGCTTTCTAGATATCTCAAATATGTTTTTAAATCTTTACAAATGGTTTTTACATTTTAAAATTCCCAACAAATAAGTTTTGAAAAGCTAGTCATGATGGTAGTTCAAAACTATGAAAAATAATAAAGTTTGAGTTTTGAAAAATTGACATTTAGTTACTATTTTAATCATAAATTTCAAATTACTTTGAGTTTTGTTCTGAAACTTATTTCATTTGAATATAGACTCCGAGATCTTTCCAATGAGTGGTCATTTGCTTTAAACAGATGAGAAATGAAGAAGTTATGGCCATTTAAAGTTAGATTTTGGAAACCAGAGTGGCTTATTTGAATAAGCACATATTTATTTGAATAAATCACACAAAAAATGTTCCAGAACGTGTTTTTTAAAGATTTATTCGAATAACCAAAGGGTTATTCGAATAACAAGTTCCAAAATCAAATTCCTCTTTACTATAAAAGGATTTATTCGAATAACAAATGTGTTATTTGAATAAACACACCCAGAATCACGTAACAACTATTTTCAGAGCCTTTAATATTGAAATAAGTGATACCCAATAGGTCTTTTTTTAAGAACTCTATAAATACACGTTTTTGGTTCATCTTTTTATATAGACCTAATAATTTGAAACCATTCTCTTATGCTTTGATTCATGATTCATATTTTATTATTTCTTGTGCTCTTTTTTGCCAAAATTTAAGATATCCCTAAAAAGCTTCATAGGGCTTCGAGTTGTATTATCTACTCTTCTAAGAGTTTCTTTTCTTTTATACTTTGATTCATTGTAAAGAGGGTGAGGTATACCTCAAAAAAATTGTAAGGGTGAGGTATCCCTGACTGTCGAGGCTCAAGCATGAGGGTGAGGTATCCCAATGTGTGAAGAGTGCTCTGGTTTGTAAATGTTTTAAGCACTTGTTCAAACTTGAAGGTTTAGTGGAAAATCTCAAGTGGTTTGCTTGAGGATTGGATGTACGCCACAAGTGGTTAGTGGCTGAACTAGGATAAATACTGTGTTTGCTTCTCTCAACTCCATATCCTTTACATTTGTGCTTTAATTATATATGCTTGAGTTGAATTTGATATCTAGTTTATTTTCTTGATTTATCCCATAACCCAAGTTGTATTTGAGTAATCTATAATAGTTGTATTTATGTTAAATTTATTCCACTACATGTGTTGATTGAAAATATCAAAATGTATAATTTCTCAAAGTTATTTTAAAAATTTGTAATCACCCAATTCACTTCCCCTCTTAGGTGATGGTTGTCATGGCTAACAAGTGGTATCAGAGCTTCGTGCTCTGTTGAGAGCTTAACCACTTAGAGTCAAAGATCCTTCTTTATTGGCAACTATTGAAAGCTTTTCAAAATGGAAGGTTTTGAAATTGATAAACCACCATTCTTTGATGGTGTGCATTTTGTTTATTGGAAAGCTAGAATAGAGTTTTATATGCAATCTATTGATTTGGATTTATGGGATATTATGCTTAATGGATTTACTTTTAAATCAAAACAAACTTGGAATAGTTATCACAAGAAATGTTTTTCCTTGAACATTAGAGCAATGCAAATGTTGAGAAGTAGTTTGAATGATGATGCTTATGCTAAAATTAAAAATTACTCTAGTGGAAAAGAAATTTTGGACACCCTTGATGCTCTTTATATTGCTAACAATGATTTTTTGTATAAAGTTGTATATAGAAAGCAAGAAGAGCAAAATGTTGGTATATGCCCTAGAGGCCGATATATTTTGACAGTACTTATATATATTGTATTATGCTATTCTTTAATATATAAGGCGTTTCTTTTATTGTGTTATTTATGATAAACATAATAAAGTCCTTAGAATAGTAAGTTTGATGTCATAGGATATCAAGTGGTTGACTTGATCGTGAGATCCTATTGGATAAAATTAGAACACTATTCTTAAATATTCCTAGTCAAGTATTATGGTTAATTAGGACAACAATAATGCATTGAGACTAGTATGTGCGTAGACTGATGGCCACATCTTATGGGTCATGGATATGAGATATCAAGCCTTCACATAGGTACATGTTAGAGTAATGATGTACTGGACTAACCTGCCATGAGAACGCTACATGGATCATTACATGAGTGTCATAAGCGATTCTCATAGTGACAATGGTGTCTGTAGTCCTATGACCTGAAATCACAACAATTCCTACATGAGGAGTTATGTGTTTGAATGCCATCAAACATCATCTGTAACAAGGTGATTATAAAGTTAGTTATTGGACATACCGCAAATCATGCTGAGGGATGTGAGTGACCTAGATGGGATTTGTCACTCCAACATAACAGGAGCGATATCTTTGGGCCCTCTGATTGAATGAGACTGCGAAATGCGTGGCCATGCTCAAATGAGTCAATATAAGATATTGATTTCATTTGTTATTACAAAGTCTACTTGAGTATCAGGAAATGAAGGATTGAACTATACTAGGGTGATGCATTCCATGCCATGTGTTTAATCTAGATATCTTGACAAATGGACTAAACAACACGAAAACATTAGTCACAAAAAGATCATGTCCAATCACTGACATTCTCATTACTTAGGTAGCAGCGATGTGTTGCTAGATACCGCTCACTGCTTGTAATATTAAAATGAGATTTTAATATTACTGCCAACATTGTGAGAACCTGCAGGGTCACATAAATAGAGCAGACTAAATTGGAGCAATATATCCAAGTTGAACTCAGATTCAAATATAGACCGGACTCATAACAGATGAGTCTAGGGTTACATAGCTTACCCTGCTGCTGCTCACACTCACTTAAGGCAGTCACTATTATAAATAGTACTACTAAAGGGGCTGCTGAGGTACGAATTATAAACCCTAGCCGCACTTGACAGAAATAGTGAGTGAGTGAGTGACAGGTTCTTCTCTTCGTAGCCAACACTGTGTGAAAGATGTGGGACTCTTATTTGTGGACGCTGGACGTTCGTGAGTCTATTCATGTGAATATCGCAGAGACATCGTCGTTGTTACGGTGTTGTGATTCACGTCACTTCCTTTTGATCACGCTTCAAGAGGTAAACAATTTTAAAAAAACTTGAATTATGGCTTTTTCACATGGATCCTTAGTGGGAATTCTATTTTCTACTGCGTGATGTATCCATGACTCTTAACACAAAAGTCATTAAAGGAGGCTTGTCATGGAAAACATCCTCAAAGAGATGTTCAAACTATTAAAGGGAGTCAAATGCCTCTTGGTAATAATGATGCTTAATTTGAAAAATAGGCAAAGTAAAACAAAATTGATGAGGAAGAAGGTAATTCCCTTAACGAGCTAAGTATGCTAGAAATTGAGACTACTTCCTATATGGCTAAAAAGGACTTCGAGACAAATAATACTAAACTAGATTATAGTCTTTCCTATTATGAGCTACAATGTACATATGATGAATTGTATTATGGTTTGTTGTTTTTAGAAAAGAAAAACTTATTTTGTTTGGAAAACATTTCCTCTATTGAAAATGAAATTGAGACTTTGAAAAATGAATATGCTTTTCTTGATGAGGATATGTCTTTGAAATGTGAAACTTCAACTTCTTGTGAAAAGTTCATTGATTTAGAAAATCAAGTTAGGGACTTAACCTTCCAATTTGCCAAAGCTAATGATTCTAAACCTTTTTCTCGTTACTGTTGTTGTAGAGCACGTTCGAGGTATAAAAATAGAGAATGTTTTCTCTATCATATCTTTATCAAAAATATTTTCTCCATGTAATTTTGATTGAGAAATAATTCTAAAGATTAATTGGATCTTTATCAATATTACCATTTTTGGTAGTCATATCTATCTATCAAGCTATTCCAAAGATTGATAGGATCTTTTAGGGTAATATATTCATATTTCAATCCTTCATTTAGAAGGCAACAAGGAAAAACCATCACTTTCTTGATTTGATTGTATTTCTAAGACACATATACAGTCAATATACAGATTTCAATCTTGATTTAAATATCTAGTTCTCCAGGAACTATATTACAATTTCTCACATAAATATTGGCTAAAGAAAATCATTGATTTTTGTGCAATCCTATAGGGGTACTTGATTTAATTTCCTTCATGGTGTCAAAATCAATGAACCACATATTATATGTAGTTTCTTCCATTATTTATCAAAAGCATCAAATTTAATGTAAGACAAAACACGTTACTTTAAGAATATTTGACAATGAATAATTATGAATGAAATATAATAGATATTTCATATTTCATCACTTACCATTAGCAAAAGCGATGCCACCGCCTACTTCGGCAACCCTCCACCTCTTCGTCCACCATCACCTAGCGATATTAAACACCATGGCCATGGAAATGAATTTCGAGAGCGTTATGAAATCCGATCTTAAGTCATTCCTCTTGTTGAAGGTATTCTTTTAATTCATTTGTTCTTTTTCTTTGATTTTCTATGCCTTTCTTTCGTCTTATCTTTTTTGTTGGCACATGGTTTGTTTTTCTTCTTTTAAAATTTGAAATCTTAATTTTAGGGCTAGAAATAAGTCAAGTTAAGCTAAGTGAGACCTAGCTCAGGCTTGGCTCAATAAGAAATTGATCTTATTTTGTTGGCTCATGCTCGGCTCACTTGAAGCTCTTCAGCTACTTAAGCTCAATGACCTAATATCATGCTCTATATTAAGCAGTGAATCCAAGACATGAGGTAAGGAGCTCCCATTAAAGGAAATTTAGTTTGGAAGCTGAGTTTTTAATTCTCTATGGTTTGGCTTTATAAGATCTCACCTTTTTATAGTTGCTTTACCTTCTCAATGGAGGGTAGCAGAGGTGGAAATATAGCTAAGTGTGTGGTGGGAATGAGATTCTAGAACCTTCCTAACCTAACTTCTGAAATATCTAGATATTTGCCATGCCTATAAAACATTTCTAGGAAATATATAGGATTTATAGAAGTAGTTTTCCTTAAAGGATGATCGTATAAGATGGAGATATAGCTAAGTGTGTGGTGGAGATAAGATTCTAATATTTTCCTCTCCTGTCTTCGAAAATATCTAAATATTTACAATGCTTATAAAATATCTCTAGGAAATTTCTATCACATTTACAAGCACTTTTCTAGAGGTTAGCCTAAGTGTTCTACTCAATTATCTATACAAAGTTTTGAACCCTCATGGTTTGAGAAGCACATATACTTCAACATGGCTGTCGTACCAGTGTAGGATATATATACTTGTATCGTGTCCTTAGATACTATCATATATTGTTAGCCTATGTAAATAAAAGTGAAATATCATAAAAATAAAATGAATACTAGTCTTTTATTATGTCTCGGAGGATACATGTGCTCTTCCTCAACAATATGTGGCTTAACTATTGCTTGTGCTAATTACACTTTTTAGGTTCAATAAATTAGGCTCGAATGTGTAACTCGATAATTTTTTTTCAT
Source organism: Ormosia semicastrata (assembly GCA_029884595.1). Classification (NCBI taxonomy): domain Eukaryota; kingdom Viridiplantae; phylum Streptophyta; class Magnoliopsida; order Fabales; family Fabaceae; genus Ormosia; species Ormosia semicastrata. Next base: position 33,815,668 of record JAQQTO010000044.1, on the reverse strand, counting down.
ATATTTAGTTAAAAAATAATATAATAAAAAAATAAATTTAAATGCTAATATATATCAAATTAAAACATCATTATTTTATCTAGTGAAAAGAGTTTTTATTGTGAGAAGTAAGAGGAGTGAATTTTGACCATTGGATATTCCAATAATAATCAAGATGTGAAAAGTCAAGATTAGAAGATAAATGCATATGACATTTTTAAGTGGTCATATAATCCCTAACTAACTTTTAATATTAACCATTCATGTATAGTTTAATGGTAAAGATTTACTCGTCTCACCCTCTCATATTAGAAACTCCTCTCACTGGATATGTCATATATGGTCAAGATTCACTCCTCTTACCTCTCACAACAAATACTCCTCTCACTATGTGTGTGTGTGTGTGTGTGTTGAGCTGGGAGCTTACGAGGCAAACTAATGAAAAGCAAAAAATAAAAAAGTTAAGAGGTTATGATATATAGACCTATCAAAATTGGTCGAGCCCCAATAGCTCAACAAAATATGTGTGTTGGATTAGCAAAATTTATGCCCAAACTTATTTTAGCATGATTTGGCCCAACCCGATCTAGTCTAACCCAAAATTAGTCCTGCTCGCTTCAGACTAGGCTGACCCATTAGCCCAAAAATTGATTTATTTTTAAATCTAACATACTATCACCTAAGAGCATACCACCATTTTTTATTTGAAAAATTAAAGCTTAATTGACAATGGACTAGCTCTCTAATTTATTTGCCATTAGCCTAAAACTAAATTGCCTAGAATTCCTAATTTTCATTGATTCAATCTTTTAAACAATTAAATTTGTTGTTTTTTATTTTAATTTTGAAAAAAAATTGTTAGGCTAATAAGCTAGCCCGCCCAACCCGCAGCCTATAAAAGGTTGGGCCTAACTAAGCCTAGCCCAAAAATGACCCGCCCAAAGTCGCCCAACCCGTTTGGATTAGACTAGCCCATTTTGACAACCTCTAATAATATAAATAATATAAGGCCTTAAAAACATTTTTCTTTTGAAAATTAGTGATAAATTGTAAGACTTGTAGACATAAATTATTACCTTTTGCATAACATGAAAATATTTTTGTATTGATATAATTTATTTTATAATATATATTGAAAAATATTCCTAAGTTTTTGTTTCCTACTTATAAAATTTTATGATTTATCTATTGCATAACATCCAATTTTGTTCATTTTGTCTAAATATTGGGTCGACCAGATCTCGATTTGATTATTTATCGGGCCATGACCAAGTAGCATCTAAGTCTAAAGAAATGACTGAATAAACATATCAGGTCAAGTTCGGGCCCAGTTCCAACCCGCCCCATGTACACTCCTAATTCTATTGCAGAGTTGCAATGATAAATATACCCTTTAAATATTACAACTAAGTTGTGTTCTTTTAAAATACGAAATACTTTTCCATATAATATGTTTTTTGGCTCAAATATGTTTTTGGTCCCTGAGAATATATCACTTTTCAATTTAAGTCCCTATTAATTTCTTTTTAGGTTTTGATCCAAGTTTTTCAAATATTTTTTGTTCTAGTTCTCGCCATTAATGAGCCTCCATTAAGTGCTTACGTGGCAAACAGAGGTCCCATTCAATAATGCTATGTGTCAGTGGCTCTGTTTGCCACATAAACACTTAACAGAGACTCATTAATGACAGAAACTAAAATAAAATATTTGAAAAACTTGGACTAAAACACAAATTAATTGGGACTTGTTGATACCTAATTTTGTCCATTTTCTTTTTATTTTTGTTTTTGATTTATTTATTTAATTTAATTTCTTTAATAAAAAAAGGAGAAAAGAAAATAAAAAATAAAAAAGCTTTGTATGGGTCAACCCATAACTCAATTCTCTTCTCAACCCATAACTCAACTTCCTTCTTCTTGCTGATGCAACCCTAGCCTCCACAAACAGCTTCATTAAATTGGATTAAAAGCTTCAGACAGTTTTCTTTTTCATTTGCCTTCCAATCATCAAGTTCAGACGGTTTTGATCCTTTTACCTTCCAATCATCAAGTTCTGATGATTTTCTTCTCTATTTGCCTTCTATTCAGAAACGAAAGGTTTAGCTGATTGAATCCTATAAATATCAAGTAGAAAAATCAATCGAAAAAAAAACAAGAGACTTAATCAATCAGAATTTCCTCACTCACTCAATTATCTTCCTACAAAAAAAAAGTCTCACGTATCCTCCACTGTTGTCTTCAACTGCACTATTGTCATCTCCAATTTCCTTCAACCACCGAAAAAACCCTCTGCCATACCCAGATTTCCACCATTTTCACCAAAAAAAAAAATCTCTTCAACTTCCTAAAACAGCCACCATCATCCCTTCATCAAACCAACCTCACTTGTAGCCACCACCCATCTTCAACTTCTCACCATCATTAACCTTCCAACCTTCACCACACTTAACCAAAACGCCACCCAACCAGAGTTCCACCACAACCTCCGCACGGCACCACCAGAGCCTACCCCGCCGCCGTGAACCTGTGAGCAGCGCCGCACACCACCTTTCACGAGCAAGCCAGTACCACGACCTTGCTGCCCCTCGCAACCAGATCCGCGAGCCGTCGAACCAAATCTGCCACTGCTCTGTAGCAGTCGTCAGCGCCGTCGAGTCCCCTACTCTGTCCGAACCGGCGTGCTACCCTCGTATGCACCACCAACTTCGCCACAGCCGTGTCATCCCGTCGATCCGCCACCATGTGCAATGCAAGGACCCGAACTCATCGCGCACCAGACCCATTCTTCCGCGAGCCACCTCACGACGCGCGATCTTCCCCGAACTGTCATCGCCCAGCCGCTGGTCACTACACCTGCCATAGCTGATTTGGTTGGCACTCAAACCCTCCTCTTCTCTCCTCTGTTACTTGTTTTGCTGAGTTCTCTTATTTTGAACGTGAACCATTCTTTTATTTCCTCTTTTATCTGCTTCCTTTTTTTAAAGTTAATTTTAAGTTTTTTTCTTTTTATTGTTTTGAGTTTATTTTAAGATTAGTTATTAACTCTGGCCAAATTTTCTAAATGTTATCAAATAGGTTAATGGGCTAAAAATAAAAATAAAACAAAAATATAAAGACATAAAATTAAAAAATAAAAATACATAAAAAAGGAGAAATAAAAAATAAGAAAAGATGAAGAAAGTGGTTTGGTTTATGATTTATCTTTATTTTTTTTATATTAATTATGTTGTTTGTTATTATGAGGTTAATATGTGACTTTAATTTAATTATTGTAAATTAAACAATTTAAAACTGGCCGATGAACGAAAAATTGGGAGAGGATCGAAGCGCCGATCAAATACACTCTTTCCGATAATCTTGAGGCTTTATATTGGATTTTGCTAGGAGCGCTGGTGAGGTCTAGTCCTCATACTAAATTAAATAATTTCGTAAATTAAATTACATTTTTTTAAAAAAAATCAAAATAAAAATCATTTTGTAAAATAAAAATTCTCAAATAAAAGTGAACAATTTCATACAGTTTCAACATCATGATTATGGTGAATTAAAGTTTTATTTTTCATGAAGACAATTTTTTTTTTTGGAAATTACTACAAAAGTTTCATTGTGCCTAAAAATATTTTTCTTGATTATGAATGAGATTTTATTTGGCCATTTATTTTAAAAATTACTTCTCTTCAAAAAAAATAAATTTTGATTCACCACTTTTATACAATATGTTGTAGACTTAGAATTTGTTTCAAAATAATGGCTATTTAGCCACCCATTTCTGGTCTTAGTCATTTATCATATTTGATAACATGCTTAGCAAAATGAGACATGTAAAAAAAACAAATCTTTTTTTAATAATAAAAGACCAATTTAATTAATAACATCAGATTAAATAGGTAACCGTTCTTAGGACGGACGGTGTAGGGTGCTAACACCTTCCCTACCTGTAATCAACCCCCGAATCATGAACTCTAAAATGCAGACCATCTTTTAGGTGTCCAATTGCACTATTCTATTTAATGGATAAAGTGATTGGTGGCGACTCCCAACACCTTGAGGTCTTTTCCTCCTTCTTTTTATTTTCGCAGCGTCCTTAAGGACGGTTGCGACAATTGGCGACTCCACTGGGGACTTAGAGGGTTAAACCTTATTTTAATCTTATAGGATTTGCTCTTTAATTATGTTGGTCCATTTTTGTTTTATTTGTTTATTTGTTATTTGTTTCATATTGTTGTACATTTTATTTGCATTATATGTATTATATTTCTACTTTGTAAATAAATTTACTTGCATGTTCTCTCATGTACACTTGCACACACAAGCTCTATACCCGAGCTCAGTGCCTTGTAGGCTTATATAGAGGGTAAAGTAGTGTTGCTTTGAGAGACCTTTGGTTTCCGATTAGGCACATGAAAACCCCTCACTTAAATTGAACTCTTTCTGCTTGTAACCTATTATGGGTGAGGATGGAGGACTCTTGCTAGCCAAAGTGTTGGTGACAGCAAGGGGCAATTTGGGGACCTTTTGTCTGATAAGGGTCTAGAACTAAAGCTATCACTTGTTGATATAACCTTAGAGCTACCATCGTTCATAGAACCCATCCTGCTGGACGGGTACCAAGATTAGGTACCCTTTTTCCTCTAACACATGAGAAATTTCTGTTTGTCTTTTTTTTTTGTAGTTGCTAACTCCCTTTTTGTTGTTTTCTTTTACCTTGCATTTGTATGTGTGATTCAATACTATGAAGATATCAATAAACTTTGAGCATGAATAAGGGAAAGATGACTCTAATGTCTGAGGTGGTAGAGAGTATTTGGGCTATCAGTGAAGAGTCTATAAGAATTCAAGTCAAGGAAGGAAATAGTTTGCATCACGGGGATGCTCCTTTACCTCCCCTAATGGGGAGCCATGACTTTGAGCAAAATGACCTAAGGAGGCTCCGTAATGTGTGGTGGAGTATGGGAAGACAAGAAGAGTTCAAAGACAAGTATGGAGATATTGCAGCTCTCATGTTCATCACCCTTGACCTCCAAATGTTGGAAGCTATGCTCTATTTTTGGGACCCCTCATATCGGTGTTATACTTTCCAACAATTTGACTTGGTGCCAACGATTGAGGAGTACACTAGGCTTCTTAATTGAGACGACGTGCCTAAGGACAAAGTATACTCATATGACCCCAAGAAGACGCCAAGAAGGATGCTGTCCAAATTGATAGGGATTCATGCCAATGAATTGGACAAGTACATGAAGGATAGAGGACGAAGTCTAGATTCAGAGTTCTTGCTTAGGATGGTTGAAGCTCAAGTTGATCAAACTTTTGGTTTGGTAGCACTAGCCCTCGCTATTTATGGGTTAGTAATTTTCCCGAGATTAAAAAATCAAATAGATGGACATGTGATCAATTTATTCGAGCAGATCGAGCATGGGGTACACCCAGCCCCACCAATTTTAGCTGAGACCCTGAATTATTGTCGAGTCCATCAGAAAGGAAGATTTTGGGGATGTGCACCATTACTTGCAGTATGGATGCTTAGTCATATGCTAACCTTGAAGTGCTTTAACCATCCAGAAGTTGATCTAAAACAGTGTGTCATACCTAAGCACCCACTCTCTCTATATGGTCGTGACAATTGGCCTCCCCAAACTCCGATAATGAGACAATGGATTAGTTTTTCATGGAAATGAAAGAAGTAGTCTGGAGGGGCTAAGTGGTTTCCTCTCACTTATACCGTATATAGATGTGGAAGCAAACCTTGGGTTCCACTTATTGGCCCATGGGGAATGGTGGGCTATGCTCCAGCTATGGTTCGAAGACAAATGGCATCCCTGCAATTCATTCCTATGACTCATGGGCTGTCCAAATTTGAATTCTCGTATGGCGATGAAGGAACCATTCATAAAATAAAAGTAGTCATTGGAGATTGGAAGGACATAAGAAGTGTGAAGCCTGGTCTCCCATCATCTGAAACGACACCAGAATACTTAATTTGGCAGGCTAGTAGGAAGAAGGGGTTTCTTGCTCCTAAGGTACAGGGTCCAGAGCCACCAATGCACTAATTTAATAAACCTATTGACTACTATGCTGAAGTAGAGGGGCGGTATGAAATCGTTTATCGGCAGTGGGCCACTGAGAGAAGGTCCTTAAAAGATCAACTTAACACTGCAAGAAGAAAAATCCAAAGTCAAGAAAAGAAGCCAGCCTCTAAAGAGATTGAAATAGAGAGGTTAAGGAAAACATGTCAAGCCCTCGAAACAATCATTCAAGGGAAAGATGGTCAACTTCAAGAATTCAAGAATGAAGTTAAAATCTTGAATCAACATTTGGAAAAACATGTTGAATGGTCTACTTTCTTGGAAAGTAAGAAAAATCAGTTGGAGGATGATGTTCTTTTCTTGACTAATGAAAAAGATTTCTACCTTAATGCAAGCTAAGAAATGGAGCGGAAAGCCAAAATGGTAATTGACAATATGAGGGAAATCTCCAACCATTCAAGAAAAAGGGCAAGAGAAATCATCAAAGTGGAAGCCAAGCTAGCACCAGGAGAAAACCAAGATATTCTGACTCGGGTTAGGAAAAACCTCGACTTCCTAGGGAAATTTCACTGAAAAGAACCACCGAAATTAGTTGCTTGTTTTAGGAGTGCTGATGTAATAATCAATATGTAAAGGCTAACTCTCTGTGACCATAAAGTTCTTATCTTTAAATGAACGAGGTTTATTGATATCGCTTACTGCTTTGGATCATGTCTCTATATGGATAATTTTACTTTTGTTTGTATTTTCTTTTTCTTTTTCATATTTTCTAATAAAAAATAATGAATACAAAAAGGAAAACTGTCTCTACGACACCCATATAAGACTCATTCTCAATCAAAAGTCATAGATGAACTGGGTCAGTCACAAGAAGAGTTGAGAAGTGAAGTAAGCCAGCTAAAGGAACAAATAGCCAAGATCTTAGAAATTTTGGAAAGAACGAAGAACACAGAAGGGACTCCTTCAAAGGCAAATGATGATCCTTCAGCCATGCCTGCTCAACCGCCTGGCTTTACACCAATTCCTTGGCAATATCCTAGTGTCACCTCTCAAGGGGCCATGATGCCACTCACCATCTACCCAAATAATCTTGAAACACAACCATCTTCATTCCCACCATATAGCCTTCCACCTAGTTATGTGCCACCATTACCCACCAATACCTTTGAGGGCAATGCACCGGCAGTCACAACAACTCCAAACACTACCCAAGGATCTCAGCCAAATACCAGTGAGATTCCTCAGTACCTTGTTTCCATTCCACCTTATGGCCTTCCCCCTAGTTTTATGCTGTCATAAATTACTAACCCTCCTGAGAGCGGCTCATCATTAGTAATACCTACTTCAGGGCCATAAAGCTCGACTCCGGCCCAACCTCCTTTGCCACAGTTTTTCCCTTATAAGATCATTAGTACTTCTCCGCTGAACCCTTCAACTAAAGGCTTTCAATCTAAGGAGAAAATAGAAGTTCTTGAAGAAAGACTGCAAGCCATAGAAGGAGCAAGTAGCTATGGTCTTCTGGATGCCTCAGAGCTCTGTCTTGTCCCGAATGTGGTGATTCCCCCAAAATTTAAGGTCCCAAATTTCAAAAAATATAAGGGAACCACTTACCTAAAGAACCATCTGACTATGTACATCCGCAAGATGGCATCCCATGCTCATGATGACAAGTTATTGATCCATTTCTTCCAGGACGGCTTAGCTGGGGTAGCATCTAATTGGTATACATACTTGGAACGTGCCCATGTACGATGTTTCAAGGACTTAGCTGATGCTTTCTTGAAACAATATAAATACAATATCGATATGGCACCAGATAGGCTACAGTTACAGAATATGACTAAGAAAGAAGCTGAAACCTTTAAAGAATATGCTCAGCAGTGGAGAGAAATAGCTGCTCAGGTTGAACCCCCACTGACAGAAAGAGAAATGGTGACCACATTCATTGACACCCTCCAATCACCCTTTTATGACAAGATGATAGGAAGTGTATCGTCGAATTTCTTAGACATGGTCATCATTGGGGAAAGAGTTGAGAGAGGAATGAGAAGTAGGAAGATCGCTGAAAGTTCAACAGGGACATTTAGTGTTAAAAGGCCCCCAACAGGGAAGAAAAAAGAAGGAGAAGCCCATGCTGTGACTTTCGATCAGAGGAGTTTTGCCTAAGGGAGACATAATCAAACACCTATTAACCCTCAACCATCCTTCCAACCTCCTTACATGCCTTACTACCCATACATTGCTAATGCCTCTCAAGCTCCATACACTCAACCTTATCACCCAATGATCCCTTATCGTGCATCATCTCCTTGTTGGGAATTGTGGATACATCACGCAGCGAAAAAATAGGATTCCCATTGAGGATCCATGCAAAAAGCCATAATATGAGTTTTTAAATTATTTACCTCTTGAAGCGTGATCAAAAGGAAGGACGTGAATCACTAACACCGTAATAGAAATGATGTCTCTGCAGTATCTACACGAACAGATTCACGAATGTCCAACGTCCACAAAGAGGAGCCTCACATCTCTCACACAGTGCTAGCTGCGAAGAGAAGAGAAGAGAAGAGAAGAAACCTGTCACTCTCTCACTCACTTTTCTGTAGGTGCGGCTAGGGTTCTGAAATTGTATATATTAGCAGCCCCTTAGTAGTACTATTTATAATAGTGACTGCCTTAAGTGAGTGTGAGCAGCAGCAAGGTAAGCTATGCAACCCAGACTCATCTGTTATGAGTCTAGCCCATATTTGAATCTGAGTCCAACTTGGATCCATTGCTCCAATTTTTGTCTGCTCTATGTGTGTGATCCTGTAGGTTCTTATTACGTTGGCAGTAATATTAAAATCTCATTTTTAATATTACAAGTAGTGAGTGGTATCTAGCAACACATCGCTGCTACCCAAGTAATAAGAATGTCAGTGATTTGACATAACCTTTCCTTGACCAATGTTTCCGTGTCATTTAGTCCCTTTGTCAAGATATCTAGATTGAACACAAGGCATGGAATGCGTCACCCTTCTATAGTCTAATCATTCGTTTCCTGATACTCGAGTAGACTTTGTAACAACAAATGAAATTAATATCTCATATTGATTCATTTGAGTATGGCCATGCATTTCGCAGTCTCACTCAATCAGGGGGCTCGAAGATATCGCTCCTATTATGTAGGAGTGATAAATCCCATCTAGGTCACTCACATCCCTCTACATGATTTGCGGTATGTCTAATAACCAACTTTATAATCACCTTGTTACAGATGACGTTTGATGGTATTAAAACACACAACTCCTAATGTAGGAACTGTAGTGATTTCAGGTCAAAGGACCACAGATACCATTATCACTATGAGAATCGCTTATGACACTCACGTAACGATCCATGTAGTGTTCTCCTGGTGGGTGATGAGCGATGTTGTACTCACCTCAAAATATACTAGGATTTAAATAGAATATAACATAGTGCATAACCTAGGTCATCTCCCAAGGATCAATTCAGATTTCTCAATTATATTAGAAGTTGTCAATAAGTAGGGGGTTTTGTTCATCAAGTAACAGAGTGCAAATTCAACAGTAATTAGGAATAAATTCAAAACTGGAAACACCAATCCAAGGTCTTCAATTCAAGTGGCAGAGTTAATCATAGTTCAAAGAGAGTAGAATTCTTTATGCAATTACCTTTGTTAATTCGAATTCAACTAGATAATCACCTAGAATTTGATCAACTAAAACAGAATCACAATCGCAATTCTTGATTAAGATTGAATTAAACACAATTTTGAATTAATATAGATTACCAATCAATGATCTATTCTCCATTAAATTCAGATTAATCAATCTAAATCTATCTTCAATTTCAAAAACATAATCATAAATCAATCGAAGAAGGAGAAGAGGGAAGAACACAATCAGAAATCACAAACAAACAAAAGAACTCAAAGCTCTAACCACAATCATTGAATTCTTTGGATTGAATGGATTTTTAGCCTTCCATGGCCATCACCATTGAAAAGATACAGAACCTTTAGAGAAGAGACAAAATGAAAATAAGGAAAACGAAAAGAGAGAAAATGTTTCTTGATTCAAATTGTAAAACTCAAAAATAAGGATTCAAAAAGAGGTACTTTTCGTATTCTACCTTAACCTATTTGTAACTAAAAATTCTTCTATAATTCCTAATCTACCCATGGCCTAAACTATAGCTCTTTGAATAAGCTTTTCAGAGACATATAATTTGCCTTATTTGGGCTTAAATTGAGAGAGTTAAGTCCAAATCAATGAGGGAAGGTCCAAGCTTTATGACAGCAACAATATCCTAACTTTGAGGCTCAATTTCACCCTGAATCCAGCTGAATTAGAAACACTGTATTAGATGCAAAATTGTGTATCTTCGTCTCAACTTTCAGGGGACACCAAGATCATCCAATGTGACATTTGTAGCCTAAGATATGGCCTATACAAGATAGAAAGGTCAAAATGAGTTAAATTTTGAAAATTAATGAAGTTTTTACAACTAAGCTCAATGAGGCCCAATCATCTAAAACTCACCCACAAAGATAATATTGGATACAATTATCATCAATTAGGCCAAATATAAAGCAATAATGAATGCCTCAAAATAATTGATCAGTGGGTCAGTCTAATATATCATTACTCTAATATGTACCCATGTGAAGACTTGATATCTCATATCTATGACCCGTGAGATGTGGTCATCAGTCTATGCACATACTAGTCTCAATGTATTATTGTTGTCCTAATTAACAATAATACTTGACTAGGGACATTTAAGAATAGTGTTATAACCAAAAGGATCTCACGATCAAGTCATCTACTCGATAACCTATGGCATCAAACTTATTATTCTAAGGACTTTATTATGTCTATAAAAAAAGAACACAATAAATGAAATGCCTCATATATTAAAATAAGCATAATAGAATTATGTAAATATAGACAAATGTATCAGCCTCTAGGGCATACACCAACAATCTCCCACTTGCACTAGAGCCAATCAGGCATATGTCTAATGCCTAAAGACCTAGTGTGACCCTCATGCTTCTACTGTGCAAGAGGCTTCATCAGTGGATCAACAATGTTATCATCTGTTGGTATTCTGCATATCTTCACATCTCTTCTATCGATGATCTCTCGAATGAGATGGAAGCACCTAAGTATATGTTTGGATCACTGGTGAGATCTAGGCTCCTTAGCTTGTGCAATGGCTCTATTATTATCACAATAAAGGTCCACTGGATCCACAATGCTAGGAATAGCGCCAAGTTCAGTAATGAACTTCCTGATCCAAACAGCCTCCTTTGCTGCATTAGAGGTAGCAATATACTCAGCCTCTGTGGTAGAATCAGTGACTGTCTCCTGCTTTGAACTATTCCAGCCCACAGCCCCCACCATTTAGGCAAAAAACATAACCCGATTGCGATCTGGAGTCATCCTTATCAGTTTGGAAGCTAGCATTAGTGTAACCCTTTACAACTAGCTCTTCCTCACCTCCATATATCAAGAACGAATCTTTAGTCCTTCTCAAGTACTTAAAGATGTTCTTGACAGCAGTCCAATGACTTTCACCTGGATCAGACTGGTACCTACTCGTCATGCTCAAAGCATACGAGATGTCTGGTCGAGTACATAACATGGTATACATGATAGATCTAATTACAGATGCATATGGAATCTTGCTCATGCGAGCCCTCTCATTCTGGGTGGAAGGGGATAGAGCCTTAGATAGGCTTACACTATGCGACATAGGCAAGAGTCCTTTCTTGGATTCATGTATGTTAAACCGTCTTAACACTTTGTCTATGTATGTACTCTGACTTAGGCCAAGCAGTCCCAGTGATCTATCTCTATAGATCCTGATACCTAACATATAGGTGACTTTGCCCAAGTTCTTCATAGAGAAGCAGTTCCCTAACTAAGTCTTTATGGACTGTTGGGTAGGGATGTCATTTTCGATAAGTAGTATGTTATCTACATACAATACCAGAAAGATAATAGTGCTCCCACTAACCTTCTTGTAGACACAAGATTCTTTTTCATTCTTGATGAAACCAAACTATTTTATTGTATCATCAAAACGAAGATTCCAGCTTCTGGAAGCTTGCTTCAATCCATAAATAGATCGTTGCAACTTGCACACCTTTCCAGCATCCTCTGGAGTGGCAAAACCCTCAGGTTGTGTCATGTACACATCCTCGAGAAGATTTCCATTGAGGAAAGCAATTTTGATATCCATTTGCCAGATTTCATAATCATGGTATGCTGCAATAGTAAGTAAGATCCGAACAGATTTAAGCATCGCAACTGGGAAAAAAGTCTCATGATAGTCTACACCATGAATTTATTTGAAACCTTTAGCTACCAATCGCGCCTTAAAGGTATGCACATTACCATCCATGTCGATTTTCTTCTTGAAAACCCAATTGCACCCAATGAGTTTTACCCCTTCAGGTGGGTCAACCAAGGTCCATACCTGGTTGGCATACATGGAATTCATTTCAGATCTCATGGGCTCAAGCCATTTCTCAGATTCTGGGCCAATAATGGCTTCCTGGTAAGTCACAGGTTCATCTTGATCCATGAGCAATACGTCACCTTGCTGGGTCATGAGAAATCCATATCTCTCTAGTTGATGACGTATCCTGTTAGACCTATGCAGGTCTTGTGCTACTAGAGCAGGTTGATGTTCTACAACATTTTGTGGAGGCTGCTCTATTTCCACCACTGGTTCATTACTACTTTGTGAAACTTAAACTTCTTCAAGTTCTACTTTTCTCCCACTAGTTTCTTTGGAGATAAACTCCCTTTTTTGAAACACAACTGTCCGTGTGACAAACACTTTGCCCTCGGTAGGATTATAGAAAAAGCATCCCTTGGTTTCCTTTGGATATCCCACAAAGAAGCATTTATCTGATTTAGGTCCAAACTTATCAGAAACTTGACGTTTCACATAAGTTTCGCAGCCCCAAATCTTCAAGAAAGACATACTGGGCCGTCTCCCAGTCCATATCTCATATGATGTCTTTTGAACCGTCTTAGATGGAACACGGTTTAGTGTGAAAGCTGCTGTTAATAGAGTATGTCCCCAGAAGGAGCCTGGAAAGTCTGCATGACTCATTATGGATCGAACCATGTCCAACAAGGTCTGGTTCCTCCTTTCAGAGACACCATTCCATTGTGCTGTTCCTGGTGGAGTGAGTTGAGATATTATCCCACACTCTTTTAGATGATCATCAAACTGTTGGCTTAAGTATTCTCCTTCTCGATCTGATCAAAGGATTTTAATACTCTTGCCAAATTGGGTTTGTACTTCATTCTTGAACTCTTTGAACTTTTCAAAGGATTTTGATTTGTGCTTCATAAGATATACAAATTCATGTCTGCTAAAATCATCAATAAATGTAATGAAGTATTGAAAACCGCCCCTAGCGAGTGTGTTTAGTGGCCCATATACATCACTATGTATAAGGCCTAAAAGATCACTAGCCCTTTCACCATGTCCATTGAATGGGGCCTTTGTCATCTTCCCCAATAAACAAGATTCACATGTCTCATATGATTCGAAATCAAACGAATCCAATAATCTATCTTTTATGGAGTTTGGAGATGCGTTTCTCATTTATGTGGCCCAAACAACAATGCCAGAGAAAAGTTGGGTTCAGATCGTTTGATTTAAACCTCTTTGTATTTATGTTATAGACGGGCGTTTCGAGATCAAGGACATAAAGTCCATTACTCAATTGTGCACTACCATGAAAAATATCATTCATATAAATGGAACAACACTTGTCCTTTATAATAAAAGAAAAACCTTTCTTGTCCAAACAAGAAACAGAAATGATATTCCTACTAATAGCAGGCACAAAATAGTAGTTTTCTAACTCTATTACAAGCCTAGTGGGCAAAGATAATAAATAAGTCCCTACAGCTAATGCAGCAACCTTTGCTCCATTTCCCACTCGTAGGTCAACTTTGACTTTTTCTTCAATAGTCTATTATTCTTTAGATCCTGCACATTTACACAAATGTGAGATCCACATCCAGTATCTAATACCCATGATACAAAAGTACATAAATTGACTTCAATAACAAAAATACCTGAAGTGGAAGTCTCACTTCCCTTCTTCTTTTTGAGCTCCTCCAGGAACTTGGCAAAATTCCTCTTCCAATGTCTGGTCTGACCACAGTGGAAGCATGTACCTTCCTTAGCCACTCCACCCACTAGTTTCAAGCCAGAAGTGCTGGGCTTGGACTTATCCTTACCCTTGCCCTTCCAGTTGTCCTTAGGCTTTTTCTGCTGTTTCTTGCCTTTATTCTTTTGGACCATCTTTATGGCATTTCCTTTGCCTTTGTTTATGTTTTGCTCAGCAGTTCTCAACATGCCTAGCAACTCTGGTAGTGATTTGTCAATTTCATTCATGTTGTAGTTAATGATAAATTGGCTAAAACTTTCCAGCAATGATTGCAGGACTAAGTCAGTGGCCAACTCTTGGGCCAAAGGAAAACCAAGTCTCTCTAGGTTTTCAATGTACCCAATCATCTTGAGTACATGAGTACCAACAGGGCTTCCTTTTACCAGCTTGCACTGAAACAGCGCTTTAGAGACCTCGTATCTCTCATGCTTGGCCTGCTCTTGATAGAGCTTTTTAAGGTGTACGATCATATCGTTGGCATCTATGTTCTCATGTTGCTTTTGGAGCTCAGAGTTCATGGTGGCCAACATAAGACATTCGATGTCCAAGGCATCATCTTGATGCTTCTTATAAGCATCCCTTTCAATTCAAGGGGCATTAGCAACAGGTAGCTCAGGAATAGGTTGTTCAAGTACATACAACATTTTCTCTTGCTTGAGGACAATCCTCAAATTCTTGTACCAGTCTAGAAAATTTGTTCCAGACAACTTGTCATTCTCAAGGATGGATCGCAGTGATAAGTTACTTGATGTGTTTATTGCCATAGTAATCTATCAACAGAAATATGCAAAATATAAGTATCATGCCATAAACATATTTAATGAGGTCTTTTAATTAAATATGCCTCCCACTATTTTATTCAAGTTAATGACCCTCAGCATTGACTCGGAAAATCCCATCGTAAGATTTTCTAGTGGGCCAAGATCCATATTTCACCTAGTTTAAAGTCAACTTTGGCTGATCACCCAAAATTCAGTTATTTAGGTAGGAAACACTTTCCAATTACATCATATGTAACTCTTGGATAGTTGGGTGAATAACACTTATTCAAATCCATCTAATGGACCAAAGCCCAACTTCATGCCTCTAAGCCTTCAATTCTATTAAAATGGCCTAGTTAAGTTAGACCCAATGGTTGGCATTTAGATATTACCCTTATCCCATCACGTCTTACTAATATAGATAAAGGTATCCTGCTTTGGCAGACCTACACTTGATCGATTCTAGTCTTAACGAGTGCCACACATTGGAAGGTATTACATTATGACTTAATATTTACTTTGAGGAAATTTTTTATTATTATTAGATCTCACCATTTATTAAATTGTTTATCATACCATAAACATTATCCATGCATCTTATACATATAAAGCATATAATAAAAGTGACATAGTTATGGCCCTTAAGAGAGTAGCATTAACTAAGCCAGCTTCACCAAGCGTCTCTCACCAACGCCCTCACTTGATGCCGTCTTCTTGCCTTCACATCATGATTACATTATATAGAAACCTCTTTTACATTCGAAGGGAGTTAGGTAAGAAGAGAATGTACAATCAGAATGTAAAGAGAAAGGCACGACACGCAGGTCGTATTTATAAAAACTAAAAAGCATAAAAGAGGACTAAGGCCATAACCATGCACCATGCATCACAAGAACATACAAACTCAAAACAATAATACATTATTATTTTCATGAGTCATAAAAAGGGATAGAAAAAGGTGTTTTCGAATAACACACGCTACGGGGTTCGGGGCAGCACCCCGACCACGGGGGTCTCGCTGCCGCAAAACAAGAATAGAGTTTCCAAAACCCCTTGCACCGTGCCACTTGTGCAGAAATAAGGATTCCATAACCCTTGCTGCCGCAAACCAAGAACAAGGTTTCCTAAACCTTTGCACTGCGCATTGAGAATAAGGATTCCATAATGTTGTATGTATCACATACATACCAGAAAGCTTCACAAAAACATACATCTTAAAACAAAATGGTTTTCACAAAAATATGAACATCTTCATGGGTTTTGAAAACAACATCACGATTTTGCATACAACATAAGAAACAGAATATGTTTTCACAAAGGGTTTCATACGGTTTTCAGAAATAACATATTAAAGATCATATCTTTTATCAAAAACAAGAACAAAAAACATGTTAACTCATGTAAACGAAAATAGAAAATTGAATCATGGTTTCGCAAGACGCTCTGATACCACTGTTGGGAATTACAGATACATCACGCGGTGAAAAAATAGGATTCCCATCGAGGATCCATGCGAAAAGTCATAATCCGAGTTTTTAAATTATTTACCTCTTGAAGCGTGATCAAAAGGAAGGACGTGAATCACCAACACCATTATAGAAATGATGTCTCTGTGGTATCCACATGAACAGACTCACGAACGTCCAACGTCTGCAAAGAGGAGCCTCACGTCTCTCATACAGTGTTAGCTGCGAAGAGAAGAGAAGAAACTTGTCGCTTTCTCACTCACTTTTTTGTAGGTGCGGCTAGGGTTCTGAAATTGTATATATTAGCAGCCTCTTAGCAGTACTATTTTATAATAGTGACTGCCTTAAGTGAGTGTGAGCAGCAACAAGGTAAGCTGTGCAACCTTAGACTTATCTGTTATGAGTCTGGCCAATATTTGAATCCGAGTCCAACTTGGATCCATTGCTCTAATTTTAGTTTGCTCTATATGTGTGACCCTGCAGGTTCTTATTACGTTGGGAGTAATATTAAAATCCCATTTTTAATATTACAAGCAATGAGCGGTATCGAGAAACACATCGCTGCTACCCAAGTAATAAGAATGTCAGTGATTTGACATAACCTTTCCATGACCAATGTTTCCGTGTCGTTTAGTCCCTTTGTCAAGATATCTAGATTGAACACAAGGCATGGAATGCATCACCCTTGTATAGTCCAATCATTCATTTCCTGATACTCGAGTAGACTTTGTAACAACAAATGAAATCAATATCTCATATTGATTTATTTGAGCATGGCCATGCATTTCGCAGTCTCACTCAATTAGGGGGCTCGAAGATATCGCTCCTATTATGTAGGAGTGACAAATCCCATCTAGGTCACTCACATCCCTCTGCATGATTTGCGGTATGGCCAATAACCAACTTTATAATCACCTTGTTACAGATGACATTTGATGGTATTAAAACACAACTCCTCATGT
Source organism: Ormosia semicastrata (assembly GCA_029884595.1). Lineage (NCBI taxonomy): Eukaryota > Viridiplantae > Streptophyta > Magnoliopsida > Fabales > Fabaceae > Ormosia > Ormosia semicastrata. Next base: position 33,798,269 of record JAQQTO010000044.1, on the reverse strand, counting down.
AGGAATCGTAGTGATTTCAGGTAAAAAAACCACAGACACCATTGTCACTATGAGAATCGCTTATGACACTAATGTAACGATCCATGTAGCGTTCTCATGGTGGGTCAGTCCAATACATCATTACTCTAATATGTACCCATGTGAAGACTTGATATCTCATATCCATAACCCGTGAGATGTGGTCATCAGTCTATGCACATACTAGTCTCAATGTATTATTGTTATCCTAATTAACAATAATACTTGACTAGGGACATTTAAGAATAGTGTTATAATCAAAAGAATCTCATGATCAAGTCATCCACTCGATAACCTATGACATCAAATTTACTATTCTAAGGACTTTATTATGTTTATCAAAAAAGAACCCAATAAATGAAATGCCTCATATATTAAAATAAGCATAATAGAATGTATGTAAATACAGACAAATGTATCAGCCTCTAGGGCATACACCAACACTCCTATCCTAAATCAAATACTCCCTACCATGCCATATCAACCAACCCAACCGTGGGCCCAAAACCCAAATACCAACCAAAGAAGGCCGCCGGTTAACCAAGAAAAGAAACCCATTCAATTTGACCCAATTCCCATGACCTATACTGAGCTGCTACCATAACTTTTCCAAAACTCCTTATTGGTTCCTTGCCCAATGAAGCTAGTGGAACCCCCTTACCTAAGAGGATTTGACCAAAATGCCAAATGTGAGTACCATGCTGGGGCTGTAGGCCACTCAACAGAAAACTGCAGAGCCTTGAAGTTCAAAGTGCAAGACTTGATTAATGCCAAATGGTTAAACTTTAAAGAAAAAATTCCTAATGCAGGCTGTAATCCCTTGCCTGATCATGGAGGTCCTGTAGTTAATGCTATAGAGAAGTCTTCTGGATAATGTCTCATAAGTCGGGTAGCTAATGTGAAAACTCCCATGAGAGTAATTTTTCAAGAGCTTTGCAAATTTTGGTTGATACAAAACCAAATTGAGATCAAAAAAGTCAATGAAGATGAAATAGTGTGCAAGATCCATGAGAAGGTAGGGCATTCTATTGAGGAATGTGATGACTTTAAGCAGATCCTCTAAAGTTTAATGGACAGTCACCTAGTACAAATAAACAATCAGTACGATAATGGTGATGTCTATATGGTCAAAGAAGTTACAGCTCCACCAGTTCAAGAGGCTAGTAATACATATGCAATGTAACCAATCATAGTGCAAACTCCAAGTATACTGAGGCCATTGACCAGTCATTATAGTAAAGAAGTGTCTCCACAAGTCTCCCTTAGTCAAAATCCTATCACTATCCAAGTGCCGACTCCTTTTCCCTATAAGGACACCAGAGTTGTGCCTTGGAAATATGATGTGCAAGTCATTGTGAATGATCTCCAAGACAATCAAATGAAAATCCCATCGGCTATCTCTAGCATATCTGGGATCAGTGGAATGACTCGGAGTGGTCATATTTATACACCTGAGGATCTACGTAAAGAGCAAGTAGAGGAAGTAGAAAAAATTCAGAAAGGGAAAGGCAAAATGGGGAAAACTTCTATTGAAAAAGCATTGAAAGAGAAGGAAGAACCAAGGACAACAAAGCAAGAGGTCTATAAGAAAGAAGTGACCGAGGAAGAAGCTTGTGAGTTCTTAAAATTCATAAAGCAAAGTGAATACAGGGTGGTGGATCAACTGAACCGCACCCCTACAAGAATATCACTCTTATCCTTATTAATGAACTCTGAGCCACACAGGAAGGTACTAATGAAAGTGCTTAATCAAGCTCATATTTCTCATGACATCATGATTGACAAGTTGGATGGCGTTATCAGCAACATCACAGCAGATAATTATATCACTTTCACCGATGATGAAATACCCAATGAGGGAAGGGGACATAATAAAGCACTTCACATCTCAGTAAAATGTCAGGACCATATCATGGCTAGAGTACTGGTGGACAATGGTTCTTCCTCGAATGTGATGCTAAAGTCGACACTCTCCAAATTGCCTTTTGATGGGTCACATATAAAATCAAGTACGATGATAGTAAGGGCATTTGATGGCACAAAGAGAGAGGTCATAGGGGAGATCGAAATACCAGTTCAAATCGGTCCCTGCACTTTCAACATTCTCTTCCAAGTGATGGACATTGCACCATTATACAGTTATCTCTTAGGACGATCACAGATTCATTCTGCTAGAGCTGTGCCTTCCACCTTGCACTAAAAAGTAAAATTCATAGTTGATAACAAGATGATTACTGTCTTTGGTGAAGAGGACCTGCTAGTGAGCAAGCCGCTAGACATTCCTTATATTAAAGCTACAGAAGAGGCTCTAGAGACTGCTTTTCAAGTACTCGAGGTTGTTAATACCATTTATATAAAAGAAAGAGCTCCAATTCCTAAACCACAGCCCTCTGCTATATTTATAATGATGGCTAAAGTCATGCTAGAAGGGAGTTATCAGCATGGAGAGGGGCTGGGTAAGAAACGACAAGGTGCCACGGGGCTTTTACAACCCTTGGAAAACAAAAGTAGATTTGGGCTGGGATATAAACCTAACAAGGCCGACAAAAAGAGGATCATGGAAGATAAAAAAGAGAAAAAGCTAGCTCACTTGGAAAATCAAAAACCTAAAGTGGAGGGGTCCCCATCTGTGATATACGACAAAACTTCCGGAGCACAGAAGTTGTGTTCATAGACTAAGTGACCGCAGTTGAAGATGATGACTTTGTCAGTCATACGGACCTGGTATATGCATGTTCTTCAGATACAAGACTCGACAATTGGGAGATCATCGAGCTTCCCATAACCTTAGAATCTCTTTCAAAGTAATTCTGTAGTGCTATTCCTTTAGCTCTGCCCAAGGCTTTAGGATTTCCATTTGTAAAATGGGCTTACATATTTCCTTTCCAATAATTGTTATTAATAAAATACATTTTTGAGTTCTTTCATTTTATCATTCCATTAGCTTTCATCCCACCATTATCATGACCTTCTATTCATTTCATTTTTCTTGTGTCAACATCACTTAATGCAGATCTGAAAGTGACTCTCTTGAAAGTGACAGTGTCAAGATTTTATCATATACTGTTAATCATGCCGATGAGGATAATTAGGAAACTTCATCTGAGTTAATGAGATTACTAGAACAAGAAGCTAAAGAAATCCAACCCCATGAGGAATCAATTGAAGTAATTAACTTGGGTACTGAAAATGATAAGAAAGAAATCAAAATTGGTACCTCGATGAAAGAAGATGAGCGTAATATGTTGATTAAACTCTTGTTTGATTATAGTGATATCTTTGCATGGTCATACCAAGATATGCCAGGGCTAGAAACTGACATAGCTGAGCACAAATTGCCACTAAAACCTGGGTACCCTCCAGTTAAGCAAAAATTGAGACGAATGAAAGCTGATATGTCCCTCAAAATCAGAGATGAAGTAAAAAGATAGTTTGATATTGGATTTCTTGCAGTTACAAAATACCCATAATGGGTTGCCAACATTGTTCCTGTCTTAAAGAAAGATGGGAAAGTCCGAATGTGTATGGACTATCGAGACTTAAATAGGGCCAGCCCTAAAGACGACTTCCCGTTACCTCACATTGATGTTTTGGTGCACAACACTGCTCAACATTCATTTTTTTTATGGATGGTTTCTCGGGATACAATCAGATCAAGATCGTACCGGAAGACATAGAGAAGACTACATTCATCACTTTATGGGGAACCTTTTGCTACAAAGTAATGTCTTTTGGTTTAAAAATGCTAGGGTAACGTATCAAAGAGCCATGGTGACATTGTTCTATGATATGCTGCACAAAGAAATAGAAGTTTATCTGGATGATATGATTGCAAAGTCAAAAACAGAAGAGGATCATATAATCAATCTGCAAAAGCTTTTTGAGCGATTGAGGAAGTTTAAACTCAGACTGAATCCTATAAAATGCACTTTTAGTGTTAGATCAGGCAAACTATTGGGGTTTGTGGTGAGCCAGAAAGGAATAGAAGTTGATCCTGACAAGGTTCGAGCAATACTGGACATGCCAGTCCCTCGCACTGAAAAGGAAGTTCAAGGATTTTTGGGAAGGTTGAATTATATCGCTTGATTCATATCCCAGCCCACAGCAACATGTGAGCCACTCTTCAAGTTGTTACGCAAGAATCAACCAGTCAAGTGGAATGAAGATTGCCAAAGAGCCTTTGAAAAAATCAAGCAATATTTATAAGAATCCCAAGTTTTGGTGCCTCTAGTGCCAAGGAGACCTCTCATTATGTATCTGACAGTGCTTAACGAGTCTATGGGTTACATACTAGGACAACATGATGAATCCGGTAGGAAAGAACGTGCCATCTATTACTTAAGTAAAAAGTTCACCGATTATGAGGCAAAGTACTCATTGTTAGAGCGAACTAATTGCGCCTTGGCATAGGCTGCCTATTGATTGAGGCAATACATGTTGTGTTACACTACTTGGTTTATGTCCAAAATGGATCCTAACAAGTATATCTTTGAGAAACCCGCTCTCACTAGGAGAATCACGCAATGGCAAGTTTTATTATCGGAGTATGAAATTGTTTATGTCACCCAAAAGGCAATTAAGGGAAGTGCCATTGCAGATTATTTGGCTAACCAACCTATAGAGGATTATGGGTCGATGCAATGTGAGTTCCCTGATGAAGATATAATGGCTCTGTTTAAAAATGAGAAATCCTTTGAAAAAAAATGGACTATGTGATTTGATGAAGATATAATGGCTCTTGATCTCCCCTGAAGATAAATTCATCCCAATCACAGCAAGGTTGTGTTTTGACTGTACTAACAATATAGCAGAATATGAAGCGTGTGCTTTGGGTATTTAGGCAACAATAGAATCAAAAGTGAAGATCTTGGAATTATATGGGGACTCTGCCTTGGTCATTCATCAACTAAAAGGAGAATGGGAGACCCATGATGCCAAAATGATCCTATACCATGTTTACATCAAAGAATTGATCGAGTAATTTGATGAAGTCACTTTTCATCATGTTCCTCGACAAGAGAACCAGTTGGCTGATGCTTTGGCCATACTATCATCAATTTTCCAAGTAAATCATGAAAGAGACCTACCACTTATAAAAATGGAAAGTCGTGATTGTCCTGTATATTGTCAAGTAGTTGAAGATGAGCCTGATGGGAAGCCATGGTACCATGACATCAAATGTTTCATCAAGAGTAGGGAGTACCCTGCAGGCGCTTTAGAAAATGACAAGAAGACCCTGATGAGGCTCGTGATGGGTTACTTTCTGAATGGGGAAATACTTTACAAAAGAAACCATGATATGGTGCTTCTAAGATGTGTTAATGCAATGGAAGTAGAAAAGATTATTGAAGAAGTACATGAGGGCTCCTTTGGAACTCACTCCAATGGACATGCAATGGCAAGAAAAATCCTAAGATCTGGTTATTATTGGTTAACCATGGAAACTGACTGCTTCAATCATGTGAGGAAGTGCCATAAGTGCCAAACATATGCTGATAAGATCAATGTGCCGCCAGTCCCCTTGAATGTCCTAGCAGCACCTTGGCCATTCTCCATGTGGGGTATAGATGTCATAAGACCTATTGAACCTAAGGCCTCAAATGGGCATCGTCTTATCCTAGTCGCGATAGACTACTTCACCAAATGGGTTGAAGCTGCTTCTTATGCCAATGTGACCAGGAATGTGGTGATCAAGTTCATCAAAAGAGAGTTGATATGTCGTTATGGTCTACCAAATAAGATCATCACCGACAATGTAACCAACTTGAATAACAAAAATGATGAAGGAAATGTGTGAGAATTTCAAGATCCAACATCATAACTCCTCGCCATACCGCCCAAAGATGAATGGGGCTATTGAGCAGCAAACAAAAACATCAAGAAAATCATCCAAAAAATAGTCATGACATACAAAGATTAGCATGAGATGCTTTCTTTTGCTTTGCATGGTTATCGCACGTCTGTCCGTACCTCAACTGGGGCAACTCCTTTCTCTTTAGTATAAGGAATGGAAGTCGTACTCCCTATTGAGGTAGAGATCCCCTCATTAAGAGTACTGATGGAGACAAAATTGGAAGAGGCCGAATGGGTCTAAGCCCGACTAGATCAGTTGAATCTTATAACTGCACTATGTCATGGCCAGTTATATCAAAGGAGGCTTATGAAAGCCTATGCAAAAAAAGTGTGCCCTCGACAATTTCAAGAAGGAGACTTAGTGCTCAAAAAGATCCTTCCAATTCAAAAAGATCATCGTGGAAAATGGACTCCAAATTATGAAAGACCTTATGTCGTGAAGAAGGGTTTCTCTAGAGGATCCTTGATTCTCGCAAAAATGGATGGTGAAGATCTACCACTTCCTGTAAATTCGGATGCAGTCAAGAAATATTATGCATAAAAGCACTACTTGTCAAAAAAAAGGAGAAAAAAAGAAGAAAAAAAAAAAAAGGAAAAATAAAAGGAAAATGAAAAGCATGGCTCGCTAGGTGGAAAACTTGAAAAGGCTACCTAGGCAAAAGTTAGAGCAACCTGGTAGGTTGAAAACTCGAAAGAGTGACTTAGGCAAAAGTTAAGGTCCAAAATGAAATGACAATAGTGCTTGATATGACAAAGGAAGTGAGACCTAAGCGGATGAGTCTCCATGTTAGGGAGGAGCAAATCTCTACTTTAAAGCAAACTAAGTTTTCCATATTGGGGCAGGCCAAATGATCCCAACTGGGGAAGTTAAAGTCTTCATAGGCTGGTTAATGGGTGTTCAAATCGGGTATGCAGAGGATTGGTACTGATTACAATAAAGGGTTTTATTGGAAGAATTGAAGACCTTTGCCCTCATCATTCCTCTGTAAATTTTATGTTGATGACCACAATATTACTTTCTTTTCACCATTTCCATTTCAATACAATATCGTCATGTTCTTACCTTTGCCTCTTCTTTGACTTAATATGTATTTTTCTAATAATCATATATTGGAATGTGAAATGTGTGACATTGCTATCATAGCGTTGAGAATTGCTAATGACTTGAAAGGTATGAGAAACACAATGATTCTTGATAAGAGGGTTGATAAAAAGAAAGGACAACTAGGTCACCTTAAGGGTCATCTAAAGAGTTTTCTTATTGCTTTTATGTATCACATCTAATGCATGCCTCAAGGGTCATTCTGGTTAGACATTTCAACCATCGGCTGAATAGACAAATGAAAGGATACCAATAAATCCCATTCTAGTTTATCTTTGAAAATGATTGCAATCATGTCCGCAGGGGTCATGGGGACACACAAAAAAAAGACAAAAAAAGAGAAAAGCAAAAAAAAAGAGTTTTTTATACTGTCATACATTTGAAGCATGCATAGTGCACTATTTCATTTTGCTAACCTTGACCTACAAAGGTCCAACTTCTATTTTTAGTCAAATCAGAGCCTTATGTCCATTACTTTTTGTTTTCGAGTCCCTGTACCCATTGTTTCAAGTTTTTGTTAAGCTTCAACGGATACCCGACTCCATAAGCTTCTTACCTTATTTTTGTTAAGATTCAGCAGATACCTGACTCCACAAGCTTTTTACCTTTTTGGGTCCCTGTACCCATTGCCTTTAAGTTTCTTTGCCTTTTATGGGTACCTGCACCAATCTCTTCTTGCTTTAACTTTTCTGGGTCCCCGTACCCATTGCCTTTAAGTTTTTTTGCTAAGTTTCGGCGGATACCTGACTCTGCAAGCTTTTTACCTTGTTTTTGTTAAGCTTCAACGGATACCCAACTCCGTAAGCTTCTTACCCTGTTTTTGTTAAGCTTTAACGAATACCCAACTCTGTAAGCTTCTTACCTTGTTTTTGTTAAGTTTCAGCGGATACCTGACTCTGAAAACTTTTTACCTTTTGGGGTCCTCGTACCCATTGTTTTATGTTTTTGGGTCCTAATACCTTTTTACCTTTTAACTTTTTACCTTTTTGTTAAGTTTTTTTTTTGTGTTTGTTTAGCTTCAGCAGATACTTGACTCCGTAAGCTTTTTATCTTTTTAGGTCCCCGTACCCATTGTCTTTAAGTTTTTTTGTTAAGGTTCAGTGGATACCTGACTCTGCAAGTTTTTTGCCTTTTCTAGGTCCCCGTACCCATTGCTTTTAAGTTTTCTATTAAGCTTCAGCGGATACCTGACTCCGCAAGCTTTTTACCCTTTTGGGTCCCCGTACCCATTGCCTTTAAGTTTTTTTGCCTTTATGGGTACCTGCACCAATCTCTTCTTGCTTTAACTTTTCTGGGTCCCCGTACCTATTGTTTTTGGGTCCCCGTACCCATTGCCTTTAAGTTTTTTTTCTAAGTTTCGACGGATACCTGACTCTACAAGCTTTTTAGCTTGTTTTTGTTAAGCTTCAACGGATACCCGACTCCGTAAGCTTCTTACCTTATTTTTGTTAAGCTTCGAATACCCAACTCTGTAAGCTTCTTACCTTGTTTTTATTAAGTTTCGGCGGATACCTGACTCCGAAAACTTTTTACCTTTTGGGTCCTCGGACCTATTATTTTATGTTTTTGGGTCCTAATACCCATTGCCTTTAAGTTTTTTTTTTGTGTTTGTTTAGCTTCAGCAGATACTTGACTCCGTAAGCTTTTTACCTTTTTGGGTCCCCGTACCCATTGTCATTAAGTTTTTTTGTTAAGGTTCAGCGGATACCTGACTCCGCAAGTTTTTTGCCTTTTCTAGGTCCCTGTACCCATTGCTTTTAAGTTTTCTGTTAAGTTTCAGCGGATACCTGACTCCGCAAGCTTTTTACCTTTTTTGTGTCCCCGTACCGATTGTTTTAAGTTTTTTGTTAAGCTTCAATGGATACCCGACTCCGTAAGCTTCTTACATTATTTTTGTTAAGCTTTAGTGGATACTTGACTCCGTAAGCTTTTTACCCTTTTTCTGGGTCCCCGTATCCATTGTTCTATGTTTTTCAGGTCCTCGTACCCATTGCTCTTAAGTTTTTTTGTTAAGTTCCGATGGATACTCGACTCCGCAAGTTTTTTACCTTTTTTGCTTTAAGCTTCAGTAGACACCTGAATCTACAAGCTTTTTACCTTTCATGGACAAAATTGAATCAATTCCTTTGCTTTTCATTTATTCTAAATGTAAAACAAAGGGGGGCAGTTGTTAATGCCTAATTTTGTCCATTTTCTTTTTATTTTCATTTTTGCTTTATTTATTTAATTTAATTTCTTTAATAAAAAAAGAGAAAAGAAAATAAAAAATAAAAAAGCTTTGTACGGGTCAACCTATAACCCAACTTCCTTCTTCCCGCTGCTGCAACCCTAGCATCCACAAACAGCTGCATTAAATTGGATTAAAAGCTTCAGACAGTTTTCTTTTCCATTTGCCTTCCAATCATCAAGTTCAGATGGTTTTGATCCTTTTGCCTTCCAATCATCAAGTTCTGACAGTTTTCTTCTCTATTTGCCTTCTATTCAGAAACGAAAGGTTTAGCTGATTGAATCCTATAAATATCAAGCAGAAAAATCAATCGAAAACAAAAACAAGAGACTTAATCACTTAGAATTCCCTCACTCACTCAATTATCTTCCTACAAAAAAAAAAAGCTCACGCATCCTCCAATGTTGTCTTCAACTGCACTATTGCCATCTCTAATTTCCTTTAACCACCAAAAACACCCTCTGCCATACCCAAATTTCCACCATTTTCACCAAAAAAAAATCTCTTCACCTTCCTAAAACGGCCACCATCATCCCTTCATCAAACCAACCTCACTTACAGCCACCATCCATCTTCAACTTCTCACCATCAATAACCTTCCAACCTTCACCACACATAACCAAAACGCCACCCAACCCGAGTTCCACCATAACCTCTCGCATGGCACCACCGGAGCCCGCCCTTCCCCCCCGCCGTGAACCCGTGAGCGCGCCGCCGCACACCACCTTTCACGAGCAACCCAGTACCGCGACCTTGCTGCCCCTCATAACCAAATCCGCAAGTCGTCGAACCAGATCCGCCACCGCTCTGTAGCGGTTGCTGGTGCCGTCGAGTCCCCTACTCTGTCCGAACCGACTTTCCACCCTCGTATGCACCACCAACTTCGCCCCAGTCGCGTCATCCCGTCGATCCGCCACCGTGTGCAACGCAAGGACCCGAGCTCATCGTGCACTAGACCCATTCTTCCGCGAGCCACCTCACGATGCGCGATCTTCCCTGAACCGTCGTCGCCCAGCCGCCGGTCACCACACCTGCCATAGCTGATTTGGTTGGCACTCAAACCCTCCTCTTCTCTCGTCTGTTACTTGTTTTGCTGAGTTCTCTAATTTTGAACGTCAACCATTCTTTTATTTCCTCTTTTATTTGGTTCCTTTTTTTAAGTTAATTTTAAGTTTTTTTTTCTTTTTGTTGTTTTCAGTTTATTTTGAGATTAGTTATTAACTCTGGCTAAATTTTCTAAATGTTATCAAATAGGTTAGTGGGCTAAAAATGAAAATAAAACAAAAATATAAAGACATAAAATAAAAAATAAAAATACATAAAAAAGGAGAAATAAAAAACAAGAAAAAGACGAAGAAAGTGGTTTGGTTTATGATTTATCTTTTTTTTATATTAATTATGTTGTTTGTTATTATGAGGTTGATATGTGACTTTAATTTAATTATTGTAAATTAAACAATTTTAAACTGGCCGATGATGGAAAAATTAGGAGAGGATCGGAGTGCCGATCAAATATACTCTTTCTGATAATCTTGAGGCTTTGTATTGGATTTTACTAGGAGCACTGACGAGGTCTAGTCCTCACACTAAATTAAATAATTTCATAAATTAAATTACATTTTTTCCTTTTCTTTTTTTAAAACCAAAATAAAAATCATTTTGTAAAATAAAAATCCTCAAATAAAAGTGAACAATTTCATACAGTTCAACATCATGATTGTGGTGAATTAAAGTTTTATTTTTCATGAAGACAAATTTTTTTTTTGGAAATTACTACAAAAATCTCATTATACCTAAAATTATTTTTCTTGATTATGAATGAGGTTTTATTTGGCCATTTATTTTGAAAATTACTTCTCTTCAAAAAAAAAATTTTTGATTCACCACTTTTATACAATATGTTGTAGACTTAGAATTTATTTCAAAATAACGGCTATTTAGCCACCCATTTCTGGTCTTAGTCATTTATCATATTTGATAATATGCTTGGCAAAATGGGACATATAAAAAAAACAAATCTTTTTTTAATAATAAAGGACCAATTTAATTAATATTGTAAATAACATCAGATCAAATACGTAACTATTCTTAGAACGGATGGTGTAGGGTGCTAACACCTTCCCTACCTATAATCAACCCCCGACTCATGAACTCTGAAATGCAGACCATCTTTTAGGTGTCTAATTGCACCATTCCATTTAATGGATAAAGCGATTGGTGGTGACTTCCAACACCTCGAGGTCTTTTCCTCTTTCTTTTTATTTTTGCGGTGCCCTTAAGGACGGTTGTGACAGGACTTAAACCAAAAAATTACTATGTTTTTAGGGATCAAAAAGCATATTTAACCGTTTGACCCAAGGTCAGATTTGGTGACCCGGTCCTTCAACCGAGTGGACATTTGGCACAAGTTATATAACTAAGTATATAAGCAAAGTAAGAACTAGATTTTCTTTGTCCTTTCTTGTCTCTCTAATTAAATGCTAACAACTAAAAGAAATATTTCTTAAATGGCAACAAATTCTTCCTTACTAGGTAGGTTTTGTTTCCTGAGTTGGCTACATTTATTTGGAGGGATAGAGAAATAGAAAATAAACCTGATCAGAAGACCTAAATCTACCTAAGTAATGATGAGATTGAAATTGATTTTTAGAATTTCTTAACTGAGGAAAGGTTCATCTCATCTCCTAAAACATGAAAGTCCATAAAAACATGGCAAATAGAAACTCTGACAAAGTGAAGCATGAACAATGTGCACTCTTATAAGAAGTCATTCCAAGTACTCTTTTATTTGAAGAGTCATGACTAATTATAAATCTACATTAGCCATAAGAGGAATTATTAGGGAGACAGATAGAGAATTCAGTACTTAAGAAGAGAAGTACAATTATAGGAAAAAAAAATCTTAGGTACACAAAGTGTACCATTAAATATGTGCACCGGATAAATTATGATTATTAGAATATTTAAAAAATATATCATAATATTATTGTTGTATCTTAGAATATTTTGGTGTGTTTTAGATGATCTCTTAAGATTTATTTCCTATTTATATTTCCTAATTATTTCTTGTTTGATAAGGTCTAGGAGTCTACTATTAGTATAAATAGAATTGTTGAGTTTGTCTTTTGTATCATATCATATTACATCACACCTTTCAATAATGTTGTCAGTTTATAGTCATCTCTCTCTTTTCCTTGTTCCCTAACCATTGTTTAACATAGTATCAAAGTCATGATATCATCCTTGAGAAGTGTTTCTCCTTTTCGTTATGTAGAGTTCATGGAACTCGTTCAAATCATTACTAATCATCATCAAACCAAGATTTAGTTTTGTCACTTTCCTCATCTTTATCTCCTCCTAACTTCCCCTTTTTTGAGTCTTAATATGTTCTCTTCCAATTTAAATTAATTTGTTGATATAGCTGCTCCTCTATTGTGCTCTTGATCAATTTCATTTGATCTAGGCTGCAGAAAGATTGACTCCATCTCTATTGTTCTAACTTGAAAGGTTGGCTTTGATGTTCCATCCTGAAAGATTGGCTCTTTTCCAACTCCATCCCAAATGCAGTTTAGTTCCATCCTAGATTCAGTTTAGCTCCATTCACATTGTAGTTTTTCCTAAATGCGAATTGGTTCCATATCCCAAATGCAATTTGGGCTTGTTGGCTTTCTTTGACATGCTATATTTTTATTTTGTTTTCTTTTTGATACGTTTAATTATAACAAGCTAAAGCTTAGTAAACTTTAGCTTGAAGGAGAGTGTTAGAATATCTAGAAAATACATAGCTCCCCTTTGAAGGTGGACGGGGATCGTACGTCATCCACGGCCTTATCCTCTCGTATTCCCCCGTCTCTGACTCGCTCCTACTCCTATTCCCTACATATACTTACTCTTTGATTGCTGACTGGCTATTGCTAAGAAGAGAAGTCCTCTCTTGCTCAACTAGAAGATCCAGGGTCTAAAGGTACAAGAGGTTATGAAATAGAAGACGCTTGCTTTCGATGGCACTTTCGTCTGAGCACCATTTCACGTACAGCTTCTTTTCCTGCTACGTACGAGACAGGAGACGATACTGGGCCGACTGCTTAGACGAGAACAAAAAGGGGAGATGAAAACCCGTTCCCGATTGCCTTTGATTCTCATTGGAATGGGACCTCCTCGGAGACGCTTTGAATGATTAAAACGAGCTTTTCACTCGAAAAAGAAAGAAGGAGAGTTGAACTTGTTGCATGCATCCTCTACTATGAAAGCTTACCTGGAATAAGGAATTTCTTCTTGATCATCCACTTATATTTTTAGTTTATAGTCATCTCTCTTTCTTTTCCTTATTCTGTACCCCTAAACCTAATTCTTCAACAATAATTTAGAATTATACCTATATTTTCCATAACAAATGCTTCTTTCTATTAGTCCAGTGCACAAATTAACAAAGTCGTGCACAATATATACACATCAAACTACCTTTTTATTGAGAAAAGAAAAAGGAATTGTAAAAGAATTCCAGAGTTCAAAATATCAAGTATTATCAACTTATCTTCTTACTAAGATATCAAGTCTACCAAACTGGGTCTTAACGAACTCTACTAATGATGCAATACTAGCATGGTTAGTCACATCAAGCTAGTGAAAAATCATAAGGTCAGAGAGATTGCACTCTTTCAATTTCTCAATGGTTTCCTGGCCCCTCTTCTCAGCTCTAGCTATGAGCATTGTAAATTTGTAGTTTTCCTAAGAATCTTAGTACAAAAAAAAACTACCATTAAAACATAAAGATCTTAGAATTCATGATTCTCACAAACAAAAATGTATGAAGACATTAACCTTTATCCATGAATAAGAGTGAATTGTATTCCAAGAGCATTAAAGAGATCTTAAAAACTCACTTTCTATTCCTTTGCCTTTCTTTTCTCTCTTATTCTACTTTAGTGACGGTGAGGGAAGAAGAAAACCCTTTACAGCTAGGAACATGACCTTGATTTTTACGTAGAAATTTTTCCTTAAATACTGCTAACTGTCATCAAGTTGATAGTTATTATAATTACAAAACTACCATTTCTCTTTTACCCAATAAGAATTTAGCTCATTAACTTAATTACTTATTAAACTAATAAAATAAGTCATATGTCCATCATATGAGACATTTAATTTAATATTCTCCCACTCGACTCATGTGACATTATCTTCTTTATAGTTTGATAAGTTTGTCAAAACATAATATGAATTCATATATATAGGCAAACTCTTCTTTACATTGGATACATCATTCATCATGACCAAGAATAAAAAATAACATGAGTCATGGTGGTCCTACATCATTTAATCAAAATAGTCCCTTCCACATACTACAGAGGTAGTCTTCTCCTTGACATGATATATAAATGGGAAGCATATAATTGGTCCAATAATAATGTTTTTATTAAAGATAGAACCTGTTATCATCATTCCTATTCAATCATGTATACAAACTCAAAAAATAGGTAAGACAGAAACATATTCATTAATGAGCTCAGAGTGTCAAAGTACATAAAACATAAACATTAACATAATATACAATAATGCCTACTTGGCAACAATGTCCAGACTTTCAACATGTCCACTAAATGTTTTGAGTGGTAACCTTTTTGTCAAATGGTCAGCAATCATAAAGTCAGTGCTAATGTGCTCTATTGACACTATGTTTTTGAACTTCTTCTTTAATGGCAAAGTATTTCAATTTTATATATTTAGCACCTTTAGAATACTTTTCATTTTAAGAAAAGAAGACAGCTGCAGAATTATCGTAATAAATTTTCAATAGCTTGACAATACTGTTGACTACTCCAAGTCTTAAAATAAAGTTCCACAAGCACTTAGCCAGAATCATGACCTTAAAGCATGCCACAAATTCAACTTTCATGGTAGATGTAACAATGACTGATTGCTTCGCACTCTTCCTTGATATCGCTCCTTCAGCTAAAAGATACAAATAGACAAATGTGGACTTAATGTGGACTTTCTTGTATCTATATAACTCACAAAATCTGAATATCCAACCACCTCAAGATGATCAGATCTTCTATAAGTAAGCATGTGATCCTTCGTTCCTTGCAAAGTATCTTAAGACTTTCTTTTCAACTTTCTAATGATCCAATCTTGAATTACTCTGATATCTACCCAGCATACCAACTGCAACGCTGATATCTGGCCTTGTACATGTTTAAGCATACATCAAACTCCTAACAACAAATGCATAAGGAATTGCTTCCATCAGTTTCCATTCCAAATCATCCTTTGGACATTGCATGAGACTAAACTTGTCTCTTTTTTGAATTGGAATGGGTGATGCTGAACATTTTTTCATTCTAAATCTCTCTAAAACTTTATTGATATATGTTTTCTGAGACAAGCCTAACAATCATTGTATTCTAACTTCCTTAATCTCCACATTTCATGAAGCTTTACTCCCACTGGTCTCACCATTCTCAATGAACCGAGCATTTCCAGTTTCAACAATTCTTGTACTATTGGTTGAACAATAAAATCTATACCCTTTAGACTTTTTTGAATATATAATGAAATATCCACTAATTATTCTTACATCCAATTACTTTTCATATGGATTATAGATTCTTATTTCTACCTAGTATCCCCAAACATGTAGGTGCCTTAAATTGTGTTTCCTACCTGTCCACAATTTAAAAGGTATCTTTGGAACTGCCTTACTAGGAACCCTGTTCAATAAATACACGACAATGTTTAAAGCATACATCCATAATGGAAAGGGTAAAGATATGTTACTTAATAGGCTCTGACTATATCCATTAAGGCTCAATTATGCCTTTCTGATACACTATTTTGTTGTGGTGTACTTGGCATTGTATATTGAGAACATATGTCACGCTTTTCTAAGAACTTAGCAAATGGACCAGAGCATTGTCCAGTTTCATCAAATCTTACATAATACTCACCACATTTATCTGACATTACGATTTTCACCTTTCTGTCAAATTATCTTTCAACTTCATTTATATAAATTTCTAAGGCATTCATTACTTGAGATTTCTCATGCAGTAAATAAACATATCTGTAACATGAATTATCATCAATAAAGGTGATAAAGTACTTTTCTTTACCAAAAGAATTGACATCAAAGGGTCCACATATATCGATGTGTACAACTTCAAGAAGTTGAGTACTTTTTGTGGCACATTTTTTTTTTGTTTTTTTTTTGTTTTCCCTTAATGCAATCCACACAAATATTAAGGTCAGTGAAATCCAAATCTAGAAGGATGCCATTCTTTACTAACCTTTCCATTCTTTCTTTGGAAATGTGACCCAAACATTTATGCCACAAGTAAGTAGATCATTTATTCACTAAACTGCATTTAGTATATTATGTTGCAAGGTCATAAGAGTTTCGACATATAAATTATCAAGATTCAGTTTATATAAACTATCATAAAGTATACCAAAACCAATCATATAGGTATGCTTATATAAACTAAAACATCCATTACCAAACTTAAAAGAGTATTCAGCAATATCAAGTTTAGACAAAGAAACTAAATTCCTAGAAATACTAGGTTGATAAAATGTTTCAAATAAATCTAAATGATGTCCAGCGTCTAGGATTAAATAGTAAGTCCTGACACCTTCAACTGGAAACTTCACTTTACTCCCCATGAAGATGAACTTCTCATTTGGGCTTATGGTTTGGATTGTAAAGAATCCCCACATCGTATTAGAAATATGAGTTGTACATCCAAAATCAATCCACCAAGTATTATGGGGAACTTTAGTTAAATTTGATTCAAAACATACAAAAGCATTAAGCTTACTTTTCTTTTCTAACCAAGCCTTACGCCTTGGGCAATCCTTTTGGAAGTGTTCAGATTTCCCAAATAAATGGCATCTATTATTGTTTGACTCATTCTTTTGGATTTTGATAGAGAACTCATCAATCTTTTAATGGTCCTTTTCCCTTTCCATGTTTATTTTTAGCTTTTTTTCCATCTCCTTGATGGTTCAAATAATGGATAAAGTGATTTCCTTGATTCTTAAGTCTAGTTTCCTCCTGAACTAACATATTATTTAATTCATGCACATTCTATTTATCTTTCATGTTATTATAGTTCATTTGAAATGGACCATACTCAAGCGGTAATGAGTTCAGAATGAATTGCATAAGGAAATTCTCATCCACTTCCATTCCCAATGACTTAAGTTTTATTGCAATGTTTGTCATTTCAATGACATGCTCATGCATAGTACGAGAACCATCAAATTTCATGGTGGTTAAAGTACCCATTAAA
Source organism: Ormosia semicastrata (assembly GCA_029884595.1). Classification (NCBI taxonomy): domain Eukaryota; kingdom Viridiplantae; phylum Streptophyta; class Magnoliopsida; order Fabales; family Fabaceae; genus Ormosia; species Ormosia semicastrata. The sequence continues at coordinate 33,780,778 of JAQQTO010000044.1, read as the reverse complement.
GTCTCAGCAAGAGACTTGTCAGAGTTTGGGAGTGCTCTTCCACAAAACTCATGAATTCTTTAACACTTTTAGTTTTGGGAAGAGTCGACTTAATGTTGTTTGCTATGCGCATTCACATAAACATCAGGCTTAGTTTGCTTGACCTTTCCCAAGCAGTATAATGGACTTTCTTTTCATTGCTACTAACAATAGTAATAGCAGTAGGTTTCTCAACTTGGAGTGCCAAATCAAGATCCATTGCACCGAGGTGAAATTAGACTTGTTCACTCCAATCAGAGAAGCTCAACCCATTAAAGACTAGAACAAACGAAGCAAGCGAATTTAACGAAATAGGGACAGATACTACAATGATCACATGTCTAACATTAATACCTTGAGTAATAAATTAACATACTATACAAATTTAGAAAACAAATCACTTAAGCATTCAATGTATATCAATGTTCTCCTTTAGGTGATACATCAACATACAACAACAAACATAATGATGCTAATAAATTTAACATTATTTAACAATGATATATGCACTAACTAGAAATATTTATTATCTTTGGATATATAAATAAAACTAATAGTGCACTTACACTACCAACAATCATGTCCATTTATTATAAGGGCAGCTAATCAACCTTTGGATGATCCATAAATATCTTATAACAATGAACTTCAATTTAGCCATACACAAATAATCATCATGTCATTCACAACATCCATTCTTTGGGTAATTGAAAAAATAACTTTCATAAAATTTGAAATTAAATCAACTTAAAGATTTGACCACTTTGATGATTAACAAATCTTACATAATATCATCTCAAATTATTAGTATTATACATAAAAATCAAATACTGCATATTCTTTAAAACAATGAAATTGGAGTCATTGATTTATGAAAACAATATTGCAAAATACGGTGACTTAATGTGATGAAAACAATCATATTCTTCAATATGTGATTGTTTCGATTGTTTCAATCAAAATTAATAATCAAATACGAAACAATGAATGCAGCGGAATAACATGAATAACATTAAAATGCCAAAAAAAAAAATTAACTATTAGAATCAATAATATGCCATAAAATTAACTCACACAGTGTAGCGGAATAGCATAATAAAAAAACCGCTAATTTTCACATTTAGGGTTCATACAAATTGGGAAAAATAATCATCATCAATGGAAAATCATAAATTCCATAACCTTTTTTTTATACCACATGTAAATTTGTAGTTTTCTTAAGAATCTTAATACAGAAAAACTACCATTAAAACATAAGCATCTTAGAATTCATGATTCTCACAAACAAGAATGTATGAAGACACTAATAGATCCATGAATAAGAGTGAACTATATTCCAAGAGTGTTAGAGAGATCTCAAAACCTCATTTTCTATTCATTTACCTTTCTTTTCTCTCTTCTTCTACTTTAGTGATAGTGAGAGAAAAAGAAAACCCTGTACGGCCAAGAACAAGTCCTTGAGTTTTACGTAGAAACTGTTTCTTAAATATTGCTAACTTCTATCAAGTTGGTAGTTACTCTAATTGCAAAACTACCATTTTCCTTTTACATAATAAGAATTTAGCCTATTAACTTAATTTAATTACTTATTAAACTACCACAACAAGAAATTTCGGGATTAGCGACGGACGTATCCCTCACTAATCCCTCGCAAAAATATTTTTACGAGGGATTAGTGAGGGATCCATCTATTTTTTTTCATCGCTAAGTAGTGACAAAATTTATTCTGTCGCTAATCTATTGCTAAATACAGGAATTTCCCTTACTTATCCGTCACTAATCCCTCCCAAATCAGCGAGGGAAATTTCATCGCTATTCTTTTGCTAGAGCTTGGAAATCCATACCAAATTTGGATGTAGTACAATGAATATCCGTCACTATTCCCTTGATATTCCCTCACTAATTTCCTTCGCTATTCCCTTGCAAATCCCTTGCTAATTTCTTTATTATGAGAAAAAAATAACATATATCTTATAGGTAAATAATATAGTTTATTACAAAGTCCAAGTGGGCATCTTACTACAGCAATACAAAGAACCCATTGGGAGGACCTGTAATAGCAATTGGGTAGATATTAAGTAAAATTTGGAGATTGTATACAAATGAGACCTAACTCATAAGACATTACAGTAAGTGAATGTTTGTCAACAATCCATAATAATGAAACAAGATATGGCTGTAACTGTAACTACCAGAAATAATGGAAAGAATCAGTAAGCACAGGGCAAATTTAAAAACACTTGATATATTGGAATTGCTTGAGAGAAATCCACTAAACACTCATTCAATATATACATCAATATACAACAAGTAATTACAAAGAGAATCAATCAAAATCCCAAAAATAATAGGAGTTTCCTAAACTATAAAGACGTAAGTAAAAACAGAAATAATCAAAGTAGAATCTTAATCTAATCACAATCAGATCAGAATATACAATCAGAATATGCAATAATCAACACTCCCCCTCAAGCTAGTGCATATACATCATAAGCACCAAGCTTGTTACATATGTATGTCATCCTTGGACCCTGCAGAGCCTTAGTGAGAATATCTGCAAGTTGATCATTAGAGTTTACAAATGTAGTATTGATCTCCCCTGAAAAAAACTTTTCTCGAATGAAATGACAATTAATTTTTATATGCTTAGTTCATTCATGAAAGACAAGATTTGAAGCAATGTGCAAAGCTTCTTGATTATCACAAATCAATTTCATAGAGCTTATCTCGCAAAACTTCAACTTTTGAAGTAAATGTTTTAGTCATATACGTCCACATGTAGTGAGGGCCACGGTTCGGTATTCTGCTTCTGCACTTGATCTCGCGACTACACTTTGCTTTTTGCTCTTCCAAGAAATAAGATTGCCTCCAATGAAAACATAATATCCAGAAGTTGACCTTTTATCACCAAGAGATCCTACCCAATCTGCATCTGTGTAGGCAACAATGTCTGTGTGGCCTCTGTTCTCATAGATTAGTCTTTTTCCAAGAGATCCCTTGATATATCGTAAGATGTGAGCTATTGCATCCCAATGACTATCACAAGAGAGTTAAGGAACTGACTTACAACACTAACAGTAAAGGATATATCTAGTCTGGTCATGGTGAAATAAATCAATTTTCCCACTAACCTCCGATATCTTCCTGGGTCTAAGTATAGCTCCCCCTGATTTGGTATAAGCTTAACATTCAGATCCATAAAAGTATTGATTAGCTTACAATCTAGCATCCCAGTTTCTTCTAGAATATTAAGTGCATATTTTCTTTGATAAATGGCAATGCCTGTCTTTGATTGAGCAACTTCAATCCCAAGGAAATATCGTAAACTGCCCAAATCCTTGCTTTGGAAATGTTAGAACAAGTATTGTTTTAGACCATTGATCTTTTCATGATCATTAACTGTGATTACAATATCATCCAGACCATAAGATAACTGAACTTATTAGACAATGAATGTTTATAGAACACAGAGTGGTCCACCTCACTACGAACCATACCAAATTGCTGTATGACATTGCTAAACCTCCCAAACCAAGCCCGAGGAGACTGTTTTAGGCCATATAACAACTTCCTCAATTTGCAAACAAGACCCGACTCCCCCTGAGCAATAAACCTAGGTGGTTGCTCTATATAAATCTCTTCCTCCAAATCACCATGTAAAAAGACATTTTTAATGTCCAATTGATACAAAGGCCAACAATGCATGGCAGCCAACGACAAAAAGAGACGAGCAGAGACCATTTTAGCAATAAAAAAGAAAGTATCACCATAATCGAAACCATAAATTTGAGTGTATCCCTTTGCCACAAGAAGAGACTTTAATTGATCCATTGTACCCCATCAAGACCAACTTTGACAATGAAAACCCATCGGCAGCCAACCGTAAACTTCCCAAGAGGGGATGAAACAAGAGCCCAAGTATGGTTAGATTCTAGGGCTGTCATCTCATCAAGCATAGCTTATCGCCACCTAGGATGGGATAATGCTTCCTGAAAAATTTTAGGAATAGAAATGGACGACAAGGCAGAGACAAAGGAATAATGGAAAGAAGATAAAAAATGATAGCTCAAAAAATTATAAATAGGATGAGGGTTATGGGAAGAACGAGTACCTTTGCGAAGAGCGATGGGTAGGTCAGTCAGAGGCTCAGGGTAGGCCGGAGTAAGGGGAGACGTAGGAGCAAGAGGTGAATCATTGGTGTTTGGAATAGCGGCAACTTCCAAAATCTCAAGACGTGGACGACGTTGGTAAGTGAGGTGAAACAACTGGATAGGATACTCTGAGGCCGGTGAATGGTTGGGCATCTGTGGCACAGAAGGAATAGAGATGGGAGAATCAAAAGAGGGAATAGATAATACTTGAGAGACAAATTCTAGCACAAGCAGTGGGACAAAATAAGGTGTATCTTTAAAGAAAGTGACATCGCTGAGATGTAAAAATGATGGGTGGATGGAGAATAACACCGGTACCCCTTTTGGACATGAGAATAACCAAGAAAGACACACTTCACAGCATGAGAAGCCATCTTGTCTAGACTTGGAGCAATATTATTGATAAAATAAGTAAAACCAAAAATACGGGGCGGAACAGTATAAAGGGATTCCTTAGGATATAAAAAAGAGTGAGGAATCTAATTATTGAGAATAGAAGATAGCATACGATTTATTAAATAACCAACAGTGAGAACAACATCACCCCAAAATTGTAGAGGGACATTGGCATGTAATAAAAGAGTACGAGCTGTTTCAACTATATGACGATGTTTGCGCTCAGCTACACCATTTTGTTGAGGTGTGTGAGGACAACTAGATTGATGAATCATGCCATGAGATACCATGAAAAAATTAAAAATGGAAAAAAAATATTCTTTTACATTATCATTACGTAAGATACAAATAGTCTGACCAAACTGATTGAAAGTTTCACTACAAAATTTTTGAAAAATAGTAAATAGCTCGGAACGATCTTTCATTAAGAATAACCAAGTACATCTTGAGAAATCATTAATGAAAGTAAGAAAATACCTATAGCCTAAGACAGACACGACACAATTAGGACTACAAAATGACAAGGGGGCTGTTTCATGAGTGAGTGGTGTGACACCCCAAAATTTCCTATCTTGTAAACAGTAATTTTGACAGTTAATAGAATTTTACTGTTTAGTATTTTTTGGATGCTATAAAATTATTTTGATTATTCCGTCAGCGTATTTGATTGTTTTGAGTGATTTACTCCATGTCAGGAAAATAAAAATTTTTGGGCCAGGGAAAACTTTACGTAATTTAATTTTTACCGTTAAGTTTTAATTATTTTACGTAATCTGATTTAATATTTGTGTGTTTTCTAAAATTTGTGATTTTGTGAATGATTATGAATTTTTTTTACTATATGTGGGCCTAGGTGGGCCCAGGTGGCCATACGTGGGCCCAGGTGGGTCCCGCAAAGTAAAAAATTTCTATGGATAGAAAAATTTGTACTGTTTAGACGGAGACAGGGGATCTTACTAAACCTGAATCCGGAAACAGTTTTAGAAAATTTCCTTTACTGTATTTTGTACTGTATTTAATTATCGGACAATAAAAATACAGTAAATATATTCTTTCGTGGGGTTATAACAGATAAAAATAAAATTCTATACTGTTAAGTCAACATTGGTGGTTTGGATATCCACCATCGATTTAATCACCATTGGAAATTTAATCTTGATTTAATCAACGGTGGAGATTTGATATTAAAAGTGAATAGAATCATTTATAACCGTTGGATGGAAATTAAATTAAGGGTAGAGATTTAGTCTTATAAAGTGGCTATGACCATTTACAACCATTGGATTTAGAATTGATCAAGGGTGGAGATTTAGTCTTAAAAAGTGACAAAGACCATTTATGACCATTGGATGAAGAATTAATCAAGGGTGGAGATTTGGCCTTCTAAAATGGTTAAGACTAATTAGGACCCTTGGATTTAAAGTTTGAAGGAGTAATCTTGACCCTTAATTTTGGAGACACATCTAATGGCTAGGATTTAAAGGAGAAAGATCCAATGGCCCAGATTTAGTCTTCTAAAAATCAAAAGTCTACATAAATCCTAACCATTGAATTAATCAATGGTTAGGAATGCTTCAAATAATGACTTGAAAAAAATGACAATATTATTGCATGCATAATGCAAGGAGGGAACGATTTTGTAGTATTTTGGAGCTAAAGGTGATTTGACGACCATTATTACTTGTCATGGTCAATATTACATCATTCTTGACCATTGTTGATTTGTTTGCATCCTTAGGAGAGTGTTTGGAGGGGGGCACGATTTTTGGTGCCTTAAGAGGATGGCAAAGTGAAAGACCATCATTATTACTCATTCTTGGTCTTTCTTTATCAATTTCAAGAAGCTAGATAAATATTTAATTATCTAGAAATATGACATGACCATAAGAATGTAATTAAATAATTAAAATATAGTTATAAAATCCTAACTAAACTAATTTAAGAGAAACTAAATGAATTAATTGTTTAATTAAGGAGTAATTAAGAATTGAAATAGAATTAAAACTTGGTTAATTGCCCCTTGAACTCCACGGTTGCATAATATTTTCTAGGAGATTCATGACTTTTCTAATAACCAAAGAATGATTATTTAATGACTTTAAGCATGTAAGACCATGTGCTATGTTTCTATCTTGCAAAATAAGCTTTGCACTTTTCTATCCAAGTGATTACACGGCTATGCATAGAAGGAATAGCTTTTTTTTTATTTCATTCTATTACTTTGTGAGACAATAAACTATCTCACCTTTTCCCAAAATACCACATGGACAACTTGGCTTTCTAGCTAATTATTGAACCATCTAAATGACCAAGTGATGGCCATTATGTGACATAGGACGTGTGGGAGCCATGTGAACATCATGTAATAATTAATTGCCTTGAATAAACAATTCTATTTCTCCTACACACCCATTCACATGGCTGCCCACTTCAATTCAGCCATTTAATTTCATTTTTATCATATTTTATAACACTTAATTCATTCTCTCTCTTCCAATTGTTCAAGAACACCAAGAACAAATACGAAGAACACCATCTTCTCTATTCTTTGAGCTATTCAGTCACCACCCATAGAACCACTTCCAATCTTTCATAATTTTATCTAGCTACATATTTTGAATCCTCTCATCAATCTAAAACACTTTCATGTTGAGAACTTCTCAAAATTCACTCATCTTCATCACTCTACCAAGCCAAGAACACAAAAGTTTATATCTTTTCTTATTGAAGAATTCGGTCCATACTCATAAATCCCACTTCCAAGCTTCAATAATTTTATATAATCTTAGATCTAGAACCTATACACAATCCTAAGATACTTTGTAGTTGAGATCTAAGCCTAGTTCCATCATCATTATGCTTGAATTTTGGATTTAAGTTTTAAGGTTTCAAAGTAAAAATCTTGAAACTTGGCTTTTTATTTAATTCTTAGAATCCTAAGACCATGTTTGATCTATGGTCATCTTAATCAAGCTTTAGATATTAATTTGTATGTATTTTGTTTTGTATTTGAGAAGCCTTTGGTGGTGAAAGACTTGGAAAAAGAAGCAGATCAAGAAGCTTTTGAGGATCTTCAAGAGGTAAGAGGGAGATCCATCTCACCAACCAAGTATGGTGGTGAGAGATGGTCTTATATTTGATGGATGGTGAATCCATGTGAGGATTCCAATCCATGGTCATGTAATAATTTATGTGTGTTTATGAGCTTTGATTTATTTGCTTATGTTTGATATGCTTATATTATGCATGATAAGTATATGGCATGCTTATAGTATTTATGATGAAATATATATATGTGTATGTCATGATGTGGTGATGAAAAGGAATTCAATTTTTGGCTCCAATAGCCAAAGGAGAGGGTTCGGTTTTTTGATGCCCTTGATTAGGGTTCATGTTGAAATTTTTCAAGAACAAGGGAATTGATTTTTGAGTTCCTAGAACAATGAGAATTTCAGCCAAGACACCTCAAAATAAGTGTTCACAAATTAATATTTTCATGAAAAATGAAAATGGATGATTTGAAGAGTATGAAAAATAAACAAAGAGTTTGTTTTTCAAGAAAACAAGAATACGGTCTTTGAGGAATTTTTATTAATTTATTTTGTGTAAAAAGATCCTAAGTGTTTTTCTAAATATGAGTTTTGAATGAAACATGCAAACATTGATTTTAAGTATTTGCAAAGAAAGTGAACAAGGATTTGCAAAGAAAGTGAAAAAGGATTTGTAAAGAAAGTGAAAAAGGATTTGATCAAATGAGTTTGGTTTTTATAACCATCGGTATTTCGGTTTTGAAAATAAAATTTTAATGGTTTTTTTTTGTGTAAAACCATATCAATTTAGAAGGAAAAATGTTTTGATAATTTTCAATAGTCATGTCCACGTTTTCGAAGGCTTGTAATGCATTGATTTTGATGAAACAAAATGATTTTCCAAGTGAAAATATAATTAATTTAATACAAGGAATTTAAAAAGGGAATCAGAGTATTTTAGCACTTGAGAAATGAATTTTTATGTAAATGGAAAAGAGAGGTTGAAAGTGAGTCTCAATTTGTTTTAAAAAGAATTTATTTTTATTAAAATCCTGTTGGATTTTGGAAAGCATTAGTAATTTTTTAAAGTTAGAAACATTGATTTAATTCAATGGAATTGTAAATTTGTGAAATATACTGTGAAAAATGATTTTCTTGAATAAGAAGATATATTAAATGAAGTATAAAGTTATATTATTTTGAGGAAGGTTGATTTGGAAATGATTTGGGAAAAATGGAGAATATAATGGTATTTTGAAAATTTACTAACGTATAACTTATTTTCGAGTTTTGAAGTGCGTTAGAAAATGTTAAGTTTTGAAACATTGATTTATATCAATGGAAAAATGATTTTGTGAATTATATTTTGGAAAAGGATTTCTTGAGTAAAGAAATGTGGAAAAAGATTTTCTTGAGTAAAGAAAATGTGTTAAATAAAGTATAAAGTCATATTATTTTGAGAAAAGTGGAAATGGAATTTTTGAAGAATGAGAAATATTTTCTCAGTAAAGGAATTATAGTGAAAAAATTATTTACATATCTTAAAAATGTAATTTTTAAAGTACGTGGTTTGAAATACAGTAAAATATTTCTAAGTGTTGAAAATATAGTATAAATACTGTAGAACCAGTATAAAATATAGCTAATAGCTATTATGACCCTTGTGGTTGAAGAGGGAATGAGAATTGATAGTGAGGTCTATGATGGATCTTGGGAGCGTCAAGGCACGGCGGTCAACCAGTGGTCAGTTGGCGAGTACCCTGTGCCACTTGGCAATGCATGTTAGCCATGGCAACCATTACCCAAGAGGGGGGTGAATTGGGTGATGACTGGTTTTAATGCAACTTTGACAAATTATACATTTTGAATAACTTAATTAATAAATGCAGCGGAATGAGTCTAATAAATGTACAACTATTGAGGATTACTCAAATACAACTTGGAATATATGATGAACTAAGTGAATAAGCTAGATATCAAGTTGTAACAATCAAAACATCAAGATATGCAATAGATAAATATATTTCACTAAATGCTGAATTTAAAGAGTGTAGGGAAGAGAGAATCAAACTCAAGAATTTATCCCGGGTTCAACACCAACCACTTGTGGCCTACATCCAATCCCCAAGCTTAACTTGAGATTTTCTTCACTATCTTCTAGACTTTACGGGTGCTAGAAAAACCTTTATACATACAAGAGCACTCCTCACACCTTGGGATACCTCACCCTTGTGCTAGAGCCTCCAATTCTTCAAGCTTCACAGGTGCTTGATGACCTTTTCAATGAAGAGCACTCACAACACCTTTGGGATACCTCACCCTTTGTGTTTGAGTCTCACTATAAGGGATACCTCACCCTTTTCTCTCTTGAGGGATACCTCACCCTCTTACAATGATTTCAAGATGAAGAGAAAGAATAGAAACTCTCACAAGAGTGGATATACAACTTGAAGAACAAAGAAGATGATAGAAAACTCTCTCAAGAGTAGATAATACAAGTTGAAGCTCAATGGGTATAAAGGATTTACACACTTAGCTCAAAACAAAGAATTTGGAGAAAAAGATGATGAATTTCGTTTTCAATGTTCAAGGGTAATTTTTAGAATGTTCTCCAACTTGTTTTTGATGCCCAAACACTTTTATTTATAGCCCAATGAGTTTTAGAGCCGTTGGAGGTGTTTAGAAATGATTTTCTATGAAAACTAGCCGTTTATAGCCGTTAGAAACGTTCCTGGGCACTTTGTAATCGATTACAATCTTCATGTAATCGATTACAAACTTTCTGGGCACTTTGTAATCGATTACAAGCTTTCTGGGCACTTTGTAATCGATTACATACTCTGTGTAATCGATTACACGGCTTCTGTCAACGTTGTAATCAATTACATGACTTGTGTAATCGATTACACCATTTCTGGTTTTCAAAACCGACTTTAAAAGGTCATAACTTCTTCATTTCTTATCCAATTAAAGCAAATGACCACTCATTGGAAAGCTCTTTGAGTCTATTTTCATATGAAAGAAATTTCATAACAAAAATCAAAGTATTTTGAAAGATATGATCAAAATAGTAACTAAAGGTCATATTTTCAAAACTCAAACTTTAATTGGTCATAACTTTTTCGTTTCTTATCCATTTAAAGCAAATGACTAGTCATTGGAAAGATCTTTGAGTCTATTTTCAAATGAGATAAGTTTCAAAGTAAAACTCAAAGTATTTTGAAAGTTATGATCAAAAGAGTAAGTATATGTCAGTTTTACAAAACACAAACTTGACTATTTTTCATAGATTTGAAATACCACCAATACTAGCTTTCCAAAAAAAGTTTGTTGGGCATTTAAACATTTTAGAAACACTTATAAATATGTTTAAAACTTGTTTGAGCTTAATGTGATTCCTTTTTACCTTTACACAAGATCTAAGTCCTATAAGCTATTCTTGAAGATGTTGGACTAGATCTTTTGCCACCATCACTTCTTGATGTAATCCAAGCTTCCAAAGAAAATCTTCTCTTCAAAAATTGCAAATGCTTGGAACATCTTTTCATTTTCATTCTCCTTGAGTTGAGCATAGTTGTGATCTTTTGCTTTCTTATTGCAATGCTTACTCTTAGTACTTGGACTATCCTACAAAGTATTACTCACTTAACCAAACATAGTTAGTCCAAATTCATAACTCAATATCTTCATATGCATGATTCATAAATGTATAACTCTAGTTAGTCTAACATGCATACAAGACTTTCATAGACATATCCAATATTAATTCATTTATAACTCATATAACATATTATTGGATATATTATATGATGAATGTTACATATATCTTATTACATGATTATTAAGTGAAATATAATTAGATAAAGTACATAATCATGCATGATATAATATTTCTCATTAAACACATTTATGTAACATGATCAATATTCTTTTGTGATGCATTTGTTATCTATAAAGCACAAGTATAAAGCATAAGCATCATTCTTTTTGTTTTGTATTTGTCATCATCAAAACTTAACATATTAAATCATTGGGGCAAACCTATTTCCACAATCTCCCCTTTTGATGATGACAAATCACTAAAGAAAAATATGTTGAGCAATATAGAAGAATAGATATTCATGTAAGCATATCAAATAATTAAGCACAAGAACATATTTTTCTTTCCAATTTTCTCTCCCCCTATTTGACATCAACAAAAAGGCTTAGGAAGGAAAGATAATAATTTTCTCTCCCCTTATAGATAAAACTCATGCTGTCAAAAAGGGTAGGATCATCAAAATCATAAACTTCTTCAAGTTATTCAACTCATCACTATCTCTCCTTATTTAATTATATACCTAATTCAAGAAAGGAGAGATGAAATAAGTATACTTTCAAGATATAAAAGATTATTCATGCAATACTTGTCATATTTTGGTATTTCAACATTTAGTATATGATAGCAATAAGCTTAAGAAATTATGTCTAACATATAATATCTTGCATACCACATCATAAATAAGTACCACTTGATATCACTTGATAGGAGATACAAAATATTCATGTAAGATCATGAAATTAAGATTTTCAAATGAAAAATCATACAACTTATCACTTATGAAGCATTTCTCAATGAAAGAATCAAAAGATATGAAATTTAAGAATGTTTACATTCTTTCATTGATAGAGGGAAAGAGAATAAGAGATTATTTTTATTGACATGTTGATAGTATTAACAATAAAACACTTCATGTCAAGTAAGGATGTAAGCCAAGAGATATAAGCAATAATCTAAGAGCTAGGCTCCCCCTCACAATATGCATATTATCAAGATATAAAACATAAAAGCTCAACATAGTCATGCATATATTTATAGTCAACAAGAACATGAAAAAAAAATATGTAAGATAAGTAAGATAAGCTCCCCCTTATTGAAGCACAAGATAGATAAAGGAAAACATGCATGCCAAGACTATGTAAGCATATTACAATAAAGAAAAGCAAGGCAAAGATACATATTCTTAATCCATCAATCACAAATCATTTTTAAAAAAAAATTCTCCTCCTTTCAAAAAGAATTTTACAAGAGCACATTGTATTTTCAAAAGAATTTTAGAAAGGTAGAAGGGTTTTATATTGAAATCACATATTCCTTGAAAGTAATCAAACTCAAGTCAAAAGAGCATTTGAAAGTACATCTCATCTTTTTCTCATTAAACAAGAGCTTTGAAAAGATAAAACACTTTTGAAGAACAAGACTTATCTTTTGAAGTATCAAGAAGAGCTCTATAGAACATTTCAAAAGATCTATTTGAAAACTTTCTTAAATACTCTCTCAAGATTTAATAAACATTTCAAAGCAATGAAGAGAGTACTATATTTATAGCACAAATCGAATGATTTCTAAATTTTCTAAGACAATTAGGAGATGATAATACTTTCAAGTTCTTAAGACAAGTTCAAAAGATTCTCAAGGATATGGAACTTGAAAAGCTTCTTTCAAATATGATAGGAAATTTTGCCTTAAAAAAATTTTTTTTTTAAATCAAATAAGAAATTCTTTTCAAAAAGAACATGATTCTCATAAGTGTTATACTACTAAGAAATCATAGATCAAGAGAATCATAGATATCAAACATTCATCATGATGAAATATGCTATAAGGATCAAAACATGTATAAAACTAATATCATTCACCCTATATGCAATGACAAAAAATAGCAAGTTAATATCCAATTAAGCACTTTGTCAATGCTAAGCATACTTCTCATGTAAGGAAAGCATATACTCTTTTAAGATCAATTTATCAACAAGTATCATATAATCCATAGCATATAAGATACCATAATAACTTAGGGATAGAGATGCTTATTGAGAGAGTGATGCTTCGTTAGAATGTTCTTCATTTATAGGATTTTTGAGTTTGGGCTTTCTTCCATTGTTCTTGAAGAAAGTCTCCGCTTGTCTCTTTTCATCCAACTCTTCTCTATGTCCACATATGCTTGACATTTCAATATTTGATGACTATCTTTGAAGCATATAGAGACACTTGCAAGGCTAACTCTAAAAGTACTCTAAAACATAGGTTAGCATCAAATATCATTTAAGCTCATTTACAAGTATAATTTGGGTTGATATATAATGTAAAACATGTACCACATTATCAACCATGAATTGTTAGCTCTAAAGAGAACAAAAGAATGATATATGCACTTGAATCCAAAAACATAGTTTAAGCATTTTCAAAGGCAAGATTCAAGTTTATCAAGAAACACATGATCAACATCAAAACTTATATAAGCATTTTGGGGCAAACAAAGATCATGTTAGGCATGTAATATCAAGTAAGGAATTTTAGTACGCACACAGGCCAAGCAAGAATAAAAAGTCCCTTATTGTAATGAAAGAATTGAAAATCATGGAACTATAACTTTTGAGACCATTTATGATTCATTTTAAGATATACTTCATTAAAAAGAATATTGAAGTTCAAAGGCAAGTTCAAGGCACAAAAAAAAAGAATCATTTACTTCTTGTTTTCAAGATATGAACATATCAAGCAATTTCAAACAAGAAGACAAATAACTTTTAACTATCCAATCCCCAAGTAAGCATATAAGCAAATTAAGCATCAAAGAGAAAGGATTAGAACTATTTATGAGCAAGTGAATTTACATATTTGAGCAAAGAGAATTGGTCACAAGCTCAAGAATAAAGATATTGTCATAACATGTCATTCCAAGCAAAATGTGTGCATATATAACATGTTAGCATGTATAAAAATATTTTTAAAACATAGTGCTAGAAAAGCACAACTTAAGACATGATAAGGCATAAAAACAAATCTTTACTTATCCAAATATCACATGATATACAATTTAAAGTATAAGTAAGGATAAGAGATTGATATCACCAAAAGTGTACTCTTTGAGTTTTTGTAAGTTGACTCTAACTTCTATGCCTCAAGGCCCCTTGAGAATGTTGTGGTTCTTCATGTCTTTCTTTTTATGTTTTTCATCACTTTTGAAGAACTTGAACCATTTTAAGCTTTCCCAACCTCAAGTAGCACGGTTGTTTTTCACTTCATTTGCATGCTTGAGTTAATGGTCACCCTACAACACAATTTAAAGTAATTTCTTTGGTATCCACCAGCTTTTGGATCCATAGAGGTTAGTCATTATACCAAACTCATGAGCAAATAAGCATTAAAAATAATAAATGAGTTCACAAGGGTAAGAGGTATTTCATTTCATTGATCATTAAGCACATACCAAGAGAAAAGGTGAGTAATAGAAGAAATATGGCTTTTTGCGCACTAAAACTCATTTTTAAAGCTCATGTAATCGATTACAATATGTGTGTAATCGATTACCAACCCTCTGAATCCATGTAATCGATTACATGTTCGGTGTAATCGATTACACGAGTTCTCGAGACGTTGTAATCGATTACATAGTATGTGTAATCGATTACACGCTCTCGACTTTGCTTGGACCGCTTAGCGAGCCTCCGTAATCGATTACATGTTTGGTGTAATCGATTACACGAGTTCTGAGACGTTGTAATCGATTACATAGTATGTGTAATCGATTACACGCTCTCGACTTTGCTTGGAACGCTTGGAGCCTCATAATCGATTACAGAGGTCTTGTAATCGATTACAAGCATGCTGAATTCAGTTTTTGCACTTCAAACAGTAAGGGTCCGAACTCAAAGCTTTCAAAATAATTCCAAAACTTTCCAAAACAATTCCAAACATCATGTAAGCATAAAAACTGACCAGTTTTTGATCCAAAACTCATGTTTATGCAAAAACTACAAATTATGCAGAAAATTGTAACTTTATGCAGCAAGAGTTATGATTTATCCAATATGCCAAGTTCTAATATATTTTTATCAAATGTGCTACTTCAAACAAGAAATGAGTTTATCTAGCATATTATCACATGTAAAAATTTATAGAAAATTTAAAGCATAAAAAGCATCCATAGTCATAGAATACCTTATTATCAAGAGATATGCAAGGTGGTGAGTAAAGGGTGTAACAATAATACAATCATGTGCTATATATAATATTCAAATTTTATCAAGTACACATGATTCAAATAATCACTTAAGGCCTACAAGGAATATACCTCAAATTCATTGACTTTACAAGTGAATGTGCATAAGAGGTAGAAACTTTTGATACCTTAGCCTTAGTGATCAAGGAAACTCCTTTCCTTACCCATTGCTTCTCTTTTGGTGTTTTGAACTTTGTAAGTTCCACATTTTGTACTTGAGAAGCTTTGGTTGAAGTCATCTTCCTTCTTTGATCAAAACATCTATCAATGGGCTTTGGAAGTATTTCCTTTGATGATTCCTTTTTCCTTTGATCAATTAGTCCATCCTTTTGAGAAGTTTTCTGCATAATTGAAACACTAGGAGGACTTTTTGGTACCCACTTCATCTTGGGTCCTTGAATGTTAGTATTAGGGCATTTAAGGTCTTTAGGAACCCATACCATATTATTTCTCATATAAAATTTTTTTCTATAATTGCACAAATGAGAAATATGTCCTAGATGACCACAAAAATTACAAACAAGTGAATTCAATGATGGCTTGGTCCTTTGAAGATCATTTTTAAAAAACTTGAGCCTTTGGTTGTTATTACATTCTAAACTATTTTTGCCATAAGCCTTGCTTGAATTTTCATGTGGAATAACATTAATTTTATTCTCATTAACAAGCATAGGATGTAAGCAATTAAAATCATTAGCCTTGGCAAATTCAGAAAATAAGTCCTCAACTTGATTTTCTAAATCAATGCACTTTTCACAAGAAGTTGAGGTTTCAAATTTCAAAGACATTTCCTTATTGAGAAAAATATATTCATTTTTCAAAGTCTCAATTTCAATTTCAATAGAGGAAATGTTTTCCAAACAAGATGAGTTTTTCTTTTCTAAATTCAACAAGCCATCATACAATTCATCATATGCATATTGTAGCTTATCATAGGAAGGACCATAATCAAGATAGGCATTATTTACCTCAAGGTTCTTTGGAGTCAAGTGGGAGGTTGTCACAATTTCTTACACTAATGACTCTTCAAGGGAATCACCATCTTCCTCATTGTTATCCATCAAGAATTTGAGAATATCTTCCTTCTCAATTTTATTTTTGCTGCCTCTTCTTCAAATTGAGCACCATCATCACTAAGAGGCATTGAACTCATTTTCTTGCTTTGAACATGTTCTTGAGGACATTTTTCAACATTGTCTTCCTTTAAAGACTTTTGCTCTTCTTGCTCTCTATATACAATTTTATGTACAAAATCATCATTAGCAAGATAAATAGAATCAAGAGCATTCCATATATCTTTAGCACTAGAGCAACTCTTAATTTTAGCATAAGCATCATCATTTAAACTACTTCTCAATATTCGCATTGCTCTAATATTCAAGGAAAAATATTTCTTATCATAATCATTCCAAGTTTGTTTTGATTTGCATGTAAATCCATCAAGCATAATATCCCACAAATCAATATCAATAGATTGCATATAAATTTCCATTCTAACTTTCCAATAAATGAAATTCACACCATCAAAGAATGGTGGTTTATTAATTTCAAAACATTCCATTTTGAAAAGCTTTTAATGGTTACCAAATAAATAAAGATCTTTAACTTCAAGCTGTTAAGCTTTTACCAGAGCACGAAGCTCTGATACCACTTGTTAGCCATGGCAACCATTACCCAAGAGGGGGGGTGAATTGCGTGATGACTGGTTTTAATGCAACTTTGACAAATTATGCATTTTGAATAACTTAATTAATAAATGCAGCGGAATGAGTCTAATAAATGTACAACTATTGAGGATTACTCAAATACAACTTGGAATATATGATGAACAAAGTGAATAAGCTAGATATCAAGTTGTAACAATCAAAACATCAAGATATGCAATAGATAAATATATTTCACTAAATGCTGAATTTAAAGAGTGTAGGGAAGAGAGAATCAAACTCAAGAATTTATCCTGGTTCAGCCACCAACCACTTGTGGCCTACATCCAAATCCCAAGCTTAACTTGAGATTTTCTTCACTATCTTCTAGACTTTACGGGTGCTAGAAAAACCTTTGTACATACAAGAGCACTCCTCACACCTTGGGATACCTCACCCTTGTGCTAGAGCCTCCAATTCTTCAAGCTTCACAGGTGCTTGATGACCTTTACAATGAAGAGCACTCACAACACCTTTGGGATACCTCACCCTTTGTGTTTGAGTCTCACTATAAGGGATACTTCACCCTTTTCTCTCTTGAGGGATACCTCACCCTCTTACAATGATTTCAAGATGAAGAGAAAGAATAGAAACTCTCACAAGAGTGGATATACAACTTGAAGAACAAAGTAGATGATAGAAAACTCTCTCAAGAGTAGATAATACAAGTTGAAGCTCAATGTGTATAAAGGATTTACACACTTAGCTCAAAACAAAGAATTTGGAGAAAAAGATGATGAATTTCGTTTTCAATGTTCAAGGGTAATTTTCAGAATGTTCTCCAACTTGTTTTTGATGCCCAAACACTTTTATTTATAGCCCAATGAGTTTTAGAGCCGTTGGAGGTGTTTAGAAATGATTTTCTATGAAAACTAGCCGTTTATAGCCGTTAGAAACGTTCCTGGGCACTTTGTAATCGATTACAATCTTCATGTAATCGATTACAAGCTTTCTAGGCACTTTGTAATCGATTACAAGCTTCATGTAATCGATTACAAGCTTTCTGGGCACTTTGTAATCGATTACATACTCTGTGTAATCGATTACACGGCATTAACGTTGTAATCGATTACATGACTTGTGTAATCGATTACACCATTTCTGGTTTTCAAAACCGACTTTAAAAGGTCATAACTTCTTCATTTCTTATCCAATTAAATCAAATGACCACTCATTGGAAATCTCTTTGAGTCTATTTTCATATGAAAGAAATTTCAGAACAAAAATCAAAGTATTTTGAAAGATATGATCAAAATAGTAACTAAAGGTCATATTTTCAAAACTCAAACTTTAATTGGTCATAACTTTTTCGTTTCTTATCCATTTAAAGCAAATGACTAGTCATTGGAAAGATCTTTGAGTCTATTTTCAAATGAGATAAGTTTCAAAGTAAAACTCAAAGTATTTTGAAAGTTATGATCAAAAGAGTAAGTATATGTCAGTTTTACAAAACACAAACTTGACTATTTTTCATAGATTTGAAATACCACCAATACTAGCTTTCCAAAAAAAGTTTGTTGGGCATTTAAACATTTTAGAAACACTTATAAATATGTTTAAAACTTGTTTGAGCTTAATGTGATTCCTTTTTACCTTTACACAAGATCTAAGTCCTATAAGCTATTCTTGAAGATGTTGGACTAGATCTTTTGCCACCATCACTTCTTGATGTAATCCAAGCTTCCAAAGAAAATCTTCTCTTCAAAAATTGCAAATGCTTGGAACATCTTTTCATTTTCATTCTCCTTGAGTTGAGCATAGTTGTGATCTTTTGCTTTCTTGTTGCAATGCTTACTCTTAGTACTTGGACTATCCTACAAAGTATTACTCACTTAACCAAACATAGTTAGTCCAAATTCATAACTCAATATCTTCATATGCATGATTCATAAATGTATAACTCTAGTTAGTCTAACATGCATACAAGACTTTCATAGACATATCCAATATTAATTCATTTATAACTCATATAAAATATTATTAGATATATTATATGATGAATGTTACATATATCTTATTGCATGATTATTAAGTGAAATATAATTAGATAAAGTACATAATCATGCATGATATAATATTTCTCATTAAACACATTTATGTAACATGATCAATATTCTTTTGTGATGCATTTGTTATCTATAAAGCACAAGTATAAAGCATAAGCATCATTCTTTTTGTTTTGTATTTGTCATCATCAAAACTTAACATATTAAATCATTGGGGCAAACCTATTTCCACAATGCAGTCCGTTGCAACGCATTGACGATACCCGACAAGAACACTATTCTTTTCAACGACTGGGAGATTGTCTTTGGGCCAAGGCTGACAATTAACCAGAGCATTCTTCTCGAAATTATGAAAACCTCCATGGAGTTGTTTTTGATAAACTGAGTCTTTGTGCATATGAATAAATCTGAGCATTTATATCTGTGTGATATATTAATTGAGGAATATTGGTTATGACAATTGTTTTGAATACTTGGAAAATGATGATGATGATAATGCTGAGGGCATTATCATAATTATTGATTATGATAATTGAATTGATAAATGATTGGATGATGATAGTTGATTAATGTTGATGGCATGATCATAATTGTGGTATGATCTATCTGTATGATATTGCTATTTGTGTTATCTCTGTGGAGCCATGTTGGTATTGGTGTAGGTGATCTCACCTCTTTGTTATATTGTTTTGCTTTGTCTATATTGTTAAAATTATACAGTAGAAGGAATGAGTTGTCTTAGACATAACGGATGGTAGATACTCAGAGATTGTTGGAAACATTGAAAAGCGGTTGTCTCAAGTTCGAAGATGTGCCGGGTAGACAAGGAGTAAAGTTCTGATGTATCAAGTTGATACAAGAGAAGGAACGAGTACGTTAAGATTTAACGTTAGTATTGTACCGTGCTATTAAGTAGGACCCGTCATGGGGTTTGCTACTGTTAAAAAAAAATAAGTCTGTTAATTTTATATTTCTCTTTAAAATGTGATATTAATTGGTGTCAATATTGCATAATGAATAGTTAAAATATGATTTTTAATATTACCTAATATTTTCAGTAAATTTACGTTTCAGTAAAGAAAAAATTTTGAAACCCATCTTTTATAACTCAAACTTTGTGCGAACTTCTTTTCAGATTATGAGTCGGGAGTCGAAAATGTGATGCCCTAAGGAGGGTGTTACATTAGTTGGTATCAGAGCACGGTTTGAGTCTTTTGGGGTTTGTGGTTAGGTCTATTTTGCTTGTGCTGTGTTCTCTGTGATTGATAGTGAGGGAACCCTATTAAGGGTCACCCTTTGTTTGCATTTTGCTTGTTAGGTGTTTATGCTATTAGAATGTCTGTCTGTGTATATTGATATATTGGATTGGATTAGAATGCCTGAAATGGATGAAATGAGGTCGGATTGGTTCTCGGATGGCTATGGTTTTGAGCCCAAACTTTGGGGTCCCTTGTGAACAATTGTAACAATTAGAATTTCAAAATAGAATCAACTGTACATTATGTAATAAAGGTAGAGAAACTTCTCCAATGCCAAATTCGTCGAGTTAGAATGCCAAATCCATCGAGTTAGAATGCCAAACCCGTCGAGTAGAGTTTCTGACCATTTAGTAGAGAAACTTCTCCAAATCCATCGAGTAGAGTTTCTAACCACTTAGGAGAGAAACTTCTCCAATGCCAAATCCGTCGAGTTAGAATGCCAAATCCGTCGAGTTAGAATGCAAAATCCGTCGAGTTAGAATGCCAAATTCGTTGAGTTAGAATGCAGAATCCATCGAGTTAGAATGCAGAATCTGTTGAGTTAGAATGCCAAATCCGTCGAGTTAGAATGCCAAATTCATCGAGTTAGAATGCCAAACCCATCGAGTAGAATTTCTGATCATTTAATAGAGAAACTTCTCCAAATGTCAACATCCATCGAGTGACATGTCCATCGAATAGAAGTTTTGACCGTTTAATAGAGAAACTTCCCCAAATGTCAATATCCATCGAGTGACATGTCCGTCGAGTAGAATTTCTGACCGTTTAATAGAAAAACTTCCCCAATGTCAACATCCGTCGAGTTTGAATGTCAATATCCATCGAGTGACATATCCGTCGAATCAGAATTTCTGACCATTTTGTGTTTTCGTCGATTCAACACTGGAAGATTTCTCCAACGTCAACACCCATCCTTCGAATTAGGATTTCTGCTAATCTTCTAGCATATTCGACAGTTTTTGATCTTCATTCTACAGAACCTTTATTCGACAGAAATTGATTTTTAGCCACTTTTGTCAAAATTATGACCCAGCTCTTTCCATCACCAAATCACCTTATGACTGACCTCTTTCATCATTCTGCCATGTTATTTTTCATCGAAAGGCAGCCTCAATTTTTTTTTACTAGATACATTGTCTCTGTCGAATTCAAAAGTATAATTTATCACCCAATACCTAGCTATTAAATTAAAGGTTTTGCTGGTGATTCTGGCCGTGTATCTTCCTGGACTCAAGGCTTTTGGACTAATATAAGCATATTAATCGTAAACAATTGGATGACTAGAAATAATTAGGGATTCATGAAAAAGGGGAATGGCTCGGGATAGTTATACTTGTGTGGAAGTGAAACATGTTACTAGTAATGCAGTTGTAGCTACGGGAGCAACGGGAGCAATGTGGAAAGACGACTGCACAAACAAAGGACCGCTGTTCAGTGGAAACTGAAAGTTGAAGTTTAGGATCTGATGGAAGAGAATCAGTCTTGGAATATAAGATTTTGTAAGTTTGGAACCTGGTATTTTTTTAGGATATTGAGAAAGTAATTGATTTCGACGGAAGATGTATTTACAACCATTGAGGAAACTAAAAGCAGTAAGTGATGTGAAAAAAGGTACTTAATGAAGGAATGTACGTCAAGGAAACAAATTACAGAAAAGTTGGACACATTTTTCCAGAGATTATGCTATTTGAAAACAGAGTTTTCTATTATTAAAATTTTTTATAGTAAGGGAAGTTGTTAATCTGAATGGAACGGGAGTGTTCTGAGCGGAAGATTTAAACAATGGAGATTGTGTCATTGGAGCTAATCCTATAAACCATACTGAATATTTCTGTGAGTGACCTATTCTTTATAACATATGATTGAGTAGATCAATTATATGTTAGAGTTATTCGTTATTCTCTGATTTGTTTACTTCTGTTTCTATTCTTAGCTAATCGAGCTATTCAAGTTATTCAAATTGTTGTTATAGATCAAAATTTTGTGTTAGTTTGATCTGTTTCATAAACAGACGTGATCTTTGGAAATGGATTAGTTATTTTCCAACCATATCTAATGAGATTATTTCAACAGAGTGTGAGTAATCCAAAAAAATTTTATTCTTGAAAATCGGGTTATATCCAATTCTTTGCTGGATATGTTCGATAACAGGTTCGATTCGTTTTGTTATCTTCCATGAGGTTTTCTTTCATCTCCTGCAATTGAACGAACAAGAAACGATATTCCTATTTAACTCTATGTCATAGTGTTTGGTATAGTGCTGTGGAAAGGAGAACTCGGTTAGTGAGACATTTCCTGTTAAAAGCAAAAATCTAGAATATGTAGTGATACGAGGATAAGGAAATTTTAAGTAATACATTACATTAGTTGGAAGTTATCTAAGAAAAACTATTCTAGGCATGAATGAAGATTGGTTGTCGTTATGTTGGTAACAGAGATATGGAAATTCTTTCTTTCTGGAGTAACATTCAACATCTTCAGTAATTATAGGAGTCTGAGATATCTGTTTGATCAGGAGAAGTTGAACATCAGCAAAGAGATTTTGTTAGTTAGAATAGTATAGCAAGATGTAAGAGAGGAAGCTTCATGAGAATTGGAAAATAAGATAAAAGAGTAATGTTCATATTTATTCTGAGGGTGTGAAATCATGGTTATTAAATTTTGAGGACGAAATTTCTTTTTAGAGAGGGAGTAATGTAATACCCCAAAATTTCCTATTTTGTAAACAGTAATTTTGACAGTTAATAGAATTTTACTGTTTAGTAATTTTTGGATGCTGTAAAATTATTTTGATTATTCCGTCAGCATATACGATCGTTTCGAGTGATTTACTCTATGTCAGGAAAATAAAAATTTTTGGGCTGGGGAAAACTTTACGTAATTTAATTTTTACCGTTAGGTTTTAATTATTTTACGTAATCTGATTTGATATTTGTATGTTTTCTAATATTTGTGATTTTGTGAATGATTATAAATTTTTTTTATTGTGTGTGGGCCCAGGAAGTTCTATGTGGGCCTAGGTGGCCATACGTGGGCTCAGGTGGGTCCCGCAAAGTAAAAATTTTTCTATGGATAGAAAAATTTGTACCTTTTAGATGGAGACAGGGGATCTTACTAAACCTGAATCCGAAAACAGTTTTAGAAAATTTCCTTTACTATATTTTGCACTGTATTTAATTATCGGACGATAAAAATACAGTAAATATATTCTTTCGTGGGGTTATAACAGATAAAAATAAAATTCTATACTGTTAAGTCAACATTGGTGGTTTGGATATCCACCATCGATTTAATCACCGTTGGAGATTTAATCTTGATTTAATCAATGGTGGAGATTTGATCTTAAAAGTGAATAGAATCAATTATAACCGTTAGATGGAAATTAAATCAAGGGTAGAGATTTAGTCTTATAAAGTGGCTATGACCATTTACAACCATTGGATTTAGAATTGATCAAGGGTGGAGATTTAGTCTTAAAAAGTGACAAAGACCATTTATGACCATTGGATGAAGAATTAATCAAGGGTGGAGATTTGGTCTTCTAAAATGGTTAAGACTAATTAGGACCCTTGGATTTAAAGTTTGAAGGAGTAATCTTGACCCTTAATTTTGGAGACACATCTAATGGCTAGGATTTAAAGGAGAAAGATCCAATGGTCTAGATTTAGTCTTCTAAAAATCAAAAGTCTACATAAATCCTAACCATTGAATTAATCAATGGTTAGGAATGCATGTATAATGTAAGGAGGGGACGGTTTTGTAGTATTTTGGAGCTAAAGGTGATTTGATGACCATTATTACTTGTCATGGTCAATATTACATCATTCTTGACCATTATTGATATGTTTGCATCCTTAGGAGAGTGTTTGGAGGGGGGGCACGGTTTTTGGTGCCTTAAGAGGATGGCAAAGTGGAAGACCATCATTATTATTCATTCTTGGTCTTTCTTTATCAATTTCAAGAAGCTAGATAAATATTTAATTATCTAGAAATATGACATGACCATAAGAATGTAATTAAATAATTAAAATATAGTTATAAAATCCTAACTAAACTAATTTAAGAGAAACTAAATGAATTAATTATTTAATTAAGGAGTAATTAAGAATTGAAATAGAATTAAAACTTGGTTAATTGCTCCTTGAACTCCATGGTTGCATAGTATTTTCTAGGAGATTCATGACTTTTCTAATAACCAAAGAATGATTATTTAATGACTTTAAGCATGTGAGTCCATATGCTTATGTTTCTATCTTGCAAAATAAGCTTTGCACTTTTCTATCCAAGTGACTACACGGCCATGCATAGAAGGAATAGCTTTTTTTTTTATTTCATTCTATTACTTTGTGAGACAATAAACTATCTCACCTTTTTCCAAAATACCACACGGTCAACTTGGCTTTCTAGCCAATTATTGAACCATCTAAATGACCAAGTGATGGCCATTATGTGACATAGGACGTGTGGGAGCCATGTGAACATCATATAATAATTAATTGCCTTGAATAAACAATTCTATTTCTCCTACACCCCCATTCACACGGCTGCCCACTTCAATTCAGCCATTTAATTTCATTTTTATCACATTTTATAACACTTAATTCATTCTCTCTCTTCTCTCTCTTCCAATTGTTCAAGAACAGCAAGAACAAATACAAAGAACACCATTTTCTCTATTCTTTGAGCTATTCGGTCACCACCCATAGAACCACTTCCAATCTTTCATAATTTTATCTAGCTACATATTTTGAATCCTCTCATCAATCTAAAACACTTTCATGTTGAGAACTTCTCAAAATTCACTCATCTTCATCACTCTACCAAGCCAAGAACACAAAAGTTCATATCTTTTCTTATTGAAGAATTCGGTCCATACTCATAAACCCCACTTCCAAGCTTCAATAAATTTATATAATCTTAGATCTAGAACCTATACACAATCCTAAGATACTTTGTAGTTGAGATCTAAGCCTAGTTCCATAATCTTTATGCTTGAATCTTGGATTTAAGTTTTAAGGTTTCAAGGTAAAATCTTGAAACTTTGCTTTTTATTTAATTCTTAGAATACTAAGACCATGTTTGATCTATGGTCATCTTAATCAAGCTTTAGATATTAATTTGTATGTATTTTGTTTTGTATTTGAGAAGCCTTTGGTGGTGAAGGACTTGGAAAAAGAAGCAGATCAAGAAGCTTTTGAGGATCTTCAAGAGGTAAGAGGGAGATCCATCTCACCAACCAAGTATGGTAGTGAGAGATGGTCTTATATTTGATGGATGGTGAATCCATGTGAGGATTCCAATCCATGGTCACGTAATAATTTATGTGTGTTTATGAGCTTTGATTTATTTGCTTATGCTTGATATGCTTTACATGATTTTATGACTTTGATGATATGCTTATATTATGCATGATAAGTATATGGCATGCTTATAGTATTTATGATGAAATATATATATGTGTATGTCATGATGTGGTGATGAAAAGGAATTCAATTTTTGGCTCCAATAGCGAAAGGAGAGGGTTCGATTTTTTGATGCCCTTGATTAGGGTTCATGTTGAAATTTTTCAAGAATAAGGGAATTGATTTTTGGGTTCCTAGAACAATGAGAATTTCAGCCAAGACACCTCAAAATAGGTGTTCACAAATTAATATTTTCATGAAAAATAAAAATGGATGATTTGAAGAGTATGGAAAATAAACAAAGGGTTTGTTTTTCAAGAAAACAAGAATACGGTCTTTGAGAAATTTTTATTGATTTATTTTGTGTAAAAAGATCCTAAGTGTTTTTCTAAATATGAGTTTTGAATGAAACATGCAAACATTGATTTTAAGGATTTGCAAAGAAAGTGAACAATGATTCGCAAAGAAAGTGAAAAAGGATTTGTAAAGAAAGTGAAAAAGGATTTGAACAAATGAGTTTGGTTTTTATAACCATCGGTATTTTGGTTTTGAAAATAAAATTTTAATAGTTTTATTTGTGTAAAACCATATCAATTTAGAAGGAAAAATGTTTTGATAATTTTCAATAGTCATGTCCACGTTTTCGAAGGCTTGTAATGCATTGATTTTGATGAAACAAAGTGATTTTTCAAGTGAAAATATAATTAATTTAATACAAGAAATTTGAAAAGGGAATCAGAGTATTTTAGCAATTGAGAAATGAATTTTTATGTAAATGAAAAAGAGAGGTTGCAAGTGAGCCTCAATTTGTTTTAAAAAGAATTTATTTTTGTTAAAATCCCGTTGGATTTTGGAAAGCATTAGTAATTTTTTAAAGTTAGAAACATTGATTTAATTCAATGGAATTGTGAATTTGTGAAATATACTGTGAAAAAGGATTTTCTTGAATAAATGAAGTATAAAGCTATATTATTTTGAGGAATGTTGATTTGGAAATGATTTGGGAAAAATGGAGAATATAATGGTATTTTGAAAATTTACTAACGTATAACTTATTTTCGAGTTTTGAAGTGCATTAGAAAATGTTAAGTTTTGAAACGTTGATTTATATCAATGGAAAAGTGATTTTGTGAATTATATTTTGGAAAAAGATTTCTTGAGTAAAGAAATGTGGAAAAAGATTTTCTTGAGTAAAGGAAATGTGTTAAATAAAGTATAAAGTCATATTATTTTGAGAAAAGTGGAAATGGAATTTTTGAAGAATGAGAAATATTTTCTGTAATGTAATTATGGTGAAAAAAATTATTTACGTATCTTAAAAATGTAATTTTTAAAGTACATGGTTTGAAATATAGTAAAATATTTCTAAGTGTTGAAAATACAGTATAAATACTGTAGAACCAGTATATGGATGCTGTGTGAGAAAATGACATGTTTTACCTGTGATTGGCATTTGGTGCATTATACATGCATTGGAAAGATATGTCTGTGATTAGATTTGGTGCATTATACGTGCATTGGAAAAATATGCGTTGAAGCATATGATTACATTGAACAAAAGAAATTGAAAAGATTTGGCCTTTTGGGGTTGGACTTGCACTAATATATTCGTGTATTGTATAAAATATAGCTAATAGCTATTATGGCCCTTGTGGTTGAAGAGGGAATGAGAATTGATAGTGAGGTCTATGATGGATCTTGGGGGCGTCAAGGCGTGGCGGTCAACCAGTGGTCAGTTGGCGAGTACCCTGTGCCACTTGGCGATGCAGTCCGTTGCAACACATTGACGATACCCGACAAGAACACGATTCTTTTCAACGACTGGGAGATTGTCTTTGGGCTAAGGCTGACAATTAACCAGAGCATTCTTCTCGAAATTGTGAAAACCTCCATGGAGTTGTTTGATGCGTGAAATCCGCAAGTGTACGGTTTCGTCGTCAAGTAATAAAAAGATCGAATCCACAGGGACTGTGTATATGAATACCAATTAATTAATTAATTCAATTAAGTTAAACAAAAGGGAATATGATTGTTGATTGATAAGAACGTAGTAACAAAACAATTAAATAAAAATCAAGAAAACAGAATTTAGAACAAAAACAGCAAGTATTCAAGAAGGGATTTTCAGATTAAAGAAAGCTTCCAAGATTGGGATACCACAATGATACAAGACAAATCCTAATTGACAACCCTTTTATTAAATCTGAAATTCAATTGAAGGTGAATTACCCAAAATTAGTTAATGTTCTCTTTCAAGATACAAGATCCGTGCCCAATTAAACCAATTCCTACTTTCGTGGTAATTGAATTTAAATTGAACCCATTACGCTTTGTGGTAATTCATTGATTCCTCGAAAGGCTAAAACTACTCTCGTGATTTAGACCTTAAGTTCAATTCTAATGGTTCCAACACTTAGGTTCACCTCTCAGTACGTCCCTAAATGCCTATGAGATGCAAATAAGTGGCCACCAAATTCACATGAATAAAAGTAATAAGAATCTGAATCAATGAACAATCAAGATTTAATGAAAAGGGAAACAATGTCAATTCATTATTATCATGTATCAAAGGGCATTGCCCAATCCTAGAAACAAAATAAACTACTCAGACATAGAGAAGAAGAGACAAGAAATCAAACTTAAAAACATCCCAAACCAGTAACAATGGAAGAAGAAGGGAGAAAGATGAAGAACCCAAGCCTCCTTTGTGCCTCCTCCAAAACTAGGTTTTAATCAAAACTAGAATACCCTAATAGCAATCAGAACATCTATTTATAGCCTAGGGTTTTTATGGGCTAAAAGCCCCCAAAAGAAATAAAAACAGAAAACTAAAATCTGCTGTGCGCCCCGAACCACGGCCGTGGTGGCCACCACGGCCAGGCCGTGGTTGGTTCTGAGTTGGAGATTTTATTGCTGCTGTCTTCAAACCACGGCCGTGGTGTAGACCACAGCCAGGCCGTGGTTGCCTCTGATAACTTACTTCCAAGCCTAAAATGACTTATTAGACGTCCAAATCTTGAAAAGTGCTCAACATGAAAGTTGTAGATTTGGATCTTAACTATCAACCATCAAAATTTCAGCTTATTTGACAACTTGTAGCTCGAGATATGTCATGAACATTACACAAAGGTCAAGCTGTCAGGATCAGCACCCTAGTTCTTGCTTCAGCTCCAATTTGAGTTATTCAAACGTGTGATTGGGCCTTTGAGGTCTGCATGAAAGTAGTAGAAAATTGTCTTATCTTTCCTTTATTGTTATCCATTAAGCTCCAACTTCAATCATGCAAGCTTTCCATCCATTCCAAGGCCAATTTGGCACCAATCCTGCACAAGAACACCAAAAACACCGCAGTTATCCGAACTAAGGGAAAAACTAACCAAAAAGGAAAACTAAAATGCCTAAAATGCTCAAGAATGCATGCAAAACAAGAATAAAACATGATATTATTTCTCACACATCAAATCCCCCCAAGCTTAAGATTTTGCTTGTCCCCAAGCAATAACTAATGTCAAACCAAGAAGTGGGATCAAAAGAAAATAATGAATGAGGAACCCGAGAAAACAATATCCAAGCAACAGGCTAAGGCAAACAAAGAATCTGAGTGGTAATCAAAATCAAGTCCAATTATAGGCTAAATTCTCAGAAATCATGCATCCTCACTGATTGAATTAAGTTCACTCCACTAACCACACTCAGAGTGTTTAAGGGTGAAGACAATGCGCTCAAAATTCCTCAAAGAAAATGCACCTCCATATACTTGGAAGAAACCAAATTTCCACTAATAATCAAAGATGCATGCAAGAATCAAAAGGTCTTTCAAGGGTTGTAATGGGGCCATGGGAATGATGTTAGGTAAGGAAGAGAAAGGAAGGTTTGCACAAAGGGCTCATCAAAATTTTCAATAATCACCAGAAATACAATAGAACATGAATGGAGCAACAGTATTTTTTTTTTTCAATAAGGATCATAACCCCATATTTCCAAGTATTTTCTTCATTTCTTTTCCTTCTTCTCTTTCTCTTCTTTTTCAAGCTTTCATCTTATGATTTTTTTTTTTCATCATTCACATATGATTCTCAACACACTTTTCACAACTTCCAAACCCACTTTGCTCCATTTAATATTCTAAATGATAACCAACAATGTTTCATCATAGGTATCAAGAAAACAATTATGCAATAGGCTCAAAATGGACAACTAGAGGTTGAAAGTGTAACAATTTTAGAAGGCCAGAAAAATACCTAAAATGCCTTAATCACATTCAAGCATGCAACCAAAAATTTTGCCTCAAAAAGGTTTCAAATCAAGTTCTAGAGCACATGATCAATGAGGAATATCACTCAACACAAAGAATGGGAACAAAAATCATATAGTGCATAAGTCCCAAATAAGCTCAAAACTCACATTTAGAGGTTTAAAAATCAATGAGAAGCACAAATTCAGAGAACATATGCTAATTATCAACTATCAAAAGATCACCTCTACTATCAATTAAAACAATGCTTGTTGCCTATCACATGAATCAACAAATTGGGTTCCAAATCAATACTATCTCAAAATCCTCAAAAGTGAGGGGCACAAGTTCAACCAAAAACCCAAGAGATATGATGGTGTGAAAATACAACATGAAAATGTAATGCAAAACAAGACATGAGAATGCATGAAACTAATGAGAATGAAAATAAGAAAATGAAAATGAAAATACCCCCCAAGCTTAGAACTTACATTGTCCCCAATGTAAAAATCTAAAACAAGAGAAGGGAGAAAAGAAAAGAACTCACTACGGTGGTGGAAAATCTTCTGGTGTTCAATCCATGGCATGAAATTTTCCATGGGCTGGGTGTGGAACCTTCTGACCTCTCTCTTCTTCTAAATATGTCTTCAAAAAGGGGTCAAACCTAAACAAAATCCATGAGACAAACATCAAACCAACAATCTAACACACAAAATCAAAAGAAAAAGAAGAAATTTAAAGAAAAATAAAAAAAAACAAAGAAACTTGGGTTGCCTCCCAAGAAGCGCTTGTTTAAAGTCATTAGCTTGACTTTGGTCTGGTTTTTGTACTCAGACGATGTCAATGGAGTAATTACCTGTAGAGAGTCAAAGAGAAATAAAGAATGTAAGAACCAAATAAAAGAAAAAGGTTTAAAATAATTAAATTAAAAATTAAATTAGTATTCAAGAAAAACACAACACCCGAATTAAGAACGGCCCAAAAACTTGATGCGTGAAATCCACAAGTGTACGGTTTAAGTCATTCGTCAAGTAATAAAAAGATCGAATCCACAGGGACTGTGTATATAAATACCAATTAATTAATTAATTCAATTAAGTTAAACAAAAGGGAATATGATTGTTGATTGATAAGAACGTAGTAACAAAACAATTAAATAAAAATCAAGAAAACAAATTTAGAACAAAAACAGCAAGTATTCAAGAAGGGATTTTCAGATTAAAGAAAGCTTCCAAGATTGGGATACCACAATGATACAAGACAAATCCTAATTGACAACCCTTTTATTAAATCTGAAATTCAATTGAAGGTGAATTACCCAAAATTAGTTAATGTTCTCTTTCAAGATACAAGATCCGTGCCCAATTAAACCAATTCCTACTTTCGTGGTAATTGAATTTAAATTGAACCCATTACGCTTTGTGGTAATTCATTAATTCCTCGAAAGGCTAAAACTACTCTCGTGATTTAGACCTTAAGTTCAATTCTAATGGTTCCAACACTTAGGTTCACCTCTCAGTACGTCCCTAAATGCCTATGAGATGCAAATAAGTGGCCACCAAATTCATATGAATAAAAGTAATAAGAACTGAATCAATGAACAATCAAGATTTAATGAAAAGGGAAACAATGTCAATTCATTATTATCATGTATCAAAGGGCATTGCCCAATCCTAGAAACAAAATAAACTACTCAGACATAGAGAAGAAGAGACAAGAAATCAAACTTAAAAACATCCCAAACCAGTAACAATGGAAGAAGAAGGGAGAAAGATGAAGAACCCAAGCCTCCTTTGTGCCTCCTCCAAAACTAGGTTTTAATCAAAACTAGAATACCCTAATAGCAATCAGAACATCTATTTATAGCCTAGGGTTTTTATGGGCTAAAAGCCCCCAAAAGAAATAAAAACAGAAAACTAAAATCTGCTGCGCGCCCCGAACCACGGCCGTGGTTGGTTCTGAGTTGGAGATTTTATTGCTGCTGTCTTCAAACCACGGCCGTGGTGTAGACCACGGCCAGACCGTGGTTGCCTCTGATAACTTACTTCCAAGCCTAAAATGACTTATTAGACGTCCAAATCTTGAAAAGTTCTCAACATGAAAGTTGTAGATTTGGATCTTAACTATCAACCATCAAAATTTCAGCTTATTTGACAACTTGTAGCTCGAGATATGTCATGAACATTACACAAAGGTCAAGCTGTCAGGATCAGCACCCTAGTTCTTGCTTCAGCTCCAATTTGAGTTATTCAAACGTGTGATTGGGCCTTTGAGGTCTGCATGAAAGTAGTAGAGAATTGTCTTATCTTTCCTTTATTGTTATCCATTAAGCTCCAACTTCAATCATGCAAGCTTTCCATCCATTCCAAGGCCAATTTGGCACCAATCCTGCACAAGAACACCAAAAACACCGCAGTTATCCGGACTAAGGGAAAAACTAACCAAAAAGGAAAACTAAAATGCCTAAAATGCTCAAGAATGCATGCAAAACAAGAATAAAACATGATATTATTTCTCACACATCAAATCCCCCCAAGCTTAAGATTTTGCTTGTCCCCAAGCAATAACTAATGTCAAACCAAGAAGTGGGATCAAAAGAAAATAATGAATGAGGAACCCGAGAAAACAATATCCAAGCAACAGGCTAAGGCAAACAAAGAATCTGAGTGGTAATCAAAATCAAGTCCAATTAGAGGCTAAATTCTCAGAAATCATGCATCCTCACTGATTGAATTAAGTTCACTCCACTAACCACACTCAGAGTGTTTAAGGGTGAAGACAATGCGCTCAAAATTCCTCAAAGAAAATGCACCTCCATATACTTGGTAAGAAACCAAATTTCCACTAATAATCAGCATGCATGCAAGAATCAAAAGGTCTTTCAAGGGTTGTAATGGGGCCATGGGAATGATGTTAGGTAAGGAAGAGAAAGGAAGGTTTGCACAAAGGGCTCATCAAAATTTTCAATAATCACCAGAAATACAATAGAACATGAATGGAGCAACAGTATTTTTTTTTTTCAATAAGGATCATAACCCCATATTTCCAAGTATTTTCTTCATTTCTTTTCCTTCTTCTCTTTCTCTTCTTTTTCAAGCTTTCATCTTATGATTTTTTTTTTCATCATTCACATATGATTCTCAACACACTTTTCACAACTTCCAAACCCACTTTGCTCCATTTAATATTCTAAATGATAACCAACAATGTTTCATCATAGGTATCAAGAAAACAATTATGCAATAGGCTCAAAATGGACAACTAGAGGTTGAAAGTGTAACAATTTCAGAAGGCCAGAAAAATACCTAAAATGCCTTAATCACATTCAAGCATGCAACCAAAAATTTTGCCTCAAAAAGGTTTCAAATCAAGTTCTAGAGCACATGATCAATGAGGAATATCACTCAACACAAAGAATGGGAACAAAAATCATATAGTGCATAAGTCCCAAATAAGCTCAAAACTCACATTTAGAGGTTTCAAAATCAATGAGAAGCACAAATTCAGAGAACATATGCTAATTATCAACTATCAAAAGATCACCTCTACTATCAATTAAAACAATGCTTGTTGCCTATCACATGAATCAACAAATTGGGTTCCAAATCAATACTATCTCAAAATCCTCAAAAGTGAGGGCACAAGTTCAACCAAAAACCCAAGAGATATGATGGTGTGAAAATACAACATGAAAATGTAATGCAAAACAAGACATGAGAATGCATGAAACTAATGAGAATGAAAATAAGAAAATGAAAATGAAAATACCCCCAAGCTTAGAACTTACATTGTCCCCAATGTAAAAATCTAAAACAAGAGAAGGGAGAAAAGAAAAGAACTCACTACGGTGGTGGAAAATCTTCTCGGTGTTCAATCCATGGCATGAAATTTTCCATGGGTCTGGTGTGGGAACCTTCTCGACCTCTCTCTTCTTCTAAATATGTCTTCAAAAAGGGTCAAACCTAAACAAAATCCATGAGACAAACATCAAACCAACAATCTAACACACAAAATCAAAAGAAAAAGAAGAAATTTAAAGAAAAATAAAAAAAAAACAAAGAAACTTGGGTTGCCTCCTAAGAAGCGCTTGTTTAAAGTCATTAGCTTGACTTTGGTCTGGTTTTTGTACTCAGACGATGTCAATGGAGTAATTACCTGTAGAGAGTCAAAGAGAAATAAAGAATGTAAGAACCAAATAAAAGAAAAAGGTTTAAAATAATTAAATTAAAAATTAAATTAGTATTCAAGAAAAACACAATACCCTGCAAACGGCGCCAAAAACTTGATGCGTGAAATCCGCAAGTGTACGATTTCGTCGTCAAGTAATAAAAAGATCGAATCCACAGGGACTGTGTATATGAATACCAATTAGTTAATTAATTCAATTAAGTTAAACAAAAGGGAATATGATTGTTGATTGATAAGAACGTAGTAACAAAATAATTAAATAAAAATCAAGAAAACAGAATTTAGAACAAAAACAAAGAAGTATTCAAGAAGGGATTTTCAGATTAAAGAAAGCTTCCAAGATTGGGATACCACAATGATACAAGACAAATCCTAATTGACAACCCTTTTATTAAATCTGAAATTCAATTGAAGGTGAATTACCTAAAATTAGTTAATGTTCTCTTTCAAGATACAAGATCCGTGCCCAATTAAACCAATTCCTACTTTCGTGGTAATTGAATTTAAATTGAACCCATTACGCTTTGTGGTAATTCATTGATTCCTCGAAAGGCTAAAACTACTCTCGTGATTTAGACCTTAAGTTCAATTCTAATGGTTCCAACACTTAGGTTCACCTCTCAGTACGTCCCTAAATGCCTATGAGATGCAAATAAGTGGCCACCAAATTCACATGAATAAAAGTAATAAGAACTGAATCAATGAACAATCAAGATTTAATGAAAAGGGAAACAATGTCAATTCATTATTATCATGTATCAAAGGGCATTGCCCAATCCTAGAAACAAAATAAACTACTCAGACATAGAGAAGAAGAGACAAGAAATCAAACTTAAAAACATCCCAAACCAGTAACAATGGAAGAAGAAGGGAGAAAGATGAAGAACCCAAGCCTCCTTTGTGCCTCCTCCAAAACTAGGTTTTAATCAAAACTAGAATACCCTAATAGCAATCAGAACATCTATTTATAGCCTAGGGTTTTTATGGGCTAAAAGGCCCCAAAAGAAATAAAAACAGAAAACTAAAATCTGCTGCGCGCCCCGAACCACGGCCGTGGTGGCTACCACGGCCAGGCCGTGGTTGGTTCTGAGTTGGAGATTTTATTGCTGCTGTCTTCAAACCACGGCCGTGGTGTAGACCACGGCCAGGCCGTGGTTGCCTCTGATAACTTACTTCCAAGCCTAAAATGACTTATTAGACGTCCAAATCTTGAAAAGTGCTCAACATGAAAGTTGTAGATTTGGATCTTAACTATCAACCATCAAAATTTTAGCTTATTTGACAACTTGTAGCTCGAGATATGTCATGAACATTACACAAAGGTCAAGCTGTCAGGATCAGCACCCTAGTTCTTGCTTCAGCTCCAATTTGAGTTATTCAAACGTGTGATTGGGCCTTTGAGGTCTGCATGAAAGTAGTAGAGAATTGTCTTATCTTTCCTTTATTGTTATCCATTAAGCTCCAACTTCAATCATGCAAGTTTTCCATCCATTCCAAGGCCAATTTGGCACCAATCCTGCACAAGAACACCAAAAACACCGCAGTTATCCGAACTAAGGGAAAAACTAACCAAAAAGGAAAACTAAAATGCCTAAAATGCTCAAGAATGCATGCAAAACAAGAATAAAACATGATATTATTTCTCACACATCATTGTTTTTGATAAACTGAGTCTTTGTGCATATGAATAAATCTGAGCATTTATATCTGTGTGATATATTAATTGAGGAATATTTGTTATGACAATTGTTTTGAATACTTGGAAGATGATGATGATGATAATGCTGAGGGCATTATCATAATTATTGATTATGATAATTGAATTGATAAATGATTGGATGATGATAGTTGATTAATGTTGATGGCATGATCATAATTGTGGTATGATCTATCTTTATGATATTGCTGTTTGTGTTATCTCTGTGCTACCATGTTGGTATTGGTGTAGGTGATCTCACCTCTTTGTTATATTGTTTTGCTTTGCTTTTTCTGTATTGTTAAAATTATACAGTAGAAGGAATGAGTTGTCTTAGACATAACGGGTGGTAGATACTCAGAGATTGATGGAAACATTGAAAAGCGGCTGTCTCAAGTTCGAAGATGTGCCGGGTAGACAAGGAGTAAAGTTCTGATGTATCAAGTTGATACAAGAGAAGGAATGAGTATGTTAAGATTTAACGTTAGTGTTGTACCGTGCTATTAAGTAGGACTCGTCATGGGGTTTGCTACTGTTAAAAAAAAATAAGTCTGTTAATTTTATATTTCTCTTTGAAATGTGATATTAATTGGTGTCAATATTACATAATGAATAGTTGAAATATGATTTTCAATATTACCTAATATTTTCAGTAAATTTACGTTTCAGTAAAGAAGAAATTTTGAAACCCATCTTTTATAACTCAAACTTTGTGCAAACTTCTTTTCAGATTATGAGTCGGGAGTCGGAAATGTGATGCCCTAAGGAGGGTGTTACAAGTGGATGAGTGGAAAATGCCAAATGACTTTTGATGAGTGAAAAATTATTGAGATTCTTTTTCTCTGAAATCATTCAGTGCTAAACTCATTGAATACGTTAGAGAATTGAAAAATGATCTTCATGAAAGTTGTAGGCTTGGATCTTGGCTTTCAAATGCCATTAGTTTGAGCCCAAAAGCATTCCTACAACTCGAGATATGGTCTGATTACTACACACTACCCAGGCTCAGCTATAGTTCCTCTGTTCTAGCTTGGAAGCCTAATATGACCTCTAAACAATCCGAAATGAGTCTTGTGTTCTCATGAAAGTTGTAGATATGGGTCTTAACTTATAGATGCAAAAATTTCAGCCTAATTAAGTTCTTATAGGCCTGAGTTATACTTAGATTATTGTACACTATTCAGGTTCCAATCACAAAACTCGTGTTCTGACTTCTAAGCTTAATTAGCTCCACTAGATGTCCGAATTTGACTTAGAGCTCTCATGAAAGTTGTAGAGCTCTCTCTTATATTTCTTACAAGGTAAAATACGTAATTATTAGACATCTAGAACTCAATATATGGCTAAAATACAGAAATAGTGTAAGACGTAAATTATGTTGAAAAAATCAATTAAGTCCAATTTGAGTCCAAACTTACAAAACATGACCAAGCTCAATCAATTAAGTACATGGAGAGTGTAAATGACTAAAAATAAGAGTTTA
Source organism: Ormosia semicastrata (assembly GCA_029884595.1). Lineage (NCBI taxonomy): Eukaryota > Viridiplantae > Streptophyta > Magnoliopsida > Fabales > Fabaceae > Ormosia > Ormosia semicastrata. The sequence continues at coordinate 33,743,168 of JAQQTO010000044.1, read as the reverse complement.
TTAATGTATAAAATATTTGATTATCAAATTCTCCCACACTTAGCTTTTTGCACTCTTGAGCAAAACACACAAGACCAAAACTAGGAAAAAATGACACAGACTCAAAAGCTAAACACTCTAAAAGACTCAATTTCTAATAATATTTAAAAATGAAGAGCAACCAAAGATTCAAGGGATCAAAACATTTATGAGGTAACATTTCTTCACATCTCAAAGTAACAAGCAAGGGAATTTCAATTGAAAAGCATGAGTCAAGAATGATAGATCTTCACAGGATTCACTCTCAATCCCTCAAGTGTTTAAAATGTAGGTTTTTCACTCAATTCAACCCATGAAAATTGCACTACCATAAGCTTGCTTATCTTCTACTTCTCCACTACTCAGAACATATACACACATAAATCATAAGGACTTTATTTAAGGTTGTAATTAGTTCAAGGTAAATGAGAAGATAATATAGATATGACAAGTTAAATACCAAAGAGAATAAATGAGCGTGAGAGCTGAGTTCAATTAATAAGCATGAAAGTTCATCCCAACTCCACCTAATATAAATTCCCTTTACATATTCCTTTTCTTTCCTTTATTGTCTTGTTGGCCCTTCTTTACACATTTATTTTTTTTTTATTTTTTTTTACAAGATGAACATAATATATACATTTTTTTAATTAAACATTTTTTCACCACCATTCTCACACACACCCCCACACTTGTTCAAGAACGCATCCAATGACAAAGTTAATGTTCTCTTATTCCTTAAGGCCAGGTAAGAACATGATTTTTCATTTAAGGCACATAATGAGCTCGAAATAAAGAATGGTCAAATAAGCTTAAAGAGGTTAACCAAGGAGAAATAGGCCATTTCCAATGCTTATATTGGCAGGAATCAGAGAATTTCCAAGAAGCCATAAGAGTGTTTGATATCATATTGAGACAATATGCTGCTGAGCAAGGCTGCCTATTTGTGCGCCAGTCATTCTTAGCTATTTGGTTAAAGTAGCTATTTCAAGAAAAATGTCTCAATCATATTTATGTATGCATGTGAAAATGTAGTATAAAAAAGAATCAAAGCAAGTTCTAGAGTAATAATTCCATGAGTGAAAATCACACAAGAAAGAAGAGAATAGTACAAATGTTCAATCCATTCATCAATAGGCTCAAAATCTTACAAGGCATAATTCTATCATTCTCAGTCCACTAATTCAACATCCATAACCAAGCATGTGATTTTTAAGAAAGAAGACAATTTACTCAATCGTGCAAATTTTCCCTGAATTTGAATGGCTACTTCCACACAAACTAGTTATCTACCCCAACTAAGATGCATCTCAAGAGTAAATTTACCTCAAGGGCATAATTTACTCCTTACTCTGTCATCCTTAACTAGTTTGGTAAGTTACTGACAATCATATCATACTTCCTAATTTTTTTTTTGAATAACTATCCTTCCCCCCAACCAGATCACAACATTATCTGCAATGTTAAAATATAGATGAGTAAAGGATAGAAGACATTACCTATTATAGCAATTACTGAAAAGAGAGACCTGACACAAATTTAAACAGAAATAAAGTACAATAAATAAAACCAAAACTTGTAATTATTTAAATAGTTGGAGTGTCTGATTTGGTTTGCTTTTCATACTGTTTCCCTCACCGCTTCCTTCTGACCAATCTATCTGAGCTGTTACTGAATCATGTTCATAAACAAAAGTTTTTCATTTATCAATCAACTCATCGACAGTGGAAGCAGATATAAGGAGTCGTCCTGCCGAAGGTGTGATAAATTTCTGTTCCATAGCATGGTCAACAAAAGATAACAAATTATTAAAGAAATTATTAACATTCAAAAAACCTATGTGTTTATGGTGGATGTTCAGTTGGGCCCAAGAGATAATTTGAAAAACTTCTTTCAAAGTATCAAAACCACCTAGTAAAGCAATGAATGCATCAGAGTTTTCAAGCATTGCCTTCATTCGTTCATGCATAGATGATACTTGAAGTTCCAGCCCAATTGTCTTTCTAATGATGCTCCTTCGAGTTAAAGGTTCAGAAATGATACCTAAAACTTGACTACCTCTTAGATGTACAGAAAGTGATACAACCCCTATTAACCCAATGCTACCTCCCCTATATACTACACAAATGTTTCTCGCAGTAAGTGTTCTACTAACAGTGCTTGCTGCGTTTACAAACTCTAAACCCTTCCCATAACTTGTTACACAAAATACATAGATACTGGTAAATTTACGAACAGAAGAAGAAGATCCCTCCATTTCACACTCATACTCTCTTTGAATGATTATGGGTTGGAGGAAAGTGAAGAAAATGAAGTGTTTAAATAGGGAAGAGAATGAAAAAAGGTAATGATAGCACTTATATAGGTAGGTTGGCTGTTGTCAGAAAAGTTTAAAATTAAGAAACATAGTTTTTTTTTGTTTTTTATTTTTTTTATTTTTTGTTTTATTTTTTTTTTGTTTTTTTTTATTTATTTTTTACTTCAAGAAAACCATCAAGGTAAAGAAGCCTAGAAACCCATGAAGGACCTCACTCAAAAGATCGTCTATCCAAAACCAAAATCATACAAAGATAAAATTATAATAACAAATGGTGGCATATCTTTGAATTACGTGTCACCAGTGCAATAAATACTCACTCCCATTTATTTGAAGAAAAAAAAAGAGAAGAAAGAAACCATCGTGGGTTTCCATCCTAGGTCTAGAACTTGGAGAGCTCACACTTGGATTCGTAACATCAACAAAGATGTTAAAATCTAAAACACGTAATGTCCAAGATCCAGAACGTCCCATCCCAGGGCGCTGAGAGTCTCTTCTAATAAAAGAGAAGATCAAGCTCAGATGCCTCATACGCTTTGGAAGCCGAGGGTTACTTCTCACTAATAACCAGAGTGGGACGCTTCTGCCTGTCCATCAACTCCACAGTGCCTAAACGGTAAAGATTGGGTTATGGAGTGCAGCTCTCTACAGAGTATGGTACACGAACCTTTTTTAAGGACCAGTGTGCAAAGGTCCACCCGAGTCAATGATGGGTTCACCACTGGCAGGGGCTCCACACTCAATTAAGAGCATGGTACTCTTTCAATCGCCCTTTTTTATTGAAGAAAAAAATAAGATAATATATACATGTTGTTGTGATTGTGGCTCACATCTTCCTCCGATTTTACGTCTAGTAACGGCTTAAACGCCTTCTATGAGTCGAGGATAAGCTTCCCATCTATTTTTCTTATAAATTGGCAAACAGAGTCTTGTTGAGTCAGATTCCCAAGACTGTAACGCTTTTGCTTATCCCTGAAGAGATTCCACAAATTAAGAAGTTCACGATGCACAACTCCACAAGAATGCGTCTCAAGAGTTAATAAAATATCATCTAATGACTCCTTACTCAGTCCATTCTTAATGAAGAAAAGTTTATCTTTTCTGTTAATGGAAACCATCTCCAAAGAATGGCATCGCGTATTACAATTCCATCGCGCACATTTGTAACAAACTTGCATTCGTTTGGCTCTTCTCCTTTTTGAATACGAACTTTTACCGAGACCCGGCATGTATGGGAAAAATGAATCTGAAGATTCACCAGCTAAACGAATCTTTGCTTCGATTATCCAGCGTATATCTTTTGGGATGCCCATGTGCATTAACAGTCTCAGCAGTCTTTCATGCCTGGCTTTGTAGATTTTTGATAGAGCATTTTGAGGGAGAGAAGAGAAATGTTTTCTTAGATTTGAGAGAATGACATCCATTTCAAAGGAGAAAGAATCAGTTATTATGGAAAACTGAAAAATAAACCGACTTGAGAGTCACGGAGCACCATTATCCACTACTTAACCAGAAACACAAAGAACTCAACAATTTGGTTTTCCAGAAATGGTTTGAGTTTTTATCCATTGACCTTAAATACACTATCATTCTTAGGAGTCTCAATGTTTATGGACCTATAAGGATACACATATTTGACAATAAAAGGACCAGTTAGATCTTAATTTTCTAGGGAATAAGTGAAGATGAGAATTATAAAGCATAACTTTTTGACCAATTTCAAAAGATTTTTTCAAAATTGATTTGTCATGAAAAGCTTCTTGCTCTAACTTTATAAATTTTTGTGTTTTCATATGCATCATTTCTTAATTCCTCAACAATCAAAAATTTCAATGACAATGATAGGGTTCAAAGGCATCCTGTTTTGCTTATAAATGGAACCCTATTTTTGACTGTTTTCACAATTTTTTCAAAATGTATAGCTGTCTTTAAATAAAGTGAGCCAATAAAATCTACACTGCAAGATTTTCGCAGCTGTTTTCTTTGAAGAAAAGTAACCTCCACATGCTTCTGAGTGAAAAAATTTAATGACATTACCTACCTCATTGTTGGGCACACATCTCTAAATGATTTGATTAGGATAATTGAGGTGAGATCTTTCATGTTGCAAGAAAATTAATTATATTAGCAAACCAAGGCTTAGAATTAACAGAAAATAAAAATTTATCGAGAAAAGAATCATTGATAGGTGTGATATCAAAAGGTGAGCCTGTTGTAAGTATGGACAAATGAAGCAACATTTTTAGCTTCTTTCTTATCTTTTATTGTGATGTTAAATTCTTGAAGCAACAAAATCCATCGTATCAACCTAGGTTTGCAAAAACTTGTTGAAAAAATTGACAAGTGCACCGAATAGCCAAAGAAATAAAGTTGTTGATTAAAAGGGAAAAAAAAATACTAAAACGTACAAAATTAAGAGGGAAAAGAGCGAACAAAGTACATGAATGCAAAACATATTAAGGATGTAAACACATGAAATTAAAACACTAGGGATCTGACTCCACTTAATTCAACAATCTATCATAGACAATAGAGTAGCTTTGGGACCTTCATTCTAATTAATTTCTAATCATTCAATTGATGGGGAGAATCTCTTAATTAATTAAAACTTGATTCCTTGGTCTAAATCCTAACTCTTAAAGGCATGACCTTTACTTTATGGATTCTCATAGAAAATATCACAATTCTCCCATACAACCTATAACCTCTATTGCTATATGATTATAAATCATAGCACTTATTATTTATGGTTTAAGTTGTATGTAAACATCCTGATTCTACACACATCTCACTAGATCAATTTATGAGTGGCCAATTCATAAAAACATTAAGAACCATAATAAGCACTCAAATTGAATAAAAAAATTAATTAAAATTCTAATCTTAATACATGTCAATTGAATCAAGTTACATCTTCACCTAGAAACGCACGAATTTATCTACACATGACAAAAGAGAAAAGAAATGGGAAGATGAAAGAGAATTCATCTTGATAGAAATGTAGAGAAGAAATCAAAATGCCTTCAATGGTGGTTGTGATTCAAACAGATTAATATATAAAATAATAAGATTAGTTTTAACCAAATGACCAAAATTTACATCATGATACAAATTAAGCATAAATAAGTGACTTAAAATTAAAAAAATGTACAAATAGGCAGTATAAACCTGCCGTTAAATATTAACAAGGATGTGGTATAACCCAGCTACCAAATAAATATTAACACATCGTAAATAAATATTCACAAGAGTGTGGTATAAACCAACCACCAAATAAGTTAATAAGCTAATAAATTAAAAAGTTAGAAGCATGTAAATTAAAAAGTTAGATAGCTGATAAATTAAAAAGTTAGTAAGCGGTAAATTAAAATGTTAGAAAGTTAGAAAATTAGTAAGTTAGAAAGTTAAGTATAGAAAATAAAATATAAAAAATAAAGTGCAACAAGTAAATTCCAAAAAGTAAATTTAAAATATGAAAACTAGAGAATCGGCAAGTCGAAGCGAGAGAGAAGAGAAGAACAAAGATTATAGATGGATAAGGGAGAGTTTCTCCCATTAAGTTAGTACGTTAGTAAGTAAAAAGAAAAAAAAAAATTAAAAGAGAAGAAAAAATATATATATACAAGATCCACAGAAAAAAATATAAATATATATATACAAAATATTTACACCATAAATTTGTTCTTCAAATCAAGTCCCCGGCAATGGCGCCAAAAACTTGATGCGAATTAAAAGTTACAAACCAAAGTGCAGGTTGTTTCAAGTAGTAAATTCTCGGGAGTCCGAGGTCAATCCACAAGGAATTGATGAAGAAAAATTCTTTGACATAAGGTAAATATTTTGTCACAATAATAAAGGTAATAAAACTTGGTCACAAATAAAAATGACTTACTTGGATTAGGAGATCCACTCTTAGTAAGTAAATAAAGGACAAGATTAATTCTTTTTATAACTCAATTAGAATCCATACATAATGGAGGTTCCAATCAGAAAATACAACATTCAAAGTTCATTTATAATTATATATATAATTATATTATGATTCCTTTAATCATCTATTAACACCATCACTTATAAATGGGCTCAAGCATTCATTGTGTCAATATCTTGTCTACAACAAATCAAGATCTCCACTTTACAATGAAGGTTTCTAAATTGATTAGAAACAAAATACAACACATAATGACTACTTGATAATATATCATTTAAGCACAAGAAAAAGATTAATCTAACCTTATTTCATTACCAAGAGCTTCACCATTTCACCCAAGTAAAATGAAAATTAGTTACTCATAGACAAGAAGAAAGGAAGAGAGAAGAAGAAGAAGAACATAACTTCAATTTAGAACAAAAGAAAACTACAATAAGATAAACAAACAACACAATAGCATGATCTTAATCTCTAAGACCAAGATTCTCAAATAATCAGCTAAGGCTCCCTTTTATAGAGGATTAGGGATACAAAATGACACGGGGGCTGATTCATGAGTGAGTGGATGAGTGGAAAATGAGTGAAAAATGCCAAATGACTTTTGATAAGTAAAAAATTATTGAGATTCTTTGTCACTGAAATCATTTAGTACTGAACTCATTGAATGCATTAGAGAATCGAAAAATGATCTTCATGAAAGTTGTAGGCCTGGATCTTAGCTTTCAAATGCCTTTAGTTTGAGCCCAAAAGCATTCCTACAACTCGATATATGATCTAATTACTACACATTGCTCAGGCCCACTTACAGTTCCTCTGTTCTAACTTGGAAGCCCAATATGACCTCTAAGAAATCTGAAATGAGTCTTGTTTCTTCTTAAAAGTTGTATATATGCATCTTAACTTATAGATGCCAAAATTTTAGCCTAATTAAGTTCTTACAGCCCTAGTTATGCTCTGATTACTGTACACTATTCAGGTTCTAATCACAAAACTCGCGTTCTGACTTCCAAGCCCAATTAGCTCCACTAGATGTCCGACTTTGACCTAGAGCTCTCATGAATGTTTTAGAGCTTTCTCTTATCTTTACTACAAGGTAAAATACATAATTATTAGACATTTAGAACTCAAGATATGGCTAAAATACAGAAATAATGTAAGATGTAAATAATGCTGAAAAAATCAATTAAGTCCAATTTGAGTCCAAACTTACAAAACATAATCAAGCTCAATCAATTAAGTACATAGAGAGTGTAAATAACTAAAAATGAGGGTTTATTAATGTATAAAATATTTGATTATCATTAGAATTTCTAATTTTTATTTAAATTGACCATACTAAAACTTAGTTGCTAACACCAACTCATTCAAATTTTTATATCAAGGTACGAACCAACTGCATACAAATTTCAGGCTAGGTTGAAAAAGTTGACTGCTACTACCGAAATGACAAATTGGATTAATTTGATTCCAAAAGAAAAATGGAGTTTGACATATGATGGTGGCCACAGATTCGGTCATATGACAACGAACTTGTCAGAGTGTATCAACGGAGTTTTGAAAGGTGGCAAAAATCTACCAATAACTGCATTGGTTCAGATGACATATTACAAATTAGTATAGTACTTTGTTAATAGAAAAGATTAAGCAAACGAGAAAATTATTGATGGGGCAGAATGGACTGATGATTTTATCAAAAGTTGGAATGTCAACAAGCAAAAGGCAAGCTCTCACCAAGTCCATTTATATGATATACAGTCAACCAGATTTTTGGTTGAAAAGGCAGTCAACCTTATAACACAGGATGGTGGAATTAAATATTTTGTAAACCTTCAAGAATGAGGTTGATTTACAGAGCTTATGAGGTTGATTGGAAAATCATTAAGGATAAACCATGGTGGCCACTAACTCCAAGTTACATTGGTGTCTAATCATCAGTTGCTTAGATCTAAAGGTGGACCCAAATTAACTCGACTTAGAAATAAGACGAATTGGCACGAACCAGGACCGAGACAAAGATGTTCAGCATGCCATGAAGAAGGATATAATTCTCGTATTTGTCATCGTGGTGGATCAACTTCCTTGAGGAATGACCAAGAAGGGTTATCTAGTTGATTAGGACATAATTTGTGATCACTATGTTATATTAGATGACTCTTAGTGTGTAATTGAAGACTATCAGTTTGTCTTAGTTAACTATTATTGTGTATCATTAATTATCAGTTTATGTTAGTTCACTATCATTGTGTATTTCAGGATTACCAATGTGTGTTAGTTGACTATCATTGCATATTTCAAGGATGACAGTTTTCTATTTAATTATTTATGTTTAATCTTATTCTTACATGAGCTTTCAACAGTGTCTTTTAATTTCTATTTGATAACTCATGTTTAATATGTATATTCTTTTTATAGTATGTCTTATCATTTGAAGACTTACCCATTGTTCTTGTTGTTTGCCTCATTACAGCGTGAGACATGGCATTCCACTTGAACCCAGGCCCAAAGGACCCTTTAATACTAGAGTTACAAGAGTTTCATGTTTCACAACATATATGGCAAGGAAAGGAGGATCATCATTTGTGTGTTAGATGTGCTCATAAATTCAGGCATATGGACCCAGATAAGTAAATGCTTCCCATATCTACAGGAAACTGGTTTCATGGGGGTTGCCCACATGAGATATTGCACTATCAATCACTCTTTGATTACGGCATTGGTTGAGAGATGGCGTCTCGAGACACATACAATCTATATGCCCACTAGAGAGTGCACCATCACATTGGAGGATATTGGTATCATCTTGAGACTTCCTATTGATGGCGATGTAGTTACTGGCTGTACCCACCATCGTGATTGGATGCAGCTATGTGTTAACTTGTTAGGTTCTGAGCCAGATGTGTCACACTTATCAAGTTCATGTGTAGATATGTCATGGCTTTGGAGCGGGTATATGACTGCAGCAGTGTGCACAAGCATATATACTTAAGTTGATTGGGGGTTTGTTATTTCTTGATCATTCTGGTAGATATGTACACATGATGTTCCTTACCCTATTGGAAGATTGTACCATTGCTGGGACATACAGTTGGGGATCTACGGTCTTAGCGTACTTGTATAGGGAGCTTTGTAAAGCTATAGACTACAACTTGCATGAGATTGAAGGTGCTTGCATATTATTATAGTATTGAGCATGGTGCAGATTTCTTAGTCTTGTCCCTACACTAGTTGATGATACTGATCTTAACTTTTTGACTACCTATGCTGCTAATCGTAACCACCTATGTCCATTGGAATTTCAGTAAGTTTTTCAATATATCATTTGCTTATATTAGTTTGTTATATATACTACTGTCATTGACAATATATGACTTTGACATTTAAATAAGTGGCATAAACATAAGGTGTTAAATGAAACCCTAATGGGGGTGCTTCAATATTATCATTGGTTCTTTGATCAATTGAAGAATGATGAGCTCAATATTTGCTTACATTGATTTAAATAAGTTACTTTGTCTTGCTTTCTAATTCTTTGTACATATCATTTTGCAGATTAGATTTGAGCCCTATATAGATAAGATTGTAGCGTCACTACCAACTTTTTGTGTCGCTGGTAGAGCCATAATACTGGCAATCATCATTCTCATTTTTTTCACATTGTTGAGTGGCACTTGCCAGACAGGGTGATGTGTCAGTTTGGTCTAGACTAACCGATACCAAGGAAACCGCACTAACCTGACAATTTACAGTCAATAACATTAGCGGAAAGGAATTATGAGGATTAGTGAAACACGCACCTTGTACACATAGCCATTTGGGAGATTCAAAGGGAAAAGTATATTACTAGAAGGCCATTAGAAGCTCCCATCACTGCGCATTCTGACTACATGCATTCATATAGAAGAATTACCTGACATTAGATTTCTCATACTTGTGCATCTATTGGGTTTGTGGTAAGCTATTTAGCAATATGCTCTACTATTTACTGAATGTATTTTTTATTGATGATGACATATGTTATATTTGTTTCTTAGGCTGACATTGCAGAGAATCTATATGCTTTGGCTACGAACCGTAATTCAGGATTTAGTATGGCTAGCCTTCTACAATCTGTCGAGCAGATCTTATCTTCATCAAAGGAGCATGATCACATTACATTGGTGTAACTTCATCTAGCTCTTCCTACAGATGACATTCTAAGGTCACCCGAGCAGTTCGACGAATAGAGGATGCATCGTAGAAGAAGGATAAGGTTAGCAAGTACTTAGTCACAACTTCGACATTCAAAGGACTTTGATTCTTCGGGTATACCTAGAACTCAGCCCCTAACCACTACTATTGCTACTTACCCACCATCTCAACCACCACCTCCATCTTACCCACCATATCCAGGTTACCCACCACCTATATAACATCCTCTTAAACATGCTAGGCTTGTATATAGTTACAGAGGTAACATAATATTTGCTTAACATGCTCGTTTAATTTTATGACTTTCTGAGTGAGTTTAGTCACTTTGTTGTAACACCATATATGAAAAATAACTGTTATTAGCTCAATAAATGACATAAACTACTTAGTTAATGGAAATAAATATGGAGAATTTGTCTTCAGGTCACAAATGTGTGAAATCTCATGTAGTTAATTTTTAAGAGTTAATTAAGTTAGTTTAGTATTTTTAAGTGCACTGTGTGAGTGTTTTAGTATCGGATTAACTTTACTGAGATATGGAATTTTATGGTATTGATAAAACTAGGGTTGAGGTGAATCCTAAGATTTATTATAATACCTATAGAAGTTAGGAAAGCTGATTCTGGTATATTAAAGTATTTCTAAGATATATAATGTTTCTGCAAAAATATCTCATGGCCTCAAGTCTTCCATGGTTTCCAGCCTACTTCTTTGATTCTATCTTTGATATTTTCATCTTTTCTTATGCCTAACCTACTATTCCTTTGACTTTCTCTCTCTTCTTTCATCTTATCTCACTAGTCACTCACTCTCACACTCTCTCTTCATGTCTGCAACCAGAAGCAGCAGGGAAAGAAGAGAAAAAGAAAGAGAAAGAGGAAAGGAAGAGGAAAGGGAAAGGGAAGAAAAGCTTGAAAGCTCCATAACCTACCATCATCTTCATGGTTTTGAGGTAAGGGTTGTTGAGTTCTTTTCTATGCTTATCATTCTTTGCTTCTTGAGGTTTTTGCTTGGAATGATTTTGTTTGAATCTTTCAAGAATCTCTATATAAACATGTTAGTTGTATGTAGAGTGGTGTCTTGTTAAGATTTTTGCATAGAATAGTATGAACTTATGTGTGCATGACTATGTTGATTGTTGATGGCTTTTGCATGAATTTACTACTTGGTTTTAGTTATAGAAACATGTATAAGTGGTAAAGGAAATAAGTTGGAAACAACGGAAACAGGGGCGTCTGTTGCATCAAAGAATTCATCTCTATAATGCCTTATTCAAATAATCAAGTAGTTATTTGAATTAAGCATCACAAGATGCTGCAGAATGTGTAAACTCGTGGGTGTTATTCAAATAACCCCTATGTTATTCGAATAACACAAGTCAAGAAGCACAAAACTAGTGATTTTGAGGTGTTATTCAAATAACCTCAAGGGCTATTCGAATAAACCCTTCTTGAAATCAAAATTTGAGGATTCCATAGGGAATCAAATGATGGATTTCCAAAGGCTTTCACTAGATAGAGTGATTTAACCTAGGAATTAGCCCATTGTGCATTAGTTATCAGTGAAAGTAGCTTGTTGTGCACTTGTTGAGGGTTGTATGCTTATTTCACTTAAGAAGTGACTAAGTTTTGCTCCTTTGTTATAAAGTTGAGTTTATTTGGTAAGTGTACCATACTTTACTCTGTTGTTTATTAAGGTTAAGTTATGAGAAATGCTAGAAGCATGGAAATGCTCCTTTATAAGATAAAATGGAGCTGAGAGTACATGTTTGCTAGACCCAGTTCTTTAACTTGGTTAGTGTGAACCTTGTGAGGTTCAAGAGGGGTTTTGAAAAAACTATTGCATGCTTTTAAGCTTGCTTTTCCTATGTATTGTGACTTACATGATGTGCACAACCATTTGGCTAGAGAATAAGGACTAGTCCTAAATTCTCGTAGTTGGAGAGCTATTATGGTCAGGGTTACCGGTACATGGGTTGGTGGCAGTACTCTTACTATAGTGAGGGGAAGGAATCCACCGATGACTAGGTAGTGTAAGGGCTCTTTTTGCTTATCCTACTCAGACAAATACAACGGAATGTATTTCCTAAGATTGAGCAAGTATCATGTGTTTTCTAAAACAAAAACCTGCACAAACATTGCATAAGCATAATTTTAGGGCATTTCTTAGACATAATCATATTACATATTATGCATTGCATTATTAGACAATTGTATGGGCAGTTGTCTCTCTTGTTAGTATCAAGGTGTGATAAGATTATGGTTGCTTTATGAGTATTACATTACGAGTATGCATATATTCTTATAGTATATGAGTAGATTCTCATTTATCTATTGAAACATAATTTGCTGTTGTTAGTTCTATTCATAGAATTTGGCTAATTGTGTGATGATTAAACCATATTTTATAAATGAATGAACTTAATGCTTTAGGAAGAGAAAGGATTATTTTTGGCGTATGACACCTTTCTATTTATTTGTGAATAACTTATTTTCCCCCCAAAGCAACTAGACTTATTATGATGGCATGTTTTAAACTGATTACTGAGGATTATGAATTCTCACCCCATTTACTTGTTTTCGTGATAAATCCAGTTCAAAAATCTTCTAAGAGAAAGGAGAAGAAGCAAAAGACTTAGAGTAGTTTATTTTGTTTCTTTTGACACAAAGCATGTATTTATTTATATCGCTTTGAGTTTGTGCAAAGTTTGTATATAACAATGAGTCATTTGTGGCAAATGATATATATATCTAGTTTTTCTTCCCTCTTGGCTCTCTATAATAGCATGTATAGTTATTATGGATTCTTTTATCGTTCTGTTTAGTGAAAGTGACATGCTTCAATTTATAAATTTGTGAATGTGGTGTCCATGTTAATGCTTGAGCAGGGCAATCTGACATTCCGGATCTAGTTTTGCAAAAGATTAATATTTGATCAGCACAAAGTATATATAAATACAATTTTTAGCTATTTCATTTTGTTCTCTCTTATACTGTATCACTCAATTGATGAGACTTCAATGCTAATGATTATTTTTGGCTATTTCGATATAATCAACCAATGCTAATGATTTATAGTCATCTAATATGATAGCCATGCCTTTGAATGTTATTGCTGTCTCTATTTAACAACACTACACTATTAATCATTACAATTAAGCATCAATGAATTTTGTGTGAGTATTGTACCTTGTGTATTTTTGTTACCTCCACACCAGATATCAATTGTCTTTATAGGGTATACATTTGTGCAAATCTTCGTGTTGCTAGAACAGGTTACTGCCTATGTATTTGCAGCATGTTTCAAAACTATATTTATGTTTTTCAGAATATTATTTCTCCTTACATATTTCTAGAAACAACAATTAAAGAGGGATCCACGGCATTGGGAGCTATTCTCATAATTTCACACACGCAAAGGGAAGTGGATCTCCACCAAAGCAAAAAATATTATTGTAAGTATAAATGTTACAATTAAATTTTAATATATGGTTTAGTCAATTTGTAAGTATAAATATTTATTAACAATTGCATTTGTCAGGATGAGTACCAAAAACGTGTCAGTGAGAGAAACTCACAACGGTCACCGGAGGAGGAGACTATTAACATCCACTATGACAACAACATCTAGTTTGATGTTGTTGGAGGCATTAGCAGGAAAAAACGCATCTTTAGCTTAAGATTTGATGTTGCTTCTCATGCATTATCTTCTCTACATCTGCTGAAGGTTGTTCATAGTCAGAGATGGAAACGATGAGGAGTTTGGTTGCAAGTCTCAGTACGCAGTGGTGGAACAGGGAAACTTAATCAACACAATCCTACAGCGCTTGAACGCATCTACTAGTGGCTCACAAGCTACAAGCAATGGCCACGAGGATGAGCCACTTGGTGATGGGGTTGGTGATGAGGATGAGGATGACTATGATCTTTTTCCTCCTGATGTTTGATGCATTGGCTTCATGTTTGTTTTGATAACGAATTTCTATAACTTAATTTATATTTATCTTGATCTTTTGAATTATACTTTTACTTTGATCTTTTGAAATACTTTGTGGTATGACATAATAATGATATTTTTAAATTTTAAAAATTTGCTGCTGGATTTTGGATTGGATTGTTGTATTGTTGTGTTGCATACATGTTTAAATTGTATAATTGGATTGTTTAAAATATTTAAAAAATTATTTAAAAAATTTAGGTCATCAGCGATGAAAATATTTTCGTCGCTAAAAGGCACAGATTTATACTTCCATTTTAACGATACAGTTTCTAAATAATAATATTTTAATAATTAAGAAAACTTTGGTTAAAGATGTTAGAGGCAAAATTTTATTAACTAGCGATGGAAAAATATATTTCTATTTAGCAACAGAATTCTATTGTCGTCACTAAGAAATTAGCCACCAAGGATTACACAACTAAATTTTTTTCGTGACAGATTCTGTTGTTAATCATTATAGCGACGAAATTTAATGAATTAGCGACAGAATTTTTTCATCGCTATTTAAGAAATTTTTAGCAGTAAAAGTGCCAGTAAGCATTATAAACTAAAAGATGTTGATTGTAGGAGATTCAGTAGGATACTAAACATGACCGTGGAGGACCAAGGTTTTTGTTGTTGCCTGAGTCAATCAAGGCCCGAGAAGCTTCGCGGTTTGTAAACTGAACCCCATGCAAGGCACCTCACCAAGTTATGCCTGGGGTTTTCAGGTTTTAAATTGATCCCATTTGGGACATCTAGCAGAGGATGGGTTTTTTGGGCTTTCAATTCATCCCATTTAGGTCACTTCACCTAGCTGAGCCTTGGGTTTTTGCGTTTTTATTTAAACATGCTTTGAGGTACGTCACCTGATCGTCAAATCCAATCCAGGCGTAAGGATTTTTATTTAAACCTGCTATAAGGCACCTCACCCAATTGTCCGATCCGAGTGTAAGGGTTTTTATTTAGACCTGCCAATAGGCACTTCACTCGATTGTCTGATCCAATCTAAGCATAAGGGTTTTTATTTAGACCTGTTATGAGGCAGCTCCCCAATAGTTTGATTCGATCCAAGCATAAGAGTTTTTGTTTAGACCTTCTATGAGGCACCTTACCTGATTGTCTGATTTGATCTGGGCATAAGGGTTTTCATTTATACATGCTATGAGGCACCTCACTTGATTGTCTGATTCGATCCAGCATAAGGGTAAACATTTAGACCTGCTATGAAGCACCTCACCTGATCGTCTGATATGATCCAAGCATAGGTTTTTATTCAGACCTACTATAAGGCACCTCACCCGATTATCAGATCCAATTTGGGTGTAAGGGTTTTTAGTTAGACATGCTGTGAGGCATCTCATTCGATCGACTGATCCAATCTAGGCATAAGGGTTATTATTTAGACACAATGAGGCACCTCACCCAATTGTCTAATCTGATCCTACTATAAAGTTTTATTTAGATCTGCGGTGAAGAACCTCACCTAATCATCTAATCTGATCTAGGCGTAAGGTTTTTATTTAGACTTGCTATGAGGTACCTCACCCGATCATTTGATCCAATCCAAGCGTAAGGGTTTTTTATTTCATGATGTGCTTCTGAAGATATGTATGATCAAGAACACCAACAATTAGCATTTAATAGTATTCTAATGCCATAAATTATATCTCCCACATTAATTTGGGCGAAAGCAATTTATTCGCATGTCATTCCGGAAAGCTAATGCCAATAATAGTAGAATGATTTCGTGCCAATCAAAGGATTAAGAGAAAACCATTTGCATGTTATACCATAGGTAATTGCAATCACGTGCCTGGAGGGGGTGCAATGGGGAGAGGCAACAAAAATATTATAAAAGTTTATGGGAGTTACCATTAATTTTTATTTTAAGAAAGTAATTGGAAAAACTTTTTTAATGAAAAATTGGTCTTTGAAAGAGTTTAGATTCAAGAATCTAAATATGTACATGAAAGGATAGAAACTTAACCTCATTACACTATTGATACATTTACCCTAAGGAGTAACTAAAGCTAATGTGCAAATTTGATAACCATAGAAATATTCATTTTACCCCATTAATCAAACAAACAGAAAGATAAAAAAATATTTACAAAACTAACTCACTGCAATATAATAAAACAAGCAAGCATCGACAATCCAAGTAAAAAAAATATGAATAATCATAAGAGTCATACTATTAAATGGATAAAATGCAATTAAACAAAATAAATTAAGATAAAGTCAACAAAAGGAAATTAATGCATTATATTTTTATTTTTATTCCTATTCATGTTCTAACTCTACAAATTAACAAATTAAATTAATAAGCTCAAAACAAAATCTTAGGAGAAGATAAATAAATCCAATTATTAAGACTACGAATACCCTTAACCCTAAGAAATAACATTCTAAACACTAAAACAACTACCAACAGACAAAAAAAAAAAAGAAAACAAATTAAACTAAGAATAGACCATTAGACTAACCTAAAAAGAAGCTAAGCTAAGAATAAGCCTAAGTCGGTAGACAACTAGCTAGCTCAACCAAAGATAATAACTTATATTAATAATAAGTGTAAGAATATATAAGAAAAAGAAACAAACTTAATTCAACTCAAATGAGGAAAGAACTAGTCCTGCTCCCTGTCACATGTCAACTCATGATTGATGGGGAAACATCTCAACTCGTGATTGATGGGTTGTATAGTTAACACGCTATGTGTCATGTGGCATATTTTGATTGGTTACGATATTATAATTGTGATAACAAAAAATTTTATATTAAAATTGTATTAATTATATTGGGATTTGTGAGTAATAAATAAATATATTATTTCTAAAAGTATATGTATATAAAAATTACTTATATTTTGAATAGCTATATATTATTTATAAAAATAAATAAACACGATTTGTCTAGATTTTAAAAAAAGAATTAAATTTTGATTTTGCCGCTTGCATGACTTCAAAAAATGTTATAATGTAACATAATGTATTAATATAATTACATTATGTTATAATAAAATTACATAATATATTAATATTATTAAATAATATATAATGTGTTTATGTTATATTATAATATAACAAATATTAATATAATTATATTTCATGTGGCACAATTTGATTGATAGATTATATTAGGGGTGTAAATTGATTCGGATAACCCGACCAATCCGATCAACCCAAACTGAACTAATTAAATTAGTTTGATTTGGTTTGATTATATTAATTGATTCGGGCAAAATCTAAATCAATTGAAACTTAATTAATTCGGTACTCGAGTTGAAAATTTCAAACTTGAGAATTGAACCGAACCAAACCATTTTTTTATGCGTAGCTGCTGTGCTGCCTCCTGCTTTAAATTTAGAAAGTTTTAATTTTTATCATTGCTTTCTTTATTTCTTTCTTCGCTTGCTGCCCTGATCCTACCTACTCATCCCTTTGAACCCTACAACCACTTGCTCTTACCCCTGCCGTAGCTCGCTTCCTGCTCTGGTCTGGTCGCCATTTGCTCTCCCTGGTCTGGTTGCCACTTGTTGCTCTGATCGTGCTTCCTACTCTGGTTTGGTCGCACTGGTCTGCTCGCTGGTCGCATTGCTCTCGGGTCGCATTACTCTCGTTGCGCTTCCTGCTCTACTCTGCTCTGCTCTGCTCAGGCTGCGCTCTTTGTCACTGCTGCTTTGCTTTGCTTCTTGTTGAGCTTGATTGCTATGATTAATTGGATTTGAAATATACATACTCTACTGGAATAATTAATATCTAGATCTGTACATAATATTCATATCTTCTTGTTAAGGTTGATTGCTATGATTAATTGCTCTGGTTTCCATCTATGGGAACGTATGGAATAGGAGTGGCAATCTGGAACTACAAAGGGGACTTGTTGAGGTTTATTGGTAAGATGCTAAAAAAGTCTATTTTGTGTTTGTAAACATTCTTCAAAGATCTCTTTTACTAGGTGAAAAAAAATAGAAGTTGCTAAAAAAAATAAAAGTAAATATTTTGTTTTACTTGTCAGAGGGGTGTTTAACGAATGTAATTTTTTGTTGTTGTGAAAAAAAATAAAAAAATAGTGGAGAGAGTTGCTTTAAATTCAATGAAAACCATGGGTTGAGATGCATGAGAGTAGTACCACTATCATAAAGTAGAGAAGATATCAAATACCATATCAATGTTTCCATCATTATATTATGATTTTGATTATGGGTGTGCTTCACTACTTGGTTATGGGTTGAAAACCCTATTACTAGTTATACTGTTAGCCAAGTCACTTTTCTTAAAAGGTTCTTTAAAATTAAGTTCTCAGCAAAGATATGTAAAAGAAATTTTTCTTATAAGACTTGTCTATGTATTTCTTCATATATTTCCAATTTCTTTATGTGATGAGCTGTATTTGACTTTCTGGGTAAACATGCATGTTACTTTACTTAGTCTTAATAGAATTTCAAACTTTGTTTAATCAACTTTTACAAGTATGATAACATGCCTTGATATTCATTTGACAAGATGGAAAAGTATATTACATATGATTGCTGGTCTTGTGACTTGCTTTGTGCTGCCTCTTCCCCAAATCTCACTACAAGAAAATGATGATTTAGCGTCATATTTAGCAACGGATACCATATCCCTAGCTAATATAATAGTTTAGCGATGTAATTGGCAAAAAATAAGTTATCCATTGCAGTTGTAGAAATTTTGTTCTTTTAGCAACGGATTAGCTCCGTTGCTAAAATTTGTGAGGTATTCTCCTTTGTTAATTTGTCGCAAATTATTCTGATACAGTAAAAAATTTGCTCTATTTCATTCCCGCTTTTTTTGTTTCTTTTTTAATAAATTTTTGGGAGATGAAAAATAAATTATAAATCATAAATGTTTTAAAAATAAAACTTTCTTCTGAAATCTCCTTATCTCCCAAACCGCATCCTCATTACCACTTCCTATGTCTCTCACGCACATTTGCCTTGCTTATCGCCACAGCTCACAAGGCTGGGGCTCATCGCTACTATAGGTTTCTCTCTCTCTCTCTCTCTCTCTATTTGGTTTCGTTTGGGTGGTGAAGAGGGCTCGACGATGAAACAGCCATTGGGGCTCTCTCTCTCTCTTTGGTTTCGTTTGGGAGGTGAAGGGGGCTCGACGACGAAATAACCATTGGGGATTCGTACGGGTTGGTGCCGATTGGGATTATGGTGAGGGATTAGGCAGCCCAGATGGCGAATCTGAGTCACCGGGTTGTGGGCATACGGGTTGAAGCGGTGGTGGTAGGGGTGGCGATCTTGGGGTGGCCCATGGTGGCAGATCAAAATAATTTTGTTGAAACAAATATATCCTAAACATTCGATAGTTATGTAACTTCTAAAGTAAAGAAATTGACACTAGTCTTTTTATTGCTTGTTTAACCTATTTATTTATCTATGCGCTAAACAATTTGAATTTTTGAAGAAGGTGGCAAGTCATAGTGTAGTCTGTAGAGTTTTCCTTCCACGATTGTGCCATGCCTTGAGATGTGGAGATGTGTGTGTGTGTGTTTTGTATCCTTCTCTTACCGAAGAACTCAGGCTCATGGGAAAGGAAAACCAAATCTACCTTTTTTGGTCTTTGCTCTGTTCTTAAAAAAATTTGGGTAAAATTTTTTGTTCCCTATCTATGATAATGTGAATGTAATATGAATTGAAAATTTGAACTGATGTTGGCTTGTACTTGCAATTAGTGTTTTAGAATTTGAGACAAGTAAGGATTAAGTGTCTGCCTATAATCTGTTTAGGAGAATGCATGTTTGAATGAAGTGAGTTAAAATAGAGACAATGAGGCATGCTATTTGATGAACTGTCAACATGTCATATTTTTACGGTTCAATTCCTTAGTTTTTCATATTCTTTTTATTTATTTTTATTGAATTTTGTTCATAAGTTTTGGTACATTTTAGTGTTGTTTGTTTGTGTTTTTATTAAGTATTCTGTGTGTTTTTGTCAGGTAATTACACTTGGAGAAGGTTGGACGTTCAAAGGAGCAAGAAAAAGAAGATTTTTTGCATCAGTGACCAGTGCTTGAGCGCTGGTGTGGAGCGCCTGAGCGCCCTGTGCGTGTACAGCAATGGTGATTTAGTATCTCGGCGCTCAGGCACTGAGAAGGAGCGCCTGAGCGTGCAACGTGTAGCAACGCACGCATTAACTTAAGTGGCTGAGCGCTCATAAGTGAGCACCTAGGCGCTGAGAGCGTAACAGCAGACGTGATTTTCATTAAAGAGGAAAAGTTACACCAGAGACAACACATTGAGCACATTGCACAGAAAATCCCTAATCCTAAGAGAGTTGTTTTGAGGCAGCAGACCTTGGAGGAAGGCTTGAAGGAGGAATCGATTCTTAAAGGCTTAGAGATCATAATCTCTATAAAAGGAGTTTCGATTTCTCTTTCTTTTTAGTTTCTCTTTTTCTTTGGGTTTTCTTTCTATGAGTTTGTATTCTGATATGGGTTTGTTTGTATTGAATATGAGTAACTAAACCCATAGCTAGGGCTATGGGAGATCTTGCTTTTCTTATTATTTGGGTTTGATTTCTAATTTGATTATGGTAATTTCTTTTTGGATTTATCATATAACTTGTATTCTTGTCAAAATTTGATCACTTTTGGCATGTGTTAATTCATTATTTGACCGGTGACCATCCGCATTCAATGAGTGGATGTACGTGGTAAGCCTAGGATTAGATTGGTGAAGAACCAAACATCAATTTTTCCTACCAATGGAATTGACGATATGTTAATTCATCTCTTGAATTGAAACTTAATGCATTCTTGATTAATTCAACTAAATGACCAAATAGGTGAATTAAATAAAGAATAGAATATTATTTCATCCATGACCATTAGGATTTAATAGCAAATAAGAGAATATTGGCAAAAGAATTACCTTAATCATAATTGAAAGAAAATCTGAATAATTGGATTCAAGTGAACCTTGCGCCCTAGTCTCTCTCTCATTGATTATATTTTCTCTGTTTGATTGTTCATTATTTTTCTTTATTTGTTTATTTTGATTTTATCTTAAATTTCTTCATACACTTTTGATTGTCTGAATAACAAAGGGTTTTATGAATCTAGTAATTACTAATTATTCCTCGTGGGATCGATAACTAGGACTCAAGTCCTATATTACTTGGCGGTAGAGTGCACTTGCTCTTAGTGTATTTTACGCGTAGTAAGATTTTGGCGTCATTGCTGAGGAATAAGTTTGGTAATATTAGAAGCGAAAAGTTCTAGTTAATTTATACGCCCTTTTCTTTTATTCCATATTTTATTTTATTTTATTTTTTATTTTTATTTCTTATTTTATTTTACTTTATTTTACTTTATTCTTTTTTTATTTTATTTTTTTATTTAATTGTTCTCTTCTTATTTTTTGTTTATGCTCACTTGATCTCAGTGTCCTGATTTGGCCTTTGATCCAGAAATTGAGAAAATAGCTCGCAGGTTAAAGAAGCTGACTTTTATTGCAGCTGTGGTAGGAGACATAAACAAGATGAAAAGACAACCAATTATTGAGCCAAACCGTGAAGAAAAAGCTACCCCAGCAGAGTGAACCATGTTTGAGTACTCTATGCCCACTACTGAAGGGTATGGAGGAAGTATAATAAGACCAGTTGTGGCGGCTAATAATTTTGAGATCAAACCAGCACTGATCTCCATGATTCAGAATTCAGTTCAGTTTGGTGGATTACCTTCGGATGATCCTAATCAGCATTTGGCCAGGTTCTTGCAGTTGTGTGATATTATCAAGTACAATGGTGTGACAGATGATGCGATCCGATTGTGACTCTTTCCTTTCTCTCTTAGGGACAGAGCTAGTCAATGGTTAACGTCACTACCGAAGGGTTCCACCACTACATGGGATCAACTGACACAACAGTTTCTGGCTAAGTATTTTCCTCCTTCTAAACCTGCTAAGTTAAGGAATGATATATCTTCTTTTGTGCAGTTTGAAATAGACACTCTTTATGAAGCTTGGGAGCACTTTCAGGAGTTGTTGAGGAGGTGTCCACATCATGGATTTCCCGTATGGCAGCAGGTTCAAACTTTTTACAATGGTTTGTCGCCTACAAATCGTTCATTCATTGATGCTACTGTAGGAGATACAATATAGAGGAAAACACCTACTGAGAGCAAAGCATTAATTGAAGAAATGGCGCTGAACAGTTATCAGTGGCAGAATGAGCGCTAGATTCCTAAGAAACAAGCAGGTGTACATGCTGTAGATTCCTCTACTGCAAGTCTGAGTCAATTGGAAGCTTTGACGAAGAAAGTGGAGACTTTGATGGTAACAAATAGTGTAGTTCCACCTATCATCTGTGAGGCATGTGGAGGACAGGATCATATAAGTGCAAGTTGCCAAGTTGGTAGTCCATTTGCCCCCGAGCTTGAAGTAGCAAATTTTATTGGTAATTCCAACCGGCAGCAGTACAATTCGTATTCAAATACGTACAATCCTGGTTGGAGGGACCACCCGAATTTCAAATGGAAAAATCAACAGGGCTATCAGCAGAATTAGTAGAGAGTTCCACCACCACCACCTGGTTTCCAAGCACCTGCAGAGAAGTCGAGTTTTGAAGATCTGGTTATGAAGTACATGCAGAATTCTAATGCTAGAATGAAGAACATGGAGACTCAGATCAGTCAGCTGACTACATTGATGACAGCGAGGGCACCAGGGACATTGCCTAGCACTACTGAGACTAATCCAAGGGAATAGGCTCATGCAATTTTCCTTAGAAGTGGTAAGGAACTTAAGGAGTCCTCTCAAAAGAAGAAAATGCCAGAGCTTAGAGATTCTCTTATTCAGTCAGTGCAAGAAGATGAGAAGGCAATTGAAGCATCTAGCTCATCAAGAATTGAAACAAAGAAGAATGATGTCCTTACTGAAGATATCAATCAAGAAAGAGAGGTTGAGAAGAAAGCACCAAAGTGGCAGAGAGCAAAGAAGGATCGTGAGCAGAGCATAGACAATGAACCATCACCATATGCCAAAATCCCATTCCCTCAGAGGTTCAAGAATAATCAGCCAAATCAACAATAAGGCAAATTCTTGGAGATATTCAAGAAATTACAAATTAATATTTTGTTTGTTGAAGTCGTTTCTCAAATGCCCAAGTATGCAAAGTTTTTGAAAGAAATACTTACAAAGAAACGCAAGCTTGAGGAATTTGAGATTGTATGTCTTACTGATGAGTGTTCTGCCATTCTTTTAAAGAAGTTACCCCCAAAATTGAAAGATCTAGGGAGTTTCACTATTCCTTACACTATTGGTAACTCTTATTTTGATAAAGCATTATGTGATTTGGGAGCTAGTATTAATTTGATGCCTTTCTCTGTGTTTAAGAAATTGGGAATGCAGGAACCGAAGCCTACCAACATTTCACTACAGTTGGCTGATAGATCCTTCGCTTACTTGCGCAGTGTGGTGGAGGATGTTTTGGTGAAGGTGGACAAATTCATTTTCCTAGTTGATTTTGTGGTACTGGATATGGAAGAAGATGCTGATATTTGGAGACCATTTTTGGTCACTTCTGGAGCTGTGATTAATGTACCTCGGGGTGAGCTCATTTTGAGAGTGGATGGAGATTATGTGGCCATCAATGTCTTTAGGGAAACTAAATCTTCTCCAATGTCAAATCTCCATGCCCCGATCAATTTTGTTCAAGCTAAGAAGCAGGAAATCTTAGCTATCAAAGACCCCCACCATCATACAATGTTGATGTTGATCTTTTGGAAAGTCAAGCTGCTGAGATAGATAAAGGTCCTCCTAAGATTCATGCTTCTTCACAGATTGATCCTTCATCTGTTGATCGAGTGCGACCACCATGGCCTAGTGGAGTCAAGGTGCAATTAGGACAACCAAGCTCTTATCAAGTTCATAATTCTATTGGAAGCAGTCCTAAAGCCATTGTTGAAGGGAGGAAGAATTATTTTGAAAAGAAAAAGGCGTCCTCCTATTTCTCTTGCTTTAAGCCACCTTGATTCATCGGAAAAAGGCAATGTCGAGCTAATGACGTTAAACAAGCGCTTCACAGGAGGCAACTTGTGTTTCTTCTTCTTTTATTTTATTTTAGTTGTTTTTGTTATTTTTATTTTTCTTTTAGATTCTACTCATGTGTTTGGGATTTCATTTTTTAGATTCTGTTGCTGCGTTGACTATTGTACTTCTTCTTTACCTGGCATTGTGTCATTGTTTATCAGGTTGTGTTATTCTTTTCTTTACCCTCTTTATTTCTTTTTCTTCCATATTGAGGACAATGTTTATCTTAAGTGTGGGGGGTTCCTTTTACAATTTTTGTGCAAAAAAATTTTTGTTGAAGCACTTGAGTAATGTTGGTAATTAAGCTGGAATTGTGAGTTGATATCTTGATTTATTCTGAGCTGATGGAGATATATTTTAAAGGGATTTCCATTGATCATGAGCTGATAATTTGTGAATCAATCTTTTTCATTGAAGTAAAGTGAAATTTAGCATCTTAGTTAGAAATTAGTCATGTCTACTTGCTTTTGTTCTCTTTATCAACTTAGCTAGAAAGTGAGTTTTGAACTTTAATGATTGAATTTTTCATAAATGAAATCCTATTTTTCTTTTGGAGTGAGTTTTTTCTTGATTGATTTGCGCTAGAATTTGCTTTGATATCTTGTTGAGGCTTTAATGATTCATATACAGACTTGAACATGATTAAGGCAATTAGGCTTAATTCTTTCTTGACTTCCAGAGTTGCATTGATTAAATAACCCCTTAGTTGCCCCATTTGAGCCTGAAATTGATTTCTTTGAATACCCAATTGAATAATCAGGTTGAATTCTTTGGAGCAATTGATGTGTTGATTGAAAAGTCTTGAAAGGTTGCTTTTGTCTTCAAGGGTTGAAAAAAAAAAGAAAAAAAAGTTTGGAAAAAAAAGAGAAAAAATGATGAAAAATAAAGAAAAGAAAAGAATTGTTGGTGAAGAATAATGAAAATATTAGGTTGAAAGTGAAAATTTGTTATATTCTGATGCATCATGCTATATTTGTCATCTTTTCAACCTGGTTCTACTTTGTATTGATTTATTCATGAGCATTCTTTACCCTATTTTATCCTTTCTTCCTACCCTTCATTATACCATTGGCCTTGTTACAACCAAAGAAAAGTCCTTTTGATTCTTGTGTTGTATCTGAACCCAAGTGGAGATGAGATTGATAAGCAAGCCTATGGTATTGCATTTTTCAAGAGAAATCTAAGTGATCTCTTTGTCCTTTAAACACTTGAGCGATGGAAAGTTGAGTGATCTCAGATATTTGGTGAAGAGAACAGTTGCAAGCTAGACTCAAGCCTCTAATTGTTTACATGTTAAATGATCTTGCTTGATTGGATTTGATTGTTGAACTTGAATTTCTTTTAATTGTGGAATTTTCCTTTGATTCATATTTCTTGATGTTGAGTTTGATCTTGTTGTTGAATCCTATTCTTTACTTGAGGACAAGCAAAGCTCAAGTGTGGGGGAGTTGATGAACCATCAACATGTCATATTTTTACGGTTCAATTCCTTAGTTTTTCATATTTTTTTATTTATTTTTATTGAATTTTATTCGTAAGTTTTGGTATATTTTAGTATTTCTTTGTTTGTGTTTTTATTAAGTATTCTGTGTTTTTTTGTTAGGTAATTACACTTGAAGAAGGCTGGACGTTCAAAGGAGCAAGAAAAAGAAGATTTTTTGCATCAATGACCAGCGTTTGAGCGCTGGTGTGGAGCGCCTGAGCACCCAGTGCATATGCAACAAAGGTGATTTAGTGTCTCAGCGCCTGAGCACTGAGAAGGAGCGCCTGAACGCGTAACGTGTAGCAGCACACGTATTGACTTAAGTGGCTGAGCGGTTGAGCGCTCAGAAGTGAGCGCTTAGGCGCTGAGAGCGTAACAGCAGATGTGATTTTCATTAAATAGGAAAAGTTACACCAGAGACAACACATTGAGCACATTGCACAGAAAATCCCTAATCCTGAGAGAGTTGTTTTGTGGCAGCAAACCTTGGAGGAAGGTTTGAAGGAGGAATCGATTCTTTAAGGCTTAGAGATCATAATCTCCATAAAAGGGGTTTTGATTTCTCTTTCTTTTTAGTTTCTCCTTTTCTTTGGGTTTTCTTTCTATGGGTTTGTATTCTGATATGAGTTTGTTTGTATTGAATATGAGTAGCTAAACCCATAGCTAGGGCTAGGGGGGATCTTGTTTTCCTTATTATTTGGGTTTGATTTCTAATTTGATTATGGTAATTTCTTTTTGAGTTTATCATATTGCTTGTATTCTTGTCAGAATTTGATCACTTTTGGCATGTGTTAATTCATTGTTTAACCGGTGACCATCCGCATTCAATGAGTGGATCTACATGGTAAGCCTAGGATTAGATTGGTGAATGACCAAACATCAATTTTTCCTACTAATGGAATTGACGGTATGTTAGTTCATCTCTTGAATTGAAACTTAATGCATTCTTGATTAATTCAATTAAATGACCAAATTAGTGAATTAAATTAAGAATAGAATATTATTTCATCCATGACCATTGGGATTCAATAGCAAATAAGAGAATATTGGCAAAAAAATTACTTTAATCATAATTGAAAGAAAATCTGAATAATTGGATTCAAGTGAACCTTGCGCCCTAGTCTCTCTCATTGATTATATTTTCTCTGTTTGATTGTTCATTATTTTTCTTTATTTGTTTATTTTGATTTTATCTTAAATTTCTTCATACACTTTTGATTATCTGAATAACAAAGGGTTTTACGAATCTAGTAATTACTAATTATTCCTTGTGGAATCGATAACTGAGACTCAAGTCCTATATTACTTAGCGATAGAGTGCACTTGCTCTTAGTGTATTTTACGCGTACCACTATTTTTTCTCAGAATCAGTGCTGATATGCTAGGGTAGTAATGTCTATTTTAAAGAATAAAAAAGAGAAATGGTAATAAGATCACTTACTATGATTAGTTAACCTATAATCTTTTATTTGAGTTAAGCTCAGAGAAAAAATGAAACCATGTGCAGTGCAGATGTTATGCTGCTTACAAATTAGTTTTTAGTTTCATGCTACATTTGGGAATTTTATTAGACAATATTTTTTTTGTGTTGAAGTAAAATAGACCTATGCATTTTCATGTATTTAGATTGATTGATTTGTCTATGCACAATGGTGCAAGTTTCCGAAAGGGGTCCCTTGGGTCCGTTATCATGGGACATACAAAGATCTCAATATAAACTTGATTTGGCCTGGAAAAAATCTAGCTTTGGGTAAGTATGTCTGTTCTTTGTAGGAATTGGCTTAGACTTCGGAATTGAGCACTCTCTAATTTGCTCATCCTTGTTTCTATTGTCCTAGAAGCTATAACAGCATTACTGGACTAATATCACCTTGATATCATCCAGAGAGTAATCAATATACCTATTTTTTTATCCATATTATGTTCTTCATTTTGTGGTACCTATCAACTAGTATCAAAGCTCCCCGATTATGGAGCTGTGTATGGTGACTACGTGAGCTGTAATGGAGTCAAGAGTGGAGAATTTGGAGAAAAACGTGCAAGAATGGAGAAACAAAATTTGTTCGCAGTTGGACGAACTCAAACAATTACTGAAAGAGAGCAACCGGAACTACACCCGGGGACGATCTCGACATCGGTGGTCACCAAACCACCAAGAAGAGGAGGATAGAGAAGACGGGAAGCACGATAGTCGAGTGGGATCGGTCCATCGCCTAGGATTGGAATCCAGAGATCGCGGAAGCAAAGGCCATTCTTTAAGGGGAACCCATCCTCCATTGTGGAATGATGGGGGAAGGAAGTTAGAGGTGTCGATTTTCTCAGAAGACGATGCCTATGGTTGGGTTAACAGAGTTGAGCAGTATTTCAAGCTCAAACATGTGAAGGAACTACAGAAACTGGATGCAGTGCTGGTGGCTATCGAAAACAAAGCATTGAGTTGGTACAAGTGGTGGGAGGAACAGACCCTTTCCCCTTGCTGGGAACAATTCAAGGAGGCATTCTTTAGACAATTTCAACTCGGTTTAGTTCAGAATCTCTTTGGACCTTTATTGAGTACGAAACAAACAGGCTCATTGATGGAGTATAGGGAGAAATTTGAAATGATTTCTACTCCATTGAGGAACACGGATAAGGTGATGATGATGAGAATTTTCATGAATGGGTTAAGGGAGGAGTTACAAGCTAAACTCAAGTTGTATAACACCATGTCTGAATTGATGGACACGACTTTACTGCTGGAGGATAAGAATGGAGCATTGCGGAAGGGAGGGATGGTTACAAATGACAAGGGTGTAGCGTATAGAAGGGGCTTTTCAACGATCAAGCCAAATTTGGGAGGAGAGGTGGGGAAGAGTCACACCATTACCCCAAGGACCACTTATGGGAGTAAAAGCTCTCTGGAACCCAAACCTCTAGACGAGCAAGGATTAGACAAACGAAGTAATGTAGGTAGGAGACTTTCTCAAGCTGAGCTACAAGAAAGGATCCGAAAGGGGTTATGCTTTAAGTGTGGGGAAAAATAGGGGCCTGAGCATGTGTGCAAATTGAAGCACTACTAGATTGTCATAATGGAGGATTTGGAGGGAAAGGAGGAAGAAAGTGAGAAAGAGGATGAAAGAGCAATGGCAGAAATGGAGGATAAAACTCTTCAAATATCCTTGCACAACATAATGAGGCTGACCTCTAATCAGTCATTAAAGGTATGGGGCAAAATTACAGGGAAACAAGTGTTGGTGTTGGTTGATTGTGGAGCATCCAGCAATTTCATTGCCAGGAAGTTAGTTAAGGAGCTAAAGTTATCAGTGGGAAACATCCCTGAATATGAAGTAGAAGTAGGGAACGAGGAAAAAGTGAGGAGTAGAGGATTATGCAGAGAAGTAATTTTGGAGGTGCAGGGTGTGGAAATTAAGTAGAACTTCTTTTTGTTTGATTTGGGTGAAGCAGAGGTGGTGCTAAGAATGGAGGCTGTTTTGGACGAATTTGATGATATCTTTCAAGAACCTTATGGGCTACCTCCTAGGAGAGATTAGGATCATGCCATCTATCTCAAGGAAGTGATTCAAATCCCTAATATTCGGTCATACAGGTATCCTTATTACCAGAAAAATGAGATTGAAAAAATAGTGAGTGAAATGATACATGCTGGGATAATCAGACCTAGTACCAACCCTTATTCTAGCCCTGTGTTTTTAGTCAAGAAAAAGGATGGAGGATGGAGGTTTTGCATTGATTATAGGGTACTAAACAAGATGACAATATTGGATAAGTTTCCTATTCCCATCATTGTTGAGCTGTTAGTTGAACTAGGGGGTGCCAAGGTGTTTTCTAAACTAGAACTTAAATCTGGTTATCACCATATTCGGATGAAGGAAGGAGATATCCATAAAATAGCTTTCAGAACTCATAAGGGGCATTATGAATTTCTGGTGATGCCATTTGGCTTGACCAATGCCCTCTCCACCTTTGAAGCTCTCATGAACCAAGTTTTAAAACCTTACTTGAGAAAATTTGCACTGGTTTTCGTTGATGATATCCTCATTTACAGCCAAGATGAAGACAACCATATGGAGCATCTCAAGTTGGTATTGTAGCTATTGAGGGATAATAATTTCTTTGTCAACAAGAAGAAGTGCAGCTTCAACCAGCAGCAGTTGGAGTATCTAGGGCACTTAATTTTAGGGAGTGGAGTTTCAACAGACTCTAATAAGGTACAGGATATGGTAAACTAGGTTGTCCCTGTGGATTTGAAGGGGTTGCAAGGATTTTTGGGGCTCACGGGCTATTACAGGATTTTTGTCAAAAATTATGGAAAAATAGCTTGGCCCCTTACACAGCTGCTTAAAAAGGATAATTTTAACTAAGGAAGTGAAGCTCAGACTGCCTTTGACTAGCTTAAGGTAGCTATGACCATTTTATCTGTGCTAGCTATCCCAAACTTTGAGAAAAACTTTATTATTGAAACTGATGCCTCTAGAAAAGGAGTGGGGGCTATATTGATGCAAGAAGGGAGACTGGTTGCCTATATGAGTCAAACCTTGTCTGAGAGAGCTCAGAATAAGTCTGTGTATGAGAGAAAGTTGATGGCTATAGTCCTAGTTGTTCATAAATGGTGGCATTACCTGCTAGGAAGACATTTTGTGGTGCACAGATCAAAAAAGTTTAAAATTCCTTGCTAAATAGAGAACCATGGGAGAGGAACAACAAAAGTGGATCTCTAAATTGTTGGGATTTGATTTTGAGATAAAATATAAACCAAGAAGTGAGAATAGAGTGGAAGATGCTCTCTCTAAAAAGCTGTAATATTCAGCAATTTCTTCCGTTTAGTCTTATGAATGGGCTGGGTTAGAATATGAAGCGCAAGCGGATGAAAATTTAAGAGAGATTATTTAGGATCTGTTGAGGCAACCTGAATCTCATCTAGGGTTCTAATTCAAGAATGGAAGGTTGTATTATAAGGGGAGAATGGTGATCCCAAAGGATTCCCCTAAGATACCTTTGGTCCCTAGGGAATTTCATGACTCAGCAATAGGGCGTCATTCAGGTGTTTTCAGAACTTACAAGAGGATTGCAAGACTAATTTACTAGGAAGGGATGAAGAAGAACATTCAGCAATATGTGCAGGGCTGTGAAGTGTGTCAGAGAAACAAATATCAGACTCTAAGCCCTACTGGTTTGCTGCAACTGCTCCCAATACCTACACATACCTAGTCAGATCTCTCTATGGACTTTATAGGAGGATTACCGAAGACTTTTGGGGTGGATACCATTCTTGTAGCAGTGGACAACAAAGTATGCTCATTTTATAACAGTAGGTCACCTTTTTATTGCTCGGGATATTGCCAAAGTCTTCATCAATGATATAGTCAGACTACATGGATTCCCTACATCCATTGTGTCAAACTAAGATAAGGTGTTTCTTAGCACTTTTTGGATAGAATTGTTCAAATTGGCTGGAACCAAACTGAAATTCAACTCAGCATATCAGTCCCAATTTGAAGGGCAGACAGAGGTGGTTAATAGATGCTTGGAGACTTATTTTAGGTGCCTGACAGGGAACAAACCCAAACTATGGCCAAAATGGCTTAGCTGGGTAGAATTTTGGTATAACACCAATTATAACTCAGCCACAAAATGACCCATTTCAAAGCTTTGCATGCCAGAGATCCTCTTATGCTGATTAGAGGGGATGTGAATCAATCGTCAGTAGAAGCTGTTAACAAGCTAATGGCGAAAAGGAATCACCTTTTAGAGCTTGTACTTCTAATGCTTCCACACATCATTATTCTAACACACTGAGTTTGAAGATGTCCAACGTGAGATTGAGAAAAGGCTAGAGGATGTACGAGCAATGGTTCAAGAGGTGGTACATCAGGAGGTGCAAACTATTGTTAGGCTACTTTCAAGTACTTTTCAGAGAGAGAATCTTACACAAGCATCACCAAATGGTCTTAGTTCATCCACCCCATGAATATTAACTTCGACATAGACAGTTTTAGACTTAACTTTTGCTTAGGAAGACACATAACTTATGTAGGTCTATGTATAGCATTTTGTGCTATGTTGGCACTATCTTTTGATATAATGTAGATAGTTTCAAATTATTTGCTTGGAATGATACTTTGGGTTATGTTAATATATATTTGATTTTATGTAGTAAATTATGAATATTATTTTATGTTTAGTAGTATTTTTATTATATTCAATTTATAAGAAATTAAACAGTTGTACAATAAGCAATAAACAGGGGTCAGATGTCTTATAAGAAAAACAAAATAAAATAAAATTAGCGACAAATTTTTAAATTTAGCGACGGACTAATCTGTTGCTAAAATGCAATTGGGGAATCATTTGTGTATACTGATGTGGCGCACATTTAGCGACAGATTTGCGAGGGAAATATCTGTTACTAAATTTAGTGACAAACTCATTTCCCTAGCTAAGTTTTAGCATGGAGCAATCTAGCAATGATTTTAGCGACAATGAAATTTGTCGCTAAATTTAATTTAGCGACTGAATTTTACCCTTTAGCGATGGATTTGTCCATAGCTAAAATCTTGATTTTCTTGTAGTGTCTGTATATAATTAACTTAGAGCAGATGTTTAGCTTATAACACGTTAAATCAGCATCATTAGTATCATACAAATACTTTTCAAATTGGTTGAATTTTGGAAGGAATTCTGAAAATAAAAAGTTAAAGTTCAAACCAATGCTGAATCAACTCAATTTTTGTTTAAGATATATAGCAGCACAATGGATATTATGTACAATTTTGAACTTTTGATACTTAAGAAATTTTCTTTTCTGACTATTTTGGCATTTTGGATTTGATATAAACAGGAAATCTTAAAGACCAATGATCATGTGACTCAACTTGAAATTGAATGTTCATTGCTTGATGGAAGAGCAAAGGTTATTCTAAGTTCTAATATTATTTGGAATTCAGGATACATTATATGCACTTTTTCTATTTTATATGTATAATTGTTTAGCTGATTTTTGTGTTTAAAAAAATAGTCAATCCGATCACTCGAACCAAACTAATATTCGTAAATGTTCGGTTCGGTTTGATTCGGATTTGGCTATCAAAACATAAGAAAACTGTACCAAACTAAACTAATTAATTTTGATTGGTTCAGATATATTTTCTCTCAAGAACCGAATCAAACCTCTCACTTATACCCCTAGATTATATTAACACATTGTGCGAATGCACGGATCTAAATAAATAACAGCATAAATATAAAAATAGTTAATAAAAAAGATAACAGATAAATATAATTTATGCTAATTTGCTTTACAAAAACATTATTATTAATAAAGAACTATTCAGGAGCCTAATTGGGATATAAATATTTATATTTATTTTTTAAAGTAAAAAATATTTTTGAAAAAAATTAAGTCAAAGATTGTGACACGCAAGAAATTTAAAAAATAATATATATTAAATGCAAGTCATTTTTAAATTATGATTATTAACACACTAAACTAAAATAAATGTTAAAAAGAAAACAACAAACGATGGAATAAAAATACCAAAAATTAATTTATTGTAAATTTCTTACGATATAATTTAATATAAATCGCACTTAAACAATTGAAGCAAGGTTTTACAATGTGGACAATATCAAACCCTACGATAATGAATTAAACAAAACTCACAGATAAGTATTCAGTGCCCAATACAAGACGATGCTCTTTCAATACTTTATTTATCATAATTATATAAAGATCAGCATATATAACTTGCACTGTATAACTGCCTTTCTACTAAAAAATTAAGAGGCTTGTGAAACACCTCTCAACCACTTTGTTGTAGTTGTAGAAATAGGTTTACCCCAATGGTTTAATATATTAGGTTTTGATGATGACAAATACAAAACAAAAAGAATGATGCTTATGCTTTATAGTTGTGCTTAATAGATGTCAAATGCATCATAAAAGAATATTGATCATGTTACATAGATGTGCTTAATGAGATATATTGTATCATGCATGATGATGTAATTTATCTAATTCTATTTCATTTAATAGTCATGCAATGAGATATATGTAATATTCATCATATAATATATCCAATAATGAATTATATGAGTTGTATTGAATTAATATTGGATTTGATTCTATTTTGATAAAAATGTGTAAAATGTTCTTTGTTGCATCCTATATAGGCATATCTATTTGTAATTGATAAATATCTTATTTGAATGTGTCTATGAAAGTCTTATATGCATGTTAGACTAACTATAGTTATACATTTATGAATAATGCATATGAAGATATTGAGTTATGAATTTGGACTAACTATGCTTATTTTAAGTGAGTAATACTTTGTAAGATAGTCCAAGTACCAAGAGTGAGCATTGCAACAAGAAAGTAAAAAGATCACAACTATGCTCAACTCAAGAAGGATGAAAATAATAAAGATGTTCCAAGCTTGTGCAAGATATGAAGAGAAGAAAATTTCGGAAGCTTGGATTACATCAAGAAGCCAAAGGATTGAAAGTGCAAAGATTAAGTCCCAAGGTTCTTCAAGAATAGCTTATAGGACTTAGATCTTGTGTAAAGGTGAAAAGGAATCATACTAAGCTCAAACAAGTTTTAAACATCTTTATAAGTGTTTCTAAAATGTTTAAATGCCCAACAAAATGTTTTTGGAAAGCTAGCCTTGGTGGTATTTTAAATCTGTGAAAATTAGTCAAGTTTGTGTTTTGTAAAACTGATATTTAGTTACTTTTTTGATCATAACTTTCAAATTACTTTGATTTTTATTTTGAAACTTATTTCATATGAAAATAGACTCAAATATCTTTCTCGTTGTTGGTTTGAAGATCAATAATAAGTTGTGGTTGATATTTTCATAGTTTATCACAAATGATTTGGGATCCCCTTTTTTGATTATATAAACAAGGCTCTGTTCTTGTCGTTTGCCATCAAAGCCTCACTATAAGGTTTGTTTTGTGATACCTTTGACCCTAGACAAAACTCACCATGGTCAACAAAATCACCATATTTACAAATATACTCCCTTACAACTATAGGGATCGTTGCTCCTTGGACTTTGGGATAGTACTGCGCAGAAGATATGGGTGAAGACAAATAAAAAAACCTTTCTTTTTAAGTTTCAAAATGATAAGGATATTACAGTTGGCAATAGAGGTGTGATTGGTCGTCCTTGTGTAGTTCTTGAGCAACATATATATACGATGGAGGTTGAGTAGAAAAGAGACCTTGTAGCTGTGACGAATACTCTGCTTTGAGCAATGAACATTGGGCATAGGTGAGGAATATATTCTTGTTGCAAAGGCGAAACCTTGGCATGTTTGCTCAATACTCAAAGCTCCCCCACTCAACTCACGCTTTCAATTTCTCTGCCATGAAGCGGTGGAATAATGGAATATAGTTATTGCTAATTTATAAGTGATTTAATATGCATATACTTTTAGAAATAATATGTTCATTTATTATTAACGAATCCCAATATGTTTAATATGACTTTGATTTAAATTTTTTTCTTTTTTTGTTCGATGTTCACAAATGCAATACCAGAACCAATCAAAATGTGCCATGTCAACACCTAGACCAATCAAAACATGGCACATGGTACATAGTGCTTACTATGCACCCTACCAATCATAACTTAACACGTGGTGGGGAGTGGGGCTAGTAACATTAATAGCCCTGCTCCCCCTATTTATATCACATTGTTCCACCTCTTCATGGCAGAGAAATTAAGAGTGTGAGTTGAGTGGGAGCTTTGAGTATTGAGCAAACATGCCTCGCACACTAAGGTTTTGCCTTTGAAACAATAGTATATTTCTCACCTATTCGCAGTGTCTATTGTCCAAACCAAAGTGCTTGTCATAGCTACAAGGTCTCTTTTCTACTCGACCTCCACCGTATATACATGTTGATCAAGAACTACACGAGGATAGCTAACCACACCTCCATTGCCTATTGCAGTTTCCCTATCATTTTGAAACACAAAACGAAAGGTTTTTTATATATGTCTTCGCCCACGTCTTCTGCACAATACCATCCTAACATCCAAGGTGCAAAGATCCATGCAGCTATAAGGGAGTGTATTTCTAAATACGGTGATTTTGTTGACTACAATGAGTTTCATCCAGGGTCGAAGGCTTCATAGAATGAACCTTACGACAAGACTCTGATAGCAGATGACAAGAACAGAGCCTTGTCCATAATGAAAAGATTAATCATAACCTGTCATTGATCTTCAAACTAACAACAACACCATTCATTCTCACATTCCAGGCATTCCAACACGTGCCAGAAGCATCGATTAATTAGGCCAATCTTAACATATAACCAAATGCCCAATGTCCTCACAGACCCACGAGCTTGATCCTATAAGGTTCGATCCATACTAAGAAGACTTATTGGGCCATGAGTCTTGGTCAACACAATTACTACT
Source organism: Ormosia semicastrata (assembly GCA_029884595.1). Taxonomy (NCBI): domain Eukaryota; kingdom Viridiplantae; phylum Streptophyta; class Magnoliopsida; order Fabales; family Fabaceae; genus Ormosia; species Ormosia semicastrata. The sequence goes on along the minus strand of JAQQTO010000044.1, from coordinate 33,706,752 downwards.
CAAGCCACATTTGACCATAATGATATGTTCTACAATGTCATAGATGTCATCATCCCATCAGTTCTTATTAATATGCATTGGAAGCAATATATTGGAGCACAATGAGACTAGAAATTCAATGTGAAGTATAGGAAGCCACAACTAATATTAAAGGTGGCATACCCACAATAATATTGTGTAATCTAGGCCCAAATGCATCTTATGTGGAGTTTTTTGATAAGCCCAAACAAGAAGCTTTGAGGGTTTGGACTGTGAAGAATGTTGAGACCATAGTCATCATAGGGCCATTGTTTTCTTCACAAGACCAAGTGTCAACATCAACCTGTGGTGGAGAATCGACGACGAGTTCGCATACTTAGTCATTGTAATAAGTGCCACTGCACGGACCTCATAAAAAAAAGCGCTATAGACTTTTTTTTAATTATTTAAATAATTTTTTTTCTAATTTATTAATTTATTGATGTTTCTTTGTCTTAAATTAAATTAGTGATATTTTAATTTAATTATCAAGTCCCTTATTTTGATTTTGATTTTATTATTTTTTTGGGTAATAATTTATTTAATTATTTCGTTGGCATGCTTAAACATCGTAGTCATTACTACATGTGTGGACCCCACATAATAACGGTGTAGAATTGGTACCTTTTTTTATATAAATAATCACTTTTTTTTACAAATATTTCAATAATTGTAATTTTTTACAAAAATAATAATGGTAGTAATCACTAATGTTTTTTAAAAATTTCATATATTTTTTTAAATTTCAATAATTGTAATTTTTTTACAATATAATAATGTTTATTTATGTTATATATGTTAATAATGTTACTTAAGCTATTAGTTAATATTTGGCATTGAATTTACTCATTATTCCTGTGGGAACGAACTTTACTTATCATTTTATTACTTGTGCGACCCGTTTACTTGCGGTACACAAAAGGGCAAATACAATACAGCAGCAAATCACATGTTCTTGTATATGGACGGGTATTCTAGGTACAATCAAATCCCCATGGACGTTAATGACAAAGAAAAGATGACTTTTATTACCCCTTGGGGAACTTTTTGTTACACAATAATGTCCTTTGAATTAAAGAATGCTGGGGCTACATATCAACATGCTATGGTTGCATTATTCTATGATATGATGAATAAAGAAATTGAGGTTTATGTAGATGACATGGTGGCTAAATCTAATGAAGAGGAAAGCCATGTAGCAGTCTTGTGGAGGTTATTTGAAAGACTTAGAAAGTATAAGTTGAGACTCAAATCTACTAAATGTGTTTTTGGAGCATCTATTGGAAAATTACTCGGGTTCATCATTAGCAGAGAAGGAATAAAGGTGGATCCAAATAAGGTGAAAGTAATACAAGAGATGCCTACTCCTAAGATGGAGCGTGAAGAGAGAAGTTTTCTTGGGAGACTTAACTACATTGCTAGATTCATTACTAACTTAACTAGCACCTGTGAACCTATATTCAAGTTGTTGAAGAAGCATTAGCCGGGTGAATGGAATGAAGAATGTCAAGGAGCTTTTGACAAGATAAAGGCTTATTTAATGAATCCTCTTATTTTGATACCACCTACATTAGGTCATCCTTTGATATTGTACCTAATCGTACTGCCAACCTCGATAAGAGCAATGATGGGGCAACATGATGAATCAGGAAAGAAGGAGCAGACAAATCTAAGTAAGAAGTTTAATAATTGTGAAGCTCGTTACATGGTAATTAAGAAAACTAGTTGTGCTTTAGTATAGACCTCAAGAAGGCTAAAGCAATACATGTTATATTACACCACTTGGTTGATCTCCCGATGGACCCCCTGAAGTACATATTAGAAAGCCCTCATGTTTTATTAAGAGTTTCAAAATGGCAAGTGATGTTATTAGAATTTGACATCAAGTACTTGACTCGGAAACCCATCAAAGGAAGTGCAATTGCTGATCATTTAGCTGAAAACCCTCTTGAGGGTGGACAAATAATAACATCTGAGTTCCCTGGTGAAAAAATATTGACAGTGGAAGGAGAAGGAGAAGGAGAGGATAAGCCTGTTTGGAAGATGTATTTTGATGGAACAGTCAATATATATGGTAGTGGCATATGAGCCATAGTTGTTTCACTAACTGGAAAGCAATGCCCAGTCACTATAAAACTGGATTTTGAATGCACCAATAATGTTGCAAAATATGAGACCTATGCTAGTGGTTTACAAGTTGCAATCGACTTGGTGATCAAGTAGCTAAAAGTATTTGGAGATTCAGCTCTCATCATTTATCAGGTGAATGGTAAAGGGCAAACCAAAGATTCAAAGTTGGTGCCTTATCAAAAGTATTTGACTCGGTTGATTGAGAAGTTTGAGGAGGTGACCTTCTCCCATCTGACTCGAGACAAGAATTAGTTTGCAGATGCCTTGGTCACTTTGGCTATAATGACCAAGTTGGATATTCACAATAATATCCAACCCATCCCAATGAAGATACAAAGTGAGCTTGCATATTGTGCTAACGTGGAAGACAAGCCAGATGGTAAATCTTGGTGTCATGATATCAAGAAATACATTCAGCATAGAGAATACCCAATTGAGGCAAATAAGGTAAATAAGAAGACTATTTGTCGATTGGCAATAGCTTTTTTCTTGAATGGGGAGGTTTCGTATAAAAGGAGTCATAATGGCACCTTGCTTAGATGTGTGGATGCTCATGAAGCTCACTTAATCATGATTGAAGTTCATGAAGGAATCTATAGAACTCATGCTAATGGTCATATGATGGCGCAAAAAATTCTAAGGAGTGGTTATTATTGGTCCACTATGGAAACTGTAACACCTCAGAAAATCATGTTAGACTTATATAAGGTTACATGGGTAGTTTAATACTTGTTTGGCATGTCAGAGAAATTTTGTGACAAACTGAGTTAGTTTAGGCACTTTGCTGCAACATAAAATGTGGTAAATAGCCTAAAATGACTTAAGAAATAGCATAAACTACTATTAGAAGGGAAGCAGATGTGGATAATTTGTTTCTAGGTCACAAATGAATTAATAAGGTGTAGATAAAGTTTTCGGACAATCAGAGTTAATTTCGTATTTTTAGGCATACTAGTTATGCTTTTAGTGCTAGATTAACCCCAAGCAGATATGGAAAAAGAGAGAAGTGGGGAAACAAGATTTTTAATGAATCTCAGGATTTATTTTAAGTATGTTGGAAGTTGAAAAATTGGATTTGGAGGAATCTAAGTGTTCATAGCAGATCGGGAATTCCAGCACCACATTAGTGGTTATCTTATAAGAAGTAAAATTGGAATTTGCTTCTTATATTTCTTTCCTCTTCATGGCAGAGAGCCAAAAAGAGGAGAAAGGAAGTGAGAAAATAAAGAGGCAGCCGTAGGAAGAAGAGAAAGAGAAGAAAAGCAAAGGGAATGATCCAAGAGCAAGAGCAAAGCTTCAAAATCAAGTTGTCTACAAAAGGTAGGGGTTTCTATTCATCATTTTCCTTGTTTATCTTGGTGAATTAACTTGGTTTTTCATGAATGGAAATAAGGGTTTGGATAGGCCAAATTGGTGTTCTTGGCTTAATTTTTTATTCCAAGAGTTAAGTTAAGATAGTTTTAGCTTAGTAAGATCAAAGTGGCCACTTATGGCTTAAGATAACTAGTTTTGATTCTTTGAGGAGCTTAGATTGATTTTGAGGCAAATTGGATTTTTGGATCCAATAACATGCCTAGGTGAATTAATGGGTTGAAAGAGAATTGCAATAAATTAAGAGGCTATTTTTGGTGTTAGAAATCATAAGGAAGTTGATCTAGATTGATTGGCGGTGAGTGTAGTTCCAAAGGAACTACTCACGAATTCTGCAGAATCCATTCTATGTGATGAGCGCTCAAGCACTCAAGCACCAGAGAGACATGTGATGCAAGGTGCTGAGCACTTAGGCGCTCAGTGCATGGCACTTAGGTGCACGTTGTGCAGCAGAACTGAGCATAGAGTGCTCAAGCGCTCAGGAAGAAGGCGCTCAAGCACCTAAGCACTAGAAAACATGTTTTTCTGATGTTTTGAGATATCCTACTTGTTGGGACTCCCTTTTTATGCCTAGTAGAGTGTCCAAAGACACTAGTAAAGGTAATTCCTAAAGAGAAAGACGATAAAGCATATGAGGGAAAGTGAGTTAAGCTTGTGCATCCTTTGGATAGGGATTGCCATAGACCAAGAGTTAGTCTCTTAAGCAACCTAGTGTTGCATAGGTATCACAAGAGAGGTGATTACAGAGTTAAGGACATAAATGACAAGAGTTGAGTGCTATAGACCCTAGCTGGCAAGGGTGAATGCCACAGTGCGTGAAAGCTCTCAAAGACTGAAATAAAGTTAGTAATGCAAGGATAGAAGTGTACTAAGTCTAGTTGGCATTGGTTAAGTATCGTAGTGCATGAACTACTCTTACAAAAAATAGGTAGTCTTAGTAGTGCAAGATGGACTTAGTATAGTGTTATATGGTAGCTTTATTAGAGTTAGGACATAACTCCACATTTTCAAACACACATCTTATTTCACATATACTTACTATCCCTAGTGATCAAATAGTGGGGGCATCCACTCAATTTGGTGGAAATATCCACCCAATTTATGGTAGACTACTTGGTAGGCTAAAAAGGATACATGTTATGGTAACAGACTTTATTCCTACTAGGTAGGCTATAAAAGGTCACACATTATTATGGCAGAATACCTCCCTACCCAGGGGGATAGTTACGTATCACGACACTACACCTACACTGTATACACTTTTCTTTGAGCATACATCATCTCATCACTACATTATTTAATACTTGCTTTGATTAGTTTATTTGTGTGCTTGTTGTGTATATGTTGCATATTGCCTTCGGTGACAACTGTATGGGCGGTTGTCTTGTTGATGTTTTCAAATGATTGTATGGGCGGTTGTTTGATTTCATTGTGGTTTCAGTTATTAGAGCAGAAGTATAGTTTGCTTAGGAACATTACACAAAAGTTTGTGTTTGTTTCTTATGCAAAGAGTATTAGTATGTTTATTAGTTTTAGTGTAGTTTATTCATTGCGAATGTTTAAACTGCTGGTTTTGGTTACTTATACTGAGAAATGTGATTTCTCACCTCGTTTGTTGCCATGTAAATCTAGGTGGAAGCTCATCCAAGACAAGAAGAAAAGTATGAAGACTAGAGTAGATTAGTTTTGTATTTATTTACTCTGCTTTTAGTTTATTCAAAAGTTTATGTATACAATGAGCCCTTTTGAGGCAAAGGTGTATGTATAACTTTTAGTTTTTGTAAGGCTCTCCATTATTATTTTTTTAAATGATATGGATTAATATGATGTTTAAGATAGTAGTAGCATAACTAATACTGCTTATCCAAGTATATGCATGGTATACATGGATACCGGTATTAGGTGTTACATTATGGTATCAGAGCAGTTCATCCTGTTCAGCTGGGATATGAACTGACTAGGCTTAGGCACGTTTAGTTTTTTTTTGCTAAGTGTTATACATTTCTTATCTCATATATTAGATGTGATGATAGAATTGCATGAGTTGCCTTGATTTGGTTTGCTATTAGCTACTATAGCATGGTTACATGATATTGAGACTGTAGCTCAATATGTATTATTTCTGTGTGTACAGGAAACTACGGCACCAAAGAGGCGAACTAGAGAAGCAAGGAACTCGGCTCCATAGGATCCCAGTATGGCTGAAGCATTAATGGCAATAGCAACAGCTATGAGGGAGGAAGTTGTTGTTATTAGTAGAGTTCTTGAGAGGATTGAAGCTAATCCATCTCAACAGTTAGTTTCTTCAGTGGCAGTAGAGGACTAGTTAAGTGAAAGGGAGAACAAGTCAGTAAGGTCTCTGAAAAAGAAAAAGACAAGTGTTGAAGCTAGTGAGAGTATTTCTTGGTCTCAGTTGCTACCAGAGAATGGAAAGCAAGTTCAAGTGGGAACGTGGAACCAAAAGTGCACGAAGTGTGGAAGGAAGCATAGTAATCAAAAATTCACCAGGGGTGAAAAAGGCAAGACAAATCAAGTGGAGTCAAAGACGGGTCAATGCCCTAAGTATGGGAGGCAGCATGGTGACAAACCTTGCTTAGCAGGGCAATCTGTATGCTACAGATTTAGGCAGCCAGGGCATTATGCTAGAGAATGTCCCTAGAGGGAAGAAGCACAGTTAGAGAGTAGACCCACAATTCCAGGGGAAGTTTTCATCTTGCAAGGCAAGGAGACAATGTGACCTACGGGTTCAGGAGAAGGTTAGTACATGATTTTTTTTTAAGGTTTAGTTATGCTTGTTTTACATGTGAGTTGCTTGTGACTTCTTGCATAAGGTAAACTAAATTTTGGGGACAAAATTTTAAAAAGTAGGGGAGAATGTAACATCCTAAAAAATCATGTTAGACTTGTATAAGGTTACAGAGGTAGTCCGATACTTGTTTGGCATGTCAGAGAAGTTTTACGACAAACTGAGTTAGTTTAGGTACTTTGCTGCAATAGAGAATGTGGTAAATAGCCTAAAATGACATAGAAAATAGCATACACTGCCATTTGAAGGGAAACAGATGTGAATAATTTGTTTCTAGGTCATAAATGAGTTAAGTAATGTGTAGATAAAGTTTCAGGATAATCTGAGTTAATTTGGTATTTTTAGGGATATTGGTTGTGCTTTTAGTGCCGGATTGACCCCCAGCAAATATGGAAAAAGAGAGAAGTGGTGAAACAAGATTTTTAATTAATCTTAGGATTTATTTTAAGTCTGCTAGAAGTTAGAAAATTGGATTCGGAGAAATCTAAGTGTTCATAGCAGATCGGGAATTCCAGTACCATATTAATGGTTATCTTATAAGAAGCAAAATTGGAATTTGCTTCTTATATTTCTTTCCTCTTCACGGCAGAGAGCAGAAAAGATAAGAAAGGAAGTGAGAAAAGAAGGAGGCAGTCGTAGGAAAGAAGAAAAAGAGAATGAAAGCAAAGGGAGGGATCTAAGAGTAAGAGCAAAGCTTCAAGATCAAGTTGTCTACAAGAGGTAGGGGTTTCTATTCATCCTTTTCCTTATTGTTCTTGGCGAGTTAACTTGGTTTTTCATGAATGGAAATAGGGATTTGGATAAGCCAAATTTGTGTTCTTGGCTTAATTCTTGATTCCAAAGGTTAAGTTAGGATAATCTTAGCTTAGTAAGATCAAAGTGGCCATTTATGGCTTAAGATAACTAGTTTTGATTCTTTGATGAGTTTAGAATTGATGTTGAGGTAAATTAATGGGTTGAAGAGAACTGCAACAAGTTAGAGGCTATTTTTGGTGTTAGAAATCATAAGGAAGTTGATCTAGATTGATTGGAGGTGAGTGTAGTTCCAAAGGAACCACTCACGGATTCTACAGAATTCTGCAGAATCCATTCTGTGCGATGACCGCTCAAGCACTCAGTGTAGCACGCTCAGGCACTCAAGCACTAGAGAGACACGTGATGTAGGGCGTTGAGCGCTCAGACGCTTAGTGCATGGCACTTAGGCGTGCGTCACGTAGCAAAACAGAGCATAGAATGCTCAAGTGCTCAAGAAGAAGGCACTCATGCGCCCAGGCACCAGAAAACATGTTTTTCTAATGTTTTGAGATATCCTAATTGTTGGGACTCCCTTTTCATGCCTTGTAGAGTGTCCAAAGACACTAGTAAAGGTAATTCCTAAAGAGAAAGACGATAAAGCATATGAGGGAAAGTGAGTTAAGCTTGTGCATCCTTTGGATAGGGATTTCCATAGACCAAGAGTTAGTCTCTTAAGCAACCTAGTGTTGCATAGGATCATAAGAGAGCTTATTACAGAGTTAAGGAAATAGATGGCAAGAGTTGAGTGCAATAGACCCTAACTGGCAAAGGTGAATGCCACAGTGCGTGAAAGCTCTCAAAGACTGAAATAGAGTTAGTAATGCAAGGATAGAAGTGTACTAAGTCTAGTTGGCATTGGTTAAGTGTCGTAGTGCATGAACTGCTCTTACAAAAAATAGGTAGTCTTAGTAGTGCAAGATGGACTTAGTATAGTGTTATGTGGTAGCTTTGTTAGAGTTAGGACATAACTCTGCATTTTCACACACACACCTCACTTCACATATACTTACTATCCCTAGAAATCAGATAGTAGAGGCATCCACTCAATTTGGTGGCAATATCCACTCAGTTTATGGTAGACTACTTAGTAGGATAAGAAGGATACATATTATGGTAACATACTTTGATCTTACTAGGTAGACTATAAGAGGTCACACGTTATTATGGAAGCATACCTTCCTACCCAGGGGGAATAGTTAAGTATCATGACACTACACTTACTCTGCATACACTTTTCTTTTGGCATACATCATCTCATCACTACATTATTTAATACTTGCTTTGATTGGTTTATTTGTGTGCTTGTTGTGTATATGTTGCATATTGCCTTCAGTGACAACTGTATGGGTGGTTGTCTTGTTGATATTTTCAAATGCTTGTATGAGCGATTGTTTGATTTCATCATGGATTCAGTTGTTAGAGCAGAAGTATAGTTTGCTTAGGAACGTTACACAAAAGTTTGTGTTTGTTTCTTATGCAAAGAGTATTAGTATGTTTACTAGTTTTAGTATGGTTTATTCATTACGAATCTTTAAACTGCTGGTTTTGGTTACTTATACTGAGAAATGTGACTTCTCACCCCGTTTGTTGCCATGTAAATCCAGGTGGAAGCTCGTCCAAGACAAGAAGAAAAGTATGAAGAATAGAGTAGATTAGTTTTTATGCTTAGTTGTAAAGTTTTGTATTTATTTACTCTACTTTTAGTTTGTTCAAAAGTTTATGTATACAATAAGCCCTTTTGAGGCAAAGGTGTATGTATAACTTTTAGTTTCTGCAAGGCTCTCCATTATTAGTTGTTTAAATGATATGGATTAGTATAATGTTTAAGATAGTAGTAGCATAATTAATATTGCTTATCCAAGTATATGCATGGTATACATGGATACCAGTATTAGGGTGCTACAGAAACAGATTGCATAGAATATGTTCAAAAGTGTCAGAAATGTCAGATATATGAAGATCGAGTTAATGCACCTCCATTCCCTTTGCACAATTTGGTATCTCCATGGCATTTCTCGATGTGGGGTGATGAACCTTTAATATCTCGTATTTTTACAGTTCAATTCCTTGGTTTTTCATCCTCTTTTAGTATTTTTTATTAAACTTTATTCTCATGTTTTTATCATTCTTTAATTTTGTGCTTATTACGTGTGGCATGGTATGGTACTGAATGTTGGGTGGTAAAAAGCCAACAAGAGCATAAGATCAGTGTTGCGGAGATGAGGATATTACATTGGATGTGTGGCCATACAAGACAAGATAGGATTACGAATGAATGCATTAGAGAGAAAGTAGGGTAGCACCTATTGTGGAAAAGATGGGAGAATCTCGCCTTAGGTGGTTTGGACATGTAAGGAGAAGACCCTTAGAAGCCCCCGTAAGAAGAGTAGATCAGGTAGATAATAGCCCAATAGCTAAAAGTAGAGGAAGACCAAGAAAGACTATAGGTGAAACAATTAAAAAAGATTTAGATTTGAATAACATATCTGAAAACTTGGTTTATGATAGGGCACAATGGCGTCGTTTGATCCATGTAGCTGACCCCACCTAGTGGGAAAAGGCTTGGTTGTTGTTGTTATTGTTGTACGTGTTTTTATGTGTTTTTGGCAGGTAATTGCACATGGAGAAGTCTAGGCAATTAAAGAAGTGAGAAAAAAAGAATTATCATCAGACGTCAAACGCTTGAGCGATGGGAGTGGATCGCCTAAGCGCCCAGAACGTATGCAGCAACGTTGTCTCAGTGTCTCAGTGCCTGAGCGCTGGGTGTAACACCCCAACTTTTGGGATAATTACAATATTGTCCTGAAATGCACTGTTTTGTAAATTCTGTGAGTAGTAAATTAAATTTGACTGTTTCATGAGTGTATTTGATTGTTTTGTGTGATTTGCTCTGAGTCAAGAAAATAATAACTTTCTGACCGGAAAAATCTTATTTTAATTAATTAGAGCTGGGGGATCTTACTAAACCCAATTCTAATTGATATATATATTAATCTCGTAATTTTTAGGATTTAACTGTGTAATAAAATAATTTTATATTATTATAATAGTATTTTATATTACAGTACTTACTATCTCAAAAATAGTAGAAATCTGCTTCAAAATGACCACGGATCCTTAAAAGTCTGTGGGACCCGCGTTTAAGAAAAATAGTCAACGATTCTGACTAGACAAATTTCTAAGCCAATAGGAGCAAGTCAACGATAGTGGCTTAAATTTTCTAACCAACGAGAAGTAGTCAAACAAAGAGGCAAAGACTTCCTTGTGGACCGTTAGATGTGAAAGCTTGTTTTGAAAGCTTTGATCTTAACCATTGATCTAATCAATGGTGTAGGAGCAAGCTTAGTAAGGAAGCATTAGATGTTGACCTTTGATTAAATCAATGGTGTGGATGTGAACTTGATTAGCAAGCATTGAATATGGACCGTTGGATGAAAACTTAGTTAGGAAGCCTTTAACCTTAACCGTTGATCAAACCAATGGTGAGATTAGAATTCAAGTTTTATGACTAATCAATATCCATCTTAGACTACATCTAGGGTTAGGAATTAAAGTTGAAATCAATGGTTAAGATTAAGTCAAACATAGTGGCTTGAATTTGATTAGTAGCTAATTAAACTTAATTTGGTTAATCTAATTACCTAATTAGCAAACTAAGTAAACTAGCTTAGTTATTAATTAGTTATAATTTAATTTTTAATTAGATATCTTAATTTTAATTAGAGGATATAATATATGTAATTATATGTCTAATTAATTAGTTATGTAATTGGATGATTAATTAAAATTGGTTAGGAAACTAAACCTAATTAATTAGCTATTTAATTAGCAAGTAATTAGACTTGAATTAAAAGTAAATTGAGTCCCTAAATGCCCTTGGACCACATGGTTTGCAGCAGCTTTGGGATGCAAAATTTGACAAGTTCTACATCATTCTTGAACCATTTTGCATGCACACTAGGTGGCCAAATGATGACATAAGCCATGTGCACCTAAATTGGATATTTTGTTCAAGTAAATCTCTTCATTTTCCACAAGCAACTCACGGCAGCAGCCCTTCCCATTTCACTCTCCATTTTCATCTTTTCACTCATCCAAAATTTAAAGTAATATTCTCTCCAAAAATACCAAGAACACCAAGCACCTTTTCCTTTCTATTTTCTCTTTTATTTTCGGCCCTACACCCAAACCCACACCACCAATCTTCTATAATTTTACTTCTTAGCTTTTCTTATACCCAAATCATATTCTAAACACTTTTCCTTCACAAGGTTTTGACAAAAACCTACTCTATCTAGTCCAAAATCAAACCTTTTGCTTACTTTCCTAAGGGTAAGTCTTGATTCTATGGTTCAAAATTTAATTTTTAATTTTCCTAACCATGATTGTTCCATGGTTTTTCAATATTGATCATTGTATGTGCTTTTACTAATTGTTTAAGAATTTTAGGGATTTGTTTGGAGGTTACACGAAATTTCAAGGGGAGGAGGAGACTAACCGATTTATTGTGTGTGAAGAATCCATAAGGATTCATTTGTGTGATTGTTTATGATTTTTATTATTTTTGTGATTGTTTAAATGCTTTCCTAATTGTGGTTGATTTAATTGCCATGCATATTTATAGTATTTATTATTGATTTTAATTGCTATGCATGTTTATAGCTTTAAAATATATTGTATGTATATTGTATGTGATTATATAATTGCATGTGTTTATAATTGTATAATTATTAAAGTAGGATGTGAATAACATGTAACGATTTGCATGAGTGTTCCAAAGAACACAGAATGAGGCTCACGGCCTTACATCAAACAGAGAACCAAAATGTTCTCAACAATTTTCTAAATCAATGAGTTAATGAATCTAGGTAAAATAATAAGTTTAAGAATGATTTTGATTAATTATGGCCAACATGCCATTTAGTGTATACTTGAATGCCATTTATTTTCGATTTTGGCCAACATGCCATTTTATTTTCTAAGATAGGTTAGGTAATGGATTTACAAAATAACTTGATTCCAATGAATCTTTGAGAAAATAAAAGGAATAAATTTAGTTCTAAAATTCTAAATTGGTAGAATTTATTCTAAATAAGAAATAAAGCAAACGCTTGAAAAATACTAACGTAAAGCTCATTTTATGAATTTTGAAGTGCGTTAGCAAGTTTCAAAACTTAATTATTGGGTAAAAATAAAATGAACTATATTTAGTGGGAAAACGTCAAAAATACCTTATACTAATTTTACAGGCAAAATACTGCCAAAATTTACTAAAATCAGGCAAATAAAATGAAAAAATTCCATACTATATTTATAACACAAGGAAAATACTCTACGTATTTTAAAAGTACTAGATATAGTTTTACACATATTTAAAATGATGATTTTAAGCTATTCGGTTAAGAAAATGAATTGAAAATTTTACGCGATTGAGAAAATAATTTAAAAATATTACGCGATGTTCAAAAATGTCAAATTATATTTACGTGATTTAAAAACATTTTTGAAAATGACGAGATTGTGAAAACGCGATAAAATTCCTACGCGATTGAACGATACAGTGAGTTTTGTTGTCGGGCCAAAGTGGTGGACCCGGACATGTTGTGATGTAGTACTGTCAGGTGGGACGTACTATACTTTGGTATTTTGTGACTAAGGGTATTTTTGTAATTAACTAAGGATATTTTCGTAATTATGATAAAATATGGATAATAAGGGTATTTTGGTAATTTTTTATCATGCTTTGAGAGTTTTTGTCAATTTGATTGATAATTGGCGATTGATTGACGAGATGAATTACATCGTGTTTTGGTGTGATAGGCGTAATGTGGTTCATTTATTGAACTTAGAGGCATTAGTGTACGGAGAATCCCATATGTGGTAGCACCTCTGGGCCGTGGTAACGGGCAACACACTAATGATCTTGACAAGCACTATTCTTAATCGGGATCTTGAGGAGACTATTACATACTATGCCAGTAGTGCACGGTGTATTGACTGTGTACTACTACACGATGTTTGGACTGTGGACTATAGACACGATGTTTGACAGTGCAATAGTTTGGTTGGGCAGCCATAAAGTATTATTAGTTTCTATTTGGATCATTCTCTCAGATATCCGTGTTTAGCTCCATGGAGTAGGAACGAGTCAGTGTGTGTTCATGCATTATCTGCATTTTACTGCTTACCATAATCTGTGATAAAATGTATGATTTATTGCTTTGATATATTATTTCTTGATATGATGTATTAATTTGCTATACTGTATATGATGTATTAATTTGCTATACTATGTATGATATAATGGTATGTGTTATTTTAATATATATTGTATTGTCATATGTTGTATTGTCGTTTTCTTATTTGCTATGCTGGTAATGATGTAGATTGTCTCACCTCTTTATTGTATTGTTCTGTCTATTTCTACTTTATGTTTATACCATCGAAGACTACAATGGCGGCAAGAGGAGGTCAATTAGGTTTCTTTAGATTGCAATTTCTCGAAGGCGCTGAGGCTTGGTATGTCCACTAGGACACCGGACACATAGAGTACAGTGGTAACGTGACTTTATCAGTAAGTAGGACTCGACAGGGGTTCGTTACTACACGTTGCACGGTTGCTTTCGTAGAGATTATTTTACCTATTAGGGAGTTGTGGGATGAATTTCACTATACTCTAGAGAGAACTTCGATATATTTTTGGGTCGAATTTCTATCGGTCAAGACATTCCCAACTAGGGAATTTGTCTTCTGACAAGGGCTCATGTTTTAGGGGTTATGTTTGAGTAGTATGCTGCCTTTTACTGTTTCTATTAAATATTAATAGTTGTAAATTAATTGTATACTTCAGACAAGAATCATATGTATATTATGGTGTGATTATGTTTTGCTTTAATTGGTGTTCCATGTTATTTTATTTAACGTTATAAATATGAAAAGCAAAAATTTTACCACTAATATTATTTATGTACCAAATATTTTACAACTTGGGCAAGAATTTTATTTTATTTTATTTTACTGCATCATAAATGTGATATCCCCACAAGGGTGTTACACTGGGAAAGCAACACCTAAGCGCGCAACGCAATACACATCGCGCATCTGTTTAAGTGGCTCAGCGCTTAAGCGCCCATAAGCCAACGCCTAGATGCTGGTCGAGTAACAAAGCACGTTATTTTTTATAAATAATGGAGTTGCACCAAATTCAACACATTTGGCACACAACACAGAAAATCCCTAATTTTGAGAGAGTAGTTTTGCAGCAGCAGACTTTGGAAGACGACTTCAAAGGGAGGATTCAATTCTTCAAGGCTTGAAGATCATAATCAACGTAGAGGGGTTTTTGATTTCTCTTTCCCTCTAGTTTTTCCCTTTCTTTGAGTTTTCTTTACATGGATTTGTATTGTGATATGGGTTTGTTTATATTGAACATGAGTAGCTAAACCCATAGCTAGGGCTATGGGGGATCTTGTTTTCCTAATTATTTGGGTTTGATCTTGAATTTGATTAAGATTATTTCTTTTATGGTTTATTATATTACTTGCATTCTGGTCATAACTTGATCACTTTTGATATGTTTTTAATTCATTGTTTAACCGATGACCATCCACACTCAATGAGTGGACCTATATGATAAATTTAGGATTAGATTGGTGAATGATCAAATATCAATTTATCCTACTAATGAAATTGACAGGTATATTAGTTCATCTCTTAAATTGAGGCTTAATGCATTCCTAATTAATTTAACTAAATGACCAAATAGGTGATTTAATTTAGGAATAGAATATTGTTTCATCCATGACCATTTGGATTCAATAGCAATTAAGAGAATATTGACAAAAGAATTACCATACATCATAAATGAGTGAAATTTTGATTAATTGGATTCAAGTGAACCTTACGCCTTAGTATCTCTCTAATTGATTCATATCTGCATTGTTTGACTGTCCATTATTTTTCTTTATTTGTTTTCTAATTTTATTTTGAATTTATCTTCACTCTTTCGATTGTCTAAATAATCAAGAGTTTAGCGAATTTAGTAATTACCACTTATTCCTCGTTGCATCAATAACTAGGACTCAAGTCCTATATTACTTGGCAATAGAGTGCACTTGCTCTTAGTGTATTGTACGCGTACCAAGTTTTTGGTGCCGTTGTCGGGGAATAAGTTTGGTAATATTAGAGTCAAAAAACTCTAATTAATTTAGACGCACTTTTTATTTTGTTTCTTATTTTATTTTAATTTTTTTAGTTGTCACTTCATCTCTCTGCTTATATTTCTTATTTATGTTTACTCGATCTCAGTTTCTTGATTTGACATTTGATCCAGAAATCGAGAAAACAACTCGTAAGTTAATAAAGCAATCTCATATGGAAGTTGTGACTGAAAAAGTTACAAGAAGGATGGAGAGACCAATAGTTGTGGGGAATCATGAAGAGTGAGTTACCCCAGTAGAGCAGACCATGCTTAAGTATTCCATGCCCACGGCTGAATGGTATAGAGGAAGTATTATAAGACCAGCTATGGCGGCTAAGAATTTTGAGATCAAACCAGCATTGATCTCCATGATTCAGAATTTTGTTTAGTTTGGTGGATGGCCTTTGGATGATCCAAATCAGCATTTGGCCAGGTTCTTGCAGTTGTGTGATACTATAAAGTACAATGGGGTGACAGATGATGCAATCCGATTGTGACTCTTTCCTTTCTCTCTTAGGGACAGAGCGAGTCAATGGTAATGTCACTACCAAGGGGTTCTATCACCACGTGGGATCAATTGACATAGCAATTTTTGGCTTAGTATTTTCCTCCCTCTAAATCTGCTAAGTTAAGGAATGACACATCTTCTTTTGTGCAGTTTGACATGGACACTCTCTATGAAGTTTAGGAACATTTTCAAGAGTTGTTGAGCAGATGTCCACATAATAGATTTCCCGTATGGCAGCAAGTTTAGACTTTTACAATGGTTTTTCACCTGCAAATCATTCACTCATTGATGCCATTACGGGAGGTACAATTTGGAGGAAAACACCTACTGAAAGCCAATCACTGATTGAAGAAATGGTGCTTAACAGTTTTCAATGGCTAAATGAGCGTCAGGTTCCTAAGAAACAAGTAGGTGTACATGTTGTTGATTCCTCTACTACTATTTTGAGTCAATTGGAAGTATTGACAAAGAAGGTGGAAACTTTGATGATAGAAAAGAATGCAACCCCACCAATCATATATGAAGCATGTGGTGGATAGGGCCATACAAGTGTAAACTATCAAGTTGGAAGTCCATTTGCCCCTAAGCCTAAAGTAGCAAACTTTGTTGGTAATTCTAACCGGCAACAGTATAATCCATATTCAAATACGTACAATCCCGGTTGGAGGGACCGCCCTAATTTCAAATATGGAAATTAATAAGGCGGTCAACAGAGAGCTCCACAACCACCCCCAGGTTTTCATTGAAAACTTTGTGATGAAATACATGCAGAATTCAGAGCCCCGGATGAAGAGCATGGAGACTCAGATTAGTCAATTGGCTACTTTGATGATAGAAAGGGCACCGGGGACATTGTCTAGTAATACCGAGACTAATCCGAAGGAACAAGTCTATACAATTACCCTGAGAAGTGGTAAGGAACTTGGGGAGTCCTCCCAAAAGAAGGAAATGTCAGAACTTGGATATACTCTTGTTAAGTCAGTTTATGTGGAAAACGAGAAGGCAAGTGAAGCACCCTCTATGGTACATGTAAGTGGGCCACAGAAGCCCTTTATTCCATTTTCTCATAGGCTCGAGAACACTAAGCCAGATAAGGAATTTTCTAAATTCTTAGAAATATTCAAGAAATTACAAATTAACATTCCGTTTGTTGAAGTCATCTCTCAAATGCCCAAGTATGTGAAGTTTTTGAAGGAAATACTTACAAATCAGCACAAGCTTGAGGAATTTGAGATGGTATTTCTAGATGAGGAGTGTTCTGCTATCCTTTTGAAGAAGTTACCCCCAAAATTAAAGATCTAGGGAGTTTCACTATTTGTTGCTCCATTGGTAACTCTTATTTTGAGAAAGCATTATGTGATTTGGGTGCTAGTATTAAATTGATGCCTTTCTCTGTTTTAAAGAAATTGGAAATGCAGGAACCAAAGCCCACCAACATTTCATTACAATTCGTCGATAGATCCATCACTTACCCTCGCGGTATGGTGGAAGATGTTTTGGTGAAGGTGAACAAATTCATTTTCTTAGTTGATTTTGTGGTGCTGGATATGGAAGAAGACCCTGATATTCCTCTCATTCTTGGAAGATCATTTTTGGCAACTTCAGGAGCCGTGATTGATGTACCTCGGGATGAGCTTATCTTGAGAGTGGATGAAGATTATGTGACCATCAATGTCTTTAGGGAGGCTAAATCTTCCCCAATGTCAAATATTCATGCCCCCATCAATATTGTCCAAGCTAAGAAGTAGGAATCTTTAGCTATCAAGGACCCCCCATCATACAATGTGGATGTTTACTTTCCTAAAACTCAAGTTATTGAAATAGAGAAAGGTTCTCCTGTGATCCATGCTCTATTACCAATTGGTCATTCATCTGTTGATCGATTGAACCCACCATGGCCTACCGGAGAAAAGATGCAATTGGGACAACCAAGCTCTTATCCAGTTCAAAATGTTGTTGGAAGCATTCCTAAGGCCATTGACGAAGGGAAGAAGCACTGTTTTGAAAAGAAGAATGTGTCATCCTATTTCTCTTGCTTTAAGCCACCTTGATTTACCTAAAACAGGCAACGTCGAGCTAATGACGTTAAACAAGCGCTTCACAGGAAGCAACCTGTGTTTCTTCTTTATTTATCTTATTTTAATTATTTTTGTTATTTTTGTTTTTCTTTTAGATGTTACTCCTTTGTTTTGGGATTTTTCAGATTCTGTTGTGATGTTGACTCTTGTGCTTCTTCTCTGCCTGATATTGTATCAGTTTTCATCAAGTTGTGTTGCTCTTTTCTTTACCCATTTATTTCTTTTTTCTTCCACATTAAGGACATTGTTAATCTTAAGTGTGGGCAGTACTCCTGAAAAAAAAATTTGCACAACTGATGAACACTTGAGTATTACTGGTAATCAAGCGAGAATTGTGCATTAATTTATTGATTAATATTGAGTTGATAGAGATATGTTTTAAAGGGGATTCCATCATTCATGAGCTGATTTTGTGTGAAGCAATCTTGTTCAATTAAGTAAAGTGAAATTTAGCATCTTAGTTGAAAATTAGTCATGTCTATTTTCTTATGTTCTCTTTATTAACTTTAGCTAGAAAGTGAGTTTTGAGCTTTAATGATTAGATTTTTTATAAACAAAATCCTATTTTTCTTCTAGAATGAGATTTCTCTTGATTGATGTGCGCTGGAACTTGCTTTGATATCTTGTTGAGACTTTAATGATTCACATACAAACTTGAATATGATTAAGGCAATTAGGCTTAATCCTTTCTTGACTTTCAGAGTTACATTGATAAAATAATCCCTTAGTCGCCCGCATTTGAGCTTGAAATTGATTTCTTTGAATACCCAATTGAATAATCAGGTTGGATTCTTTAGAGCATCTGATGTGTTGATTGAAAAGTCATTAAGGGTTGTTTGTTCTTCAAGGGTTGTTAAAAAGAAAAAAAAAGTGAAAAAAAAGTTTGAAAAAAAGAAGAAAAAATGGAGAGAAAAAAAGGAAGAAGAAAGAAAAGGATTGTCGGTGAAGAATAATGAGAATATTGGGTTGAAAGTGAAAATTTGTTATACTCGTGTGCATTATGCTCTATCTATCATCTTTTCAACCTGATTCTACTTTGTATCAATTTATCCATGAGTATTCTTTACCCTTATTTATCTTTATTCTACCTTTCATTATACCCTTGGCTCAGTTATAACCAAAGGAAGCCCTTTCGATTCTTGTGTTGTATATGAACTTGAAAGTGGAGATGAGATTGATAATCAAGCCTATGGTATTACATTTTTCAAGAGAAATTTGAGTGACTTCTTTGTCCTTAAACACTTGAGCGATGGAAAGATGAGTGACCTTAATTGGTTGGTAAAGAGAAAAGTTGCAAGCTAGACCTAAGCCTCCAATTGTTTTAAATGCTAAATGATCTTGCTTGATTGGATTTGATTGCTAAACTTGAATTTTTAAATTGTGAAATTTTTTTTTATTCATGTTTCTAGATGTTGAGTTTATTCTTGTTGTTGATTCTTATTCTTTGCATGAGGACAAACAAAGCTCAAGTGTAGGGGAGTTGATGAACCTTTAATATCTCATATTTTTATGGTTCAATTCCTTGGTTTTTCATCCTCTTTTGGTATTTTTTTATTAAACTTTATTCTCAAGTTTTCTAATGTTTTTATCATTCTTTAATTTATGCTTATTACGTGTTTTTATCTGTTTATGGCAGGTAATTGCACATGGAGAATTCTGGGCATTTAAAGAAGCAAGAAAAAGAAGAATTATCATCAGACGTCCAGCGCTTGAGTGCTGGGAATGGAGCGCTTAAGCACCCAGAACGTATGCAGCAACGTCATCTCAGTGTCTCAGTGCCTGAGCGCTAGGGAAGTAGCACCTAAGCGCGCAACGCATTACACAACGCGCATCTATTTAAGTGGCTCAGCGCTTGAGCACCCATAAGCCAGCGCCTAGGCCCTAATCACGTAACAGAGCATGTTATTTTTTATAAATAGAGGAGTTGCACCAAATTCAACACACTTGGCACACAACATAGAAAATCCCTAATTATGATAGAGTAGTTTCGCAACAGCACACTTTGGAAGACGACTTCAAAGGGAGGATTCAATTCTTGAATACGTGAAGATCATAATCACCGTAAAAAGGGTTTTGATTTCTCTTTCCCTCTAGTTTTCCCCTTTCTTTGGGTTTTCTTTTCATGAATTTGTATTTTGATATGAGTTTGTTTGTATTGAACATGAGTACCTAAACCCATAGCTAGGGTTATGAGGGATATTGTTTTCCTAATTATTTAGGTTTGATCTCGAATTTGATTAAGGTAATTTCTTTTAGGGTTTATCATATTGCTTGTATTCTTGTCATAACTTAATCATTTTTAGCATGGTTTAATTCATTGTTTGACTAGTGACCATCTGCACTCAATGAGTAGACCTATATGATAAATTTAGGATTAAATTGGTGAATGACCAAACATCAATTTATCCTACCAATGAAATTGACAGGTATGTTAGTTCATCTCTTGAATTAAGATCAAATGCATTCCTAATTAATTCAACTAAATGACCAAATAGGTGATTTAATTTAGGAATAGAATATTTTTTTCATCCATGATCATTGGGATTCAATAGTAATTAAGAGAATATTGGCAAAAGAATTACCTTACATCATAAATGAATAAAAATCTAATTAATTGGATTCAAGTAAACCTTGCGCTCTAGACTCTCTCTAATTGATTCATCTCTGCATTGTTTGACTGTCCATTATTTTTCTTTATTTATTTTCTGATTTTATTTTAAATTTCTCTTCACTCTTTCAATTGTCTAAATAACTAAGAGTTTAGCGAATTTAATAATTACCATTTATTCCTCGTGGGATCAATAACTGGGACTCAAGTCCTATATTACTTAGCGATAGAGTGCACTTGCTCTTAGTATATTTTACGCATACCATGGGGAATAGATGTCATTGGACCCATCAACCCTAAAGCTTCCAGTGGTCATCGCTTCATTTTAGTGGAAATCCATTATTTCGCCAAGTAGGTAGAGGCTTCCTGTATGCCAATGTCACTCAAAAAATATTTTTGAAATTCCTCAAAAGGGATATTGTCTTTAGATATGGAATTCCAGAAAGAATAATCACAGATAATGCTACCAATCTCAATGGTGCTGAGATTCAGAAGTTTTGTGAAAATTTCAAAATCAAGCACCATAATTCAGCTCCCTATAGGCCTCAAATGAATAGTGCAGTTAAAGCAGCAAATAAGAATGTCAAGAAAATTATTGCTAAGATGGTAATGAAATACAAAGACTTGCATGAAATGTTACCCTATGCTTTGCACGCGTATCGCACCAATATACGATCAAGCACAAGGGCAACGCTCTTCTCTTTGGTGTATGGGATGGAGGCTATTTCTCCCATAGAAATTGATATTTCTTCTCTAAGGGTTTTGATGGAAGCAAAGTTGGAGGAATCCGAATAGGTGAAGACTCGATATGAGAAGTTGAATATGATAGAAGAGAAAAGACTAGTAGCTATTTGTCATTGATAATTATATGAAAGCAAAATGGCTAGAGCCTTTAACAAGAAAGTTCATCCCAGAGAATTTTGTTTAGGAGATTTGGTTTTGAAGAAAATTCTTCCTAATCAAGAGGATGCTAGAGGAAATTGGGCTCCAAGTTATGAAGGCCCTTACATAGTCAAGCAGGCATTTTTCAGGAGGAGCATTAAATTTTCAAAATATGAATGGAGAAGAATTACCAAGACCTGTAAACACTGATGTTGTCAAGAGAATTTATGCCTAAAAAAAAGGCTCATTAGGTTGAAAACCTGAAAAGGCGGCCTAAGCATAAGTTAGAGCAATAAAACTAAAAAATCCTGGTAGGTTGAAAACCTGAAATGGCAACCTAAGCAAAAGTTAGGGCAAATAAATAGGTAAAATCTCAAAGAAAGATGGCTTGAAACTCCTTGAAAGATTCACCAAACTGAGGCAATTTTTATTTACATTCGATTGGCTACACAGGGACAGTTTTGTTTGCATTTAATTGGTTATACTAGGGCAAAGTTTCTGAAGGATTAAGGAGAAAATTTCTGAAGAAAGTAGCAACGAAGATAGCGGTTGAGTTATCAAGTAGTTGCAAGGAATCACTTGGATGAGGGACAGGGAACCAATACTGGGGCAAATTTTTTTCCTTGCAATTTTCTTTTGTTTATTCATTTTCATTTTTCAAGTATGTGTCTTACCAAAAGTTCATGTACAGTTAGATTACCTAAATAATGAAATGAAGTTTGTTCATTCAACGAATTTTTGTCCATTCATGAATGCATGTTTACTCATTAAATTATGTCTCAAGTAAGATAAATTTAAGGTCAACAATTTGATTTGGCAATTCTAACAACAATCCTTCAATGATTGAGTTGATTTAAAAGATCTCCATAGCTCAAAGCACAGATTGCAAGGTGACATTTGTTGAAAATTATTACAATGTTAGTCATATAAGCTTTCTTTGCCAAGAAGAAAAAGGGGGGTCGAGAAAAAAAATGAAATAAAGAAAGGAAATGAGCAAGTCAAGAGGATTCCAAGCCAACAAAAGAGTCTGATGAAGAAAAGCATATGAACAAGGGTTTGATTGGTCAAAGCTTTCTAGAGTTTTCGTTAGTTCAAATGACTTTTAATAAATTTTTTTAAAAA
Organism: Ormosia semicastrata; assembly: GCA_029884595.1. Lineage (NCBI taxonomy): Eukaryota > Viridiplantae > Streptophyta > Magnoliopsida > Fabales > Fabaceae > Ormosia > Ormosia semicastrata. The sequence continues at coordinate 33,684,234 of JAQQTO010000044.1, read as the reverse complement.
GGGGAAAAATAAAGAGGGAAAAAGAGAGAGAAAAAGAGAAAAAAGAAAAATATTTTCCATTGCACAAATGCTTTCATGTCATTTACTTTTGAGCACATCGGCTCCTTGCATTTTAAATTTTTGTCATTTACTTTTAAGCACATTGGCTCCTTGCATTTTAAATTCTTGTCATTTCTTTTGAGCACATCAGCTCCATGCATTTTAAATTTCTATCATTTACTTTTGAGTACATTGGCTCCTTGTATTTTAAATTCTTGTCATTTACTTTTGAGCGCATCGGCTCTTTGCATTTTAAATTTCTATCATTTACTTTTGAGCACATTGGCTCCTTACATTTTAAATTTCTGTCATTTACTTTTGAGCACATCAGTTCCCTACATTTTAAATTCTTGTCATTTACTTTTGAACGCATCGGCTCTTGTCATTTACTTTCGAGCACATCGGCTCCTTACATTTTAAATTCCTGTCATTTCTTTTGAGCTCATCGGCTCTTTGCATTTTATTGTTCTCACATTGTTTTGCATTTATCATCTTATGCATTCCTGATCAAAATTCGAGTTATGTATTTACTCATTCCTTACAATGATAAAATAAAAAACTGCAGTTATTCTTTTTATCTAATAAGAAACAAGTAAAGAGGGACAACTATGATCACCTAATTTTTCCCGAGCCATTAACACCTTTTTGTTAAAAAAAAGTTGAATACAAAAGCATCAACAAGGAAAAGGGAGCTGCAGCTCCTATGTATGAGCATGCAAGTTCAAAAGAAGGGCAAAAACGTTGCAACAAAAGAGTCATAAACAAAAGACAAAACCAAACTTTCTTAGTCATGGCAGGAGAAAGGAAAAAGATTGATGCTAGAGATTTTCAAAAAATCAAAACACAAAAGGAAATTGAGTGCTTCCATAATACATAATGCAAGCTGTGACAAAAAAAAAAAGAGAGCCAAAAGAGATGATACGCAGAGAAGGAAAACCTGTAGGAAGTAAGAAAAAGGATGAAAGCTTGAAAGCTAAAAATGGAGGGGAAAAGGACCATACAATCTGGTCTCCAGAACCCAGCCTATAAATTTTTTCTTTGGGTCTATAAAATAGGAAGCAACATAGAGAGAGGAAGGATTTTGGATCTTCTGGTTGGTGTGAGAAAGAATTAAGAGGAAAGGTAGGAAAGAAAAATCCTTTGTGTAGAGAAAACTTTTCCAGTTTATAACTTTGAAACTTCTCCCATTATGAATTTGGATTTTTGCCATTATTGTTTGAATCAGAATGAGTAAAATTATTGTAGTGTTTTGTTTTCTTTCTTTTTCATGTTCTGGCTCATCGACACTTTGCACCCACTTTCATCCACACTTTTCAGCCACTCTCATGATCACAGACTCTTCTTTATTCTATCATGAACACCTTCATCATCCCTCATCACCTTTTCATCAATGACTCCCTCACTTCTGCCTCCAACCTTCACCACCATGAAACCACCTCACCTCATCACCATCAATAACTTCATCACCATCATCCTTCTAAACCCAACTCACATCACCTCCATCCTTACCCATTCATCCCTCCATAACCAAAACTCCCTTCCCAAACCGTGAACCACCTTGCTCCACCAAACACAACACAACACACCTCCATAACCACCAAAACCTCCTCACTGTGAAAACACCAAACCGTAGCACCACTCCACCATTAAACCCAACATCAATGTGAGACCACCATCACCATCTTTCTCCAAGCAACCTCCACCATACCCTTCACCCACAATGCAGTAAACAGAGCCACCTCTGCCAGATGAATCGCACCGTGAATGAGCCTAAAGTCTAGCCACCGTGACGATGAACCACCGTGCTTGAAGACCACCGTCCTCTCTCCTCTGTTTCTGCTAGAATCGCGCCCCTCGTAGCAGCCACGCACCACTGCGCCAACGTCGCAGATCTGTGCCCACGGTGACCGGTCACCACCGTCTTCCAAACCAGATCCAACCATCTACCCATGTAGTGCCCCTCCACACACCTTTGGGTCGCAGTAATCATGAACAGCCACCCCTAAAACAAAGTGGCACCACCCAACATCCCGTCGCCAAAGCATCATGCGTCCACGCATGAACTCGACGCCACCGTAGATCGGCAACCCAACCGTGACCCTAGCTCACCATCACCTGGTTGTTGAGGCCATTACCGACATAGTAAACAAACCCCCATTTCCACGCTTCCCTTTATCTCCTTTTGTTTGTTTAGGTTTTTTTTTTGTTAGTTTTCTTAGGAAAGTAAAAAAAAATGAAAAGTGAAAATAAAAAATGATAAAAATGAGAAATACTAAAAAAACAAATGAGCTTTGTTAAGAAAAATAAAATGGGATTAGCTGAATTGTGATAGCTTGTTAATCTTGTAATTTTAGAATCATCTAAGTTGTAACAACCTGAGGGTTCGTTGTTTTTAAAACATAAAAAAAAATCAAATAAGTTTTCAAAATAAAAAAATATTTTCATAATTAAAATTAACCAACCTACAATTATTTTCTAGAGAACTATGTGACTTTGAATTTCTCATTGCACCCGGGGATACGTAGTAGTGAAACTCTTATTCCATCAAGTCAAAATTAATTTCTTTCAATTTATTTGTTTATTTAGTTTATCTTTTAACAAAAGGGGTAAAAAAAATATTTTTAAGAGTTATAAAAAATTCGCACAATTGACTTAAGGTCTCAGGACGAGTGTGTTAGGGGTATTGAGAAATTAAGTTTTCATCATTCCCTATACATAAACTAACTCCCAAGTCCAGTCTGGTTTCAAATACTATTTTCTAAGAAAAGTTTTCTAATTTTTAATGAAATTGGTGGTGACTCCTTTTTTTAATTTAAGTTATTATTCTGTCGTAATTACGGTCACGACAGTAGTGGTGGCTAGAATTAAGTGGTGTAACTTGGTTCAACTTGTGGAGGAAGATGAGACAACTTCAATTCACGCAACGATGAGGGTTTAGCGACAATGGAAGCTCTGGTGCATCCTTCTCTTACTAGCAGCTCTCAGTTTCTCTCTCTATAATGGTGAGGATAAAGTGAAAATAAAAGAAAAGGCTTGTTTGGCTGTTTTTAGGAGAATCCATAGCTCCTTACACTATTTGGAGCTGAGTGGTCACGTTTTCTCATGGTGAGGCAGCCATGGCAAGCTGCCTCGATAGCTTAGCCACTAAGCTATCTAAGGAGGGCTCATTTAGGAGCTTTTCGAGTTGTGTTGAGTTGAAAAATAGGTCTTAAGTAGTGCGTAACTGCCCTAGGGTTCCTAATTTAGAACTCATATGCTTCTTAGGTTGCATCAAGAACCTCTAACAGTTCCATACAGAGCCTATGACCTTCATGCACTAACCCTAACTGCTAAAACTTAGTTTATGTGTCTTAAAACCCATTATTTCATGTAATTCTAATATTAATTTTATTTAAGACACTTATTATAACTTTTAAAAATATCTCAAGCAATAAGAACCTAGTTTAGTGACTTACTTTTCCATGCATGAATTGCTATTGGCTTAATACTAATCATTACTTATTTTTATAATAATATAATTATATCTAACTTAATCTTTATCTAATATAATTATATTATTAAACTCATATTTAGTATCCTATAATATCTTAATTAATTTAGCTAATTACATTCTTAATTATTAACTAAATTACTAACTAATATTTAATTAATTTAATTTATATTTAATTAAAATATCTAATATTCATAAAAATATAATTTAATCTTATTTATAATTATTTTAACTAAAATTTTATTTATTCATAATTATATGATATTTTAATAATTATTATAATTATTCTTATGACATAATTTATTTGTTAAGTTATCTACTTGCATACACATATAAGGCAAACAAACAAGTAAAAATACAATAGTAACTGACAAACAGCTCATACAAGTAAGCTGAAAAAGAAGATGTTACACATTACAAGATAAATTAGTCTTACTCATAGATATTTATTCCCAACAGTAATAATCATAAAAGTTATGTACCCATCAATGATTTGACTATAATACATTAGAAGAGTCTGTGCATTAGAGATATTCACAAATCAAACAATCTCGATCCAATTCTTCTCTTCATAAACATGGTTATGTTATTTAAAATATCTTGCAGTTAAGTCAAGCAGTTAAAACCAAGTTTGAACAGATCAATATACTGATAGAAATATTTCATGGTGAAAAAGCATGAAGTTTCCTTCTACTAAAGGATACATGTGCCTTTTTTTGGGTTAAAGATACAAGTGTCATTTATGAATACTATGATTATGTTTAGCGAGGACAACAATGATAAGTAATAAGAGGACTAGGAGTAGGAGACACAGATGGAGAAGAAAACCCAGACAAATCTGATACTGAAGAATCAATAACAAGTGGAACAGGAAAATTGATGGGCAATACCTGAGAGACAGAATCTGGTGTCACCGACGTAGTGAAATAAGGTGTGTCCTCAAAGAAGGTGACATTAGCAGACATGTAGAAATGATGAGTAGAAGGAGAATAGCATCTGTATCCTTTCTGTACACGAGAATAACCTAGAAAAATACACTTGACAGCACGAGCAGACAATTTATCAATACCTGGTGTGAGATCATGTACAAAGCAAGTAGAACCAAAAACACGTGGGGGAACTGTGAAAAGTGGGTCCTGAGGAAACAAGAAGGAATGAGATACTTTGTTATTCAAGGCAGAGGATAGCATATAACAAAAGGGTACAAGCATTTTCAATAATATGACAATGTTTTCTTTCAGCAATACCATTTTGTTGTGATATATGTGGGCAAGAGGATTGATGAATTATGCCATGAGAAGCCATAAAATGATTAAGGGGAGCAGAAAAGTATTCTTTTGCATTATCACTATGCAAGATATGAATAAGATGTCCAAATTGGGTTTGAATTTCATTGCAAACATTCTGAAAAATAGTACACAACTCTGAACATTCCTTCATTAAAAAGATCCAAGTACATCTTGAAAAGTCATCAATGAAAGTAACGAAGTACCTATAGCCTAAGATAGAATTGACTCGACTAGGACTCCAAATATCTGAATGGACAAGAGCAAAAGGAAAAGTTGCTTTATAATGAACTAAGCTTGGAAAGGAAGACCGAATATGTTTACCAAGTGGGAAAGATGAAGGACCATTTTCTTCAGTTTATTTAAATTTGGATGACCCAAACGACGATGAAGGAGACTCGGTGAATCATCAATGGTGCAAGCAATTGAAGATGGAGGCTGGAAATAGTAGAGACCATGTGATTCAGATCATGCGCTAATCATCTGTCCCGTATTCTGATCCTATATAGAGAAAGAATTGGCAGTAAAAGTTATGGAACAATTAAGATTACGAGTGAGTTGACTAACAGAAACTAGATTAAAGGGGCAACCAAGAATAAAGAGCACAAAATTTAATGGTAAGGAGGGAAGAGGTATGGCTTGACCAATGCCTTTGGCTTTTACCTTGGAGCCATCGGCAAGAGTGATGTAGTGTGAATTTTTGGATTGTGATATTTTTGAGAAAAGAGAGGGATTACTAGCTATGTGATCAGAAGCACCAGAGTCCAAAATCCAAGATTCAACAGGCGAGGAATGAGAGAGACAAATCGTAGAATTACCAGTATGAACTACAGCTACTGAAGATGAATTCCTGTCTTGAACTGAAGATATTCCTTATATTTAGTATCTAACAAAACATTATGATTATTACCTTCACTTTCATCCTGTTTTTCTAGACCCGAAGATTGAGAATAAGTCACATGAGCTGACTTCTCTGAAAATCCAATTAGGGAATAGCATTTATCTTGAGTATGTCCCATACATTTGCAGTAGGAGCACTATGGACAATTACCGGAACCACAACCTTGGCCTCCACGACCTGCCACATTGGAAAGGAATGCAGATGACTCTAAACCTGATGAGGAACCAGCTCTTGACACAGCCTCCGGAGAAAGAACACACATCAGATGATCAATGAGATTTTCAGCTGTAGGGACATTGGGATTTTGTCAAAATTTGGTTCCGAATAGATTCAAAGTCTTTGTGAAGACCGTGAAAGGCAAACACCATGCACATATTATCAATCTTATTCTGGACATCATCTCCGATCAAGGCCAACTTGACTTCATCAATGGTAGACTGAGCTTTATTCAAATATGCTGGGAGATCATGATCCGTCATTTTGGAGTATAGCTAAATTGTGTACCACATCATAGAGGCGTTGAACATCATTTGAATAAAATCTTCAAGCCTTCTTCCATATGTCGTAGCATGTTTTATAGGTGCAAAAATGAATCATCAACTTCGAGTCAATGAACTACATAAGAGTGAAATGATGAACTTGCAAAAATTCATATTTTTATAGTTCAAAATCTTGGGTTTTCATCCTCTTTTAATATTTTTTATTTAGTTTTATTCTCAAGTCTTGTTATATTTTTAGTATTTTAATTGTGTTCTTATTACGTGTTTTTGTTGTGTTTTGTTAGGTAATTACACATGGAGAAAATTGGATGCTTGAATAAGGAAGAAAAGAGAGAATTGCATCCAGACACCAGCGCCTGAGCACTGCGCCACCAACGCTTGAGCGCGCATTGCGCGTTGGAGTTTTCCCTTTAAGTGAACTAGCGCTTGAGCATTGGACAGTTAACGCTTGAGCACTGATTATGAATACCACACCGTGATTTAAGTGACTTAGTGCCTTAGCGCTAGAAACTGAGCGTTGAACGCGTAACAGAACACATTGAATGCTTTTTAAATTGAAAAGTTACGCCAAATTGAACACAAGTGAAAACACTTGGACAGAACGCAGCAGCCGTCAAGAGGCACAAACCCTAATATGGTGTGGGCACAATTAGGCTTGAAGATTAAGGGTTTTCTTCAACCTTTCCACATTTCTACGATAGAGTTTATCATATTCTTCCCTTTGTGTTCTTCTTTTTCCATGTATAACTAATTTTCCTTTGTTAAGGTAATGATGGATCTTGAACTTTGATGATGTAACTTCTTTTATGGGTTTAATTTATGTTTCTATTTCATGATTTACGTGTTTATCTCTATTCTTAATGCTTTTCTAAACCTGATCAATTTAGGAATGATCTTTTGGGTTAATGTATGATTTGAGAAAATTTGCATGAATCTAGAACATGTGATAAATGTCATAATTTCTGCAATCGCTACGAATAGACGTTGTAGGTTATGTGGTCTTTTTTTTAATTCCTTTGTTCTTGATAATGTCTTTCTATTTGGGGTTAGACTAAGGGATTAATTAATTCCAAATAGTGTAAGATGATTAATATACTAAGGGATTGGGTATTAATTAATTTTGAGAATTGACCATAAATCATTGAAATGGAACATAATTAAACCAATATTTGATTTTGTATTTAAAGAGTTCAAGTGAAGTCTAAACCCTAATGCTTTAATATCATCGTCTTTCACCTTTTTGATTTATTATTTTGTTTACTTATATTTCTTTTTAATTGAATTTGTAATAATTCTCTCTTATTGATAGCTTGAATAGTATCGATTTGACGAATTTAGTAATTGATAACATAATCCTCATGGGACGATACTCTTCCTCACTTTTTATTACTTTTGCAATTCGGTGCACTTGCCGATATCACAACATGAAACCAGCTGATAATCAGCTCTCTTGCATTAGTCTCGTTCTGTAATGTCGGTATCTTCAGCCTTTTTGGTTAGATGGTCGGAGAGACCTTGTCCCAAAAACAAAATCTCCATAGCGACTTCCCAATCCATATAATTTCTTCTATTGAGCTTTTCTGAAGTAATAGATGGATTTCTAGAGAGCACAAAAGAGACAGGAACCTTATTTGAGGGAGTAGAAACACCAGAGGCAGCGTTCGAGGTTTCTGACATGGAAGTCATTGAAGAACAAAGGTGGGATCCTAAAACCCACTAGCCAAACAAGGATGAACGGTGCAGGTGACTACTTGAACAGACTCAGAGAGGTCTGACAAGCAGAATGGGACCAGCGGCGACAAAATCAGGCACCGGAAGGTGGCACGTGGCTTACACGCGCTGGACGTTGAGTAGATGGGTGGCGACGCGAGGCGACACGTGGGGCACTTTCCGACGATGGGACTTTTTGGGGAACAGCTGGAAATGGCTGTCTGAGATGACTGGGGCCCTTACTTTGACAGATGAGGGGACTTTGGATGAGGTTCCAGCCTTGAAAGTGGCTAGAACAGTAACGGGGATGAAGAGCAGGATCGGGATTAACCCGCTCTGATACTAACTTGAATATTAGACCACTTAGAGAGGATTTCTGAATTGCTTCAGTAAAAAATACTCAGCAAGTGTGATTTATATATACATCAAAATAGGTACAATTTATAATGTAATTAATAAGATTAGCTTACTCCCTATGTACATGAATTCTAGTATACATGAATCTATACATGAACCTATGAACCTATTCATGGAACCTTATTAATGAATCTTGTTAATCTTAACAATTTTGTCCATAACTTGGCCACGCTCCAGATGACAGACCATGACCTTCCTTCTTACTTAAACAGAGCACAATCAATCATCGAAGATATCAAACTCATCCTATCATGCAATGATCTTACAAAGGTACTAGAAAAACTTGATAACATGTACATATGGTCTTTGTTCTCCACGGTCTACATAAAAATTTTGAATCTGTCCAAAATCAATGTTTAACCAATTCTAATATTCTTACGGTGGAGGAACTCATTGATCGTTTACTTCGCGTTCCCTCATCGGAGGAGGCATCTGGTATTAGTTCTCAGACAATTTCAGAATCTTCAGTTTTTTTTTCTCAAACTCAGTAGATCATGGAGGTCGAGGCCGTGGGTGTGGTGGAAGAGGTGGTCATGGTAGAGGTGATCACCCTTAATGTTCTTATTGTAAGCGCACAGGACATACTCAAGACAAGTGTTATTCTCTGCATGGTTTTTTCTGAAAAGACAGCTAATGTAATACAGTCTCAGGTATCGGGTTCTGCTGATAAGAAAATTGAATATGGAAGCGACAATCAGAGTCTCTTTTCAGCCAGTGAATACAAGGAGTACCATCAACTTAAGGCCAGCCAATAAGCCTCATCTTCAGCAACTATAGCCCATACTGGTAATTCTATAGTCTGTCTCTCTCATTCATCTCCTGTTTGTTTCTGGATTTTGGATTATGGTGCTTCTGATCATATAGCAGGTAATTCTTCCCTCTTTTGTACCTTATCCTCTCCTAAAACACCATATCACATCACTTTTGCTGATGGCTCTAAAACAACGGCCACTGGCATTGGTCAAGCTTCACCTCTTCCCTCTCAATCTTTGAATTCAGTTTTATTTGTACCTGGGTGTCCCTTTAATTTAATTTCTATTAGTCAACTCATTCGATCTCTCAATTGTTCCATAACCTTTACTTCTAATTCTTTCTTTATCCAGGATCGGAATACAGGACAGACGATTAAAGCATGATCTAAATCACGTGGTCTCTATTATCAGCAGCCTCCGTCCTCAACCATATGTGCTACCACAGAATCACCTAGCCTTCTTCACTATCGTTTGGATCATCTAAGTCTGAATAAACTCAAGAAAATGATTCCTCACTTCTCTCATCTACAATCCTTGGAGTGTGAGTCATGTCAACTTGGAAAATATGTCCAGGCGTCGTTCAGAGTCTTTTTTTTTATATTGTTCATTCTGATGTTTGGGGTTCTAGTTGTGTTGTGCCTGTCTTAGGTTATAGGTACTTTGTTACTTTCATTGATGATTTCTCAAGATGTACTTGGTTATCCTTAATGAAAGAACGTTCTGAGTTGTTTACTATTTTTCAAAATTTTTGTAGAAATTTTCAATCAGTTTGGTCAGACTATTCATGTCTTACGTAGTGATAATGCAAAAGAATTTTTTTCTGCCCCTTTCAATTCTTTCATGGCCTCTCATGGTATGATTCATCAATTTAGTTGTCCTCACACACCTCAACAAAATGGTGTAGCTGAGCACAAACATCGTCATATAGTTGAAATAGCTCACACTCTTTTATTACATGCCAATGTCCCTTTAAAATTTTAGAGTGGTGCTGTTCTCACTACTGGTTATTTAATAAATCATATGCCATCTTCTAATCTCAATAATCAAATTCCTCACTCTCTTTTACATCCTAAGGAATCCCTTTATACTATTCCTCCTCATGTTTTTGGTTCTACTTGTTTTGTCCATAATGTTGCTCCAAGTCTAGACAAGCTAGTTACCCATGCTGTGAAGTGTGTCTTTCTCGGATATTCTCGTGTCCAAAAGGGGTACCGATGTTATTTTTCATCCACCCATCATTTTTACATCTCAGCCAATGTCACCTTCTTTGAGGTTGCACCTTATTTTGTCTCACCGGTTGTGCCAGAATCTGTCTCTCAGGTATTACTTGTTCTCTCTTTTGATTTTCCCATCTCTATTCCTTCTGTGCCATAGATGCTCAAAAATTCACTAACTTCAGAGTATCCTATCCAGCCATTTCGTCTCACTTACCAATGTCGTTCACATCTTGAGATTCCAGAGGATGCCCCTATTCCACACACCAGTGATTCACCTCCTACACCTGCGTCTCCACCTATTCCAGCCCACCCCGAGCCTCCAACTGACCTACCCATCACTCTTCGCAAAGGTACTCGTTCTTTCTGTAATCCTTATCCTATTTATAATTTTTTGAGCTATCATCGTTTATCTTCTTCCTATTATGCCTTTGTCTCTGCCTTGTCATCCATTTCTATTCCTAAAATTGTTCAGGAAGCACTATCTCATCTCGAGTGGCGACAGGCTATGCTTGATGAGATGACAACCCTAGAATCTAGCCATACATGGACTCTTGTTCCGTCCCCTCCTGGGAAGTCTACGGTTGGCTACCGATGGGTTTTCACTGTCAAAGTTGGTCCCGATGGCATGGTGTATCGGTTGAAGGCTCATCTTGTGGGAAAAAAGGTACACTCAGATTTATAGTCTCGATTATGGTGATACTTTCTCTCATGTTGCTAAAATGGCCTCTGTTCGTCTCTTTTTGTTGCTGGCTACCATGCATTGTTGGCCTTTGTATTAGTTAGATATTAAAAATGTCTTTTTACATAGTGATTTGGAGAAGGATATTTATATGGAGCAACCACATGGGTTTATTGCTCAGGGGGAGTCGAGTCTTGTTTGCAAACTGAGGAAGTCGTTATATGGCCTAAAACAGTCTCCTCGGGCTTGGTTTGGGAGGTTTAGCAATGTCATACAATAATAGTTTGGTATGGTCTGTAGTGAGGTGGACCACTCTGTGTTCTATAAACATTCATTGTCTATTAAGTTCATTTATCTTGTGCTCTACGTGGATGATATTGTAATCACAGGTGATGATCATGAAAGGATCAATGGTCTAAAACAACATTTGTTCTAACATTTTCAAACCAAGGATTTGAGTATGATACGATATTTCCTTGGGATCGAAGTTTCTCAATCAAAGACAGGCATTGCCATCCGTCAAAGAAAATATGCACTTGACATTCTAGAAGAAACTAGGATGCTAGATTGTAAGCCAGTCGATACTCCTATAGATCCGAATATTAAGCTTATACCAAATCAGGGGGAGCCATGTAATATCCTCTTCAACATGTTAGACTTGAAAATAGTTACAGAGGTAGCTTAATACTTGCTTAACATGTCTGTTTAATTTTGTGACAATCTAAGTTAGTTTAGGCATTTTGTTGTAACCCAAAAGGTAAAAAGTAGCTTAAAATGACCCAGATATTGGCATAAATGGCTTAGCTAATGGAAATAGATGTGGATAATTTATTTCTAAGTCACAAATGTGTATTCTGTGATATGGTTAAAATTTGAGAATAATCGGAATCAGTTTGATATTTTTAGGTATACTAGTTGTGTATTTTAATACCGAAATGACTAGTTACAGATACAAAAAATGATGGTTTTGGTGCAACAAGATTTTTGATGAATCCTATGATTTATTTTAAACTTGTTGGCTTTAAGAAAGTTAGATTTGGAGAAATCTAAGAGTTTCTAGGAAATCAGAAATATCACTTGGTCACTTAAGTGACCAAGCCTTTCACGTGTCTGAGCCTTATATTGTTTTCCCTTTGTTATATTTTCATTTCACTTGTTTCTCACTTCTCTCTCACGGCTAAAAACAGAGGCAACAGAGAAAGAAGAACAAGAAGGAAAAAGGGAAATGAAGAAGAGGAAATCAAGAAGGAAAGGCAAGCTTGTAGTCCACTAGCCATCATCACCATCTTTGCTACATAAGGTAGGGGTTTTTGTGTTCTTTAACTCCGTTTCTTCCATTTTCACCATTATTGCACATGTGGTGCATGATAGGTCAAATTGGTTTCTAGAGGTATTTGAAGTGTTTTTCTTGCTTGAATGAGTTTCTTTGGTCGTTTATTACTTGTTAATGTAATGAGTTTGAGTTATAAACTTAGAACTTGTCATTTGGAACTTTGATGCTAAAATTGAGAAAGTTAGGTCATGGATGGGTGATTTGGTCTTCGGATCCAAATTAGAAGTTTTTGTTAGTGATTAATGATTTCTATGTGTTAGTGAACTTGCTAGGGACCTTAAATCACCTAGAAACTTATTTGAAGTGATCAAAATCCGTTATTTGTTCCAATGAAACAGTATGCCGATTCTCGCAAAATTCTGCAGAATCCGCTTACTACTTTACTACTTACCACGTATGAAAGTGTAACATGTCGCAGAGTGTGTGTGATGCTACATTCAGTATTAAAAACCCGAGAGCAGAGCACCGCGGCGTGGCCATGGTGTGCCGTGGCGTGAGCTGCTGGATCTTCCAATATTGTGTTTTTGATGTTTTAGAATTGCTTAAGTGATAGGATCACTCATATATGCTTTCTTAAATGTGTTGAGGCACTAATAGAGGCAATTCTTGGAGAAAATGGCCACTTAGCATATATATAAGAAGTTGTTGTGATTGAATATATGAAGATTACTTTTGATGATAACAAACATAAAGACAAAATGAAGATCAAGTCCAAGTTTTTCAAGAATAGCTATTAGGACTTAGAATCTTTATATACGAAGCTCTCTTAATATCTCACTGTTTTTGCAAGAAAAGAGAAAAATCTTCTTAAATGATTTAACAAGTAAATCTGGAAGTTTTGGAATGTTTAAAACTTTTTTTTATCTTGGTTATTCAAATATAGTTCCTTTTATTCGAATAAAGCAGGCCAAATTTTCTCTGATTATAATAGTTTTATTCAAATAACATTGAGTTATTCGAATAACGGTTTTAAACTTCTCTTGCGCGCTTCTATTTTTGAAAGCATTATTCGAATAACATATTGGCTATTCGAATAACACTGTTTTCCAGTAAAGCTTTTGTAACAAAGCTATTTGAATAACATATGGTTATTCGAATAGACCTATTTTTCATTGAACACAGTTTTTATCTGTGTTATTCAAATAACACATATATTATTCGAATAGCCTCTTTTAAAAGTGTTTTCACGAGAACGCGTTATTCGAATAACACTGAGGTTGTAACACCCTTGTGGGGGTGTCACATTTGTTATTAAAATAAAATAACTATTAATGAGAATAATTAAATTATAAGGTTTTGATATAAATAAATAATAAAACCTGTACACTTACTTTGTTTCGAAAACATGAAAGTTGTATCCTCAAGATATTTCACCTATATAAAAAAAATATTATTCATACACACATACATAGATAATATCGGCACACCCCTGTACAATATACATTATATCCATAAACATATCCATTCATACACATATCCATTAATATACAAAAATTTACATAAGTTTTGTTTTCATAAGTTGTACAAATAATTTACACATAATTTACAACCCAAATAAAAATACATACCAAAAGAAAAAGAAAGCATAAAAGGTTTATATTTACAACCCAGCATCAGAAAGGATAACAAACCCAAGTGCACGTCATACATTTTTAGTCACTTGGAGAAACATTCCTGGATGATTCCTCCAATGACATAAATGCATGACGCCTCCCAGAAGACCTGTGAGCAGGAACTCTGGGTGCTCTGTGGACCGGAATATAGTTAGGGGTCCGAACAGCAGGTGTTCTAGCAGAAGACACAACACTAAACTCATAGGGAGTCCGAAATAGACCGTTCCAGTGACGGCGAACTCCTAACGGTAGTTCTAACTGAACATAGAAATCTGATACAAAAACTGGGACAGATACAGACTCTGGTCGTAAAGACATAGTAATAATTCCTGTATAAGCAACAACATTACGTTCTCCATAGATGCGCCAACTGTCAGCTCCTCCGTGGAATTCCAAACTGATAAAACCCAAAAATCCGGGTGTCGACATCTCACCCTATCAGTACTAACACTAAAGATGATCTAAAGATTCGGGTCTTCGGACTGAAAATCTGTGGATCGTGGTTCTTCCTCTGCTATGTACTCACTGCCCAACTCTGGTTCTTCAACCCCTTCTTCATAGTCTAAATATATATATATATATAAACATACAACAACAAAACAAACAATATATACAACAAATAGAGAGGTAAGACAACGTAAGGTAACCAATAAATATAACATATGAAATAATAATACAACATTAACATAAATAAAATCCATAATGTACATAAATCCCATAACAGTTCAAAATACTCACCACACAATATAATGAATTTAAAATAAATATGACAAAATATAAAATGACTCATTCCTACTCCATGGAGCTACAACACATACTCAGATATCAGAGAGAATGAGATGAGACTTCTATTAGTACTTGCCTGACCAAACCAAATATATGTGACTTGTCAAAACTTTGTGTCTATAGCTTTGGCTACCCCGACCAGCTATTGCACTGTCAAAACTTTGTGTCTATAGCTGACCGTTGTGATTGCTATTGCACTATCAATACTTTGTGTCTATAGCCCACGAAAAACAATCATAACAATAGTGGCATAGCACACAACCCGCATTACAAATCAATCAATTGTGTACTACAGTAATCGATAGTCCTCTCAAAACTTGATTAAGGTTAGTGCTCGTCGAGAACATAAGTGTGTCATCACGCACCACGGCCCGTAAGAGCTACCTCCGTCCACATATGGAATAGTGCACACTATGAACTCCAAGTTCATATCAGAAAATGAACACACTATGCCTATCACATCGACAACACGATGTTATTCATCTCGTCAATCAAATCACCAAATTTTGAATTCGGTATGACTCAATGCATGAACAGATGCGTAATTACCAAAATATCCTCAGGTTTCAATTATTTATATAAGTGCCATAAATTTCCAAATTATTTACAGAAATACCATCAAATCTTCATTATTTACAAAAATGCCCTTAACTTCTATTATTTACAAAAATGCCATCAAACTTTGAATAATTTCAAAAATACACTTCAAACTTTAATTATTTACGAAAAATACCCTCAAACTTAATTTATTTACAAAAATACCCTCAAACTTAATTTATTTACAAAAATACCCTCAATGGCAAAATAATCACGTAATTGTCCTCTATGACAAAAATAATTACGAAATTGCCCTCCATGGCAAAAATCTTCAAATACAGTACGCTCCTACTTGGCGCACTTGTACAATCCACACATCCGGGTCCACCACTTTGGCCCGACAGGAAACTCGCTGTTTTCGTCAATCGCGTAGAAATTTTATTTTGTTTTCAAAAATCTTGCCATTTTCACAATGTACATCACATTTTCAAATCGCATAAATACATTTTGCTGTTTTCTCAATCGCGTAAATTTTTAAATCATTTTCTCGTCAGATTTACTCACATAAATACTTCTAAACTATAAAAATAATTATTAAATCATTTGTGACCATTAAAAATATTTTTCCTAATTACGGTAAAATAGTTTATATTATTATGTATATTTATTTTATTTTTTTTATAAATACTAACAATACTCAAATTAGTTTCTAAATATACTTAGTATTCATTAACAACATTGTAAAATACTTTGATTCTTCCCATTCAGTAATGTGACCGAACCTAGGGTTTGCATTCTTTGGAATGCTCATGCATTTCTAACACTAATCTAACACATACAATGTAAAACATATACAATGTATAACACATACAATACATCAAAGCTTAAACAATTAATAAAAGCTATAAAAATCCACACATAAAGGAATCCTTATGGATTTTACAAATTCAATCAAACCTTAATTTCTTAATAACACTTTAATTTAATTAAATTTTGGTCTTCCTCTTACCTAAATTGATGAAAATTTCTTCTTTTCCTCTCCCTTGTGATTTCGGTTTTGCCTCCTTAGAGTCCTAGGAAAATAAATAAAATTTTATAAAGGCTATTACTAGAAAAAGGAACAATACCATGGTTCAATCATGGCTTAGAAGCTTAGAAATAAAAATAAAATTGAAAAACAAAAGGGTTTTACCTTTGAAGAAGGATTCTCAAAGGTGGTCTTCAAGCTTGAAAATGAAAGAAGTAGAAGAAGCTTCCAACTAGAGATAGTCTTATAGTAAGGTTTTGAAGTAGAAAAGTAAGAAAAAGAAAATTTTGGGTGAAAGGGTGATATACTTTGGAGCTTGACCGAATGGGTTTTTGGAACTCTAATGGTGGACGGTGAAACAAAGAGAGAAGGAAGGGAATTATTTGGTTAAATGTTGGAGTGTTAGCCGTAGAAGTGAGTAGGAAAATGACTTAATGCATGTGTTAAAATTCAAGAATGAATCTAGGCCATCCAATGGTTCAAAGGCTAGGATTTTGTCTTACTTGATAAGCTTAATTCCTATTGGTTGCATGGTGATGAGTCATGACATGAATAAGCATTTGTCTAGAGCCTTCTCGGTTGCTCTCCTTGCTTGGCCGAATTCTCCATTTAAAAAGCCAACTAAATTTGTTTCTTCCAACTAATTAATTATATGTTTAAATGTAGGTTTAGTTATATATATTAAATTAATTAGTTACTTCAAGTTACATTAGATTAACTTAATTAGTTTAGGATTCTAGTTAGTTAGGCCTAACTAGATTACTATCTAGTTATCACTATTTAGTTACACTAAGGTTGTAGTAATTAATTTAGTTAGATTCTAAGGTAACTATACTAACTAAATTAAATATTCTAGTTCTAATCTAACTAGCTTAGCCATTTTTGTTGACTTAGCTTTATTAATTTGACTTCTAGGTGTCTTGTTCCCATTGGTCCAAAATTCCTAATTTCCTTATTGTTTACTTTATTCATACGTGGGTCCCACACATATAGTATCGGGTCCACTGTCAAATTTTATACTGAGTAATAAAATAATACTGAAAATTATTTTATCGCACAGTTAAATTCTAAAAATTAAAACATTCGAATGTGTCTTTCGAATTGAGTTTACTAAACTCCTTCTGCTCTAAAAAAAACAAAACAAAAATAACATTTTATACAGACAAGCATAAAACAGTACATTGGGGACATAATTGTCATTTACCCTAAAGTCAGAATTTTTAGGGTGTTACAGAGGTTATTCGAATAACCCATGTTTCTGAAATAGAATCAGAAGCTCGTATACGTGATCATAAAGAGCATTTATTACACCCAACGGCTATTTTGATTGAATTTCTCTATAAATAAAGGCCTTGGGTCATTTCTAAAAATTGCCTAACACTCTAAACTATTTTCTACTTGCACTAACTCGTGAATTTATTTTCTATGCTCTTTTTCGATCAAAACTTTGTGATATTCTGCGAGAGCTCCTTTAGCATTTCAATTTGTATTATTCACTCTTAAGGAGAGTTTCTCTTCATCTATATTCTGCTCTTCTATATCGAGGGTGAGGTATCCCCACAGGCTAAGACTTTAGCACAAGAGTAGAGTTTCCCTGTGTGTGAAAAATGCTCTATTTTGTAACGGTAGCAAGCACTTATTGAAACTTGAATACATAGTGAAAAATCTCAGATAGTTTTTTGAGGACTGGACGTAGATCACAAGTGGGTAGTGGTTGAATCAGGATAAATATTGTGTCTGCTCTTCTTCTCTTTATCTTTTTATTTAACGCAGTTTAATTTTATTACATATTTATTTATTTGTTGTTCTTAAAGCTTTTCTTCTTCCTCTCGTAATTTCTCTTTATTTATTTAATAGCTTCAATACTTGTCTTTATTTTAAAAGTATTTACGAAAAGTTTTATACTAAATTCACCTCCCTTCTTGAGTACTAGAGCCACTTGGTAACAAGTGGTATCAGAGCTAGACTCTTGTATAAAGAGCTTAGTAGCTTTAAGAGAATATGGCTTCTTCAAATGGTTTTTCAGAAGGATCTTCTATAAACCGACCACCCTTTTTCAATGGGAATGGTTATGCATATTGGAAGGAAAGAATGAAAATCTTCATTGAAGCTATTGATCTAGATGTGTGGGATGCTGTCGAAAACGGTGCATTTATACCTACGCATGAGGTCGATGGTGTAAGGACCAAAACACCAAGGAGTAAATGGTCTAATGAGGATAAAAGAAAAGTTCAACATAATTTAAAAGCCAAAAATATTATTACCACTGCTTTGGGATATGATGAGTTTTTCAGAATTTTAAATTGCAAAACTGCTAAAGAAATGTGGGACACTTTACAAGTTACCCATGAGGGTACTAGTGAAGTAAAGAGGTCGAGAATTAATTCTCTAACTCGTGAATATGAATTATTCAGAATGAACCAAGGAAAAAGCATTCAGGAAATGCAAAAGAGGTTCACCCACATAGTTAATCATCTTGCATCATTAGGAAAGAATTTCTCTAATGAAGATTTGATTAACAAAGTGTTGAGATGCCTTAGTAGGATTTGACAACCCAAGGTAACGGCCATATCAGAATTAAGGGATTTGTCGACAATGACACTAGCTACTCTCTTTGGAAAGCTTCATGAGCACGAAATGGAGCTGAGTAGATTGAATCAAAATGAAGAGAATGATAAAAATAAAAAAGGAGATAGCACTCAAAGCAACTTGCGTAATAATTGACAATGATGAAGAGGATGGAGAAGGCTCAGAAAATGTTGAGGTAAATGAAGAAAACCTTAGCCTACTAGTTAGAAAATTTGGAAAATTTCTCAAGAAGAAGAGAACACAAAGAAGGCCTCTATTTCCTCCAAAGAAAATCCATCACAAAGGGAAAAGAGCTTCGTCAACTCTAACTTGCTACGAATGTGGCAAACTGGGTCACATGAAAATGGAGTACCTAGTTTACTTAAAGAAAATGAAGAAGTTTGAAAAGAAACCCTTCAAAGAAAGAAAAGGGACAAAAGCTTACATAGCATGGGACGACAACGACATAGATTCAACTGATAGTTCAGATAGTGAGGAAGCCCATCTATGTCTTATGGCCAAAGGAGAAGAACATGAAGAAAGCGAAAATGAGGTAAGTTCTAATATTAATTTATTACCTTCTTACGATGAATTACAAGATGTATTTGAGGAATTGCATGAGGAATCTCTTAAGCTCACCAAACAAATTTCTTCTTCTAAGAAAATGATTTCTTCTCTAGAAAATCAAATTCTTGATCTAAATAAAGAAATTGAAAATTAAAAATTGAGAATGAAACTTTGAGAATTATTGATGCATGCACAAATCATTCTTCACATGCTTTTACATCTTCATCTTGCTCTTCATGCCATTTTCTTGAAAAAGAAATTGAAGATTTAAAGAATGTTCTTTCTAAATTCACCTTTGGAATGGATAATTTAAATATTTTACTAGGAAAACAAAGAGTTGTTTTTCAAAAAGCTAGAATAGGCTATAACCTGAAAAATCAACAAAAATTGTATAAAAATTTCTTTGTGCATTCAAGTACTTCAAGTAGTCTTTTTATTAAATGCTTTTATTGTGAAAAGAAAAGACAAAGTACATCAACATGCAATGTAAGGAAAAACATTAATACAAAAATTAGAACAAAAATGATTTGGGTTCCTAAGGGTACTATTCCTAAAACTAACACTCAATGACCCAAGAAAATTTGGGTACCAAAAGCTAAAAATTAAACATGTGTTGTAGGTGTGCTTGAAGGCCAAAAACTCAAATTGGTATCTCAATAGCGGCTGCTCCAAGCACATGACTGGAGATGACTCCAAATTCACGCTGCCTGTTCCTAAGAATCATGAACATGTTACATATGGTGATAGCAACAAAGGAAAGATTCTTTGAATTGGCAAAGTCGGATCTTATTGTTAATGATGTTGTAGAACCTTTAGCAAAAACCAACTTGAATGACAAGGAAATAGAAGAAAGAAAGCAAGAAGAAAGCCAAGAGGAACCCCCAACTCGAGAGAACTCACAAGCAATGGACTTCCCCAAAGAATGGCGAACCTCAAGATACCACTCACTTGACCAAGTAATAGGTGATGTATCCAAAGGTGTAAGTACTTGAAACTCAATTAGAAATGCGTGCAATCATATGATCTTCGTTTCTCAAATTGAACCTAAAGACTTAAATGAAGCCTTTGATGGTGAACATTGGATCTTGGCAATGCAAGAATAGTTAAATCAATTTGAAAGAAACCAAGTATGGGAATTGGTTGCAAGGCCCAATGATCATCCAATTATAGGCACCAAATGGGTCTTTAGGAATAAACTTGAAGAAACTGGCCTAATAACAAGAAATAAAGGTAGGGTTATAGCTAAAGGATATAATCAAGAAGAAGGAATAGATTATGAAGAAACCTATGCACCTGTAACTAGACTAGAAGCTATTAGAATGTTACTTGTTTTTGCTTGTATCATGGATTTTAAATTATATCAAATGGATGTTAAAAATGCTTTTCTAAATGGTTTTATTCAAGAGGAGGTATACGTTGAACAACCTCCAGGTTTTGAAAATCATAAACTACCCAACCACATCTTCAAACTTAAAAAGGTCTTATATGGTTTAAAGCAAGCTCCTAGAACTTGGTATGAAAGGTTGAGTAAATTCCTTTTAGAACATGATTTTTCAAGAGGCAAAGTTGATACAACTCTTTTCATTAAAAATAATAAGCATGACATTCTCCTTGTACAAGTGTATGTAGATGATATTATCTTTGGTGCTACTAATGAATCTATATGCAAGGAGTTTTCAAATATCATGCAAAGCGAATTCGAGATGTCCATGATGGGAGAACTTAACTTCTTCCTTGAACTTCAAATTAAGCAAACAAGGAGTGGAACATTCATTAGCCAGTCCAAATACTGCAAAGAACTCCTAGAGAGATTCGGAATGGGAAACTCAAAGCATATGAACACTCCAATGAGCACCTCATTCTACTTAGACAAGGATGAAGTAGGTAAA
The DNA here is from genome assembly GCA_029884595.1 of Ormosia semicastrata. Classification (NCBI taxonomy): domain Eukaryota; kingdom Viridiplantae; phylum Streptophyta; class Magnoliopsida; order Fabales; family Fabaceae; genus Ormosia; species Ormosia semicastrata. The sequence goes on along the minus strand of JAQQTO010000044.1, from coordinate 33,662,923 downwards.
TCTGTTGAAATCACCAAATACAGAGGTATGATTGGATCCCTTCTCTATCTCACTACTAGTAGACCTGATATTATGTTTAGCGTATGCATGTGTGCTAGATACTAAGCTAATCCTAAAGAATCACACTTAAGTGCAGTAAAACGTATTATGAAATATCTTGGTGGCACTTCACAAGTGGGCTTGTGGTACCTCAAAGGTGCCACTTGTAGTCTTGTTGGTTATTCTGACTCCGATTTCGCTGGTTACAAATTGGATAGGAAAAGCACTAATGGAACATGCCACCTACTTGGAAGTTCTTTAGTTTCTTAGCATAGCAAGAAACAAAACAGTGTGGCTTTTTCCACTGCTGAGGCTAAATATGTTGCAGCCGAAAGTTGTTGTGCCCAAATATGGATAAAGCAACAACTTCTAGACTTTGGTCTTCAGCTTGATCACATCCTTATAAGATGTGACAATACTAGTACAATCAACTTGACTAAAAACTCTATCATGCATTCAAGGTCTAAACACATTGAAATAAGACATCATTTTATCAGAGATCATGTCCAAAAAGGGATTGCATTCTTGAATTTGTTGAAACATCTAAGCAACTTGCAGATATTTTCACTAAACTCCTAACAAAAGAAGCATTCTTTTATATTAGAGGAGAATTGGGCATAATTGATCAATCTAACATATAATTGCTTGTAATTATTGCTTAATTATGGATTTATTATTCTTAAATTATTACTAACTTGAGCCTTGGAGATATCTCAAATCTTGTTTTACAAGTTCTTTATCATTAGGTAAGTTTTCCTCTCTTGAATTTCTTTTTTGGACGTGTTTTACTATTTTTCTGATGGATTTATTCGAATAAATCTAAGTCTATTCGAATAAAAATCAATCAGATGCTAAAAAATGATATTGTGTATCAGTGTTATTCAAATAACACCTCATTTATTCGAATAAACTGACATTTAGCAACTACAATTCTTTTAGTTGGTCCTTGTGCTATTCGAATAATCTTAAGCTTATTCGAATAAACTGACTTCCATGTCAGTTTTCTATATGCTATAGTTTCAGCTTTATTCGAATAGAGCTTAGCATATTTGAATAAACTGCAACTTGTTTGTTCAATTTTTCTGCTTGCTCTCTGCCCTATTCGAATAACCCTAGGTTATTCGAATAAATCCTTTCAAAAGCCCTAACGTTTGGCTTTCCTCGCAGCGTTATTCGAATAAATCCCTACCTATTCGAATAAACCCTATCTAGTTTCCCTTGACTTTTAGGTTTCCACGAAGGGTTATTCAAACAACCCCCTAGGTTATTCGAATAATTTTGGGCTTCCTATTTAAAGCCCACGCACTTTCAAGCTTTCTTTTCTCTCTGTTTGCATCTCCTTTCTGCTTTCTCTTCTTGCCCATGCCGCCATAATCACCTTGCTCACCTCCACCATTGTTAGTCTCTCTCAATCTTCACCTCTTTCATTCATCTCTCTCTCTCTCTCTTCCAAACATCCAAACACCATGGCCTCCTCATCCTCACGTGCTAAGCGTCCTCGCATGAAGACTGCCCCCTGCAACAATCTTCTTGACATGCAAAGGCTCTCCTCCAATCAAGAGCATCGTGGCCGCTTCATCACACACTTTTGGGAGTGAAATATTGTGCAGCCCAAATATCTTTAGCTTTCCTTTTTCCAGTAGAACGGAGGCTTCAATTTTCTGACCCTGCTGCAAAATCAGGGAGTTCTGCAACTCTATTCTCACCAGGTTGTCCTCTACCCTGCTCTAGTCAAGATGTTCTACTGTAATCTGGCAATTGTTGGCTTGGAACTTATCTTTGAAGTTTGCGATCAGAACATCATCATCACTCCCCAGGATTGGGAAACAATGTTTGGGTTACAGTTCGTTGGCATACCCATTGAAGAATATGACAACCCTCTCCTCCATGAGTTCGACAGAAATCGAGCAATTAAAGACTTGCTGAAGCCTGATCTTGCCTTGCCAGACAAGGGCCTTAAGGGAGGGATGCTGAAGAGCCAACATAGGCTCCTGCATTATGCTTATGCATATATCCTGGATCCACGTGGTGAGAATTATGCCTATCTTAGTGAGGATGATATCTTCATGCTCTGGGTTCTGAAACAAGGTCATAAAATCAACTGGCCTGTGCTCATCGTGAAGCATATGATGAAGGCCAAAGGCAAGGAAAAATCTGACCTGCCCTATGGTATTCTCATCACTACCTTGCTTAGCAAGTATCCTCAAGTGATGGCAACTGAGTGAGCTGTTGCACTGACTCATCACAACATCTTTGGAAGCTACACCCTATGCAAAATGAAGATGATTAGGACTAAAGAAGGCTGGGTGTACCTTGATGAAGTTAGTGATAATGAGAATGACCCTGAAGATCCTCCAGTTGCCCCTGTTGTTGTTGTTCCTCCTGCCCCTGCTGCTACTGCTGCCCCTGCTCCAGTCACTTTGGAGTAGATCATGGCTACCTTACGCGATAACTGTGCTTATATGGAACACACATTCTTTATTCTTTTTGACAGAATAAAAGGTATTGAACGTGAGATTGCTGCCTTACGAGCTGCATCACCTGTTCCTGCACCTGACTCTCCGCCTCCTCCACCAGATGCTTATTTCTAGGAGCTCTAGATCTTAGGATCTTTGTTTTGCTCTTATTTTATTTCTGGTTCTTGTACTTGCATCACCTTTGATTAATGAATAAATAATATTTTTGTGGCTTATTATCTTGCTTGATCTGAATGTGATTTCCAGTTATTTATTTTATTCTTTCCCTGCACTTTTACTTAGATATTTGTTTATAGAACTTACCCCACCTTTTTGCTCATGACAAAAGGGGGAGAAAATTTTGTGAATTTATTTGAGAAAAGACAAGTAAAAATAAACAAGAAAAATTGGATTCTAAAAGAAAAGGGGAGCTGCGCAGATCTCTGATATACGTTACCTCTTATAATTAGAGAGGGGGAGTAAGCTTTTAATACCTCTTTGTGAAATACAATTATATGCACTAACTTTTTTCTCAATGATAGCTTGTCATCATCAAAAAGGGGGAGAATGTGATTGAATATATGAAGATTGCTTTTGATGATAACAAACATAAAGACAAAATGAAGATCAAGTCCAAGTTTTTCAAGAATAGCTATTAGGACTTAGAATCTTTATGTATGGAGCTCTCTTAATATCTCACTATTTTTGTAAGAAAAGAGAAAAATCTTTTTAAATGATTTAACAAGTAAATCTGGAAGTTTTGGAATGTTTAAAACTTTTTTTAACTTGGTTATTTGAATATAGTTCCTTTTATTCAAATAAAGCAGGTTTCTCTGATTATAACAGTTTTATTCAAATAACATTGAGTTATTCGAATAAAGGTTTTAAACTTCTCCTGTGCACCTCTATTTTTGAAAGCATTATTCGAATAGCATATTGGCTATTCGAATAACACATGGTTATTCGAATAGACTTGTTTTTCATTGAACACAGTTTTTATATGTGTTATTCGAATAACACATAAGTTATTCAAATAACCTATTTTAAAAGTGTTTTCATGAGAACACGTTATTCGAATAACATTGAGGTTATTCGAATAACTCCTGTTTTTGAAATAGAATCAGAAGCTCGTATACGTGATCATAAAGAGCATTTATTACACCCAACGGCTATGTACCAGTTATCCACATAGATCAAAACCAAGTCTTCTGAGAATGGATCATCAAAGTCTTTATTTCCACCAAAAAGCAGTTGAGGAACTTGATAAATAAATTATACAAATTAACAATTAAGAGTAGTCACCTATATTCACCCATCCATGAAGCAGTTTCCTAAATGATCTTTAACAAATAAATGAACCCATCCAAAGATACAAATTTAATCAGCTTGTTCCCAGGATAGCTGAATGGCTTAGAATAACCTTCTCAGCCTCCTCAATTTAAAGAATGATAAGTTACAATAATTGAATACAAAATCCTTTGATTTTAGGGATTGACTACTAATAACTATATCAAACAATATCAAGCTATATCAAACTATGTCAGACTATATCAAATCTAAATCAAATAATATCAACACTCCCCCTCAAGCTGGTGCATAGATGTCATAAGCACCCAGCTTGTTACATATGTAAGTTATTCGTGAGCCCCGTAAAGACTTGGTGAAAACATCTGCAAGTTGATCATTAGAATTGACAAATGAAGTACTAATCTCCTTTGAAAGAATCTTGTCTTGAATGAAATGACAATCGATCTCTATATGCTTAGTTCGTTCATGAAAGACAGGATTAGAAGCAATGTGTAAGGCTGCTTGATTATCACAAATCAGCTGCATAGAACCCATTTTGCAAAACTTTAACTCTTGAAGTAGATGTTTTAACCACATAAGTTCACATGTTATAAAAGCCATAGCCCTATATTCTACTTCTGCACTTGATCTTGCAACTACAATCTGCTTCTTACTCTTCCAAGAGATGAGATTACCTCCAATGAAAACACAATACCCAGAAGTTGACCTCCTATCACTTGGAGATCCTGCCCAGTCTACATCTATATAGGCAACAATGTCTGTGTTACCTCTGTTCTCATATATTAGCCCCTTTCCAGGAGATCCTTTAATATACCTTAAAATGCGAGTCACTGCATCCCAATGACTATCACAAGGAGAGTTAAGAAATTAACTCACAACACTAATAGCAAAATCTATATCTGGTCTGGTCATAGTAAGATAATTCAACTTTCCCACCAACCTTCGATATCTGCCTGGATCTGAGTACGGCTCCCCCTGATTTGGCATAAGCTTAACATTCGGATCCATAGGAGTATCCACCAGCTTACAATTTAGCATCCCAGTCTCGTCCAAAATATCAAGTGCATACTTCCTTTGACAAATGGAAATGCTTGTTTTTTATTAAGCAACCTCAATACCAAGGAAGTATCGCAACCTGCCCAAATCTTTGGTTTGGAAATGCTGAAACAGATGTTGATTTAGTCTAGTGATCCCTTCATGATCATCACTTGTAATTACAATATCATCCACATAGACCACAAGATAAATGACCTTTTTACATAGTGAATGTCTATAGAACACAGACTGATCAACCTCATTACGAACCATGCCAAACTGTTGTATGACCTTACTAAACCTCCCAAACCAAGCTTGAGGTGACTGTTTCAACCTATACAATGACTTCTGAAGTTGGCAAACAAGACCTTACTCCCCCTGAGCAATAAACCCAGTTGGTTGCTCTATATAAATCTGCTCCTCCAACTCACCATGTAAAAAGGCATTTTTAATATCCAGCTGATATAAAGGCTAGCAAGAGATAGCAGCCATGGATAAAAAAAGACGAACAGATGTCATTTTAGCAACAGGAGAGAATGTATCACCATAGTTAAGACCATAAATCTGAATATATCCTTTGGCCACAAGACGAGCCTTCAAGTGATCCACAGTCCCATCGGGACCAACTTTGATAGTAAAAACCCAACGACAACCAATAGTAGACTTCCTTGGAGGAGAGGGAACAAGAGCCCAAGTGTGGTTAGATTCCAATGCTGTCATCTCATCAATCATAGCCTATCACCATCCTGGATGGGATAGTGCTTCCTGAACAGTTTTAGGAATAGAAATGGATGACAAAGCAGATACAAAGGCATAATGGTTGGAAGATAAACGATGATAACTTAGAAAATTATAAATAGGATTAGGATTGCAAGAAGAACGATTACCTTTGCGAAGTGCAATGGGAAGATCAGTGGTAGGCTTAGGTTGGACCGGAATCGACGGAGACGGAGGAGCGGGAGGTGAGTCACTGGTGTCCACAACAGGTGCAGCCTCCGGAGTAGTAGGATGAGGGTGACGGTGATAAGTGAGACGAAATGGCTCCATGGGGTACTTAGGAGCAATAGGGGCAGCCTCTTGTATGTATGAGACAGGTGGACTTTAAAACGGGAGAATCAAAGACTAGAATAGGCAAGACTTGAGAAACAGACTCCGACAAGACTTGTGAGGCAAAGAAATGTGTATCCTTGAAAAAGGTAACATCTGCGGAGATGTAAGAACAATTTGTGGATGGAGAATAATATCTGTAACCCTTTTGAACCCGAGAATAACCAAGAAAGATACACTTAATAGCGCGAGCAGCAAGTTTGTCGAGACCTGGAGCAATATTGTGGACAAAACATGAGGGGGGGACAGTATAAAGGGGTGCCTGAGGATATAGAATAGAGTAAGGAACCTAGTTATTGAAAACAAAAGATGACATTCGATTTATTAAATAACCTGTATTAAGAATAGCATCACTCCAAAATTTCACAGGAATATTAGAATGTAACATGAGAGTATGAGCTGTTTCAACGATATGGCGATGTTTGCGCTCAGCCACACCATTTTGTTGAGGTGTGTGAGGACAACTCGATTGATGAGCTATACCGTGCGATGCCATGAAAGAATTAAAAGGGGTAGAAAAATATTTTTTGGCATTATCACTGTGTAAGATACGAATAGTTTGTCCAAATTGATTATGTATTTCAGCACAAAATTTTTGAAAAATAGTGAATAACTCAGAACATTCTTTCATTAAAAATAACCAGGTACAACGAGAGAAATCATCAATGAAAGTAACAAAATATCTATATCCTAAGAAAGAATAAGTACGACTAGGACCCCAAACATCAGAATGAACAAGACTAAAAGGAAACCCTGCACGACCTGCAACCTTGCTTGGAAAGGATGCCCGAACATGTTTTCCAAGCTGACATGTCTCACACTCCAATGCCGGTAAATTAGAGAGATGAGGGACCATTTTCTTTAATTTATTCAAACTCGGATGACCAAAACGACGATGAAGAAGACTAGGCAACTCTGTGGCAGCACATATGGTGGAGGATGGAGGTTGTAAGTAGTAGAGATTGCGTGACTCAGATCCTGCTCCAATCGTCTTTCCCGTACTCCAGTCCTGGATAGAAAAGGAAGTAGAAGTGAAGGTTATGGAACAATTGAGAGATCGAGTAAGTTGACTAATAGAAATTAAATTAAAAGGACATCTAGGTACAAATAAAACTGAATTTAAAGACAGAGAGGGAAGAGGTGAAGCATGACTAATACCAGTGGCTTGAGTTTTAGAGCCATTAGCAAGGGTGATGTGATGTGGTGTTTTAGTAGAGGATAAAGTAGAAAAGAGAGAAGAGTTACCAGCAATATAATCAAAAGCACCAGAATCCAAAATCCAGGAACCAACAGGAGATGAATGAGAGAAACAAACCATAGAATTACCAGAATGCGCTATAGTTAGTGAAGATAAGGCTTGTTGGGCTGCCTTAAGCTGAAGGTACTCCTTATATTCATCAATTGAAAATCTGTTCTGATTGTGACTTGTCTGATTATCATACACAACCTCGACTTTCTGATTGGCAGACTGCATCACATTAGCTGACTTTTTTGGGAAACCATGAAGAGAATAACACTTGTCTTGGGTATGACCCACGCGCTTGCAATAAGAGCACTGAGGACGATCACCTCTACCACGACCACTTCTTCCACCATGCCCACGACCTCGTCCTCCACGGTTTGCCGAATTAGAGACAAAGACCGAGGACTCTAAAGCTGTCTGGGAGCCAATCTCAAATGTCTCCACTGGTGACGGAACTCGTAGAAGACGATCAATGAGCTCCTCCACCGTGGGGATGTTAGGATTAGTTAGAGCTTGATTCCGGACAGATTCAAAGTCCTTATGTAAACCGTGAAGAACAAAGACCATATACATATTATCAAGTTTTGCTAGTACCTTCGTAAGATCATCACCTATTATAATGCGTTTAATGTCATCAATGACGGACTATGCTTTGTTCAGATAAGAGGGAAGATCATGATCTGTCATCTGAAGAGTGGCCAAATTGTGGACAGAAGCATAGAGACGTTGTAGATCATTGGAATAGACATTTTGAGCTTTCTTCCATATTTCATAATAGTTTTGTACGGGTGAAAGTGTACCATCAACTTCGGATCAATAGACTGCCATAAAAGAGAGATCAACTGATAATCTGCCCTTTTTCCATTCATCACAAATTTTCTCATCAATCTCTGCTTCCTTCTTGGTGAGATGTTCATAAAGCCCTTGACCTAAAAACCAAACTTCAACCGCATTGTACCAATCCACAAAATTCTTACCATTGAGTTTTTCCGATGTGATAATGGGACTTCTAGAGAAGGCAAAATAAATGAGACCCTTCCCTGTAGACCCAAAACCAGCACCAAAATTAACGTCAGAACCTTTGGAAGAGCCAGTGGTTGAATCAGGCATGGTGAGAAGGAGAAGAATGAAAGTTCTTGAAACTAGACTTTGATAGTCAAAAGGAGGCCAGAGGATGCCGGCGACAAGACGGAGATGACGTGCGGATGAAACGACGCGTGGACGGCGGCGCATGGAGCTCACGCGCGCGGAGATCTGCGGATGGTGGCGGCGCGTGACGGTGGGTATTGAGGAGAACGGAGGTGGGTCTTCTCGGAAACGGATCGCCGGCGCTTTCTGAGTTGTCCAGTCACCTTACTTTGGTGATCGGAGACGGTGGCCGATGACGGTGGCCGGAGACAATGACCGGAGACGATCGCCGGAGAGCGGTTCTTGACCAGATCAAACCCTAACTCTAGATACCAAGTTATGATAGCTGAATGACTTAGAATAATTTTCTCAGCCTCCTCAATTTAAAGAATGATAAGTTACAACAATTGAATACAAAATCCCTTGATTTTAGGGATTGACTATTAACAACTATATCAAACAATATCAAGCTATATCAAACTATATCAGACTATATCAAATCTAAATCAAATAATATCAACAGTAACTTACGCTATGTACCAGCTATCCACATAGATCAAAACCAAGTCTTCTGAGAATGGATCATCAAAGTCTTTATTTCCTCAAAGTCTTTATTTCCACCAAAAAGCAGTTGAGGAACTTGATAAATAAATTATACAAATTGACAATTAAGAGTAGTCACCTATATTCACCCATCCATGAAGCAGTTTCCTAAATGATCTTTAACAAATAAATGAACCCATCCAAAGATACAAATTTAATCAGCTTGTTCCCAGGACAACTGCTTCTTTTTCTCATAATGCATTCATTTTGACCCAATAGGGTTCTTGCTTCATACTATAAGCAACTGAGGATTCTGTGAAGCAAGCATGTGAGAAAAAGTCTAAACCATGACTAGACCGGGTTTGATAATGCCACAAGTATTTAAAGCCAGGAAAGTTGGAAAATAATTACCATAAAAGAGGGTAGACTACGTGGAAATGCACCATTCATGCTAATTCTTATGCTGGTGATGGAAAAACAAAAAGGGTAAGCAGCAGAAAGAAAGAATTAAAAACTCACTTGTTTGGGAACAGTTTCCATTGCTGCAGTTGCATTGTCAACAAAATCAAGTGGTTCCTCTTTTGCGCATAATTTATCCGCCGTTTCCAAATCAGTGTGACACTACAACCACAAATTGAACACTTTCACTTTTTGCAGAAATATAATAACTTACTACATTTACCATCTATCCACATAGATCAAAACCAAGTCTACTGAGAATGGATCATCAAAGTCTTTATTTCCACCAAAAAGTTGAGGAACTTGATAAAGAAATTATACACATTGACAATTAAAAGAGTAGTCACCTATATTCACTTATTCATGAAGCATTTTCCTATAAGATCTTTAACAAGCAAATAAACCCATTCAAAGGTACCAATTTAATCAGCTTGTGCCTAGAACAACTGCTTCTTTTTCTCATAATGCATTCATTTTAACTCAATAGGGTTCTACCTTCATACTGTAAGCCACTGAGGACTCTGAGAAACAAGGATTTGTTCTATTTCTCTGCATCTGGTTTTAGGTTAAACTCATCACTTCTGTTAGCAGTTTTTATAAATTTAATGAGATAAATGCATGCCACCATCCTTCCACTGTATTGAGTTTTGGTGCATTTTCACTATCACAAAGGTTACTTCTCATGACAGTTTCTAATGAAATTGAAACAAAAATAATAATAATGCCACATGCTTTCTTTGGAATATGGCACCATTGCTGATGCCAACAATGATTTCGCAAGAAGTACGAAAGAAAACTAACGCCGAATAGTAAGCGTTATGCATCCTGTGTATACTGGTTTTAGTGCACTTCGACTATCAAAACCGTTACTTCTTGTGGCAGTTTCGAACGAGATTGAAACAAAAAAGGCAAAAAACAATGCATGTCACATACTTTGTTCCAGCATTTGACATGCATTGCTGATGCTTATAAAGATTTAATAAGAATTAAGAACTACAAAAGAAATTTTTAAATTTTAATACTGAATTTTAAACTTCTAGCTTCCTGTGTAGTCTGGTTTTATTGCACTTCCAGTATCAAAAATGTTACTTCTTGCGGCAAATTCTAATGAGATCTCAAAAAAAAAAAAAATGAAGAAAGAAAAAATGCATGTCACATGTTTTATAAAGTATATGACTTACATTGCTTATACTAATAAGGGTTTCGAGAAAGGTAAATATATTTTTTCAATTTTTTAAAAAATGAATAGTAAACTTCTAGCTTTCTAAGCAATGCAGTTTTATGCACTTACTCTATTAGACAAGTTACATCTCATGGCAGTTTTTTATGAGAAAAAGAAAATAATGTAACTTGCATGGGTGATACCGATAAAAATTTGACAAGAAGCTCAAAATAAAAATATTTTAAAAGTTATTGGTGAATAGTAAATTCCAGCATCTCATGTGCTGAATTATATTATTTTCTTGTTTCTAGTTGATAATTGAACTTGTAACAGAAAATTGCGAAACTTAACTGTATTTCTAATGAATTAGATTCACTGGTCGTAGAAATAACTTTTAGGGAGAATTAACAATTAGCAATTCCTGACAAAAATATGTTTGGTTAACTATGTTTAAGAAGTGATTAATGGGTAAACAATGTACTCACTTAACTAACCACTCGTTTGGTTACTTGCTTCTAATAATTTTACCAGGAATTCCTAAATTGTAATTCTCCATAGTTTTTTTAAAGCCTGATGAAACATATTCCCTTAAGCTTCTTTTGATAATGCTTCTGTTTTGAGATCTAAAGCAATAAGGATCAGAATCTAGAGCAATTTGTTAACAGATCTGACACCGTATGGAAAAAACCACTTTATCCAAAAGCTTAAGATGTTAAAATAATTTTTTATAACCCTAAAATTCTGAAGCAAGTTCCTCAGCAACAAATTCATCTCAAAACTCCTCAATATTATAATTATTATGATAATAAATTGTGGCTTCCATATAATTTTAGGCTTATCTCTACTTCACAGCATGGTTGTTGGAGATCGTTACATAAACAGAATGCAGGAACTGCTTCCTCCAGACTAGGCTTCAAGAAAACAATACAACACTTCTCCGTTGTTTCAACTTTCAACACTTTCACATAAGCAGCTGCCTGTAAACTACAATACAATGATGGCCTTGACTTTGTAAAAGTTAACTTCTATTTACTCAGCCTTTTACTGTTAACATTTCTCTTCTACAATCTAATTTAACGTTTCTAATTGTAATTCTTTCAGATATATTACCTTTTTGTGTGTTTGAGTGTGTGTGTGTGTCTCACCATCCATTGTATTGCTCCCATTTTATGAGCATCTATATATAGTTACAAGAATGCCTATCCAAAATCTTAGCTTTTTTTTACTATGAAGTAATAAATGATCTCCCTCTCGGTTCCTCTTACAGAAAAGAGGATGCATAAGCAGTATACTGAGAAGTTGCATAGGATCTACCATTAAGGCATTAACACACTTATTCAACTAGCTATCAGTTATAACACCATTTTCACTATTTTTATTGTTTTTACCTTGTAACCATATTATTTCATATTTTGACCAAGAAATGTCTAAATAAAAAAAAAAAGGAAAATGACAACGCACACAACATAATCAGATAGATCATCACACATAAAGTCATGATTATCATTAGATGGAAAAGAAATTTCTATCATTAATTGATTTATCCAGAGAAAACATATACAAAATGCCAGTTTCCCTTTTGTCCTTTTTCCCAAGGAGCATCACTGCAGAAAAAAGGAAAAAACAAATCTTGAACCATGATAGACCGCATTTAATATTACACAAGTATTTCAAGGCAAGAAAGTTGGAAAATAATAACAATTAAAGAGAGTAAATTACAAGGATGTAAACCACTCGTGAAGTCGTGCTAATTGTTATGCTGGTGGTGCACACAGAAAATGATTCAACAATAAAGAGAAAGAATTAAAAATTCACATCTTTTAAGAGAGTTTGATTAGGAGGTAGATCTAAAAAGCCAAACAGCTCGTCACTATAACAGAATGTAGCCCTTGTGTCCAAATTTGTGTAACACTGCAATCATTAATTCAAAGTTGTCATTTTCGGACAAATATAACAATTTGCTGCATTTACCACCTGCCCTAAAGAGTCAAAACCAAGGCTTCTGAAAATGGTTCAGCAAAGTCATTACTTCAGCACAAAGAAATTGAGGAACTTATTAATTAACTTCTACAAATTGACAACAATAGAGTATTCACCTATAAAGCAGTCTCCTTTACAGCCATTAACAAGCAAATGAACCCATTCAAAAGTATATTTTAATCGGCTCATGCACAGGACAAGAGCTTGTATTTTTTATAATGTATTCATTTTTAGCCACTGAGGATCCTATGCAACAAGCAATGATTCTAGCTCTGTAGAAGTATTACTGAACTTTGTTGTGATGAGTATTACCGACAATCTTTTGTATTTCTGATGAATCAAATACAGTGGTTGTGCAAATCATTCTTGATAACATAAAAAGCTTATGAAACATATTTCATAAAGAAAAATTAAAATAGTAGTGTTCTGAGCTAGACCCATTACTTTCAATGGTGATTCTTAATTATATTGAAACAAAAAATGAGTGCCACCATGCTTCAGCATCATGAAAGGTGTTGTTCAAACAAAAACAGTTAATTGAACAAATAATCCTCAGAATGAATTGTTTAACTGATATTTTTATATCAACGAAATTTAAGATGAATAATCACACCATTTTTCTAGAGCCCTTACTGAGCTTTTAAAATGATAATTGATTCTCCAGTAAGTTTTGTGTAAGAACCAAGAACCACTTAACCTATAAACCTAAGCTTTTTAGCGAAGTTTAAATAATGGTTTCCATAACTCAAAGCAGACCCAGTGGGATTTCACACGGATATACATGACACAGAAACCATCAATAAACTAAAATTTTAATCATAAGATTGAGGACAATAAGGATCATCATCAAGTGTCTAGACCACTTTTCCAACAAAGTTCCAATGCTATACATAAAAAAACAAAAAAAACACAAAGACGCACACAACAACAACAACAATTGTATCGTTGATCCATGTCATAAAAGAAAGGTTTCCAATAAATTAACATTTCTAATAAATTAACATTTTCGAACACAGCTCCTCAGCAACATGCTAGTATCAAATTTTATCTACACTATAGTTATTATGATAGTACACTGGCTTTCGTTTCAGTTTCGTTTTGGGTCCATATCTAGCTCTAGTGTTGCACATGTAAATGATATTTCCTGACATACTTCCATTTCAGGTTAAGCTTCAAGAAAAATTACAACATTGTCCCAATGCTTCATCACTTTCATATGACCAGGTGGCAATAAGCCACATTACAATGTTTTCCTAGGCTTCGTACAAAGTCAACATCTATGTATTCAATCTTTTACAGTGGACATTTGGCTTCTACCATTAAATTTAAATTTTTCTTTTTTATAATTCTTTTATTTTACTTGCCATATACTTTCTTGTTGTGTTACCATCCATAACATTTCTCCCTCGTTAGATGCATCAATATCTCCAAAACCTTACTGTTTTTTGTCTCTCTAGAAAGTAACAAATGATCTCCCCCTCTAGCTCCCTTATACAGGGAAAAAACAAAAGATTGCTTAGAAAAGAAAGAAGAGAAATGCAATATAGAAGATGAAATGTAGTTTAGCTACTAATCCACATGTTTAAATAGAGAATCTTCCTTATGAATACAAAAACACTTCCCAAAATTATTGAACTACATATAACACAATTTCCATTATTTTTTTCCTTTAAACATTTTAACCAAGTTATTTGATATTTTGGCAAAAAATTGTGTTGTGGTACTTAAATCCATCTCTAAATACTTAATATAACCAAACATGTGTAGGTAGCACGGAGGGCAGAACATCACGCCTCACTTCACGAAGGTAGGTCCACAACCTTCATGCAGGTACTACGTCCTCATGTGCCATGTGGCTTGGTAGGCTTCTTAGTGAAGAGCGCCCCACCAAGGCACCATGACCTTGACAGAGAGGTCCTTACTACAAGGAAGGTATAGAGCACCCTTAAGCTTCTATCTGGCAGAAGCAGTGAATGATCTCACTTGACCCATCACCATCACCCTCACCTACCACCCTTTTGTTCAGTATCACACTCAAGCCTTAACCTTTGACTCTCCTATTCCTAAGACCTGTTCAACGTCATACTACAAGCGTCCAAGCATAGCCCCTAAGTCCTGTGTTCAGGGAGCATCTACCCCAAGGGTGGCAGCCTAAAGCAGGGCACCCCTAAAGCAGCATACTTTACCTTGCTCAGCATTTAATGCTTAGCAAAGGATGTTCACAGGGGTAGGATACGGGTGACTTGGTATGTGAGAGACACTTCCCCCTCCTTTAAATAATCCATGAAACAGTTCAGAAGGGAGGAGCAATTTGAGAGAAAAGAAGAGAATCACAATCTGAGAGGAACACTCAAAAGATTTCACACCAAGTGATAAACCTAAGAACACAGAAAAGCACCAACGTTCTCTGAGGGAAGAAAGGAAGAGAGTTGTTCACTGCTTCAGCTGGGAAGCTAGCTGTAGCATCAGCTCAGAGGTTGAGCACCCTCAACTAAGCCCAACCCCCTGATTCAGCAGCTCGAGCGAGTGCTCTACAGCTATATGTCTCCTTGGTGTTCAAGAACCCCATGAAACTAATCCTAAAACAAAATGTCAATAACAGTACAAAGAAAATGACAATTCAGACAGTGGAACCAGATAGATCATCAAACATAGAATCATGATTGCCAGTCAGTATATGGCAAAATGCTTTCAGTCTGTTGATATTAATTTATTGTTGTTGATATTAATTGATACTTACTAGTATATGGCAAAATGCTTTCAGATCATCAAGTAACTTATCCATCCAACAACACAGATATGAATTCCTTTCTTCAGCAAGAAGCACTGACATTGGGAAAGCAATACATCAACAATTCTAAATTATATTACAGACTAAGAGCAAGAACCCTAGCCTGCCAAACGCCAATCACAACCAATACGATAAAGATGTCAGAAAACATATCAAAGAATCAGCAGAAGTGATGAATGGATTTGAGCATTAAATTCGCACAGATTAAAAATACCATATAAGCAAAGGAAAGGAAAAGAAAAGAAGCTGATTTCTGTTCTGATCTGATACCTAAAATTCAATACTCAAAACCCATTTTTCAAAAATTCAGCAGATGAAAGCGGAAAAGCAATCAAGGATACAGCAGAAAAAGGAATCAAAATTCAAAATCAAAACTTTTATAAACCCCCCACAACCCAATTTCAAGGTCATTAAAAGTCAAGCAGACCCAGAACTCAAACGCCATAATTGATGACAAATGGTTCTTCAATTCAACAAAGGTTACCTTGGTTTGAGGATCATGGACCTAGTTGATAGGCAACTTAAAGTTAGGTCCAAAGTGTTCCATTTTTTCTTCTTTTCACAGTAATCAGTGTAATAGATGGTAGTGGTGCTGTCTCAAAGACAACAACTTTAACCCTGTAATGGTAATGATCCAAACATGGGAAAAACATGAATGGGGTTGTGAGTAACGCTTGTTTACACCACGTGGTGACATAATTCAAGGGCTTCTCTTGCGTTGTTGGCTTGTTGTTTTGTGTGTTGGTGCGTGAATTTGCACTGGGGAGTGATTCTTCTAGTGTGAAAGAGAGAAATAGAGAGAAGAAAACAGAGGGTTTTCTGGGTTTGTGTCAGGGATGGGAATTGAGGTGCAAGTGGCAACAACATAGGAAACAACCGTTACCGGTTTGAATAAATGTTGAGGTTGCAGGGTTGGTAGTTACTTAATACGATGTCGTTTATGGCTTACTGACCAACCGAGAAGCTGGATTTTCTGGTTCTGGGGCTGACTGGAGTCTGGACTCTGGGTCGTTTTAATATGAACCCTCCTCTTTAGGGTCTATTGATGGACCTTGCTATGTTAATCGTTGGATGTATTGAAAATTGAATGAACGGTTGTGAATCATTATTGGTTACTTGTTAATCAGGTTGAAAAGCAAGTTGTAAATTTCCAAATGACCCTTGACAGGAACAAAATTGTTTGTATCAAATTATTGCAATGAACAGAGATTCTATTTCGTTCACACTTCAGAGAACAAAAACCACAGAAACAGAGGGGAAATGTTGGGCGGCGTGGCTTGCTGGTGGTGGACTATTGGGCTGCCCTCAACGGCAGCTGACGGCAACGCGATCTGGGCGGCGTTGCTCACGGTGGGGGACAGTGTTTCCAGTACAGGATGGCAGCTACAGGTGGTAAGCGCGGATTTGGCCGGTGCTACCCGCGACTTGTGCGCTGATCCGGCTAGTGGTATGGCTCACGGTGTTGGGCCGCAGTGGAGGGCAGCATTTTCGGTATGAGATGGTGGCTGCAGTTGCGACTCGTCGGTGAAGACAGGGATGACGGTTACGCGACGGGGTCATGGGTTACGAGGTACGACGATGAGTGGCAAGAACTGGTTGTCCACGGTAGTTGCTGGTGAAGATGGAAGCATGGGCTTGAAAGGTGGTGGTAATTTCTGGTTTTTAATGGTTTGGTATTTGCAGGGGTGTGGGGGCTTGGGTTCTCTTGTTGGAAGTGATGAAGTTTTATCTTGGTGCTTGAAAATATGATGGAGGTTCATGGAATGGATGTTGTGTTCATGGTTAAGGTGATTTTTGGGGGACTTGTTTTTTGATTGGCAGATGGGTTCTAATGCAGGGATGGTGAATTCATGGGTTCTAATGCAGGGATCAGCGACGAGATGGAGCGGTTTATGGATATTATTACTCTACATGGATGTTGTGTTCATGAATTCATGGATATTATTACTCTACAGTATGCAACCAATGAATGAGAATCACCTATCTTTTTTGCCTTGTTCACTATATAATTCTCCATTGAAGCCTCCTTTAGCAGCATATACAACACACAATAATTTTAGCAAATAGTTAAAATTGAGTTATTTTATTATGATTAATCTATCAAGAAAAGCAAAATATAAAAATTGTTTAGCTATGAATGACAACGTTAATTATGGCCTTCAATGCTGCCATTGATGATGAGTTGATTTTAAAGCTAATAAGGGAAGGGATTAATGACACTCTCACAAAACTCACCAATACTGGATATCTGTGTTTCAGTCTTCAAAGACTGATGTCATAGATTTCATGTATGGAATGAGATGGATGAGAACTCTATCGGAATTTGTATTTTTAGAAATATATTCACTAATAAAGGACTCATGCAAATAACAGTAATCAGTGGTCTAAAACAAAATAAAAGAATGGACTGTTTTACAATATGTAAAAACTTAATATATCCAATAAAGTCAAAGGTCTATGGATAGACCTTTGACTACAAGGTTTATGTTAAAACCACCCCTGGACTCTAGACTCGGATCAGCTAACAATGTGGATAAATACTCCGTTGAAACGATGTCGATTCTGGGCACACGTGTTGTCGTTTGTGCGCCCCTTGCTCTGTTAAAATGATTTTTATTATCAAAAATATTATTTTCACATCCCAAACTCATACACCTCCTTGCGCAGAAAAAAAGATAAAGAGTAATGATATTTGAAGTTTGCACATAATTTTTTTTACATCATTCTTATAGCACTTTTTATTTAATAAAATAAAAAAATACCCATTTTACATCTTCACTCTTCACCTTTTATGTCCAAAGAGAACCAAACAACTATGATGTAAAAAAAAATATGTACAAATAACATTTCACAAAGAGAGAAGATGGAAGAAAGTGTGAAAGGTTTGAATTTTTTTCCAAAACTAATAGGTATACAGGATAAGTGTATGAGACTATGCGCTTAAGTGTAGAAATAACATTGTATTATTATTTCAATCTGCAAATTCAATTGTCTCACAAGACTTTGGTTTTTAGTTCGTCTACCTTGCAATATACACTCTTTTTAACAAGGATTTGTATTCTGAATGTGGTTTATATCATTACGCGATGTAGGTCTTTCTTCTGTAGTACGGTGGTTGTGGTGATAATACAAGAAATGGGTACTAATAAAAAATATTGTCACTCAAGTTAGATTGTGTTGTCATGTACAAGATAGATAGAGCATTTTAAATTAGATGCATATATTTGTAATTTTGTATGGTATTTATAGAAATATTTTAGTTGATAAGAATCATATTTAAATATGTATTAAATTTTATTAATTAGGATAAAAATTTAATAAAATTATTTTTTCTTATAAATGTTTCTTTTACTTGTAAGAGATATAATTAATTTATCTATCTATAAGAAATTTTATTAAATATTTATTTTTTATAAATATATATATTTACTTATTTAATAACTCATAAATATCTAAGATCCAATCTTAACGGACCGAATTGCTGATGAATTACTAATACAAATCTCAGTACTAAACAATTCGAAAATTGTTCCTCTACCTTTTTTTTGTGTTTGCATTCCGGAATTCCTCTGGCTATATGAGACAGGGAGATTGGATCAGGAACTTACAAAGTTTGAGATTGACACACACAATATCATCATTAATCAAGTACTCTATGACGATGAAGGTAGTGTACTTGCCATGTCCTTTATATCTTATAATTTTTTAGCTTTTCTTTGCCTCATCTTATAAATATTGTCTGCTAGTCTGCATATCCTTGCAGATGTTGAATCCAAGTTACTTCAAGCAAGAATGAAAATGCAACAAAAGTATATTGACCAGTTTTACATTTTGTATGATGACTTTCATATTACCAAGCTGCCATTGCTCCCAGAAGAGTTAAGTTGTTGTATTCTTGATATAGAGCAGATCCATATATATATAAATTAAAAATTTGATGTTTGTGGTAATGCTAAAAAACCTTGGGATTATTTGTGAGAATTATTGAAAGATATGGTTGAGTGATATTAATATGAGTAGCCACTCCCCACCCCCCACCCCCCTCTCCCAAAAAAAAAAACATTCATAATTTTTTTATAGTGATTCCTGGTTATCCATTCCATGCTTTTTTTTTCAAACATTGGAATACTCATTCCATGGAGTAGAATATGGAATGGTGATATGAAATGGAATCACCATTGCGTTTACCAAAGGTAACAATAATTTTTTATACTAATAATGCTCTTTATTTTGAATTTATTTTTAACTAATCTCTTTTTCTATCTCTTTTTTTTGTGATAAAAAGTTTTGAGGAAGTGGAAGTGACCCAATTCCAAAGTCAAGACATGTCATAAGTCTCAACGAGGGCCTATGGTATTTATAGATGACTCATCGAAGAAGGACCATTAGCAAGAATCAAACATCTATTTACATTTTTTCGTTTTTTGGAGAAAGTATGGAAGAAAGGAAAAGTGTTGAATAGTGAAAAAAGATGAGCTACTAACAATTTTAAACTACATGATGCCCTGAATATGCTACATGGTTCCACTATGACCAAATGATACTAAGATAACAAATGTATTTTGTTTTGGACCGTGATCTGAGACATTAGTCTCATGGGTCAATCTGGCACGCATCTAGCCAGAGTCTACTGTTGACACTCCAGCACGAATTCACTCGTGGCTCACTATTGAGATCCTGTCATGACACATGTTGGACTACGACATTGGGTAGCAGTAACATTATCGCGAGATTTATGCAGTGGATGAATCCCACAATTATCTGTAACTGCAAATCACGATATTGCGTAATAATAGCTCTCATAACTGCCTTTAACTGCTCATAACTGCAGTATTAATATTCTGGTTTTATAGGGATCCTCTGCAACAATTAAGGGAACGTATTTCCCTATTCACCCCCTATAAATATCAGGTTCAATCACCTTCAACAAGTAATTATGGCTATTTTGCTTTTAAACCCTACTTGTGCATAGCATGACTTAAGCTTTAGAGTGTCTTTGCAGGTACTAATCACCCATGTTTCAGCACACTTCGTTGTTGCTCAAGGAAAAAAAAACACTCATACGTGCCTATTCAGGTAAATCTCAGCATCCACTACTGAATATTGGCGCCGTCCTTGGGGAAACTTTAAATTCCTATTCCCACCCAACCATGGTGAGCACAAGATAGAACTCAAAGAGAATAGATGCCCCCGCAGGCTAGAGGCGAGGTCCAGCGACACCCCACCACCCTCACCCTGCCTCACCACTACATGATCACCTCGTGGCCTAGAATCAACCATTTACTGAAGCCTCTACAATAAGGAACCAAGAGCCCAACACTAGGCACCCACACGATAGGCAAGAAACCTCACTTTCTAATGAAAGTCCACACCTATCTCGCAGGACCTCTGTGAGGGATCGACTTGGTCCCCGTGTGCATGGAGTCAATTCTGACTATCATGGGCCTAGAATCCTGGTGCATCAACACCTAGGAAACAGGAACAATGATGCTGATGATCGTGTGTCCTGTCCAGAGGGCGCGGTTCAATCTGATATGTCCAAACCCATCTGCTGGACATAGTGAGATAATAAGCAGTGGTGCTGGAGGAGCAACATCGCAAAATAGAAAATCTGGAGCGATCTGTGAATGAGGGCCAGTCCGGATCACACCAAGATGACGGAAGACAAAACACAGCTAACAACCATGGAAGAATGTCGCATGTTGATGCCATAATGTCCAATGTTGTTAATAACAACCCGGACCCTAATGATCAAGAGCAGCCCTTCTCTGCCCAGTTGATGGAGTATAGATTTCCTAGAAACTTCAAGTTCCCAACCAACATGGAACTCTACAATGGGACTACGAACCTTCAGGAACACATAGATATTTATGTTCAATCTATGCGTTGCCATGGGAGATCTCCATAATTACTATATCGTGTCTTCCCCCTTTTCCTTAAAAAAGGCAGCCCTCAGATGGTTCATAACCCTGCCATCGGGATCCGTCACCAGCTGGCAGGGCCTCAGACAGCGGTTCTTGCTACACTACACCACCAACAAGGAGCAACCCAGAACTATTAAATCTTTTTCTGAGATTTGTCAAGGGTGTGACGAGCCCCTTCACAAGTACCTTAAGAGGTTCAATACAGTTTGTATTAATATGGAGAATCTCGATGAGAGGATTGCTCTCCACTATGTCAGAAGCATCCTTCGAACCGACTCCTGATTTTTCCAATCTTAGGCAAAAAGAAAGCTAGAGAGTATGGAAGAATTTCGGGAACGGTCCCAGAAGTAGATAAACCTGGAGTAGGTTACTAAGGCTAAGTGGAGATTGGAGAAGGGTGAGCCCTCTCACCAGAAAGGCAACCAGAATTTCTCTTAGCCCAGGCACTCCTCTAAGGACGATCCACTCTGAACCAAATACTCAACTTATACCCCTCTAAACACTCCACGCGTAACGATTCTGAAGGAAGTGTTTCAGACTGAGTTCTAGGATATCAAGAGGCCGCCTCCTTTGAAGAAATATTCATAAAAAGATCGTACAAAGCATTATTTGTGGCACAAAGGCTACGACCACAACATAGAAGATTGCTTTCAATTTAGTAACGCCATTGAGTCCCTAATTAGGGCAGGACGACTGGATCGGTACATCAGACATGTCCAAAATAATGGATGTCGCCAAGGACAAAATGAAAGAAAATGTAGCCCCAGTCCTAGGCGGAGCCCGTCTCCACACCAAAGGAGGACGTCCCAAAGTCCACCTCGCCGTAATACTAATAACTAGCAAGATCGAAGCCATGATACTCCATCAGATGACAATGTTGGCCGCCATGCCCAGGTCAATCGAACCATCAACACTTTCGTTGGTGGTTTCGTGGGCAATAGGTCAACCAACAGCGCTCGAAAGAAAGCACTCAGGATGGAGGTGTTGAGCGTCTCACATCCCCCACCCAAATCATGGGTCAGAGATCGCAAGGCACCCTCATTTCCTTTTTAGAAGAAGACTATAGTGAAGTCATCCCAGAGCATAATGATCCGCTGGTTGTCTCTGGGATAATTTCTAATGCCGAGATCCGGCATATTTTTGTAGACCAAGGGAGTTCAGCTAATATTATGTTCATGGAGTTGTATGAAAAGATGGAGTTTCTAGACTCAGAGCTAATCCTCTACAATGGCGAGCTTGTAACACCCTGATTTTTCGTTTTTCTTAATATAAATACGTTTTAATAATTTTTGTGAATTTTTGAGAAATTTTAATATTATTTTGAGCTATATGCTCAAAGTTCATTTTTTTTAAAATATATAAGTTTTATAATTTTTATGAATTTTATGAATTTTTGTGAATTTTTCTAAAATTTTGATTATTTTAATATTATTTTGAGTTATGTGGTGGTGGAAGTTACTACCAAAGAGACAAACAATGAGCTTTGGAAGCTACGCATAAGGTAAGAGGGAGATTAACCTCATCGACCATATGTGGTGGTGAGAGAATGGATTTGTTCGTATTTGTGGGTGAAAAATCCCTTAAAAGATTTATTCACTTGATTGTGTATGTTTTAAGTCCTATGTGTTGTTATATGTGATTTTATTGCTTTGATAATTATGCATGATTTTTATTAAGTGAATATTATGTGAGATAGTATGATTTTGATTGAGTTATGATTAGATGCTTAATATGATTTTATTGCTTTAATAGTAAGCATGAATATGTAATAGTAGAAATATCATGAGTGATATGTTGTATATGATAAGAATCATGTGGAAAGGAAAACTATTTTGGTTTCAAAGAACCAAGAGGCTCATGGCCTCCATGAGTATTTTGGAGCAAATCACTTAAAATATTTTACTAAGTGTGGATTTTAGATGATTATGTAACAAGTAATTGGATTAAAGATTTTTTTACAAAGGAAAATGAGATAGGAAGTGAATAAATAGTTGGTTATGGAATATAAATTGATTTTCAGCCAACATGCCAAGAATTGGTATTTTAGACCAAAAATATTTTTTCAAGTGTAGTCTTAAAGGATTAATTAACAAGAACTCAATTTAGTGAAATTTTGAGATGTAAAAAGAAAGTAAACTAATTTTTGGAATTAATTAAATTAATGAATTGAGGTCATGATGGGAAATAAATTTCTAAGTTAAAGTTTACTGACGTATAGTTCACCCTTTGGGTTTTGAAGCGCATTAGAAAACTTTAAGTTATAATATTTGATTAAATCATGGAAGTGTAAAATTTTGTAAAAAACATATTAAAAAGTATTATTAAGAGGAAATTTATTGGAAAATGTTTTATTTAATTAAAATAAACGTAAGTTTTGGAAAGGATATTAGAAAATATTATTTAGAGGATTTTTAGCAAGACAATAATTTTTAATGATAGTTAGGAGTTTAAAATATTTTATTTAAGAAAGTTTTATTAAGAGTAAAGAACAAAGATTTTGAGATATATTGAATTAATTTGGATAATATAAGTTTTTGTGAAAAACGTTAGGAAATATTATTTGGAGGTGGTTTATTATAAAAATGTTAGAAATATTATTTAAAGGTGATTTATTAAGGAAATAATAGAATTAAAGTCCAATTTTGATATTAAATGAGAAAAGTTTTAATTTAAGCTTAGAATATGATTAAAATATTTTACGCAATTGAAAATATGCAGAAAAACTCTTACGCGATTTAAAAATAGTGGTTTTTAACTAAGCGATTGAGAAAACGTTTTAAAATCTTTACGCGATTGAGAAAACGTTAAAAAATCATTACGCAATTTGAAAACGTAACAGAAGTTTTTTGTGATTGTGAAAACGCGATAATATCGCTACGCGATTGAGAGGAACTACAAGTTTTGCTGTAGGGCCAACGTATTGGACCCAAGTGGATTATGGACTTATTACCATTGTGCTTGTGGAACTGATCTGTTAATAATTTTAGCTCTTAAATGTCCTTTGTTTGATCTAATTAGATTCCATATGTGCTCAATTGTTGACATTTAGCTAAGTTTCTGATTTAGAGTTGTCATTGAATGTTTATTGTGAAATTATGCTTGAATGCGGTTATAAATACTCATAAATGTATTGTGATTTTCAGGAGATCTATGAGTGATGGAGTCCATTAGCATTGAACCATTGAGAAGAGAGTTAAAGACTCAAGAAAATCAGTATCAACCCCTAGAAGCAAAGGAAGAAGGGCATTCATGAAGAATCAAGGTTGGATTTGAAGAAAGTGATCAACACGGCCCATGTCAAATGACACGGGTAGGCCATGTACTCCTCTGACTATGAAGACTGGAATTTTTGGACCAACACGGCCTGTGTCAAATGACACGGGGTAGGCCGTGTACTTCTCTGACTTCACGTGGAAACTCAATTTTCAGCCCTGACCGAGAACACGGCCCGTGTCAAATGACACGGGGTGGGCCGTGTTCTTCTCTGACTTTGGAATTAGCTGGAGTTCTGTCACCAGAATCAGACACGGGTTGGGCCGTGTCATATGACACGGCCCGTGTCATCGGCTCAGAAGTTTAATTTCGTGTTTTAATGCTAAATTAGGTATCAAAACCTATAAATAAGGTTGCTTAGAGTCCCTAAAGGAGATCTGGACAGAGAGAGCCGTTAAGGAAACTAAGAGAAACACAAATACCAAGAAGGAGAAGGATTCGATTGAGTATTGGAGACTCGGATTCGAGCGATCAAAGATCAATCACTCTCAAGCCTTGGAAACTAGTTTGATCTTTAGTTTTTCTTTTCTTCTTTTGTTCTGAACAATGTTTTTCTTTAATTCTTCTTCTGTTTTTGAATTTGCCATGTGTGGCTAAACTCCTTGATTGGTTAAGGGAAGATGAAACTCTAGTTTTGATTATGTGAATCTTGCATACTTCTTTATATCAATACAGTTATATTTTTATTCATATGTTCCTATTCTTAAATCAATATAATGGTTTTTATATTCTGTGTCAAATTTCGAGAGTGGTAAAACTAGGATTATTATGCACGATTGCAGTGGTATGACTTGTGAGACATATGATCTAAGTAATTTAATCCCGGTGTGTGATTAGATCTTAGTGTGATTAGTTTTCTAATTCTTAATGCAATGATTAGGTAGGTGTAAGAGCAGTTGCTTTACCAATAACTAATGGTTAGGGTTTGATTTGAGCGGTTGCTGAATGAAGCGAAACTTAAGGAAGACAAGGGATTTATCTTACAATCATATAAGAACATAATTAATCATGTTGGTATAAAGAGTATGTAAGTTAGCATAATCATATAAATCTAGTGGTGAATTCCATCTCTTAACCAATATCTTTAACTTGTTAATTCAATTTGTGCTTATTGTTTTGGTTTAAGTTTAATTTCTTTGGTTAGTTTTAATTAACAAAACCCCCTTTTTACTTTTTACTGTTTATTGTTCATCAGAGTTTAATTTAGGAATTAGATTGATAATGTTAATTGAATTGGTTCTCTGTGGATCGACCCTTGCTTACTACAACTGGTTGCAAGGTTTTTATATTTTTGGTGGAAGTTGGCAACTATTTTTGATATAATTTTTAATTGTATTCCACACCACACCAAATTTTGGCGCCACTAATTTTTCAATTACACTATTAATTTGTTTCCTATTTTTCTCTCTGTTTTTGTTTTAATTTTAATAGTTCCAGTTGTTCTCTTCAACTATTTTGCAGGTGTTCATGTCCGGTGAAGAGGTGAACGAGCAATTGAGAAATTTAAGGCATTACTTTGAACAAATCAGCTCGCAATTCACACCTACTGACGTTGAAGCTGCCCGTCACATAGACCTTTCCAGTTCTGCGGCATCTGAGATATCTAAGCCACCTGAAGCAGTAGTGATGGCAGAAAATACATTAAGGATATTAGGTGCTCCGGACTTGGACCAACAACCTCTGTGCATAGAAATTCCTGAGAATGAGGAGGCATTTGAGTTGAAATCTGGTCTAATCCACCTTTTGCCATCTTTCAATGGACTAGCCGAAGAAGACCCTAAAGGAAATCCATGTTGTGTGTTCTAGCATGAAGCTTGCAGGAATTTCAGTGGAGCAAGTCAAGTTGAGAGCATTTCCATTTTCGCTAAAGGATTCTGCAAAGGAGTGGCTGTACTACTTGCCACCCGGATCAATTCAGACATGGCAAGACATGGCTCGGGCTTTCCTAGATAGATATTTCCCTGCATCAAAGGCCGCAACCATTAGAAAAGAAATTTGCGGCATCCAACAAAGACATGGGAAATAACTTCATGAATACTGGGAGAGATTTAAGAGATTGTGTGCTAGTTGTCCTCAGCATCAAATCAGTGAACAGCTTCTGATACAGTACTTCTATGAAGGTTTGCTAGTGATGGACCGTAACATGATTGATGCTGCCAGTGGAGGAGCCTTGGTTGATAAGACTCCTCGAGAAGCTAGAAACTTGATATCTAGAATGGCTGCGAACACTCAACAAATTTTCACTCAGAATGATACAGGAGTGAGAGCAGTTAAAGAGGCTGACACTACTAGTTTGCAGCATCAAATGACCCAGTTGACTGCCATGGTTCAGAAGCTGATGGATAATGGGAAAGCACCAGTACAGGCATGTGGGATTTGTTGCTCTTCAGGACATCCCACCGATATGTGTCCCACTTTGCAAGAGGACACAAATGAAGAGGCCAAGGCAGTGGGAGGGTTTTTTGCTCCATCCAAGAATTACAACCCCTACTCCAATACATATAATCCGGGGTGGAGAGATCATTCCAACTTTAGCTATGCAAAGCAGCCTCAAGCTCAAGCTCAAGCTCAAGCTCAAGCTTATGGGCCTCCAGGGTTTCAGCAAAGACAAGCACCCTTTCCTCCGAGGCAGCCACAAGTTCAAGCTCCTAGGCAACCTGAGCCTTCATTGGAAGAACTAGTGAGACAAATGGCCACCAATAATATTCAGTTTCAGCAAGAAACAAGGGCCACAATCAGTACCTTACAAAACCAAGTGGGACAGTTGGCCACTGAGATCAACAAGGCGCAGAGTCAGATTTCTGGGAAACTTCCCTCGCAGCCAGAGGTGAACCCAAGAGAAAATACTAGTGCTGTCACCTTGCGAAGTGGGAAGACTCTTGACGAACCCACATCTTCCCAAGTCACTGAAGACAAAGCTCAAAAACCTAAGGAGGTAGATGAAGAGGGGCTCAATTCTAACACCCCTAAGGTAAGTGTTTCTGAACCACTCCCTAAATATGTCACTAAGGCTCCTTTTTCTGAGTAGGTTGGTTAAAAATAAGAAATAAGAAGCGGATAAAGAGATCTTAGAGACTTTTAGGAAAGTCGAAGTTAACATTCCTCTGTTAGATGCCATTAAGCGAGTGCCTAGATATGCTAAGTTCTTAAAAGAGTTATGCACTAACAAAAGGAAGTTGAAAGGTAATGAACGGGTCCAAGTGGGAGCAAATGTTTCAGCTGTTTTTAATAAGAAACTCCCCACTGAATGTAAGGATCCTGGCACATTCACTATACCATGCACTATCGGTAATGCCAGGTTTGAGAGGGCCATGCTAGATTTAGGTGCATCCATTAATGTCATGCCCTTTTCTATTTATGCATCTTTACATCTAGGACCTTTAGAACCTACTGGAGTTATTATTCAACTGGCAGACAGGTCTAACGCATACCCTAAGGGGGTTGTTGAAGATGTTTTGGTGCAGGTAAATGAATTGGTGTTTCCGACAGATTTTTATGTGCTGGAAATGGAGGAGGACAAATCCCCCAACTCTGACCCCATTCTATTACCAAGGCCATTCCTAAAGACTGCACGAACAAAAATTGATGTGCATTCGGGAACATTGACAATGGAATTTGATGGAGAGTTGATCATATTCAACATCTTTGAAGCCATGAGATACCCGAGTGATGTGCACTCTGCTTATGTTATTGATTCCTTTGATGTTTTTGAGTCTTTAATTTCTGCTGTTTTTGAGTCTGATCAATTTGATGTCCTTGATACAGTTATGACTCATAGTTTAGATTTTCAAGATTCAAAGAAGGATGACCAAGGAGAGCCATAGAGCAAGGAGGTTAATGAAGTAGTGGTCGCCTTGCATACACTCTCTTCCATCTCAGAAGGACATGAGGTATCATATGTTGAGCTACCTCTTACCACTGATATACCTAAACCTTCTGTTATGCAGGCACCAGAGCTGGAATTGAAGGAATTGCCTGCCTATTTGAAATATATTTTTCTGGGTGAGAAGGAGACACTTCCAGTAATAATTGCTAAATCCCTTACCAAAGAGCAAGAGGAGAGCTTAATTTCTGTGTTGAAAGAACACAAGACAGCCATCGGGTGGACTATTGCAGACATCAAAGGTATTAGCCCCTCCATTTGCATGCATAGAATCTTAATGGAGGAAGGGGCTAAGCCAGTGAGAGAACCACAGAGGAGGTTGAATCCCCCGATGATGGACGTTGTGAAGAAGGAGATACTGAAGCTCCTAAGTGTGGGGGTCATCTACCCCATTTCTGACAGCAAGTGGATAAGCCCGGTCCTGGTAGTACCAAAGAAATATGGCATTACTGTGGTAAGAAATGCTGAGAATGAGCTTATCCCCACTAGATTACAGACAAGGTGACGTGTTTGTATAGACTATAGAAAATTGAATGCTGCCACTAGAAAAGACCACTTCCCTTTACCCTTTATTGATCAAATGTTAGAGAGGTTAGCTGGTCATTCTCATTATTATTTTCTAGATGGATTTTCAGGTTATGACCAGATTGCTATCGCTCCAGAAGATCAAGACAAGACCACTTTTACTTGTCCTTTTGGCACCTTTGCTTATAGGCGAAAGCTTTTTGGACTTTGTAATGCGCCAGGGACCTTTCAGAGATGTATGGTGAGTCTATTTTCTGATTATATAGAGAACATCATTGAGTTCTTCATGGATGATTTTAGTGTATTTGGGAATGACTTTGAGAAATGCTTAGAACATTTAGCTTTGGTTTTAAAGAGATGCATTGACACTAACTTTGTTTTAAATTGGAAAAATGCCATTTCATGATAGAAGAAGGTATTATGTTAGGTCATGTAATCTCTGCTAGGGGCATTGAAGTTGATAAAGCTAAGGTAGAGCTTGTGCATTCATTACCCCCACCCACTAGTGTGCGGGCCATTTGTTCTTTTCTTGGTCATGCAGGTTTCTATCGGTGCTTCATCAAAGACCTCTCCAAGATATCAGTGCCCCTCTGCACACTTCTCCAAAAAGATGTGTCATTCCAATTTAATGAGAAGTGTATGAAGGCTTTCACTACACTAAAGGAGTTGATGACTGAGGCACCTATCATTAGGCCACCAAATTGGGAGCTTCCATTTGAGTTAATGTGTGATGCGAGTGACTTTGCGGCAGGGGTTGTCTTAGGACAGCGAGTTGATAGGGTTCCTTACGCTATTTACTATGCATCAAGGACCCTAAATGATGCTCAACTGAATTATTCCACAACTGAAAAAGAACTTCTTACTGTTGTTTTTGCTTTAGAAAAATTTAGATCATATTTAATTAGTTATAAAGCAATTATTTTTTCTGATCATGTAGCATTGAAGTACCTACTGGCAAAGAAGGAGGCGAAGCCAAGATTGCTTCGATGGATTCTGTTCCTCCAAGAGTTTGACTTGGAGATTAAAGATAAAAAAGGGAGTGAAAACTTGGTGGCAGACCATTTGAGCAGGTTGGTGACTGAAGAAGAGGACATACCTATTCAAGAGAACTTTCCGGATGAGCATTTAATGGCTATCACAACCACCATTCCATGGTATGCTGATATTGCTAATTACTTGGCCACCAAGGACTTTCCGGAAGGCCTGAATAAGGCGCAGCGAGATAAGCTGGGGAGTGATTGCAAGTATTACATTTGGGATTATCCTTACCTTTGGAAGCATTGTGCGGATCAAGTGATTCAGAGATGTGTTCCGGATTCAAAGACTCACTCCGTTCTCTCTTTTTGCCATACCTATGCCCGTGGAGGACATTTCGGCATAAAGAGGACAGCCAACAAAGTACTTGACAGTGATTTCTACTGGCCTCATGGGACCATTTCCTCCTTATTTTAGTTTCTCCTATATTCTTTTAGCTGTGGATTATGTTTCAAAATGGGTAGAAGCTAAAGCCACTAAATCTGATGATTCTAAGACTGTTGTGGATTTTGTGAAGTCCTATATTTTTTTCCAGGTTTGGCACTCCTCGAGCCATCATTAGTGACCAAGGGACACATTTTTGCAATAAAAACTTTGAAGCCCTTTTGAAGAAATATGGTGTGGTGCACCAGACCTCTACTCCTTACCATCCTTAGAAGAATGGCCAGACTGAGGTGTCCAATCGGGAGATCAAGTCTATCTTTGAAAAAACTGTGAATCCAACGCGCAAGGATTGGAGTACTAGACTTGATGATGCCTTGTGGGCTTATCGAACTGCATACAAGACCCCTATTGGCATGTCCCCATTCCGATTGGTTTATGGGAAGCCCTGTCACTTGCCAGTAGAGCTGGAACATCGATCTTACTGGGCTATCAAGCAAGTTAACTTGAACTTGGAAGGTGCTGGCAAGCAGAAAAAGCTCCAAATTCAGGAGTTGGAAGAATTGAGGAATGAGGCCTTTGAGAGTGCCCTCATTTACAAGGCCAAGACCAAGGCATTCCATGATCACATGATCTCTAGGAAAAGTTTCCACCAAGGCCAAAGAGTGTTGCTTTATCAATCCAGACTTAAATTATTTCCAGGTAAGCTACGTTCTAAATGGATTGGCCCATTTGTAATAACTACTATTTTTCCTTCTGGTGCAGTGGAGATCATGAATGAGACATTTGGAAAGACATTCAAGGTCAATGGGCACCATCTCAAGCCGTACCATGGGTTTCCGCAGAATGCCGAAGTTGGGGACATGCCTCTTCTCCATCCATCTTATGCAGAACAATGAGGAGCATCGCAATGTTTGGTTGAGGACAATAAACTAAGTGCTTATTGGGAGGCAATTCAATCAGATTTGCTTTCTTTTCCCTTTCTGTTTTGCGCTGTTTAGTTTCGTAGTTTAGCCCATTTTCATGTGTTCCTTGCTTGATGATACATGTATCTTTGCCGGTATTTGTGTTTTGACTTGCTCGGCTTTGGTTTGATTGCTTAAGTTATGGTTTGTTGAGTGCATGTAGTCCTGAGGAACAGTTGGAGTGTTTTTTTTATATAAGTCAGCATCTTACATGGGGTGGGCCGTGTTATATGACATGGCCCGTGTCCTCATGACAGCACCCCAACTCCTGCAGAAAAGTACATGGGGTGGGCCGTGTAATATGACACGGCCCGTGTTTTCGTAGGTAGCAGGTCTGTGGTGATTCCAGAGAGGTACACGGGGTGGGTCGTGTAATATGACACGGCCCGTGTTGGCGTGCGCAGTAGTTCACCTAATTTCCAGAGGAGTACACGGGTGTGGCCATGTCATATGACATGGCCCGTGTACTCGTGGCAGCGCATCACTTAAACCCTGTTTAGGGTTTTCTTCCCTATTTTTCCCCTAATTCCCCTTCTTCCCATCTTCTCTGCGCAGCCACCACCCTCTCCACCATTCTCCACCATCTTTCCCCTTTAATTTCTCTTCCCTCTTTCTTTCTCCTTCCAATTTTTCCACCATTGTCACCTCCCCATCTTCCAACATGCAGCCACCACCCTTCTCCTCCTCCAAAATCTTCTTGACCCACCACCTTCCCCCCTTCCACCACGCAGCTCCATAGCCATTGTTCCATTCTCCACCTTCTATCGCCACCACCATCTTCCATTGTTTTTCCTCTTTCCCACCAATTTCTCCCTACATTCCCACGTTCACAGTCCCATTCCATTTTTTCTTCTTCCTTTCTTCTGCTTTCTCAGTGATGGGTCCTAAAAAGCGCGTCAAGACCACAGCTACTTCCTGTTCGCTCCATCCCCATCGTACCAGCTTTAGGCGTGCTCGGTCTCCATCACCCCCGCGTAAGCCCTCACCCCCTCAGGTGCCAGTCAACTCTATAGACAGAAAGGTAGTGGTTCCCACTCGCTTTTTAGATGTAGATACCCTTAGGGCTATAGGGTTATATGATGAGGTGTTTGCTTTATTGAGTAGGATTAGTTGGGTTGATTTTGCACTGTTAAAAAGGCCTACTTTTGCTGAGTTAACTAGGGAGTTTATTTCTAGTTTTAATCGTAAACTTTATCCTCTGTGTGCGCAAGACACGCAGCCTGGGGAGATCACCTTTAGGTTGCTCGGTAATTCTCATTCTGTTGATATTCATATGTTTAGGGCTGTCTTTGGTTTTCCTGAGGGGCACAATATGTTGCCCTGTGATTTTAACCCTAATCGTGTATGGTCTGCTCTAACTGTGCCTGGGTCTGATGACTATGACCCTAAGATGTCTAAAGCTTCTAGGCTTAGGTCCCTTGCCCATCGATATATTCAAAAATGGTTGGCTAATACTATTTGTGGTAGGGGGAAAGTCAAGGTACAATTAGCCATTCTGAATTGTTTTTCTTGCACTGCATGATTGAGGGAGAACCTGTTAATAAGGGGTATTGGCTCTGTAATCAGTTTCATCGTATAGGGACCACTCTAGCTGGCCGCATAGTGATGGGGGTTATGTGACTGCCATTGCTGATCATTTTGACTATTTGGATCTGCTGGAGGAGGCACCAGTCCTGGGTCCCAATGCTATTGATGGGGGCATTTTGGTATCTATAAAGCTCTGCACTCGTCTAAATGGTGCTCTTATCTTGCTTGGAGCTGATGGAGCTGCCTTACCTAGGGCTGATCCGGCCCCTGAGCCGTATGAGGATATTGTCGTCTCCCCTCCTCCCGAGTTTGCTGATGATGCAGGCCCTTCCACTCAGCCTGGTGCAGCTTCCTATGATGCTGTTTTAGCTCGTATTGACTGCCTGGAGCTGGACATGCTGCTCGCTTCCAGTGCTTAGAGGACCGCTTTCAGGCTCTGGAGATTGCTCGCGATCAGAGGATGGATGCCATTGATGGCAAGCTTGATCTTTTGCTTCAGCATTTTTCCTATCCCCCTCCCCCATCTTGATGTATTTTCATTTTCTTTTGAGGCATTGTACTTGATTTTGCTGGCTTAGTGAACATTGTTTTGGTTACTATTGGTTACTATTTTGTATTTGACTGTGTTTCATGATGCCGGAATCAATTTCTTCGCATATACTTTGCTTATTTATTTGGATTCCTTTTATCTGTTGTGTATGCTTTGACATTAAGGACACTGTCTATTTTAAGTGTGGGGGGAAGTTTAGGTTTGACCTTAATTGCACATTCTGATCTTAATTGCATATTTGGTGCATGTCTTTCTAACTGGTTTTTAGAGTATGTTGAGCAATGAGCAAGCAATTGATTTTTATTGACAGGTTTTTAAGCCTAAAGGAGTTGACTTTCTTGCTTCTAAACTTGCACTGAGAGGTTTTGAAAATTGAAAGGGTTTTGAGAATATGATAAAATTGGGACCTAGTGAGTTTTTGGGCCTTGATGTGAATGACTAATTTTAAGTCATTTTTGTTCTTTGTTGTGTGATTTCACTTATGATTATATGCTTTTCAGAACTTGATTTGACTCTCTTTTAAGCTGCAAATGATCACTGCACATTTTTGACATGATAAAGGCATTTCTTTCTTTCAGCCATTGGCCAAATAGCTATCCTTGTATTTTAATCCATTGTTTCACCCCTTTGAGCCTGAATGATATCATTTCTTTTTATTATAGCTCAATACAAGCCTAATAGTGAAAAACCATTGCTACCCTACCTTAGGGAGTAGAAGAGCTTGATAATTATATTGGGAATTGTGTTTGAATAAGTGTGGGGGTGATTACATTGTTTTGCTTATGTTTTTGATAAAAAAATTACAAAAAGAAAGAAAAAAAGAAAAAGAGCTCTCAAAAGAGAAAAGAAAGAAATAAAAAAGAGAATGAAAAGTTGGTTGTCGAATGGAGAAAGTCAAGCAAAAGATGAAGATGAATTGAAAAGTGCTGGGGTAATTCTGCAAAAGCGTTTGATTTTTATATTCCCCTTTGCTCTTCTATTTCTGATGGTCTAACTTTGTTTATCCTTGATATATCCTACCTTGACCTTGACCCCATTACAACCTAATTAAAGACCTTTTGATCTTTGTGTACATGTGATTTAGGTGGTGGAGAAGTAGAGGCTTGTCAAGCCTATGATAGGGCATGTTTTCAAGAGTTGGTTAAGAGTAAATATAAGCCCAAAATACTTGAGTGAAAAAGAGTATATCAGTGAGGATTTATCATGTTAATTTAACCCTGATATTGGATTGACCTGACTTGCTGATTTGGATTATTGAGAGAGAAAATTCCTGATTGCTTAGATTCCTTGAAAGGACTGATGTGTGTAGATCTTTGCTCATTGTTCAGTACTTTTATTACTTTTTGGGAAGCATGTGCTTGATTTTATGTTTTTGCCCAAGAGTGCAAAAGGTTAAGTGTGGGGGTATTTGATCTGTTAATAATTTTAGCTCTTAAATGTCATTTGTTTGATCTAATTGGATTCCATATATGCTCAATTGTTGACATTTAGCTAAGTTTCTGATTTAGAGTTGTCATTGGATGTTTATTGTGAAACTATGCTTGAATGTGGTTATAAACACTCATAAATGTATTGTGATTTTCAGGAGATCTATGAGTGATGGAGTCCATTGGCATTGAACCATTGAGAAGAGAGTTAAAGACTCAAGGAAATTAGTATCAACCCCTAGAAGCAAAGGAAGAAGTCATGAAGAATCAAGGTTGGATTTGAAGAAAGTGATCAACACGGCCCGTGTCAAATGACACGGGGTAGGCCATGTACATCTCTGACTTCACGAGGAAACTCAATTTTCAACCCTGACCGAGAACACGGCCCGTGTCAAATAACACGGGGTGGGCCGTGTTCTTATCTGACTTTGGAATTAGCTGGAGTTTTGTTACCAGAATCAGACACGGGCTGGGCCGTGTCATATGACACGACCCGTGTCATCGGCTCAGAAGTTTAATTTCGTGTTTTAATACTAAATTAGGTATCAAAACTTATAAATAGAGTTGCTTAAAGTCCCTAAAGGAGATCTGGACAGAGAGAGCCATCAAGGAAACTGAGAGAAACACAAAGACCAAGAAGGAGAAGGATTCGATTGAGGATTGGAGACTCGGATTCGAGCGATCAAAGATCAATCACTCTCAAGCCTTGGAAACTAGTTTGATCTTTAGTTTTTCTTTTCTTCTTTTGTTCTGAATAATATTTTTCTTTAATTCTTCTTCTGTTTTTGAATTTGCCATGTGTGGCTAAACTCCTTGATTAGTTAAGGGAAGATGAAACTCTAGTTTTGATTATGTGAATCTTGCATACTTCTTTATATCAATACAGTTATGTTTTTATTCATATGTTCCTATTCTTAAATCAATATAATGGTTTTTATATTATGTGCCAAATTTCGAGAGTGGTAAAACTAGGATTATTATGCGCGGTTGCGGTGGTATGACTAGTGAGACATATGATCTAAGTAATTTAATCCTATTGTGTGATTAGATCTTAGTGTGATTGGTTTTCTAATTCTTAATGCAATCATTAGGTAGGTGTAAGAGCGGTTGCTTTACAAATAACTAATGGTTAGGGTTTGATTTGAGCGATTGCTGAATTAAGCGAAACTTAAGGAAGACAAGGGATTTATCTCACAATCACATAAGAACATAATTAATCATGTTGGTATAAAGAGTATGTAAGTTAGCATAATCATATAAATCTAGTGGTGGATTCCATCTCTTAACCAATATCTTTAACTTGATAATTCAATTTATGATTATTGTTTTGGTTTAAGTTTAATTTCTTTGGTTAGTTTTAATTAACAAAACCCTCCTTTTACTTTTTACTATTTATTGTTCATCAAAGTTTAATTTAGGAATTGGATTGATAGTGTTAATTGAATTAGTTCTTTGTGGATCGACCCTTGCTTACTACAACTGGTTGCAAGGTTTTTATATTTTTGGTGGAACTTGGCAACTGTTTTTGATATAATTTTTAATTGTATTCCACACCACACCAGGAACCGAAGTACTAGACTCGAGTGGATCAGTGGTATTATGTAATTGTATGGGCAGTTATATAATATCATTGATACTAATGGTATTAGACAATTGTATGGACGGTTGCTTTAATATCATTGGGAATAGTCCAACAGTGGTTTGATTTCATGGATCATGCATTTGAGCATTTTACAGTCGGTGGTTGTTGTGGCTTTTGTGCCTAGGAGTGAATGAGAACTTACAGGATAGTGTGATCTATGATGGATCTCAGGGGGCGTCAGGGCGAGGTGATTCACTTAGTGACCTGTTGTCACATTGTATACCACTGGCCGTGGAAAACCGTTGCAACGCACTGATGAGGACCCGACAAATGTTATTCTTTTCGTGGTCTGGTGTAGACTGTTTTTTGAGGGGGGATAGATCTTCTTGAACGCTCATCTCTGATTTTGTGTTTAACTCCATGGAGTAGGAAATGGGTGCATTGTGCATAAGGATTGTTAGTATACACATTGTGCATGTGCATAGTAAGTGTACATATTATTCATATGCATAGTCAGCATTTATAATGTTGTGATATAGTATTATTGTGATATAATATTATTGTGGTATTATCATTATGCTAGATATTGTGTTGCAAGTTTATTGGATTATTTATTTATTAAATATCATGAATATATCTGCTGATTTTATGTTATTTTATGGATTATATGTTGAACTGTGTTGGCATGTTTATTGTTTCTTTGTTGCCATATTGATATGCGATGTAGGGGATCTCACCTCTTTGTTGTATTATTTGTCTGTTATGTTTTTATGATTATGTTTGTTAAAGACCGTAAGAAGGACGAGGTTGGATCACCTAGGTTTGAGTTGGATTGACTTTGTTTGATTAGTTTGCAATGGCTGCAAGGAGGGATTTCGTAGTCACGTGAAAATGCAGCAGTAGGAGGCATTGATGCCTGGCGCTATGATACTGATGTTGAACATATTGTTTATTTTGGGAATTTTTCTGTTAGGGATCCCGAGGAGAATCTAGGGGAAGATCGGGTGTAGGACCCTACTCTTCTAGTGTTTGG
This sequence comes from Ormosia semicastrata, assembly GCA_029884595.1. Taxonomy (NCBI): domain Eukaryota; kingdom Viridiplantae; phylum Streptophyta; class Magnoliopsida; order Fabales; family Fabaceae; genus Ormosia; species Ormosia semicastrata. The sequence goes on along the minus strand of JAQQTO010000044.1, from coordinate 33,625,567 downwards.
ACTTGGGCTAAGTTCAGTTTTTATATGGTAATTATATATTATTTTAAAGTACGTAAGTTTTATGTAATTAAGTTGTTATTAATCTATGTTATGTACGTGAGATGTATATCATTTAGTTTTTATGTCTTGTGTTTCTTTAATTTGGTAAGTTTATGCCATCTGCGAAAAAGAAATTTTGAAACCCATAATAAGTTAATATTAAATATTTTATAACTTGGGTAAAGATTTTTTAAAAGAAGCTAGTTTGAAATGTCATACCTTAAGGAGGGTGTTACAGAGCTCACTGGTTTTACTAGTAAAAAAATCACTTTGGCAGGGTATGTTGAGACTTACTTGACCCTAGGGAGTAGCAAGCTCTTCAGGATTATCAAGGTCAAGTTTCTAGTTGTGAACTGCCCCTCAATATATAATATTATCTTGGGTTGTCCTGCGCTGAATGCACTTGGCATCGTGGTGTCTACCACCCACTTGGCCATGAAATTCCTCAACAAAAACAATGAGGTTGTCACGATGAAGGGGGACCAGATCATGGTGCACAAATATTATAATGAGAGCCTCAAAATCAACAGGATCACTAGGAGAGCAGAAGCCGACACATCTAGCCTAGCTTTAGACTAAGTCAACATTCTCATGACTGAGTTAGATGTGCGTGAAGAAATCTGAGGTACCAAACCCTAGTCGAAGGGTGAACTACAGCTGCTGCCATTGCCTATCTATAAAGAAAGATGTGAGGCCGGTCTCCCAGAAGAAGAGAAAGGTTGGACAGAAAGACAGTTGGTCATTGAAGAACAAGTCAAGGAGCTGCTTATAACATCACTCCTAACCTATTAGTTTTAATTATAGTTATAGAAATGGATTAACACTAGTATGAGTAGTTTGGCATTTTTGGATAATATAGAAGCCTAAAGTATCTATAAGAGATATAAAATATTCAAAGTTACCAAAAGTCAAACTAACTTGTTCCTTTAATCTTCTTCCCATCATCTTTGACTTGGTTGCATAAATATCCCTTACTTTCTCTCTTTTCATACGACTGTTAGCAGCAGAAAAGAGGGGAAAAGATAGAGATAAGAAAAGAAACCAGAAAATAGAGAAGAAAGAAAAGAAAAGAGAAAGTAGAGCATGAAAGGAAAGAAGATGAAAAAGTAAGAACCAAAGGAAGAACAAGAAAAAGAATCAAACACACCATCCATAGGGAGTTGAGGTATGGGGTTGTTGTATTTCTTTTCTATGTTGTATCATTCTCTTCTTGTCGAAAACTAGCAAAGAATGGACAGAATGTTTTCCATGAAACTTGAGAAAATCATGATTCTATGTATTGAGTTGTTTGTTTGATGAGATTTGAGCATACATATATATGGACATGTATATGCATGAATACAACTACAAGAACTTGTTGTTGATGATTTTTCCACTGTTTTACTACATGATTTATAGGATAAATTAGTGTTTGTAGTAAAAGGGCTGATTTGGAAATGAAATGAAATAGGAAAAGTATTATTTTGATGCACCAAAATGTCTTTCTGCTTTGTTCTATTTGAATAGGCCAAGAGGCTACTCGAATAGAACATCATAGAATGTTCTAGTTTTTATGTGTCAGCTATTCGAATTGCATGATTTTGATGTTAAACTGAGTATACTAAGTGAACAATTTGAATGACATAATTTTCAAGGCTAATCGAATAGACTAGGAGAGGTATTCGATTGACATAATTCAGAAGGGCATATTTTAGATATCAATCGAATAGATTATGAGAGCTATTTGAATGACATGTTTTTTATTCTAATCGAAAAGGTATTGAGCTACTTTAAAGGCATAACCAAGTGAAATTGTTTTCGACGTTGTTCAAAAAAGGGCTTAGAGAGCTGATCAAATAATAGAATTCAAAATGTCATTAGCATATCATAAGTATTAACATATGGCTAAGAGTGAGAAAGTACTTAACCCAGGTCAAAGTAGTGTAAAGGGTACTTTGTCGAAGGACATGACATTCCATAAGCATACAGTTAAAGAGTGAGTATGCACTCAGCCTAGGTCAAAGTAGCATAAGGGGCATTTTGTCGAAGGACATGACATTGCATGAGCATTTACATATTGCATTTTCATAAGCATTAACATAATACATTTCATAAGCATTAACATTTGTCATTTCTCGAGCATCCATACATAATTTCCTAAGCTATGTTATTATTGTGTATTTATCATAGAATTGTATTATGATTGTTATTGTTTGTGTTATACTACTGAGAATTTTTGAATTCTCATCCCTTTGTTTGTTTTCATGATAATTTACAGATCAAAATCAAAATCCTTCCAAGGAGGGGAAGTGAAGTTGGTAGCTTAGAGTAGGATATTTACTTTCGACTTGTGTATTTTGTACTTATGCCATGGAGGCTTGTTTTGTACCTTTACAAATATGAATGTATTAGTTGTTTATATTTAAAATTTTGATAGAGGATCGAAATTCTTAAATGTATAATTATCTTGTACAGTTCGATTATTTCCCTTTCGAGACTCTATTTTTTGACTCTATATTTCTGTATGTATAGTTATTACAAAGGTTTTATGATGTTTAAAAGTTAGAAGTAACACGTCTAATCCCGTTTACGTATGTATATATTTCAAATATACTATAATAAATCGAATTAGGATGTTACACTGCTCAATGCTAGCTTCATCAGGGAGATAGCTTATACAACATGGTTATCTAATGTAGTCCTAGTGAAGAAGTCAAATGGAAAGTGGAGAATGTGCGTAGACTACATGAATTTAAACAAAGCTTGCCCTAAAGATCCATACCCACTTCCCAACGTGCATAAACTGGTTGATAGCTCCTCTGACTTTCGTTTGCGACATGGATGCATATTCCAAGTATAATAAGATCCCAATGTACCCTAGAGATGAAGACAAAACCACTTTCATCACTGAGAAAGCTAGTTACTGCTACAGGTTTATGCCCTTGAGACTAAAGAATGCAGGAGCCACCTATCAGAGAATGATGAATAAATTTTTTGAGGGCCAAGTGGGGAAAATGTTAGAGGTGTATATCGACGATATGATAGTAAAAACCCCATAAATTAGGTCGCACATCGCGGACCTTAAAGAGGCATTCACACAACTTTAGAAACATAACACGATGCTCAATCTAGAGAAGTGCGCCTTCGGGGTCCAAACAAGTAAATTCTTGGGCTTCATGTTGACTGACCACGGGATCAAGGTAAATCCAGACAAATGTCAAGCGATGCTCAACATGCATAGCCCATAGAACATTTAGGAAGTGCAACAGCTAACAGGCCGGATTGCGACCCTCACACATTCCCTTGTCAAACCTGCTCACAAATCTCTTCTCCTTTTCACACTGCTTAAAAAAGGAAAATATTTTGAGTGGACTTAGGAGTGTGAGGATGTTTTCACATCTTTAAAGAATCTTCTGTCCTCTCTACTCATATTGACAAGACTAGAATCCAGTAAGACACTGTACATGTATACATGTACTTCTCAGTTCATGAAGAGGCTGTAAGTTCCGTGTTGATCTAGGGGAAGACCGAAAGGCAGAAGCTGGTCTACTTTGTAAGCAAGGTGCTACAAGGCCCTAAGCTTTGCTACTATAAAATAAAGAAGGTTGCCTTTGCACTCATCACCACGGTCAGAAGACTCAGACAATACTTTTAGTGCCATCCTATAGTGGTGAGGACGGACTAACCCATCCGTCAGATATTGTCAAGTCGCATCTAGCAGGAAGAATAATTGCATGGTCCATTGAGCTATCCGAGTTCGGGATCGCGTATGAGCCCTGACTAGCAATTAAGGCTCAAGCGCTTTTAGATTTCCTAATAGAGCTCACATCAAACCCCTATAACCCTGAGGGAATTTCGTGGACCGTATTTGTCGATAGATCTTCGAACCCCAAGGGAAGTGGTGTTGGAGTTATCTTGGAAAACTCTGAAGGAGTGACAATAGAAAATTCCTTGAAGTTTGAGTTCCTCACTTCAAACAATCAGGCAAAGTATGAAACATGCATCATCGGTTTGGTAATGGCAAATGATATAGGAGTGACTGAGATCACACTTTGCAATGACTCCCAACTTGTGATGTCCCAAATCCAAGGTGATTATCAAGCTAAGGAGCCCCTCCTTTAGAAATACTTAGCCAAAGTCCAAGGGCTCCTAAAAAATTTTCAAGTGGCCAAGATAAAACACATACCCAAGGAGCAAAACTCCAGGGCGGACCTCCTGTCCAAACTGGTTAGCACAAGGAGCCCGGGCAACAACCGCTTCATGATCCAAAAGACCCTCTCTCAGTCTTCCATCACGGACTCAGCCATTTTCTAGGTGGAAGAAGAGGAACGTACTTGGGTCACCCCAGTAATGAAGTACCTTCAGTCCGGAACCCGGCCCGACGATCCAAAAGAAACCTCCAAGCTGGTTAGGACCGCAGTCTAGTACACTATCCACAATGGACAGTTGTACCACCGTGGGTTCTTTTCACCTCTCCTCATATGTCTCATACCAAAAGAGGCAGAATATGTTTTAGCCGAGGTCCATGAAGGGAGTTGTGGACACCATTTGGGGGGCAAATCCTTAACTTTGAAGGCACTTAGGGCTGGATACTATTAGCCAACAATGAAAGCTGACTCCCTTGCGTATGTCCGAGTTTGTGATAAATGACAGCAACACTCAGATAATTATCAAGCTCCTCCTGAAGAACTATTTATGACGTTCATACCCTAGCCATTCTATAAATGAAGTGTGACGCTATGATCCTGGTGGAGATAGGGGAGCCCAGCTGGCGTCACCAACAATTCTCACCTGACAACAAACCTGGACTGATTAGGGAGGACTTAGATCTTCTAGAAGAAAGAAGGTGTGTCGCTCATATACGCAACGTCGCCATCAAATAGAAGATGGGGACCCAATATAACTTGAAAGTTATCCTAAGAAAGTTTGAGTCGGGTGATCTAGTATTTCAAAGAGCAGACATTGGTGGTAGAAATGCCTCCCAAGGGAAGTTAGCCCCAAATTAGGAAGGCCCCTACCATATCGTAATCAGCACTGGAAAAGGAGCTTACACCTTAGAAACATTAACTGGAAAACCAATCAAAAACTATTGGAATGCGAATAAACTGAGAAAATACTATAGTTAAGTTCCTTTTAAGGCCTAGTCTCTTAGTTTTCTTTATATTTGATCTACCCTAATTTGTGAGTATACATTGTACAGGCTCCGGTCTTTGGTCCAATCAATAAAATGAAGAGATTGTTTCTATACATCTATTTATACTTTCTTTTAAAGCTTTAAGAGCCTCAAGCCAGACCCAATCTTGAGAATGTCTACAGAGCCTGTTCCTTATAGGATCTGAGGTTTCTTAGAATCTAGGTTAAGAGGAATGACCTATGAAACTGATTTCTGTGGTTTTGTTGTGAGTTATGGGTCCTTATCTAAATATTCAACACTTGGCCATAACCATTTGTGCTTATGCGTAATTAATTGGCAACACGAGTTACGACATTCGTGATCTGCCATTCGGTCCTACCGTGGATGTTTTATGTTAAAATGATTATGAACTTGGAAATTCCTAAGTATTAAGAGGTTTTCTAAATTAGACAATTAACATTAAGGACCTTGGTTATTGTTGATCGTTTATTTTGCCTATGTCCTCAAAGGCGTTCCGAGTGATCAAAAGTTTGGGCGTTGGACCCTGGACCAAGGTTTCATGCAATTGAAATTCTCCTAAGTTCTTAAATAGCTACCCAATGCTCATTAATGATGAGCATTGGACCCAGTATAGACCATTGGAAAAAGAAATAAACATCCAACACACAAGTTATAAGGATAAATAATGGTATTTTGAAAGGCTTGGCGATCGGGAAAAAATGTCCTTACAAATTGAAAGTGCTCCACGCAGGGGGCAAAGAAAGGAAAAGCAAGTCAAGCTCCAACATTCTGTTATTCCAAGCTTTGATGGGCTGCACCAACTGCTCCGCCATCCTCTTTAGCAAGAGTCAGATCGTGGATAATAGTAGAAGGGACCTAGACAATAGCTTGGTTAGCCTCTTAAGCCTCCTACGTTGGTACTAGACAGTCGTTGTGGATCACCATTTCGGGGTTCAGCTCATCCAAGGTCGAGGCTACCCTTGGATTGAAGAATTGGACTTGGGCTACCGCATTCTGGAATTGCTCGCCATTGATGTTTGTATAGATCTTCATCAGCTACATACTATCCTCCTACAGTTGCACTACCTCAATCCAAAGATCCACATTTTTAGCTCGGAGGTCGGTGACTACCTTCACGACGTTCTTAGTGTAGGCCCTTTCTCTTCTAATGTCAGCCTCGAAGTCTAACAGTTTCTTCTTCAACTCGTCAATCTTTGCTTTGGCATCCTCCAAAGCCTTCTTGTCCTCCTCGTCTTTAGCCTTGAGGGCCAACTCAAGCTTCTAAGCCCCCTTCTCCTCAGTCGCCCTTGCCTTTTCGGCCATTTCTTCTCCAAGCTGCTCTAAGCTCCTTTAGAGGTAGCGAGCTTCAACGACAATGCGGAGTCTGTAGGTCTGGGACCTTGATAGGATCTCCGACATATCCTTCTTGGAGATGTGGGCTAAGACCTCATTATCCAAGAGCTAAAAGTCCACGAACAGTTCGGGCTCTGGATCCTTCCTATATAAGGAAATCTGACCTTGGATAGTAACTGCCTCCTTGGCCGGTCTCTTTCCATGGTCCTCTGCCCTACCACCTTCGGTCGTTTTCCTCTTCTGCCTTTGAGGAAGTTGAGCAAGAGACTCTTGTTGATCCAGAGCCACCTTGATGACTGAGTCTTGGATGGCGGGGGCTGGAGCAACGTGTGCAAGAGCATTCAAAGGTCTGACACCCCCTTTCCTCCATTTCATAGCCTAGAGGGCAACGAGAGCTTGACTGGATGTCATGCTTTTTGCAAAACAAAGACAAAGTACAAGTTAGAAACAAAGCAGGAAGGTTATTCAATGAAAATATAAAAAGTGAAAAGTAAAGTAAGAATGTTCTTTGCCTACACTCTACCTAGCATGACTCCAAGGGTAACGTCATCAGAGGCATCCAAAACCTCTTTACAATAAATGAGCTGGACTTCCTCTACCCACATATTAATAAACCTAACACAGTCAAAATCCTCCTGATAGAGTTCGAACCACTTCACCTCAATCATCTCAATTGGAGTGTCCCATGCCCGGGTGGTCTAGTGAGCACCGGAGTCCCATCGTTCTCCTCAAAGAATGGGCAGACTCTGGGTGCCGCCATCAACTTAAAGAACTTATTCTTGAAGTTGTTGAAGCTTTCTTGGAAGACTTCGAAAACTTTCCATCCACCTCTAGCCTGGAGTGTGAGCCAATTTTTCTTCGTTGCTCTCTCCCCTTGGGGGGACCACTAAAAAAATGCCTTCACCGAGTACCATAGTCCGACCACCAGGCAGAACCTCTCAAAAGCAAGGATGAAGACCCAACTGTTGGGATGAAGTTGGATAGTGCCATATTCAAGTGGCGAATGACTCCAATCTGAAAGTTGGTGAAAGGAAGTTGAAGCCCCAGTTGGAAGAAGAGGTCTTCATACAAAAACATGAAATGTTCGCCCTTTGTTCGGGCTTAACACACTCTTTCATCCTCTCCTGGAGCCAAGATCTGATACTCATGGTTCTGATTGCGACCATTGTCAACTCCAAGTAGCTCACGAGATTTTCAGCATTTTCTATAGTCCAGATGACGGACATGCTGCCCCAAACATCATCTCCAACCTAAGGGTACATGTTCCTCCTAGGGGCAAATATCATGGGCCTCTCTGCAACCGGTCTCCTAAGCCCCACCACTCATCTCCTTGCCATGGAATCCTGGAAACACCCACAAAGGCCAGTAAGGTGCTGTCAGAATCAAAGCAATATCTTAAACCCCTTACAGATTCTAACATAGGGGAGGGCAAACCATGGAAGGAAGGCCTATTAAAAACTTTCTACATGTGTCTCACCCTCCGTACCCAGTCGACTATACCTATTACAGACACCGGCCTCCGCACCCTTGAAGGTCTATGAGCCCGAGTTGGGCACCCCCGCTACTCAGGACGCGACAAAGAGGGTGCTCCAAAAAGCAACACCACTGAATGGATCCAGAACTACTAGTATTCCTAATCATTTTGGCAAAAAAAAAAAGATGGGGAATGCCCCAAAATAGAAAAAGATAGAAATCCTCTCCCTAAGGTTTAACACTAAGGACAACGAGAACAAGGGGGCAGAGGAGCACATACCTTGCAGAAATGAAGAGAATTGGTGACAATAAGGTGATTAACCAGTGGAAACCACTCGAAAATAGTGCTTCTTCGTCATGCACAATCACTGGAAATTGCCTCAATTCGCCAAAGATTTGAACGAGACAGCAAAAGTGTGGAAAACACGTCCTCGGCTCCTATTTATAGAGGCAATGCTGAGGGGGCAATTCTATCCTAGCTTTTCAACTTTCAAAAATCCTCATCATGGAGCTTGGAACTACACGGAACCCTAACGGCGGCTCCCAATTAGAATGTGCCACATGGACAATCATAGTTGTCCTGCCAGATAAAGCAACGCTTGCTCAGAAAGCCAAACGTTATACAAGCCTCGCTGTTTCGAATACGATTTTGTTCTACGGAATACGAAAACAATCCTAATTCATTCTACGAACCCCCCGGTTGCACATCAGAATGTCCACCTCTAATCACCTGACGCGTGGACCGTGACCGGACCATGACACGTCTACGAGTGTCAAGTGACTTAGTCATGTTAACGCCTCAAAATCAAAGCTCTTGATCCCTTGGGGGCATTGCAAACTCTAACTTCATGTAAAACTTGGATACCATGACCTAGGGACATTAAGACTTAACTTGATACTTAGCTATGCTAGCTAAGCACCAAGCTGGGGGCAACATGACGAGGTTAAGCATATTTTTACATGACGACCAAACAGGGGAATCCACTTAACAATCCTCTGGGGTCAAGCAACGCATTCAAGGGTTTTCACCCGTACTCTTATGGTCTGACCTTAACCCATAAACCGACCAAGTTTACAAAGGTTAAGAATAGCCGACCGTAGCCCGAGATCGTGGAATCCACACCAAGAAGTTCTATGTTGCTTTTCCATAAATTTAACTATCAATTATTTCTAAACGAACCTAACCACCGAGATCGAGCATTGGACTCATTTCAGTTAGGCAAAATGAGTGTTTGTCAATTTAGGATATAGCTACCGAGGTCGAGCATTGGACTCATCTAGGTGAAGGGAGCAGATAATGAAAAATAGAACATTCAAAAAGGAAGCTTTTTATTATTCACATTCCAAACATCATCGACTTTACAAGAAGGACCTATAAGCTACACTTATCCAAGAGTGCCCACTTGAAGAAAGCTAAGAAGGTAGCAAGCAAAGATGATGATGATGATCAACCACTGACCACGGCCACCTCAACGGTTCCTCAAGATGTGAGCACTCATCTCTTCCCTCTTGGGCAACATAAGCAAAAGTCTTCGCAATGTCACACCTTCAAGACATCCCTGCGGACCCAATGCATAGTGAATACCTTCGGTAACAGTCAGGAGGGCAGAGGAAGGAGAGCGGTGAAACCCCTCTATGCCTCACAAGAACTAGGGCAAGAGCCATGAGTCTTCCTAGTGTGAGCAAGATTTTTTTCTACTGCTATGTATGCCTAGAAAGAAAGGCTTCTACTGCTCGGAGATGTGTTGACTAAGCCACACAGAGCAGTTACTTGACCCTCACTATGCCATTACACATGGAGATAAAGGCCTCTACTAGAAAAATATTTAGGGAGAAAAAGAACACCTTTAAGAATTTGAGAAATAAATGAAAGATGATTTTAGAAAGAGACATGGCTCTCAACACACCCACAAGAAAGGAACAAGTGACAACCCCACTGCAAGCATTCCCTATTTATAGAGGGAGTCATGCGCTTTGTCTGGCTTCCAAAAAGGCAAACTAACTGCGTGGACTACTACTAACCACATGGTAAAAGCTGCTAAAAGGACATCAAACCCCTAAGAGTAATAAAGTCTTTACCCTCCTTCAAGAAACATTCAACAGACCCCACGAACTACACATGGGGACAACCTATTACATACCCTGGATAGCAGAATGATGATGTAAGCAAAGCGGTCCAACTAGGATCCCAGCCTTACTCATTAATCCTGAGAAATGTACAATGACATATCACGGACCTTGACCCTTTAGAAGAAACATCACAAGATCCGATGTTAACACTATGACTAGGATCCTTTTGTCCATTACATGTCATGTGCTCCTATCAAACTCCGATACCTTGACACTTTGTTGTCTCATCCAAGCGTCAAGCTGAGGGCAACTGTTCTGGACCATGATCCAAGACACTGGTCCCATGGTCAACCCGACATACATCCAACTAGAGTCTATTGTTGACACCCCAACGAGAATTCACTCGTGGCACATTGTTGAGATCCTAACACAATGCATGTCGAACTACGACATTGGGTAGCAACAACATTATCGCGATATTTACGCAGTGGATGAATCCCACGATTATCTATAACTACAAATCACAATTTTGCGTAATAATCTATAACTGTCAATAACTACAGTATCAATATTAATATTTTATAAGGATCCTCTACAACAATTAAGGGAACGTGTTTCCCTATTCACCCCTATAAATATCAGACTCAATCACCTTCAATAAGTAACTATGGCTCTTTTACTTAAACTCTACTTATGCACAACCTGAATTGAGCGTTAGAATACCTTTACAAGTACCAATCACCCCCGTTTCAACACGCTTCGCTACTGCTCAAGGAGGAAAACACTCATACATGCCTATTTAGATAAACGTCAATATCCACTACTGAACATATTTATAAATGACCTAATGATGAAGGACCACCAGCAAGAATCAAACATCTATTTATATTTTTTGTTTTTTGGGGAAAGTATGGAAGAGTGTTGAATAGTGAAAAAAGATGAGCTACTTACATTTTTGAACTACATAATGCCCTGAATATGCTACATGGTTGCCACCATGACCAAATAATACCAAGATAACAAATGTATGACAATATATATATATATATAGAGAGAGAGAGGAATCAAGTTACATCGGTATAAATCAAAGTCATTTTTACACCATTAATTTTTTTTTTATTGAATAAATTTCTCACTAAATCTACCATTGGATTGAAAGTTCTTATCATATAGATCATATCTATAAAATTTTATATTAATCCAAAATCGTTTAGTACTTCATTGATATACGTCAAGATTAACGTAATATATACTTTTGAAATATGACGTATATCAATGAAATACTAAACGATTTTGGATTAATGTAAAATTTTATAGATATTATCTATATGATAAGAACTTTCAATCTAATGATAAATTTCGTGATAAAATTATTCAATAAAAAAAATTTAATGGTATAAAAATGACTTTAACTTACACCGGTATAACTTGATCCTTCTCCTATATATATATATATAACAAATCATCATAAACCAGGCTTCAGTTTTGAATGTTCTTCGCATAAAAATAAGATTTCAAGGAAACATCATTTATATTCCGGTGTACCAGAAGATGGGGAGAAAATACCTAAATAAGTTATGCAACAAGCATAATCATCCAAATGTCTACAAAGGTTAAAATTATAGAAATATGAAGATACAGTTCTCATGAGCAAAACAGACAACAAGGATTCAAACTGCTCTAGAACAGAGTCGTGATCGTCAGGTATGTCCTGCTTTACCACCGCGACCGCAATGGAGTGTTTTTTTTTTCTTTAGGAACAGGAACTTCAACCTACAAATTAAGAATAAGAAGTTATATTATCTATATATCATATAACACAGTCCAGGCGGCAACAGCGTCACATGTCAAATTATTGTAAGCTAATTTTCCTCCAAAAAGTTCACTCCTCTTTATGGGGTCATCCTAAACCATGTTGCATGTCATTTTATCAGATTTGCATGTGTCCCATTTAATTGTCATCTCCAATCATTATCAATTAATTTTTTAGGTATTGTTAAATGGGAAACTCAAAGACTCAACTTTCTCTCTTTCAAAGTACTTATCTTCTGCTTTTATTATTACTTCTACTATTGTTGCCTGATGAGTTTACGTTCATGTATACTTTGTTTGCATTATGTTATTGGACAATAAATTTCATTCTAAATCCGCAACAACGAGAGGGTGATATACTAGTAATTATTAAAAAGTGGGGGAGAAAAAACAGTCCAAGCTTCAAGTAAATTACCAATCTGTTAGTTATAGGAATATCACAGTTCAGGCAGTGATGTCCACATTCATGACAGCGGCTGCATATTTGATTGAGCTCTTCTTCAGTTACTCTCTTTAGAGCCTGAATTCAATATTGTAAATAAAAAAAAGTCAATCGAGATATATATTTTGGAAGAAAAAAGGGCAACAATTTATCATAGACTAGAGTAGTGTAAATAATTGTATTCATAGTTTCTTGGTCAAAGCTAAGAGGAACACATGCAAACTTAACATACCCATTTTCGGAAGGTAGATGAAAAGCAAGTCAGCTGTCCAACTTGACCACAATCTTCACAGCGTTTATTAACCACACCAGCCTCAATACACAGCTGCCTATGGATTCTTGGACCATTCCCAAAATACAAACGCAATGGAAGATCTTTCTGACAAATAAGAGAAAGGAGTGTAAACAGACTACACAGGCTATATGGATACTAACTATGGTCAGCAAGGCGGAGTCCTAATATGAGAGTAGATCTCCATATTGGTCATTTGAATAACTTTTGGCCAGTTGTTAAGTTTTCCTAAAATAATATGGGACTACATATAATAAACTACAAGAAAACAAAATAAAATACATCAATCAAACGAAAACCCAAGTATTTTCAAAGCCCCCATCATAGAATCCATTTCAAAGTACATTTGCTGGGAATCATAAGGAAGCCAAAAGCAAAATTTCATCCCACATAACATCCAAACACAGGCTAACCCTTCCAGTTGAAAATCCTTGCATTTTTCTCCTACCAAATATATCAAACTGCTGCAGGCACCGTGGAGCTTAACAAAATCTTCCGCTCCTTTCACATTCCAAGACCTCTAAAATGAATGGCTGGGATAATTTAGGATGAAGAAGATATGCTAGGTTGGCTCCTTTACCAAAGGTACTTCAAAGACTAATATGTTCAATATAATGTATATATTGACCATTTTATCTCACCAAAAAACTGCCAAATATATTTCCATCTTGTTTTCGTGATCATCAACTCAGAAAAAGGATACCAATTTTCATGCGTCTCTTCTACAAATGAAAATGTAACTCCTTGAGACTCCCCATTTGATGCCAGAGGGAAAAAAACACATAACATATAAATTCCTTATTTACCTTTTGCCTAAGGGCTTCACTGCAAAAAAAAGAAAGAAACAAATGCTAAACCATATGCCACAAGCATTTATTGCTAGGCAAGTTGGAAAAGAATTACCATAAAGAGATCATTCATGCTAATTCTTATGTCGGTGATGGAAAAACTAAAAAAGGGTAAAAAGCAGAAAGAAAAAATTAGGAACTCACTTGTTTGGGAACAGTTTCCATTTGTCAACAAAATCAAATGGTTCCCTTTTTTCACATAATTTATTCCCCGTTTGCAAATTAATGTGAGACTACAACCACAAATTGAACACTTCCAATTTTGCAGAAATATAATAACTTACTGTATGTACCAGCTATCCACATAGATCAAAACCTAAGTCTTCTGAGAATGGATCATCAAAGTCTTTAGTTGATGGCATTGGGCCTGCTGTAAATAAGGTTTATGTCAGAAGACATAAGCCAAACCCAATGATACCTAACTAACTATCTTCTGGTTAGTTAGTTAGTTGTTAGTTAGTTAGTATAAATAAGGGAAATGGTATGAGGGTAGGTATCTTTGGTATTTCGGGAAAAGGAAAGGAAGCCACATTGGCTTAGAGGGAGTTTACACAGTCCTCAAATCTGTGTAGGAGAGATTTAGATACTTGTATACAGTTCTAGGGAATTCTTTCCCAATTCTTGCAATAATATTCAGTATTCTTACCAGTTCCATCAACTGGTATCAAAGCTCGTTCGTTCTTGGGGAGCAAACCGCGCATGGTGAGCACGAGAATGGAGTCAAGAACCGAAGCCTTGGAGCGCAGGTGTGAGGATTTTGCGGAATGGAGGCTAATGAGTGACGTTCATATGAGTTCAATGGAGAACAACATCCAAGAAATCTTGCGCAAGCTAGATTCAGCCATTCAAGGGAACGGAGGACCTAGGGCGGAAACCCACTGCAATTCCGAAGGTGAGAACAATCTCGGAAATGCACAAACACATGGGGGTGAGGAACGGTGGCGCAAAATAGAGCTTCCCTTGTTCGAAGGGGAAGAAACAGAGGAAGATGCATGTAATTGGGTGCATAAACTGGAAAGATTCTTTGAAATCAGAGGGGTTCCTGAAGGAGAAAAACTTAAGGTGGCTTCTATGGCATTGGAAGGGCGTGCGCCGTCATGGTTCCATTGGTGGGAAGGAGGGATGGGGAGGTTTCTTGGCCCCGTTTCGGAGAAGCCATTGTCCGAAGGTTTCACCCTTCGCACACAAAATCCTTATGAATTGTTACTGGCATTGAAACAAGGAGAGGGGTCGGTGAGAGAGTACAGGAAACAATTCGAAATTTATGCTGGGTCTTTGAGAATTTCAGACCACCAATTCTTGAGAAGCATTTTCTTGAACGGGTTGAGGGAAGGAATAAGGAGGGAATTGCGAGTACACAAGGTGAATTCTTTGAGGGATATGATGGAGTTGGCTCAGCTTATTGATGAAAAAAATGAAGAAATTATCAAGGAGCTGATGGAAAGAGGGTGGAAGGGCATTCCTAATACAAGAACAATGATCAACAACAGAGCAGGGACTCAAAGTACGGTTGTATCATATAACAAGGAAGGCTGGAAAGGGTCAAACACAACAACAATTCTGTTGGAAGGGGCCGATTCGGGGAGCATGGTGGGGTCTTCTTCAACAGGGGGCAAACGATAAAATCTTGCCCAAAGCACAAGAATCAACAAATGTCAGTAGGAGAGGGAGGAATTTCAGAGAATTACCTGATGCAGAATATTATGACAGGATGAAGAAAGGCTTGTGTTTTAGATGTGATGAGAAATATTCAATTGGCCATGTATGTAAAAATAAACAGCTGCGATTATTATTGGTGGAAGATGAAATTGAGGAGGAAAGGTCTGAGGCTAAAATTACAAGAGAAGAGGAGGATAGAGGAATTGTATTGGGATACAATAGCTTGATGGGGTTGACAGAGGGAGGTCTTTCAAATTAAAAGGGAGAGTACATGGGATTGAAGTATTAGTGCTAATTGATTGTGGAGCTTCCCACAGTTTCATTGCACAAAGTTTAGTAGGGAAGGTGGGTTTGAAGATCACAAACACTCCCTCTTTTATGGTGGAAGTAGGAGATGGATATAAGGTGAAAAGTGAAGGGTGCTGTAAAAAGGTGAAGGTTCAGTTGCCTAATCTGGAAGTGCAACATGATTTTTATGTATTTGGGTGAAAGGGCCTGAATTAGTGTTGGGGTTGGATTGGTTGGCTAGTTTGGGCAATATCACTGCCAATTTCCGAGAATTGTCATTGAAGATTAAGAAGGAAGGAAGATTACATATTCTAAAAGGAGACCCTTCATTATGCAAGGCTGCAGCTTCACTAAAGTCATTAGTGAAATCTTTCAAAGAAGAAGATGAGGGATTCTTGGTGGATGTTAGAAGAATTTCAGAGGGGCAACCAAATGAGCAGCAGGATCAAGGTAGTGAAATTTCTGAACAGATTCAAGTTTTAATTCAGGAGTTTGGGGAACTTTTCCAACAACCCACAGGGCTGCCACCTTCAAGGTGATGTGACCATTCCATACTTCTGAAAACAAGTGCCAATATACCCAATATCCGTCCTTATAGGTATCCCCACTACCAAAAATCTGAGATAGAGAAATTTGTTAAAGAAATGTTGGAGACCGGTATGATTAGGCCAAGCACTAGTCCTTATGCTAATCCTATGATATTAGTGAAGAAGAAAGATGGAAGTTGGAGGTTTTGCGTAGACTACCGAGCTTTAAATAAGGTGACTGTTCCAGATAAATTTCCTATTCTAATTATAGATGAATTGTTAGATGAATTGGCAGAGGCTACCATATTTTCAAAATTGGACTTGAAATCAGGATATCATCAAATTCGCATGAAGGAAGAGGATATTGAGAAAATTGCATTCAAGACTCATGAAGGGCATTATGAATATGTGGTAATGCCATTTGGTCTCACTAATGCTCCTTCTACTTTCCAAGGGTTGATGAATGAAGTGTTGAGACCTTACTTGCGTAAGTTTGTTTTAGTCTTCTTTGATGATATTTTGATCTATAGTAGAGATGCAGCCACTCATTTGAGTCATTTAAGAGAGGTTTTTCAGCTTTTGTTACTTAATAAGCTGGTGGTGAACAAGAAGAAATGTTGTTTTGGGGGTCAAAATGTGGAATATTTGGGGCATATAGTATCTGCTTGAAGGAGTTGCAACCGATCCCAAGAAGATTGCAGCCATGGTGTAATGGCCCTTGCCTAAAGATGTAAAAGGTTTGAGGGGTTTTTGGGGTTAACTGGCTATTACCGTCGGTTTGTCCAAAATTATGGTAAGATAGCCAAACCTTTGACTGAGTTGCTGAAGAAAGACTGTTTTCAGTGGTCATTGGAGGCTCGGGAAGCTTTTGAAAAATTGAGAGAAGCCATGACAACATTACCGATCCCCGGCTGTCCCAGATTTCAAAAGGAGTTTGTGGTAGAAACCGATGCTTCTAGCAAGGGAATAGGGGCTGTTCTTCTGCAACAAAACAGACCAGTGGCTTATCTTAGTCAAGCACTAAATGACAGGGAGCAAAAGAGGTCTGTGTATGAGAGGGAATTGATGGCAATTGTGTTTGCTTTGTGCAGAAATGGCGTCATTATCTCTTGGGGAGACATTTTATCATCAGAACTGACCAGAGATCTCTGAAATTTTTAACTGATCAAAGGATTTTGGGAGAAGAGCAGTTTAGATGGACTTCCAAACTCATGGGGTTTGATTTTGATATACAATACAGACCAGGGAAGGATAATGTAGCTGCTGATGCTTTATCTCGCCAAATGATGTATGCAGCGGTTTCTATAGCTGTTCAAGAGGATTGGGGAGAATTATGTGAAGAAATTCAGCAAGATTCCAAGCTGAAGAAGATTGTGCAAGAGTTGGTCAGCCACCCTCAAGCTTGGCCTGCTTATTCTTTAAAGAATGGACAACTATTTTATAACGGGAGACTGATCCTCCCTCGATCTTCACCTAGAATTCCAGATTTACTTCATGATTTCCATGCATCTTCTTTTGGGGGTCACTCAGGATTCTTGAGAACATATAAAAGGTTGGCTGGAATTTTTTTCTCGGGAAGGCATGAAAAAAGATATTGTGGATCTTATTGTTAGTTGTGATGTGTGTCAGAGGAATAAAGCTCAAACTCTATCACCAGCAGGGTTATTACAGCCCTTACCTACCCCTACTCAGGTTTGGAGTGAGGTCACGATGGACTTTATTTCTGGTTTGCCTAGATCAAAAGGCAAAGACACTATCATGGTGAGGCAAAGACACTATCATGGTGGTTGTGGATCGTTTTACCAAATTTGCCCACTTCATAGCTCTTTCTCATCCTTTCACAGCACCAGAGGTAGCTCAAATATTCATTGATGCAGTGGTAAGGCTGCATGGATTTCCAACATCCATTATTTCTGACAGAGACCAACTATTTTTGAGTAAATTCTGGTCTGCCCTTTTCAAATCAGCAGGTACAAGGCTCAAATTCAGTACAGCATATCATCCTCAAACGGATGGCCAAACGGAGGTTGCTAATAGATGCCTAGAGACCTATTTGAGATGCTTTGCTGGAGAAAAACCGAAATCTTGGTCTCACTGGTTGAGTTGGGCTGAATATTGGTTTAACACCAATTATAACCGATCCATTCGGATGACACCCTTCCGAGCCCTTTATGGCCGTGACCCACCTGTGTTGTTTAAAGGGACAGCTTTCCCTTCCAAGGTGGCAGCTGTATCCCAGTTACATATGGATAGAGATATGCTATTGGAGGAACTACGGAGCAATTTAGATAAAGCTCAACAACAGATGAAAGTACTGGCTGACAAGAAACGCAGAGATTTGATGTTTAATATAGGGGATTGGGTTTATTTAAAAGCTCAACCATATAGATTGAAGTCTTTGGCTAAGCGAAGAAACGAAAAACTGAGTCCTCGTTATTATGGGCCATTTCAAGTCCTGGACAGGATAGGGGCAGTGGCTTACAAATTACAACTTCCTCCTTATAGCCAAATCCATCCGGTTTTTCATGTGAGCAGGTTGAAGACAGCCATTCCTAAGGACCAGCAATCTCATCCTCTTCCTCCAGAACTGTCTGAGGACTGGATATTGGAAACACAACCAGCAGAAGCTCTTGATTTGCGATATAATGCAGCAGGAGCAGCAGAGCTCCTCATCCAGTGGCAGGGAGCTCCTCCATGTGATAATTCCTGGGAGTCTGTGTCTTCTCTGCGACTTCATTTTCCCTCTTTTCACCTTGAGGACAAGGTGAAAGCTTTGGGGGGGAGTATTGATGGCATTGGGCCTGCTGTAAATAAGGTTTATGTCAGAAGACATAAGCCAAACCCAATGATACCTAACTAACTATCTTCTGGTTAGTTAGTTAGTTGTTAGTTAGTTAGTATAAATAAGGGAAATGGTATGAGGGTAGGTATCTTTGGTATTTCGGGAAAAGGAAAGGAAGCCACATTGGCTTAGAGGGAGTTTACACAGTCCTCAAATCTGTGTAGGAGAGATTTAGATACTTGTATACAGTTCTAGGGAATTCTTTCCCAATTCTTGCAATAATATTCAGTATTCTTACCAGTTCCATCATTAGTCCACCAAAAAGAAGTTGAGGAACTTGATAAATAAATTATACAAATTGACAATCACGAGTAGTCACCAATATTCACTTATCCATGAAGCAGTTTCCTACTTGATTTTTAACAAATAAATGAACCCATCCGAAGATACAATAGGGTTCTTCCTTCATACTATAAGCAACTGAGGATTATGTGAAGCAAGCATTATGAGAAAAAGTCTAAACCATGACTAGACCAGGTTTGATAATGCCATAAGTATTTAAAGCCAGGAAAGTTCAAAAATAATTACCATAAAAGAGGTAGATTACATGGAAATGCACCATTCATGCTAATTCTTATGCCGGTGATGGAAAAACAAAAAGGGTAACCAGCAGAAAGAAAGAATTAAAAACTCACTTGTTTGGGAACGGTTTCCATTGCTGCAGTTGCATTGTCAACAAAATCAAATGGTTCCTCTTTTGCACATAATTTATCCGCAGTTTCCAAATTAGTGTGACACTACAACCACAACTTGAACACTTTCACCTTATGCAGAAATACATGTACCAGCTATACACACAGATCAAAACCAAGTCTTCTGAGAATGGATCATCGAAGTCTTTATTCAACCAAAAAGAAGTTGTGGAACTTGATAAAAAAATTATACAGATTGACAATTAAGAGTAGTCACCTATATTCACTTATCCATGAAGCAGTTAGCTACATAATCTTTAACAAATAAATAAACCCATCCAAAGATACAAATATAATCAGCTTGTTCCAAGGACAACTGCTTCTTTTTCTCATAATGGATTCATTTTGGCCCAATAGGGTTCTTCCTTCATACTATAAGCAACTGAGGATTATGTGAAGCAAGCATTATGAGAAAAAGTCTAAACCATGACTAGACCAAGTTTTATAATGCCACAAGTATTTAAAAATTAAAACCATGAAAGTTGGAAAAATAATTACCATAAACGAGGTTAGATTACATGGAAATGCACCATTCATGTTAATTCGTATGCCAATGAAGGAAAAACAAAAAGGGTAAAGAACAGAAGGAAAGAATTAGAAACTCACTTGTTCGGGAACAGTTTCCATTGCTGCAGTTGCATTGTCAACAAAATCAAATGGTTGCTCTTTTGCACATAATTTATTCGCCGTTTCCAAATTAGTGTGACACTACAACCACAAATTGAGCACTTTCACTTTTTGCAGAAATATAATAACTTAATACATATACCAGCTATCCACATAGATCAAAACCAAGTCTTCTGAGAATGGATCATCAAGTCTTTATTTCCACCAAAAAGAAGTTCAGGAACTTGATAAATAATTATCTTTTTTTATAAAACTTGATAAATAAATTATACACATTGACAATTAAGTGTAGTCACCTATATTCACTTACTCGTGAAGCATTTTCCTATAAGATCTTTAACAAGCAAATAAACCCATTCAAAGATACAAATTTAATCAGCTTGTGCCCAGAACAACTGCTTCTTTTTCTCATAATGCATTCATTTTGACCCAATAGGGCTCTACCTTCATACTATAAGCCACTAAGGACTCAGTGAAACAAGGATTTGTTCTATTTCTCTACATCTGGTTTTAGGTTAAACTCATCACTTCTGTTAGTGGTTCTTATAAATTGAATGAGATAAATGCATGCCACAATCCTTCCCCTGAATTGAGTTTTGGTGCTCTTCCACTATCAAAAAGGTTACTTCTCAAGACAGTTTCTAATGAAATTGAAACAAAAATAATAATAATGCCACATGCTTTCATTAGCATGTGACACCATTGCTGATGCTGATAATGATTTCACAAGAAGTATGCAAGAAAATTTTTATTGCCTAATAATAAGCTTTCAGCATCCTGTGTACTGGTTTTAGTGCACTTCTACTATCAGAGAAGTTACTTCTTGTGGCAATTTCTAATGAGATTGAAGCAAAAAAAGAAAAAAACAATGCATGCCACATGCTTTGACATGCATTACAGATGCTTATAAAGATTTGATAATGTTGCCGTAAAATCCCATGGATTAAGGGATTGGATTAATTCCATAACTATGGAATTATTAGCTGTAAATGTGTAATTATTGGATGTATATTTGTTTCCTTTTCTGTTTTAGGTAGTATTTTAATTTGGCTGTAATTAAGGAAATTATTCCTTTTTTAGTTCCCATTTCCAGCCTGACAGCAAGCTGTCTTTTGCTGTCTTTAGTGTATATATTGTAACCCTTTTTTATGAAATACGGAAGAGTGTTTTCACAGAGATTAAAACCTCTGCTTTCATGGTATCAAGAGTTGCGGTTATCCTGTAACCGGGAGTCAAAAATCAGGGCCAGGATTCTCCCCCCATGGCTGACCTTCAAACACCCAGGTCTGCTGATGCATCACGCACACAGACCCTCCAACCAAACCCCACCGTGCAGCAAAATGCAGCACCCAGTTTTTCCACAGACATCAGCCATCCCTTCCAAATAACCCAGCATAAACTCACTGGGTTAAATTTCCGAGAATGGTACCAATCTGTCCTTCTCATGATCAAAGGGAAAGGGAAGATGGGCTATCTCACTGGAGACATCCCTGCACCAGCTTTAACAGATCTAAAGTATCTGACATGGGAAGCAGAGAACTCTATTGTGATGGCTTGGTTGATCAACTCGATGGAGCCTAAAATTGGCCGAACCTACTTATTCTACAACACAGCTCATGAAATTTGGAAAACTGTCCAAGAAATGTACTCAGACCTTCAGAATTCCTCTCAATGTTTTGAAATCCAATCTGCACTTCGCAATACACAGTAAGGAAGCAAGTCCGTGACTGAATACTTTAATGTATTAGTTGCATTATGGCAAGAAATAGACCTTTTCTATACCATACAGTGGAAGTGCGCTGAAGATAGCCAACTATACGGTAAAATGCTTGAAAAGGAAAGGGTCTTTGATTTTCTTCATGGACTCAACAAAGATCTTGATGAAGTAAGAGGTCGTATCCTTGGAGCTAAACCGCTGCCTACAATCATGGAAGTCTTCGCTGAAGTTAGGAGGGAAGAAAGCCGAAGGAAAGTAATGTTGAACATAACTCCAACTATGGAAGAAGTCCACCACCTTGGCTCAGCTTTATTCTCAAACCGGGGGGAGTCCAACAAGAGTCACCGCTCCAAAGATAGCAAGCTGTGGTGTGATCACTGCCAAAAGCCTTACCACACCAAGGAAACAAGCTGGAACATCCACGGAAAACCTGCAGATTGGAAGCCTCGCAGTCAGCGGAGACAAACTAATTCTGCACATGTGGCTGAAACTAATGTAGAACACAATACTCCAAACACATCTCCATTCACTGTTGAAGAAATGGAGATGATAAAGGATATGCTCCGTCAGTCCAGAACCAAACATACTGCTCCTGCAAGCTCTTCTACTCATGTTGCACAACGAGGTAAGTCTTTTCTTTCAAAACAGGAAAATTTTGCAGAATGGATTGTTGATTCAGGAGCATTAGATCACATGACTGGGTCTGCAAACCTGTTTTCGTCCTATAAAAGGTGTGATGGTGAGATAAAAATTACAGTGGCAGATGGAAGTTCCTCCCTTGTGGCTGGTTTTAGTGATCTGAATTTGAGTGGTTTAAGTCTGAAATCTGTTCTTTATGTTCCTAACTTGAAATACAACTTAATTTCAGTTAGTAAACTTTCCAGAGATCAAAACTGTGCAGTAATTTTTTCTCCTACTGGTTGTGAATTTCAGGATTTGGACTCGGGGATGATGATTGGCAATGCTGAGGAACGAAATGGTCTCTATTTTTTCCCTGGTTCTTCTTCAAAACTTCAAGTTCAATCCAAGGTTTCCCTGTCTACTATTTCAGATTCTGATGTAATGCTTTGGCATAAACATCTAGGTCATCCTAGTTTCAATTATCTTAAATTCTTGTATCCAAAGCTGTTTATCAATAAAGATGTTTCTTCTTTCCAATGTGAAAATTGTATTATTGCAAAACAACCTAGAAAACATCATCCTGAGCACTCTCATAAAAATTCAAAACCTTTTCACCTCATCCATAGTGACATATGGGGTCCTGCCCGTGTCTCTAATCTTACTGGAACAAGATGGTTCATTACCTTTATTGACGACCACACACGAATTTGTTGGACCTATCTTATGAAAGACAAGTCTGAGGCAAGTATCATCTTTAAACAATTTCATAACCTTGTCAAAAACGTTTTTCAGTCCACTATTCAAATTGTTCGAACTGACAATGGCAAAGAATATTTTTCTCATGAACTTGTAAATTACCTTACTGAGCATGGCATATTCCATCAAAGTACATGTGTTTACACTCCACAGCAAAACGGTATAGCCGAAAGAAAAAACCGTCATATTCTTGAAGTTGCTCGTTCTCTCATGATTGCAAGTAATGTCCCACATTCTTTTTGGGGTGAAGCTGTTTTAACCTCTACATATCTTATCAATAGGCTTCCTTCTAGAACTCTTAATTTTCAAACCCCTTGAGTTGCTTACAAAAATGTTTTCCCTATGTCAGAATCCTTGAGTCTCTTCCTCCTAAAGTCTTTGGGTGTACTGTATTTGTTCATAACTCTAGTCCCACTCGGGGCAAGCTGGATTCCAAAGCCATTAAGTGCATTTTTGTTGGTTACTCACCCTCTCAAAAAGGGTACAAGTGCTACTGTCCTTCCACCAAAAGGTTTTATATCTCATATGACACCACCTTCCTTGAACATCAACCATTCTTTGCCAATGTTTCTCTTCAGGGGGAGAACTTAAGTGAAGATAAACATTGGAATCCTTCCATGTCCCTTCCTATCTTACTTCCAATTTCACCTTCAGAACCCATATATCTTATACCTCAAGGAGAAGAACCTGAGAAACAAGTGCAAGGTGGACTTCGGGTCTACTCTAGGAGACCACGAATTCCTCAGCAAAATCAAATACCAGAACTGGGGCCAAATCTAATGGAAGGCACACAGGTTGATTAAGGTAGTTGCACAGTTAATGATTTAAATGCTATTGCTGTTGATGATCTTGCTACTGCTGTTGATGATCTTCTTGATGTTCCTATTGCTATCAGAAAGGGAGTTAGGTCCTGCACTCAACATCCCATATCTAATTATCTCTCTTATTCTAAGCTGTCATCAAAATACAGGGCTTTCATCACAAAGATTGACCAAATGGAGGTTCCCAAAAATGTTCAAGATGCTCTTCAAAGTCAAAAATGGCGAAGTGCTGTAATGGAGGAAATGAATGCTCTAAATGAAAACAAGACATGGGATGTAGTAGACCTTCCTGAAGGAAAAAAGGTGGTGGGATGCAAATGGATCTTTACCATAAAAATAGGAGCTGATGGAAACATAGATCGATACAAGGCAAGGTTGGTAGCTCAAGGGTATACTCAAACCTATGATATTGACTATGAAGAAACTTTTGCTCCAGTAGCAAAATTAAACTCCATCAGAGTTCTCATCTCTCTTGCTGCGAGTCTTGATTGGGAATTGCACCAAATGGATGTGAAGAATGCATTCCTAAATGGAAACTTGGAGGAAGAAGTTTATATGAAGCTCCCTCCAGGATTTGAAGGAAAATCAGGTATGGTGTGCAAGTTGAATAAGTCTTTATATGGACTAAAACAGTCCCCTAGAGCCTGGTTCACCAAATTCAGCTTGGCTATGAAACAATTCGGGTACACACAAGGACAGTGCAGATCACACCCTCTTTGTCAAACAAGTTAAAAATGGAAAAAAAGGTAGTTCTTATTGTCTATGTAGATGATATAGTAATTACTGGAGATGACACCCAAGAAATTGAAAGACTTAAAATTCAGCTGCACAGTGCAATTTAAGGTAAAAGACCTTGGAAACTTAAAATACTTTCTTGGGATGGAAATTGCAAGGAGCAAGAAAGGCATTTTTATCTCCCAAAGGAAATATACCCTTGATCTGCTAAAGGAGACAAGAAAACGGGGTGCAAGGCTGCTGGAACGCCTCTGGACAGAAATTGGAAACATAACCTTAATGAAGGAGATCCTCCTGTGGAGAGGGAATCCTACCAACGCTTAGTAGGAAAGTTGATCTACCTATCCCTCACTAGACCTGACATTACTTACAGTGTAAGTGTAGTAAGTCAGTTTATGCATTCTCTTACCAAGAGACACTTAGAAGTCAGAAACCGGATCCTGCGCTACCTAAAAGGACTCCCGGCAAGGGACTACTGTTCAAGAAAAATGATCACCGAGGGGTTGAATGCTTTGCGTGACGCAGATCCAGGCGAGGCTCGTAGAAGACACAAAGTCAACTACTGGGTATTGCACCAAAGTATGGGGAAATGTTGTGACTTGGAGAAGCAAGAAACAAACAGTTGTTGCAAGAAGTAGTGCTGAAGCAGAATATAGGGCAATTGCACAAGGAGTTTGTGAACTTATTTGGATAAGTAGGTTACTACAAGACTTATTTATTCCACTTGAAGGCCTATGAAATTGTACAGTGATAGTAAATCAGCTATTAGCATAGTTCACAATCCTGTACAACACGATAGGATGAAGCATGTGAGGATTGACAGAACTTCATCAAATCGAAATTGAAAATGGGACTTTCACCGCATTATGTGTCTACCAAGTCACAAGAAGCTGATATGTTTACAAAACCTTTACTAAAGTCAGAATTTCACTCAAATGTTAACAAGCTGGGAATGATTGACATCTATTCACCAGCTTGAGGGGGGCTGTTGCCGTAAAATCCCATGGATTAAGGGATTGGATTAATTCCATAACTATGGAATTATTAGCTATAAATGTGTAATTATTGGATGTATAGTTGTTTCCTTTTCTTTTTAGGTAGTATTTTAATTTGGGTCAGTAATTAAGGAAATTATTCCTTTTTTAGTTCCCATTTCACTGACAAAAAGTCGTCTTTAGTCATCTTTAGTGTATATATTGTAACCCTTTTTTATGAAATACGGAAGAGTGTTTTCACAGAGATTAAAACCTCTGCTTTCAGATAAGAAGTACAAAAGAAATTTATAAATTTTAATACTGAATTTTAAACTTCTAGCTTCGAGTGCAGTCTGGTTCATTGCACTTCCACTATCAAAAATGTTATGTCTTGCGGCACTTACATTGCTTATACTAATAAGGGTTTTAAGAGAGGTAAAATATATTTTTTCATTTTTTTTAAATGAATAGTAAACTTCCAGCTTCCTAAGCAATGTGGTTTTAGTGCACTTACTCCATTAGACAAGTTACTTCTCATGGCAGTTTTTTATGAGAAAAAGAAAATAATGTAACATGCGTTGCTGATACTGATAAAAATTTGAGAAGAAGATCAAAATTAAAATATTTTAGTTTTTGGTGAATAGTAAATTCCAGCTTCCCATGTGCTGAATTATATTATTTTCTTGTTTCTCGTTGATATCTGAACTTGTAACAAAAAATTGCTAAGCTCTTATTGTATTTCTAATGAATTAGATTCGCTGGTGGTAGAAATAGCTTTTAGGGAGAATTAACAATTAGCAATTCCGGACAAAAATATGTTTATTTTGGGAACAACTAACTAGACAAGTGGCTAACTATGTTTAAGAAGTGATTAATGGGTTAACATAGTCCTCACTTAACTAACCACTTGTCTGGTTACTTGCTTTTTGTTGTAATATATTAACATTAATATCAGATATGTACAGATACGTTTCTTATTCTTGTTTTTATTAGGGCTGATTTTTCTCCCTTATTTTTAGGATAACAATTAATAGCTTTGATACCATATAAAAAGAAGGAATGTTGGAATGTATGAATATTATTCCTTGAATATCCTCTAATTCTAATTTATCTGGTGCAAAATGGTTCATTTCATTTATTAATGACTGCACTAGGGTCACATGGATATTTCTTATGAAGGATAAATCTGAAGTATTTCAAATATTCTTGAATTTCTATCGCATGGTTCAAACCCAGTTTGGAAAATCTATAAAACGGTTACGATCTGATAATGGCAAGGAATATGTGAATCAACATTTCACAAAATTCCTTAAAGAATATGGTGTGTTACATGAGTTAACTTGTGTTGATACTCCCCAACAAAATGGGGTTGCAGAAAGAAAGAACCGTCATCTCCTAGAAATTGCAAGAGCTCTTTTATTCCAAATGTCTGTCCCTAAGTCTTATTGGGGGGAAGCTGTCTTAACTGCCGCATACTTAATAAACAGATTGCCCTCCCGTGTCTTGGATGGTCTTAGTCCTGTGCAAGTCATGACTTCCTTCTTCCCTTCCGTTCCTACCATGAAGAATCTCCTGTGTCGTGTCTTTGGTGTGTTGCCTTTGTTCATATCCATAGTCAATATCGTGGTAAGTTGGATCCTAGAGGTCATCAAATGTATCTTCATAGGGTATGCACCCGACACAAAGGGGGTACAAATGTTATCATCCTCAAAGTCGTCGTGTCTATGTCTCCATGGATGTCACTTTTCATGAGTCCGAGTCTTTTCACCTTCGTCCTCGCTTCGGGGGAGAGTGGTTAAGAAGTGAGTCTCTTGAGTCATCTTTTGTTCCTCTTCGGTTGAATCTACTCGAGTCATCTATCCTCCTCCGATAAAGGATGTGGCATCATCTTCCTCGGTACTTCGAGAGACACCTAAAGATCGATACAAGCGGTGTATTATCGGAAAAAACCCAACCTGGTCCAACAAGCTTCATCGCCCGAACCGGGTAAGCATTCTCGATTCGAGCCTTTGAATAATTCTTTGCATGATATTTGTGAACCTAACCCGATGACTTGCCAATAGCCTTAAGAAAAGCCGGAAGAACTTGTGCAAAATACCCCATATCTCGGTATGTGTCCACTAAAACCTATCAAGACATCGGAGTTTTATTTCAACAATAGATTCTACCGAGTCCCTACTTCAATACAAGAAGCATTAATGGATAAGAATTGGGTTCAAGCCATGCATGAAGAAATGAGTGCTTTAAACAAGAATGAGACCTGGGAAATTGTTGAGAAGCCGAAGGACAAA
This sequence comes from Ormosia semicastrata, assembly GCA_029884595.1. NCBI lineage: Eukaryota > Viridiplantae > Streptophyta > Magnoliopsida > Fabales > Fabaceae > Ormosia > Ormosia semicastrata. Next base: position 33,597,575 of record JAQQTO010000044.1, on the reverse strand, counting down.
AGGATAGTTGGGTGCGGATGGATTTACACAAAGTGAAATATCGGTCTGATGGTACTCTAGACAGGTACAAAGCAAGGCTGGTTGCAAAAGGGTATACTCAGACATATGGGATTGATTATGAGGAAACATTTGCCCTAGTAGCAAAGATGAACACAGTCAGGATCATTCTCTCCTTGGCAGCACACTTTGGATGGGACTTGCACCAATTTGATGTTAAAAATGCTTTTCTCCATGGGAATTTGGAAGAGGAAGTATATATGGACATTCCACCAGGATATGGACCTACCGATGGAGGGAATATGGTGTGCAAGTTAAGGAATGCCTTATATGGACTCAAGCAGTCTCCTCGTGCTTGGTTTGGGAGGTTCACCAATACTATGGTATCCTTAGGTTATAAGCAGAGCCAAGGAGATCATACTCTCTTTATAAAACATTCCAAAGAAGGCAAGCTTACACTTCTTCTGGTTTATGTTGATGACATGATCATCGCTGGTGATGATGAGATTGAGAAATAGGTCTTAAAAGAAAAATTAGCTGCACAGTTTGAAATGAAGGACTTGGGGAAGCTGAAGTACTTCCTTGGGATAGAGGTTGCCTATTCCAAACAAGGCATCTTTATTTCCCAAAGGAAATATGTCCTGGATCTTCTGAAGGAAACAGGTAAGCTAGGTTGCAAAACCACAGGGACGCCTATTGAACAAAATCACAAGATTGGAAACAATGAGGAGAGCCCAAGGGTGGATAAGACACAATATCAGAGACTTGTGGGAAAACTGATATATTTGTCTCACACCAGACCTGACATAGCCTATGCTGTCAGTGTGGTTAGCCAGTTCATGCATGATCCTCGTGAGAGACATATGCTAACTGTGAATAGAATTCTTCAGTATTTGAAGACAAACCCGGAAGAGGACTTCTATTTCGGAAAGAACAAACATTGATCATTGAAACCTATACGATGCAGATTATGCCGGGTCGGTTGTCGACAAAGGTCTACCTCATGTTACTTGCATGTTTTTAGGAGGAAACTTGGTAACTTGGAGAAGTAAGAAACAGAATGTGGTTGCAAGGTCAAGTGCAGAGGCTGAATTTCGAGCTATGGCACAAGGAATTTGTGAACTGTTATGGATGAGAATCATACTCGATGATCTCAGGATAAAGTATGAAGCTCCTATGAGGTTACTTTGTGATAACAAGTCGGCAATCAGCATTGCTCACAACCTGGTTCAACATGATCGGACAAAGCATATAAAAATTGATCGCCATTTTATCAAGGAAAAATTAGATGATGGCCTTATAACTATAGAGTACGTCCCTTCAGAGCACCAATTAGAAGATGTTTTCAGCAAGGGACTTCCCACAGAGCGATTTCAAAGTCTTACTTGCAAGCTGGGAATGATTGATATTCACTCACCAGCTTGAGGGGGAGTGTTGTAATATATTAACATTAATATCAGATATGTACAGATACGTTTCTTATTCTTGTTTTTATTAGGGCTGATTTTTCTCCCTTATTTTTAGGATAACAATTAATAACTTTAGCCTATATATATTGTAACCTTCTCTGTACAGAAATATTCAAGGAATAATATTCATACATTCCAACATTCCTTCTTTTTATACTTTTAATAATTTTACCAGGAATTCCTAAATTGTAAATCTCCATAGTTTTAATAACTTTTTTTTATAAAAGAAGAAATTTTCTCAGAGAAAGAAAGAGATAGAAGTACAACAGATTGGAGGATAAGAAATCCTCTGCAAAGATAAAACAAAAAGTGGAAGAAAAAAAAACAAAGAAAGGAAACTCCTAAAAGCTAGTCAGTGTAGGAGAGCTTTCCAGTCCCTATGCAAATCTGAAATATTGATACCCTTGAAAAGACCATGTGCTGAACACCAGAGAGAAACCATGAAAACGATTCTATCCTATAACAAGTTCAGAGGAGAGGAAACCCCCTTGAAAATGTGAGCTTTAATAAATTTAAAGCCTGATGAAACATATTTCCTTAAGCTTCTTGCTTCTGTTTTGAGATTGAAAGCAATAAGGACCAGAATCTAGAGCAATTTGTCAACAGTTCTGATACCTCATGGAAAAACCACTTTACCCAAAAGCTTAGGATGTTAAAATAAATTAATTTTACAACCTTAAAATTCTGAAACAAGTTCCTCAGCAACATGTTCATCTCAAAACTCCTCAATATTATAAGTACAATGATAATAAATTGTGGCATCCATATTAGTTTAAATTTTAGGTTTATCTCTAGTTCACAGTATGGTTGTTGGAAATTGTTACATAAACAGAATGCATGAACTGCTTCCTTCAGCCTAGGCTTCAAGAAAACAATACAACACTTCTTCGTTGGTTCAGCTTTCAACACTTTCACATAAGCAGCTGCCTGTAAACCACAATACAATGATGGCCTTGACTTTGTAAAAGTTAACTTCTACTAACTCAGCCTTTAACTGCTAACATTCCTCTTCTACAATCTAATTTAGCATTTCTAATTGTAATTCTTTCCGATCTTTTACCTTTTTTTGTGATTGAGTGTATGTGTTTTCGTGTGTGTCTGACCATCCATTGCATTTCTCCCATTTTATGAACATCTATATAGTTAAAGGAATGGCTATCCAAAATCTTAGCTTTTTTTTACTAGGAAGTAATAAATGATCTCCCTCTCTCTTTGTCTTACAGAAAAGAGAATGCATAAGCAGTTTACTTTGAGAACAACATGCTTGTGTAGGAACTACCATAAACACACACTTATTCGACTAGCTATCAGTTATCACACCATTTCACTACTTTTATTGTTTTTATCTTGAAACCATATTATTTCATACTTTTTTTACATAAAACATATTATTTCATATTTTGACCAAGAAATGTCTAAATAAAACAAAAAGGAAAATCACAATGCACACAACATAATCAAATAGATCATCACATATAAAGTCATGATTGTCATTAGATGGAAAAGAAATTTCTATCATTAAGTAATTTATCCAGAGAAAACATATACAAAATGCCAGCTTCCTATTTCTCCATCTTCCCAAGGACCAACACTGCAGAAAAAGGGAAAAACAAATCTCGAACCATGATACACCACATTTAATATTCCCCAAGTATTCCAAGCCAGGAAAGATGGAAATAATTACAATTAAAGAGAGTAAAATTATAGGGACATACACAACTCATGAAGTCATGCTAATTGTTATGCTGGTGGTGCACAAGGAAAATGATTCAAAAATAAAGAGAAAGAATTAAAAACTCACATCTTTCAAGAGAGATTGATTAGGAAGCGGATCTATAAAGCCAAACATCTCGTCACTATAACAGAATGTAGCTCGTGTCCAAATTTGTGTAACACTGCAATCATAAATTCAAAGTTGTCATTTTAGCACAAATATAATAATTTGCTGCATATACCCTACCCTAAAGAATCAAAACCAAGGCTTCTGAAAATGGTTCAGCTAAGTCATTACTTCAGCACAAAGAGTACTCAACTATATTCACCTATCTGTAAAGTAGTCTCCTTTGCAGCCATTAACAAGCAAATGAACCCATTCAAAAGTAGATTATAATCGGCTCATGCACAGGACAATTCTTATTTGTGACGAGCATTGCAGACAATCTTTCGTATTGCTGATGAATCAAACACAGTGGTTGAGCTAATCGTTCTAAATGACATAAAAAGCTTATGAAACATACTTCAAAAAGAAAAAATTAAAATAGTTGTGTTCTGAGCTAGACCCATTACTTTCAATGATGATTCTTAATTAAAATAATTGTCTCTCTAGAAAGTAACAAATGATCTCCCTGTCTCCCATATACAGGGAAATAACAAAAGATTGCTTAGATTAGAAAGAAGACAAGTGCAATATAGAAGATGAAATGTAGTTTAGCTACTAACCCACATGTTTAAATAGAATCTTCCTTATGAATACAAAAACACTTCACAAACTACTTGAACTACATATAACACATCATGAACCATCTCTTCCAAAAGCTTAAGCTATTAGGTGAAGGCACATTAATGGCTTTTTATATATCTAATAACACAATTTTCTTTAAACATTTTAGCCAAGTTATTTGATATTTTGGCAAAAAAAAAAAAGTGTTTTGGTACCTAAATCCATCTCTAAATACTTAATATAAACATATGCAAGTAGCGTGGAGTGCAGAACACCACCCCACGCTTCACGAAGGTAGGTCCACAACCTTTGTGCCTAGGTACTATGTCCTCATGTGGCTTGGAAGGCTTCTTAGTGAAGAGTGCCCCACCTAGGCACCATGACTTTGAGAGCGAGGCCCTTGCTATATAAGGAAGGTATAGAGCACCCTTAAGCTTCCCTCTGGCAGAAGCAGTGAATGACGTCATCTGTTGACCTCACTTGACCCATCACGATCACCGTCACCTACCACCCTTTTGTTCAGTAGCACACTCAAGCCTTAACCTTTGACTCTCCTAGTCCTATTACAAGCCTCCAAGCACAGCCCTTAAGTCCTTTTTTCAGGGAGCATGTACCCCAAGGGTGCCAGCCTAAAGCAACGCGTCCCTAATGCAGCATACTTTACCTTGCTCAGCATTTGTTGCTTAGCAGGGGATGTTCACAGGGGTAGGATAGGGATGACTTGGTATGTGAGAGACACTTCCTCCTCCTTTAAGTACCCCAAGTAACGGTCAAGAAGAGAGGAGCACATTCAGAGAAGAGAAGAGAATCTCAATATGAGAGAAACACTCTAAAGATCCCAGAACATGTGAGAAACCTAAGAATCCATAGAAACACCAACGTTCTCTGAGAGAAGAGAGGAAGAGAATTGTTTACTGCTTCAGCTGGGATGCTGGTTGTAGCATCAGCTCAGACGTTGAGCACCCTCAACAAAGCCCAGCCCCCTGATTCAGCAGCACGAGCACTCTACAACTATATGTCTCCTTGGTGTTCATGAACCCCATGAAACTAATCCTAAAACAAAATGTCAATAACAGTACAAAGAAAATGACAATTCAGACGGTGGAACCAGACAGATTATCAAACATAAAATCATGATTGCCAGTTATTACATGGCAAAATGGTTTATGACATCAAGTAACTTATCCATTCAACCACACAGACATCAATTCCTTTCTTCAGCAAGAAGCACTGACATTGGGAAAGAAAAACATTAACAAATCCAAATTATATTACAGATTAAGAGCAAGAACCCTAGCCTGCCAAACGCCAACTAATGAGACAAAGATGTCAGCAAACATATCAAAGAATCAGCTTAACTGATGAATGGATTTGAGCACTAAATTTACACAGATTGGAAATTCCATATAAGCAAAGGGAAAGAAAGGAAACTGATTTCTGATCTGATCTGCTACATCAAAGACTCAATACCCAAAACCGATTTTTTAAAAATTCAGCAGGTGAAAAGGGAAAAACAATCAAGAAGACAGCAAAAAAAGAAATCAAAATCAAAACTTTCATATCAAAACCCCACACTTAAATTCCAAGATCGTTAAAACTGAAGCAGACCCAGAACTCAAATGCTTTTAATTGATGAGAAATGGTTCAGTTCAACAAAGGTTACCTTGGTTTGAGGATCATGGACCCAGTTGTATGGCAACTCGAACTTATTAGGTTCAAAGGGTTCCATTTTTTCTTCTTTTCCCTACAATCAGTGTAATGGAATGGTGGTGGTGCTGTCTCAAAGACAACAAATTGAACCCTGTAAATTGTAATGATCCAAAAATGGGAAAAACATGAATGGGGTTGTGAGTAACGCTTGTTTGCACCACGTGTCCACATTGCTGACTGAGAGAATGCCCACAACGTGTGCAAGAAACACTGCAAAAACTGAACCCCTTTTGAACGACTCTTCTTGTGTTGAGGCTTGTTGTTTTGTGTGTTGGTGCGTGAATTTGCACTGGGGAATGATTCTTCTAGAGATTGTGTGTGTGAGAGGAGAACAAAGTTTTGGGTTTGTGTCTGGGAATTGAGGTGGCAAGCGGCAACGACAAAGGAAACAACCGTTACTGGTTTGAATTTTGAGGTTATAGGGTTGGTAATTAATACGATGTCGTTTATGCCTCACTCACTCACCAATTAATATCAGTCGGGTGGAATAGGATTTGCAGCCTAACTGAAGCTTCCGACTTATTTAGCCTTAATTTATTTAGCAAATTAATTAGACAAATTTATAAAAAAAAAGTCTATTTAATTATATAAGTTAATACTTTGACATTTGGAAAAGTTAATTTGATCTATTAAATTGATCTTTTTATTTATTATTATATATAATTAAGAATTTATAATACTTACAAAATTTATTAATTATATTATAATATATTTATTTTATACAAATTATAATAATTTTGTTAAAAGTTATATATATTTAAAAATGAAAAAAATCAAATTTTTTAAACTTATATTAAGGTCTTTATGTAATATAAATATTTAAATAGATTTTTGAGTTAGGTCAAGATTTAATTTATTTAGCAAATTAATTAGAATTAAATTTATAAAAAAAATGTCTATTTAATTATATAATTTAAAATTTTGGCATCTGAAAAACTTGATTCAGTCTATTAGACTGATTTTTTTATTTATTATTATATATAATTAAGAATTTATAATACTTACAAAATTTATTAATTATATCATAATATATATATTTTATACAAATTATAATAATTTCGTTAAAAGTTATACATAATTTTAAAATTAAAAAATTTAATTATTTTTTTACTTATATGAAGGTCTTCATGTAATGTAAGTATTTAAATAAACTTTCGAATTAAGTCAAACTTTTATAATTTTATAAATAGATCAGATTGAGCCCAAAAAAAAAAAAATGCTTATGGTAGATAATAGGTAAAACTCAAGCCAACATTTTACAAAATAAACCTAGGTCTATTTAAACGAAGTTTATCCTAATCAAACTTATTTTCACTCCTATATATCAGCAAACACTTTGGATAGAAAAAAACTATTTTAATGATTTCCTCTTTTTTTTCTGATTTTGAAGGAATTAAGAAAACAAGAATTTATAAATTGATTTTAATCAATATTTTTTATGTTTTCAACATATAGCCTGTATTTTTTATTTAATATTTTTTATTAATTATTAGGAAAATTATTTTAAAAATATTTTAGGAGGATATAAAAAAAAAACATTTAAAAATAATTATAATGGATGCAACTTCATAGGAATTCCAATCTCAAAGTTTGAGAGTCATGGTATATACAACAACGACAACCAAAGCTTTTTTCCTACTAGTTGGAGTCGACTACATAGATCAATCAACGCTATTATATTTTATCAAAAACCAAATATTCCAATAGGTCATTTAGGTTTAAATCATTTCTAATGGTTTCACCTAAAGCTCTTTTTAGTCTTCCTCTCCATCAATTATTGGGTTATCATCCATCTGATCAACTCTTCTAACTGGGACTTTTATTGGTCTTCTTCTCACATGTCTGGTTCATCTTAAGCGTGATTCTACCATTGTTTTCCTTCATTGGTGTCATTCCTACTTTCTTTCTAATACATTCATTCATAATCTTATCTTTTCTTATATGCCCATACATCCAACACAACATTCTCATCTCTATCACACTTATCTTATGCTCTTGTTGACACTTTACTGCCCAACATTCGATACCACAAAGCATCGTTGGTCTTATGGTTGTGCGGTAGAATTTTCCTTTTAACTTGATAGGTACCTTTCAATTACAAATAATACCTAAAACATTCCTCCATTTCATTCACATAACTTGAATACTGTGATTTACATCTCCCTCTATTTCTCCATCACTTTGTATAATAGATCCAAGATACCTAAACTGTAAGACTTGTGGTATAATGTGATATCCAATTTGCACCTCTAAGTCAATACTAATGTGCGTCTTATTGAACTTGCAATCCATATATTCCGTTTTACTTTTGCTTAAACGGAAGCCATGTGATTCTAAAGCTTCTCTCCATAACTCGAGTTTACCATTTATGCCCTCTCTCAATTCTCTCACTAGAATTATATCATCTACAAAAAATACATACATATATATATATGCACTGAGGCATTGGTTCCTAGATATGTTGAGTAAAAATGTCCAAAATCAAGGTAAAAAGATAAAGGCTCAAGGTTGACCCTTAGTGTAAACCTATGTATATAGGAAATTTCTTTATGGCCCCACCATGTATTCGCATACAGATTTTAGCCCCATCATACATATCCTTGTTAGCTCAAATATAAGCAAATTGAACTCCGTTCTTCTCTAGTGCCTTCCGCAAGACTTCTCTTGGAACCTTATTTTAGGCCTTTTTGAGGTCCATGAAAACCATGTGTAGATCTCCTCGTTTCCTCCTATACCTCTCCATCAAACCTGGCAAAATGTATATTATTTCCATGATTGATCTCTCGAGCATAAAATTAAATTGATTCTCTGAAATGTGAGTCTCTTGCCTTAATTTCCATCAAGTACTATCTCTCATAGTTTTATAATATGACTCATAAACTCAGTCCTTCTATAATTAACACACAATTCTGTGTATCTTATTGTTCTTATAAATAAAGATCAAAGTGCTTCTCTTTCTTTTAGAAGTTAAACTTCATTCATAAATTAGATATATAAAAAGAAATAATAAAAATTATTCATCCATCCAAAATTTAATAAATATTCCAATCCATTTTGGCTCCCACTCCTACAAACTAATTATGGCAAAGTAACATTTTAACATTTTATTTGCTAGAGTAAGTGACAAAAAGGTTAGTCATTGAATTAAATATATTATAACTTAAACTTTGTTCATAGTATAGATTCCAATAGTGCTATTGAAGTGAGGCACTTGTAACTTGTAAGTTATCTTAATTGGCTCATCACAAGTTATTGAAAAAGTGAATAAGGTCAAATTAGTTCACTTTTTGACACGTTTGAAAAGTATCAATTCAACTCCCTTTAGGGTATACATGAGAGTTGGAATTTTTTAGAGTTATGGAGAGAAAAGAAAAGAAAGACTTATTTTTTATTTTGAATAAATATTCTCTATATTTAAAAATTTTTAAAACGAAAAAAATAAAAATAAAAGATAATCATATAACCTTTTAATCACTCATTATTCATTTTTATAAACATTATATAATTCTCTTAATTTAGAAATGAGAAATAAACATTCTCTTTCATTTCTCTCAAAAACCACCATCTAAACATACTCTTAATGGAACTAATGAGTTAAATAAGTTAGATTGCCAAAAACTAAAAAAATATAAATTACAAAATCGTAAAACTTTAACTAATAACACCAAACTTAATTCCCATTTGTCATGAACATAGTCAAAACTAGAATAAGAATCAATAAAAGAAAAATATAAGTTTAACAAGCTTAATTCTCAAGTGAGCTAACCCTCACCGTTGGTTAAGAATAAAAGTTAGCCAGGCCGAATTGGAGGGTTATGCTGAACTCGGCCCCAAGCAGCTCTAAATTCCAAGCATCCAGAAACTTCAACTTTTACGAGTGTTTGTTTTACATTTTTTCTTGACTGAAGAGGAGAAATCACTCTGAGGTACTTTTGTGAGACGCAACATTTTTCTCAATTAGGTCAAAAGGCCCTTTGCACCCATGAAAATGTAAAACAAACAAGCCCTAACCTCTTTCCTTAGGTGTAGTTCTTAATTCTTTCACATGGGGTTGGGGTTGTGGTTGAACTTAGAACAAACAATAGGAAATACGGCAGTCATCCCACAGATGAAACAGTCATGCCAGCAAATTAAGATTTTCTAACATTTACAAGCAAATAAGCTTTGCCTCAAACGGGCTTATTTAAACATACTTGATCCTATACACGGATGCCTTCTTTACATATCTATTCCAGGCACCAAACCTTTTCCTATGTGACAAGAAAGAGACCATTTGCACGTGCATACCATTCTGAACCTTTAGGATCAAAATAAACAAGAATTTCTACAAATGTTAATATCACAGCATCCAATATTAATTTTTTTCTTGTTTCCTGGCATCATCAGTCAACCCAAGCTCCTGGCGTAGCTGTTCATCTGGTTGCAAACTACCTGGAATAGCACCAAATATTCTCCTTGATATTTCAAACCCAGAAGCTACATGATGTACATATGCTGATGCATCCTCGAAATTCTGTTGCAAACTTAATGAGGTAGACATATAGTTTGAAGAACTTCTTGACAATTTTCTCTCAAATGGCTTGTCCAGTTCAGCAGCCTTAAGAAACCGTTCTGTAGCGGCCACCCAAGAAAGGTTATATCTCTGAGCATCAGTAGGCTGGGCAGGCTCTTCAGCAAGTGCTTTAAGTGTGAGTTTAACAAATCCACCACTATCATCATATGTCCAACAATTTGGGAACTGCTTGAAAAAGTCATTTGAGGAATGGTTGGCGCACACAACAATTTTTCCCATTGCTAAAGCTTCTGCTGTTGTTGTGCAAACCACATCTGTTGTGCTCGGATTGAGAAACAATTTGTAACTGGGACACAGGAAATAAAGCGTTAACATATCATGCTTACTGCCACGTGTACTCAGGTTCTTTTCATAGTAAAGAACCCTCAACTATGAAGTGACATAAGATTCCAAACATACTCATAGAACCTTGATATGCACACAGAGCAGATAAAGCGACATCTAAGTTGAACTAATGGCAAGTAGGACAAGCTGAGGCAAAATTGGCAGTTTCTAACATATACCTCAATGATTTTTAAACCTGAAAAATTAATATTCACGATATGCAATATTTCATGTTATAACTTAACATATTTGCATTTCCCTAAGAACCCCATCTAGTGGGAAAAGACTTTGGTAATTGGTTGTTGTTCATTATATTTGCATTTCTCTAAGGGGACAATCATCAAATCCCGTATTAAAAAACCAAAGGGTGTGGATATACCTCGTAAAGACCCAAAAAAATCCCGTATAAAAAGCCTAAATCAGATATTCTTATTTTCAACTAAATTAATACGTAATTTTATTCTGGCTCTATTGCTTAAATTTTATGGTGTCAATATTTGATTCATTAACTTCCAATTGAATATTACACCTGCAGATCCCCATTTTATTCTGACTCTGTTGCTTAAATCTTATGGTGTCAATATTTCATTTTCCTTCTTTTCCAAATTATGCACCACAAGCATATCTTATTACCAATAAGCAAAACCTTCTGTAATACATCATTTAACTGAAATGAAATCCAAACATAATGTGAGCAAAACAGTATGAAACTTACTCATGAAATAGAGGATCAGTATGATCACGAGCTGGGTGTACTCTAACTGCCAGTTCCAACTTTTTCGCAGCTTGTTGAACTTCATCTGAGTCCTCTCCACTGCCAAACAAATCAACCTCCAGCCCAGCTAATTCCTTTTGATGATCATGAAGAAGTTGGAGCAGCTCCTTGTAGCCTTTGTTCCATATCATCTTCCCAATAAAGTAGGCACCTTTGGTAAAGGCCTGATCTCCATTCTGTTGTTGCTCCCTCTTTTTCTTGCCAATCTCAAGGAATTTCGGATTAACTCCATGAACGTTACAAATGATGGACCCAGAGTAATCCTGGGTGGCAGCAGATAGTCTAATTACCTGCAATTATACAGCTAATCAATTCCAAGAGAGCAAGCAAGCAATGCTTGCAAGTTTATGATAATTGTTAATACTATGTTCACAATTAATAATAAGAGTGAAGTCTCATTTCTCAGTTCTCACTAAACTGATATTCACTTATCTAGCTTTAGCACATAAAGCTGCAAGTCTGAAACCTAGAGGACAGCTTCATGTTATCTTAGATAAAGTATTGGTTTCACCCTGACAAATGAATACACCAAGAAACATAATCAAAGCATCGTCTTTAGCTAACCAGCACACACACATATATAGCCTAATATTTAAGAAAAAGGAACTATTCAGAATAAAAGCAATCACTAATTAATGAAAATCAATTGTGGACTAATTAAACATTCTATGTCTGATAAAGGAGAATACCATGAATTCTGAGCTCAGGCAATCTGTTGTCTTCATTTTTTTCATCAAAGAAGAAATTTATTAAGACAAAGATAAGGGATCCTCCATAACAAGAAGGGAAAAATAAAACAACAAAGAAAAAGAGAAAACATCAATGAAACAAAGCAGCCCAGTTCCTTTGCATATCTGTCAGAGAAACCACCTTAGAAAGACCATGTTATTTACACCAAAAAGAAGTCAATTACCTAAGCTTATCCCAAATCAGTTTACAAACCAAAGAAACCTCCTTTAAAATATTAAGTTATGCTCCAACTAAATGCACCAAGTAGTAGCATAGATTGCACACTGCTCCATCCCTCAGGCTCATGCAAAAATTTCATGGATATTTACATTCTTTCAATCACATATATATATTTTAGGTGGGACAATATAACACTTGTTTACTATTGAGTATCAACCAGAAAACATTCATTCAACAGCCACTGACATTGACCACTCAATTCATCTTTGCAGATGAAAATTCAAAATGTAACAATTTCAAAGTTCTAGCTTCATTTATTGTAGAAGTAAAATCCAGTATGCCAAGGCAAACATTGGATATATATGTAGTCCATGAGGACATAATAACTTACCTTGTGACAATAGATACCAACAACCCAGTTGTTTATATATTTCAGCAAAAAGGATGCAAGCATTCCATTCTTCTCTCTCTTCACATATTCCAAATAATTTGTGTGAATAATTCCTATAACTAGCCTGAATTTAGTCTTCCATCTTTTCCCATGGTGATACCATGTCAGGTGTTCAGGCTCCTCTAGAACAGCAATATCTGCCTCTTCATCAGGGATAATTTCTGAAATATCTCCAACAGCAAGAATGCTCCTTTTATCTCTAGAAAACTACATTATGAGTAAATCATAAATTAGCACTACTTACAAAACAATAAGGTATCATGATGGCAATTGGCAAACAATCAGTTCTCACATAATTGCAAGTAAATGATAATTAAATAAAACAGAAATGGGAGGATTCTAAAAACAGATAGATGCTCCAATCTATGCACCATATAGGTTGACAGAAAAACATATTACTACTAAAGCATTAGTGATGGAAGATTACAAGTCCCCATTACAAACTTCATTTACAAACCATTTTAACTAACATAACATTCTTTTATGATGGCCAAACATAGACCATGGTCTTCATTTGCACATGTCCATATGTCTCTGTTTTTGTGTGTGCGCTTGCAATTATTCCTGTTAATGGAAAATGTAAAAACAGTGAGAGAAATTATCACCTTTCCTGGATAAAACCGTATGCTGAAACCAGGTGTAAATCCAACTCTCTCCTCAAGCCATTGGCGGATAAATTTCTCATGCTCCAAGGGAGAAGAAAATGTAATATTGTTGGGATATACTAGTCCTTGATCTTTCAAAGTTAACCAAGGGATCACCAAAGTGACATCTCTTTCCCCATCTTTGGAAATATATGCAGCACGAAACAGAGGGTTAACAGCTGTTCCTGTCAACCATGGAAGGCTAGCAGTAGTAAAAATTGCAATATGCTGTTTCTTATCCATCTGATTGTTATGTTTAAAAGTGAAATCTCATCATACTTCAAAACTCCCTTGTAGAGGAATATCACCACTGAAATACAGCTTCAGAGGATAACTAAATGATTAATTTAACTGCAACAAAGAATTAATATTTGCGAAATTTTATGCACAAAAAAAACTTAGTAAAATAAAAATATTATCTGAAATTTATGCATAAAAATACATATTAGTACATATTTAAAGTTTAAACACAACTTGAAGCCTTCAAAAGTTACATGTCAGGCACAATAGCACCATATGTTCACTTAAATTTAAATATACAAAAGAGAAGTAAAGACAAAACTGCTGGAGATATAAAGTGATAATGTCACAAAAGGGATAAAAGGGATACAGGAATACTAGCAAGAACAGGAATAGGATAAAAAAAAAAGGAGGTTGGTGCATTGATTAGATGATCCATAATCATCATTAACCATCAATCCATCATCAATCATGCATTGGCTATCAAGAAAGTTCTCATCTTTTAATAAATAAAAAGGAACACATTCCAATTCCCAATCTTTTCTTTCAAAAAACAAGCAGAATCTCAATAACATTCCATGCATTACAGAACAAATTTGAGAAAATATCAGCACCCCAGAAGCCCAGTAAGAATAAAAAATAAATACAATCAAAATCATTCATCAAAAATCAACATTAAACTCCTGTTTTTCTTCCTATTCACAAAGGACTGATCAGTGATTACTGATTAGGAAGCCCCAACAAAAGTAAGACAAAAAATTAGCAAAACCAGCACCCCATTACCAAAACCAAAACTTACCCAATTGACCCTCACATAACCCTTTACCTCCTCTTTGTTTTTCCAAGCTTGAACACCCCAAAATCCAAACTTTACATATAGATATTACAACAACTGCAAAATAATAATAATAATAATAATGATTTTGAAGGCATAAAATTGAGAAATTTTAGATAAAAAATGCACCTTGAAGGGATCAACAGGAGAAGGAAACTGTGGTGAGGAAGGGATTTTAGAGAGAGAAGTTTGTGGAAAATGAGTGGCGAAGGAAGAAACGAAGGGTATCAAGAAGAAGAAGCGTCTGGAGAAACGCGGCCTAAGAAAGAGAATAAGAATATGCTCTCTGGAGAAGAAAACGGTGTCGTTTAGTGTACGTCAGCATCCGACATGATGGAACGGTCTTCGACCAATCGACAGCCAAGCAGGAAATAGCCAATGCAATTTTAGATTTTTTTTTTTTGGAAAAATTAATAAGAAAACAAAAAAATAGTAATATTTTAAGTTCAAAAATATAAATAAAGAATGAAAAATAACAGGTAAAAAGAAAAGTTTTTTTTACTAAAAAAATTAGTTTCTCTCTCTTTGGTCCTAGTCGGTGAAATCGATAACAACATTGTTCCAACCTCCTTAGAGAAGGACCTCATGTTTAGGAGTGTTCTGGACCGAACCCTAGGTTCTTAATATGTAGTCCAGCCCAGTACACATATAGACAGAGGTTCAAGGCTTCACGTCTCCAGCTGAGTCATCTTAACATGAGATTTCAATTTTGGATGGTAACAATATTACCACAAGATTTGCATGATGAATAAATCTCTTAATTGTCAATCATGATCTTATAAGATAACTGCACTGTAACTGTCATACCAGTGTTACGATAATATAGGGATTTTTTATAACTAAATAAGGAACATATATTTTCCTGCAATTATAATGAAAATGTATCTCTTCATCAAGAGAACATATCAATCCAACCTCTATAAATGTCAGACTAAGTCACTCAAATAAGGTATGAGTTCTCTCATAGTATTGACCTAATTAGTGCACATCCTGACTTGAGCGTTGGAGTCCTTTTGTAGGTACTCACCCCTACACGCTTGGTGATAGTCGTGCATCGAAGGAGTCAACCTATTACGTGCCTATCTCAGATACCCTCTGAATTTACTTTAGAACATTGGCTCCGACTTTGGAGAACGAGAAACTTACAATCCCACTCTAATCATGGTGAACACAAGACAGAATTCAATAAGAGACATTGGGCATGCCTCCACCAACCAAGGGCAGGACAGGCCGCTCAGCGCCCTCCTCTTCCTGCCCCTCCACCTGCTGCTGAAGCCTCTGCTGCGAGAAATCAGGTACTCAATGCAAAAAACCAACGTGATAGACACCCTACCTCGGTTTCTGATGAAAGCCCAAACCCACCGTGTAGGATTTTTGTAAGAGAAAGACTTAGAATCCCAGCACAATGAGGCAACCCTGATATCCAAGCGCAGAATCCCGATTCATCAGCATTTGGGAATGCCTAATAATGAAACTAGCGATCGTGCGTCCTGCTTTCAATGCACAAATCAGTCTCAGGAATCCCAACGTCAATTTCAAGACATGCTGCAACAGCATATGACTATGTTGAACGAGTAATATCAGAGGTTGAAAGACATGCAACGGGCCATGCTCAAAAACCGACCCAGGCCTCACCGACATGATGTCAGTCTTAGCACGAGAAACAATCAAAGAAGGGCACATGCTGATGCTTCTGTGATCAATATCCAAAATGATAATCCGAACAGCGGATTCGAAGACCACCCTTTGTCTGATCAGCTTATGGAATATTGTGTTCCCAAGAGTTCTAAATTTCCAGCAAACTTGGAGATTTATGATGGAACCACGGACCCCCAAGAGCATACCAACGCTTATGAGCAATCCCTCTATTTTCCCGGAGGACCTATGGAGTTGCTATGTCGTGCTTTTCCTCTCTCCCTGAAGAAGGGAGCCCTTAAATGGTTCTCAAGCTTACCACCGAGGTCCATGGTTGACTAGCCGGATCTTAAACAACGCTTTTTACTCCAATACACCACCAATAAGGAACAACTCAAATCTATTGAATCCCTGGCAAAGCTCCACCAAGGGAGGGATGAGCCCCTCCGCGATTATGTAAACCGTTTCATGCCAGCTTGCACTAACGTGGAAAACTTCGATGACAGAATAGCCTTTTACTATGCCAGAAGTGGTATTCTGGTTGGTTCTGAGTTCTTCGCTTCCTTGGTAAAAAAAAATCCGGAGAGCCTGAGTGAGTTTCAGAGGCGATCCCAGATGTACGTGGACCTAGAGGAAGTAACGGTGGACCAAAGGAGGTGGGACAAAGGTGAATCCTCTCATCAGAAGCCTAACCATCTCCGATCTTGCAAAGATAGTCCACCCTGGGCAGGATACTCCGTTTATACTCCACTAAATACCCCACAAGAAACAATCTTAAGGGAAGTGATATAGATTGAGTTTCAGAATATACGGAGACTGCCTCCATTAAGAAACACAAGCAGAAAGATCATTCTAGGCATTGCACACGGCATAAAGATTATGGGCATGATACGGAAGACTGCTATCAACTCTGTGATGCCATCGAATTTGTAACATCTTGAAAATTCTTTATTTCATTATAAATAATCATTTTATAATATTTATAATTTTTAAGAATTTTTGTAGATTTTTCTAGAAATGATGAATATTTTAATATATTTTTCGTTTTACGTGTGTACTGAGTGGAGCCGGAAAAATAGAATATTTTCCCTGAGGCTGGTAAATTTTGAACTGTGAAGACTTCAACGGGAGATCTTACTAAACCTGAGGCCGAGCACAGTTTACGAGATTTACGTTTTACGAGATTTTATCTTATGAATAAAATCATTGTATCATAAAATCATCTGATGAATAATAAAATATTATTTTCATCAATTGTAACTTTTATTCACTGAGAAAATAATTCTAACAGTGTAATTAATCATCTTTGGATGTATTTAATTAAGGAGACAAGCTTACTATGCACTTTATCGAGAAGCGCGCGAAACTTCTCAAGGAAGCTTTGAGGGAAGCTTCATTCCCAATCACTTTTCTCTCTCCTCCCTTTTTGGTGTTGCACGGTTGACTAAGAGGGACATTACCTTTTCATTCTCTCATTTCCTCTCCTCCTATACACAGCTCACTCATCTTTCTCTCTTCTTCACATGGCTGCACACACCCACAACCACCATTGTTGATTTCAAGCTTCCTTTGCTCAACCCAATAGAGACCATTTTTCCCCTCACCATCTTCAAGTTTTCTTCTTGGTGGAGCTTCTCTTTATTCCTTCATTCTCGTACTCCACAGCCAACATCAAAGCTTGGAGCTTTAAGGTAAAAGCTCTCAACTTTCTTCCCCTCTCCTCCTCATTTTCGTGTTCCATGGTCACATTGGTGACTATGGATGCCATTTCCACTCTTTGACCTTGGTTTTGTGGATTTGAACATCCAAGGTTTTGGTGGTGGTGAAGAACGAAGTTTCTAAGCAAAAAGGAGCATCCTTTCTTTGTGCTTCTCTCAGGTAAGAGGAAGACACTCCTCCTCAACCTCTATTAGCAATTAGAAACGTTGCCTGTGATTGATAGTGAGGGAACCCTATGGAGGGTCATCCTTTGTTTGCATATTTTTTGTAATGTGTTTGTGCTACTAGATTATTTTTTGTGTATATTGATGTATCTGAATGGATTGGAATGTATAACATGGAAGGAAGTGACGTCGGATTGGCTCTCGGATAGCCACAGTTTTAAGCCCAAAATTTGGAGATTCCTTGTGAAAAAAAATTGTAACAATTTGAACATCTGACCATTTAGTAGAATGTCAATGTCCGTCGAGTTTAGACTTCTGACCATTTAGTACCATGTCAATATCCATTGAGTTTAGACTTCTGACCATTTAGTACAATGTTAGTATCCGTCGAGTTTAGACTTCTGACCATTTAGTACAATGTCAATATCTGTCGAATTTGATCTTATGACCATATTCGTCGAATTTGATCTTCTGACCATATTCGTCGAACTTGATCTTCTGACCATCAAGCACAATGTCAATATCCGTCGAGTTAGAATGTCAACATCCATCGAATTTGATCTTCTGACCATTTAGTATAATGTCAATATCCATCGAATTTGATCTTCTGACCATTCCGTCGATTTTGATCTTCTGACCATTTAGTATAATGTCAATATCCGTCGAATTTGATCTTTAGACCATTCCGTTGATTTTGATCTTCTGACCATTTAGTGCAATGTCAATATCCGTCGAGTTAGGATGTAAATATCAGTCGAGTTAGAATGTTGATGTCCGTCGAGTTATAACTTCTGACCATTCAGTAGAGAAGATTTATCCAACGTCAACACCCATCCATCGAATTAGGATTTATGCTGGCCTTTTAGTATATTCGACAGTTTTTGATCTCCATTTGACAGAATCTTCATTCGACAGAAATTGATTCTTTGCCATTCTTGTGAAATAATGTTCTCCCGTCTTTCATCATTCTGTCAGGTTATTTTTCGTCGAAAGGTAGCCTCATTTTTTACTAGAGCCATTGTCTCTGCCGAATCCAAAATCATAATTTATCACCTAACACCTAGTGATTCAATTAATAGAAATAGGATGCAAGAATTAACAAATTAGAAAATTAAATTATACCGAGATTCATAAATTTTAAAGAACCAAGAATGAAATTTTCATAAGACTTAGGATAATTTTAATTAGGGTAAGAACAAGAGAGTGTGAGACATTGAGATCTTAGAATAACCTTCTAAGTGTATATGAATAAATTACCTAAGGGAATCTAATCAACTAATAGGATTCCGTTAGAGACAACCTCTGTAAGGAAAGCTAAACCTAAGCAAGAATTCATAATACACCTTGAAAATGCATTAGTTCATTTAATTCTAATATTATGATATTATGGGTCCATGTGAGTGACCAATGATTTTGTTGATTTTTGTTCTGGCAAATTGTGGCATATGGTGGAACTGTATGTCATAATGATCATACATGATTATGCATAGAGTCAGTATGCATTGTGAATGTCCGTTGGACTATGTTAAGGCCGAGTTGCCTAGGAGTTGAACACACTTTAGTACGGGTGCGAATAGACAAGTGTAGGTCATTTGTTGACCTTGGAGGTGTCAGGGTGCGGGTACCTCGCAATGGACAGTTGGTAGCTCTTCTGTCCGTAGGGCAGACCGATGCAAACGCACTGACGATCCGGACCGAGACACTGTCCTATATCGTGATCTAGTGTAGACTGTCTGTACAATGCCATGATGTGCACGTAGATAAATTGATGGATTATAGCACTTTGGCCTCGGCAGCCGAGTTACAGACGTGTCTCCTGATCTTTCTCTCTGACCGTTTGTGTCTAGCTCCATGGAGTAGGATTTGACTTCGTATGCATGTGCATAGTGGGTCCATGAATTATCTGGCATTTATTATTATCATAATTGGAACTGTTGTATTACTGATATATATAATTGCACAGGCTACCGTTGATTATTACTGCTATTCAATGTTTATTATCATTATTGCTGTCAAAAATGCTAAGTGGGTGCTTTGCGCCGTTTGGTTTCTTGTTGCTATAATTGGTAATGAAGGTAGGATGTCTTACCTCTTTTCTATTTTTCCATTACTGTTTGTCTGTACATTGCGTCCCATCGAAGACGACTGCAAGGAAACGGAAGCCCCAGATTTCCCCGGCTTCTGGCCTGACCTTGATTAGCGACTACCAAAGAGCATGGAGGCACGCATGCGCCGGTTTCTGGGAGATGTGCGCTTGACCTTCTTAGGAGGGCCAGAGTGGTGGCACATCAACTTTGATTCTGAGCGCTGCGTCTACTTGGGGGACGTGTCGTTAGCTTTGGCCTGGAGGCGTCGCGAGCCACCAATTTTCACCTGCTGTATTAGCCTACACCTGGAATTTCATTTTCCTATACGGGAGATGTGGGGTGACCGCTACTACACCCCGCGGGAAGATTCTTTTGATTCCATAGCTCGGGCCCCGTCCCGTAGCTCTGTGGCTCCTATGGTGGTTTCCTCTGATGAGGAAGACCCCGAGGAGTTCCCTGAGGACGACCTTGCGGAGGATCCTGACACGATTCCTCCTCATTTGAGGGACTGATATTACTTGTAGCTACTGAGGGCTACCAGTATTTTATTTTGGGGGCCTGATATTTTGACTGTAGTGGGCTGTATATTTTCTGATACCGTGGGGATGTGTATGTATAATCCTTTGAGGGCAAGTATAGTTTTGCTTTTTGGTATACCAGGCTTTGTAACCAAACAGGTTTGATATATATATATATATATATATATATATATATATATAAAGATGCAATGTTAATTCCCATGTATGCTTTACTTACGCTTTTATTCTTTATTTCCATTGATGTTCAAAATCACCGTGGTTATTAATTATTACTATTATAACAAAAAAAAAATATTCACTAATTTAATTACCCAGCTATAATCAAGTAAATATATATTATATTATAAAGAACCAGGTCTTAACTTATATAATTTTATTTCCGCATTGTAATTGACAATATGACGTTCCCTTCCAAAAAGGGGCGTTACATTAAGTTGGTATCAGAGCCCCGGTTTATGTTTCTTTGGGTCTTGTGATTGAGTCTGTCTTGTTTGTGCTATGTATTATCTGAATAGTAAATGCAAAGGTGCATTGTTTGGTATTCCTAGTGAATGGGACTGACTTTTCTGTGTTTTCAGTTAGTCTGACTTGAGAAAGTAAGATGGCGTGAAGGGAAGACATGGCAGCAGCCATTGCGGTGATGCAGAGGATGGCTGAGGCCGTCGCACAACAAACCGAGCAAGCTGCTCAGCAACAAGAGAGAGTTGCACAACAACAAGAATGAGCTACTCAACAGCTCGAGGCTACTGCAGATGCTCAGAACTTGGCGAAGTTTCGACGCCACAACCCTCCTCAATTCAAAGGAGAATTTGATCCGGACAGGGCTAGCCTGTGGATCAAGGAGTTAGAAAAAGTCTTTCGAGGTATGAACTGCGCTGAGGACAAGAAGGTGAACTATGCTACTTTTATGTTGGTGGGCAAAGCTGAAAACTGGTGGAACGGAGTGCAGAGAATGTTAGAAGCTGCAAACCGCGAGATTACTTGGGACTTATTCAAGGAGAAGTTCCTAGATAAGTATTTTCCTACAAGCGCAAGACACGCGAAGGAGTCAGAATTTCTCAACTTACGACAAAGGAATATGACCATTAGTGACTATGCGGCTAGATTCGAAAACTTGTCATAGTTTTTGACGTACTTTCAGAATCAACCAAATGAAGCATGGAAACGCCGAAGATTCATGGAAGGACTGAGGTATGAGGTGAAGAAGGCTGTGATCACCCTGAAGATCAATGAGTTCTCAGAACTGCTGGATACCTGCTGTGATGTAGAGGCTCTAGAGCAATCTAGAGATATGAGGAACAGAAACTTTGGGCCTACGAGGTTCCAAAGAGGTGGCAGTAACAGTTCTAACCGCTTCCAGAAGAAGCCATATTCCCGACCAATGGGAAATCAACAAAAAATTATGGGTGGAAGTTCTGGTGGAGGTTCTACTGGGAACCGGACTGGCCAGAACACGGCGTATCCTTCTAAATGCATGAAGTGTGGGAAAGATCATCTTACAAAGGACTGCACCATAAAGGGGATCATCTGCTTCAGATGTGGCAAACCTGGCCACGTGTCCCGAGACTGCAATTAGGCGAAAGCCGAACCTTCAATGAATGCCGCAAGAGCCAAGAAACCACAAGCTGGAGGGCAAGTTTATGCCATGAGCAGAGCTGAAGCCTCCGAATCCGAAGATTTGATACAAGGGGAAGGCACCATAGAAGGTAATCTTTTAACTGTACTGTATGACTCTGGGGCGACCCATTCTTTTATATCATATGACTGTGTGCAAAGACTTGGTTTACCAGTGTCTACCTTACCTTTTGACCTAACTGTTTCTACCCCCACTGATAAATCGATAGTTACTACCAAAGTCTGTCTAAACTGTCCAATGGTTGTTAAAGGTCGAACCTTTTCGGTCGATCTGATCTGTTTACCCCTTTCCCAACTAGATATTTTCTTAGGGATGGACTGGTTGTCTTCCAACCATGTTCTGTTAGACTGTTCCAGAAAGACCATAGTTTTTCCCATAGATGAAAATTCTAGATTTCTGACGGCCAACCGAGTTCAAGCTCTCTTGAAAGAAGGAGCTCACTGATACATGCTACTGTCTTCTTTGAAAGTCGAGAGCGAGGTTGATGTGAACATAATTCCAGTGGTGAATGAGTTTCCTGAAGTCTTTCCTGAGGATGTACCTGGTTTACCACTTGCTCGAGAGATAGAGTTTGCTATCGACCTAGTACAGGGAGCTGGTCCCGTGTCTATAGCACCTTATAGGATGACACCGACAGAGTTAGCTGAGCTCAAGAAACAACTAGAAGAACTTTTGAAAAAGTAATTTGTCAGACCAAGTGTGTCCCCGTGGGGAGCACCAGTACTGTTAGTTCGCAAGAAGGATGACACATCAAGATTATGTGTGGACTATCGGCAGCTGAACAAAGTAACAATCAAGAACAAATATCCACTCCCAATAATTGATGACTTAATAGACCAACTGAAGGGAGTAGCGGTGTTTTCAAAGATTGATTTGCGATCTGGGTATCATCATATACGAGTAAAGACGGAAGATGTACCCAAGACTGCTTTTCGTACCCGATACGGTCACTACGAATATCTCGTGATGCCGTTTGGCGTGACGAATGCACCAGCCATCTTTATGGACTACATGAACCGAATCTTTCGTCCTTACTTGGACAAATTCGTTGTGGTCTTCATTGATGACATTCTGGTATACTCTCAAAATCAGGAGGACCATGCTGAACACCTCAGTATAGTTCTTCAGATTCTGAAGGAGAAGGAATTGTATGCCAAACTATCGAAATGTGAGTTCTGGCTGGAAGAAGTTAAATTTCTGGGTCACGTGATCTCGAAGGATGGGATTGCAGTGGATCCATCAAAGGTGGAGGCAGTGCTACAATGGGAAAGGCCAAAGTCAGTGACGGAGATTCGTAGCTTCGTGGGTTTAACAGGATATTACCGGAGGTTCATTGAGGGATTCTCTAAGATTGCAGGACCACTTACACAACTCACAAGGAAGAACCAAGCTTTTGAGTGGACCGATAGCTGTGAGTAGAGTTTCCAAGAGTTGAAGAATCGGCTGACTACCTCACCAGTGTTAATGCTACCCGATCCGAATGAGCAGTTTGAGGTGTATTGCGACGCTTCACACCAAGGACTAGGATCTGTACTTATGCAACATGGAAGAGTAGTGGCTTATGCTTCAAGGCAGTTACGAGTACACGAGAAGAACTACCCGACGCATGACTTGGAGTTAGCGGCTATAGTTTTTGCTCTGAAGATATGGAGGCATTTTCTCTATGGAGCGACGTTTAACATTTTTAGTGATCATAAGAGTCTGAAGTATTTGTATGATCAGAAAGAGTTGAACATGAGGCAGCGAAGTTGGTTAGAGTTCCTGAAGGATTATGATTTCCAACTTCTGTATCACCCTGGCAAGGCAAATGTTGTGGCAGACGCTCTAAGTAGAAAGATGATTAGTGTCTCTGCCCTTATGATCAAGGAAAAGGATATGCTAGAGCAGTTCAGAGATGTATGGTCTTTTGTGGAGTTAGAACTAGGGAAGTTTTGCATGAATAGGGTTACCATCACAAGTGAGCTGATGGATGACATAAGGGAAAAGTAGAAAGTTGACGAGTTTTTGCAAGAAGTGAGGGAATAGATGAAGCAAGGTAATGAAACAGCATTTGTGGAAGGAACAGACGAAATTTTGAGATTCCGTGGAAGAGTTTGTATTCCCCGTGACTAAGAACTTAGAGAATATATCATCAACCATGCTCACACAAGCCAACCGAGTATGCATCCGGGCATAACAAAAATGTGTCAAGACTTGAAGAAGTTGTTCTGGTGGCATGGAATGAAGAGTGACGTCACTAAACGCGTATCGACGTGTCTAGTTTGTCAAAAAACTAAAGTGGAACATCAGAGACCAGCGGGATTGCTGCAACCGTTGTCTATTCCTGAATGGAAGTGGGACAACATCACAATGGATTTTGTAGTCGGATTACCAAGGACAAGAAAAGGTCATGATTTGATTTGGGTAATCGTGGACCGACTCACGAAATCAGCACATTTTTTCCCAATCGACATAAGATACAAACTAGAGAGACTGACTCAGATCTATATTGGATAGATTGTTAGATTGCACGGTGTGCCTACAAGTATTATTTCGGATAGAGATTCGAGATTTACTTCAAATTTCTGGAAGAGTTTGCAAGAAGCGTTAGGGACGAAGTTACGTCTGAGTTCTGCTTATCACCCACAGACCGATGGTCAATCAGAGAGGACGATCCAATCTTTGAAAGATTTGCTTAGAGCTTGTACCATAGAACAGATTGGAAGTTGGGATGATGTTCTACCATTAATAGAATTCACCTACAACAACAGTTATCATTCGAGCATAGGGATGGCACCCTATGAAGCTCTGTATGGGCGACGGTGTCGAACACCTCTATGTTGGTACCAAGACGGTGAGCGCCTTACTATTGGACCGGAGATTATACAGCAGACAACTAAGAAGGTTAATATGATTCAAGAAAAGATGAGGACGGCTCAGAGTCGGCAAAAGAGTTATGCAGACCAAAGGAGAAAGCCTCTTGAGTTTGAGGAAGGCAAGCATGTATTCCTGAAAGTCACACCTATGACTGGGGTAGGCCGGGCTTTAAAATCTAGAAAACTCACTCCAAAATTTCTTGGACCATACCAAATAATTCGTCGAGTAGGTCCTGTAGCCTATCAAATAGCCTTACCTCCTTTCCTTTCAAACATTCATAATGTTTTCCATGTGTCACAACTTCAAAAATACCTTCCTGATCCAAGTCATGTCATAGCACCGGACACAGTACAAATAAAAGAGAACTTAACTTATGTGGCACCTCCTATAAGAATCGAGGATAGAAGGATAAAGTAATTAAGAGGCAAGGAGATCTCATTGGTAAAGGTAATTTGGAACGAGGTGACTGGAGATGCAACTTGAGAGTTGGAAGACAAGATGAAAGAGCAACACCCATAGTTATTCTAAGGTATGCAAATTTCGAGGACGAAATTCCTTTTTAGAAGGGGAGTGTTGTAACATCCCGGAAATTCTTTATTTCATTATAAATAATTATTTTATAATATTTATGATTTTTAAGAATTTTTGTGGATTTTTCTAGAAATGATGAATATTTTAATATATTTCTTATTTTACGTGTGTACTGAGCGAAGCCGAAAAATAGAATATTTTCCTTGAGGCTGGTAAACTCTGAACTGTGGAGACATCGACGGGAGATCTTACTAAACCCGAGGTCGAGCATAGTTTACGAAGTTTACATTTTACGAGATTTTATCTGATGAATAAAATCACTGTATCATAAAATCATCTGATGAATAATAAAATATTATTTTCATCAATTGTAACTTTTATTCACTGAGAAAATAATTCTAACAGTGTAATTAATCATCTGTCGGATGTATTTAATTAAGGAAACAAGCTTACTATGCACTTTATCGAGAAGCGCGTAAAGCTTATCAAGGAAGCTTTGAGGGAAGCTTCCTTCCCAACCACTTTTCTCTCTCCTCCCTTTTTGGTGCTGCCCAGTTGACTAAGAGGGACATTACCTTTTCATTCTCTCATTTCCTCTCCTCCTATACGCAGCTCACTTATCTTTCTCTCTTCTTCACACGGCTGCACACACCCACAACCACCATTGTTGATTTCAAGCTTCCTTTGCTCAACCCAATAGAGACCATTTTTCCCCTCACCATCTTCAAGTTTTCTTCTTGGTGGAGCTTTTCTTTATTCCTTCATTCTCGTACTCCACAGCCAACATCAAAGCTTGGAGCTTTAAGGTAAAAGCTCTCAACTTTCTTCCCCTCTCCTCCTCATTTTTGTGTTCCATGGTCACATTGGTGACTATGGATGCCATTTCCACTCTTTGATCTTGGTTTTGTGGATTTGAACATCCAAGGTTTTGGTGGTGGTGAAGAACGAAGTTTCTAAGTAAAAAAGAGCATCCTTTCTTTGTGCTTCTCTCAGGTAAGAGGAAGACACTCCTCCTCAACCTCTATTAGCAATTAGAAATGTTGTCTGTGATTGATAGTGACGGAACCCTATGGAGGGTCATCCTTTGTTTGCACGTTGTTTGTAATGTGTTTGTGCTACTAGATTGTTTTTGTGTATATTGATGTATCTGAATGGATTGGAATGTATAACATGGAAGGAAGTGACGTCGGATTGGCTCTCGGATGGCCATGGTTTTGAGCCCAAAATTTGGAGATTCCTTGTGAAAAAAAATTGTAACAATTTGAACATCTGACCATTTAGTAGAATGTCAATGTCCGTCGAGTTTAGACTTCTGACCATTTAGTACCATGTCAATATCTGTCGAGTTTAGACTTCTGACCATTTAGTCTTCTGACCATTTAGTACAATGTCAGTATCCATCGAGTTTAGACTTCTGACCATTTAGTACAATGTCAATATCTGTCGAATTTGATCTTATGACCATATCCGTCGAATTTGATCTTCTGACCATATTCGTCGAATTTGATCTTCTGACCATCAAGCACAATGTCAATATCTGTCGAGTTAGAATGTCAACATCCGTCGAATTTGATCTTCTGACCATTTAGTATAATGTCAATATCCGTCGAATTTGATCTTCTGACCATTCCGTCGATTTTGATCTTCTGACCATTTAGTGCAATGTCAATATCCGTCAAGTTAGGATGTAAATATCCGTCGAGTTAGAATGTTGATGTTCGTCGAGTTAGAACTTCTGACCATTCAGTAGAGAAGATTTCTCCAACGTCAACACCCGTCCGTTAAATTAGGATTTCTGCTGGCCTTTTAGTATATTCGACAGTTTTTAATCTCCATTCGACAAAATCTTCATTCGACAAAAATTGATTCTTTGCCATTCTTATGAAATAATGTTCTCCCATCTTTTATCATTCTGTCAGGTTATTTTTCATCGAAAGGTAGCCTCATTTTTGTACACTAGAGCCATTGTCTCTGTCGAATCCAAAATCATAATTTATCACCTAACACCTAGTGATTAAATTAATGGAAATAGGATGCAAGAATTAGCAAATTGAAAAATTAAATTATACCGAGATTCATAAATTTTAAAGAACCAAGAATGAAATTTTCATAAGACTTAGGATAATTTTAATTAAGGTAAGAACAAGAGAGTGTAAGACATTGAGATCTTAGAATAACCTTCTAAGTGTATATGAATAAATTACTTAAGGGAATCTAATCAACTAATAGGATTCTGTTAGAGACAACCTCTGTAAGGAAAGCAAAACCTAAGTAAGAATTCATAATACACCTTGAAAATGCATTAATTCATTTAATTATGATATTGTGGGTCCATGTGAGTGACCAATGATTTTGTTAATTTTTGCTCTGGCAAATTGTGAAATATGGTGGAACTATATGTAATAATGATCATACATGATTATGCATAGAGTCGGTATGCATTGTGAATGTCCGTTGGACTATGTTAAGGCCGAGTTGCCTAGAAGTTGAACACACCTTAGTGCGGGTGCGAATAGACAAGTGTAGGTCAATTTGTTGACCTTGGGGGTGTCAGGGTGCGGGTACCTCGCAATGGACAGTTGGTAGCTCTTTTGTCCGTGGGCAGACCGATGCAAACGCACTGACGATCCGGACCGAGACACTGTCCTATATCGTGATCTAGTGTAGACTGTCTATACAATGCCATGATGTGCACGTGGATAAATTGATGGATTATAGCACTTTGGCCTCGGCAGCCGAGTTGCAGACGTGTCTCCTGATCTTTCTCTCTGACCGTTTGTGTCTAGCTCCATGGAGTAGGATTTGACTTCGTATGCATGTGCATAGTGGGTCCATGAATTATCTGACATTTATTATTATCATAATTGGAACTGTTGTATTACTGATATATATAATTGCCTGGAACTGCTTGGTTGATTATTACTGCTATTCAATGTTTATTATCATTATTGCTGTCAAAAATGCTATGTGGGTGCCTTGCGCCGTTTGGTTTCTTGTTGCTATAATTGGTAATGAAGGTAGGATGTCTTACCTCTTTTCTATTTTTCCATTACTGTTTGTCTGTACATTGCGTCCTATCGAAGACGACTGCAAGGAAACGAAAGCCCCAGATTTCCCCGACTTCTGGCCTGACCTCAATTAGCGACTACCAAAGAGGATGGAGGCACGCATGCGCGGGTTTCTGGGAGATGTGCGCCTGACCTTCTTAGGAGGGCCAGAGTGCTGGCACATCAACTTTGATTCTGAGCGCTGCGTCTACTTGGGGGACGTGTCGTTAGCTTTGGCCTGGAGGCGTCGCGAGCCACCGATTTTCACCTGCTGTATCAGCCTACGTCTGGAATTTCATTTTCCTATACGGGAGATGTGGGGTGACCGCTACTACACCCCGCGGGAAGACTCTTTTGATTCCACAGCTCAGGCCCCGTCCCGTAGCTCTGTGGCTCCTATGGTGGTTTCCTCTGATGAGGAAGACCCCGAGGAGGTCCTTGAGGACGACCTCGCGGAGGATCCTGAAGAGGGTCCTGACACGATTCCTCCTCATTTGAGGGACTGATATTACTTGTAGCTACTGAGGGCTACCAAAATTTTATTTTGGGGGCCTGATGTTTTGACTGTAGTGGGCTGTATATTTTCTGATACCCTGGGGATGTGTATGTATAATCCTTTGGGGGCAAGTATAGTTTTACTTTTTGGTATACCAGGCTTTGTAACCAAACAGTTTGATAAATATATATATATATATATATATATATATATATATATATATATAGATAGATATAGATATAGATATATAAAGATGCAATGTTAATTCCCATGTATGCTTTACTTCGCTTTTATTCTTTATTTCCATTGATGTTCCATCACCGTGATTATTAATTATTGCTTTTATAACAAAAAAAATATATTCACCAATTTAATTACCCAACTATAATCAAGTAAATATATATTATATTATAAAGAACCGGGTCTTAACTTATATAATTTTATTTCCGCATTGTAATTGATAATGTGACATTCTCTTCCGAAAAAAGGCGTTATAGAATTTCTAACCAAGGCTGAACGACTACAATAGTATATCCTCCGGGTCCAAAATGAAGAGCATCGTGGCAAGCGCAGAGATGACAAACACAATCCATGGTGAAGCCCGTTCCCTCACCATAGAAGAAAGTCTTAGGAGAAGATCCCGGACTCTACCTCGCCGTGATAGCAATGACTGGTAGGATACGAATAGGGACGCTTTCGCTGATGACAATGGTGACTGACGTTCTGAGCCAAACAGAATGATCAACACTATTGCAAGTGGCTTCACTGGAGGAGGGTCATCAAATGGAGCTTGAAAAAAAGCCTTAAGGATGGCGGCGGTGTTTAGTGTATCCTATTCTAAACCCAGAATGCGGACTGCTGAAAGAAAAACACCTTCCATCACTTTTTCGGACAAGGACTATGGCAGAATTATCCCAGAACACGATGATCCACTCATCATCTCAAGAAAAATATCCAATGTCGAGGTCCGCCAAATTTTCGTTGATCAGGGCAGCTCAACAGATATTATGTTCCTAGATCTCTATTAGAAGCTAGAACTACCACCATCAGATTTGATTCCTTGTGATGGGGAACTGACAAGTTTCACGGGTGATAAGATCACCCCGGTAGGTTACTACAAAACCCACCTGACCTTGGGATCTTCTAAACTCTTCAAGACGGTCAAATTAAGGTTTTTGGTCGTGGACTGCCCTTCGGCTTACAACATTATCTTGGGTTGTCCTTCTCTAAATGCTCTTAGTGTCCTCTCCACTACTCACCTCGTGATGAAATTTTTGAACAAGAACAATGAGGTTGTCACTAAAGGAGATCAAATGGCCGCCAGGAAATGCTACAATGAAAGCCTGAAGATTTGTAAAGTACCCAAAAATAGAAAATCTGCCACCCCCGGCCCAATCTTGGACCAGGTCAACATATTTATGACAAAGTTAGATGTTAGAGAAGAAATCCGTGGTACCAGGCCCCAACCAGAGGGTGAGTTACAACCTCTCCAACTTGGAGCCAAGCCGGATCAGGTCACTAAGATTGGAGCGCATTTAGAGGAAAAAGAAAAATAACAATTGACAGGACTCTTGCTGAAGAATAAAGACCTTTTCACTTGGACGTCCTCTGACATGCCAGGGCTCAACCCCAGCTTCATCTGTCACCGCCTGTCCATCAGAGAAGGTGTGAAGTCGGTTGCACAGAAGAAAAGAAAGGTCGGCCTAAAAAGACAACATATCATTGAGGAACAGATTAAGGAGTTACTAAGCGACAACTTCATTAGGGAAATCTCCTATACCATATGGCTATCCAACATGGTCCTGGTCAAGAAATCCAATGAAAAATGGAAAATATGTGTGGACTATACAGATCTGAACAAGGCCTGTCCCAAGGATCCATACCCACTCCTCAATGTGGATAAATTAGTTGATAGTTCCTCAGGTTTTAGGTGGCTGTCATTCATGGATGCATATTCCAGGTACAACCAAATTCCTATGTATCCTGGAGATGAGGATAAAATTGCCTTCATCACTGATATGACGAGCTACTGCTATAGGGTTATGCCTTTCGGTCTAAAAAACGCAGGAGTCACCTATCAGAGGATGATGAATAGAGTCTTCGAGAACCAAGTGGGGAAGATACTAGAGGTCTATATAGACAGCATTGTTACCAAGTGGCCTCAATACTCAAGAGGGGGGGTGAATTGAGTAGTTAAAAATAAATTCACAAATCTTTCGCAAATCGTTTGACAATCAATTTTCGTTGAAGCTATTGAATGATCAGAAATAATTGAATAGATGAGTTAAGCACTTTTACTAATGAACGTAATAGTCAAGGAGACAATATCCAAATAGAACAATGAAACAGTGCACAAAGATAAACAGAGGAGAGTTTAGAGAAACAAACACAGTCGTTTATCCTGGTTCAATCACTACTCCACTTGTGATCTACGTCCAATTCCCAAGCAACACCTTGAGATTTTCCACTATATCTTCAAGCTTCAATGGGTGCTTGAAAAACCACTACAACCTTGAGCACTCAACAAGTATGGGATACCTCACCCAAAAGCTTGAGCCTCTATTTTCCAAGGGATACCTCACCCTTACAATACTTGAGGGATACCTCACCCTCACTAATCGAAAAGTATAAGATTGAAATAGAAGAAGCTCTCTCTAGAGCAAGTGTTTACAAATTGAAGCTCTAATATGCTCTCAAAGATTTTTCACGTTTTTAGTCGAAAACGAGCAAGAAATGATTTTAAGGATTGATTCACGTTTTGAAGTATAATGATCAGTTTTTGGTTCAAGGTCAACCGTAAACAAAGACCCAACTTGGGTATTTATAAGTTTCTCAATTAATAGAGCCGTTGGAGGTAGTTGGGCATGCATTTAATGCATTTAATATAGCCGTTGGACGTTGTCGATGATGCGTGTAATCGATTACATATCTCGGTAATCGATTACATTATTGTTCCAACGTTTTCTGAACTTTCTGGGCTCTGTGTAATCGATTACATTATTGAGGTAATCGATTACATGGCTTCTGACTTTTCTTGTAATCGATTACAATGATAATGTAATCGATTACATTACTTCTGACTTGCTGTGTAATCAATTACAATATCCATGTAATCGATTACATGGCTCGTCGAACGTGTTCTTTGAGTTTCGGGTTTTGTGTAATCGATTACATACATTGTGTAATCGATTACATGGCTTCTGACTTTGTTTGTAATCGATTACAACATCAGTGTAATCGATTACATTTCTTGTCGAACGTGTTCTTTGCCTTTCTGGGCTTTGTGTAATCGATTACATATCTTGTGTAATCGATTACATGGCCTCGACTTGCTTATGTAATCGATTACATTGTTCATGTAATCGATTACATGCTTTTTGATGTGTAATCGATTACAAACATTGTGTAATCGATTACATTGACCTTTGAACACATTTTTCAAGTCCAATAACGCTTGTAAGTCATTTCCAACACCTCAAGATACTTGATTAAACATAAATCCTTTTAAGAGTGTTAGATTTAAAGTTGAAACTCAAGTTTTATTGAAAGCCATGTTTAACTTTGAAATTTCCCATTTATTTTGAAATCACATATTGAAAAACCATTTGAGAAATCTTGAGAGCATTTAACATTAATTTCCTAAGTCTAAATAACTAATTAAACCTTCTGTCTTCTTTCTTTGATCTTGATTTTTCCTTTTGTGCTTGATCTTCTCTTTTGCTTTTGTTATCATCAAAAACCTTTCGACATGCCTTAGAGACATAAGCATTCACAAGCATGATAGTGAAAGCCCCGCAAGGTGAATCGTATACGACAGACCTTGAAGAAGTATTTGCCTAGGTCAGAAAGTATAACGTGAGGCAAAACTTAGAGAAGTGTGCCTTCGGGGTCCAACCCGAGAAATTCCTGGGTTTTATGTTAACCCACCACAGGATTGAGGCTAACCCCGATAAATGTTAGGTGGTACTTGACATGAGAAGTCCTCAAAGTGTTAAGGAGGTACAACAACTTACAGGCCATATTGCAACTCTCACGAGATTCCTTGCCAAAGCAGCCCACAAGTCCCTTCCCCCTATTTAAGCTACCAAAGAAGGGGAAGAATTTTGAATGGATCTAGGAATGTGAGGATGCCTTTTTATCCTTGAAGAACTTGCTATCCTCCCCTCATATTTTGACAAGGTCAGAGCCTAATGAGAAGCTCTACTTATACCTCTCAGTTCATGAGGAAGCAGTGAGCTCTGTGTTAATCCGGGAGACAAGCGAATGGCAGAAACTGGTTTACTTTGTGAGCAAGGTTCTGCAGGGACCTGAGCTTCGCTACCAGAAAGTTGAAAAGGTTGCTTTCGCACTAATCCTCACGGCCAGAAGACTGCAATAATACTTTAAATGCCATATGGTGGTAGTAAGAACGGATCAGCCCATCCGCCAGGTATTACACAAGCCAGATTTAGCCGAAAGAATGACGGTCTGGTCAATTGAACTCTCTGAGTTTGGGATCACTTATCAACCACGGCTAGCAATAAAAGCCCAAGCGTTATCTGATTTCATAGCAGAACTCACATCGGATCCCAACAACCCAAAAAGAATTTGTTAGATCATCCTTGTTGATGGATCCTCCAACTCTAAAGGGAGTGGCACCGGGGTAATCCTGAAAAAACTCAGAGGGACTAACATTAGAGCATTCCCTGAAGTTTGAATTTCTAACCTTGAACAACCAGACCGAATACGAGGCGTGTATTATCGGGTTGGTAATGGCCAAAGATATGGGGGCAAGCAGGATTATACTCTGTAGTGATTCCTAACTTATAACCTCCCAGATCCAAGGTGAATATCAAGCTAAGAAGCCCCTCCTGCAGCAAGACATTAGAGCTCCTTAAGAACTTTGAAGAGATAAAGGTTGAGCACATTCTGAGAGAACAGAACTCCAGGGTAGACCTTTTGTCTAAGCTAGCCAGTACTAAGGCCCCCGGAAATAACCGATCAGTAATCCAAGAAACTCTATCTCAGCCTTCCATCACAGATCATGCCGTATTTCAAATAGAAGAGAAAGAGCCATCTTGGATCACCCCTATCATGGAATACTTGCAAACTGTGGCCATACCTTTAGATTCCAAAGAAGCCTCTAAGTTGGTCAAGACAGCTGTAAGGTACATCGTCTATGATGGGCGGTTATACCGTCATAGTTTCTCATCACCCCTTCTTAAATGCCTCACTCTGAAAGAAGTTGAATATGTCTTAGCCAAGATTCACGAGGGAAGTTGCGGACATCAATTAGGAGGCAAAGCATTGGCCCTAAAAGCACTAAGGGTAGGATATTATTGGCCAACGATGGAAGCTGATTCCCATATGCATGTCTGAATCTGTGATAAGTGTCAGTGCCACTCGGATCATTACCATGCTCTCTCAGAAGAGCTATCTATAATGTTGGTACCTTGGCCTTTCTACAGATGGGGTATGGACATCCTGACCCTATTTCACCAGATCCTAGGCCAATTAAAATACTTGGTAGTTGTAGTGGATTATTTTACGTAATATTGCCCTCAAACAAAGAACAACGGCTAGATACAACTAAAAAGTAGTCCCTAGAAGGTTCCAACCAAGAGATTTAGTGCTCGGAAGAGCGGATATCAGAGGAAAAAATGTCTCCCAATGGAAATTAGCCCCTAACTAGGAAGGTCCATACCGTATTGTTGTCAACACTGGTAAATAAGCTTACACATTGGAGACTTTAACGGGCCCCCCAATCAAGAATTACTGGAATGCAGATAAACTTAGAAAATACTATAGCTAGGTGCCCTAGACGACCTAGTCTTTTAATAAAGCTAATGTTTAATCTGCACATAATGTTGAATCCTACACTCTGTACGGACTTCTGTCCCCCAAAATCATTAATAAAACAGAGTTATTCAGACTTTATTTTACATATGCGACACATTAGGAAATCCAGCTCATGAGGTAAGGTCAATACCCATCCTCGATACTTGCCATTGACTATCAAAAGGCAAAGCAATCAAGAGGCAGTGCGGATTCAACATCCGTGGTCCTCACTGATACCTAAGCCAAGTGGGATCCCAAAAGGACCTCGTGTAAGGTCTACTGATAATTATACTTAAGGCAGAAGGGACCATATGCCCCAAATTTTCTTAGGCAATAAACCCTTAGCTAAGGTGTCATATTTGCCTAAATCTTAAGATTCCAAATGTTCGTTATTATGAACCTTAGATTATAGATTAAGGTGTTATATTTGCCTAAATTTTAAGATTCCAAATGTTTGTTATTATGAGCATTGGATTATGGATTAAAGGTGTTATTTTTGCCTAAGTTTTAAATTTCAAAACGCTTGGTTATGATAAGCATTGGACTATAGACTAAGGCGTCATTTTTACCTAAGTCAAGTGGAATGCCATGCACTCATTGTTATGGGTGTGGGATCCTGGACCATGGTTTCCCCAATGAGTAAATAATTTCCTAAGTCCACGTAAGGGAATTACTACATTCCATATTAGGTTTTGGACCCACAACGGATTGTGGAAATAAATTAAATTAGCAAGGAAAAACATTCACTGAAAGTAAAGAGTTAATTTTTTAAAAACCCTGGATATTGGGTAATTGTCCTTACAAAAAACAAAAAACCCTACGCAGGGGGCAAGGAAGAAGAAAAAGGAAAAAGATCTAAGTATCAGTTTCCCCTTCTACCAGAGCTGGAGTAGTATCTTGGTTGGCAGCGGAATTGACTTAAGCAAGCTCCCTTGCCCAAACAAGTTAATCGTCATGAAAGACTTTTTCTGAATTAAGCTCCTCCAAGGCAAGGCAGAAGGGACCATATGCCCCAAATTTTCTTAGGCAATAAACCTTTAGCTAAGTTGTCATATTTGCCTAAATCTTAAGATTCCAAATGTTCGTTATTATGAACCTTAGATTATAGATTAAGGTGTTATGTTTGCCTAAATCTTAAGATTCCAAATGTTCGTTATTATGAGCATTGGATTATGGATTAAAGGTGTTATTTTTGCCTAAGTTTTAAATTTCAAAACGCTTGGTTATGATAAGCATTGGACTATAGACTAAGGTGTCATTTTTACCTAAGTCAAGTGGAATGCCATGCACTCATTGTTATAGGCGTGGGATCCTAGACCATGGTTTCCCCAATGAGTAAATAATTTCCTAAGTCCACATAAGGGAATTGCTACATTCCATATTAGGTTTTGGACCCATAACAGACCATGGAAATAAATTAAATTAGCAAGGAAAAACATTCACTGAAAGTAAAGAGTTAATTTTTTAAAAACCCTGGATATTGGGTAATTGTCCTTACAAAAAACAAAAAACCCCACGCAGGGGGCAAGGAAGAAGAAAAAGGAAAAAGATCTAAGTATCAGTTTCCCCTTCTACTGGAGTTGGAGCAGTATCTTGGTTGGCAGTGGAATCGACTTAAGCAAGCTCCCTTGCCCAAACAAGTTAACCGTCATGAAAGACTTTTTCTGAATTAAGCTCCTCCAAGGCAAGGGTGATGTTAGGGTTGAAATGTTGAATTTGGGCCACGACATTCTGGAATTGCTTTCCACTAATGTTTCCCAAAATGGTGTCTAGCTCCTCCACATCTTTTTCCAATTGAGTGATTCGAGCCTGGAGGGTGTTGATGGTATTGCCGGCTTGAAGACCCTTTGCCTCAAGCGCCTTCTTATCCAGGTCGGAGGAAGCCAATGTTGCCTCCAACTCAGTAATCCGTGAATGAGCATCCTCAAAGCATATTCTACTAGGAAATTCTAACTTCTCATGTTTACCCCCTTGTAGATAGGAAAACTGAAATCTCCACACTACATACAACCCTAGCACATGGTTAAGAATACTTATCGGACTTCTTGACTCCATTCTTTCTTGGCTAAATGACCTCAAGTCATATAAGTCACATTAAAAGGTAGACAATGCCAACTTATCCTAGTTTTTTATATCTAAACACCACCTCATCACTCATACTCTTAAGTGATCTCTATGCAACTCTATGTTGCTGAGGTGTTAGATATTCACCTATGGCAAACCAATACTCTTAGTTGCACTAAGGTTCTCATACCTTTTCTATAGACTCAACTCATCCTAGTGAAAATAGTTTATTATTGCTTATGCCTCATTCGACCTTGCTTAAGAAAATAAATGAGCATTTCTCTAGAACTTTGCATACTTAATGAATATAACAAGCTTACAAGTCAACATTCATCTTTTTGTGTATTCTTCAATGCACAAGGTCCCATTTAACTAGAGACTTAGTACATAACATCCCCTCTTCGGAACTAAATACACAACCTTATCTCCACTTAAGTGAAACTAACTCAAAGTGGTTCTTACTTGCAACTCTTATTGCTTAAGATTCTAGGTACCTTCCAAAGGTAATCCACTACTCTTAAGTGATCTCTATGCAACTCTATGTTGCTGATGTGTTAGATACTCACATATGGCAAACCAATACTCTTGGTTGCATTAAGGTTCTCATACCTTTTCTATAGACTCAACTCATCCTAGTGAAAGAGTCTATCTTAGCTTATGCCTCATTCGACCTTGCTTAAGGAAATAAATGAGCATTTCTCTAGAACTTTGCAAAGTTAAAGGAAGGAAGCGGGCATCATGCAAAGTTCATAATATAAGAATTTTTATTAATTTGTTCTCATTCCATACATTATCTTATGTAACACCGCCTCCGAGGGGCATTACATTTTAGATCGACTTCCTTTAAAAAAAAACTTTTCCCAAACTATAAAATACTAGATATTATGAAATATGAGTTTTAGAATTTCTTTTACTGAAATGACATAAGCTTACTAACTTATAGAAATACAAGACATAAGAAATGAATAATATACTTTACACAAGAACAAAGTTTAATACAACCAGAGGTACATTATACTTACATACCCAAAAGCCTAAAACATCTAGCATAACCAACCTTGACTGGCCCAAATTCACAACACCTAATGAGAAGAGTCCTCCTCAGGAGATAAATTCCCTAGCCGAGAACGTTTCGACAGATAGAAATCTGAGCAGAAGATATCTTGGAGTCCTCCCTAGGAGTATAGTGAAGATCATTCCACAACTTTCTGATAGGTATAACAAACTCTACAAATACAGTAATAAAGGAAAAAGTAGTGACCCCATGGCGAGTCCTACTTACGGATAGAGTAATATCGCCACACTACTCCATATGCTCTGTGTCCTAATGGACACGCCAAGCATCAGCACCTTCAATAAACTATAGTCTAACGAAACCTAGCAGATCCCTCCTTATCACCATCGCAGTCTTCACAGGCATAAGTATAAAACAGGAATAGACAGAACAATAATACAAAAAGGTGAGATCCCCTACATCAATACCAGCATGGCAGCAAGAAATAAAAAATGGCAATAATGTCATTCATATACAGCAATATCACAGAACAATAGGTATAATCATGTTATCAACTAACAGATAATTTAACGATATATATACATCACATTATAAGAATATTGACCATACCACAAAATAAGTATACTGACTATGCACATGCACAATGTGTATGCTGACCATACCACAAAATAAGTATACTGGCTATGCACATACACAATGTATATGCTGACCATTCTTGTTCACAATGCACCTATTTCCTACTCCATGGAGCTAAACACAATTTTGGAGAG
Source organism: Ormosia semicastrata (assembly GCA_029884595.1). Classification (NCBI taxonomy): domain Eukaryota; kingdom Viridiplantae; phylum Streptophyta; class Magnoliopsida; order Fabales; family Fabaceae; genus Ormosia; species Ormosia semicastrata. The sequence goes on along the minus strand of JAQQTO010000044.1, from coordinate 33,558,832 downwards.
AATGATCCAAAAGACCTGTCTGTATCTCGTCAGCCTCAAGTCAAGTGCTATAATTTCTCAATTTTTTAATTTGCGCAACACGGCTTATACAAAACAGTCTACACCAGATCGTGAATAGGGATAGTGTCTCAGTTCAGATTGTCGGTGCGTTTGCATCGGTCTGATCCACGGCACAATGGCGCTACCAACTGACCATTGTAGAAAACCCGCGCCCCCGACGCCCCTAAGGTCAACACGTGACCTACACTATGCCCATCGCACCCACACTATGGTGTAATTCAATCTCCTAGGCATACAGCCTTAACAACAAGTCATTCCAACTTTCACAATGCATGATCACATGACATAGATAAAGTAATAATCATGAAACAGCATAAGTTCGACCAAAGGAGCCACAATAGGCCTAAGTCAATCACTGACATTCCCAAGTCTAGTACGTTGGCCCGATAGTACAATGCTATTATATTTATTCACAAGGTATCTCAATTGCGCAAGTTCAAGAACCATCATTTTCAAATTTCATGAGGCATTCTCACAAATTTCTCTAACATGTGGGACCATTATTTCACTTTTAGGCTCTAATCATAATACTTTCAAGAATGAATGTAGAAATTAACTCTAATCATCAGGCTCTTCTAAATAAATCCCTCTAGTGACATTTCCTCATATTTTTCACAAAAAACCTAAAAAGAAACCACCTTATCTTAACTTCACCATTCTTTTCCTTTTCCCCTAAGTCTTTCAAATTTTCACTATCTCTCTCTCATGCTTGTTTTTCCCACTCAAGGCTGAAATCCTTCTCTTATAAAATACTTTAATTTTTCAAAACATCATTCTAACTTTATTTTCTTTGATATAGCCAAAAGGTCATTACTCCTAAAATTATAAAATGAAAATTCTTTAATCCTAATTTAGTCCCCAAATCATCTAAGTAATATTTCCTAACATTCCTTCCAAAACTTTCATTATTCTAATTCTAGTTAAAATCCTTTCTATTTAACTTATCAAAAATCATCTTAAATAAAAATACTTTAAGTCTCTAAATTACTTCTCCATCCTATTATCAAATACCATGGCCGAAAACCACCTATCAAAAATCATCTTAAATACTTTAAGTCTGCAAATTACTTCTCCATCTTATTATTAAATACCATTTTTGCATTGAATTCCCCTTTGAAAGGCATGAAAGTCGTGTGCCTCTATGGTCATTAAGACCAAAATACTTTTCCTTTCTAGTACAATTTATGGCATACAACGTACTCTAATAATCATAAACCTACTATATCAAGTTCATGCATAATATCAAAGTAATAAAAGTCACATATAATCAATAAGCAACTATAACAATTTCATGCATACAATCAATATCATATTATTATACATAATCAAACAAGCATAAACCAATAATCACACAATTGAGTAAATAAATCCTCACATGGATTTTTCACTCACAAACACAAATATTTCGTTCCTCACCACCATAACATGGTTGATGAGGTTAATCTCCCTATTACCTTAGATGTAGCTTCCTAGCTCCTTGTAGGCCTCCTTGTGTAGCAAACTTTCACCACCAAGAGGTTCTTAAAACTCTTGAACTTGAGATTTGAAGAAAAACTTGAAGAAATACTTGAAAATGGATGAACAAAAGATTGATCTCCGTACAAAAGTGTCTTAGAATGATGTATAGATTCAAGATCTGAGATTATCTTGAATTATAGAAGATTGGGTGATGGTTTGGGTGTTTTGCCCTTGAGCTAAGAGAGAAAAAATGAGAGAGGGTTTTGTGTTCTTGTTTCATGGAAAGAAGGTAGGTGAATAATGAAGAAGCAAAAACCAATTCTTGGCTCTCCAAGAGTGCATGGTCGAGAATCACAAAGGAGAGAAGAAGAGAGAGTTTTTGTGTTCTTAGCTCCTTGTGAAAGAAGATAAGTGAATAATGAAGAACGATGAAGATGGATAATTTTTGGATAAACTCTTAACAACAAAGTGTCTCAAAGGGTGCTTAGATTCAAGAAATGAGGTTGGTTGGAATTGATCAAGATTGATGGGTGGGGAAGAGGTGTTGGCCGTGAAGAACAAGAGAAGAAAAAAAAAAGAGTTTGATAGATGGTTACTAAAAAATAAGACAAGAAAAGCTTAAGAGAGAGAAGAACTTATTTTTGGTCACCAAGCTTCTCCAATAAGCTTCTTGGCCATGGCCCATCAAGGGCAAAAAGGGAAAGGTAAGGCTTCTCCAACAAGCTTCCTCAAGGCTTCTCTAACAAGCTTTCTCAAAGCTTCTCCAACAAGCTTTCCCAAAGCTTCTCCAACAAGCTTCTCCAAGGCTTCCTTAGGAAGCTTCCTCCTTTGGTCCAAAAAGTCAAAGGTGGGTGATGTCATAAAGGTGATTAGATATAAATAATCTAATAGATTTTTACTGAAAGTTATTATCCAATGGACAAAAGTTACAGTTAATAAAGCCAGTATCTATTGTCCAATGAGTAATAAAGCGTACCCAAATTTTATTGGTCAGATAAAATCTCAGATAATAAAATTTTTGATAACTGTCTCCGATTTGGAGTTTAGTAAGATCCCCCGGCCCCATCTTAATAGTCCAAATTTTTTTAAAAATAATATTAAAATAATCAAGATAAGTCAAATAATTCATAAAAATTCACACACAAAAAATACCAAAAATTCACAACATAACGAAAATCACATATAAACCAAAAATAAACGAAAATCGGGGCGTTACATCTTACATGTGGAAAAGAGAGAAAAGAAAATATTGAGACATGGAATGTATAAGGAAAGAGCATTAGTCTTTTCCTTTCCTTTGTTGGACGGGGTGCAATCTTTCATGAAGATGATCATTCCACCAACTTCATGATCACACCAAGTTGCCTCAAATTGTAGAGCTGCTTCAACAATCCCCCATGCTTATCTGAGAACCAACAAGGCTCGGAATGAAGCACCTGCTAAGTTCTCATAAAAGAAGAGGAGTATAGGCTTTGTTTCTCCAAGGAGGACCATCCAATGCGATAGGTGTCACAGATTTTTTCAGTAGCAAAGCATGTTTCAAATACTCCCTCGTACGATGGGAAAGAAAAGTGTCTGCCATTACTATGCTGAGAAATAAAAGTCTCCATTGAAAAAGTTATTAGCGAGTAAAAGGAAAACATCTTCACAGATTTTGGGAAAAGCAAGAAGATGATCTTCGCAGGGGGCAAAACCCTCTTTGAATTTGAACAAAATTAGGAGAAATCCATGGAAGGTTATACTTTAGAACACATTGGCAAGAAGAGAAAAATGCAGCAAAAGAAATGTTAGCCCAAATGCAAACATTCCCTATTTTATAGACACAATGGGGCACTCTGATTGGTCCCTTGAAAGGTGAACTAATCGTACGAGATAAACTACATTCTTAATACTCCTTGTTCATGATTGGTTGTAAGGTAAATGGGCAATTGGGAAATAGCATGGATTTAATGCCCCATTAATGGATTTTTTAATTCCCAGTAAAGTTGAGGTAGTGGTTTTCCAAGAAAGCTCAGTACTGTTTTAGTAGTACACATACAGGCAGAGGTCCAAGGCTTCATGCCTCCAGCTGAGTCATCTTAGCATGAGATCCCAATTTTGGATGGTAATAGTATTACCGCAAGATCTATGCAATGGATAAATCTCTTAATTGCCAATCATGATCTTATGGGATAATTGCACTGTAACTGCCATACCAGTGTTACGATAATATAGGGATTCTCTGTAACTAAATAAGGAACATATCTTCTCCTGCAATTATAATGGGAATATATCTCTTCATCAAGAGAACATATCAATCCAACCTCTATAAATGTCAGACTAAGTCACCCAAATCAGGTATCAGTTCTCCCATAGTATTGACCCAATTGGTGCACATCCTGACTTGAGTGTTGGAGTCCCTTTGTAGGTACCCAACCCCTTGGTTCTACACGCTTGGTGACAGTCGTGCAACGAAGGAGTCAACCACTTACGTGCCTATCTCAGATACTCTCTAAATTTACTTAAGAGCAAGGAGCAAGAAAAAAGTGCGAAAAAGGTGAAAGGGTTTCACAAGAGCCTCCTCCTTAGTTCCCAAGGAGGAGAAATGGATGGTGGATGAGATATTGGAAAAGCAACCTTACTTGGCATCAGTAATGAATGTGAAAGGAAGCTCAAGTGCTGGAAAAGAGAACTTTAACTCAAAGGAGGAACATAGCTAGATGAGGAAGACAAAGAGATGGAAGATGAGGGAAAGAAATGAAAGAATCAATTGTCAAAAAATCTCAGTGGTTTGGAGTGAGGATGGGTGCCATAACATTATCATCAATAAAGCAGACAAAGACAAGTTGATGAAACCTTGGGAGAAAGCCCTCATTATTAAATTGTTAGGCAAGAAATAGGTTACAATATGCTGAAAAGGAGATTAGATGGTTCGTGGGCTAAGAAGGCTATAATCAACTTGATTGATCGAGGAAATAAGTTTTTCCAAGTGAAGTTCAACTTAGCAAAAGACTACAACTATGCACTCATAGGGGGTCCTTGGATCTTGTTTGATCACTACTGTTCTAGACCGTGGTCTGGGATCCTATTCAGAAGGATCAACTTAGCACACGCTACACCGAACTCCGCCATTAACATCCCAAAAAGGTCTGTAAGACCTCGGACTACGGCATTGGGCCATATGATGAGGATTACTGAGTCAGTCACTGAGTTAGCGCAGATTCTCATAACTGCCAATTGGGATCTTACGAGATTATAGGCTCCTTAACTGCCCCTAATAATGGATAATCGTAACATCTGCATTCCTGAGTATCTGCACTTAATATTACGATTCCAATCATATTCCATAAATTCCAGGCTAAGTTAACCTAATGAGACATCTATTATGAGATAGCAAAAAACCCTACTTGTGCACGACCTGACTTGAGCATTTGAGTCCTTTTATAGGTACCACCCCCCTTTGATCGACACGCTTGGCAGCAGTTGCGCAAGGAGGAAACTACCACACATGTGCCTGTCTCAGGTACTATCTGAATCCACTTTAGAACATTGGCTCCATCTGTGGGAAATCTGATAAACTTCCATTCCCACTTCAACTATGGTGAGCACAAGACAAAACCAAAGGAAAGGAAGTGTTGCGCACGCAGCCATTGCCCAAGGATAGGGCCTAGCGGCTCAGCGCGACCCTCATTCTGTTGCACCACCAGAAACCTCCGCCGCTAGAAGCAGGCCTGTTTTAGTAGAGACTCTCAACGAGGGACACGAAACCTCGTCATCAGCTGAAAGCCCCGCCCCCTCGCAAAGGGTCTCTGTTCGAGATAGACTTGTCTTTCCTCTGGCTGGTGGAGAAAATAACGCAAACCAAGGAGCGAGGATCCCAGTTCACACCCGCTTGGGCATCTCGAATATAAAGGCAGACCATATATCTCATTATGAGGACAATGCGTAATCCACAATGGCAAAGAACGATCTTTGAGAACTATTACGTCAACAGACTGCGTTGATAGACAACCAACGGCATCAGTTAGATGAACAACATCGTCGCTTAGAGAATTTAGAAAGATCTGTGCATGCTGACAATGATGACGGAGAGCAAAATGTGGTTCATAACAATCAAGCACAGTAACCCGATGTCGGGATCATTGGAAACAATGACCTAGCCCCCGGCTGCCAGTAGCAATTCTCAGACACTCTAATGCCGTACAAGGTCCCAAGAAATTTCAAACCCCTAAGTAACTTGGAGCCTTATGATGGGACCACGGATTCGTAGGAGCATTTGGATGCTTACACTCAGTCCATGCAGCTTTACGGGTACACCCCAGAATTATTGTGCCTCGCGTTCCCTCTCTTTTTGAAGAAAGATGCTCTCCAATGGTTCTTTACTTTATGAACGAAAATTACAGGATGGGAAGACCCCACACAACACTTCTTACTACACTATACTACTGCTAAGGAAAGGCCGAAGTCGATTGATTTTATTTCTGGAATCCGCCAAGGAAACAACGAATCCTTGCGCGAATACATTAAGAGGTTCAGTCACGTTTGTGTGGGTATAGAGGCCCTTGATGACAAGATAGCCCTCCATTTTGCCAAAAATGGTCTCCAGACTAGATCAGATATTTTTAGTCGCTTACTAAAAAGAAGTCGGCCAGTGTAGATGAGTTTCACTTGTAGGCAGATAAATATGTCGAATTGGAGGAGATTACCAGGGGCTAAAGAGAGCTTGGAAAAAGGTGAACCCGTTCACTAGAAAAAGAACCAGAACTCCAACCAACCCCGTGATTCCTCCAAGAATGAATGGTATAGACCCAAATATTCTGAGTATACTCCTTTGAACACCCCTCAAGAGACAATCTTGAAGGAGGTCCTTCAAACTGAGTTCTAGGATATCAAGAGGCCACCACCCGTGAAGAAACAATTCTAGAAGGATCATTCGAAACATTGTAGGTGGCATAAGAGCTACGACCATGAAACAAAAGACTGTTACCAGCTCCGAGACGTTATCGAGTCCCTGATCAAAGAGGGATGGCTGTAAAAGTACATCAGTGATTTCTGAGGTGATAAGGACCGCAAAAGATGTAGGGATCGGAGACAAAGCCGCAGTCCACGGCGGAGTCCAAACTAATGTCAAAAAAGAAGAACCTGGAGTCCCTTCAAAAGAACCCAGAGTCCAGCCAGAAGATCCCAAACCCCGCCACACCATGATGTCGAAAACAGGAAGGATCAGAATCAGGATAATCAAGGTGGGGATTACAGGAAAGACAGACTTATCAGTACCATCTCTGGAAGGTTTACAGGTGGCAGTTTGTCTAATAATTCCAGGAAGAAGGCACTTCAGACAACGGTCTTGAGTGTATCCAGTTCTTCGTGAAGACCACATGTTGAAGACGCTACTGCGTCGCCTATTTTCTTCTCTGAGAATGACTACGGCAATATTATTCGACATCATGACGACCCACTAGTCATATCCAGAATAATATCCAATGCCGAAGTCCATCGTATCTTTGTGGACCAAAGGAGTTCGGCAGATATTATGTTCATGGACGCCTTTGAAAGGTTGAAGTTCCCTCTGTCCGTATTAACACCATATGAAGGTGAACTTACCGACTTCTCCAGGGAAAAGGTTACCCCGGCGGGATATTTTAAAACTTTCTTGACCTTGAGTGACACAACATGTATAGAATTATTAAGGTGAGATTCTTGGTTGTGGATTGTCCCTCAGCTTACAATATTATTCTGGGTCATCCTACATTGAATGACATTACCGCTGTATCTCTACCGCCCACCAGGCCATGAAATTCCTTAACAGGAATAATAAAGTGGTCATGGTCAAGGGTGATCAGATTGTAGCCCGCAAATATTATAACGAAAGTTTAAAAATCAGTAGGGTTTCTAAGAAAACAAAGGCTCGCACATCCATACCGGCCCATGATCAAGTCAACATCCTAATGACTGAGTTGGATGCACATGAGGAAATCCGAGATACAAGACCCCAGGCCGAAGGAGAATTGATCCCGCTGCAGCTTGGTAATAAGCCTAACCAAATCACCAAGATAAGTGCAAACCTTGAAGAATAGGAGAGGATCCAATTGATAAAGCTCCTACAGAAAAATAAAGATCTTTTCGCTTGGACATCCGCTGACATGCCTGGGCTCAACTCCACTTTCATCTGCCATTATTTATCTGTTAAATGAGATACAAAATCGGTCTCCCAGAAGAAAAGAAAAGTTGACCCAAAGAGGCAACAAGTTATTGAATAGCAAGTCAAAGAACTATTAAATGCCGACTTCATTAGGGAGATCTCGTATACCATATAGCTCTCGAATGTTGTCCTAGTTAAAAAGTCAAACGGTAAGTGGAGGATGTGTGTGGACTACACAGACTTGAACAAGGCTTGTCCTAAAGATCCATACTCCCTCCCAAACGTAAACAAGTTGGCTGATAACTCCTCTGATTTCTGGCTACTATCTTTCATGGATGCTTACTCCGGGTATAATCAGATTCTAATGTACCCCGGAGACAAAGATAAAACCGCCTTTATCACTGAAAAGGCGAGTTATTGCTACAAGGTAATGCCTTTCGGTTTAAAAAATGCTGGAGCCACTTACTAGAGAATGATAAACAGGGTCTTTGAAGTATAGATGGGAAGAATGCTATAAGTCTACATTGACGATATGATAGTTAAGACCCCATTGTCAAGATCACACACCTCAGACCTTGAAGAAGTGTTTGCGCAGCTGAGAAAGTACAGGCTTAATCCAGAAAAATGTACATTCGGGGTCCAGGCTGAAAAGTTTTTGGGGTTCATGCTGACTCATCGAGGAATTGAGGCAAACCCCGATAAGTGTAAAGTTGTACTTGATATGCACAGTCCCTAAAGCGTGAAAAAAGTATAACAACTAACTGGACGGATCGCGGCCCTTACACGATTCCTAGCCAGAACCGCTCACAAATCCCTCCCACTCTTCAAGTTATTGAAAAAGGGGACAGGATTCGAGTGAACACAGGAATGTGAGGACGCTTTCACGTCTTTAAAGAACATTCTGTCATCCCCTCCCATTCTCACAAGACCAGAGTCGGGTGAAACGTTGTATGTGTACCTCTCCGTCCACGAGGAGGCTGTGAGCTCAGTACTTATCAGAGAAATCGACAAGGGTCAGAAGCCGATTTATTTTATGAGTAAGGTACTGCAAGCACCGAGCTCTGATATCAAAAAATCAAGAAGCTTGCATTTGCACTCATCATCCAGACTAAGACAGTATTTCCAATGTCATCCGGTTGTAGTAAGGACAGATCAGCCTATCCGACAAATATTGCACAAACCAGACTTAACAGGGAGGATGATTGCCTGGTCCATTGAACTCTCTGAGTTTGGGATTGCCTACGAACCCAAAGTAGCCATTAAGGCATAAACACTCTCGGACTTCCTAGTTAAACTCACTTCAGAAACCAGTGACACCGAGGAAACACAGTGGATCGTTTTTGTTGATGGGTCCTCAAACCCAAAGGGAAGTGGAGCCAGGATAATCCTAGAGAACCCCGAGGGAGTTACCGTTGAAAACTCCTTTAAGTTTGAATTCCCCACCTCAAACAATCAGGCAGAGTATGAGGCGTGCATCACCGGACTGGCAATGGCCAGAGACTTGGAGGCCACCAAAATTAGACTTTGTAGCGACTCCCAACTCATGACCTCCTAGATCCGGGGTGATTATCAAGCTAAGGAGCCCCTCTTGCAGAAATACTTGGCAAGAGTACAAGAACTCCTCACGAGTTTCTAGTCAGTACAGGTAGAGCATATACCACGGGAACATAACTCTAGGGCCGACCTCTTATCCAAGTTAGCCAGCACCAAGAATTCAGGCAATAACCGTTCAGTAATCCAAGAGACCCTCTTACAACCCTCGGTTACTGACATGATTATCTTCCAGGTAGACGAGCAAGAGCATAATTGGATTACGCCATTGATGAAATATTTACAGTCCGGCAGCCTCCCAGAGGACCCGAAGGAAGCCTCCAAGTTAAAGAAAATTGCGGTTAGGTATACCATCTACGATGGACAGCTATACCGGCGTGGATTTTCTTTACCCCTTCTCAAATGCCTTACACCAAAAGAAGCCGAATATGTCCTAACTGAGGTTCATGAAGGAAGTTTTGGACACCATCTAGGAGGCAAGGCCCTAGCGTTGAAGGCACTCAGGGCAGGCTACTACTGGCCGACAATGGAAGTAGACTTTCTTGCACATGTCCAAGTATGCGACAAATGCCAACGACATTTCGACTATTATCATGCCCCACCAAAGGAACTATCCACAACTTCCATACCCTGACCTTTTTATCAATGGGGAATGGATATCCTGGGTCCATTCCCTCAAGCACCCGGGCAGCTAAAGTTTTTGGTTGTGACTATGGATTACTTTACTAAGTGGATTGAGGCAGAGCCCTTGGTCACCATCACCTCGGCCTGAATTCAGAAATTCACTTGGTGCCATATTATTACCAGATTCGGGGTCCTAGAGTCAATTGTGACTGACAATGAGATGCAATTCAAAGACAAGGGTTTCGAAGAACTGCTTGTCAGACTGAAGATAAAACATCACTGCAGTGCCGTCGAAAACCCCAAGACGAACGGACAAGCTGAAGCCGCAAACTGTATTATCATCCGCTGGTTGAAGAGAAGGCTGAACGAAACAAAAGGAAACTGGGCTGAGCAGTTGCACCACGTCCTATGGGCCTACCGAACCATTCTCCACTCCTCAACAAGTGAAACCCCCTTTAAGCTCATTTGCGGGTGTGAGGCTATGATCCCAGTTGAGATAGGAGAACCAAGCTGGCGTCTTCAGAACTTCTCTCCTGATAATAACCCTGGGTTAATCAGGGGAGACTTGGATCTACTGGAAGAAAGAAGGCCCGTCACCCACATACGAGATGCTACGATTAAGCAGAGAATAACATCTCAGTATAACTTGAAGGTTATCCCAAGAAGATTCCAGTCGGGCGACCTAGTGCTTTGCAGGGCTGACATCGGCGGAAGGAATGCCTCCCAGGGTAAACTAGCCCGTAACTGGGAAGGTCACTACCATATCGTGATTAGCACTGGCAAAAGAGCTTGTACTCTGGAAACATTGATAGGGAAGCCAGTGAAGAATTTTTGGATCGCAGACAAACTCAGAAAGTACTACAGCTAAGTACCTTTTGAGGCCTAGTCTCCTAGTTTACTTTATGATGGATCTGCCTCAATTGTTATACGAGCACATTGTATGGACCTTGTTAGTCCTTGTTGGTGTATGCCCTAGAGGCTAATACATTTTCTGTGTTTACATATATTCTATTATGCTATTTTTATATATGAGGCATTTCATTTATTGTGTTCTTTTTGATAAACATAATAAAGTCCTTAGAATAGTAAGTTTGATACCATAGGACATCAAGTGGATGACTTGATCGTGAGATCCTTTTGGTTACAACACTATTCTTAAATGTCCCTAGTCAAGTATTATTGTTAATTAGGACAACAATAATACATTGAGACTAGTATGTGTAGAGACTGATGACCGCATCTCACGGGTCATGGATATGAGATATCAAGTCTTCACATTGGTACATATTAGAGTAATGATGTCTTGGGTGACCCACCATGAGAACGCTACATAGATCGTTACGTGAGTGTCATAAGCGATTCTCATAGTGACAATGGTGTTTGTGGTCCTTTGACCTGAAATCACTACGATTCCTACATGAGGAGTTGTGTGTTTTAATGCCATCAAACGTCATCTGTAACAAGGTGATTATAAAGTTGGTTATTGGACATACCGCAAATCATGCAGAGGGATGTGAGTGACCTAGATGGAATTTGTCACTCCTACATAACAAGAGCGATATCTTTGGGCCCCCTGATTGAGTGAGACTGCGAAATGCATGGCCATGCTCAAATGAGTCAATATGAGATATTGATCTCATTTGTTGTTACAAAGTCTACTTGAGTATCAGGAAACGAATGATTGGACTATACAAGGGTGACGCATTCCATGCCTTGTGTTCAATCTAGATATCTTGACAAAGGGACTAAACTACACGGAAACATTGATCACGGATAGGTTATGTCAAATCACCGACATTCTCATTACTTGGGTAGCGTGATGTGTTGCTAGATACCACTCCTTGTTGTAATATTAAAATGAGATTTTAATATTACTACCAATGTCATGAGAACCTGCAGGGTCGCACACTTAGAACAGACTAAATTGGAGCAATAAGGATCCAAGTTGGACTCGGATTCAATTGTGGGCCTAACTCATGACATATGGGTTTTAGGGTTGCACAACTTACCTTGCTACTGCTCACACTCACTTAAGGCAGCCACTATTATAAATAGTACTGTTAAGGGGGCTGCTATAGATGTTACATCACAACCCTAGCCGCACCTAAGAAAGTGAGTGAGAGACAGTGAAAGGTTCTTCTCTTCTATTCGCAGCTAGCACCGCGAAACAGAGGCGTGACTCCTTTTGCAAGTCTGTTCGTGTGGATACCGCAGAAACATCGTCACTATTACGGTGTTGGTGATTCACCTCGCTTGTGTTTATCACGCTTCAAGAGGTAAATTTTAAAAAAAACTCGGATTATGGACTTTTCGCATGGATCCTGTGTGGGAATCCTATTATTCCGCTGCGAGATATTTTGATCCGCAATTCCCAACAGTCCTTTATCTATTTAATAAAACAAGTGTTATGAATTTTTTACTAAAGTTTTCAAAGGCCTTCAAAAACTACGGTGACATCCCAAGTCGCCATGGTACTAACCGTGAGTTGTCTTATGCTAGATATGTCATACAATAGAAAAATCCTGTTTTGGAAAAATTCTCGCACCAAACCATAAGCACGAAAGACCCCGGCAAGGACTAGTCTTTTAAACTAGTCACGTGGTATCCTAAATACCAAAGCAAATGGTAATGGACCCTAGACAAGGTTTCTTAACTTTTGCATGGTTCTCAAAGGCCAATTCACTTTGGACATTAGATCCTAAGCCAATATTCTAATCATGCTAAGTCCTAAAGGGGAACCCTAAGTGCTCAACTATAATGGATGTTGAACCGCGATTTTCCTCATCAATTAAAATTCACAAGTCTGCTGCTTTAAATAACGCGAAGGGCATTGGACCCCAAAATAAGCAAAGAAGAATGAAGTTAATCAATAAAGCCCCAAAACTCATGGTGACGTTCGTACAAAAACATAAACCCTGCGCAGGGGGTAACAAAAAGGCAAGTTGATTATCTACGCTGCAGGGGAATCTGAACCACAGGGTACAGTAGAAGAATCTCCAGTAGTCGAACTTGAAGAAGCAACAAGGGGAACTACAAGGCACCCTTCTTGGACCACATTCCCGAAATCAAGTGCATCTAAGGCCAGGGCAACCCCAGGATTGAAGAGTTGAATCTAGCTGACGGCGTTGCAAAATTGCTCCTCCTTTATCTTAGTGCAAACAGTTATAAGCTGATTTACATCTGTATAAAGGCAGCTTTACCTTAAAACCACTGGGATTTAGCATGAAAATCATCACTCTCAATCTGGAGTGCGGCTATTTGCTTCTACTGCTCCGCTAGGGTAGCCTCTCTTGCCTTCCCGACATCCTTCAGAGCCGCAACTTCAGTCTCCAGATCTCGGATCCGAGATGAGGCCTTATTCTCTGCCTTGACAGCATCCTCTATGGCCTTAAGAGCTTTATTTCACTTTGCTCGGCTGCCACCAGCTTGTCTATCATCTCTTGCTCATGTTCCTCAAGGGCTTACTCTTAAAAATGAGCCTCGACAGAAACACAGATTTAACCACATCCCAACCCCGGAGGTATTTTTTATACAATGGATATCGGCCTCAGCATAAAACATCACAAAACCTGACTTTAAAGCTAGGGCGTAGTCCGCTGCGAGCTCTATCCTAGTGAAACTTATACCTTGACACTTAGCTGTCCTACCTAAGCGCCAAGTTGGGGGCAACTGTTCTAAACCATGGTCCGAGATCCTATTCAGAAGGATCAACCCGGCACACGCTACACCAGACTCCGCCATTAACACCTCGAAAAAGTCTGTAAGACCTCGGACTACGGTATTGGGTCATATGACAAGGATAACTGAGTTAGTCATTGAGTCAACACAGATTCTCATTGACACTTAGTGTAGTTCGCTGCGAGCTCTATCCTAGTGAAACATATACCTTGACACTTAGCTGTCCTACCTAAGCGTCAAGCTAGGCCAACTATTTTAGACCGTGGTCCGGAATCCTATTCAGAAGGATCAACCCAGCACACGCTACACCAGACTTCGTCATTAACACCCCGGAAAGGTCTGTAAGATCCCAGACTACGGTATTGTGCTATATGACGAGGATCACTGAGTCAGTCACTGAGTCAGCGCAGATTCTCATAATTACCAATTGGGATCTTACGAGATTATAGGCTCCTTAACTGCCCCTAATAATGGATAACCATAACCTCTGAATTCCTAGGTATCTGCACTTAATATTACGATTCCAATCACGTTCCATAAATTCCAAGCTAAGTTAACCTAATGAGATATCTATTATGAAATAGCAAAAAATCCTACTTGTGCATAATTTGACTTGAGTGAAGTCCTTTTGTAGGTACTACCCCCCTTTGATCGACACGCTTGGCAGCAGTTGTGCAAGGAGGAAACTACCACACACGTGTCTGTCTCAGGTACTATCTAAATCTACTTCAGAACAACTACCTATCCATGAGGCAATGGGAGCCCAACTTCAAGCCATATGCCACCAAAATCTCAAAGATTGCAACGTGGGTACGCCTCCCTAGTCTGGCCATAGAATATTACGACAAAAGGTTCCTCGGGGCAATGGGTAATCTAATCAGAAAGACGTTGAAGGTAGACCATAATACAACAGAGCATACCAGAGGAAAGTTTGCAAGGCTCTGTGTTGAGGTCAACTTAGACGCGCCTCTGGTATCCCAATACATGATCAATGGAGCGCTACACTACGTGGAATACAAAGGAATACATTTAATCTGCTTCAATTGCGGTCGTTTTGGACATGATAAGGTCCATTGCCCGAAAAAGAAACCAGTTAAGCAGGAACAAGGGGTAACAGAGAACGGGAAGGATATGTTGGCAGGGGAAGACTAGGAGAGCAGCAAGAGCAAAGAGGTCATTTCTGAGGGGAATGGTAGGTTTGGTCCTTAGATGATGATGCAACGACAGCGCGAGCACAAAACATATTGTAAAGCAGCCCATTACTGACGTTCAACAGAATGATCCAAAAGACCATACGATAAAGGTACATCACGTTTTGGAGCATTACAGAATGAGGAAAACCAAGACGATGAACAAGAGGGCCATATCATATCCACAAAAACTGATTCTTCAAGTACCTCGGAGGCCAATGATGAGGCAAGCAAAAAGAAATAATTTTTAATGGGAAGTCAGATAAGGAGAGAGAGCCGCAGGTCCACAAGAGTGTCAAAGTGGGATGCTTGGGAGAAGGGATAAGTCCCACAAACAACCATTAAAAAGATTACAAAAACCAAGGGCACGTCTCTAAGTGCTAGTACGAATGGGGACAAAAGGAGTCAACTAATGAAATCTGCCAACATGAGTACCCTAACCCTTTGTTTGTTTGAAGAGAAAATAAGTGGAAAGAAAATAGGAGGAGAGAAAAGGAGAAGAATATTCCATTTTCTCTTGTTTGGTAGTGTAGAGAAAATAAGGAAGATAGAAAAAATTACTGTGGGACCCACATAAAATTTTTTCTCCCCTTTGGTGCGCAGAAAGTGGGAAAGATTATGTGATAGATATGTTAAATTACCCTTATACCCCATATTCATATCAGCATATGCCATTCACTTTCCTCTTTCTTTTGAGTTCATACTTCATACGGAGCAGCAAAGCTGACACCTCCTCCCCCTTCGTTCCACGCATCCCTGCCATGAGACGTCGTCGGGCTTTTCTCCTCCGGCACTGTCGGCGCAGCCCAGCTCCTGTCGTCACGCTTCTCTCCTCCAGCTCTACTGCCAGCGCCGCTGTCTCTCCACCCAACCAGTCGTGCGGCATCTGTCCTCCGTGGTTCTCTCCACTGTTAATATCCACCTGCTCCGGTCAGATCCAGTCGACCGCCGCTCAGCTCCAGTCGTGCAACGCCGAGGCTGCGTGTCTCCTCTGCCACTCAGCTCCAGTCGTTGCTCCGCTCAGATCCAACAGCGGAGCTTAGATCTACACCCTCCGGTCAGATTCAGCTGTGCGAGGCCTCTACCACGAGCTTAGATCCACACCCTCCACTGCTTGTATGATTCTATTTTCTTTCTTCTCACTTTTCTTCTCAATCAAACAAGAGAAAGAAAAGTTACACATTTTCTTTCTTTCATTTTTCTCTTCATCCAAACAACAAGAGAGAAAATATATTTTTCTCTTCATTTTCTCTTCTCTTCGTTTTCTTTCCTTGTGTTTTCTCTCTTCCCATTTTCTCTCCACATCCAAACAAAGCATAAGAGCCCCCACCTAAGACCGCCCCCAGCCAGGCAACCTTAGATGCACACAAGACCCTAGACCCAATTCCCCAATTGGGCCTATTGAATCCAACAACCAAGAATCACAAACAACCAGTATATTAGCCCAACTCCAAATGGGCCAAGACCTCCTAATATCCCTTCAATGGAAAATGGAACAAGCCCAGACACTATATGCGAAGACCAGGAGGCCGTTATTGGCCTCAACAATCCAACGCCAACCCCTTTGGGGGAGAGTATGCACTTGTGGCCTAAGTTGGGCCTTTTCTCATGTTTCCCATGATAATTTTATCTTCGAACTGTAGAAGGGCATTTGGCAATGGTTTTCGCCAGGCCCTTAAAGAAGTTATGGAGATTCATAAACTAGATGTAGTGACCTTACAAGAAACGAGATATGGTGGTCTAGGGAGTAAAAAACTCATTAAAAATTTGGGTTTCAAATTTTATGAATGTGTTGACGCGTGGGGTTACTCAGATGGTATATGGCTAATGTGGAATGATGAAACCTTGTCCTTTAGAGTCATTGAAAAGCACTTTCAATTTTTGCATATGGAGATTTGCTTTCCGAACCAAGTGCCTTGCTTCTAACTGTAATCTACGCAAGCCCAAGAGAATCTAAAAGGCAAGAAGCTTGGGACATAAAATTTCCTTGGGTTGGTTTCTCACAGGTGATTTCAACGAAATTGCTCACCCCTAAGAAAAGAAGGGAGGTGCTCCTACAGATACTTACAAATGCTTGAATTTCGCTAATTGGATTCAACGATGTTGTTTGATTAAGCTAGATAACGTTGGGTCCAAATTCTCTTGGCGTGGGCCTAAGTGGATAGGGATGGACAGAGTCTTCAAAAGACTTGACCAAACTCTATGCAAAGTTTTTTGGAGGACTAGATTCCAAGAAGCTTTCACTGTTACTCTCCCGCATATAAACTTTTACCACCACCCCTTCCTTATATATGTTAATGGTAAGACCAGGGACCAGACCATTCAAATTTTAAGCAACTTGGTTAAAACACGAAGGATATGATGAGCTTGTTAGGTCCAACTAGGAGAAGCATTATAATATTCAGCATAATAATGCTCAAATTGTTTCAAAGTTAAAGATTTGGAATCAGGAGGTTGATTCAAATTGATATGTGTTGCAAACTCAAGTGCAGATTATTTTAAGTAATAAATTCTCATGAGTCCGAGGTCGATCCACAGGGAATTGATGAAGAAAAATTCTTTGAGGTAAGGAAATGATTTGCTACAATAATAAATGTGATAACAACTTGTTGATAATTAAAAAAGATTTGATTGGGTTAGGAGATCCACTCTTGGTAAGTAAATTAAAGATAATATTAATTCTTTTTATAACTCAATTAGAATCCACGCATAATGGAAGCTCCAATAAAAAAATATAACATTCAAAGTTATTTTAAAGTTATATATGTAGTTATATTATAGTTCCTTTCATTATCCACTAATGTTAACACTTGTAAATGAGTTCAAGTATTCATTGTGTCAATCTCTTGTTTATAATAAATCAAGATCTCCATTTTACAAGGAGAGTTTCTAAATTGATTGGAAACAAAATACAACACATATAATGATCACTTGATAATATATCATTCAAGCACAAGAAAAAGATTAATCTAACCTTATTTCATTACCAAAAGCTTCACCTTTTCACCCAAACAAAATGAGAATTAGCTACTCATAAATCAAGAAGAAAGAAAAAGAGAAGAAGAAGAAGAAGAACATAGTTTCTATTTAGAGTAAAAGAAAATTACAACAAGAGAAACAAATAATACAAGAACAAGATCTTGATCTCTAAACCAAGATGATTTTAATGAGCAACCAATGGTGCCTTTTATAGAGCATGAAAGGTACACAATGACAAAGGAGTTGTTTAATGAGCGGGTGGATGAGTGGGTGAATGAGTGAAAAATGACAATAAAGTTGTTTAATGACTGGGTGGATGAGTGAAAAATTATTGCCATGCTTGTCTCTCCGCTTAACCAATTCACCTGTCTTCACACGACTATAACTATATCATAATGTCACCTATTGCGTAAGTTGTCTTCATAAAAGTTGAAGGGTTTTGTCTCAGATTTCCAATCTCACTGGTTTCATGACAATCTGACCCTTATAACCCAAGATATGACCCAATCTTTGCACAGTGTTTGGGTTCTAGCAACAACACTTTTGTTCTGACTTCTAGGCCCAATATGACCTACTAGACATTCGAATATGCTCTTATGTTCTCATGAAAGTTGTAGATTTGGGTCTTAGTTTTCATTTGGGCTTAATTTAGTGTCAATTGAAAAAGCTTAATTTAGTGTCAATTAAACTCTTGTAGCTCAAGAAATGGGCTGATGAGTGCACAGAGGTCAAGCTGTCAGGATCAGAATTCTGACTCTTGCTTTCAGATCAATTTAAATTATCCAAATGTGTGATTTCTCTCTTGAGGTCTTCATGAAACTTGTAGAGAATTGTCTTAACTTTCCTACAAGATCAGAATCACATCAATCAAATATTTTAAACTCAGATTATAGCCAATTTACTGAATGCTGCCAAATAGACAAATTAAGGTCAATTCATGCAATAATTCCTTCAATGATCCAATTAGGTCCAATATCATAAAATGTGATGAAACTAACTTAATTAAGGCTAATTGAATATTAAGAATCCCAGTGAGCGAATTATTAAATGAATAAAATATATTGCTATACAATTTCTCCACACTTAGCTTTTGCACTCTCAGGCAAAACACATAAGACCGAAGCTTGGGAACAAGAAAAAATAATACAAACTCAAAAGTTAAGAACTCTAAAAGATTCAATTTCTAATGATATTCAAGAATGCAAAAGTTTATAAGCAAGAAGGGTAACCAAAGATTTAAGGGATCAAAATATTTATGAGGTAACATTTCTTCACATCTCAAACCAACACACAAGGAAACTTCAATTAAAAAGTAGAGTCAAGAATGATAAATCCTCACAAGATTCACTATCAATCTCTTAAGTGTTTAAAAGGTAAGTATTTCACTCAATTCAACCTATGAAAAATTGCATTACCATAAGTTTGCTTATCTTCTACTTCTCCACTACTTAAAACACACGCACACACAAATCAAAATGACTTTATTCAAGATTGTAATGGGATCAAGGTAAAAGAGGAGATAATATAGATATGACAGGTTAAATACTGAAGAGAATAAAGGAGCATTAGGATTGAGTTCAAATAACAAGTATGAAAGTTCATCCTAACTCTACCTAATGCAAATTTCCTTTACATGTTCTTTTCGCTTTCCTTTTTTACCTTGTTGACATTTTTTTACACTTTATTTTTTTCTTGTTTTTTTTTAAGATGGCTACTCTTTCCTTTTTCATCAACCGTTTTGCACATACACCCCCACACTTGTTTAAGAACTCATCCAATGTCAATGCTCTCTTATTCCCTAAGATTAGATAAGAACATGTTTTTTTTAAGGCATGTAATGAGTTAAAAATAAGGAATGGTCAAATAAGCTCAAAGGGGTTAAACAAGGAAAAATATGCAAGGTTGGCTATTTGGTTAAAGTAGCTATTTCAAGAAAAATGCTTCAACCATATTTATGTATGCATATGAAAATGTAGCCTAAAAAAGAGTCAAAGCAAGTTCTAGAGTAACAATTTCATGAGTGAAAATCACACAAGAAAGAAGAGAATGATACAAATGTTCAATCCATTCATTAATAGGCTCAAAATCTCACAAGGCATACATCTATCATTCTCAATCCATCAATTCAACATCTATAACTAAGTATGTGAAATTTAAGAAAGAAGACAATTTATTCAATCACGTTAAGAACCTTGAATTTCAATTATTTCTATGAATGTAAGGGTTCATTCACTTGAATCTTTCAAAGGAAATCAAATGATAAAATTACATTACTTCTACAAATTAACATAAAATAGTTATCTACCTAATTATTCCTTACTCTGCCACTAATTTAGATGCATCTCAAGAGTAAATTTGCCTCAAGGGCATAATTTACTTCTTACTCTGTCATCCTTAATTGGTTTTGTTGTTAGTAAGTTGCTGACAATCATATCAATAAATATACTTCCCTTTTTTTTGGGTTTTTTTTTGGTCAACTATCCTTCCCCCTAACCAGATCACAACATTGTCCTCAATGTTAAAATACAGATAGGTAAAAGATAGAAGATATTACCTATTGTGGCAATTACTAAAAAGAGAAACCTGGCATAAATTTAAATAGAAACAAAGTACGATAACAAAAACCAAAGGTAAAAGGAAGTTATAAATGGAGTGTCAGATCAAACCCACGTTCCTTGCTGCTTTCCTCTGACCAATCTATCTGAGCTATTACTGGATTAGGTTCATAAACAAAAGCTTGTAATTTATCAATTAACTCATCGACAGTGGAAGCAGAGATAAGGATCCGTCTTATCGAATGTGTAATAAAGTTCTGTTCCACAACATAGTCAAGAAAAGATAACAAACCATCAAAGAAATTATTAACATCCAACAAACCTAAGAGTTTATGGTGGATGTTCAGTTGGACCCAAGAGACAATTTGAAAAACTTCTTCCAAAGTACCATAGCCACCTAGTAAGGCAATGAACGTATCAGAGTTGTCAAGCATTTTAGCCATTCGTTCATGCATAGTTGATACTTGTATTTCCTCCCCAATTGTCTTGCCAATGATGTTCCTTTCATTTAAATATTTAGGAATGATACCTAAAACTTGACTGTCTTCTATATGTGCAATGATTGATACAACCCTTATTAACCAAAATCTACCTCCCCCATATACTACATGAATTTTTCTCGCAGCTAGCACTCTTCTAAGAGTACTTGCTACCCTTATAAACTCTGTATCCTTCCCAAACCTTGATCCACAGAAGACATAAATATTTGTAAGTCAATGAATAGAAGCTCCCTCCATTTCTACACTCACATTCCCTTTGAATGATTATGTGTTGGATAAAAATGAAGAAAATGAAATGTTTAAATAGGGAAAATAATGGAAAATGTAATGATAGCACCTATATGAGTAGGCTGGTTATTATCAGAAAAGTTTGAAATTAAGAAACACTAATTTTTTTCTTTTTTTTTCTTTTTTTCTTTTTTCTTATTTTATTTTATTTTATTTTGAAAGAAAACGAGAGCTGGAACCAGTCCAAAACTGGAGGCTAGGATCTCACGCCCGTTTATTCAACAAAGAAGACATATCTTTAACCTGTGTGTCATCAGTACATGGAATTAGTGGCATATTTTTATACTGCATGTCACCAGTGTAGTAATACCAAGACAACTCAGCCAATCTTAGAATTCTTCTCCTTCCATCTTGTGGAATATTTTGGATTGAGTTATGATGCAACTAATTAAAATGCAGAAATCTGACAACCACCACTAATTACTACAATTAGTGAGAGGTCACTGGAGAGCCCATGGCCTGAAATCACAGGATCCAGCTCAGTTGCATAGTCACGCTAGTATGCTAACACGGAGCTCTTCTATTGCCCATCATTTCAGCTTGCCTAAAAGGTAAACTTTAGGTTACTAAGAACGGCTCTCTACAGAGTATGGCACACGAACCTTATTTAAAGATCGGCGTGCGAAGGTCCAACCCAAGTCAATGATGGGTCTAACCCTAAGGTTAGGGGCTCCACACTCAATTAAGAGCATGGTACTCTTTCGATCACCTTTTTTATTGGAGATGAACAAAATAATAAACATGCATGTTGTTGTGATTGTGGCTCACATCTTCCTTTGGTCTTACGTCTAGTAATGGCTTAAACGCCTTCTATGAGTTGAGGATAAGCTTTCCATCCAATTTTCTTATAAATTGACAAACAGGGTCTTTTTAAGTCAGATTCCTAAGACTGTAACGCTTTTGTTTGTCTCTGAAGATATTCCACAAATTAAAAAGTTCATGATGCATAACTCTACAAGAATGCGTCTCAAGAGTCAATAAGATATCATCTAATGACTCCTTACTTAGTCCATTCTTAATAAAATATATTTTATCTTCTCGATTTGAGAAAACCATCCCCAAAGAATGACATTACTTATTACAATTCCATCGCTTACATTTATGACAAACTTGCATTCTTTTAACTTTTCTTCTTTTAAAATACGAGCTTTTATCAAGACCTAGCATGTATGAGGCAAATGAATTTGAAGATTCACCTGCTAAATGGACATTTGCTTCGATTATTCAGCGTATATCTTTTGGGATGCCCTTGTGCATTAACATTCTCAATCTTTCACACCTAACTTTGTAGATTTTTGTTAGAGCATTTTGAGGAAGAGAAGGAAAATGTTTTCCTAAATTTGAGAGAATGGCATCCTTTTTAAAGGAGAAGGAATCAATTATTATGGGAAACTGAAAAATAAACCGACTTGAGAGCCATGGAGTACCGTTATCCACCACTTAACCGGTGTCACAAAGAACTACAAAAAGAAAGAAACAAAATTAAAATAAATTCTTCTCATAACAATGATTAGAAAGGGAGATTCTACCTCAACAACTTGGGTTTCCAGAAATGGTTTGAGTATTTGTCCATTGACCTTAAAGACATTACCATTCCTAGGGTTCTCAATGTCTATGGTCTCATGTGGATATGTAACACCCCAAATTCTGACTATGTTAATAGTAATAGCAGAATTACACTATTTTGCATTTTCTGTATGTTATAAAAATAATTTGACTGTTCTGAGATCATTTTTGATCGTTTTGTGTGATTTGCTCATGGTAAGGAAAACAATAATTTTCGGGCCGGGGAAATTCTTATCTGATTTATCAGAGGCGGGGGATCTTACTAAACCCAAATCTGAGTGACACAGAAAAGAATCTTTTAATTTTTAGAATTTATCTGTGAAATAAAAATATTTCACAGATAAATATCTGCTGTTTTATTTATAGCAGTTATTGCTATAAATTATTTGACCCGATAAATTTTAGTTGACAGAAAAATGTGTTTAGAATATTTTCTATAAGCTAAATCAAAACGAACCAATAGGAATAAGTCAAAATAGATGGCTAGACTTTCCTATCCAATAAGAAGTGGTCAAACAAAGGGGCATAGACTTTGCTGTGGACCATCGGATGAAAAGCTTGATTAAGATGTTTTCGATCATAACCGTTGATTAGATCAATGGTGTGAAATGAATCTTGATAAAATTACTAAGTAATATCCATCGTAGATGAGATCAATGGATAGGAAACAAAGTTGATTTCAATGGCTAAGATGAAGTCAAATATAGTGGCTTGACTTTTACTTAATAACTAATTAAACCTAATTAAGTCATCTTAATGGCCTAATTAACAAACTAAGTAAACTAACCTAATTATTAATTAGTTATAATCTAATTACTAATTAGATAACCAAATTTTACTTAGAGACCATGATATATGCAATTATATGTTTAATTAATTAATTATGTAATTAGATAATTAATTAAGAGTGATTAGGAAACTTAACCTAATTAATTAACTAATTAATTAGCATGCAATTAGACTTTTAATTGAAAGCAAATTAAGTCCCTAACCCCACTAGAACCCCACGGCCAAGAGGCCAAGTTCCACCATGTTCTCATGTGTTCTAGGTCCATCTAAGTGACCAATACATGACCACATGATGACCAAGCCATGTGCAATTGCATGTGCACTCAAATTGTGATATTTTGGTTCAACCAAATCCTAATATTTCCCTACACACTCACACGGCAGCCCACTCTCATTTTACAATCAATATTCACTTTTCTTTCTCACCAAAAAGCTTACATCATTTTCTCTCAAATTCCAAGAACACATAGAAGCTATTTTCCTTCTATTTTCTCACAAGTGTTTTGGCCTACACACCCAAACGCACCATCCATCTTCTATAATTTCTACTCTCATCATTTCTTAAACCTAAACCACCTCCTAAACACTTTTCATTTAGGAAGTTTCATCAAAATCCCACTCTAAGTGCTTCAAAATCCAAGTTTGGTTTACTTTTCTAAAGGTAAACTTTGATTTTTATGGTTTAAAATTTAGTTTGTGATTTTTTAAACCATGTTTGTTCCATGGTTTATCATTATTAAGCTTTGTATGTGATTTTACTAATTGTTTAAGAATTTTTAGGAATTGTTTATGGTTTATACGAAATCAAGGAGAAGGAGAGGAGCTTGAAAGACTTGTCTTCAAGAGGTAAGAGGGAGATTTAACGTCACCAATCATGTTTTGGTGGTGACAAGATGATTGTGTGTGGTGAAAAACCTATAAGGGTTTATTCACCTATTGTTTAATGCTTCTTTGATTTTGTTTGTGGTGTTTATGGTTTTATATTTGTGTTTTGCATGTGTGATATATGACTATTACTTTGATATATGCTTGTATGTATGATTTTGAATGCATGTAAGTGTATGTGTAATTTAGGATGTGAACAACATGATGAAACGAATTGTATGAATGCTCCAAAGAGCAATGAGGCTCACGGTCATACTAGGGTTTAGAGAACCAAAGTCCTGAAAATGATGGATTCAAATGAGAATGAAGGATTTAAATGAAAAGGAAATGAATTTGAAAAAGTTTGAGTATAGTAAAGCAAAATGATTTTGGAAAACAATTCGATATAATTAAATAGTAGAGTTATAAAATGAAATAAAGGTCAATACTTGAAGTTTACTGACGTATGGCTCACCTTACGGGTTTTGAAGCGCGTCCGTAAAATTTGAGCTGTATTAATTGTAGTAAAAGAAAGAAATATCATTTTTGGAGAAATAGTACAATTACTGATTTTTAGAGGGGCCATTGTATAAATACTTATTTTTAGAGGGGTCATATTACAAATATTATTTTTAGAGGGGTCACATTGTAAATATTTTATAAAAAATGGACTATTTCATAAATATGAATTTTATAAGGGACTATTTTATAAATATGAATTTTATAAGGGACTATTTCATAAATATAAATTTTATGAGGGACTATTGTGAAAATATTATTTAAATGGGGACTATAATGTAAATATTATGTTTTTGAGGGGCTATTATGCAAATATGGAAAATAAAGTGAATTTTTAGTATTAAATGAGAAAAATAGTATTTTTGGATTTAAAACGTATGAAAAATATTTACGCAATTGAGAAACGTTGAAAAATTGCTACGCAATTTGAAAAGGCGACAGAATTGAGTCGCGATTGAGAAAATGCAAAAATATGACTATGCGATGAAAATACAGTAATAATACTGTTGGGTTATTGAGTAGACCCCGAATATATGATATAAATTGAAAATGTGAATGATGCACAGTACATGCATTGGAAAAGTCCGATGGACTGTATGAAGCTAGTTGCCTAGGAGAGACTACACCTCTTGAGTGTGTGCGATATGCGTAGTGTAAGTCACTCGTTGACCTTGGGGGCATTGGGGTGCGAGTTGCCTACAATGGGCAGTTGGTAGCTCTTCTGTGCCGTAGGTTAGATCGACGCAACACACCAATGATCTTAACCGAGACACTATTCTTAATCAAGATCTGATAAAGACTATCGTGTATATGCTAGATGTGCAAGATTGTGCATGTGGTTTGAGGTATGTTGGTTCCGACAAATCTTTTCGATCACTCTCTTCGACCTGAGTTTTTGCTCCATGGAGTAGGAAATTGAGTTTATGTGCATACATATAGTGATTGAGGGCATTATCGTAATTGTGGTTTATGATAATTGAATTCTTGAATATTTGGTTATTGGTAATGGCATGATTGTAATTATTGTATATTACATGTTTTGTGATGATAATGATGTTAGTGGCATAACTGTAATTATGGTATGATAGTTGTATGAGATATTGTATGTGTTTATCTTCATTGCTACCAAACTGATAATGGCGTAGGTGATCTCACCTCTTTGTATGTCTGTTCTGTATTATATTTATAATTGTAAAGACGTCAAGCAAGAAGTTGAGCGGGAAGCTGAGGACGCTGAGTTTTGAAGAGATAGAGATGCATTGTTTCCTTGGCTATATGAGGTTGACGTTTCTTGGAGGAAAGGAGGCGTGACATGTCGATTTGGATAGAGAGAGTATTTACTATATGGGAGACCTAAATATTAGATTGAGTAGATTACATCTAGGACATCTGTACTTTAGTGTTAACATTTATGTACACCTAGAGTTTCCAATATCTATTAGGCAGTACTGGGGGGCTTACTATCGTACCCCTAGTGAGGCTAGTATTGTGTCGTCTGCTCGGATACCTGTCCGTAGGACTTCACGTCAAGCTGGATTCCTATATGCTGAGGAGTTTGAGGAGGACCCGTCTAGTTTAAGTTAAAGTTTAAATATTTTGAAAGTCTAGTTTGTAATTATTTAAGTATGACAATACTAAAGGCTTGTATGTATATTTGATGTAAATTATTTGTGACAATGTTGTTATGTTTTTATTTTCTGCTAAGTTTATCTTATTATTATTATGAAATTTTATAACTCGTATTTATATTACAAGCACGATTTCTAATGAAGGGGTAATTTGGTAATTAAGTAACATAAAATGTGATGCCCTAAGAAGGATGTTACTTTAGTTGGTATCAGAGCCCAAGTTAGAGTATTTTGGGTTTGTGGTTAGGTCTGTCTTGTTTAAGTTGTGTGATTCTCTATGATTGTTTTCTGAAAGAAAAATAATATTGTTTGAAGATTGACCCTCACTTTTCTTTGTGTTGTTCAGTCTGATTGATAGAACAAAATGGCTAGACGAGGAAAAGGACGCATGAATGCGAGGGCAGGAGCTGGAAATATCGGTGACGACAACCAGAACATGGCTGTAGCTGTAGCAGCAATACAACGAATGACTGAGGTTGTTGTACAGCAAAACCAAAGAGCAACTGATGATGCTTATAGCTTGTCAGAATTTTGGAGGAACAATCCACCGAAATTTCATGGAGAGTTTGATCCAAAGAAGGCTGATTTGTGGATCAAAGAACTGGAGAAAATATTTGACGGTATGGGTTGTATTGATGAAAGGAAGCTTACTTTCACAACATTTGTGCTAGTCGGTGATGGAGAGGATTAGTGAGCAGGAGCCCGGAGATTAATTCAAGCTGAAGGGAGAGTTGTGACATGGCAGCTCATTAAATAGAAGTTTCTTGGGAAGTATTTCCCAGCCAGTGTTCGACATGCTAAGGAGATGGAATTCCTTAGTTTAAGACAAGGAGCAATGACTATTAGTGAGTACGCAGCAAGGTTCGAAAGCTTGTCTAAGTTTTCGAGGTACTTCCAGATGCATCCAGATGAGGAGTGGAAGTACCGAAAGTTTGAAGAGGGGTTGAGGCTTGATATCAAGTGAGCTTTAGCAACAGTGGATATCGATCAGTTTCCAGTATTATTGGACAAATGTCGTAAAGTCAAAGAAATTGATCATCTGCGAGAGGCTAGGAATAAGAACTTTGGACCTACGCGGTTTCAAAGGGGAAAGAGTAGTGGTGGCAACCGTTACCAACAAAAAACCATATGCCAAACCAGCTGGATGTCAGAATCGGCAACAATTATTTGGGGGAAGCCCTAGTGGCAGTAGGGCAGTTTCAACTGGAACTTCTGCACTTAAATGTTTTAAGTGTGGGAAAGGACATCTCACCAAGGACTGTCAGCATAAGGGGGTGATTTGTTATCGATGTGGGAAGCCTGGACATTTCTCTAGAGAGTGTGATCAGCAAGTGAGGACTTGATAATGGAGGAGTGTGCCATTGAAGGTAATCCTTTAACAGTATTATATGATTCGGGAGCAATGCATTCTTTTATTGCATGTGATTGTGTGGAGCGTTTAGGGTTGACTGTGACTACATTGCCATATGATTTGAGTGTGGTACTGATAAGCCTATGATAACTACAAAAGTGTGTTTGAATTGCCCTGTATGTGTTAGGGATAGAATCTTTCATGTGGATTTAATCTGTTTGCCTCTTTCCAAGATTAATATAATCTTAGGAATGGATTGGTTATCCTCTAACCATATCCTGATAGATTGTTCGAGTAAGACATTAGTCTTTCCTGAGGTTAAAGATTCTAGATTCCTAACGGCTACTCAAGTGGAAGCTTGTTTGAAGGAAGGAGAACAAGGGTACTTGTTGATGTCTTCTATGAAGGTTCAATGTGAAGACGTTTTGAAGGATATTTTCATAGTAAATGAGTTTCCTGAAGATATATCTGGAATACCGCCGGAAAGAGAGATTGAATTCTCTATTGATTTGGTACCTGGAGCTGGACCTATATCTATGGCGCCTTATCAGATGTCGCCAGTAGAGTTAGCAGAACTTAATAAACAATTAGAGGATTTATTGGAGAAGCAATTTGTGAGACCAAGTGTATCACCTTGGGGAGCTCCAGTGTTGTTGGTAAAGAAGAAGGATAGGACTTCTCGTCTATGTGTAGACTACTGGCAATTGAACAAGATGACAATCAAGAACAAGTATCCACTACCAAGGATCGATGATCTGATGGACCAATTACGAGGAGCCGCAATATTTTCTAAGAGTGACTTACGTTCTGGTTATCACCAGATACGTGTGAAGGTGGAGGATATTCCAAAAACTGCGTTTCAGACACGATGTGGGCATTACGAGTATCAAGTGATGCCATTTGGTGTGACTAATGCACCTGCGATATTCATGGACTTCATGAATCGGATTTTCCATTCGTACTTGGATAAGTTTATTGTTGTCTTTATTGATGACATCTTGATTTATTCTCGAAGTCAGGAGGAACATGCTAAACATCTCAGAGTGGTTCTCCAGATTTTGAAGGAGAATAAGTTGTATGCCAAGTTGTCCAAATGTGAATTTTGGTTAAGTGAAGTTCAATTTTTGGGACACGTTATATCAGCGGATGGAATTGAAGTTGATGATGCAAAGGTGGAGACAGTTGTAGAATGGAAAGATCAAAGACTGTATCGGAGATCCGTAGTTTCATCGGATTGGCCGGTTATTATTGACGATTTATTGAGGGGTTTTCAAAAATAGCAGGACCTCTTACCTAGCTTACACGAAAGAATCAACTGTTTGCATGGACTGAAGCATGTGAGGAAAGTTTTCAGGAGTTGAAAAGACGACTGACTACTTCACCGGTTTTGATTCTACCTGATCCGAATGAATCTTTCGAAGTGTATTGTGATGCTTCGTATCAAGGGTTAGGTTGTGTATGTAACACCCCAAATTTTCCATCTCTTAAACAGTAATTTTGACAGTTAATAGAATTTTGCTGTTTAGTAATTTCTGGATACTGTAAAATTATTTTGTTTATTCTGTCAGCGTATTTGATCGTTTTGAGTGATTTACTCCGTGTCAGGAAAATAATAATTTTTGGGCCGGGGAAAAATCTTTCTGTATTTATTTCTCTTGACTGTTAATTATTTTTAACAATCTGACTTGATTTTCATACGTTTTCTAATATTTGTGATTTTTGTGGATGATTATGAATTTTTTTGACTGTATGTGGGTCCAGGTGGTCCTAGGTGGGCCCAGGTGGGTCCCGCAAAGTGAAAATTTTTCTACGCATAGAAAAATTTGTATTGTTTAGACGGAGACAGGGGATCTTACTAAACCTAAATCCGGAAACAGTTTTAGAAAATTTATTTTGTACTGTATTTATTTATCGGAAGATAAAAATACAATAAATATATTCTTTCGTGGGATTTTTAGTAGATAAAAATAAAAATTATATTGTTTAAGTCAACATTGGTGGTTTGGATATCCACTATTGATTCAATTAACGGTTAAGAAATAAATTTAATAAAGAAACATAAGATAATCATCATTGATTTAATCAATGGTGTGAGAATAAACTTAATTAGGCAAGCTTCAATATTAACCGTGGAATTAATCAACGATGTAAAATTAATTATATAAAGTGACCATTTACAACCATTGGATTTAGAGTTGATCAAGGGTGGAGATTTGGTCTTAAAAAGTGACAAAGACCATTTATGACCATTGGATGAAGAATTAATCAAGGGTGGAGATTTGGTCTTAAAAAGTAGCAAAGACTAATTATGACCCTTGGACTAAAAGTAAGAAGAAGTAATCTTGACCCTTATTTTGGAGACACATCTAATGGCTAGAATTTAAAGGAGAAAGATCCAATGGCTTAGATTTAGTCTTCTAAAAATCAAAAGTCTACCTAAATCCTAACCATTGAATTAATCAATGGCTAGAAATACTTCAAATAATGGCCTAATTAACAAGCCAAGTAAACTAAATTAAATGTTAAATTGCTATAATCTAATTCTTAATTAGATATCCTAATTTTAATTAGAGATTATAATATATGAAATAATATGTCTAATTAATTAGTTATGTAATTAGAAAATTAGTTAAGATTGATTAGGAAACTTAATCTAATGAATTAACTAATCAATTTGCAAGTAATTATGACAACTTTGGAGTGCATGATGAAGGGGGACGGTTGGAGAAGCAAGAAAGAAGAAGAGACATGTTGAGACATGTTGGAGTAGCCTTTTTAGGCCAAAGAAAAAGATGACAAAGTGGAAGACTTTTGCATGCATGTGATAGCCTTCAATTATGCTAAACAAATTTCTATCTCTCCATTCTTTCACTCCTACGGTTACCCACTTCAATTCAGCCCTCTATTTTGATTTTCTATCACATTTAGTAACACAAAGACCATTCTCTCTCTTCTCTCTCTTCCAATTGTTCAAGAATACCAAGAACAAATACAAAGAACACCATTTTCTCTATTCTTTGAGCTATTCGGTCACCACCCATAGAACCACTTCCAATCTTTCATAATTTTATCTAGCTACATATCTTGAATCCTTTCATCAATTCAAAACACTTTCATGTTGGAGACTTTCTCTAAATCATTCATCTTCATGGACTTTCTTCAAGAACAAAGTTATGGGATTTTTGAGGTGAAGTATAAGAAGACTTCATTTTTTCTCTTCTTTTTCATGATCTAAACCATGTTTGATCCATGGTTCCTCTTAATCAAGCTTAGTATACTAATTTCTATGTATTTTGTTTTGAATTTGAGAAGCCCTTGGTGTTGAAGGACTTGGAAAGAGAAGCAAAATCAAGAAGCTTTGAGGATCTTCAAGAGGTAAGAGGGAGATCCATCTCACCAACCAATTATGGTGGTGGGAGATGGTCTTATATTTGATGGATTGTGAATTCATGTGAGAATTTCAATCCATGGTTATGTAATAATTAATTGTGTGTTTATGAGCTTTGCTTTATTTTCTTGTGCTTTGATTATTTTTGTCTATGCTTAATATGCTTTGCATGATTTTATGACTTTGATAGTATAATTATAATATGCATGATGAGTATATGGCATGTTTGTGATATTTATGATGAAATATATATATGTATGCCATGATGTGTGGATGAAAAGAAAATTGATCTTGGTTCCAATGGCCAAGGAAGAGTTACGGTTTTGATGCCCTTGATGAGGGTCAATGTTGAAAATTTTCAAGAACAAGGAAATTAAATTTTGATCCCTAGAACAATGAGAATTTCGGCCAAGACACCTCAAAATAGGTGTTTACAAATTAATATGTTTATGGAAGAATAAAATTGGATTGATTTGAGGAGTATGGAAAATGAACTAAAGGTTTGTTTTTTTTTTAAGAAAACATGAACACAAATTTTAGAATGAAATTCTATTGATTTATTTTGTGTAGAAATAAGAATGGAATTTATTTAAGTTAGAAGAAAAATATTTCATGATTCCAAAGGCCATCTATAAGATTTTGATAAATTTAGAACAAATGTTTTACGTATCTTTAAATTAATATTTTCATGAAGAATGATAATGGATGATTTGAAGAGTATGGAAAATAAACAAAGGGTTTGTTTTTTTTTTAAGATAACAAAAATACGATTTTAGAGGAATTTTTATTGATTTATTTTGTGTGAAAAGATCCTAAGTATTTTTCTAAATATGAGTTTTGAATGAAATGTGCAAACATTGATTTTAAGGATTTGCAAAGAAAGTGAAAAAGGAATTGTAAAGAAAGTAAAAATGAATTTGAACAAATGGGTTTGGTTTTTATAACCATCGGTACTTCGGTTTTGAAAATAAAATTTTAACGATTTTGTTTGTGTAAAACCATATCAATTTAAAAGGAAAAATATTTGATGATTTCAATAGTCATGTCCACATTTTTGAAGGCTTGTAATGCTTTGATTTTTATGAACAAAGTGATTTTCAAAGTGGAAACATAACTTGAGTTAATACAAGAATTTGGAAATGGAATTAGAGCATTTATCACTTGAGAATTAAATTTTTGTAAACAAGAATGTTTTCGAACTTCAATTTATTTTGAAGAAGGTTGTGTTTGGAAATGCTTTGAGAAAAATGGAGAATATAATGGTGATTTAAGAATTTACTAAAGTATAACTTATTTTCAAGTTTTGAAATATGTGTGAAAATTTTAAGATTTGAAACATTAATTTATATCAATGGAAAAGTAATTTTATGGATTATATTTGAAAAAGAATTTCTTGAGTAAAGAAATCGTGGAAAAAGATTTTCTTGTGTAAGAAAATGTGAAAAATGAAATACAAAGTCATAATATTTTGAGAAAAGATGAAATGGAATTTTTGAAGGTTGAGAAATATTTTTTATGGTGAAAATTATTTACGATCTTAAAAACGTGTTGAAAATGATATTGACTTATTTGAAAGTCCAAAATAATGTTTGGAATATTGAGGAATATTTTACATGATTGTAAAATGGTGAAAAATGATTTAAGTATCTTAATAATGATTTAAAATATAATAAAATATTTCTACACAATTTGTAATATGTTAAAATATTTCTACGTGATTTGAATTATGTTTAAATATTTTATGTAAGCTTAAATATTTTACATGATTTGAAATATTGTTGAAAAATCACTACGTGATTGAACAAACGATAAAATATTTTTACGTGATTATGAAAAATGGTGGAAACTTGGTGGAAAATTGTTATGAGATTTGGAAAGCGTTTAAATATTTTACACTATTAAAAATATTATTAAAAAATATATGCAATTTTGAAATAGTAGAAAAATAATATGCGATTTGAGAAACGTATATTTTTTACGCGATTGAGAAAGACATTGAAAAATTAATATGTGATTTAAAAGTGCAACAAGAGAAGAGTGCACGATTTTGAAAATGTAACAAAAGTGTTACAAAGATATTGTGAAAATATAATGTAAACATTTTAGAATTTTGAAAATGTAACGAAACATTTTGGAATTGTGAAAACATAATGGAAATGTTACGCACTTTTGTGAAAACACACGAAAGTGTTTTATAACTATGAAAACATGATAACATGATTTCGTGTTGAAAATATAGTATAATTATCATTGAACCAGTGTATGGACACTGTATGAGAAAATGACGTGTTTTGCCTACGACTGGTATTTGATGCATTTTGTATGCATTGGAAAGAGATGCCTGTGAATGGATTTGGTGCATTATACATGCATTAGAAAAGTATGCATTGAAGTATATGATATAAATTGAACAAATGAAATTGAAAAGATTTGGCCCTTTGGGGTTGGACTTGCACTGATATATTCGTGCATTGTATAAAATATAGCTAATAGCTATTATGGCCCTTGTGGTTGAAGAGGGAATGAGAATTGATAGTGAGGTCTATGATGGATCTTGGGGCGTCAAGGCGCGCGTCAACCAACAGTGGACGGAGTTAGCGAGTACCACAACTGTGCCACTTGGTGATGCAATCCGTTGCAACGCATTGACGATACCCGACAAGAACACGATTCTTTTCAACGACGGAGATTGTCTTTGGGCTAAGGCTGACAATTGACCGAGCATTCTTCTCGAAATTGTGAAAACCTCCATGGAGTTGTTTTTGAAAAACTGAGTCTTTGTACATATGCATAAATCTGAGCATTTATATCTTTATGATATATTAATTGAGGAATGTTGGCTATGACAATTATTTTGAGTACTTGGATGATGATTGAACTGATAAATGATTAGATGATGATAGTTGATTAATGCTAATAGCATGATTATGGTATGATCTATTTGTATGATATTGCTGTTTGTATTATCTCTGTGCTGCCATGTTGGTATTGGTGTAGGTGATCTCACCTCTTTGTTATATTGTTTTGTTGTGGCTGTACTGTTAAAATCAAATAATAGAAGGATCGAGTTGTCTTAGACATAACGGGCGACGGATACTCTGAGATTGGTGACAACAATAAAAAGTGGACATTCAGGACTCGAAGGTGTGCAGTGTTGACAAAGGAACAGATGTATGATGCATCAAGATGGACAGAAAAAGGAATAAGTATGTTAAAGTTTTTCGTTAGTGTTGTACCGTGCTATTAAGTAGGACCTGTCATGGGGTTTGCTACTGTAAAAAAAAAATAAGTCTGTTAATTTTATATTTCTCTTTAAATTGTGATATAAATTGGTGTCAATATTGCATAATGAATAGTTGAAATATGATTTTCAATATTACCTAATATTTTCAGTAAATTTACGTTTCAGTAAAGAAGAAATTTTGAAACCCATCTTTTATAACTCAAACTTTGTGCGAACTTATTTTCAGATTATGAGTCGAAAGTCAGAAATGTGATGCCCTAGCTAAGGTGTTACATTAGTTGGTATCAGAGCTAGGGTGTTACATTAGTTGGTATCAGAGCACGGTTTGAGACTTTTGGGGTTTGTGGTTAGGTCTATTTTGCTTGTGTTGTGTTCTCTGTGTTTGTTTTTTGAAAGGAAATGATGTTGTATATAATGGATATTAGATCCGTTATATTTCGATCCAGCGCACGCCTCGAGAGAAAAAAAAAAAGGGTATGGCTGGAGATAGTTATACTTGTGTGGAAGTGGAACATGTTACTAGTAATGCAATTGCAGCTACGGGAGCAACAGGAGCAATGTGAAAAAATGACTACATGAACAAAAGTCTGCTGTTTAGTGGGAACTGGAATTTGAAGTTCAGAATCTGATGGAAGAGAATCAGTTTTGGAATATAAGATTTCGTAATTTTGGAACCTGATATTTTTTTCAGATATTGAGAAAGTAATTGATTTCGACGGAAGATGTATTTACAACCATTGAGGAAACCAAAAGCAGTAAGCAATGTGGAAGAAGGTACTTAAATGAAGGAATGTACGTTAAGGAAATAATTTATGAAAAAGTTGGACACATTTTCAAAGAGTATAATCTCTGATGTGTTCTTTGAAAATAGAGTTTTCTATTAGTAAAAATTTTAGATAATAAGGGAAGTTGTTACTCTGAATGGAACGGGAGTGTTCTCGAAATTTAAGATTTAATCAATGGAGATTGCGTCATTGGAGCTAATCCTATAAACCATACTTGAATATTTCTGTGAATAACCTATTCTTTATGACATATGATTGAGTAGATCAATTATATGTTAGAGTTACTCGTTATCCTCTGATTTGTTTACTTCTGTTTTTATTCTTAGCTAATCGAGCTATTCAAGTTATTCAAATTGTTGTTATAGATCAAATCTTCATATTAGTTTGATCTGTTGTTCAAAAATTTTGTGTTAGTTTGATCTGTTTCATAAACAGATGTGGTCTTTGAAAATGAATTGGTTATTTTCCAATCATATCCAATGAGATTATTTCAACAGAGTGTGAGTAATTCAGAGAAAATTCATTTTTGAAAATCGGGTTACATCCAATTCTTTGCTGGATATGTTCGATAACAAGTTCAATTCGTTTTGTTATCTTCCATGATGTTTTCTTTCATCTCCTGCAACTGAAGGAATATCTTGCAAGAAATGATATTTTAATATTTGTATCCGTGTTAATGTATCTGAGTAACGCAGCAGAAGCGTGGTGAATTTTTCAAAAGATTGGAACAATTCTTCTATGGTAAAATTTAAGACAGTAATGGAAAACCGTAGAAAATTTTTTTTTTTTACTAAGTATCTGGTATCGTGCTGTGGAAAGAAGAACTTGGTTAGTGAGACATTTCCTGTTAAAAGCAAAAATCTAGAATATATAGTGATACGAGAATAAGAAAATTTTAAGTAATACATTACATTAGTTGGAAGTTATCTGTGAAAAACTATTCTAAGCATAAATGAAGATCGGTTGTTGTTATGATGGTATTAGAGATATGGAGATTCTTTCTTTCTGGAATAACATTCAACATTTCAAGTAATTATAGGAGTCTGAGATATCTATTTGATCAAGAGAAGTTGAACATCAGCAAAAAGATTTTGTTAGTTAGAATAGTATAGCAAGATGTAAGAGAGGAAGCTTCATGAGAATTGGAGAATAAGATAAAAGAGTAATATTTATATTTATTCTAAGAGTGTGAAATCATGTTTCTCAAATTTCGAGGACGAAATTTCCTTTTAGAGGGGGAGTATTGTAACACCCCAAATTTTCCATCTCTTAAACAGTAATTTTGACAGCTTAATAGAATTTTACTGTTTAGTAATTTCTGAATACTGTAAAATTATTTTGTTTATTCCGTCAGCGTATTTGATCGTTTTGAGTGATTTACTCCGTGTCAGGAAAATAATAATTTCCGGGCTGGGGAAAAATCTTTCTGTATTTATTTCTCTTGATCATGTTAATTAGTTTTAACAATCGACTTGATTTTCATACATTTTCTAATATTTGTGATTTTTGTGGATGATTATGAATTTTTTTTGATGTATGTGGGTCCAGGTGGTCCTAGGTGGGCCCAGTGGAGTCCATAAGAGTGAAAAAATTTTCTACGCATAGAAAAATTTGTATTGTTTAGACGAGACAGGGGATCTTACTAAACCTGAATCCGAAAACAGCTTTTAAAAATTTGTTTTGTATTGTATTTATTTATCGAAGATAAAAATACAAAATATATTCTTTCGTGGGATTTTTAGTAGATAAAAATAGAAATTATATTGCTTAAGTCAACATTGGTGGTTTGGATATCCACTATTGATTCAATTAACGGTTAAGAAATAAATTTAATAAAGAAACATAAGATAATCATCATTGATTTAATCAATGGTGTGAGAATAAACTTAATTAGGCAAGCTTCAATATTAACCGTAGATTTAATCAATCAGTAAAATTAATTATATAAAGTGACCATTTACAACCATTGGATTTAGAGTTGATCAAGGGTGGAGATTTGGTCTTAAAAAGTGACAAAGACCATTTATGACCATTGGATGAAGAATTAATCAAGGGTGAAGATTTGGTCTTAAAAAGTAGCAAAAACTAATTATGACCCTTGGACTAAAAGTAAGAAGAAGTAATCTTGACCCTTTATTTTGGAGACACATCTAATGGCTAGAATTTAAAGGAGAAGGATCCAATGGCTTAGATTTAGTCTTCTAAAAATCAAAAGTCTACCTAAATCCTAACCATTGAATTAATCAATGGCTAGAAATACTTCAAATAATGGCCTAATTAACAAGCCAAGTAAACTAAATTAAATGTTAAATTGTTATAATCTAATTCTTAATTAGATATCCTAATTTTAATTAGAGATTATAATATATGAAATAATATGTCTAATTAATTAGTTATGTAATTAGAAAATTAGTTAAGATTGATTAGGAAACTTAATCTAATGAATTAACTAATCAATTTGCAAGTAATTATGACAACTTTGGAGTGCATGATAAAGGGGGGGACGGTTGGAGAAGCAAGAAAGAAGAAGAGACATGTTGATACATGTTGGAGTAGCCTTTTTAGGCCAAAGAAAAAGATGACAAAGTGGAAGACTTTTGCATGCATGTGATAGCCTTCAATTATGCTAAACAAATTTCTATCTCTCCATTCTTTCACTCCTACGGTTACCCACTTCAATTCAGCCCTCTATTTTGATTTTCTATCACACTTAGTAACACAAAGACCATTCTCTCTCTTCTCTCTCTTCCAATTGTTCAAGAATACCAAGAACAAATACAAAGAACACCATTTTCTCTATTCTTTGAGCTATTCGGTCACCACCCATAGAACCACTTCCAATCTTTCATAATTTTATCTAGCTACATATCTTGAATCCTTTCATCAATTCAAAACACTTTCATGTTGGAGACTTTCTCTAAATCATTCATCTTCATGGACTTTCTTCAAGAACAAAGTTATGGGGTTTTTGAGGTGAAGTATAAGAAGACTTCATTTTTTCTCTTCTTTTTCATGATCTAAACCATGTTTGATCCATGGTTCCTCTTAATCAAGCTTAGTATACTAATTTCTATGTATTTTGTTTTGAATTTGAGAAGCCCTTGGTGTTGAAGGACTTGGAAAGAGAAGCAAAATCAAGAAGCTTTGAGGATCTTCAAGAGGTAAGAGGGAGATCCATCTCACCAACCAATTATGGTGGTGGGAGATGGTCTTATATTTGATGGATTGTGAATTCAAGTGAGAATTTCAATCCATGGTTATGTAATAATTAATTGTGTGTTTATAAGCTTTGCTTTATTTTCTTGTGCTTTGATTATTTTTGTCTATGCTTAATATGCTTTGCATGATTTTATGACTTTGATAGTATAATTATAATATGCATGATGAGTATATGGCATGTTTGTGATATTTATGATGAAATATATATATGTATGCCATGATGTGTGGATGGAAAGAAAATTGATCTTGGTTCCAATGGCCAAGGAAGAGTTATGGTTTTGATGCCCTTGATGAGGGTCAATGTTGAAAATTTTCAAGAACAAGGAAATTAAATTTTGATCCCTAGAACAATGAGAATTTCGGCCAAGACACTTCAAAATAGGTGTTTACAAATTAATATGTTTATGGAAGAATAAAATTGGATTGATTTAAGGAGTATGGAAAATGAACTAAAGGTTTGTTTTTTTTTAAGAAAACATGAACACAAATTTTAGAATGAAATTTTATTGATTTATTTTGTGTAGAAATAAGAATGGAATTTATTTAAGTTAGAAGAAAAATATTTCATGATTCCAAAGGCCATCTATAAGATTTTGATAAATTTAGAACAAATGTTTTACGTATCTTTAAATTAATATTTTCATGAAGAATGATAATGGATGATTTGAAGAGTATGGAAAATAAACAAAGGGTTTGTTTTTTTTTTAAGAAAACAAAAATACGATTTTAGAGGAATTTTTATTGATTTATTTTGTGTAAAAAGATCCTAAATATTTTTCTAAATATGAGTTTTGAATGAAATGGGCAAACATTGATTTTAAGGATTTGCAAAGAAAGTGAAAAAGGAATTGTAAAGAAAGTAAAAATGAATTTGAACAAATGGGTTTGGTTTTTATAACCATCGGTACTTTCGGTTTTGAAAATAAAATTTTAACGATTTTGTTTGTGTAAAACCATATCAATTTAAAAGGAAAAATATTTGATGATTTCAATAGTCATGTCCACATTTTTGAAGGCTTGTAATGCTTTGATTTTTATGAACAAAGTGATTTTCAAAGTGGAAACGTAACTTGAGTTAATACAAGAATTTGGAAATGGAATTAGAGCATTTATCACTTGAGAATTAAATTTTTGTAAACAAGAATGTTTTCAACTTTAATTTATTTTGAAGAAGGTTGTGTTTGGAAATGCTTTGAGAAAAATGGAGAATATAATGGTGATTTAAGAATTTACTAAAGTATAACTTATTTTCAAGTTTTGAAATATGTGTGGAAATTTTAGATTTGAAACATTAATTTATATCAATGGAAAAGTAATTTTATGGATTATATTTGAAAAA
Organism: Ormosia semicastrata; assembly: GCA_029884595.1. Lineage (NCBI taxonomy): Eukaryota > Viridiplantae > Streptophyta > Magnoliopsida > Fabales > Fabaceae > Ormosia > Ormosia semicastrata. The sequence continues at coordinate 33,519,136 of JAQQTO010000044.1, read as the reverse complement.
GAATTTCTTGAGTAAAGAAACGTGGAAAAAGATTTTCTTGAATAAGAAAATGTGAAAAATGAAATACAAAGTCATAATATTTTGAGAAAAGATGAAATGGAATTTTTGAAGGTTGAGAAATATTTTTTTATGGTGAAAAATTATTTACGTTTCTTAAAAATGTGTTGAAAATGATATTGACTTATTTGAAAGTCCAAAATAATGTTTGGAATATTGAGGAATATTTTACATGATTGTAAAATGGTGAAAAATGATTTAAGTATCTTAATAATGATTTAAAATATAGTAAAATATTTCTATGCAATTTGAAATATGTTAAAATATTTCTATGTGATTTGAATTACGTTTAAATATTTTATGTAAGCTTAAATATTTTACATGATTTGAAATATTGTTGAAAAATCACTACATGATTGAACAAACGATAAAACATTTTTACGTGAATATGAAAAATGGTGGAAACTTGGTGGAAAATTGTTATGAGATTTGGAAAGCGTTTAAATATTTTACACTATTGAAAATATTATTAAAAAATATACGTAATTTTGAAACAGTAGAAAAATAATATGCGATTTGAGAAACATATATTTTTTACGCGATTGAGAAAGACATTAAAAAATTAATACATGATTTAAAAGTGCAACAGAAGAGCTGCGACATTTTGAAAACGTAACAAAAGTGTTACAAAGATTGTGAAAATATAACGTAAACGTTTCAAATTTTGAAAATGTAACAGAAACATTTTGGAATTGTGAAAACATAATGGAAATGTTATGCACTTTTGTGAAAACACGGCGAAAGTGTTTTATAACTATGAAAACATGATAACATGATTTCGTGTTGAAAATATAGTATAATTACTGTTGAACCAGTGTATGGACACTGTATGAGAAAATGACGTGTTTTGCCTACGACTGGTATTTGATGCATTTTGTATGCATTGGAAAGAGATGCCTGTGAATGGATTTGGTGCATTATACATGCATTAGAAAAGTATGCATTAAAGCATATGATATAAATTGAACAAATGAAATTGAAAAGATTTGGCCCTTTGGGGTTGGACTTGCACTGATATATTCGTGCATTGTATAAAATATAGCTAATAGCTATTATGGCCCTTGTGGTTGAAGAGGAATGAGAATTGATAGTGAGGTCTATGATGGATCTTGGGGGCGTCAAGGCACGGCGGTCAACCAAAGGGACAGGTTAGCGAGTACCCTGTGCCACTTGGTGATGCAGTCCGTTGCAACGCATTGACGATACCCGACAAGAACACGATTCTTTTCAACGACTGGGAGATTGTCTTTGGGCTAAGGCTGACAATTGACCAGAGCATTCTTCTCGAAATTGTGAAAACCTCCATGGAGTTGTTTTTGAAAAACTGAGTCTTTGTACATATGCATAAATCTGAGCATTTATATCTTTATGATATATTAATTGAGGAATGTTGGCTATGACAATTATTTTGAGTACTTGGATGATGATTGAACTGATAAATGATTAGATGATGATAGTTGATTAATGCTATAGCATGATTATGGTATGATCTATTTGTATGATATTGCTTGTTTGTGTTATCTCCGTCTTTGCCATGTTGGTATTGGTGTAAGGTGATCTCACCTCTTTGTTATATTGTTTTGTTGTGGGTCATCTTTGTTAAAATCAAATAATAGAAGGATCGAGTTGTCTTAGACATAACGGCGACGGATACTCGAGATTGGTGACAACAATAAAGAGTGGACATTCAGACTCGAAGGTGTGCAGTGTTGACAAAGGAACAGGATGTATGATGCATCAAGATGGACAGAAAAAGGAATAAGTATGTTAAAGTTTTTCGTTAGTGTTGTACCGTGCTATTAAGTAGGACCCGTCATAGGGTTTGCTACTGTAAAAAAAAAAAAATAAGTCTGTTAATTTTATATTTCTCTTTAAATTGTGATATAAATTGGTGTCAATATTGCATAATGAATAGTTGAAATATGATTTTCAATATTACCTAATATTTTCAAGAATTTACGTTTCAAGAAAGAAGAAATTTTGAAACCCATATTTTATAACTCAAACTTTATGCGAACTTATTTTCAGATTATGAGTCGGAAGTCAGAAATGTGATGCCCTAGCTAAGGTGTTACATTAGTTGGTATCAGAGCTAGGGTGTTACATTAGTTGGTATCAGAGCACGGTTTGAGACTTTTGGGGTTTGTGGTTAGGTCTATTTTGCTTGTGTTGTGTTCTCTGTGTTTGTTTTTTGAAAGGAAATGATGTTGTATATAATGGATATTAGATCCGTTATATTTCGATCCGCACGGCGCACGCCTCGAGAGAAAAAAAAAGGGTATGGCTGGAGATAGTTATACTTGTGTGGAAGTGGAACATGTTACTAGTAATGCAATTGCAGCTACGGGAGCAACAGGAGCAATGTGAAAAAATGACTACACGAACAAAAGTCCGCTGTTTAGTGGGAACTGGAATTTGAAGTTCAGAATCTGATGGAAGAGAATCAGTCTTGGAATATAAGATTTCGTAATTTTGGAACCTGATATTTTTTTAGGATATTGAGAAAGTAATTGATTTCGACGGAAGATGTATTTACAACCATTGAGGAAACCAAAAGCAGTAAGCGATGTGGAAGAAGGTACTTAAATGAAGGAATGTACGTTAAGGAAACAATTTACGGAAAAGTTGGACACATTTTCAAAGAGTATAATCTCTGATGTGTTCTTTGAAAATAGAGTTTTCTATTAGTAAAAATTTTAGATAATAAGGGAAGTTGTTACTCTGAATGGAACGGGAGTGTTCTGAGCGGAAGATTTAATCAATGGAGATTGCGTCATTGGAGCTAATCCTATAAACCATACTGAATATTTCTGTGAATAACCTATTCTTTATGACATATGATTGAGTAGATCAATTATATGTTAGAGTTACTCGTTATCCTCTGATTTGTTTACTTCTGTTTTTATTCTTAGCTAATCGAGCTATTCAAGTTATTCAAATTGTTGTTATAGATCAAATCTTCATATTAGTTTGATCTGTTGTTCAAAAATTTTGTGTTAGTTTGATCTGTTTCATAAACAGATGTGGTCTTTGAAAATGAATTGGTTATTTTCCAATCATATCCAATGAGATTATTTCAACAGAGTGTGAGTAATTCAGAGAAAATTCATTTTTGAAAATCGGGTTACATCCAATTCTTTCTGGATATGTTCGATAACAAGTTCAATTCGTTTTGTTATCTTCCATGATGTTTTCTTTCATCTCCTGCAACTGAAGGAATATCTTGCAAGAAATGATATTTTAATATTTGTATCCGTGTTAATGTATCTGAGTAACGCAGCAGAAGCGTGGTGAATTTTTCAAAAGATTGGAACAATTCTTCTATGGTAAAATTTAAGACAGTAATGGAAAACCGTAGAAATTTTTTTTTTTACGGAAGTATCTGGTATCGTGCTGTGGAAAGAAGAACTTGGTTAGTGAGACATTTCCTGTTAAAAGCAAAAATCTAGAATATATAGTGATACGAGAATAAGAAAATTTTAAGTAATACATTACATTAGTTGGAAGTTATCTGTGAAAAACTATTCTAAGCATAAATGAAGATCGGTTGTTGTTATGATGGTATTAGAGATATGGAGATTCTTTCTTTCTGGAATAACATTCAACATTTCAAGTAATTATAGGAGTCTGAGATATCTATTTGATCAAGAGAAGTTGAACATCAGCAAAAAGATTTTGTTAGTTAGAATAGTATAGCAAGATGTAAGAGAGGAAGCTTCATGAGAATTGGAGAATAAGATAAAAGAGTAATATTTATATTTATTCTAAGAGTGTGAAATCATGTTTCTCAAATTTCGAGGACGAAATTTCCTTTTAGAGGGGGAGTATTGTAACACCCCAAATTTTCCATCTCTTAAACAGTAATTTTGACAGTTAATAGAATTTTACTGTTTAGTAATTTCTGAATACTGTAAAATTATTTTGTTTATTCCGTCAGCGTATTTGATCGTTTTGAGTGATTTACTCCGTGTCAGGAAAATAATAATTTTTGGGCTGGGGAAAAATCTTTCTGTATTTATTTCTCTTGACTGTTAATTATTTTTAACAATCTGACTTGATTTTCATACATTTTCTAATATTTGTGATTTTTGTGGATGATTATGAATTTTTTTGACTGTATGTGGGTCCAGGTGGTCCTAGGTGGGCCCAGGTGGGTCCCGCAAAGTGAAAAATTTTTCTACGCATAGAAAAATTTGTATTGTTTAGACGGAGACAGGGGATCTTACTAAACCTGAATCCAGAAACAGTTTTAAAAAATTTGTTTTGTACTGTATTTATTTATCAGAAGATAAAAATACAGTAAATATATTCTTTCATTGGATTTTTAGTAGATAAAAATAGAAATTATATTACTTAAGTCAACATTGGTGGTTTGGATATCCACTATTGATTCAATTAATGGTTAAGAAATAAATTTAATAAAGAAACATAAGATAATCATCATTGATTTAATCAATGGTGTGAGAATAAACTTAATTAGGCAAGCTTCAATATTAACCGTAGATTTAATCAACGGTGTAAAATTAATTATATAAAGTGACCATTTACAACCATTGGATTTAGATTTAATCAAGGGTGGAGATTTGGTCTTAAAAAGTGACAAAGACCATTTATGACCATTGGATGAAGAATTAATCAAGGGTGAAGATTTGGTCTTAAAAAGTAGCAAAGACTAATTATGACCCTTGGACTAAAAGTAAGAAGAAGTAATCTTGACCCTTTATTTTGGAGACACATCTAATGGCTAGAATTTAAAGGAGAAGGATCCAATGGCTTAGATTTAGTCTTCTAAAAATCAAAAGTCTACCTAAATCCTAACCATTGAATTAATCAATGGCTAGAAATACTTCAAATAATGACCTAATTAACAAGCCAAGTAAACTAAATTAAATGTTAAATTGTTATAATCTAATTCTTAATTAGATATCCTAATTTTAATTAGAGATTATAATATATGAAATAATATGTCTAATTAATTAGTTATGTAATTAGAAAATTAGTTAAGATTGATTAGGAAACTTAATCTAATGAATTAACTAATCAATTTGCAAGTAATTATGACAACTTTGGAGTGCATGATGAAGGGGGGGACGGTTGGAGAAGCAAGAAAGAAGAAGAGACATGTTGAGACATGTTGGAGTAGCCTTTTTAGGCGAAAGAAAAAGATGACAAAGTGGAAGACTTTTGCATGCATGTGATAGCCTTCAATTATGCTAAACAAATTTCTATCTCTCCATTCTTTCACTCCTACGGTTACCCACTTCAATTCAACCCTCTATTTTGATTTTCTATCACACTTAGTAACACAAAGACCATTCTCTCTCTTCTCTCTCTTCCAATTGTTCAAGAATACCAAGAACAAATACAAAGAACACCATTTCCTCTATTCTTTGAGCTATTCGGTCACCACCCATAGAACCACTTTCAATCTTTCATAATTTTATCTAGCTACATATCTTGAATCCTTTCATCAATTCAAAACACTTTCATGTTGGAGACTTTCTCTAAATCATTCATCTTCATGGACTTTCTTCAAGAACAAAGTTATGGGATTTTTGAGGTGAAGTATAAGAAGACTTCATTTTTTCTCTTCTTTTTCATGATCTAAACCATGTTTGATCCATGGTTCCTCTTAATCAAGCTTAGTATACTAATTTCTATGTATTTTGTTTTGAATTTGAGAAGCCCTTGGTGTTGAAGGACTTGGAAAGAGAAGCAAAATCAAGAAGCTTTGAGGATCTTCAAGAGGTAAGAGGAGATCCATCTCACCAACCAATTATGGTGGTGGGAGATGGTCTTATATTTGATGGATTGTGAATTCATGTGAGAATTTCAATCCATGGTTATGTAATAATTAATTGTGTGTTTATGAGTTTTGCTTTATTTTCTTGTGCTTTGATTATTTTTGTCTATGCTTAATATGCTTTGCATGATTTTATGACTTTGATAGTATAATTATAATATGCATGATGAGTATATGGCATGTTTGTGATATTTATGATGAAATATATATATGTATGCCATGATGTGTGGATGGAAAGAAAATTGATCTTGGTTTCAATGGCCAAGGAAGAGTTACGGTTTTGATGCCCTTGATGAGGGTCAATGTTGAAAATTTTCAAGAACAAGGAAATTAAATTTTGATCCCTAGAACAATGAGAATTTCGGCCAAGACACCTCAAAATAGGTGTTTACAAATTAATATGTTTATGGAAGAATAAAATTGGATTGATTTGAGGAGTATGGAAAATGAACTAAAGGTTTGTTTTTTTTTAAGAAAACATGAACACAAATTTTAGAATGAAATTTTATTGATTTATTTTGTGTAGAAATAAGAATGGAATTTATTTAAGTTAGAAGAAAAATATTTCATGATTCCAAAGGCCATCTATAAGATTTTGATAAATTTAGAACAAATGTTTTACGTATCTTTAAATTAATATTTTCATGAAGAATGATAATGGATGATTTGAAGAGTATGGAAAATAAACAAAGGATTTGTTTTTTTTTTAAGAAAACAAAAATACGATTTTAGAGGAATTTTTATTGATTTATTTTGTGTAAAAAGATCCTAAGTATTTTTCTAAATATGAGTTTTGAATGAAATGGGCAAACATTGATTTTAAGGATTTGCAAAGAAAGTGAAAAAGGAATTGTAAAGAAAGTAAAAATGAATTTGAACAAATGGGTTTGGTTTTTATAACCATCGGTACTTCGGTTTTGAAAATAAAATTTTAACGATTTTGTTTGTGTAAAACCATATCAATTTAAAAGGAAAAATATTTGATGATTTCAATAGTCATGTCCACATTTTTGAAGGCTTGTAATGCTTTGATTTTTATGAACAAATTGATTTTCAAAGTGGAAACGTAACTTGAGTTAATACAAGAATTTGGAAAAGGAATTAGAGCATTTATCACTTGAGAATTAAATTTTTGTAAACAAGAATGTTTTCGAACTTCAATTTATTTTGAAGAAGGTTGTGTTTGGAAATGCTTTGAGAAAAATGAAAAATATAATGGTGATTTAAGAATTTACTAAAGTATAACTTATTTTCAAGTTTTGAAATATGTGTGGAAATTTTAAGATTTGAAACATTAATTTATATCAATGGAAAAGTAATTTTATGGATTATATTTGAAAAACAATTTCTTGAGTAAAGAAACGTGAAAAAAGATTTTCTTGAGTAAGAAAATGTGAAAAATGAAATACAAAGTCATAATATTTTGAGAAAAGATGAAATGGAATTTTTGAAGGTTGAGAAATATTTTTTTATGGTGAAAAATTATTTACGTATCTTAAAAACGTGTTGAAAATGATATTGACTTATTTGAAAGTCCAAAATAATGTTTGGAATATTGAGGAATATTTTACATGATTGTAAAATGGTGAAAAATGATTTAAGTATCTTAATAATGATTTAAAATATAGTAAAATATTTCTACGCAATTTGAAATATGTTAAAATATTTCTACGTGATTTGAATTACGCTTAAATATTTTATGTAAGCTTAAATATTTTACATGATTTGAAATATTGTTGAAAAATCACTACGTGATTGAACAAACGATAAAACATTTTTACGTGATTATGAAAAATGGTGGAAACTTGGTGGAAAATTGTTATGAGATTTGGAAAGCGTTTAAATATTTTACACTATTGAAAATATTATTAAAAAATATACGCAATTTTAAAACAGTAGAAAAATAATATGCGATTTGAGAAACGTATATTTTTTATGCGATTGAGAAAGACATTGAAAAATTAATACGTGATTTAAAAGTGCAACAGAAGAGCTGCGACATTTTGAAAACGTAACAAAAGTGTTACAGTATTGTGAAAATATAACAGAAACGTTTCAAAATTTTGAAAATGTAACAGAAACATTTTGGAATTGTGAAAACATAATGGAAATGTTACGCACTTTTGTGAAAATACGGCGAAAGTGTTTTATAACTATGAAAACATGATAACATGATTTCGTGTTGAAAATATAGTATAATTACTGTTGAACCAGTGTATGGACACTGTATGAGAAAATAACGTGTTTTGCCTACGACTGGTATTTGATGCATTTTGCATGCATTGGAAAGAGATGCCTGTGAATGGATTTGGTGCATTATACATGCATTAGAAAAGTATGCATTGAAGCATATGATATAAATTGAACAAATGAAATTGAAAAGATTTGGCCCTTTGGGGTTGGACTTGCACTGATATATTCGTGGATTGTATAAAATATAGCTAATAGCTATTATGGCCCTTGTGGTTGAAGAGGGAATGAGAATTGATAGTGAGGTCTATGATGGATCTTGGGGGCGTCAAGGCACGGCGGTCAACCAGTGGACAATTGGCGAGTACCCTGTGCCACTTGGCGATGCAGTCCGTTGCAACGCATTGACGATACCCGACAAGAACACGATTCTTTTCAACGACTGGGAGATTGTCTTTGGGTTAAGGCTGACAATTGACCAGAGCATTCTTCTCGAAATTGTGAAAACCTCCATGGAGTTATTTTTGAAAAACTGAGTCTTTGTACATATGCATAAATCTGAGCATTTATATCTATATGATATATTAATTGAGGAATGTTGGCTATGACAATTATTTTGAGTACTTGGATGATGATTGAACTGATAAATGATTAGATGATGATAGTTGATTAATACTGATAGCATGATTATGGTATGATCTATCTGTATGATATTGCTGTTTGTGTTATCTCTGTGCTGCCATGTTGGTATTGGTGTAGGTGATCTCACCTCTTTGTTATATTGTTTTGTTGTGGCTGTACTGTTAAAATCAAATAATAGAAGGATCGAGTTGTCTTAGACGTAACGGGTGACGGATACTCTGAGATTGGTGACAACAATAAAGAGTGGACATTCAGGACTCGAAGGTGTGCAGTGTTGACAAAGGAACAGATGTATGATGCATCAAGATGGACAGAAAAAAGGAATAAGTATGTTAAAGTTTTTCGTTAGTGTAGTACCGTGCTATTAAGTAGGACCTGTCATGGGGTTTGCTACTGTAAAAAAAAAATAAGTCTATTAATTTTATATTTCTCTTTAAATTGTGATATAAATTGGTGTCAATATTGCATAATGAATAGTTGAAATATGATTTTCAATATTACCTAATATTTTCAGTAAATTTACGTTTCAGTAAAGAAGAAATTTTGAAACTCATCTTTTATAACTCAAACTTTGTGCGAACTTATTTTCAGATTATGAGTCAGAAGTCAGAAATGTGATGCCCTAGCTAGGGTGTTACATTAGTTGGTATCAGAGCTAGGGTGTTACAGTGTACTTATGCAGAACCGTAAGGTTGTGGCATATGCGTCGAGACAATTAAAAATTTATGAGAGGAATTATCTGACTCATGACTTGGAGTTGGTAGTAGTAGTGTTTGCATTGAAGGTATGAAGACATTTTCTTTATGGAGCAACGTTCACTATCTTTAGTGATCATAAAAGTTTGAAGTATCTGTTTGACCAAAAGGAGTTGAACATGAGACAAAGGCGTTGGCTAGAGTTTCTGAAAGACTATGACTTTCAGTTATAGTATCATCCCGGGAAGGCGAATGTCGTAGCGGATGCTTTAAGTAGGAAAGCACTTAATGCTTCTGTTATGATGATTAAGGAGAAAAAACTGATAGAAGAGTTTCAGGATATGCGATTATCTGTGAAGTTGACACTGGGAAAGATGTGTTTGAGCATAATCACTATTTCGAATGATTTGATGAGTAGAATACAAGAAGAACAACACAGTGATCAGTATTTGCAAGAAGCAAAGGAAGCAAGAAGTCAACGAGCAGAATTGGAATTCAGTGAAGGTGTTGATGGAATTCTAAAGTTCAAAGGGAGAGTTTGTGTACCAAACGATTCCGAATTTAGGAGATTGATTTTGGATGAAGCTCATAGAAGTAAGTTGAGTATGCATCCAGGAGCCACGAAGATGTATCAAGATTTGAAACAGCTGTATTGGTGGCAAGGAATGAAGAGGGATGTCACAGAATATGTATCATCCTGTTTGATTTATCAGAAGGCCAACGTGGAACATCAGAGACCATCAGGAATGTTGTAACCTTTGCCTATTCCTGAATGGAAATGAGATGACATAGCAATGGATTTTGTAACTGCACTACCGAAGACTCGGAAGGGTCACGATTCTATATGGGTAATTATTGATCAGCTTACAAAGTTAGCGCACTTTTTACCGATTAATATTAAGTACTCAATGGAAAAGTTGGCTCAAGTGTACATTAATGAAATTGTTAGACTTCATGGTGTACCATCCAGTATTATATCTGATCGAGATCCGCGATTTACATCAAGATTTTGGAATAGTTTACAAGAGGCGATGGGAACAAAGCTACATTTGAGTTCTGCTTACCATCCATAAACTGATGGTCTGTCAAAAGGATGATTCAATCATTGGAGGACTTGTTGAGAGCTTGTGTTCTAGAGCAAACAGGTTGTTGGGATGAATTTCTACCATTGATAGAATTCACCTACAACAATAGTTTCCATTGGAGCATAAGAATGGCACCTTGTGGCGTCCCGGGGCCGATGAGGGCGGGGAGTGTCGCCGGTGCAATGAGGCACGGTCAAGGAGCGGCTCCTGGCATGCTTCTAAGCGGAGGGTCTGCATGAATGAACTGAATACGCACCGGAATGAGAGGGATTCAGAGACTGTGTAGGTATGGGACTACATAGTTGAGGATGGCTTAAACGAATTGATCTGGTGTAACCATATCAACAAGTTGCAACTTCTTTTCGGGAGCCTAGAACATAAGAACTCCATGGTTAAGCGTGCTTGACCTGGAGCAATTATAGGATGGGTGACTTCCTGGGAAGTTTCCTAGGATGCGTGTGAGTGAGGACAAAGCACGCTGAAAAGACCCGTGTTGGTTTGTGGAGACTCTCATCAATCCTGCAGGCAGTCCCGGGTCGTTACATTAATGGTATCAGAGACGGGACCTCTCCCAGTACGGTGTGGTTCGGGGACGAACCAAGCGGAAGCTGGTGGGCATGTGGCGTCCCGGGGCCGATGAGGGCGGGGAGTGTCGCCGGTGCAATGAGGCACGGTCAAGGAGCGGCTCCTGGCATGCTTCTAAGCGGAGGGTCTGCATGAATGAACTGAATACGCACCGGAATGAGAGGGATTCAGAGACTGTGTAGGTATGGGACTACATAGTTGAGGATGGCTTAAAGGAATTGATCTGGTGTAACCATATCAACAAGTTGCAACTTCTTTTCGGGAGCCTAGAACATAAGAACTCCATGGTTAAGCGTGCTTGACCTGGAACAATTATAGGATGGGTGACCTCTTGGGAAGTTTCTTAGGATGCGTGTGAGTGAGGACAAAGCACACTGAAAAGACCCGTGTTGGTTTGTGGAGACTTTCATCAATCCTGCAGGCAGTCCCGGGTCGTTACACACCTTACGAGGCATTATATGGGAGAAGATGTAGAACGCCGTTGTGTTGGTACCACGATGGTGAAAGTACTGTAGTAGGACTCGAATTTGTGCAGCAGACAACTAAGAAAGTGAAGATAATCCAAGACAAGATGAGGACAACTCAGACACGGCAAAAGAGTTATGCTGATAAACGGCGAAGACCGCTTGAATTTGAAGAAGGCGACCATGTATTTCTACGTGTGACGCCTATGACTGGAGTTGGACGAGTGATCAAGTCGAGGAAGCTCACTCCGAAGTTTATTGGACCGTATCAAATACTTCGTCAGATAGGTCCGGTAGCTTATCAGATTGCACTACCACCATTCTTATCAAATCTTCACAATGTATTTTACGTATCACAACTATGGAAATATATTTTTGATTCGACTCATGTCATCGAGCCAGACACCGTACAACTGAAGGAGAATTTAACCTATGAGACGTTTCCAGTCAAGATTGAAGATCGAAGGACAAAGCAACTTCGAGGAAAGGAGATCGCATTGGTTAAAGTGGTTTGGAACGATGTAAGTGGTGAAGCCACATAGGAGTTGGAAGAGAAGATAATAGAGCAGTATCCATTTTTGTTTTAAGTGTGTGTCAAGTTTCGAGGACGAAACTTAATTTGAGAGGGGGAGAGTTGTAACACCCCAAATTCTGACTATGTTAATAGTAATGGCAGAATTACACTGTTTTGCATTTTCTATATGTTATAAAAATAATTTGACTATTCTGAGATCATTTTTGATCGTTTTGTGTGATTTGCTTCTGGTCAAGAAAATAATAATTTTCGGGTTGTGAAAATTCTTATCTGATTTATTCGGAGGCTGGGGATCTTACTAAATCCAAATTTGAGTGACACAGAAAAGAATCTTTTAATTTTTAGAATTTATCTGTGAAATAAAAATATTTCACAGATAAATATCTGCTGTTTTATTCATAGCAGTTATTGCTATAAATTATTTGACCCGATAAATTTTAGTTGACAAAAAATGTGCTTAGAATATTTTCTGTAAGCTAAATCAAAACGAACCAATAGGAATCAGTCAAAATAGGTGGCTGGACTTTTCTATCCAATAGGAAGTGGTCAAACAAAGGGGCATAGACTTTGTTGTGAACCATCAGATGAAAAGCTTGATTAAGATGTTTTCGATCATAACCGTTGATCAGATCAATGGTGTGAAATGAATCCTGATAAAATCACTAAGTAATATCCACCGTAGATGAGATCAATGGATAGGAAACAAAGTTGATTTCAATGGCTAAGATGAAGTCAAATATAGTGGCTTGACTTTTACTTAGTAACTAATTAAACCTAATTAACTTATCTTAATGGCCTAATTAACAAACTAAATAAACTAACCTAATTATTAATTAGTTATAATCTAATTACTAATTAGATAACCAAATTTTACTTAGAGACCATGATATATGCAATTATATGTTTAATTAATTAATTATGTAATTAGATAATTAATTAAGAGTGATTAGGAAACTTAACCTAATTAATTAACTAATTAATTAGCATGCAATTAAACTTTAATTGAAAGCAAATTAAGTCCCTAACCCCACTAGAGAACCCCACGGCTAAGAGGCCAAGTTCCACCATGTTCTCAAGTGTTCTAGGTCCATCTAAGTGACCAATACATGACCACATGATGACCAAGCCATGTGCAATTGCATGTGCACTCAAATTGTGATATTTTGGTTCAAGCAAATCCTAATATTTCCCTACACACTCACACGGTAGCCCACTCTCATTTTACAATCAATATTCACTTTTCTTTCTCACCAAAAAGCTTGCATCATTTTCTCTCAAATTCCAAGAACACATAGAAGCTATTTTCCTTCCATTTTCTCACAAGTGTTTCGGCCCACACACCCAAACACACCATCCATCTTCTATAATTTCTACTCTCATCATTTCCTAAACCTAAACCACCTCCTAAACATTTTTCATTTAGGAAGTTTAATCAAAATCCCACTCTAAGTGCTTCAAAATCCAAGTTTGGTTTACTTTCCTAAAGGTAAACTTTGGTTTTTATGGTTTAAAATTTAATTTGTGATTTTCTAAACCATGTTTGTTCCATGGTTTATCATTATTAAGCTTTGTATGTGATTTTATTAATTGTTTAAGAATTTTTAGGAATTGTTTGTGGTTTATACAAAATTAAGGAGAAGGAGAGGAGCTTGAAAGACTTGTCTTCAAGAGGTAAGAGGGAGATTTAACCTCACCAATCATGTTTTGGTGGTGACAAGATGATTATGTGTGGTGAAAAACCCATAAGGGTTTATTCACCTATTGTTTGATGCTTCTTTGATTTTGTTTGTGGTGTTTATGGTTTTATATTTGTGTTTTGCATGTGTGATATATGACTATTGCTTTGAGATATGCTTGTATGTATGATTTTGAATGCATGTAAGTGTATGTGTAATTTAGGATTTGAACAACATTATGAACCGAATTGTATGAATGCTCCAAAGAGCAATGAGGCTCATGGCCATACTAGGGTTTAGAGGACCAAAGTCCTGAAAATGATGGATTCAAATGAGAATGAAGGATTTAAATGAAAAGGAAATGAATTTGAAAAAGTTTGAGTATAGTAAAGCAAAATGATTTTGGAAAACAATTTGATATAATTAAATAGTAGAGTTATAAAATGAAATGAAGGTCAATACTTGAAGTTTACCGACGTATGGCTCACCCTACGGGTTTTGAAGCGCGTCCGTAAAATTTGAGCTGTATTAATGGTAGTAAAAGAAAGAAATATTATTTTTGGAGAAATAGTACAATTACTAATTTTTAGAGGGGCCATTGTATAAATACTTATTTTTAGAGGGGTCATATTGCAAATATTATTTTTAGAAGGGTCACATTGTAAATATTTTATAAAAAATGGACTATTTTATAAATATGAATTTTATAAGGGACTATTTTATAAATATAAATTTTATAAGGGACTATTGTGAAAATATTATTTAAATGAGGACTATAATGTAAATATTATGTTTTTAAGGGGCTATTATGCAAATATGAAAAATAAAGTGAATTTTTAGTATTAAATGAGAAAAATAATATTTTTGGATTTAAAACGTATGAAAACTATTTACGCGATTGAGAAACGTTGAAAAATCACTATGCGATTTGAAAAGGCGACAGAATTGAGTCACGATTGAGAAAATACGAAAATATGACTATGCGATGAAAATACAGTAATAATACTGTTGCGTTATTAAGTAGACCTCGAATATGTGATTAAAATTGAAAATGTGAATGGTGCATAATACATGCATTGGAAAGGTCCGATGGATTGTATGAGGCTAGTTGCCTGGTGTAACACCCTTTTTGGGGATGTCACATTTATGATGCAGAAAAATAAAAATAAATAAAATCCTTACCCAAGTTGTAAAAACATTTTGATACTTACATAATATTTGTGGTATATATATATATATATTTTTTTTTTTTCCTTTTATAATTATAACATTAAATAAAATAACACGGAACACAAAATATAAGAAACATAAACTCACCATAATATACATGTGATTTTTCTTTAGTACACGCATAATTTACATCTACAAGTATTTGATAAAACAGTAAAAGACAACATAAAACTAAGACATAATATTGCCCAAGTGCACCTCAGAGCTCTCTAATCTTCCGATGGATCATCCTCAGAAAGATCCTCGTAATTCAGAGCTCCTGGAGGTCCCATAGTTCTAGGTCCCATAGTACTACGGACACGAGTCCGAGCGGTTGACTCGCTACTGAGCTCACTAGGCACATGACGTATTCCTTGCCAGTAACGCCTAAGAGTCAGTGGCAACTCTAAATGTAAATACAACATAGTAGTAAATATGACATCTCCGTCATACTCTCTACATAGGGACACAGTCAAACATCCCACGTATACAAGCTGTGCCTCTATCTACTCGCAGACGCCAGGCTTCAGAACCCCCGTGAAACTCCAGTCTCACAAACTCGAGGAATCCTGGTAATGCCATGATCTCAAGATCAGTCTTGATGTTCAGTGTGATCTACCTGCTCCTCTTCCTAGTATAGCTCGCCCTACTGCCGCTCGTCCTGACATCTTGTATCTCAAGAGGTCGTTCCTCTCCTCTTCCTCAAACTCTTTACGGAAATAATATAATAATATCGAGAAAACATATAGAGAGGTGAGACAATCTACACCATTACCCGCATGGCAATAAAGAAAACGACAATACAAACAAATATTCCAACAGCACATACCAACATTGCATGCATAATATAACAAAGTAATACATATTAAAATAACACATACCATTATATTATGCATAATATATTAAAGCAATAAATATTAAAATAACACATATCATACAAAATATATTAAAACAGTACATCATATATTTTATCACAGAATATGGTAAGCAGTAAAGTGCAGATGATGCATGAACAGTAAAATGTAAATAATGCATGAAACATAATAAACATTTAAAATACAGATGATGAATGATACACACACTGACTCGTTCCTACTCCATGGAGCTAAACACGGATATCTGAGAGAATGATCCGAATAGAAACTAATAATACTTTATGGCTGCCCAACCAAACTATTGCACTGTCCAATCTTTGTGTCTATAGCCCACAGTCCAAACATCGTGTAGCAAGACACACATCCAACATCGTGTACCACAGGCATAGTACTTAATAGTCCCCTCAAGATCTCGACTAAGAATAGTGCTTGTCAAGATCATTAGTGTGTTGCCCGTTACCACGGCCCAGAGGTGCTACCACTGTCCACATATGGAATCCTCCGCACACTAATGCCTCCAAGTTCATAAATGAACCACACTATGCTTATCACACCAAACACGGTGTAATTCGCCTCGTCAATCAATCACCAATTATAACCCAAATTGGCACAACACTCAAAGTATGATCTAAAATGACAAAAATACTCTTATTATCCAAATTTTATCATAATTACAAAAAATTACAAAAATGCCCTTAGTCACAAAATAACAAAGTATAGTACGTCTCACCTGACAGTACTACACCACAACATGTCTAGGTCCACCACTTTGGCCTGACAGCAAAACTCACAGTATCTTTCAATTGCGTAGAAATTTTATCGCATTTTCACAATCTCGTCATTTTCACAAACATTTTTAAATCGCGTAAATACATTTTGTCATTTTTAAACATCACAAAATCTTTTTAAATCATTTTCTCAATCGCGTAGGATTTTAAATTCATTTTCTTAACCAAATAGCTTATAATCATCATTTTTGATATGTGTAAAACTATATCTAGTACTTTTAAAATACGTAGAGTATTTTCCTTGTGTTCTAAATATAGAATGGAATCTTTTGATTTTATACGTTTGATTTTAATAAATTTTGGCAGCATTTTGCCTATAAAATCAGTATAAGGTATTTTTAATGTTTTTCCTCTAAATATAGTTTATTTTATTTTTACCCAATAATTTCACTTTGAAACTTACTAACGCGCTTCAAAATTTATGGAATGAGCTCTACGTTAGTATTTTTCAAGCGTCTAATTTAATTCTTATTTAAACTAATTTCTGCTAAGTTTAAAATTCTAAAACTGAATTTATTCCTTTGATTTTCTCAATGATTCATTGGAATCAATTTATGTTGTAAAACGATTACCTAACCTATCTTAGTAAATAAAATGGCATGTGTGAATGCTTATGTCTCTAAGGCATGTCAAAAGGTTTTTGATGATAACAAAAGCAAAAAGAGAAGATCAAGCACAAAAGGAAAAATCAAGATCAAAGAAAGAAGACAGAAGGTTTATTTAGTTATAAGACTTAGGATATTAATGTTAAATGCTCTCAAGATTTCTCAAATGGTTTTTCAATATATGATTTCAAAATAAAAGGGAAATTTCAAAGTTAAACATGGCTTTCAATAAAACTTGAGTTTCAACTTTAAATCTAACACTCTTAAAAGGATTTATGTTTAAACAAGTATCTTGAGGTGTTGGAAATGACTTACAAGCATTATTGGACTTGAAAAATGTGTTCAAAGGCTAATGTAATCGATTACATAATATTTGTAATCGATTACACGAAAGTCAGAGGCCATGTAATCGATTGCACAATATATGTAATCGATTACACAAAGCCCAGAAAGGCAAAGAACACGTTCGACGAGTCATGTAATCGATTACATGGATATTGTAATCGATTACAAACAAAGTCAGAAGTCATGTAATCGATTACATGGGCAATGTAATCGATTACACAAAACCCAAAAACTCAAAGAACACGTTCGACGAGTCATGTAATAGATTACATGGATATTGTAATCGATTACACAGCAAGTCAGAAGTCATGTAATTGATTACATGGGCATTGTAATCGATTATAAGCAAAGTCAGAAGCCATGTAATCGATTACACCAAGAATGTAATCGATTACACAGAGCCCGAAAGTTCGAAAACGTTGGAACAACAATGTAATCGATTACGATCATGTAATCGATTACACAAACTCGACAAATGGCGTCAACGGCTATATTAAATGCATTAAATGCATGCCCAACTACCTCAACGGCTCCATTTATTGAGAAACTTATAAATACCAAAGTTGGGTCTTTATTTGCGGTTAACCTTGAATCAAAAACTGATCATCATACTTCAAAATGTGAATCAATCCTTAAATTCATTTCTTGCTCTGTTTTCTGATTAAAAACGTGAAAAATCCTTGAGAGCATATTAGAGCTTCAATTTGTAAACACTTGCTCTAGAGAGAGTTTCTTCTACTTCAATCTTATACATTCTGATTAGTGAGGGTGAGGTATCCCTCAAGTATTGTAAGGGTGAGGTATCCCTTGGAAAATAGAGGCTCAAGCTTTTGGGTGAGGTATCCCATATTGTTGAGTGCTCAAGGTTGTAGTGGTTTTTCAAGCACCCATTGAAGCTTGAAGATATAGTGGAAAATCTCAAGTTGTTGCTTGGGGACTGGACGTAGATCACAAGTGGAGTGGTGATTGAACCAGGATAAACGACTGTGTTTGTTTCTCTAAACCCTCCTCTGCTTATCTTTGTGCACTGTTTCATTGTTTTACTTGGATATTGTCTCCTTGGCTATTACATTTATAAGTAAAAGTGTTTAACTCATCTATTCAATTATCTCTAATCATTTAATAGCTTCAACGAAAATTGATTGTCAAACGATTTGTGAAAGATTTGTGAACTTATTTTTAACTACTCAATTCACCCCCCTCTTGAGTATTGAGGCCACTTGGTAACAAGTGGTATCAGAGCTAGACTCTTGTATAAAGAGCTTAGCAGCTTCAAGAGAAGTGATGGCTTCAAATGGTTTTTCAAATGAAGGTTCTTCTATAAATAGACCTCCTTATTTCAATGGGGATGGTTATGCCTATTGGAAAGAAAGGATGAAAATTTTTATTGAAGCTATTGACTTAGATGTGTGGGGCCTTGAGTTGAAAATAGTGCTTTTGTCCCTACACAAACTAAGGATGGTGTGACAATTAATACACCTAGAAGTGATTGGACCGATGATGATAAAAAGAAGGTTCAATATAATTTGAGAGCCAAGAACATCATCCCCACATCTTTGGGGTATGATGAATTCTTTAGGGTGTCAAATTGTAAGACCGCAAAAGAAATGTGGGATACCCTACAAGTAACTCATGAAGGTACTAGTGAGGTAAAAAGATCTCGAATAAACACTCTTACTCATGAATATGAATTGTTTAGAATGAATCAAGGTGAGAGTATTCAAGATATGCAAAAGGGATTTACTCATATTGTTAATCATCTCATCTCATTGGGAAAGACATTTCCTAATGAGGATCTTATTAATAAAGTCTTGAGATGTCTAAGTAGGAATTGGCAACCCAAAGTAACGGCTATTGCGGAATCAAGAGACTTATCAACAATGTCTTTAGCCACCCTATTCGGAAAACTTCAAGAACATGAGCTGGAACTAAATAGGCTCAATCAAAATGAAGAGCATGACAAAAAGAAGAAGGGAATTGCACTCAAAGCCACTTCTTCCATACTTGAAGATGATGATGAAGATGGTGAAAAGGATGCTGAAAATATTGAGCTAAGTGAGGAGAATCTTAGTCTTCTTGTGAGAAAATTCGGAAGATTCTTGAAGAAAAAGGGATTTCAAAGAAGACCACCCTTTCCTCAAAAGAAAGCATATCACAAAGGAGAAGGATCCTCTACTCCTCCAAAATGCTACGAATGCGGAAAACCGGGGCACATGAAAATGGAGTATCCTATATATCTCAAGAAGATGGAGAAGTTTGAGAAAAGACCCTCCAAGGAAAAGAAAGGAAGAAGAGCATATATAGCTTGGGAGGACAATGACTTAAGCTCTTCCGATGATTCAGAAAATGAAGAAGCCCATCTTTGCCTCATGGCTCAAGGAGAAGAAAGTAGAGAAAGCGACACCGAGGTAACCTCTTCTAACCCAGAATCTCCACCTTCTTATGATGAATTGTAAGATGCCTTTCAAGAATTGCATGATGAATCTTTGAGGCTCACAAAAATGATTTTGTCTTCCAATAAAACAATCTCCCTATTGACAAAGAAAGTTTCCACTTTAACTAAGGAGATAAATGAACTTAAGATCGAAAATGAGACCTTAGGACTTATAGATGCTAATTCATTATGCATGACTTGTTCATCACATGACAATACATCCATATCATTACCTTGTTTATCATGTAAAGCTTTTGAAAAAGAAATTGAAGACTTAAACAACACTCTTGCAAAATTCACTTTTGGTAGAGACAACTTGAATGTGTTGTTGGGGAGACAAAAATGTGTTTTTCAAAAAGCCGGTTTGGGATTTAATCCAAACAACCATCAAAAGTCTTATAAGAACTTCTTTGTTTCCTCAAAAACTTCAAGTAGCCTCTTTGTTAAATGTTTTCATTGTGGTAGGAAAGGGCATAGTGCATCCACTTGCAATGTTAGAAAGAATATAAACACCAAGGTTGGAATCAAAAGGGTTTGGGTCCCTAAAGGCACCATACCTAATTCTAACACACAAGGACCTAAAACAATTTGGGTACCAAAAGTTAAATCTTAAATGTGTGTTGTAAGTGTGCTTGAAGACCAAGAGCTCAAGTTGGTATCTTGATAGTGGTTGCTCCAAGCACATGACCGGTGATGGCTCCAAGTTCTCCTCCCTTACACACAAGAAACATGGTCATGTCACATATGGTGACAACAACAAAGGGAAGATTCTTGGAATTGGCAAAGTTGGTAAGATCCCTTCATCATCTATTGATAATGTCTTACTTGTTGAAGGACTTAAACATAATTTACTTAGTATTAGTCAATTGTATGATAAAGGAAATAGAGTTATATTTGATTCCTCTTGTTGCATAATTGAGGGAAAGGATGATAAGCAAGTTAAATTTGTTGGTCATAGGGTCAATAATATATATATGATTAGTCTCGATGATATCTCCTCAAATGATGCTAAGTGCTTTATGAGTAAAGAAAATGATTCATGGTTATGGCATAGAAGAATTACTCACATTCACATGGATCACTTAAACAAATTAGTTTCAAAAGAACTAGTAATTGGTCTTCCAAAGCTCAAATTTGAAAAAGACAAACTTTGTGATGCATGTCAAAAAGGAAAACAAGTAAAGGTCTCTTTTAAAGCTAAAAACATAGTTTCAACTTCTAGACCTTTACAACTTTTGCACATGGATCTTTTTGGACCCTCTAAAACTATGAGCTTTGGTGGGAATTACTATGCATTAGTGATTGTGTATGATTTTTCTAGATTTACATAGACATTATTCTTGGCTCACAAAAATGATGCTTTTCAATCATTTAGAAAACTTGCCAAAGTTATCCAAAATGAAAAAGGTTTTTGTATTGCATCCATAAGAAGTGATCATGGTGGTGAATTTGAAAATCATGAATTTGAAACTTTTTGTGATGAACATGGCATTGAGCATAATTTTTCTGCCCCTAGAACACCACAACAAAATGGTGTTGTAGAAAGGAAAAATCGATTTTTAGAAGAAATGGCAAGAACTATGCTCAATGAGGCCAATCTTCCTAAGTACTTTTGGGCGGATGCGGTTAACACCGCTTGTTATGTTATGAATAGAGCCCTAATAAGGCCAATTTTAAAGAAAACTCCATATGAATTGTACAAAGGAAGGAAACCTAATGTGTCATATTTTCATGTTTTTGGATGTAAATGCTTTGTTTTGAATAATGGAAAGGATAACTTGGGGAAGTTTGATGCAAAATCTGATGAGGGAATATTCATTGGTTATTCTATTCATAGCAAGGCCTTTAGAGTCTATAATAAACGAACTATGACCATAGAAGAGTCCATACATGTTGCATTTGATGAAACTAACCCAAATGAGTCGAGAAAGGAGCTTGTTGATGATGTTGCAGAAATCTTGGAGAAGACGCACTTGGAAAATCAAGAGAAAGAGCCCAAGAAGGAAGAAAAGAGACTCCTTGATCATACATGGCAAGAAGATTCAGAAATCTTAGATCTACCCAAGGAATGGAGGACTTCAAGATATCATCCTCTCGACAAAGTGATAGGTGATGTATCAAAAGGGGTAATCACTCGAAACTCACTTAGAGATGCATGTAATCATCTAGCCTTTGTCTCTCAAGTTGAACCTAAAGACATAAATGAGGCCATTAATGATGAGCATTGGATCTTGGCCATGCAAGAAGAACTAAACCAATTTGAGAGGAATCAAGTTTGGGAATTAGTTCCAAGGCCCAATGATCATCCTATAATTGGCACCAAATGGGTCTTTAGGAATAAACTCGATGAAACGGGCCTAATAATAAGAAATAAAGCTAGGCTTGTAGCTAAAGGATATAATCAAGAAGAAGGCATAGACTATGAAGAAACTTATGCTCCCGTAGCTAGGTTAGAGGCCATTAGAATGCTACTTGCATATGCTTGCATCGTGGATTTCAAACTCTATCAAATGGATGTCAAAAGTGCTTTTTTAAATGGTTTTATACAAGAAGAGGTGTATGTAGAACAACCTCCTGGTTTTGAGGACTTTGAAATGCCCAACCATGTTTTTAAATTGAAAAAGGCCTTGTATGGCTTAAAACAAGCTCCTAGAGCTTGGTATGAAAGGTTGAGCAAATTTCTTTTAGAAAAAGGCTTTTCTAGAGGTAAAGTTGACACCACTCTTTTCATAAAACACAAAATGCATGACATTCTTCTAGTTCAAATCTATGTTGATGACATTATATTTGGAGCTACTAACAACTCTCTTTGTAAAGAATTTTCAAATATTATGCAAAGTGAGTTTGAGATGTCCATGATGGGTGAGCTCAACTTCTTCCTTGGTCTACAAATCAAGCAAACAAGAGAAGGAACATTTATAAGCCAATTCAAGTATTGCAAGGAGCTGCTCAAGAAGTTTGGAATGGACAATGCCAAGCATATGGCTACTCCTATGGGCACCTCTTGTTATTTGGACAAGGATGAAGGAGGTAAATCGGTAGAAATTACAAAATATAGAGGTATGATTAGCTCACTCCTTTATCTCACTGCAAGTAGGCCTGATATAATGTTTAGTGTATGCATGTGTGCTAGATATCAAGCTAATCCTAAGGAATCACACCTAAGTGCTGTTAAGAGAATAATGAAATATCTAATAGGCACATCACAAATGGGTTTATGGTACCCTAAGGGTGCCTCATGTAGTCTTATTGGGTACTCCGATTCTGATTTTGCTGGATGCAAAATGGATCGAAAGAGCACTAGTGGGACATGCCACTTGCTTGGAAGCTCACTAGTTTCTTGGCACAGCAAGAAACAAAATAGTGTGGCATTGTCCACAGCTGAAGCTGAATATGTTGCAGCTGGGAGTTGCTGTGCTCAAGTCCTTTGGATGAAACAGCAACTCTTGGACTATGGTCTTGAGCTTGATCACATTCCCATAAAATGTGATAATACTAGTGCAATTAACCTATCAAAAAATCCCATTTTGCATTCTAGAACTAAGCATATTGAAATAAGACATCATTTCATTAGAGATTATGTTCAAAGGGGTGATTGCATACTAGAATTTGTTGAAACAACTAAGCAACTAGCTGATATTTTCACCAAACCCCTAGCAAAAGAAGCATTTTTCTACATTAGAAATGAACTGGGTATATTGGATCAATCCTGCATAAATTAACTTCTGCTGCATAATCTTGTATTTTTTTGCATAATCACGCCAAATTGCTGCATAATCTCTGAATTCTTTCGTTATATTTGAATCCAACACTAACTTGAGCGTCGGAGATTTCCCCTAAGTTGTTTTGCAGGTGCTCCCTCGTGACCAAGACTCCCAAGCAACTAATATCCTCAACAAATTTGTTGAAACTCTTGGTAAAAATGGTAATTTCAATCAATTATATGAATTGAATCATAACATGATTTGATTATATGTTTAAATGATGATTTGAATTGATTTAAGTTGCTTTAAAACTGATTTGGATGGATTAAAATTGATTATATGCTTTGTTTGGAACGCAAAATCTGAGTTAAAGAGTCTTGTGTCGATTACAATGTCTTTGTAATCGATTACACATGTTCTCATCACGCATGTAATCGATTACACACCCTTTGTAATCGATTACAACCAACTCGAACTCAGGTAATCGATTACGTCAACCATGTAATCGATTACAAGGTTCCTGAAAGCATGTAATCGATTACATCAAAAATGTAATTGATTACATACCCACCAGAATGCATGTAATCGATTACACACTCAATGTAATCGATTACACAGGGTTTTTAAAAGGTTTCTGACGCGCGTAGAGCTCATTTCTTTTTGGAACCTGTTTATCTTCTTTGTTCTCTCCTTCTGCTCCCACGCACCTCAAATCTCAAAATCTCTCTTTTCTCACTCAAATCTCCATCAAAACCCGTCATTTCACCTCTCTCAATCTCGGAAAACCCCTCTCCACATAGCCCATCGTTCAAAATCCCCTCACATCCCTCATCCAAATCTCCCCATCTTCTCTCACGAACCCCATCTCCATTTCTCTGCCCTAATCTCGTCCCTCTCTCATCCCCAATCATTAATCACTCATCCCTTGCTTCTCCTTCTCATCAATGGCTGAATCCTCTCATCGCTCGAAGCGCCCAAGAACAGGGACTGCTGTTGGAGGGTCCTCTGGTGGCTCTTCACGTAATATATCTGGCCTGGACCTCACGAGGCACTTCTCCACTGTGAAGAAAGCTGAGTTGTTCCGGAAGAACTTCCAGCTTCACAAAATCATCTCTCCCAGGTATCTTCCCATCACCTTCTGCGAGAGTGAACCTTTAGAGAGCTTTAGGACAATAGAAAATTTAGGCTTGCTGGGATTCCTGAGCATAGAGAAGGCCATCTACCCTAACCTTGTCAGAGTCTTTTATGCTAACCTGAAGGTTGAGGATAATTGCATAATCTCTGAAGTGAAAAAGCAACAAATCAGGTTAACAATGGCAGAGTGGTATAGCCTTACAAAGCTTACTCCTGATGGAGCTCAGTTTTGTGGAAATGCAAAAGTCTGGGGGCATAAGTTTGAGCATAAGGCTGCTCTTCTCTCTTTGATCAGGACTGGATAGCACCTCCCTAATGATCCTAAATAAAGAATAATGGCTACTGGCCTCACTATGGAAAATAGGGTTCTCCACTACCTTTTGGTTTGTGGATTGATTCCCAGAGGAGGGAATTACTCCCAAGTCCTTAAGGATGATGTAGTGGCATTATGGTCAATGACCACAGGGCAACCAATAAACTGGGGTTACTACATTCTAGAGCATATGCTGGACATCAAGAAAAAGAAGAACTCTGCTCTCCCCTTCGCCATGTTGGTCACCACAATCCTCGAGTACTGTCGCATTTCACTGGCTGAAGAGTCCAAGGACACCAGCTCGAAGGGACCCCAATCAATTGGGTTACATACTCTCGAAGAAGCTTCACTCTATAAGATGGAAGATAGGTGGCATTACATTACTCATGGCACGTTTGGTCATATCCATCACGATCCGGATAGTGATGATGAGGAGGCTCGACTGCCACTGCTCTACTCCTGCTCCAGCTTCTCTTGATCTTCTGCTCCAAGAAATGCGCAACCTGAGTGCCAACGTAAACACACGCATGGATCATATAGAGCAAAAGATTGACCATCTTGAGCTGAGGATGGACTACTCAGACCAGGAGCTTAGCTCCATTCGATCCCTCCTAAGTGGACCTCCTATTCCTGAGTGTCTTGCTGCTGCTGCACCTACCACATCCTCTGTCCCTCCGGTTCCCCTATCCTTCGCTGGTCCATCTGGAGTTCCTGCTGATGATGAGGAGCTTCTGGACTCTGATGACGATCTTATGCCCAGCGATGATAACATTGATCTAGGAGACTCTGCTGCGGATCTAGAGGGTAAAGTTTTTTGTGACAGCGAGGACACTGATAGTGATCATGGCCTATTGCCTTGATATTCTCTTGTATTGATGACCACCTTGTACTTATTTTGTTTTAACTCTGATTATATAAAATTGGTATACCTTTATGGTTATATTTTGATTATTGCCTACTGGTTATGAATGTTTGGCTGGACTGATTATTAATACATGAACTTGTTTTCACTTTGAACGTTTGGCTTTTGGAATATTGATTGGACTGATTAATCTTTGTGGCTTTTCTGTTATGGCAAAATTTTGGGAATCATGAAATATAGCTGTCATGCTGTCTATTTTTCTTAAATGCTTATGTCTTTTTGATAATGCCAACGGGGGAGAAAATGAGGAAAAATGAAAATGAAATGAAATGTAATTAATGGTTGCATGAGAAATTAAAGGTTGCATGAGTACGGGGGAGTTATTGACCTTTTAAGTTATTAAGCTTTTCATATGCAAAATCTAATCCAACATCATGCATAAACTCAGGCTGAAAGATTGTACCTAAATGACTATTATATACAAATGCAAAAACTCTTTCTTTTTCCTATGATCAGTTTGTCATCATCAAAAAGGGGGAGAATGTGAATGCTTATGTCTCTAAGGCATGTCAAAAGGTTTTTGATGATAACAAAAGCAAAAAGAGAAGATCAAGCACAAAAGGAAAAATCAAGATCAAAGAAAGAAGACAGAAGGTTTATTTAGTTATAAGACTTAGGATATTAATGTTAAATGCTCTCAAGATTTCTCAAATGGTTTTTCAATATATGATTTCAAAATAAATGGGAAATTTCAAAGTTAAACATGGCTTTCAATAAAACTTGAGTTTCAACTTTAAATCTAACACTCTTAAAAGGATTTATGTTTAAACAAGTATCTTGAGGTGTTGGAAATGACTTACAAGCATTATTGGACTTGAAAAATGTGTTCAAAGGCTAATGTAATCGATTACATAATATTTGTAATCGATTACACGAAAGTCAGAGGCCATGTAATCGATTACACAATATATGTAATCGATTACACAAAGCCCAGAAAGGCAAAGAACACGTTCGACGAGTCATGTAATCGATTACATGGATATTGTAATCGATTACAAACAAAGTCAGAAGTCATGTAATCGATTACATGGGTAATGTAATCGATTACACAAAACCCAGAAACTCAAAGAACATGTTCGATGAGTCATGTAATCGATTACATGGATATTGTAATCGATTACACAGCAAGTCAGAAGTCATGTAATCGATTACATGGGCATTGTAATCGATTACAAGCAAAGTCAGAAGCCATGTAATCGATTACACCAAGAATGTAATCGATTACACAGATCCCAAAAAGTTCAGAAAACGTTGGAACAACAATGTAATCGATTACCTGATCTGTGTAATCGATTACACAAATTCTGACAGCGTCCAACGGCTATATTAAATGCATTAAATGCATGCCCAACTACCTCCAACGGCTCCATTTATTGAGAAACTTATAAATACCAAAGTTGGGTCTTTATTTGCGGTTAACCTTGAATCAAAAACTGATCATCATACTTCAAAACGTGAATCAATCCTTAAATTCATTTCTTGCTCTGTTTTCTGATTAAAAACGTGAAAAATCCTTGAGAGCATATTAGAGCTTCAATTTGTAAACACTTGCTCTAGAGAGAGTTTCTTCTACTTCAATCTTATACATTCTGATTAGTGAGGGTGAGGTATCCCTCAAGTATTGTAAGGGTGAGGTATCCCTTGGAAAATAGAGGCTCAAGCTTTTGGGTGAGGTATCCCATATTGTTGAGTGCTCAAGGTTGTAGTGGTTTTTCAAGCACCCATTGAAGCTTGAAGATATAGTGGAAAATCTCAAGTTGTTGCTTGGGGACTGGACGTAGATCACAAGTGGAGTGGTGATTGAACCAGGATAAACGACTGTGTTTGTTTCTCTAAACCCTCCTCTGCTTATCTTTGTGCACTGTTTCATTGTTTTACTTGGATATTGTCTCCTTGGCTATTACGTTTATAAGTAAAAGTGTTTAACTCATCTATTCAATTATCTCTAATCATTCAATAGCTTCAACGAAAATTGATTGTCAAACGATTTGCGAAAGATTTGTGAACTTATTTTTAACTACTCAATTCACCCCCCCTCTTGAGTATTGAGGCCACTTGGTAACAGCATGTTGGCCAAATCAAAATAAAATGGCATTTAATTATACACTAAATGGCATATTGGCCATAATTAACTTAAATCAATTTTAATTTGATTATTTTACCTAGATTCCTCAAATCAGTAATTTAAAAAAATTGCTGAGAACATTTTGGTTCTCGGTTTGGATGTAAGGCCGTGAGCCTTATAATGTGTTCTTTGGAACACTCATGCAAACCGTACATGTTATTCACATCCTATTTTAATAATTATACAATTATAACACATGCAATTATATAATCACATACAATATACATACAATATATTTAAAACCATAAACATGCATAGCAAAAATAATGAAAGCTATAATCATGCATAGCAAAATAAATCACAAATAGGAAAGCATTTAAACAATTACACAAATAAATAATAAATACAATAAACAACCACACAAATGAATCCTTATGGATTCCATACACAAACAAATCCATTTTCCCATCACCACTTAGGGTTGATGAGATTAAATCTCCCTCTTACCTCTTGTAGACTATTTAATCGGTTAGTTCTCCTCATTTCCTCTAAATTTCGTACAAGCTCCAAAACAATTCCTAAAATTCTTAAACAATTAGTAAAAACACATACAAGGTACAATATTGGAAAACCATGGAACAATCATGGTTAGAAAAATTAGAAATCAAATTTTGAACCAAGAAATCAAAACTTACCCTTAAGAAAGTAAGCAAAAGGTTGGATTTTGGACAAGATAGAGTAGGAATTTGGAAAAACTTTGTGAATGAAAAGTGTTTAGAATAGGATTTGGGTTCAAGAAAAGCTAAGAGATAAAATTATAGAGATTTGGTTGTGTGGGGTGAGGGCTTGGCCGAATAGAGTAAAGAAAATGGAAGGAAAAGTATGCATGGGTTCTTGGTATTTTTGGAGAGAAGATGAATAGCTTAAACTAAGATAAGTGTGAAAATAAAAGTGAAGAGAGTAAATTAGAGGGCTGCTGCCGTGAGGTGCTCTTGTGAGTGGGGTTGAGTGTTCAATTTGGCAAGGTAAATATCCAAATCAATGCACATGATGGTGCACATGGTTTATGACAATTTGGAGGGTTCAAGAACCTTGTAGAACCAAGCCATCCAAGCCTCCAAGCTGCTGAAAACCGTGGGTCTCCTTGGCATTTTAAGGGTTTAATTGTTTTCCATTTACTCCTAATTATTTGCTAATTAATTAGGCAATTAGTTAGGTTAATTATCCTATTAAAACTAAATCAACATTCTAATCATATAATCAATTAGTTTAATATATATTAGCATATATTATAACCTTTAATAAATATTAGAACATCTAATTAGTATTTAGATTATAATTAATTAAGAATTAAACTAGTTCACTTAGTTAGCTAATTAAGTAATTAGATTAGTCAAATTAAGCTTAATTAGCTACTAATCAAATTCAAGCCTACAATTTTTGACTTAATTCTAACCATTGATTTCATCTTTAATTCTTAGTCCTAGATTAGATCTAAGGTAGATATCACTTGGTCATAAATCTTGAATTCTAATCTCACCATTGATTTGATCAACGGTTGAAATCAAAGGCTTCCTAACTAAGTCTTCATCCAACGGTCCACATGAAAGTCTATGCTTCATTCGTTGACCAATTCCTATTGGTTTAGAAAGTCAAGCCTACTTTTGTTGACTTGCTCTCATTGGTTAGAATTTGTCCAACAAGACATTGGTATTTTTTCCTAAACGCGGGTCCCACAAAGACTTTTAAAGATCTGTGGTCAAATCGAAGCGATTTTTACTTGTTTTTGAGACAAGAGGGTATGTATTATAAAATAATATTATAAAAATATAAAATTATTTTATTGCACGATTAAATCTAAAAAATTATGAGATTAATATATATATCAATCAATTGGGTTTAGTAAGATCCCCACTCTCAATTAATTAAAATAAGATTTTTCCTACTGAAAATTATTATTTTCTTGACTCGAGCAAATCACATACAACAGATCAAGTACACTCACGGAACAGTCAAATTTAATTTACTGCTCACAGAATTCACAAAATAGTACATTTCAGGACTATATTGTAATTATCCCAAAAGTTGGGGTGTTACAACTCTCCCCCACTAATAAGAATTTCGTCCCCGAAATTCATCATACATCAAAACAATTGAGAGCATTGCTCCCTCATCCTATCTTCTAACCCCCATGTAGCTCCACCACTATATCGTTCTAAACTAGTTTAACTAATGCGAACTCCCTTCTTTGAAGTTGCTTTATTCTTCGATCTTCAATCTTGGCTGAAAACGTCTCATAGGTTAAATTCTCCTTCAGTTGTACAGCGTCTGATTCGATGACGTGAGTCAGATTAGAAATATATTTCCGTAGTTTTGATACGTAAAATATATTATAAAGATTTGATAAGAATGGGGGTAGTGAAATCTGATAAACTATCGGATCTATCGATGAAGTATCTGATACAGCCCGATAAACTTCAGAGTGAGTTTTCTCAACTTAATTGCTCGTCCAACTCCAGTTATAGGTATCACATGTAGAAATTCATGATCACCTTCTTCGGATTCAAGCGGTCTGGGTCTTTTATCAGCATAATTCTTTTGTCACATCCGAGTTGTCTTCATATTGTCTTGGATCATCTTCACTTTCTTAGTTTTTTGCTGCACAAAGTCGGGTCCTATAATATTACTTTCACTAATGTAATACCAACATAATGGCATTCTACAGCGTCTCCCTTACAATGCCTCGCAGGGTATCATTCCTATGCTCGAATGAAACTATTATTGTATATGAACTCTATCAATACTAGAAATTCATCTCAACAAGTCTTTTGAAAATTCTAACTATTCGTCTCTTCCTTGTATCCAAGTCCCTCTTGATTGAACAGGTACTTCAAGCTTTTGAAATTATTGTGAACTTTATAGGAAAGAAAACGTCTTCAGATTTTCCTTGCAACACAACTATCGCGTATCCTAAAATGTAAATCGGATAATTCTTCTCACGCACGTTCCACTGTCTTGAAGTATACGCCACGACCTTTCGATTTGATCTTAATACTCAATCCAAATCCACGAGTTGAACTCCTTCTAACGAATTTACGTTTGACTAATTTCGCGCATAACTCCTTCTTCTTCTTCAAAATTAAAGAACTGCATTGAGATCTTCAGCATGTTCCTTTGAATCTCAAGAATAGGTCAAAATATTGCCAATAATGACAAATCTGCCTAGATGAGAAAGAAAGATCCTATTTATACAATTCGTGAACTCTGTCAAAACATTCCCTACCCCGAATGGTAGTACTAAATATTCATAGTTCTTGCAACGCATCTGAAAAACTGTCTTGGAACATTCTCCACCTTTACATGAATCTGATAACAACCAGCACACAAATCGATCTTTGAGCAAATAGCGATTTCCTTCATTTGATCTTCTGGCTCCTCTGTCGTCACATCATTCCAGATTTTCTTCATCAAGATAAGTTGTTCTACTTGCCTATTTTTACTCTTAACAGAAAATGTCTCACAGATCAAGTTTTCTTCTAATTGCACTGTATTTGGTAGTATGACATAAGTTGGATCGAGAATAATCCTTCTTAATTGAAATTCATGAAAGATACTATGAAGGTTATAAGGAAGAATAATAAGGCTGTTCAGTAGATTACTAAATTAGTCCAACAAAGAATTTGAGATGGTCTAACAGATTTCGAAATGAACATGGTTCAATAATTTTAGAAATGAACTTTCTGGATTCAAATCCAAAAATCTCAGGTCAAAGAAATATTAAATTGCATTCCAACAATCTAGTAGGATATAGTTGGAAAATAACCAATCTATTTAAAAGTCAGGATTTCAGATAGATGTAATTTTAGATAAACAAATCAAATCAACAGAAAAGATTTGATATTCAATAGATATAGGGTAGAATTAGAAAACTTGAGTACAAACAACAAGTTTAATCAAAAAGAGTAGAAAATAGTCAGATCATGCCATAACAAAGACACAAATAGATTCAAATTGATTTACTCAGTCTATTTGAGAAAGAAATAGACAAACTCGATCAATAAAAAGTTTCAAACTCTAATAATAATTGGGTAGTTTTAAACAGGCTCAAATAATAATAGCAAGTTTAGGAGTTGAAGTAACTTTATGAAAATGAGTAGAACACAGATAACTCCAAAAGATTTGCATAATCACAGATCACAAAAGAATGGGTTACCTTGCGACTTATACAACACAGTTTTAAGATTACTCTCTATGACACGACTTTCTCGCTTCTTAAGTTTTTGTATTTGAATGTTCTTATTACACTCTTTGCACCAACTCTTTCTTCCTTTTAAGATTTTGAAGCATGTGTATTACTAACGGAAGTTTCCATTTTCAGCTGATTACACTCTTTGAATAAATGTTCAGGCTTTCCACACTTCAAGTACTTCATTGGTGATGCCACAGTCTGACCAAAATCGTTGCCACTCGTACTTCCTTTCTTTATTCGTTATTGCTTCCCCGGTGATTGTACATACGACTTTCGCTGAAAATGATTGACCTTACGCTTCCTTCTACTTTGAATTATTGAAGATTCTAAGTTACAGCTCCTCGCATCCGATGGCTGCTCCAAACCTAATGAGTTATGAAGTTCGGTTATCAGTTCCTGCTGCTAAGCGATCATTTGTCTCTTTTGTACTACTACTTCAATCGCCTTGTGCATCACGCTTCTAGCTATAGCTATACGATCTTCATCACGTTTCGCATCCACATGCTCATGTTCGTAACGCCTCATTATCTTTCTTCAAAGATAAACAAAATCAACACACAACGAACTAAACGTAGCTATTTCGCACAAAGTCGTTTCCTTTCGGAAATCGATACATATCTCTGTGTTTAATATTAGAGATTCACACAGCACAAACAAGACAAACCTACCCACAAACCCAAAAGACTCTAACTTGGGCTCTGATACCAACTAATGTAACACCCTTTTTGGGGATGTCACATTTATGATGCAGAAAAATAAAAATAAATAAAATCCTTACCCAAGTTGTAAAAACATTTTGATACTTAAATAATATTTGTGGTATATATATATATATATATTTTTCCTTTTATAATTATAACATTAAATAAAATAACACGGAACACAAAATATAAGAAACATAAACTCACCATAATATACATGTGATTTTTCTTTAGTACACGCATAATTTACATCTACAAGTATTTGATAAAATAGTAAAAGACAACATAAAACTAAGACATAATATTGCCCAAGTGCACCTTAGAGCTCTCTAATCTTCCGATGGATCATCCTCAGAAAGATCCTCGTAATTCAGAGCTCCTGGAGGTCCCATAGTTCTAGGTCCCATAGTACTACGGACACGAGTCCGAGCTGTTGACTCGCTACTGAGCTCACTAGGCGCATGACGTATTCCTTGCCAGTAACGCCTAAGAGTCAGCGGCAACTCTAAATGTAAATACAACATAGTAGTAAATATGACATCTCTGTCATACTCTCTACATAGGGACACAGTCAAATGTCCCATGTATACAACTGTGCCTCTATCTACTCGCAGACGCCAGGCTTCAGAACCCCCGTGAAACTCCAGTCTCACAAACCCGAGGAATCCTGGTAACGCCATGATCTCAAGA
Organism: Ormosia semicastrata; assembly: GCA_029884595.1. Lineage (NCBI taxonomy): Eukaryota > Viridiplantae > Streptophyta > Magnoliopsida > Fabales > Fabaceae > Ormosia > Ormosia semicastrata. The sequence continues at coordinate 33,485,370 of JAQQTO010000044.1, read as the reverse complement.
TCAGTCTTGATGTACAGTGTGATCTACCTGCTCCTCTTCCTCATATAGCTCGCCCGGCTGTCGCTCGTCTGGATACTGTATCTCAAGAGGCTGTTCCTCTCCCTCTCCCTCAAACTCTTTACGGAAATAATATAATAATATCGAGAAAACATATAGAGAGGTGAGACAATCTACACCATTACCCGCATGGCAATAAAGAAAACGACAATACAAACAAATATTCCAACAGCACATACCAACATTGCATGCATAATATAACAAAGTAATACATATTAAAATAACACATACCATTATATTATGCATAATATATTAAAGCAATAAATATTAAAATAACACATATCATACATAATATATTAAAACAAGACATCATATATTTTATCACGAGAATATGGTAAGCGAAGAAAGTGCGATGATGCATGAACAGTAAAATGCAAATAATGCATGAAACATAATAAACATTTAAAATGCAGATGATGAATGATACACACACTGACTCGTTCCTACTCCATGGAGCTAAAGACGGATATCTGAGAGAATGATTCGAATAGAAACTAATAATACTTTATGGTTGCCCAACCAAACTATTGCACTGTCCAATCTTTGTGTCTATAGCCCACAGTCCAAACATCGTGTAGCAGTACACAGTCCAACATCATGTACCACAGGCATAGTACTTAATAGTCCCCTCAAGATCTCGACTAAGAATAGTGCTTGTCAAGATCATTAGTGTGTTGCCCGTTACCACGGCCCAGAGGTGCTACCACTGTCCACATATGGAATCCTCCGCACACTAATGCCTCCAAGTTCATAAATGAACCACACTATGCTTATCACACCAAACACGGTGTAATTCGCCTCGTCAATCAATCACCAATTATAACCCAAATTGGCACAACACTCTAAGTATGATATAAAATGACAAAAATACCCTTATTATCCAAATTTTACCATAATTACAAAAAATTACAAAAATGCCCTTAGTCACAAAATAACAAAGTATAGTACGTCCCACCTGACAGTACTACACCACAACATGTCTAGGTCCACCACTTTGGCCTGACAGCAAAACTCACAGTATCTTTCAATCGCGTAGAAATTTTATCGCATTTTCACAATCTCGTCATTTTCACAAACATTTTTAAATCGCGTAAATACATTTTGTCATTTTTAAACATCACAAAATCTTTTTAAATCATTTTCTCAATCGCGTAGGATTTTAAATTCATTTTCTTAACCAAATAGCTTATAATCATCATTTTTAATATGTGTAAAACTATATCTAGTACTTTTAAAATACGTAGAGTATTTTCCTTGTGTTCTAAATATAGTATGGAATCTTTTGATTTTATACGTTTGATTTTAATAAATTTCGGCAGCATTTTACCTATAAAATCAGTATAAGGTATTTTTAATGTTTTTCCTCTAAATATAGTTTATTTTATTTTTACCCAATAATTTCACTTTGAAACTTACTAACGCGCTTCAAAATTTATGGAATGAGCTCTACGTTAGTATTTTTCAAGCGTCTAATTTAATTCTTATTTAAACTAATTTCTTCTAAGTTTAAAATTCTAAAACTAAATTTATTCCTTTGATTTTCTCAATGATTCATTGGAATCAATTTATGTTGTAAACGATTACCTAACCTATCTTAGTAAATAAAATGGCATGTTGGCCAAATCAAAATAAAATGGCATTTAATTATACACTAAATGACATATTGGCCATAATTAACTTAAATCAACTTTAATTTGATTATTTTACCTAGATTCCTCAAATCAGTAATTTAAAAAAATTGCTGAGAACATTTTGGTTCTCGGTTTGGATGTAAGGCCGTGAGCCTCATAATGTGTTCTTTGGAACACTCATGCAAACCGTACATGTTATTCACATCCTATTTTAATAATTATACAATTATAACACATGCAATTATATAATCACATACAATATACATACAATATATTTAAAACCATAAACATGCATAGCAAAAATAATGAAAGCTATAATCATGCATAGCAAAATAAATCACAAATAGGAAAGCATTTAAACAATTACACAAATAAATAATAAATACAATAAACAACCATACAAATGAATCCTTATGGATTCCATACACAAACAAATCCATTTTCCCATCACCACTTAGGGTTGATGAGATTAAATCTCCCTCTTACCTCTTGTAGACTATTTAATCGGTTAGTTCTCCTCCTTTCCTCTAAATTTCGTACAAGCTCCAAAACAATTCCTAAAATTCTTAAACAATTAGTAAAAACACATACAAGGTACAATATTGGAAAACCATGGAACAATCATGGTTAGAAAAATTAGAAATCAAATTTTGAACCAAGAAATCAAAACTTACCCTTAAGAAAGTAAGCAAAAGGTTGGATTTTGGACAAGATAGAGTAGGAATTTGGAAAAACTTTGTGAATGAAAAGTGTTTAGAATAGGATTTGGGTTCAAGAAAAGCTAAGAGATAAAATTATAGAGGTTTGGTTGTGTGGGGTGAGGGCTTGGCCGAATAGAGTAAAGAAAATGGAAGGAAAAGTATGCATGGGTTCTTGGTATTTTTGGAGAGAAGATGAATAGCTTAAACTAAGATAAGTGTGAAAATAAAAGTGAAGAGAGTAAATTAGAGGGCTGCTGCCATGAGGTGCTCTTGTGAGTGAGGTTGAGTGTTCAATTTGGCAAGGTAAATATCCAAATCAATGCACATGATGGTGCATATGGTTTATGACAATTTGGAGGGTTCAAGAACCTTGTAGAACCAAGCCATCCAAGCCTCCAAGCTGCTGAAAACTGTGGGTCTCCTTGGCATTTTAAGGGTTTAATTGTTTTCCATTTACTCCTAATTATTTGCTAATTAATTAGGCAATTAGTTAGGTTAATTATCCTATTAAAACTAAATCAACATTGTAATCATATAATCAATTAGTTTAATATATATTAGCATATATTATAACCTTTAATGAATATTAGAACATCTAATTAGTATTTAGATTATAATTAATTAAGAATTAAACTAGTTCACTTAGTTAGCTAATTAAGTAATTAGATTAGTCAAATTAAGCTTAATTAGCTACTAATCAAATTCAAGCCTACAATTTTTGACTTAATTCTAACCATTGATTTCATATTTAATTCTTAGCCCTAGATTAGATCTAAGGTAGATATCACTTGGTCATAAATCTTGAATTCTAATCTCACCATTGATTTGATCAACGGTTGAAATCAAAGGCTTCCTAACTAAGTCTTCATCCAACGGTCCACATGAAAGTCTATGCTTCATTCGTTGACCAATTCCTATTGGTTTAGAAAGTCAAGCCTACTTTTGTTGACTTGCTCTCATTGGTTAGAATTTGTCCAGTCAGCACAGTTGACTGCTTTTCCTAAACGCAGGTCCCACAGCACTTTTAAAGATCTGTGGTCAAATCGAAGCAGATTTTTACTATTTTTGAGACAATAGGTACTGTATTATAAAATAATATTATAAAAATATAAAATTATTTTATTGCACAGTTAAATTCAAAAAATTACGAGATTAATATATATATCAATCAGAATTTGGTTTAGTAAGATCCCCCAGCTCTAATTAATTAAAATAAGATTTTTTCGGCCAAAAAATTGTTATTTTCTTGACTCGGAGCAAATCACATACAACAGTCAAGTACACTCATGGAACAGTCAAATTTAATTTACTGCTCACAGAATTCACAAAACAGTACATTTCGGGACTATATTGTAATTATCCCAAAAGTTGGGGTGTTACACCTGGGAGAGACTACACCTATTGAGTGGGTGCGATATGCGTAGTGTAAGTCACTCGTTGACCTTGGGATCATTGGGGTGCGGGTTGCCTACAATGGGCAGTTGGTAGCTCTTTTGTGCCGTAGGTTAGACCGACGCAACATACCAATGATCCTAACCGAGACACTATTCTTAGTCAAGATCTGATAAAGGCTATCGTGTATATGCTAGATGTGCAAGATTGTGCACGTGGTCCGAGGCATGTTGGTACCGACAAATCTTTTCGATTACTCTCTTCGACCTGAGTTTTAGCTCCATGGAGTAGGAAATTGAGTCTGTGTGCATACATATAGTGATTGAGGGCATTATCATAATTGTGGTTTATGATAATTGAATTCTTGAATATTTGGTTATTGGAAATGGCATGATTGTAATTATTGTATATTACATGTTTTGTGATGATAATGATGTTAGTGGCGTAATTGTAATTATGGTATGATAGTTGTATGAGATATTGTATGTGTTTATCTTCATTGCTATCAAACTGATAATGGCGTAGGTGATCTCACCTCTTTGTATATCTGTTCTGTATTATATTTATAATTGTAAAGACGTCGAGCAAGAAGTTGAGCGAGAAGCTGAGGAAGAGCAAATTCCTGCTGAGGACGCTGAGTTTTGAAGAGATAGAGATGCCTTGTTTCCTTGGCTATATGAGGTTGACGTTGCTTGGAGGAAAAGAGGTGTGCATGTCAATTTGGATAGAGAGAGTATTTACTATATGGGAGACCTAAATAGTAGATTGAGTAGATTACATCTAGGACATCCGTACTTTAGTGTTAACATTTATGTACACCTAGAGTTTCCAATATCTATTAGGCAGTACTGGGGGGCTTACTATCGTACCCCTAGTGAGGCCAGTATTGTGTCGTCTGCTCGGACACCTGTCCATAGGACTTCATGTCAAGCTGGATTCCTATATGCTGAGGAGTCTGAGGAGGACCCGTCTGAGGGTTCTGCTGTCTAGTAGGACTTGGGCAATATGTTACTTTAAGTTAAAGTTTAAATATTTTGAAAGTCTAGTTTGTAATTATTTAAGTATGATAATACTAAAGGGTTTTATGTATATATGATGTAAATTATTTGTGACAATGTTATGTTTTTATTTTCTACTAAGTTTATCTTATTATTATTATGAAATTTTATAACTTGTATTTATATGACAAGCACGATTTCTAATGAAGGGATAATTTGGTAATTAAGTAACATAAAATGTGGCGCTCTAAGGAGGGTGTTATAGGATACACATGTTTGACAACAAAAGGGCCACTCCACCTAGATCTCAATTTTCTAGGGAATATGTGAAGACGAGAATTATAAAGCAGAACTTTTTGACCATTTTCAAAATATTTCCTCAAAATTGATTTGTCATGAAAAGCTTTTGCTCTAGCTTTATAAATCTTTGAGTTTTCATATGCATCATTTTTTAATTCCTCAAGTTCATTTAATTACAATTTGTGTACTTTGCAAGCATAATCAAAATCTAGGTTGAAAGCTTTAATAGTCCAAAATGCTTTATGCTCAAGTTCTACAGGCAAGTGACAAGGTTTTTTATAGAGTAACTGATAGGGTGACATGCCTAAAGATATTTTGAAAGCAGTACGGTAAGCCCAAAGTGCATCGTTTATTCTTAAAGACTAATCTTTACGATTTGGGTTAACTGTTTTTTCTAAAATTTGTTTAATCTCCCTATTTTCTAATTCTACCTATCCACTTGTTTGAGGGTGATAAGGGGTGACAATTTTGTGTGTAATGCCAAATTTCTTCATTAAAGATTTAAATGGTTTATTGTAAAAAATATGTTCTCCTATCACTGATGATAGCACGAGGGATTCCAAATTGACTCACGACATTTTCTTTTAAAAATTTAAGAACAGTTTTATGATCATTATGTCAGTATAGAATCACCTCAATCCATTTTGAGACATAATCAACTGCAACCAAAATATACACAAATTCAAATGATAGTGAAAATGGATCCATGAAATCAATTCCCTAACAATAAAAAATTTCAATGACAAGGATAGAGTTTAGAGTCATCATGTTTTATTTAGAAATAGAACCAAATTTTTGATAGTTTTCACAACTTTTGCAAAATGTATAGCTGTAATTAAATAAAGTGGGTCAATAAAATCCACATTGCAAGATTTTTGTAGCTATTTTCTTTGAAGAAAAGTAACCTCCACATGCTTCTGAGTGACAAAATTTAATGACATTACCTACCTCACTGTCGGGCACACATCTCTGAATGATTTAATCAGGACAATATTTGAACAAATATAGGTCATCCCAATAAAAAATTTTCACCTTAGTCAAAAACTTCCTTCTGTCTTGGTGCGTCCATTGAGGGACATCTTTCTTGTTGTAAGAAAATTGACTATGTTAGCAAACTAAGGCATGAAATTGACAGAAAATAAAAATTCATCAAGAAAAGAATCATTGATAGGTGTGATATCAAAAGGTTAGCCTGTTGTAAGTTTGGACAAATGATCTGCAACAACATTTTTGACTCTTTTCTTATATTTTATTATGATGTTGAATTCTTGAAGTAACAAAATCCACCGTATCAACCTAGGTTTGGCAAAAACTTGCTGTGAAAATACAAGTGCACCGAATTAAAAAAGTAATAAAGTAGTGAAAAGAGTATCGTCCCACGAGGATTATAATGCCAATTACTAATTTTGTTAATTAAACACTATCTAAACTACCAAAAGATGAGAGTTTGACAAAAGTAATAATAAAAACTAAATAATAATAAGAAAATAATTATAATAAAATAAAGTAAACCAAAGCAATTAAACAAAGGTTGAAAATGATGATGAGAAAATGTTACGGTTCAGACTTCACTTAAACTTTTTTGATGCAAATTAAAATAGTAATTTAATTAAGTTCTATTTTATAATTTAAGATCAATTCTTAATTTTAATTAATATCCAATTCCTTGGTATATCAATCCTTTTCACACTATTTAAAATTAACCAATCCCTTAGCATAACCCCAAATAAAGAAGGCTTTTTAAAAAATAAGGGAATTAAAAGAAGGATCACACAACTCATAACGTCTATTCCTAGGGATTGCAGAAATTGTGGTATTTATCATGTGTTTTAAGTTCATGCAAATTTTTTCAAATCATACATAAACCCAAGAAATCTTTCCCAAATTGATCAAGTTTAGAAAAATATTAAGAATAGAAATAAACACATAAATCATAAAATAGAAACTTAAATTAAACACATAAATTAATTCACATCATCAAAAAACAAGATCCATCATCCCCCTAACGAGGGAAACTTAGTTACACATAGGAAAAGAAGAAAACAAAGGGAAGAATACGACAAAATCCATTGTAGATAAGTGGAAAGGTTGAAGAGAATTTCTAATCTTCAAGCCTAGTTGCGCCCACACCACTTTAGGGTTTATGCCTCTTTGACGGCTACTGCAAAGTTGTGTCTTGTCAAGTGTGTGATTGTGATTCAAATAGATCAATATATAAAGTACTAAGATTAGTTTTAACCAAACGACTAGAATTTGAATCACGATACTAATTAAGCATAAATAAGTGACTTAAAATAGGAAAGAAAATGTACAAGTAGGCGGTATAAACCTGCCATTAATTATGATACAATTAGAAAATTAAAAGAGTAGGGAAAAAATATACCAAATGACAAAGTTTACTTAAAGAAAGAAAACCTCAATAAATTTATTCTTCAAATCAAGTCCCCGACAACAGTACCAAAAACTTGATGCGAATTGATATATGTTGCAAATCCAAGTGCAGGTTGTCTCAAGTAATAAATTCTCGGGAGTCCGAAGTCGATCCACACAAAATTGATGAAGAAAAATTCTTTGAGGTAAGGAAAGGATTTGTCACAATAATAAAGGTGATAAAACTTGTTCACAATTAAAAAGAATTTGCTTGGGTTAGGAGATCCACTCTTGGTAAGTAAATTAAGGATTAATTCTTTTTATAACTCAATTAGAATCCACACATAACGGAGGTTCCAATCGAAAAATAAAACATTCAAAGTTCTTTTAAAGTTATATACGTAGTTATATTATGGTTTCTTTAATTATCCACTAACGCTAACACTTGTAAATGAGTTCAAGCATTTATTGTGCCAATTTCTTGTTTACAACAAATCAAGATCTCCACTTTATAAGGAGAGTTAATAATGCCAACACTTATAAATGAGTTCAAGCATTCATTATGCCAATATCTTGTCTACAACAAATCAAGATCTTCACTTTACAAGGAGGGTTTCTAAATTGATTGAAAACAAAACATAACACATATAATGATCACTTGATAATATATCATTCAAGCACAAGAAAGAGATTAACTACACCCTTTCATTACCAAAAGCTTCACCCTTTCATCTAAGCAAAATGAGAATTAGCTACTCATGAATCAAGAAGAAAGAAAGAGAAAAGAAGAAGAAGAAGAACATAATTCCTATTTAGAGCAAAAGAAAACTACAACAAGAGAAACAAATAATACAAGAATAAGATCTTAATCTCTAAACCAAGATGATTCTAATGAGCAATCAATGATGCCTTTTATAGAGCATGAATGGTTCACAATGACAAAGGAGTTATTTAATGAGTGGTTGAATGAGTGAAAAATGACAATAGAGTTGTTTAATGAATGGGTGGATGAGTGAAAAATTATTGCTATACTTGTCTCCCACTCAACCAATTTAGCTATATTCATATGACTATAACTATATTATAATATCACCTATTATATAAGTAGTTTTCATGAAAGTTGAAGGATTTTGTCTCATCTTTCCAATGCCACCAGTTTCATCATAATCTGACCCCTACAGCCCAAGATATGACCCAATCTTTGCATAGTATTTGGGTTCCAGTAATAGCACCTCTATTCTGACTTCTAGGCCCAATATGACCTACTAGACATCTAAATATGCTCTTATGTTCTCATGAAATTGTATATTTGAGTCTTAGCTTTCATTTAGGCTTAATTTGGTGTCAATTGAACTTCTATAGCTCAAGAAATGAGCTGATGAGTGCGCAAAGGTCAAGCTATAAGGATCAGAATTCTGACTCTTGCTTTCGCTTCAATTTAAATTATCCAAATGTGTAATTCATCTCTTGAGGTCTCATGAAACTTGTAGAGAATTGTCTTAGTTTTCCTACAAAATCAGAATCACATCAATCAAATATTTTTAACTCAGATTATAGCCAATTTACTGAACGTTGCCAAATAGACAAATTAAGGCCAATTCATGCAATAATTCTTTCAATGATCCAATTAGGCTGAATATCATAAAATGTGACAAAACTAACTTAATTAAGGCTAATTGAATCTTAAGATATCAGTGAAAAGATTATTAAATGAATAAAATATATTGCTATCAGAGGTGTTTGGCCACATTCTCAAGCGTAAGAGAAGGTTCCTTGCTCGCCTTGAAGGTATCTAGAATGTGGAAAGCTATAGACGGAGCCCCTTCATTGATTGATTAGAAACCAATATGCAAAAAGAGCTAGAGGAGGTACTGAACCAAGAAGAAATCCATTGGCTTCAAAAGTCTAGAGACTAATGGATAAAAGAAAGGGATCAGAATACAAGGTTTTACCACACGAAAACTATCATTCGAAGAAGGAGAAACAAAATTCTCTCCCTCCACAACAGTAAGGTGAACAAATTAAAGACCCTGGACTTTTAAAATATGTGTCCATGCATTTCTTTGAGATTTCATTTCATGAAGAGGAGGAGTGTAACGTCCCAATACTAGTACTAATAACATATTCAGAATCACGTATTAGAAATTAAGATTAGGAACATCACTTCTAGAGTATTATAAATTTTCATAAAACATTTATCACATACGTGTACATCATTGTACAAGAATTTCAAACTAGGCCATTAAGGCATAAATACTAATTTCCACAATCTTTTATACAAAGTTAGTACAAAACTACAGTTTTTGAAAAGTAGACTATGCTTTGTACATCCATATCCTTTATCTTACTTTTTAGAATACTCCTTCCCTGGAATTATCATGGAAATTCAAATAAATGGAGTGAGAATCATAAAATTCTTAGTAGATCAAATACATAAACCATGTCATCATAATAATTCCAGCTACTTCGGGGAAAACAAATAAATAAAAATTGTTAATTATAGAAAGGTGACTAAAGCCAAAAGGATTTCCTTTCTCTTTTTGAAGTAGAAATTTCAATTTATATAATTTACCAAAATCATTTTCATATTCAACATATATCTCATTATCATATCCATGAGTCAAAAGATGATAAACTTAATTTATATAAATCTAATCATTCAAACATCAATAATCATTAATCATATCTCAAGTATTAAATAGTTAGAGAGGGAATTATTCTTCCTCACACTACTAATTATCTCTAGGTATGAGGCTCATATCCTATATCAATTCTTTGGTCAAATGTACATTATACTTTATCTCACAAGCATATTGAGTGCACATTAGTCGTTACATCTCTTTGCCATGACAGGCGGAACACACGCCATTATCTCTCCTCGCCACGACAGATGGAATATACACTGTTATCTCTCTTCACCACGGTAGGCAGAACATACGTTGTTATCTCTCTTATTCATGGCCAATATAACACCTTAACCTTAAATAAAATAGTATATTCAAGATATACACAAGCAAATAGAATTAAGTGTGTTACTTCTAGTCCATGAAACATAAAACTTAACCCATAATAGTATTCATGTCATTATAGAGAGCCTCAAAGGAAATGAAGGTACATGTTTATACAAAACTAGCCTGAGAAGGGCGATTGTAATACAAAGTATCTTTGTACATCTCAAAGACAAAGTAAACATAATACAAAGCTTTGACATAAGAAAATAGTTGTCTAGTCCATTTGTTTCTTTTTCTTTTCCTTTGAAGAGCCTTGACCTGGAATTAAATAGAAACACAAACAGGGTAAAAATTCATAATCATCTCCAAAACCATCATTTATAAAAATAATTATACAATCATAATATATGAAGTAAAACATGTTATAAAAGCTCATACATGACTCATCCTTAATATATAAAGAAGTCAAGTTACATAAACATCCATGACTCATTAAAGACTCAAGCTGCTAAACTACCATGATCCATTAAAGAATTAAGCTGCATGCATTTCCATGGTCCATTGAAGGAAACCAAGCTAATTCATATCCATGACTCATTTAAGAGTTAAGCTATAACCTACCAAGGTCTAAATCAAGGAACCAAGCTGCTCTGGTTACCATGGCTCACTAAAGAACCAAGTTATTTCATATTAATACTAAGGTATCATTACCTTATCGAATTACCTCTAATAATCCCTTAATATACTCTAAAAAGCATGAATAAAGAATCCTAACAAGTAGGAAACTCAAGTTCTTTAGGATATAAATCCTAGAATTCTCTACCTTTGGTTACCTAGTAGCCCACTTTTTCAGTGCTTAACGCTGGATGACTGGAAACCTTCCCCGTTCTATATGTCATTGGGCGCTTAATCGCCCAAACTCTAATCGCTTAATCAGTCGGTACCTGAGACTTCTAGACTAGCGTGCTTAATCGCTCACTTTTTGGGTGCTTAATCGGTGTCTTTTAGATCCAATCTACAAGTTCTCTATCCTTGGGCGGTTAAGCGGCCAAAAGCTGGACGCTTAGTCACCTGGTCTCTGTAACCTTAGTTACTATTCCATTGATTTCCTAACCATCTTCAAACTTCTAAATTTAGGTTCTAAATCGTTTTCAATCCTAAAAGTGGTCCCTAAGCATGTTAATTCATCATGCTCACCATCAACTTACCTAGCATGGATTCATGACCTAGGGAACTAAGGGCTTGCTCCCAATTCCTCAACTTAAAACCTAAGCATCCAAATGGATTCCTCTAAGTTTTCAAACAACCACCATGCACAGATTGAGCTCAAAATAGACCAACTTTGCCACATAAAACAATAATAAAGCAAGAAAACAACATAATCTCCTCGAAACTCACTTTTCATCCATGGACAAAATATGAAGAAAAGATGAAGTTATGGAGAAAAGAAGTTCATAAACACACTACCCCTACCTCTTGTATTGTAGCTCATCTTTAAGCCTTGGCCTTGCCTTTGATCCTCTTCTTTTCCTCTTCTTCTTCCTTCTTCTTTCTCTTTTTTTCTTTCCTCTTTTCTCTCTCGTTCTCTGCTGTTCTCTCTGCCAAAAGAGTTGTGTGTGAGAAGTGAAAGAATTAGAAAGTCAAAAGAAATAAAAAGGGATAGGATCATTGAAACTTATGCCACTTAAGTTTCTATACTGAAACTTCATATCTATTAAGAACACTTAGATTTATCCAAATCAAGTTTCGTAACTTTCAACAACTTTAGAATCAATACTGAGATTCATCTAAATTATTATTTCATTATTTTCATGATTTTCCATATCTGCTACAAGGCAATCCAGTATTAAAACACACAACTAATATGTTTAAAAATATCAAACTAACTTTGATTATCATGAAACTTTAACTACATCACATTTCATGCATTTGTGACCTAGAAATAAATTATCTATATTTATTTCCTTCATATGAGTAATTAATGCTACTATTTGAGTTATTTTAAGTTACTTTTTACCTCTGTGCTGCAACAAAGTGTGTAAACTAACTCACTTCATCGCAAAAATACACATGTATGTCAGGCAAGTAATATGCTACCTTAGTAACTATACATAAATCTAACATGTCTAAAAAGAGGATGTTAGATTTCTCCCATCTTGTTTAAAATTTTGTCCCTAAAATTGCTTACTTGGTGCAAACAACTTCGGGTAGTCATGCTGTATGTGGGACTCTAGTTCCCATGTAGCTTCCTCAAAGCTAGCTCCATCCCAAAGTACCTTCACCAGAGGAATTTGCTTACCTCTATGCTCCTTGACCCCTCTGTCCACGATCCTTTTTGGTCGTATTACATAAGACAAATCATCCATTAACTGTATGGATTCATTTCTTATAATATGTGAAGGATCTGAATTGCACTTCCTAAGTTGTGACACATAAAAGACATTGTGAAGGTTAGACAAATTAGGAGGAAAGACTATTTGATAAGCTACAAGTCCAACTTTCTTTAAGATTTGGTAAGGACCGATGAAATGAGGATTCAACTTCCTTATTCTTAAAGCTCTACCAATCCCTGTTGTGGGAGTGACTCTCAAGAAAACATGTTGTTCTTCATTGAATTCTAGAGGTCTTCCCCTTCTATCAGCATAGCATTTCTGCCTACTCTGAGCTCTAACCAACCTATCCTTGATCATCTTAATTTGATCTGTGGTTTGTTGTACTAACTCAAGTCCTAGGATGACTTTCTCTCTAACCTCATATCAACATAAAGGAGGCCTACACTTCCTACTCTAAAATGCTTTGTACGGTGCCATTCCTATGATGGTATGATAGCTATTGTTATAGGAAAACTCCACTAAAGGCAAGAACTTATCCCAACTACCTTGTTGTTCTAAAACACATAACCTAAGCATATACTCAAAGATTTGGATAGTCCTTTCCGATTGACCATCTGTCTATGGATGATATATCATACCCAAACTAAGCTTTGTTCCAAAAACCTTCTGAAAATCTCCCCAAAAATCTAAATGTAAATCTAGGGTCTCTATTTGAAACTATACTTAGGGGAATACCATGCAATCTAACTATATCATGTAGGTATAACTGAGCTAGTTTTTCCAAGAAGTTGTTAGCTCTAATCGGTAAAAAGTGGGTAGACTTGGTTAATCTATCCACTATAACCCATACTGCATCATGCTCTAGCTGAGTCCTAGGTAAACCCATCACAAAATCTACTATGATATTATCCCATTTCCACTTAAGGGTTCCTAAAGATTGAAGTGGTTCGAAGGATTTCTGATCTTCTATCTTAACCTTCTGACAAGTTAAGCATCTAGACACAAACTCTACTATGTCTTTCTTTATTCTAGGCCACCAAAACATTTTTCTAAGATCCTGGTACATCTTAGTGGCCCCGGGATGAATGGTATACTGACTTCTATGAGCCTCTTCAAGGATCCTTTCCTTGATTCTGGATTCCTTTGGAATGCAAAGTCTTCCTCTAAACTTAACCATTCCGTCATCCGGCATATCGAAATCCTTTTGATTTCCTAAGAAGATTTGCTCACTTCTATCCTCAAGAGTTTTATCCTGCTTCTGAGCTTCTAAGATTTGAGTCTTTAAGTCATTTACTATGTCTACTCTACTCACACAGAGACTATGTGGCATCACAGTCATCGCAAGATTCAAGTCTCTAAAACTCTCAATAAGTTCACTATCTTGGATCATCATCCGAGACACATGCAAGGATTTCCTGTTGAGTGCATTAGCCACTACATTGACCTTACTCAGATGATACTTTAGCTCAAAGTCATAGTCCTTTAAGAACTCCACCCATCTCCTCTATCTCATGTTCAATTCCTTATGATCACACAGGTATTTCAAACTCTTATGATCATTGAACACCTCAAACTGGACTCCATACAAGTAATGTCTCCAAACTTTTAAGGCAAACACTGTAACACTCCAAAAATTGCTTGTTCACAATAAATACTCATTTTATAATATTTGTGATTTTTGTGAATTTTTTTGAAATTATTTGAATTGTTTAATTATTTTAATATATTTTTTTATTTACGTGCATGTTGAATGGAGCTGGGAAAATGAAATATTTTCTCCGAGGTCGAAAAACCTTGGACTGTGAAAACGGTGACAAGGGATCTTACTAAACCCAGAGCCGGACATAGTTTACGAAGTTTTCATTTTTTGAGATTTTATTTGACGGATAAAATTTGGGTGCGCCCTATTTTGTCCATTGGACAATAGATACCGACATTGTTAACTGTAACTTTTATCCAATGGGTAATAGCTTGAAGTAAAAATCTAGTAGATTATTTCTATCTAGCCACTTTTATAATATCATCTAAGTGACATCGTCACATCACTATATGACAACATGATTTGACCTTTTTAAGAAAACGTGCGAAGCTTCTCAAAGAAACTTTAGGAGAAACTTGCAAAGGAAGTTTTGCTCCTTTCTCCTAGGTGTACACGGTTTTTGGGGAGGAAAAAAAAGATGACAAAATGTCATCTTTTCATAAGCCATCACCTTTCACATCTTCACCAAAAGTCATCATTTTTTTCCCAAAACTTTCTATCACTTTCTCTCTCTACCCTAAAGCTTTTATCTCATTCTCTCTCATTATTTTCTCTCTTCCATTTTCTCTCAACCTCACAGCAATCACATCCCATTTTTCATATTCTATTTTCTTTCCTTTACCTCACGGCTACCACCCTTCATCTTTCTCTTCCATTTTGTTTTCTACCTTCAATCACATTTCTAGGATCTACACACTTTATAGATGATTTTCTATGTTGTGATCATCATCAAGTTCTCTCATCTTCATCATTTTCTTTCAAACTCTAACTTGAAGATCTTAGGGTGAGATTCTCGATTTCCATTTTTCTTCTCTCATTTTCCTTCATACCTCACGGCCAAGACCACTTTGAAGGACCAAAGATTTGATTTTTGCTATCACCTAGTTCATTTCCATCTTTCTATCAAAGATCAAGAAGCTAAAATACAAAACTCCTTTATTTTTCTCTTGGATAGGCCACGGCCAAACCCCAAAACCCATCACCCAATCTTCAACAATTCAAGATAATCTTAGATCTTGAATCTATACATCATTCTAAGACACTTTTGTGTGAAAATCAATCCCTAGTTCATCCATTTTCAAGCATCTCTTTGAGCTTGCTTCAAATCTCAAGTTCAAGAATCTTAAGGTAAGGTTCTTAAATCTTCTTTCTTGCTTCATTTTAAAGAATATAAAATCATACTTTGATCTATGATAATCTTATTCAAGCCCTAGATATTAATTCTTTTGTGTTTGCTTTGATTCTAAGAACCTCTTGGTGGAGAAAGTTTGCTACACAAGGATATACAAGGAGCTAGAAGGCTACACCTAAGGTAAGAGGGAGATTAACCTTATCAACTATACTATAATGGTGAGGAATAAATGGTTGTGTTGGGAGTGGAGAGTCCACATGAGGATTCATCCACTCGATTATGTAATTATGATTTATGTTTGTTTGATTTGGTATGATTATGTGATGTTGTTGTATGCAAAGATGATTTTGATGACTTAATGGATGTTATGTGATTTTGATAGTGATCATGAATTTAATTGATTGTGATGATTAAAGTAAGTGGCATGCTATGATTGTGTTGAGAAAAAATGATTTATTTGGTTTCCTTTGACCCTTGAGGCTCACGGCCACCTTGGCCCAAGAAAAGATATCCATGAGAAAAATATTTAGTTATCAAAGACTTAGATGATTAGGTGATAAAGACATGATCTATAAGGTTACAAGTTGAATGAAAGAAGAAACAAAATTTCATCATTGAAAAGAAATTAATTTTTGGCCATGATACTTGATAATTAGAAGTAAGAGTGAATTGGAGACCTAAAATATTTGATAATGAGGTGGAAGAGTAATTAGGTTGGAAAGAATTTTAATTAGAAATAGAATAATGGAAGTTTTGGAAAGAACGTTAAAAAACATTATTTAGAAGACTTAGATATTTAATTAGGATCAAAGGATTGATGAATAAAGGAGAAGATGATCACCATGTTATGATTTGAGGAGTAATGAATTTCAAATATACTAATGGAAAATAATTTTTGGAGATAACTAAAAAAAATGAAAATGATTTATTAGCGATGAATCTAGTTAGTTTGATACTGAGAAATTAAATTAAGGATTTATAAGATAAGAATAGAAAAGAATAAATTTTTACCGTTTAGCAAAAGAGTGATTTCCGGTCTTGAAAAGAAAAACAAGCTTGGGAAAGAAATAGTGAAAACTTGAAAGGGCTTAGGGAAAAAGGAAAAGAATTGTGAGGATAAGACAATGTAGTTTCTTTTTAAGTCTTTCATGAACAATATGAGGAAAGGTCATTCGAGGAACTTAGTTGGAAGAACCTGCTGATTAGGATTAATTTCTATCTTTATTCTTGAAAATGCTATGCTAAATTAAAACTAAAGTGTTAAGATAAGGAAAGAAGTAAATTTGAGGATTTGAAATAATGGTTGAGTGGTAAAATAAATTTGATCCCTTAGATAGAGAGAGGTCTCGGCCATGAGAGGAAAAATGGGTGAGGAATAGAATTCATAATAAATTAGAGCACCTTTAGGGCTTATGGGAAAAAGAGAAGTGAGAATTGTGTATTTGAGATGCTTGTGATCGAACACAATGTTATTATGCTATTGAGCTAATGGATTGGACCCTAGGTGGTCAATGGTTAGTTTGAACCCTGCTATGGTTTCTCTTGATGAGATTAATGTTGCTAAAGAATATATGCATTATTGTCATGTGATCATACATTGTGAAAGACAGAATGACTTGTTGTTAAGGCGGAATGCCTAGGTTCATTATCATATGATCATGCATTGTGAAAGTCAGAATGACTTGCTGTTAAGGCGGAATGCCTAGGTTCATTATCATGTGATCATGCATTGTGAAAGTCGAAATGACTTGTTGTTAAGGCGGAATGCCTAAGAGATGAATCACACCTTAGTGCGGGTGAGATGGTTGTAGTGTAGGTCACGTGTTGACCTTGGGGGAGTTGGGGCACAGGTTTTTCACAATGGCCAGCTAGTAGCTCCCCTGGGCCGTGGATTAGACCGATGCAGACGCACCGACGATCCGGATTGAGACACTATTGCCAATCACGATTCGGTGTAGACTGTCTGATGAGAGCTGATGCGGAATTAAAAAAGTTACAAACCCAAGTACAGGTTATCTCAAGTAATAAATTTCTCGGGAGTCCGAGGTCGATCCACAGGGAATTGATGAAGATTAATTAAGGTAAAGTAAATATTTTGTAAACTTACTTAAGTTAGGAGATCCACTCTTGGTAAATAAAATAAAGGCATGATTGATTCTTTTTATAACTCAATTAGAATCCACACATAATGGACGTTCCAATTAGAAAATACAACGTTCAAAGTTCATTAAAAATTATATACATAATTATATTATGATTCCTTTAATTATTACCACCACTTATAAATGGGATCAAGCATTCATTGTGCCAAAATCTTGTCTACAACAAATCAAGAACTCCAATTTACAAGGAGAGTTTCTAAATTAAATGGAAACCAAAATATAACACGTATAATGACTACTTGAAAAATAAATCATTTAAGTACAAGAAAGAAATGAATCTAGCCTTATTTTATTACCAAGAGCTTCACACTTTCACCCAAGTAAAAGGAAAATTAATTACACATAGACAGGAAGAAAGAAAAAGAGAAAGAAAACTGAAGAAGGGAGGAAAAGAGCTGAAGGAAGGAAGAAATTATTCCTCTTCTCCTCTAGAAACTACCCAGGAGCCCTTTCCCCCCGTATATTCCTCGTTTCTGACGTTTTGAAGCCTATTTATAGGCAAAATAGATGCTACAGGGGACACAACCGTGTCTCCCATAGACATGGCTGTGTCTCAAACTTAATCAGGAAGTTTTTAATAATTTGGGAGACACGACCGTGTGTCCAAGGGATGTGGCCATGTCTCATAATTTTTGCGTAATTTTTTAATATTTTAAGGGACACGGCCATGTGAGTGGTAGAAATAGCCGTGTCTCATGCATTCGTCATTTCTAAGAAAAGTGGTATTCATTAAAGTTGTAGGCCTAGATCTTAGCTTTCAAATGCCGCTAGAATCACCTTATTTGGCAACCTATAGCTTGAGATATGGCCCAACTACTGAGCAGTGTTCAGGCCCGATTGTAACTCCTCTGTTCTAACTTGCAAGCCCAATATCACCCATTAGACCTCAAAATCTGAAAAAAGTGTAGTTGAAAGTTTTAGATTTGGGTCTTAAATATCAACCATTAAAATTTCAGCCCATTTGACATCTTATAGCCCGAGATTTGGCATGAATAGTACATATAGGTCAAGCTGTCAGGATCAGCACTCTAGTTCTTGTTTTAACTCTAATTTGAGTTATCCAACCGTGTGATTGGGCCTTTGAGGTCTTCATGAAAGTTGTAGGGAATTATCTTAGATTTTCTACAAGACTAAAATCACATCAATCAAATATTTGTAATTCAAGATATAGCCAATTTACTAAACATTGTCAAAGAGATAACTTAAGGCAAATTTATGCAATAATTCGTTTAATGATCCAATTCGGCTAAATATCATAAAATGTGACAAAACTAACTAAATTAAGCCTAATTGAACCTTAAGAAACCCAGTGAGAGGATTATAAAATGTATAAAATATAGTGTTATCAAATTCTCCCACACTTAATTTTTGCACTCTTGGGAAAAACACATAAGACAAAAACCAAGGAACAAAGAAAAACAATACAGACTCAAAAACTAAAAAAAACTCCAAAGGATTCAATGACTCAAGAAGAGCAACTAGACAATCAAGGAATCAAAACATTCATGAGGTAACATTTCTTCTCATCTCAAACTAACAAGCAAGGAAACTTCAGATGAAAAGAATGAATCAAGAATGATAGATCCTCACAGAATTCACTCACAATCTCTCAAGTGTTTAAAAGGTAAGTATTTCACTTTATTCAACTCATGAATAATTGAACTACTATATGCTTGCTTATCTTCTACTTCTACTTCTCTGCTACTGAAAAATAACATATATACACAAATCATGAAGACTTTATTCAAGGTTGTAATGGGGTCAAGGTAAAGGAGAAAGTAATATAGATATGACTGATTAAATACCAAAGAGCATTATGATACAGTTAGAGTGGAGAAGATGTTTGAGAACATTCAGTCTAAATTTCCCAAGAAATTCTTAGATCATTCTCTGTTTGCTTCCTTCTCATAAAGGACAATGACCAATATTTGACTAATGTTTTATTAATGATCAATGCATTTTTAATCTTGAACATTCTCCTGTTGTTTCCAAGCATCCACTGGTTAGCTCTCTTTTTTTCTTTTTTTTTTAAATGCCAATCTGCACAAACACCCCCACACTTGTTCAAGAACTCATCCAATAACAAAGCCAATGCTCTCTTATTCCCTAAGACTGGGTAAGAATATGGTTTTTCATTTAAGGTGCATAATGAGCTAGAAACAAGGAATGGTCAAATAAGCTCAAAGGGGGTACACAAGGGAAAATATGCAAGGTTAGCTAGTAGATCAAAGCAGCTATTTCAAGAAAAATACCTCAATCATGTTTATGTATGCATGTGAAAATATAGCCCATCAAAGCAAGTTCTAGAGTAACAATTCCATGAGTGAAAAAAAAATCACACAAGAAAGAAGAGAATGATACAGATGTTCAATCCATTCATCGATAGGCTCAAAATCTCACAAGGCATATATCCATCATTCTTAATCTAAAAAAATTCAACTTCCATAACCAAGCATGTGATGTTTAAGAAAGAAGACAATTTACTCAATCATGCAAATTTTCCTGAATTTGAATTGCTACTTTCACACAAACTAGTTATCTACCCTAATCTAGATGCATCTCAAGAGTAAAATTACTTTCACAGCAGAATTTACTCCTTACTCTGCCATCCTAATTAGTTTAGCTATTAGTAAATTGCTGACAAACAAGATAAATATATTAATAAACACACTTTCTAATTTTTTTTGAGCATTTTTTATATATTTTACACAACTATTTTTGACAATTATTCATACAACTATCCTTCCCCCCAACCAAATCACAACATTGTCCTCAATGTTAAAGAATAGATAAGTAAAGGATAGAAGATAGCACCTGTTACCGCAATTACTAAAAAGAGAAACCTCACACAAATTTAAACAGAAACAAAGTACAATGAATAAAATCAAAGCGAAAGGAAAGTTATAGATGAAGTGTTAGATCACACTCATGTTCCTTGCTGCCTCCCGGATTACCCCCTATTGCCTTCTGTATTGCCTCCTCTTGACCAATCTATCTGAGCTAATGTCGGTTTAGGTTCATAAACAAAAGTTTGTAATTTATCAATTAACTCATCAATAGTTGAAGTAGAGATAAGGAGCCATCTTGCCAAAGATGTGACAATTTTCTATTCCACAGCATAGTCAAGAAAAAATAACAAAAGATCAAAGAAATTATTAACATTCAACAAACCTATGGGTTTACGGTGGATGTTCAGTTGGGCCATGAGACAATTTAAAAAATTTCTTCCAAAGTACCAAAACCACCTGGTAAGGCTATGAATGCATCAGAGTTTACAAGCATTATCACTATTTGTTCATCCATAGATGATCCTTGAAGTTCCTTTCTAAGTGTCTTTCCAGTGATGTTCTTTTGAGTTAAAGCTCAAGGAATGATATCTAAAACCTGATTGCCTCTTATATGTGTAGAGAGTGATATAGCCCCTATTAACCCACGACAACCTCCTCCATATACTACACGAATGTTCCTTGCAACGAGCATTCGACCAAGAATGCTTGCTGCTTTTACAAACTTTAAACCCTTCCCATAACTTGACCCATAAAATATACAGATACTGGTAAGTCTACGAAGAAGAAGCTCCCTCCATTTCTACACTCACACTCCCTTTGAATGATTTTGAGTTAAAGGAAAGTGAAGGAAATTTAGTGTTTAAATAGGGAAGAGAATAGTAATGATAACACCTATATGGGTAGGCTGGCTTGTGTCAGAAGATTAAGAAACACTTTTTTTTTTAAGAAAAAGATATACAAGAAAATATATACATGTAGTTGTGATTGTGGCTCACATCTTCCTCTGGTTTTACGTCTAGTAACGGCTTAAACGCCTTTTTGAGTCAGATTCCCAAGACTATAGCACACTTACTTGTCTTTAAAAAGATTTCACAAATTAATAAGTTCACGATGCACAACTCCATAAGAATGTGTCTCAAGAGTCAATAAGATATCACCTAATGACTCCTTACTCAATCCATTTTCAATGAAGAATATTTTATCTTTTCTATTTGCAGAAATCATCCCCAAAGAACAACTTCACTTGTTATAAGAAAATTGACAATATTAGCAAACCAAGACATGAAATTGAAAATTAAAAATTTATTGGGAAAAAGATCATTGATAGGTGTGATTTTAAAAAGGTGAGCCTATTGTAAGTATGGACAAATGATCTACAACAACATTTTCAGTTCATTTTGAATTCTTGAAGCAACAAAATCCACCGTATCAACCTAGGTTTGCAAAAACTTGTTGAGAAAATCGACAAGTGACCAAATTGTCAAATAAAGTTGACGATAAAGAGGAAAAAGAAAAAGAAACACTAAGACACACAAACTAAAGAGGAGAAAAAAAGCACATGAAATTAAAATACTAGGGATCTGACATCACTTGATTCAATAATCTATCATAGACAATAGAGTAGTTTTGGGACCTTCTTTCTAATCAATTTCTAATCATTCAATTGATGGGGAGAATCCAGTAATTAATTAAAACTCAATTCCTTGGTCTAAACCTTCACTCTTGGGATTCTCATGGAAAATACCACAATTTTTTCACACAACCTATAACCTCCATTCCTAGATGATTATAAATCATAACA
Organism: Ormosia semicastrata; assembly: GCA_029884595.1. Taxonomy (NCBI): domain Eukaryota; kingdom Viridiplantae; phylum Streptophyta; class Magnoliopsida; order Fabales; family Fabaceae; genus Ormosia; species Ormosia semicastrata. Next base: position 33,462,994 of record JAQQTO010000044.1, on the reverse strand, counting down.
CTTATTATTTATGGTTTAGGTCATATGCAAACCTTTCAATTCTATATAAACCTTACTAAATCAATTTATGAGTAGCCAATTCATAAAAGCATTAAGAATCATAATAAGCACTCAAATTGAGTAGAAAAGAAACTCATTAAAATTTCAATCTTAATACATGTTGATTGAATCAAGTTACGTTTTCACTCTAAAAACACACAAATTTAACTACACATGACAAAAGAGAAAAAGAAATAAAAAATAAAAATATATACAGATCTTTAACCCTTACGTTAAATATATTAACAAAGGTGTGGTATAAACCAACCACCAAATAAATTTTTACAAAGGTGTGGTATAAACTAACCACCAAATTATATATATTAATACGTAATAAATAAATATTAACAAGGGTGTGATATAAACCGACCACTAAATAAATATTAACAAAGGTGTGGTATGAACCACCACCAAATAAAAATTAACAAAGGTGTGGTAATAAACCAACCACCAAATACAGAAAATAAAATAAAGAAAATATAGTGCAAAAAAGTAAATTACAAATTTAAAGTGCAGAAAGTAAAGTATATAAAATTAAAGGGAGAGTTTCCCCTACTAAGTTAGTATATACAAAAAAATAAAAGGGAGAGTTTTTCCCCACTAAGTTAGTATGTACAAAAAAAATAAAAGGAAGAGTTTCCCCCACAAAGTTAAGATGTATACAAAATAAAAGAGAGAGTTTCCCTCACAAAGTTAGTACATATAGAAAATAAAAGGGAGAGTTTTCCCCCACTAAGTTAGTATGTACAGAAAATAAAAGGGAGAATTTTTCCCACTAAGTTAGTATGTACAAATAAAATAAAATGGAGAGTTTCCCCCACAAAGTTGGTACATATAGAAAATAAAAGGGAGAGTTTTCCCCCACTAAGTTAGTATGTACAGAAAATAAAAGGGAGAATTTTCCCCCACTAAGTTAGTACGTACAAAGAAAGAAAAATAAAAAATATAGAAATATATATATATATATATATATATATATATTTATATAGAAATTTGTTCTTCAAATCAAGTCCCCAACAACAGTGCCAAAAACTTGATACAGAATTAAAAAAGTTGCAAACCCAAGTGCAGGTTATCTCAAGTAATAAATTTCTCGGGAGTCCGAGGTCGATCTACAGGGAATTGATAAAGATTAATTAAGGTAAAGTAAATATTTTGTAAACTTACTTAGGTTAGGAGATCCACTCTTGGTAAATAAAATAAAGGTATGATTAATTCTTTTTATAACTCAATTAGAATCCACACATAATGGAGGTTCCAATCGAAAAATACAATATTCAAAGTTTATTAAAAATTATATACGTAATTATATTATGATTCCTTTAATTATCACCAACACTTATAAATGGGATCAAGCATTCATTGTACCAAAATCTTGTCTACAACAAATCAAGAACTCCAATTTACAAGGAGAGTTTCTAAATTAAATGGAAACCAAAATATAACATGTATAATGACTACTTGAAAAATAAATCATTTAAGCACAAGAAAGAAATGAATCTAACCTTATTTTAATACCAAGAGCTTCACACTTTCACCCAAGTAACAGGAAAATTAATTATACATAGACAAGAAGAAAGAAAAAGAGAAAGAAAACTAAAAAGAGAGGAAGAGAGGCTGAAGAGAGGAAGAAATTCTTCCTCTCCTTCTCTGGAAACTGCCCAGCAGCCCCCTCCCCCCGTATATCCCTTGTTTTTGACATTTTGAAGCCTATTTATAGGCAAAATAGGTTCTACAAGGGACATGGCCATGTCTCCCATAGACATGGCCGTGTCTCAAACTTAATCAAGAAGTTTTTAATAATTTGGGAGACACGACTGTGTGTCTAAGGGACACGGCTGTGTCTCATCATTTTTGTGCAATTTTTCAATATTTTAAGGGACAAGGCTATGTGAGTGGTAGACACGGCCGTGTCTTATGCATTCATCATTTCTGAGAAAAGTGGTCTTCATGAAAGTTGTAGGCCTAGATCTTAGCTTTACATGTTGCTAGAATCAACTCTTTTGGCCACGTATAAAGCGAGTTATGGCCCAATTACTAAACAGTGTTCAGGCCCGATTACAACTCCTCTATTCTGACTTGCAAGCCCAATATCACCCACTAGACCTCAGAATCTGAAAAAGTATTCAACATGAAAGTTGTAGAGTTGGGTCTTAAATATCAACCAACAAAATTTCAGCCCATTTGATATCTTATAGCCCAAGCTTTGGCATGAATAGTACACATAGGTCAAGTTGTCAGCATCAACACTCTAGTTTTTGCTTCAACTTCAATTTGAGTTATCCAACCGCGTGATTGGGCCTTTGAGGTCTTCATGAAAGTTGTAGGAAATTGTCTTAGATTTCCTACAAGACTAAAATCAATCAATCAGATATTTGCAATTCAAGATATAGCCAATTTACTAAACACTGTCAAAGAGATAAATTAAGGCTAATTTATGCAATAATTCGTTTAATGATCCAATTCAGCTCAATATCATAAAATGTGACAAAACCAACTAAATTAAGCCTAATTGAACCTTAAGAAGCCTAGTGAGAGGATTATAAAATGTATAAAATATAGTGTTATTAAGAGCCAAGATGTGTGATACGTCCCGGGACTGCCTGTAGGATTGACGAGTGTCTCCACAAACCAACACAGGTTTTTTCAGCGTGCTTTGTCCTCACTCACACGCATCCTAGGAAACTTCTCAGGAGGTCACCCATCCCACAATTGCTCCAGGTCAAGTACGCTTAACCATAGAGTTCTTATGTTCTAGGCTCCCGAAAAAAAGTTACAACTTGTTGATATGGCTATGCCAAATCAATTCCTTTAAGCCATCCTCAACTGTGCAGTCCTATACCTGCACAGTCTCAGGATCCTTCTCATTCTGATGCGTATTCAGTTCATTCATGCGACCCTTCACCTAGAAGCCTGCCAAAAGTCGCTCCTTGTTCGTGCTTCATTGCACCGGTAGTCACTCCCCGCCCTCGTCGGCCCCGAGACACACATGCAGTTGTAACACCCCAAACTTTCTAACTAGTTGACAGTAATAATAGAATTCTACTGTTTAGTAATTTTTGTGTACTGTAAAATTATTTCAAATATTCCGTGAATGTATTTGATCGTTTTGTGTGATTTACTCTGTGTCAGGAAAATAATAATTTTTGAACCGAGAAAAATCTACGGTAATTTATTTATTACTGTTGATTCTTAATTCTTTTTGCTAATCTGATTTGATTTTCATAAGTTTTATAATTTTTATGATTTTGTGGATTATTATGAGATTTTTATATTTCTCTGATTATTTTAATATTATTTTTAGGCTATTGTGGGCCCCTTGGGCTGTATGTGGGCCCAAGTGGGGTCAGAAAAGTGAAAATTTTTTCAGAGCCAGAAAATTCTGTACTGTTGAGATGGGGACAGGGGATCTTACTAAACCCGAAACCAGTAACAGTTTTGGAAATTTTATTTTACTGTGTTTTGTACTGTATTTAATTATTGGGCAATAAAAACTACAATTAACTGTGTCCGTAGGGTAATAGCAGATAAAAATAAATATTATATTACTTAGTCAATATTAGTAGTTATGACGACTTGATGACGGACCAATAGGAAGCAAGCTTAATGTTGAAGCCTTTGGATATCCACCATTGATTTAATCAAGGATGGAGATTTGGTCTTACAAAATGGCTATGATCATTTGTGATCATTGGATGTAAAGTATGAAGAGGAAGTCTTGACCATTCATTTTGAAGATACATCTAATGGTTAGGATTTCAAGGAGAAAGATCCAATGGCCTAGATTTGGTTTTATCAATATAGAAGCTATACTTAGAAGCTACATTAATGTAAACCATTGATCTAATCAATGGCTAACAATGCTCAAAATGGTGGCTAGTGAAAATTTGCTGCACATTGAGTGTACAAGGGGGGGGGGCAGTTTTTGTGAGGCTTAAGGCCATAGGGATTTTCAAGACCACTTCATTCATCTTTATCTTCTCCAAAAACCTAAAACACTTACAAAATTTTCTCTCCACTCTCTCCATGGTGGTTTTGGCCAAGACACTCAATTTGCCTTCCATCACTCTATAATTTTAACCAACCACATATCTTGCATCCTTACATCAATCCAAGAACCTTTGTAGTTAAGCCCAAGTTCTAAATCTTTCATCTTCGAAGACTTTTTTTAAGAACAAGTTCTAGATTTTGAGGTGAAGTGTAAAGAAACTTCACTACTTGTCTTATTTTCATGTTCTAAGCCATGTTTGATCCATTGTTCTCCTTGTTCAAGCTTAATATGATAATAAACTTGTGTTTTATTTTGTGTTTAAGAAGCTTTTGGTGATGAATCACTTACTCAAGAAGCAAACCAAGGAGCTTGGGAGGTTCTTCAATAGGTAAGAGGGAGATCCATCTCACCAACTAAGTATGGTGGTGAGAGATGAATCTTGTATATGATGGATGGTGAATCCATGTGAGGATTCATATCCTTGGTTGTGTAATTATGTGTGGGTGTTTATGTGCTTTAAATTATTTATTTGTGTTTGCATGCTTTATGTGATTTTTATTACTTTAAGGTATGTTTGATTTTATGATATGATGAATATGTATATGTATGCCATGATTTGATGAAGAAAGGAAAATAAATTTTTGGTTCCAATGACCATGAGGAATTCGGCCTCAACACATCAAAATAGGTGTTTCCAAACTAAAATTTTCATGAATGGTAAAATTGAATGATTAGAAAAGAAAGGAAAAAGAGAAGATGGATTGGTTTCAATGGCCATGTACCATGGGTTTTGAAGGCTTGTATTGCCTTGGTTTTGTGAGACAAAGTGATTTCAAAATGGAAATATAATTGATTTAGTACAAGGATTAAAGAAATGGAAACAAAGTGTTTTGTCACTTGAAAAATGAAATTTTCGTATATGAATGGAAAAGAAAGGTTGAAAGTGTTTGAACCTCAATTTATTTTAAAGAGAACTGATTTTTTTTTTTGAATTGCTTTGAGAAGTAAGGAGAATACGTTGATAACTTGAAATTTACTGACGTATAGCTCACCCTTTGGGTTTTGAAGCGCGTTAAAAAATTTTGAGCTGTAATATCTCAAGTAACAGTAAGAAATAAAATTTTTTGAGAAATAGTAGAAATATTGATTTTTAGAGGGACTATATTAAAAATATTTAAAATTTTCTGGGAAACAGTAGAAATACTAATTTTTAGAGGGACTATATTGAAAATATTCTTTAAAAATAGACTTTATTGAAAATATTATTTAATGAGAAACTGTTTTGGAAATATTATTTGAAGAGGGGGTATTATGTAAATATTATTTTATAAAGAGAGGCTATTATGTAAATATTATTTTATGGAAGGACTAATATGTAAATAATGAAAATAAGGTTGAAATGGAATTTTTGGAAGGTTGAAAAATCATTTTGTGATTTGAAAATGTGACAGAAATGTTACGCAACTGAGAAAATGTAAAAATATGATTACGCAATGATAATACAGTAAAGGTACTGTTGGGCCAGTGTGTGAACCCTGAATATGAGATGATGAATTTGAATTGAGAATTGTGCGTTGTACATGCATTGGAAAGGTCCGATGGACTATATGAGGCTATTTGCCTAGGAGAGAATACACCTCTTGAGTGGATGCGATATGTGTAGTGTAAGTCACTTGTTGACTTTGGGGGCATTGAGGTGCGGGTTGCCTACAATGGGCAGTTGGTAGCTCTTCTGTAACGTGGGTTTGACCAATGCAACCCACCGATGATCTTGACCGAGACACTATTCTTAATCAAGATCTGATAAAGACTATAGCCTATGTGCTAGATGTGCAAATACATATGAGAATTGTAGCACGTGGTCTGAGGTATGTTGGTACAGACAGATCTTTTCGATCACTCTCTCTAACTTGAGTTTTAGCTCCATGAAGTAGGAAATTGAGTCTATGTGCACATGCATAATTATTGAATATTGATATCGGTGTTATATTTGAACTATTGAATATTTGGAAAATACTGGGGGCATTATCATAATTATTGCTTATGATAATTGAATTATTGAATAAATGGATATTATTGAGGGCATGATCGTAATTATTATTTATTACATCTGTTGTGATGATAAATAATGCTGACGACATAATTACAATTATGGTATGATGTATCTGTGTGATATATTGCATGTGTTTATCTCCATGCTACCATATTGGTATTGGCGTAGGTGATCTCACCTCTTTGTATGCCTATTTTGTATTGTATTTATATTTGCAAAGACGTTGAGCAAGGAATTGAACAAGAAGGTGAAGAGGAGCAGATTCCTGTGGAGGAAGCTGAATTCTGAGAAAATGGCAATGCCCAGTTTCCTAGGATATATGAGGTTGCAGTTTCGTGGAGGACCGGAAGCGTGGCATGTTAACTTAGATAGAGCGTGTATTTATTATATAGGAGACTTGAAGATTACCCTAAGTAGGCTTTATCGAGGGAATCCTTATTTTAGTGTAAATATTAATGTACACTTAGAGTTTCCGTTGTCCATTAGGCAGTACTAGGGAACTTACTACCGTACTCCTAGTGAGATTAGTATCGTGTCGTCTGCGCCGACACCTGTCCGTAGGACTTCGCATCAAGTCGGATTCTTACCTACTGAGGAATCTGAGGAGGACCTGTCTGAGGGTTCTGCTGTTTAGTAGTACTTGGGCAGTATGTTAGTTTTAAATAATGTTCATATACTTTGAGAGCCTGGTTTGTAAATATTTAAGTATGACAGTACTAAGACTTGTATATAGATGATGTAAATTATTTGTGATGATGTTGTAATATTTTATTTTCCGCTAAGTTTATCTTGTTGATATAAAGAAATTTTACAACTCGTATTTACATTACAAAGCTTATTTTATAAGGAATGGGTAATTTGGTAATTAAGTAACATAAATATGATACCCTACGGTGGGTGTTACATTAATTAGTATCAGAGCTCAAGTTAGAGTCTTTTTGGGTTTGTGGTTAGGTCTGTCTTGTTTAAGTTGTGTAATTCTCTATGTTTGTTTTTCGAACGAAAACAATATTGTTTGGAGATTGACTTTCACTCTTCTTTGTATTGTTTAGTCTGATTTGATAAAATGTAATGGCTTGACGAGGAAGAGGACGCGTGAATACTAGAGCAGGATTTGAAAATATGGGGGACGATAACCAAAACATGGCTGCAGCTGTAGTAGCAATGCAACGGATGGCTGATGTCGTTGTATAGCAAAACCAAAGAGCAACTGAGGATGCTCACAGTTTGTCAGAATTTAGTAGAAACAATCCACCGAAGTTTAATGGAGAATTTGACCCAGAGAAAGCTGATCTATGGATCAAAGAACTAGAAAAGATATTTGAAGGTATAGGTTGTACCGATGAGCGGAAGCTTACTTTTGTAACTTTTGTGTTAGTAGGAGACGGAGAAGCTTGGTGGGCAGGAGCCCGAAGATTGATTCAAGCTGAGGGAAGAGTTGTGACATGGCAACTCTTTAAGCAGAAATTTCTGGGGAAGTATTTTTTAGCTAGTGTTCGTCATGCTAAGGAGATGAAATTCCTTAGTTTGAGGCAAGGGGTGATGTCCATAAGTGAATATGCTGCAAAATTCGAAAGCTTGTCTAAGTTTTTGAGGTATTTTCAGATGCACCCAGATAAGGAATGGAAGTGCAGAAAATTTGAAGAAAGGTTGAGATTTGACATTAAGCGAGCTGTAACAACCTTGGACATTGACCAGTTCCCAGTATTATTGGATAAGTGTCGAAAGGTTGAAGACATTGATCGTCAACGTGAGGTAAAGAATAGGAACTTTGGACCTATGCGGTTCCAAAGAGGAAAGGGTAGCGGTGGCAACCGTTATCAGCAGAAACTGTATACCAAACTGGCAGGAGGTCAGAATCGATAGCAGTTTTTTGGAGGAAGTTCTGGTGGCAGTAAGGCGAGTCAAGCTGGAACCTCTACACTTAAATGTTTCAAGTGTGGGAAATATCATCTCACCAAATATTTTCAACATAAAGGAGTTATCTGTTATAGATGTGGAAAGCCTAGACATTTCTCCAGAGAATGTGATTAGTTGAAGGTGGAACCATCGGTGAGGAGTGTTCGTACTGCGAGGCCACAGGCAGGTGGTCGTGTGTATACCATGAGCGGGGAAGAAGCCACGAAATCTGAGGACTTGATTATGGAGGAGTGTGCCATCAAAGGTAATCCTTTAACAGTGTTATATGATTCGGGAGCAACACATTCTTTCATTGCATGTGATTGTGTGGAGCCTTTGGGATTGACTGTGACTATATTGCCTTATGATTTGAGTGTTGCTACTCCTACTGATAAGCCTGTGAAAATGACAAAAGTATGTTTGAATTGCCCTGTATATGTTAGGGATAGAATCTTTTATGTGGACTTGATTTGTTTGCCTCTTTCCAAGATTAATGTAATCTTAGGAATGGATTGGTTGTCTTCTAACCATATCCTGATAGACTATTCCAGTAAGACATTAATTTTTCCTGAGGTTAAGGATTCTAGATTCCTAACGGCTACTCAAGTAGAAGCTTGTTTGATGGAAGGAGATCAGAGATATTTGCTGATATTTTCTTTGGAGGTTTAGTGTGAAGATGTCTCGAAGGATATTTTCGTAGTTAATGAATTTCCTGAGGTATTTCCTGAAGATATACCTGGACTATCGCCGGAAAGAGAAATTGAGTTTTCTATTGATTTAATACTTGGAGTTAGACCTATATCTATGGCACCTTATAGGATGTCACCAGTAGAGTTGGCTGAGCTTAAGAAACAGCTGGAGGATTTATTGGAAAAATAATTTGTGAGACCAAGTGTATCACCATGGGGAGCTCCAGTATCGTTGGTAAAGAAGAAGGATGAGACTTCTCGTCTATGTGTAGACTACAGACTGTTGAACAAGATTACGATTAAGAATAAATATCCACTCCCAAGAATCGATGATCTAATGGATTAATTGCGAGGATTCACAATATTTTCCAAGATTGACTTACGTTCTGGTTATCACCAAATACGTGTGAAAGTGGAGGATTTTTCCAAAATTACGTTTCAGACATGTTATGGGCATTATGAATATCAAGTGATGCCATTCGGTATGACTAATGCACCTGCCATATTCATGGACTTTATGAATAGGATTTTTCGTTCGTACTTGGATAAGTTTGTTGTTGTCTTTATTAATGGCATTTTGATCTATTCTCGAAGTCAAGAGGAACATGCTGAGCATCTCAGAGTGGTTCTCCAGATTCTGAAGGAGAATAAGTTGTATGCCAAGTTATCCAAATGTGAATTTTGGTTAAGCGAAGTTCAATTTTTGGGACATGTTATATCGGAGGAAGGAATTGAAGTTGATGCTTCAAAAGTGGAAACAATTGTTGAATGGGAAAGACTGAAGACTGTATCAGAGATCCGTAGTTTTTCGGATTAGCCGGTTACTATCAATGGTTTATTGAGGGGTTTTCGAAGATAGCAGGACCTCTTACCCAACTTACATGAAAGAATCAACCATTTGTATGGACTGATGCATGTGAAGAAAGTTTTCAGGAGTTGAAAAGACGACTGACTACTTCACCGATTTTGATTCTACTTGATCCGAATGAACCTTTCGAAGTATATTGTGATGCTTCGTACCAAGGATTGGGTTGTGTACTTATGCAGAACCGTAAGGTTGTAGCATATGCATCGAGACAGTTGAAAATGCATGAGAGGAATTATTCGACTCATGATTTGGAGTTGGCAGCTATAGTGTTTGCATTGAAAGTGTGGAGACATTTTCTTTATGAGGCAACATTTACTGTCTTTAGTGATCATAAAAGTTTGAAGTATCTGTTTGACTAAAAAGAGTTGAACATGAGACAAAGGAGTTGGCTAGAGTTTCTGAAGGACTATGACTTTCAGTTACAGTATCATCCCAGAAAGGCGAATGTTGTAGTGGATGCTTTGAGTAGGAAAATACTTAGTGCTTCTGTTATGATGATTAAGGAGAAAGAACTGATAGAAGAATTTTGAGATATGCATTTGTCTGTGAAATTGACACCAGGGAAGATGTGTTTAAACATGATCACCATTTCAAATGATTTAATGGATAGAATATGAGTAGGACAAAACAGTGACCAGTATTTGCAAGAAGCAAAGGAAGCAAAGAGTCAAGGAGCGGTATTGGAATTTAGCGAAGGTGCTGATGGAATTCTAAAGTTTAAAGGAAGAGTTTCTATGCCAAACGATCCAGAACTTAGGAAATTGATTTTGGATGAAGCCTATAGGAGTAAGTTGAGTATGCATCCAAGAGCCACAAAGATGTATCAAGACTTGAATAGCTATATTGGTGGCAAGGAATGAAGAAAGATGTCGCTGAATATGTATCATCCTGTTTAGTTTATCAGAAGGCTAAGGTGGAACATCAAAGACCATCGGGAATGTTGTAATATTTGCCTATTCCTGAATGGAAATGGGATGACATAGCAATGAATTTCGTAACAAGACTACCAAAGACTCGGAAAGGTCACGATTCTATCTGGGTAATTGTTGATCAGCTTACAAAGTTGACGCACTTTTTGCTGATTAATATTAAGTACTCAATGGAAAAGTTGGCTCAAGTGTACATCAATGAAATTGTTAGACTTCATGGTGTACCATCCAGTATTATTTCTGATCGAGATCCACGATTTACATCGAGGTTTTGGAATAGTTTACAAGAAGCGATGGGAACAAAGCTACGTCTAAGTTCTGCTTACCATCCACAAATAGATGGTCAATCAGAAAGGATGATTCAATCATTAGAGGACTTGTTACGAGCTTGTGTTCTAGAACAAACTGGTTGTTGGGATGAGTTTTTGCCATTGATAGAATTTACATACAACAACAGTTTTCATTCGAGCATAGGGATGGCACCCTATGAGGCATTGTATGGGAGACGATGCAGAACGCCGTTATATTGGTATCACGATGGTGAAAGTGTCTTAGTAGGGCCAGAATTTGTACAATAGACAACTGAGAAAGTGAAGATGATTCAAGGCAAGATAAGGATAACTCAGACTCGGCAAAAGAGTTATGTTGATAAAAGACGAAGACCACTTAAGTTTGAAGAAGGTGACCATGTGTTTCTACGTGTGACACCTATGACTGGAGCTGGACGAGTGATTAAGTCAAGGAAACTCACTTTAAAGTTTATCGGGCCGTATCAGATACTTCATCGGGTAAGTCTGGTAGCTTATCAAATTGTATTACCACCTTTACTGTTAAATCTTCACAATGTATTTCACGTATCACAACTACGAAAATATATTTCTGATCCTACATATGTTATCGAACCAGACACCGTACAATTGAAGGAAAACTTAATCTATGAAACGTTTCCAGTCAAGATTGAAGATCGAAGGACAAAGCAACTTCGAGGTAAGGAAATTGTATTGGTTAAAGTAGTTTGGAATGATGTAAGTGGTGAAGCTATATGGGAGTTGGAAGATAAGATAAAAGAGCAATATCCATATTTATTTTGAGGGTATGAAGTCAAGTTTCGAGGACGAAACTTCTTTTTAGAGGGGGAGAGTTGTAACACCCCCAAACTTTCTAACTAGTTGACAGTAATAACAGAATTCTACTATTTAGTGATTTCTATGTACTGTAAAATTATTTTGAATATTTCGTGAATGTATTTGATCATTTTGTATGATTTACTCCGTGTTAGGAAAATAATAATTTTCGGGCCGGGGAAAATCTACAATAATTTATTTATTACTGTTGATTCTTAATTCTTTTTGCTAATCTGATTTGATTTTCATAAGTTTTATAATTTTTATGATTTTGTGGATTATTATGAGATTTTTATATTTCTCTGATTATTTTAATATTATTTTTGGGATGTTGTGGGCCCAAAGGGCTGTATGTGGGCCTAAATGGGGTCGAAAAAGTGAAAATTTTTTCAGAGCCAGAAAATTCTGTACTGCTGAGACAGGGACCGGGATCTTACTAAGCCCGAAACTGGTAACAATTTTAGAAATTCTATTTTACTGTGTTTTGTACTGTATTTAATTATCGGGCAATAAAAACTACAATTAACTGTGTCCGTAGGGTAATAACAAATAAAAATAAATATTATACTGCTTAGTCAACATTAGTGGTTATGACGACTTTATGACAGACCAATAGGAAGTAAGCTTAATGTTGAAGCCTTTGGATATCCACCATTGATTTAATCAAGGATAGAGATTTGGTCTTATAAAGTGGCTATGATCATTTGTGATCACTGGATGTAAAGTATGAAGAGGAGATCTTGACCCTTCATTTTGGAGATACATCTAATGGCTAGGATTTCAAGGAGAAAGATCCAATGGCCTAGATTTGGTCTTATCAATATAGAAGCTATACTTAGAAGCTACATTAATGTAAACCATTGATCTAATCAATGGCTAACAATGCTCAAAATGGTGGCTAGTGAAAATTTGCTGCACATTAAGTGTACAAGGGGGGGCGATTTTTGTGAGGCTTAAGGCCATAGGGATTTTCAAGACCACTTCATTCATCTTTATCTTCTCCAAAAACCTAAAACACTTACAAAATTTTCTCTCCACTCTCTCCATGGTGGTTTCGGCCAAGACACTCAATTTACCTTCCATCACTCTATAATTTTAACCAACCACATATCTTGCATCCTTACATCAATCCAAGAACCTTTGTAGTTAAGCCCAAGTTCTAAATCTTTCATCTTCAAGGACTTTCTTCAAGAACAAGTTCTAGGTTTTTTAGGTGAAGTGTAAGGAAACTTCACTACTTGTCTTATTTTCATGTTCTAAGCCATGTTTGATCCATGGTTCTCCTAGTTCAAGCTTAATATGCTAATAAACTTGTGTTTTATTTTGTGTATAAGAAGCTTTTGGTGGTGAATCACTTACTCAAGAAGCAAACCAAGGAGCTTGGGAGGTTCTTCAAGAGGTAAGAGGGAGATCCATCTCACCAACTAAGTATGGTGGTGAGAGATGAATCTTGTATTTGATGGATGGTGAATCCATGTGAGGATTCATATCCTTGGTTGTGTAATTATGTGTGGGTGTTTATGTGCTTTAAATTATTTATTTGTGTTTGCATGCTTTATGTGATTTTTATTGCTTTAAGGTATGTTTGATTTTATGATATGATGAATATGTATATGTATGCCATGATTAGATGATGAAAGGAGAATAAATTTTTGGTTCCAATGACCATGAGGAATTCGGCCTCAATACCTCAAAATAGGTGTTTCCAAACTAAAATTTTCATGAATGGTAAAATTGAATGATTAGAAAGGAAAGAAAAAAGAAAAGATGGATTGCTTTCAATGGCCATATACCATGGGTTTTGAAGGCTTGTATTGCCTTGGTTTTGCGAGACAAAGTGATTTCAAAATGGAAATATAATTGATTCAGTACAAGGATTAAAGAAATGGAAACAAAGTGTTTTGTCACTTGAAAAATGAAATTTTCGTATATGAATGGAAAAGAGAGGTTGAAAGTGTTTGAACCTCAATTTATTTTAAAGAGAACTGATTTTTTTTGAATTGCTTTGAGAAGTAAGGAGAATACGTTGATAACTTGAAATTTATTGACATATAGCTCACCCTTTGGGTTTTGAAGCGCGTTAGGAAATTTTGAGCTGTAATATCTCAAGTAACTGTAAGAAACAAAATTTTCTGGGAAATAATAAAAATATTGATTTTTAGAGGGACTATATTGAAAATATTTAAAATTTTCTGTGAAACAGTAGAAATGCTGATTTTTAGAGGGACTATATTGAAAATATTCTTTAAAAATAGACTTTATTGCAAATATTATTTAATGAGGGACTATTTTAAAAATATTATTTGAAGAGGGGCTATTATGTAAATATTATTTTATAAAGAGGGGCTATTATATAAATATTATTTTATGGAAGGACTAATATGTAAATAATGAAAATAAGGTTAAAATGGAATTTTTGGAAGGTTAAAAAATCATTTTTTTGATTTGAAAATGTGACAGAAATGTTACGCAATTGAGAAAATGCAAAAATATGATTACGCGATGAAAATACAGTAAAGATATTGTTGGGCCAGTGTGTGAACCCTGAATATGAGATGATGAATTTGAACTAAGAATTGTGCATTGTACATGCATTGGAAAGGTCCGACGAACTATATGAGGCTATTTGCCTAGGAGAGAATACACCTCTTGAGTAGATGCGATATGCATAGTGTAAGTCACTTGTTGACTTTGGGGGCATTGGGGTGCGGGTTGCCTACAATGGGCAATTGGTAGCTCTTCTGTATCGTGAGTTTGACCGATGCAACACACCGATGATCCTGATCGAAACACTATACATAATCAAGATCTGATAAAGACTGTAGTATATATGCTAGATGTGCAAATACATATAAGAATTGTAGCACGTGGTCTGAGGCATGTTGGTAGAGACAGATCTTTTCGATCACTCTCTCCGACCTGAGTTTTAGCTCCATGGAATAGAAAATTGAGTCTATGTGCACATACATAATTATTGAGTATTGATATCGACGTGATATTTGAACTATTGAATATTTGGAAAATACTGGGGGCATTATCGTAATTATTGCTTATGATAATTGAATTGTTGAATAAATGGATATTGTTGAGGGCATGATCATAATTATATTTTATTACATTTGTTGTGATGATAAATAATGTTGATGGCATAATTACAATTATGGTATGATGTATCTGTGTGATATATTGCATGTGTTTATCTTCATGCTACCATATAGGTATTGGCGTAGGTGATCTCACCTCTTTGTATGCCTATTTTGTATTGTATTTATATTTGTAAAGACATTGAGCAAGGAATTGAACAAGAAGGTGAAGAGGAGCAGATTCCTGTGGAGGAAGCTGAATTTTGAGAAAATGGCGATGCCCAGTTTCCTAGGATATATGAGGTTGCAGTTTCGTGGAGGACCGGAAGCGTGACATGTTAACTTAGATAAAGCGTGTATTTATTATATAGGAGACTTGATTACCCTAAGTAGACTTTATGGAGGGAATCCTTATTTCAGTATAAATATTAATGTACACTTAGAGTTTCCATTGTCCATTAGGCAGTACTGGGGAACTTACTACCGTACTCCTAGTAAGATTAGCATCGTGTCGTCTGCACAGACACCTGTCCGTAGGACTTCGCGTCAAGTTGGATTCTTACCTGCTGAGGAATCTGAGGAGGACCTGTCTGAGAGTTTTGCTGTTTAGTAGTACTTGGGCAGTATGTTAGTTTTAAATAATGTTCATATACTCTGAGAGCCTGGTTTGTAAATATTTAAGTATGACAGTACTAAGACTTGTATATATATGATGTAAATTATTTGTGATGATGTTGTAATATTTTATTTTCTGCTAAGTTTATCTTGTTGATATAAAAAAATTTTACAACTCGTATTTACATTACAAAGCATATTTTATAAGGAATGGGTAATTTGGTAATTAAGTAACATAAATGTGATACCCTACGCTGGGTGTTACAATGCGCATATTGAGAAAATTATAGCACTTGATTTGAGGCTAGTGTGACACAAACAAAGTCTTCTAGATCATTCTCTCTGAAATTTGTGATTAACTCCAAAGAGTAGGAAATGAGTGCATTGAGCATAAGAATGGTCAGCATACATATTTTGCATATGCATATACGGTGTACATCTTATTGTGGTGTGGTTGGTATTCCTGTATTTTGATGTATCTAGCTGAATCATATATTGGTTGATAACATGACTATATCTGTTGATTTTTCATATCCTTGTGTTAATATGATTATATCTATCATTTATTGATATTGTTGTTGTGAAAGGCATTATTGTCTTTCGCGATGTTTCTTGCTGCCATGATGGTATTGATGTAGGGGATCTCACCTCTTCTATTGTATTATTCTATTTGTTTCTATTTTTGTACTTATGATGGAAAAAACCGTGATAGCGACAAGGCAAGATCCGCAAGGTTTCACTAGGCTACAGTTTCATGGGGGCATCAAAGTGTGGAGTGTTTAGTGGGACACGGGGCTCATTCGGTATGATGGAGGTGTCACTTGGCTTTGGAATAGGACTCGGCATGAGGCGGCTACATTTAGTAAGGATGCAGTTGTTCACTTGGAATTCTACATGCCCCTTGGGGAGCTTTGGGATGACTAGAGAGCTTCCTATAGGGAGGATTCTGTGGAGTCGACTGCTCGGACTCCCGTCCATAGTGGTATGTCCCGACTGGGGGCTTTGTCTGCTGGGGATCCCAAAAGGGATCTAGACGAAGATCGGGTGCAGGACCCATTCTTCAAGTGTTTGGACTTGGACAAGGCTCAATCTTCATTTGGTAGTCATACGTATATATATTTACTTTTTAGAACACTTAAGTTTTATGCTTTTGGAACATGATGTAATGCACTTATGGATGTAACAAACTTCATTTTATGAAAAGTCTATTTTATGGTCCTTATGTTTTGTGTCTCTATAATTTGACCAAGTTTATCTTATCCATGAAAAGAAGTTTTTGAAACTCATATTTTATAATATTAATTTATATGAATTGGGTAAAGAATTTTTTTAAAGGAGTCGGTCTTAAATGTAATGCCTCCCGGAAAGGGGTGTTACAAACACCACCTCTACTAACTCTAGATCATGAGTTGCCTCTACTGCCTTGATGCATAGGCAACTACTCACCTATTCTGCATCAAAACACACCCTAAATCCATTTGTGAAGCATCATAGAACACTCCAAAGTTCTCTTGAGGATCTGGGATTACCAGCAATGGGGTAGTGGTCAACCTCAACTTTAACTCTTGGAAATCATTCTCAAAATCTTGAGTACACTCAAAAGTACTACCTTTCCTAGTCAGTCTAGTCAAAGGTAGCACTAACTGAGAAAATTCCTTTATGAACCTCCGATAATACCTAGCCAGCCTAAGAAACTTTTGATCTTGGTCACAGTGGTGGGTATTTCCCACTGTAACACTGCTTCCACTTTACTTGGGTCCACTGAAATTCATTCTAGAAAAATTACATGGCCCAAAAACTAAACTTGCTTTAGCCAGAACTCACACTTGGACAGCTTAGCAAACAACTTCTTTTCTTTCAGGGTTTCTAAAACCACCCTAAGATGTTGCTCATGCTCTTCCAGTGTCTTAGAATAGATTAGGATATCATCTATAAACACTACCACAAACTTGTCTAGGTAGGGTCTAAAAATCATGTTCATGTAATCCATGAACACTGCTAGGGCATTTATCAATCCAAAGGACATCACAATATACTCATAATATCTATACCTAGTTCTGAAAGTGATTTTAGGGATGTCCTTGTCCCTAACTATTATCTGGTGATATCTTGATCTTAAGTCAACCTTTGAGAAAACAACTACTTCTCTTAATTGATCCATTAGATTGTCTATCCTAGGCAATGGATACTTGTTCTTGATGGTTACCTTGTTTAGATGCTTGTAGTCAACACAAAGTCTCATGGTACCATCCTTTTTCTTTACTAACAACACTTGTGTTCCCCATGGAAAAACACTTGGTCTTATAAACTGGCTATCCATCAATTCCACTATCCGCTTCTTGAGTTCTGCTAACTCTAAAGGTTCCATCCTATAGGGTGTTATAGATATAGGTCCTATCCCAGACACTATATCTATAGAAAACTCTATTTCTCGCTAGGGTGGCAACTCCTTTATTTCACTCGGAAATACCTCCTGATACTCCCTTACTTCTAGTATATCACCTGAGCTCTGCTCATCCTTTACACTCAATGAGAAAAGGAGAACATATCCTTGAGCCCCTTCAACCAAACAATGATTCACTTGATTATCATTGTGATATACTGACTCAGAACGAATAACTCTAGAAGGTAAGTCAGACATGAAAACTAGAGTTCTATCTGAATAGTTTAAAACCACATGGTTGGAAAACAACCAATCCATACCAAGGATTACATCAATATCCACAAGAGGTAAGCAGATAAGATTTACAAAGAAAATCCTATCCTCTATTTTTAAACAATAGTCAAGACACACCTTTGAAGTCATAACTGGCTTTCCTGTGGGGGTGGATACAGATAGGTCATATGGAAGTTCTGACACTAGTGAATCCAACACATTCACACAATCAAAATAAACAAAGGAATGGGATGCTCCTGAATCATACATAATAGTTAACAGATGATCATGTATCATGCATTTACCTTGAATCAGATCAGGAGAATGAGTCACCTCCTCTCCGCTTAGAGTGTAAACTCTCCTCTTAGCTTGTGGTCTTGGGTTGGGCATGGCACTCTGCTTCTGAGGCCAATCCTTGGCCAAGTGTCCTGGTTGTTCACACGTAAAGTGTAACACCCTCCTTAGGGCATCACATTTTCGACTCCCGACTCATAATCTGAGAAGAAGTTCACACAAAGTTTGAGTTATAAAAAATGAGTTTCAAAATTTCTTCTTTACTGAAACGTAAATTTACTGAAAATATTAGGTAATATTGAAAATCATATTTCAAACTATTCATTATGCAATATTGACACCAATTAATATCACAATTTAAAGAGAAATATAAAATTAGCAGACTTATTTTTTTAACAGTAGCAAACCCCATAACGGGTCCTACTTAATAGCACGGTACAATAACGAGAAACTTTAACATACTTATTCCTTTTTCTGTCCATCTTGATGCATCAGACATCTGTTCCTTTGTCAACACTGCACACCTTCGAGTCCTGAATGTCCACTCCTTATTGTTGTCACCAATCTTAGAGTATCCATCGCCCGTTATGTCTAAGATAACTCGATCCTTCTATTATTTGATTTTAACAGTATAGACACAGCAAAATAGCATAACAAAGAGGTGAGATCACCTACGCCATTACCAACATGGCAGTACAGAGATAACACAAACAGCATATCATACAGATAGATCATACCATAATCATGCTATCAGCATTAATCAACTATCATCATCTAATCATTTATCAGTTCAATCATCATCCAAGTACTCAAAACAATTATCATAGCCAACATTCCTCAATTAATATATCATACAGATATAAATGCTCAGATTTAGGCATATACACAAAGACTCAGTTTATCAAAAACAACTCCATAGAGGTTTTCACAATTTTGAGAAGAATGCTCTAGTTAATTGTCAGCCTTAACCCAAAGACAATCTCCCAGTCGTTGAAAAGAATAGTGTTCTTGTCGGGTATCATCAATGCGTTGCAACGGACTGCATCGCCAAGTGGCACAGGGGCTACTCGCTTGTCCATTGGTCGACCGCCGCACCTCGACGCCCCCAAGATCCATCATAGACCTCACTATCAATTCTCATTCCCTCTTCAACCACAAGGGTCATAATAGCTATTAGTCATATTTTATACAATACATGAATATATCAGTGCAAGTCCAACCCCAAAGGGCCAAATCTATTCAATTTCATTTGTTCAATGTAATCATATGCTTCAACGCATATTTTTTCAATGCATGTATAATGCACCAAATGCCAATCACAGACAAAACATGTCATTTTCTCACACAGCATCCATATACTGGTTCTATAGTATTTATACTGTATTTTCAATAAGAAAATCATATTATCACATTTTCATAGTTATAAAACACTTTCGTCGTGTTTTCACAAAATTGCGCAACATTTCCATTTCATTTTTATAATTCCAAAACGTTTCTGTTATATTTCACAATACCATAACACTTCTTTTACATTTTCACAATACCGTAACACTCTTGTTATGTTTTTAAAATTCTAAAACATTTTTATTATGTTTTCAAAATACTGCAACTCTTCTGTTGCACCTTTAAATCACGTTTCTCAAATCGCGTAATGATTTTCCCTCATTTTCAAAATTGCGTAACTTAAAAATCATTCTTTTAAGTCGCGTAAAACATTTTCCATCATTCTCAAAATATTTAAAACACTTTCCAAATCACATAACAATTTTCTGTCATTTTCACAATCACGTAAAAATATTCTATCACTTTTAAATCACATAGTAATTTTTCAACAGTAGTTCAAATTACGTAAAATATTTAAATGTAATTCAAATCACTTAAAATGTTTCAACGCATCTCCAATCGCGTAGTAATATTTTATCATATTTCAAATAGCGTAAAAATATTTTACTGTATTTCCAAATACTCAGAAATATTTTACTATATTTCAAACTACGTACTTTAAAAATAACATTTTTAAGACACGTAAATAATTTTTTTTTCACCACAATTCCATTACAGAAAATATTTCTCATTCTTCAAAAATTCCATTTTCACGTTGATTTATATCAATGGAAAAGTGATTTTGTGAATTATATTTTGGAAAAGGATTTCTTGAGTAAAGAAATGTGGAAAAAGATTTTCTTGAGTAAAGAAAATGTGTTAAATAAAGTATAAAGTCCTATTATTTTGAGAAAAGTGGAAATGGAATTTTTGAAGAATGAGAAATATTTTCTGTAATGAAATTGTGGTAAAAAAATTATTTACGTATCTTAAAAACATAATTTTTAAAGTACATAGTTTGAAATACAATAAAATATTTCTAAGTGTTTGGAAATATAGTAAAATATTTTTATACGATTTGAAATATGATAAAATATTACTACGCGATTGGAGATGCGTTGAAACATTTTAAGTCATTTGAATTACATTTAAATATTTTACGTAATTTGAACTACTGTTGAAAAATCACTATGTGATTTAAAAGTGATAGAATATTTTTACGTGACTATGAAAATGATGGAAAATCGTTATATGATTTGGAAAGTGTTTTAAATATTTTGAGAATGATGGAAAATGTTTTACGCGACTTAAAAGAATGATTTTTAAGTTACACAATTTTGAAAATGAGGGAAAATTATTACGCAATTTGAGAAACGTATATTTTTATGTGATTGAGAAAAATGTTAAAAAATTTAATACGTGATTTAAAGGTGCAACAGAAGAGTTGCAGTATTTTGAAAACATAATAAAAATGTTTTGGAATTTTAAAAACATAACAAGAGTGTTACGGTATTGTGAAAATGTAAAAGAAGTGTTATGGTATTGTGAAAATATAACAAAAACGTTTTGGAATTGTGAAAATGAAATGGAAATGTTGCACAATTTTGTGAAAACACGACGAAAGTGTTTTATAACTATGAAAATGTGATAATATGATTTTTCTATTGAAAATATAGTATAAAAACTGTAGAACCAGTATATGGATGCTGTGTGAGAAAATGACATGTTTTGCCTGTGATTGGCATTTGGTATTGGAAAGATATGTCTGTGATTGGATTTGGTGCATTATACATGCATTGGAAAAATATGCGTTGAAGCATATGATTACATTGAACAAATGAAATTGAAAAGATTTGACCCTTTGGGGTTGGACTTGCACTGATATATTCGTGCATTGTATAAAATATAGCTAATAGCTATTATGGCTCTTGTGGTTGAAGAGGGAATGAGAATTGATAGTGAGGTCTATGATGGATCTTGGGGGCGTCGATGCGCGACGGTCGACCACTGGACAGTTGGCGAGTACCCTGTGCCACTTGGCGATGTAGTCCATTGCAACGCATTGATGATACCTGACAAGAACACTATTCTTTTCAACGACTGGGGATTGTCTTTGGGCTAAGGCTGACAATTAGCCAGAGCATTCTTCTCAAAATTGTGAAAACCTCCATGGAGTTGTTTTTGATAAACTGAGTCTTTGTGTATATGCATAAATCTGAGCATTTATATCTGTATGATATATTAATTAAGGAATGTTGGCTATGACAATTGTTTTGAGTACTTAGATGATGATTGAACTAATAAATGATTAGATGATGATAGTTGATTAATGCTGATAGCATGATTATGGTATGATCTATCTGTATGATATGCTGTTTGTGTTATCTCTGTACTGCCATATTGGTAATGGCGTAGGTGATCTCACCTCTTTGTTATCTTTTTTTCTTTGTGTCATCTTGTTAAAATCAAATAATAGAAGGATCGAGTTGTCTTAGACATAACGGGCGATGGATACTCTAAGATTGGTGACAACAATAAGGAGTGGTCATTCAGGACTTGAAGGTGTGCAGTGTTGACAAAGGAACAGATGTCTGATGCATCAAGATGGACAGAAAAAGGAATAAGTATGTTAAAGTTTCTCGTTAGTGTTGTACCATGCTATTAAGTAGGACCCGTCATGGGGTTTGCTACTGTTAAAAAAATAAGTCTGCTAATTTTATATTTCTCTTTAAATTATGATATTAATTGGTGTCAATATTGCATAATGAATAGTTTGAAATATGATTTTCAATATTACCTAATATTTTCAGTAAATTTACGTTTCAGTAAAGAAGAAATTTTGAAACCCATCTTTTATAACTCAAACTTTGTGCGAACTTCTTCTCAGATTATGAGTTGGGATTTGGAAATGTGATGCCCTAAGGAGGGTGTTACATTAGTTAGTATCAAAGCACGGTTTGAGTCTTTTGGGATTTGTGGTTAGGTCTATTTTGCTTGTGTTGTGTTCTCTGTATTTGTTTTTTGAAAGGAAATAATGTTGTTTATAATGGATATTAGATCCATTGTATTTCGATCTGCACGCCTCAGTTATACTTGTGTGGAAGTGAAACATGTTACTAGTAATACAGTTGCAGCTACGGGAGCAACAGGAGCAATGTGGAAAGACGACTGCACGAACAAAGGACCGCTGTTTAGTGGGAACTGGAATTTGAAGTTCAGAATCTGATGGAAGAGAATCAGTCTTGGAATATAAGATTTCGTAATTTTGGAACCTGAAATTTCTTTTTAGGATATTGAGAAAGTAATTAATTTCGATGGAAGATGTATTTATAACCATTGAGGAAACCAAAAACAATAAAGGATGTGAAAGAAAGTACTTAAATGAAGGAATGTATGTCAAGGAAACAAATTGCAGAAAAGTTAAACACATTTTCCCAGAGATTATGCTCTTTGAAAATAGAGTTTTCTGTTAGTAAAATTTTTGATAGTAAGGGAAGTTGTTACTCTGAATGGAATGGGAGTGTTCTGAGCAGAAGATTTAAATAATGGAAATTGTGTCATTGGAGCTAATCCTATAAACCATACTGAATATTTCTGTGAGTGACCTATTCTTTATAACATATGATTGAGTAGATCAATTATATGTTAGAGTTATTCGTTATCCTCTGATTTGTTTACTTTTGTTTCTATTCTTAGTTAATCGAGCTATTCAAGTTATTCAAATTGTTGTTATAGATCAAAACTTTGTGTTAGTTTGATCTGTTTCATAAACAGACGTGATCTTTGGAAATGGATTAGTTATTTTCCAACCATATCCAATGAGATTATTTCAACAGAGTGTGAGTAATCCAAAGAAAATTTATTCTTAAAAATCGGGTTACATCCAATTCTTTGCTGGATATGTTCGATAACAGGTTCTATTCATTTTGTTAATCTTCCATGATGTTTTCTTTCATCTCCTGTAATTGAACGAACAAGAAACGGTATAGTGCTGTGGAAAGGAGAACTCGGTTAGTGAGACATTTCCTGTTAAAAGCAAAAATCTAGAATATGTAGTGATACGAGGATAAGGAAATTTTAATACATTACATTAGTTGGTATCAGAAATATGGAAATTCTTTCTTTCTGGAGTAACATTCAATATCTTCAGTAATTATAGGAGTCTGAGATATCTGTTTGATCAGGAGAAGTTGAACATCATCAAAGAGATTTTGTTGGTTAGAATAGTATAGCAAGATGTAAGAGAGGAAGCCTCATGAGAATTGAAAAATAAGATAAAAGAGTAATGTTCATATTTATTCTGAGGGTGTGAAATCATAATTATTAAATTTCGGGGATGAAATTTCTTTTTAGAGAGGGAGTAATGTAACACCCTAAAATTTCCTATCTTGTAAACAGTAATTTTGACAGTTAACAGAATTCTATTGTTTAGTAATTTTTAGATGCTGTAAAATTATTTTGATTATTCCATCAGCGTATTTGATCGTTTTGAGTGATTTACTCCGTGTCAGGAAAATAAAAATTTTTGGGCTGGGGAAAACTTTACGTAATTTAATTTTTACCATTAGGTTTTTATTATTTTACGTGATCTGATTTGATATTTGTGCGTTTTCTAATTTTTGTAATTTTATGTGTGATTATGAAAATTTTTACTGTTTGTGGGCCCGGGGGTGTATGTGGCCCCAGGTGGCCATACGTAGGCCTAGGTGGGTCCCGCAAAGTGAAAAAAAATTTTACGCATAGAAAAATTTGTACTGTTTAGACGGAGGCAGGGGATCTTACTAAACCTGAATCCGAAAATAGTTTTAGAAAATTTTCTTTACTATATTTTGTATTGTATTTAATTATCGGACAATAAAAATACAGTAAATATATTTTTTCGTGGGGTTATAATAAATAAAAATAAAATTCTATACTGTTAAGTCAACATTGGTGGTTTGGATATCCATCATTGATTTAATCACCATTGGAGATTTAATCTTGATTTAATCAACGGTGGAGATTTGATTTTAAAAGTGAATAGGATCAATTATAACCGTTGGATGGAAATTAAATCAAGGGTAGAGATTTAGTCTTATAAATGGCTATGACCATTATCAACCCTTGGATGTAGATTTAGATCAATGGTGGAGAATTGGTCATAAAAAATGACTACAACCATTTTGGACCCTTGGATGTAAAGTTTGAAGGTGTAATCTTGACCCTTCATTTTGGAGACACATTCAATGGTTAGGATTGCAAGCCAAAAATGATCCAATGGCTCAAATAAAGTCTTCCATCTATAACCTAAACCTAATAGCTATTTTAATCCAAACCATTCTTTTGATCAAGGGTTAGGATGGCTTAGGATGATGGCTATGAAATTTGTCACATTTTATGAAGCATGGAAGGGGGGGATGGTTTGGAGATGCAAGGGAGAGGGGAGATAACTTTGAATAGACTTTTTAGGCCAAAGAAAAAGATGAAGGCAATAGCCAAGTGTCAAGACCATCAATTATTTTCCTATTGATCATTAATGATCATGTTTTTCAAACTTCACTTTCCACCTTTCTCCAATGCAAGCTACGGCCATGCATAGCTTTGAAGACCAAGTAATTCATTTCTACACTTCATATTATCATATCTTCACCTATTTCACTTAAGTTTCAAGAAACAAACCAAAGAAAACTTCATTCTCTCTCCCTAAAGAAGACCATTCGGCCAAGCACCCTAAACCTCTCCTCCATCACTTTTTAATTTCATACAACCTAGTTTCTTGAATCCTTACCTTATTCTAAACAACTTTCATGTTGAAGACTTTCTCTAAATCTTCCATCTTGAAGGACTTTTACTAAGATCAAGTTATAGAGTTTTGTTGGTGAAGTGTAAGGAAACTTCATTTATTCTTTTCTTTTTCATGTTCTAAACCATGTTTGATCCATGGTTCCTCTTAATCAAGCTTAGTATACTAATTTCTATGTATTTTGTTTTGTATTTAAGAAGCCTTTGGTGGTGAAGGACTTGGAAAAAGAAGCAAATCAAGAAGCTTTTGAGGATCTTCAAGAGGTAAGAGGGAGATCCATCTCACCAACCAACCATGGTGGTGAGAAATGGTTTTATATTTGATGGATGGTGAATCCATGTGAGGATTCATATCCATGGTCATGTAATAATTTTTGTGTGTTATGTGCTTTGATTATTTTTGTCTATGCTTGATATGCTTTGCATGATTTACTTGTGTATGCATACTTAGTATGATTTTTATTTGCTTATATGGTATGCTTATGATATGCATGATGAAGATATATTGAATATATTATGATGAAAGTATGATAAAACAAGAAATTTTGGCTCCAAAGGCCATAGAGAAGGTCACGATTTTGAGCTTCCAAAACTAGGGTTTTTATTGAAATTTTTCAAGAACAATGGAGTTAATTTTTGGTCCTTAAACTTAAACAAATTTTTGGCCAAGACACCAACCAATTTGGTGTTCACAAAATTATATTTTCATGAATGATAAAATTGAATGATTTGAAGAGTATGAAAAATAAACAAAGGGTTTGTTTTTCAAGAGAACAAGAATACTATCTTTGAGGAATTTTTATTGATTTATTTTGTGTAAAAAGATCCTAAGTGTTTTTCTAAATATGAGTTTTGAATGAAACAGACAAACATTGATTTTAAGGATTTGCAAAGAAAGTGAACAAGGATTTGCAAAGAATGTGAAAAAAAAAGGATTTGTAAAGAAAGTGAAAAAGGATTTGAACAAATGGGTTTATTTTTTTTATAACCATCGGTATTTTGGTTTTGAAAATAAAATTTTAATGGTTTTGTTTGTGTAAAACCATATCAATTTAGAAGAAAAAATGTTTTGATAATTTTCAAGTGAGCCTCAATTTGTTTTAAAAAGAATTTATTTTTGTTAAAATTGATTTAAGAAAAAAAAATGAAGAATACAATAGTGATTTGGTATTTTCTAACGTGTAACTCATCCATTGGATTTTGGAAAGCGTTAGTAATTTTTAAAGTTAGAAACGTTGATTTAATTCAATGGAATTATGAATTTGTAGAATATACTATGAAAAAGGATTTTCTTGAGTAAGAAGATATATTAAATAAAGTAGAACGTTATATTATTTTGAGGAAGGTTGATTTGGAAATGATTTGGGAAAAATGGAGAATATAATGGTATTTTGAAAATTTACTAATGTATAACTTATTTTCGAGTTTTGAAGTGCATTAGAAAATGTTAAGTTTTGAAACGTTGATTTATATCAATGGAAAAGTGATTTTGTGAATTATATTTTAGAAAAGGATTTCTTGAGTAAAGAAATGTGGAAAAAGATTTTCTTGAGTAAAGAAAATGTGTTAAATAAAGTATAAAGTCATATTATTTTGAGAAAAGTGGAAATGGAATTTTTGAAGAATGAGAAATATTTTCTGTAATGAAATTGTGGTGAAAAAAAAATTATTTACGTATCTTAAAAATGTAATTTTTAAAGTACGTAGTTTGAAATACAATAAAATATTTCTAAGTGTTTGGAAATATAGTAAAATATTTTTATGCGATTTAAAATATGATAAAATATTACTACGCGATTGGAGATGCGTTGAAACATTTTAAGTCATTTGAATTACATTTAAATATTTTACGTAATTTGAACTACTGTTGAAAAATCACTATGTGATTTAAAAGTGATAGAATATTTTTACGTGACTATGAAAATGATGGAAAATCGTTATATGATTTTGAAAGTGTTTTAAATATTTTGAGAATGATGGAAAATGTTTTACGCGACTTAAAAGAATGATTTTTAAGTTACACAATTTTGAAAATGAGGGAAAATCATTACGCGATTTGAGAAACGTATATTTTTATGAATTTTTATGTAAATGGAAAAGAGAAGTTGCAAGTGAGCCTCAATTTGTTTTAAAAAGAATTTATTTTTGTTAAAATTGATTTAAGAAAAAAAAATAAAGAATACAATAGTGATTTGGTATGGTTTTACACAAACAAAACTATTAAAATTTTATTTTCAAAACCGAAATACCGATGGTTATAAAAAAAACAAACCCATTTGTTCAAATCCTTTTTCACTTTCTTTACAAATCCTTTTTTTTTTCACATTCTTTGCAAATCCTTGTTCACTTTCTTTGCAAATCCTTAAAATCAATGTTTGCCCGTTTCATTCAAAACTCATATTTAGAAAAACATTTAGGATCTTTTTACACAAAATAAATCAATAAAAATTTCTCAAAGACCGTATTCTTGTTCTCTTGAAAAATAAAACCTTTGTTTATTTTCCATACTCTTCAAATCATTCAATTTTATCATATATGAAAATATAATTTTGTGAACACCAAATTGGTTGGTGTCTTGGCCAAAAATTTGTTTAAGTTTAAGGACCAAAAATTAACTCCATTATTCTTGAAAAATTTCAATAAAAACCCTAGTTTTGGAAGCTCAAAACCGTGACCTTCTCTATGGCCTTTGGAGCCAAAATTTCTTGTTTTATCATACTTTCATCATAATATATTCAATATATCTTCATCATGCATATCATAAGCATACTATATAAGCAAATAAAAATCATACTAAGCATGCATACATATATAAGTAAATTATGCAAAGCATATCAAGCATAGACAAAAATAATCAAAGCACATAACACACACAAATTATTACATGACCATGGATATGAATCCTCACATGGATTCACCATCCATCAAATATAAAACCATCTCTCACCACCATGGTTGGTTGGTGAGATGGATCTCCCTCTTACCTCTTGAAGATCCTCAAAAGCTTCTTGATTTGCTTCTTTTTCCAAGTCCTTCACCACCAAAGACTTCTTAAATACAAAATAAAATACATAGAAATTAGTATACTAAGCTTGATTAAGAGGAACCATGGATCAAACATGGTTTAGAACATGAAAAAGAAAAGAATAAATGAAGTTTCCTTACACTTCACCAACAAAACTCTATAACTTGATCTTAGTAAAAGTCCTTCAAGATGGAAGATTTAGAGAAAGTCTTCAACATGAAAGTTGTTTAGAATAAGGTAAGGATTCAAGAAACTAGGTTGTATGAAATTAAAAAGTGATGGAGGAGAGGTTTAGGGTGCTTAGCCGAATGGTCTTCTTTAGGGAGAGATAATGGAGTTTTCTTTTGTTTGTTTCTTGAAACTTAAGTGAAATAGGTGAAGATATGATAATATGAAGTGTAGAAATGAATTACTTGGTCTTCAAAGCTATGCATGGCCGTAGCTTGCATTGGAGAAAGGTGGAAAGTGAAGTTTGAAAAACATGATCAGTAATGATCAATAGGAAAATAATTGATGGTCTTAACACTTAGCTATTGCCTTCATCTTTTTCTTTGGCCTAAAAAGTCTATTCAAAGTTGTCTCCCCTCTCCCTTGCATCTCCAAATCGTCTCCCCCTTCCATGCTTCATAAAATGTGACAAATTTCATAGCCATCATCCTAAGCCATCCTAACCCTTGATTAAAAGAATGGTTTGAATTAAAATAGCTATTAGGTTTAGGTTATAGATGGAAGACTTTATTTGAGCCATTGGATCATTTTTGGCTTGCAATCCTAACCATTGAATATGTCTCCAAAATGAAGGGTCAAGATTACATCTTCAAGCTTTACATCTAAGGGTCCAAAATGGTTGTAGTCATTTTTGATGACCAATTCTCCACCATTGATCTAAATCTACATCCAAGGGTTGATAATGGTCATAGCCATTCATAAGACTAAATCTCTACCCTTGATTTAATTTCCATCCAACGGTTATAATTGATCCTATTCACTTTTAAGATCAAATCTCCACCGTTGATTAAATCAAGATTAAATCTCCAACGGTGATTAAATCGATGGTGGATATCCAAACCACCAATGTTAACTTAACAATATAGAATTTTATTTTTATCTGTTATAACCCCATGAAAGAATATATTTACTGTATTTTTATCATCTAATAATTAAATACAGTACAAAATACAGTAAAGGAAATTTTCTAAAACTGTTTCTGAATTCAGGTTTAGTAAGATTCCCTGTCTCCATCTAAACAGTACAAATTTTTCTATGCATAGAAAAATTTTTCACTTTGCGGGACCCACCTGGGCCCACGTATGGCCACCTGGGCCCACATACACCCCCGGGCTCACAAACAGTAAAAATTTTCATAATCACACATAAAATCACAAAAATTAGAAAACACACAAATATCAAATCAGATCAAGTAAAATAATTAAAACCTAATGGTAAAAATTAAATTACGTAAAGTTTTCCCCCGCCCAAAAATTTTATTTTCCTGACATGGAGTAAATCACTCTAAACGATCAAATACACTGATGAAATAATCAAAATAATTTTATAGCATCCAAAAATTACTAAACAGTAAAATTCTATTAACTGTCAAAATTACTGTTTACAAGATAGGAAATTTTGGGGGGTTACATAAAGCACACAGATTTACCCACCAAGCAAGATCTATCACTATGTCGTTTCCCACATCTACCACATTTGGGTCCCTTAGAGTCCATTTGCACTTGCTTACCCTTTTCTTTCTTCTTGAACCTGTCGTCTATTTTCTTTTTCTTTGATGGTGGGGCTTGTTCCACTTGGGGCCTACCATCATGATCTTCAACAATTCGACATTTGTTTACCATAGTAGGAAAATCCCAAATTTTCGAAGGTCGAATAGCCTTCTCGATGTCCTCTCTCAATCCTTCTTCAAACTTAATACACTTCTACTGTTCATCCAGATTAAATCTGAAGTAGGAAGAGAATCTTAACAACTCGTCAAACTTGGTGACGTATTGACCAACAGATATCTCACCTTGTTCCAACTTTAGGAACTCTATTTCCTTAGCACTCTGTAAACTTTTAGGAAAGTATTTATCCATGAAAAAGGTTTTAAACACCTCCCAAGTAACAAGAGTACCTGATGCCTCAAAAAGTCTCCTAGCACCTTTCCACCAGTTCTCTGCTTCTCCTTTCAGCATAAAAAAAGTGAAGGAAACCTTCTGTTCATCGGAGCACAGCATTACTCCAAAGATTTTCTCCATTTCACTTTTCTATTCCTCGGCCTTCACTAGATTGTATTCTCCTTTGAAAGGTGGATGATTTTCCTTTCTAAACTCTGAAAGGTCTTGAAAGTTTGATTCCTCCCCACTTATACTTCATGAACTGGTTGTACAGGTGGTGGTGGTGGTTGCTGAGGTGGATTGGCTTCCATCCTCTTAAGCATCCTTGCAGTCAAAGCAAATTGCTCCCTTATAGTGGCTACAGTGATAGCAGACTGCTCTCTCAAAGCTGCTGCCATTGCCATACATGCTTCAACCATATTACCTGAACCCTCACTAGAAAAAGTTCTGTTTCCTCTGGTTTGCCTTCGTGATGCCATAGTTTCCTGTACACACAAAATAATATATATTGAGTCGATCAGTCCTCAATATCATGTAACCGTGTAACAGTAACTAATAATAATCATACCAAGAACAAGTCAAGCAATTTCATCGTATACATCACTTATGAGACAAGAAAAGCACAACATACTACAAGAATTTCTAGAATATGCCTAAGCATAGTCAGTCTATACCCTGGCTCAACAGGATGAACTACTTTGATACTATAATGTAACACCCTAACCTTAGATAACATAGTATATTCAAGATATACACAATCAAATAGAATTAAGCATGTTACTTCTAGTCCATGAAACATAAAACTTAACCCATAATAGCATTCATGTCATTATGGACAGCCTCAAAGAAAATGAAGATACATGTTTATACAAACTAGCCTGAGAAGGGCGATTGTAATACAAAGTATCTTTGTACATCTCAAAGACAAAGTATACATAATACAAAGTTTTGACATAAGAAAATGGCTATCTAGTCCATTTGTTTCTTTCTCTTTTCCTTTGAAGAGCCTTGACTTAGAATTACATGGAAACACAAATGAGGTGAAAATTCATAATCATCAGTATAAGTATTCCAAAACCATCATTTATAATAATATGAAGTAAAACATGTTATAAAAGCTCATACATGACTCATCCTTAATAAATAAAGAAGTCAAGCTATATAAACATCAATGAATCATTGAAGACTCAAGCAACAAAACTACCACGATCCATTAAAAAATCAAGCTACATGCATTTCCATGGTCCATTGAAGGAAACCAAGCTAATTCATATCCATGACTCATTTAAGAATCAAGCTATAACCTACCAAGGTCCAAATCAAGGAACCAAGCTACTCTGGTTACCATGGCTCACTAAAGAACCAAGCTATTTCATATTAATACTAAGGTATCATTACCTTATCGAATTACCTCTAGTAATCCCTTAACATACTCTAAAAAGCATGAATAAAGAATCCCAACAAGTAGGAAACTCAAGTTCTTTAGGATATAAATCCTAGAATTCTCTACCTTTAGGCGCCTAGTTGCACACTTTTTCAGCACTTAAGCACTGCATGACAGGAAGCCTCCCCTATTCTATCTATCATTGGTCGCTTAATTGCCCAAACTCTGACCACTTAGTCGATCGGTACCTGAGACTTCGGGACTAGTGTGCTTAATCGCTCACTTTTTGGGTGCTTAATCGATGTCTTCTAGAGCCAATTTACGAGTTCTCTGGCCTTGGACGCTTAAGCAACCAAAAGCTAGACACTTAATCACCAGGCCTCTGTAATCTCAATTACTATTCCATTGATTTCCTTACCATCTTCAAACTTCTAAATTTAGGTTCTAAATGGTTTTCAATCTTAAAAGTGGTCCCTAAGCATGTTAATTCATTATGCTCACCATCAACTTACCTAGCATGGATTCATGACCTAGAAAACTAAGAGCTTGTTCCCTATTTCTCAACTTAAAACCTAAGCATCCAAATGGATTCCTCTAAGTTTTCAAAGAACCACCATGCACAGGTTGAGCTCAAAACAGACCAAATTTGCCATAGAAAACAACAACAAAGCAAGAAAACAACACAATCTCCCCAAAACTCACTTTTCATCCATAGACAAAACATGAAGAAAAGATGAAGTTATGGAGAAAAGAAGCTCATAAACACACTATCCCTATCTCTTGTAGTGCAGCTGATCTTTAAGCCTTGGCCTTGCCTTTGATCCTCCTCTTTTCCTCCTATTCTTCCTTCTTCTTTCCTTTTTCTTCTTTCGTCTCTTCTCTCTCGTTCTCTGCTGCTCTCTCTGTCAAAAGAGTCGTGTGTGAGGAGTGAAAGAAGTAGAAAGTCAAAAGAAATAAAAAGGGATAGGATTGTTGAAACTTAAGCCACTTAAGTTTCTATACTAAAACTCCATATCTGTTAAGAACACTTAGATTTATCCAAATCAAGTTTCCTAACTTTCAACAACTTTAGAATAAATACTGAGATTCATCTAAATTATTGTTTCATCATTTTCATGATTTTCCATATATGTTACAAGGCAATCCGGTGTTAAAACACATAACCAGTGTCCTTAAAAATATCAAACTATAGCTGATTATCATGAAACTTTAACTACATCACATTTCATGCATTTGTGACCTAGAAATAAATTATCCATATTTATTTCTCTCATATGAGCAATTAATGCTACTATCTGCTTCATTTTAAGCTATTTTTTACC
The DNA here is from genome assembly GCA_029884595.1 of Ormosia semicastrata. NCBI lineage: Eukaryota > Viridiplantae > Streptophyta > Magnoliopsida > Fabales > Fabaceae > Ormosia > Ormosia semicastrata. The sequence continues at coordinate 33,429,811 of JAQQTO010000044.1, read as the reverse complement.
TTCTGTGCTGCAACAAAATGTCTAAACTAACTCAGTTTATCACAAACATACACATGCATGTCAGACAAGTAATATGCTACCTTAGTAACCATACACAATTCTAACAAGTCTAAAAAAAGGATGTTATAGCTGAGACCTTTCCCAGCAACAACATTATAACTCTATTAATCAATATACATACTTCACGTACAGAACTCTTCAAATTGCCACTAATTTACAAGATTAGGTATGAAATTGGGCAAGAATCCATTTTCATTCACTTCTCAACCAAGGGCCACCACACAACATTGACCTTCATATATCCATTCTATCATAGTTTCAGGTGGAATTCACACATATGAATTTCTATGTTTCAATTAACAATCATTTAGTAATGAAATTTGACAATTTCATCACATTAACCCTCTCCAAAGTCTTGACCCTCTAGACCAAGCTAACAAACAACTTACATGCAATTCCTTTTTTCATTGAGTATTCCAACATTCAACATCAATACAAATATTATCATGACTATAGAAGACAAAAGAAACATGTGAGATGAAGAGAAACCCATACATCCCCTCATAAACCCGAAAACCATTTTCCACCAAATCCATTATGCATCATCACAATCTTAAATCAATCATTAAAATCAAGATGTAGAAGGAATAAGAAGAGCTAGGCAAAGTCAAGCACCGCTACCTAGGCTCCCTAGTGTGTAGTGAAAACGATGAGGAAGTGTATGAACTTAGCTTGATGGTGTAACTCTTGACACCAACAGAAAGAGCTTAAGGAGTTAAGCATCTTTCCTAACATGAGCTAAGGGAGATGATCAAGCTAAGACCCTCTTGTAAAGGCTGGAAGCTTGCAGCTCCCATAAAGTCTCCCCCTTAGCTTCCTTTATCGTCTTTCTCTCCCTTTCTTGTTTCTTTCTTTTCTTTTCTTTCTTTTTGCTGCTAACTATGGATAAAGATAGGAAAAATGAAATCCAAAGTAGATTTAATGATAGGAGTGAAGAGCAGTGGAAGGAGAATAAAAAGAAAGATCAAAATGTGTAGTTATTATTTGATGTGAGGAATTTGTCTCTTAAGGATACTTTGATCTTTCATTAATGAATTTTCTAGCTACCATAAGTGTGGTAGAGAATTCTAGCATCTCATTCAGTTCCCATACACATCATTTAACAGCCATTAGGCTCTATTACTTTTCCTTAAGTTAATATAACCTTAAGGAAGTAATTAATATGTATATGATTTAACCCGTATTTACTTACAAGTATTTGCCTTAGCTCATAATCATTTTAAAAATAATATTCATCCTCTATTTAACAACTCCATAAATTTTCATAATTTTTCAAGTTAGCATGTGTTTGGTTCAGATTATATGAGCTGTCCAACAACTTTTTTGCTAAAAAACAACTGTTAGGTACTATTGATTCATGTTTCAATTTTTTTCTTTCTAATTCAATAGCTTTTTTTCTTTGTAAAAATCTGTTGGGTAAAAAGCGATTCGGTGAGCATTATTTTTTGAAGCTGTTAGCTTTCAGAATTTTTTATGAATGAGCCTCTGGCCGTTGAGCCTCCAACAATCAAAATAATGCCATCTTTAATGCAAAACCAACCCATTAATGGCATCTTTATGCCATAAATGATGTTGAGCCTCTTTTGCTTATTCAACTTCAGAGTAAAATCTTCTCCTAGAGAGAGCATCTCTCTTTTTTGTTTTCCTTCTGCCATTCAGCTTCCAGGTATGTGCATTTGTCCTTTTCCTTCTTATCTATCTCCTCCTAGGTATATCTTCATTTTCCATTTTTGGCTTTCCCTTTGGATCTATATATTTCCTAGCTTTCGCCTTTTCACAGAAACTGCCAAACAAAAATAATGGAAATCTTTTCAACGGATAATGGGGGTTATGGGTACTCTGGAATGAATACCTTCTTTATAAATGGTTATATGTATGTTTATAAATGGATATTCTATTGATTTTGTTAAAATATGATTAAAGGATGAAACTAGGTTTTCTGAAGTTCAGATGTCATTCAGTAACACCCCGAAAATTATTTGTTTCATCATAAATAATCATTTTATAATATTTATGATTTTTAGAAATTTTTCTGAATTTTTTTAAAACATTAAATATTTTAATAAATTTTTTATTTTGCGTGCACACTAAGCAGAGTCAGTGTAACACATCAAAAATTATTTTTTTCATGATGAATAGTCATTTTATAATATTTGTGATTTTAAAGAATTTTTATGGATTTTTTCGAGAATGTTGAATATTTTAATATATTCCACATTTTGCATGCACGCTAAGCGGAGCCGGGAAAATAAAATATTTTTTCGGAGACTGGTAAACTTTGAACTGTGGAAACATCAACGGGAGATCTTACTAAACCCGAGGTTGGGCACAGTTTACGAGGTTTATATTTCTTGAGATTTTATCTGATAAATAAAATCTCTGTACGTACTGTTAAATAAAATTCTGCGGTACGCGCTATTATCTGTTGGACAATAGATATTGACTTTGTAAACTGCAACCATTATCCATTGGGTAATAACTTGTAATTAAAATTTTAATCACCTTATTATTTTAATCACTTTACCACCTAATCATCTTATCTAAATGCAATCCACTTTATGTCTAATCAAATCTACTTTTGAAAAAGCTATCAAGCTAACCCTAATTTTTTGGTGACAATTTTCCCTCCCATTTCTCTCCACACTACATGGCCATGAGGCCAATTATGAGCCAAGAATTGCCTTTTCACTCAATTAGTTTTCCATTCTAATTTTCAAACCCTAAAAGTTCATTTCATTCTACTATCACTTTCTCTCTCTAAACTTTTCTTCTCTTCACATTTTCTCCTCCTTCTCTCTACCTCACCACACGACCACACCTTCTCTAAGCCTCCAAGGATTACAAAAATTTCAAGTAACCATATTTTCCAAACCTCCATCACATTCTAAACACCTTTCTAGTTTGAACCTACTTGAAAAGCTTCCATCTTCATCATCTTCTTCAAGCTTCAAGTTTGAAATTTAGGGTAAGAGTCTTGATCTCTCATCTTTCTTCTTCATTTTTGTTTTCAATGGCCACCTTCATGACCATTTTTCCTCTCTTTTTCAAGCCTTCGTGTTGATTTAATGAAGTTAAAATTTCCAAGGTTTTGAAGGAGCTTGATCGAATTCATCAATGAGCTACATAGGAGATTCCTTTTCTTGATTTCTCTTGGGTAAGATGGAGATGGTCCACTTCAACCTTTCTTGGTAGTGAGAGACTTGATTTTGTGTTAGTTGTGAGGAACCCTTGTTAGGGTTACTCTATTTGATGTATGATTTTTATGACTATGTGTTAATTTTACCTTGTTAATCTATTTGGTTGTATGTATATGTATATTGATGATCTTGGATTGGTTTGGATGGATTGGAAAAATGGAATAGAAGCAAAAGCTCCTTACTGTCCTTCATGAGGCTCACGGCCACACCCTTGAAATAGAGTGTTCATGGTTGAAATTTTGTGTCAAGTTGGTAACATACCTAATCGAGTGAGTAAAATGTAATGAAGTAAAGGAAAATTTAGGGTTTCTACCCTTGTGAGGCCCATAGCCTCTAGGCTATTTTAGGATCCAATTATGTAGGTCTAGGCAAGCTTGAAATGTAAGTAATTAAGTGGTTAAGCAGTTAATAATGTGATGAAGAGAAACCAAAGTGATAACCTAAAGTGATTCTTTAGACCTAAGAAAAGAATGAGAGTGTGTGAGACTTGAAAAACCTTAGAATAATTCTCTAAGTGAGTTTGAATAAACTTAAAGTAAGGAACTTAATAATCAAGAGAATTCCTCTAGAGAAGAATTTCATAAGAAATATTAAATTGAAGTGAAACCTAATTAATTGGATAATTAGGAATTCATAAAATGGAAAGAATCAAGAATGAAGTTTTATCAAAAAACTTAGAATAATTTTTAAGGAAGACCATGAGTGTAAGTAAGAATGTTGAATAACTCAATTTAAATCATTCTAAGGGAATTAGGTTTAAAATTTAGTGATGGACTTGTTTAATTAAAATAATAAGGATTAAATGAATAATATGAGAGAATTTCTCTACAAGAGAAACTTATTAAGAAGAATGTAGAAATTTAGGCATAATTCCATAATGTACCCTAAAAGTGTAATGTATTGTTTAAAAACTTAATAATATTTATTATGGGTCCATGAGTGGGACCAAGAATGTGTTGATGCTTATCTTAGCTAAATTTTTACATGTTATAAAAAGTATATTATTGTTGAATATACATGGTATATGCATTGAGTCATCATGCATTGTGAAAGTCCGATGGACTGTCGTTAAGGCCATGTTGCCTAGGAGATTGAACACACCTTAGAGCGGGTGCGAGTAGACTAGTGTAGGTCATAATGTTGACCTTTGGGGCGTCAGGGTACGGGTACCTTGCAATGGATAGTTGGTAGCTCTTCTATCTGTGGGGTAGACCGATGCAAACACACCAACGATCCGGACCGAGACACTGTCCTATATCATGATCTAGTGAAGAATGTCTTGTAAAATGCCTTGGCGTGCACGTGGATAAACTGATGAATTATAGCACTTTGGTCGTAGCAGCCGAGTTACAAACATGTCTCCTGATCTTTCTCTTTGAATGTTTGTGTTTAGCTCTATGGAGTAGGATTTGATATCGTATGCATGTGCATAGTGAGTCAATATATTATTTGGCATTTAATTCATATGATGATTGGAATCCATTGTCTTATTGATGTATAACTTCCTGGAACCATTATTCTGTTTAATATCTATTTTTGGTAATATTTATCATTCTTATAATGCTATGTGGGTGTCCTACACCGTTCTATTTTTTTACTACCATAATTGGTAATGAATGTACGATGTCTCACCTCTTTTCTGTATTTCTACTATTCTATCTATCTGTATGTTTCTCTGAAGATGTCGATGAGGAAGGTGAAGTACACGACTAATCAAATCTACTTTTGAAAAAGCTATCAAGCTAACCCTAATTTTTTGGTGACAATTTTCCCTCCCATTTCTCTCCACACTACACGGCCATGAGGCCAATTATGAGCCAAGAATTGCCTTTTCACTCAATTAGTTTTCCATTCTAATTTTCAAACCCTAAAAGTTCATTTCATTCTACTATCACTTTCTCTTTCTAAACTGTTCTTCTCTTCACATTTTCTCCTCCTTCTCTCTACCTCACCACATGGCCACACCCTCTCTAAGCCTCCAAGGATTACAAAAATTTCAAGCAACTATATTTTCCTAACCTCCATCGCATTCTAAACACCTTTCTAGTTTGAACCTACTTGAAAAGCTTCCATCTTCATCATCTTCTTCAAGCTTCAAGTTTGAAACTTTAGGGTAAGATTCTTGATCTTTCATCTTTCTTCTTCATTTTCATTTTCAATGGCCACCTTCATGACCATTTTTCCTCTCTTTTTTAAGTCTTGGTGTTGATTTGATGAAGTTGAAATTTCTAGGGTTTTGAAGGAGCTTAACCAAATTCATCAATGAGCTACAAAGGAGATTCCTTTTCTTTATTTCTCTTGGGTAAGAGGGAGATGGTCCACTTTAACCTCTCTAGGTAGTGAGAGACTTGATTTTAAGTTGGTTGTGAGGAACCCATGTTAGGGTTACTCTCTTTGATGTATGATTTTTATGACTATGTGTTGATTTTACCTTGTTTAATATATTTGGTTGTATGTATATGTATATTGATGATCTTGGATTAGTTTGGATGGATTATAAAAATGGAATGGAAGCAAGAGTTCTTAGCTCTCCTTCATGAGGCTCATGGCCACACCCTTGAAATAGGGTGTTCATGGTTAAAATTTTGTATCAAGTTGGTAACATACCTAATCGAGTGAGTAAAATGTAATGAAGTAAAGGAAAATTTAGGGTTTCTACCCTTGTGAGGCCCATAGCCTTTAGGCTATTTTAGGGTCCAATTATGTAGCTCTAGGCAAGCTTGAAATGTAAGTAATTAAGTGGTTAAGCAGTTAATAATGTGATGAAGAGAAACCAAAGTGATAACCTAAAGTGATTCTTTAGACCTAAGAAAAGAATGAGAGTGTGTGAGACTTGAAAAACCTTAGAATAATTCTTTAAGTGAGTTTGAATAAACTTAAAGTAAGGAACTTAACAATCAAGAGAATTCCTCTAAAGAAGAATTTCATAAGAAATATTAAATTGAAGTGAAACCTAATTAATTGGAAAATTAGGAATTAATTAGGAATTCATAAAATGGAAAGAACCAAGAATGAAGTTTTATCAAAAAACTTAGAATAATTTTTAAGGAAGACCATGAGTGTAAGTAAGAATGTTGAATAACTCAATTTAAATCATTTTAAGGGAATTAGGTTTAAAATTTAGTGATGGACTTATTTAATTAAAATAATAAGGATTAAATGAATAATATGAGAGAATTTCTCTAAAAGAGAAACTTATTAAGAAGAATATAGAAATTTAGGCATAATTCCATAATGTACCCTAAAAGTGTAATGTATTGTTTAAAAACTTAATAATATTTATTATGGATCCATGAGTGGGACCAAGAATGTGTTGATGCTTATCTTAGCCAAATTGTGGCATGTTATAGAAAGTATATTATTGTTGAATATACATGGTATATGCATTGAGTCATCATGCATTGTGAAAGTCCGATGGGCTGTTGTTAAGGCCATGTTGCCTAGGAGATTGAACACACCTTAGTGCGGGTGCGAGTAGACTAGTGTAGGTCATAATGTTGACCTTTGGGGCATCAGGGTGCGGGTACCTCGCAATGGATAATTGGTAGCTCTTCTGTCTATGGGACAGATCGATGCAAACACACCAACGATTCGGACCGAGACACTGTTCTATATCGTGATCTAGTGAAGAGTATCTTGTAAAATGTTTTGACGTGCACGTGGATAAACTGATGAATTATAACACTTTGGTCGCAGCAGCCGAGTTACAGACATGTCTCCTGATCTTTCTCTTTGATTGTTTGTGTTTAGCTCTATGGAGTAGGATTTGATATCGTATGCATATGCATAGTGAGTCAATATATTATTTGGCATTTAATTTATATGATGATTGGAATCCATTGTCTTATTGATGTATAACTTCCTGGAACCGTTAAGCTATTTAATATATATTTTTGGTAATATTTGTCATTCTTATAGTACTATGTGTGCATCCTACACCGTTCTATTTTTTTACTGCCATAATTGGTAATGAATGTAGGATGTCTCACCTCTTTTCTGTATTTCTACTATTCTATCTATCTGTATGTTTCTCTGAAGATGTCGATGAGGAAGGTGAAGTACACGAGTTTCCTGGCTTCTGGCCTAACTTCAACTAGTACTTGTCTGATCATGATGGCCCGTTCGCAAGGCTTTTTGGGATATATATGATTGACTTTTCTTGGAGGTTCGGACTGTTGGCATATCAACCTAGCTTCGGATCGCTGTGTTTATTTAGGGGACGTGACGGTGTCTCTAGCTTGGGGGCGTGTAGATCTACCCATCTTTACCTGTAGTGTTCGTTTACACTTAGAGTTTTATTTGCCCATTCGATACATGTGGGGTGAGCGTTACTACTCCCCACAGGAGGATTCATTCCTTTCTACTGCACGAGCCCCTGCTCGTAACTCAGTAGCTCTGATGAGGGTCTCCTTTGATGAAGAAAACCCTAAGGAGGATCCAGCTACGGTTCCTTCTCTTTCTCTTTAGGGGGCTGATACTGTAGATGGTCACTGATGACTATTTGTCTTTCTTTTTGCGGCCCGATGATTATCTTTTTGGTGGGCTATACATGTATATATATATATATATATATATATATATATATATATATATATATATATATATATATATATATATATATATATATATATAATTACAAGTATGATGTATGGATGTATGGGTTATTTTTCATGTTACTTTTATTATAACCACATATCATTTTCTAATCGTAACAAAAAAAAGAAATCCTCTAATTTATTTATACGATTTCAACTAAGCAAGTTTATCTATAATGTAATGAACTGGGTCTTAATTTATACTTTTATTTTTTTTTGCTTCTTGGTCAAGGTGTGATGTTTCCTCTCAAAAAGGGGCGTTACATTTAGTTGGTATCAGAGCCCCGGTTTATGTTTTCTTTAGGTCTTTGTGGTTAGGTCTAACTTGTTTGTGCTGTGTGATTCTCTGTGTTTGGTATTCCGAAAGGATACATCTAATTCTTCCTTGTGTTTTCTAGTTAGTCTTACTTGAAAGAGCGAAATGGCACATGGAGGAGATATGACTGTAGTAATTGAGGCGATGCAACGCATGGCAGAGGTTATCAGCCAACAAACTGAGAGAGCTGCTCAACAGCTTGAAGCTACAGTAGATGCTCATAATCTAGCGGAGTTTCGTCGAAATAACCCTCTTCAGTTTAAAGGAGAATTTGATCCGGAGAAAGCTAGTCTTTGGATCAAGGAGTTGGAGAAAATTTTTAGAGGCATGAATTGTGCCAATGATAAGAAGGTGACTTATGCTGTTTTTATACTGATTGGAGATGCTGAAGAATGATGGAATGGGGCACAGAGATTGTTACAAGCTGAAGGTCGTGCAATCACTTGGGAAGTATTCAAGAATAAATTCTTGGAGAAATATTTCCCAGCAAGTGCTAGGCATGCAAAAGAAATGGAGTTCCTTAGATTGAGGCAAGGAAGCTTTTCTGTCAGCGAATACACCTCAAGGTTCGAAAGTTTATCCAAGTTTTCAACATAGTTCCAACACCAGCCAGACTTGGTGTGGAAGTGTCAAAAATTTGAGGAAGGAACTGATGGAATTCTAAGATTCCGAGGTAGAGTTTGTATACCCAAGGATCAAGAGCTAAGAAAGTATATTCTTGAACACACTTACACGAGCAAGTTGAGTATGCACCCGGGGATAACCAAAATGTACTAAGACCTAAAGAAGTTATTTTGGTAGCATGGAATGAAAAGTGATATTTCCAGATATGTGTCTTCTTGTTTGGTTTGTCAGAAAGCAAAGGTGGAACATCAAAGACCATCAAGACTGTTGCAACCCCTATCTATTCCCGAATAGAAGTAGGATAGTATTGCGATGGACTTAGTGGTTGGATTGCCAAAGACCAGAAAGGGTTATGACTCAATATGGGTAATCGTTGATCGACTCACGAAGTCAGTATATTTCCTCCCAATCAACATAAGGTACAACATAGAGAAGTTAACTTAGCTGTATGTTGGTGAGATCATTAGGCTACATGGTGTGCCTACCAGTATTATTTTGGATAGGGATTCAAGGTTCACATCGAGGTTTTGACAGAGCTTACAAGGAGCGTTGGGAACGAAGCTACGTTTGAGTTCCGCTTACCATCCACAAACCGATGGGCAATCGGAAAGGACGATCCAATCGTTAGAGGATTTGCTCAGAGCTTGCGCTTTAGAGCAGACTGGAAGTTGGGATGAAGTTTTACCATTGGTCGAGTTCACCTACAATAACAGTTTTCATTCAAGCATAGGGATGACACCCTATGAAGCTCTGTATGGATGACGGTGCCGAACACCTTTGTGTTGGTACCAAGACGGAGAGCGCCTTACTGTTGGACCTGATATTATATAGTAAATGACTGAGAAAGTCAAGATGATTCAGGAAAAGATAAGGACGGCTCAAAGTCGATAGAAGAGCTATGCAGACAAAAGAAGAAAGCTTTTTGAGTTTGAGGAAGGCGAGCATGTGTTTTTGAAAGTCACGCCAATGACTGGGGTAGGCCGAGTTCTGAAATCTAGAAAACTTACTCCCAAACTCCTTGGACCTTACGAAATTCTTCACCGGATAGGTCCAGTAGCTTACCAGATAGCCTTACCACCATTTCTTTCAAACTTTCACAATGTCTTTCATGTGTCACAATTACTAAAGTATATTCCTGACCCGAACTATGTCATAGCACCGGACACAGTACAATTGAAAGAGAACTTAACCTATGAGGCACCTCCTGTAAGAATTGAAGAAAGGAGAGTAAAATAACTCAGAGAAAAGGAAATCTCATTTGTGAAAGTGATCTGGAACGAAACGATTGGAGATGCAACATGGGAGTTGGAAGACAAGATGAAGGAGCAACACCCACAACTATTCTAAGGTATGAAAATTTCGAGAATGAAATTTCTTTTCAGAAGGGGAGAGTTGTAACACCCCGAAAATTATTTGTTTCATCATAAATAATCATTTTATAATATTTATGATTTTTGAGAATTTTTCTGGATTTTTTCAGAAACGTTGAATATTTTAATATATTTCTCATTTTACATGCACACTGAGCAGAGTCAGTGTAACACCCCAGAAATTATTTGTTTTATGATGAATAGCCATTTTATAATATTTGTGATTTTGGGAATTTTTGTGGATTTTTCCAGGAACGTTGAATATTTTAATATATTTTTTATTTTGCATGCGCGCTGAGCGGAGCTAGGAAAATGAAATATTTTCCCCGAGGCTGGTAAACTTTGAACTGTGGAAACTTCGACGGGGAATCTTACTAAACCCAAGGTCGGGCATAGTTTACGAGGTTTACATTTTTTGAGATTTTATCTAATAAATAAAATCTTTGTACGTACTGTTAAATAAAATTCTGCGATACGTGCTATTATCTGTTGGACAATAGATACTGACTTTGTAAACGGCAACCATTATCCATTGGGTAATAACTTGTAATTAAAATCCTAATTACCTTATTATTAGAATCACTTTATCACCTAATCATCTTATCTAAATACAATCCACTTTATGTTTAATCAAATCTACTTTTGAAAAAGCTATCAAGCTAACCTTAATTTTTTGGTGACAATTTTCCCTCCCATTTCTCTCCACACTAAATGGCCATGAGGCTAATTAAGAGCCAAGAATTGCCTTTTCACTCAATTAGTTTTCCATTCTAATTTTCAAACCCTAAAAGTTCATTTCATTCTACTATCACTTTCTCTCTCTAAACTTTTCTTCTCTTCATATTTTCTCCTTCTTCTCTCTACCTCACCACACGGCCACACCCTCTCTAAGCCTCCAAGGATTACAAAAATTTCAAGCAACTATATTTTCCTAACCTCCATCGCATTCTAAACACCTTTCTAGTTTGAACCTACTTGAAAAGCTTCCATCTTTATCATCTTCTTCAAGCTTCAAGTTTGAAACTTTAGGGTAAGATTCTTGATCTTTCATCTTTCTTCTTCATTTTCATTTTCAATGGCCACCTTCATGACCATTTTTCCTCTCTTTTTTAAGCCTTGGTGTTGATTTGATGAAGTTGAAATTTCTAGGGTTTTGAAGGAGCTTAACCAAATTCATCAATGAGCTACAAAGGAGATTCCTTTTCTTGATTTCTCTTGGGTAAGAGGGAGATGGTCCACTTTAACCTCTCTAGGTAGTGAGAGACTTGATTTTAAGTTGGTTGTGAGGAACCCTTGTTAGGGTTACTCTCTTTGATGTATGATTTTTATGACTATGTGTTGATTTTACCTTGTTTAATATATTTGGTTGTATGTATATGTATATTGATGATCTTGGATTAGTTTGGATGGATTAGAAAAATGGAATGGAAGCAAGAGTTCTTAGCTCTCCTTCATGAGGCTCATGGCCACACCCTTGAAATAGGGTTTCTACCCTTGTGAAGCCCACGACCTCTAGGCTATTTTAGGATCCAATTGTGTAGCTCTAGGCAACCTTGAAATGTAAGTAATGAAGTGGTTAAGCAGTTAACAATGTGATGAAGAGAAACCAATTTGATAACTTAAAGTGATTCTTTAGACCTAATAAAAGAATGAGAGTGTGTAAGACTAGGAAAACATTAGAATAATTCTCTAAGTGAGTTTGAATAAACTTAAAGTAAGGAACTTAATAATCAAGAGAATTCCTCTAGAGAAGAATTTCATAAGAAATATTAAATTGAAGTGAAACCTAATTAATTGGATAATTAAGAATTAATTAGGGATTCATAAAATGGAAAGAACCAAGAATAAAGTTTTATCCAAAAACTTAGAATAATTTTTAAGGAAGACCATGAGTGTAAGTAAGAATGTTGAATAACTCAATTTAAATCATTCTAAGGGAATTAGGTTTAAAATTTAGTAATGGATTTGTTTAATTAAAATAATAAGGATTAAATGAATAATGTGAGAGAATTTCTCTAAAAGAGAAACTTGTTAAGAAGAATATAAAGATTTAGACATAATTCCATAATGTACCCTAAAAGTGTAATGTATTATTTAAGGACTTTATAATATTTATTGTGGGTCCATGAGTGGGACCAAAAATGTGTTGATGTTTATCTTAGCCAAATTGTGGCATGTTATGGAAAGTATATTATTGTTGAATATACATGGTATATGCATTGAGTCATCATGCATTGTGAAAGTCTGATGGACTATTATTAAGGCCATGTTGCCTAGGAGATTGAACACACCTTAGTGCGGGTGCGAGCAAACTACTGTAGGTCATAATGTTGACCTTGGGGGCGTCGGGGTACGGGTACCTCGCAATGGACAGTTGGTAGCTCTTCTGTCTGTGGGGCAGACCGATGCAAACGCACCAATGATTCAGACTGAGATACTGTCCTATATCGCGATCTAGTGAAGAATGTCTTATACAATGCCTTGATGTGCACGTGGATAAACTGATGAATTATAGCATTTTGGCTGCGACATCCGAGTTACAGACATGTCTCCTGATCTTTCTCTCCTAATGTTTGTGTCTAGCTCCACGGAGTAGGATTTGATATCGTATGCATGTGCATAGTGAGTCAATATATTATTTGGCATTTAATTCATATGATGATTGGAATCCGTTATCTTATTGATGTATAACTTCCTGGAACCATTAAGCTATTTAATATCTGTTTCTGGTACTGTTTATCATTCTTATAATGCTATGTGGGCGTCCTACGACGTTCTATTTCTTTACTACCATAATTGGTAATGAATGTAGGATATCCCACCTCTTTTCTGTATTTCTACTATTCTATCTATCTGTTTGTTTCTCTGAAGACGTCGGCGAGGAATGTGAAGTACACGAGTTTCCTAGCTTCTTCCCTGACTTCGACTAGTACCTATCTAATCATGACAGCCCGTTCACAATTCTTTTTGGGATATGTACGACTGACTTTCCTCGGAGGTCCGGACTGCTGGCATATCAACCTAGCTTCGAATCGCTGTGTTTATCTGGGGGACGTGACAGTGTCTCTAGCTTGGGGGCGTTATGATCCGCTCATCTTTACCCGTAGTGTTCGTTTACACTTATTATTTTATTTACCTATTCGAGATATGTGGGGCTCAGCGTTACTACTCCCCATAGGAGGATTCATTCCTCTCTACTGCACGAGCCCCTGCTCGTAACTCAGTAGCTCCGATGAGGGTCTCCTCTGATAAGGAAGACCCTGAGGAGGATCCAGCTACGGTTCCTTCTCTTTCACTTTAGGGGGCTGATACTGTAGATGGTCACTGATGATTATCTGTCTTTCTTATTGGGGCCTAATGATTATCTTTTTGGTGGGTTGTACATGTATAATCTTTTAGGGCATGCATAATTTTACTTTTTGTATATCAGGTGTTATAACTAACGAACATGATATGGGTATATATATATATATATATATAATTATAAGCATGATGTATAGATGTATGGGTTATTTTTCATGTTACTTTTATTATAACTACATATTATTTTCTAATCTCAACAAAAAAAAGGAAATCCTCCAATTTATTTATACGATTTCAACTAAGCAAGTTTATCTATAATATAATTAACCGGGTCTTAATTTATACTTTTTTTTTTTTTGCTTCTTGGTCATGGTGTGACGTTCCTTCTAAAAAAGGGGCGTTACACATTCTACTTGGGGCTGTAAGCTGTTTGGGTCTATATTACTTTCATCAATTGAATGAGTCTTACAAGCAGTAGTTGGACAATCATCTCTTGAATGCCCCCTCATCTCCCCCTTCTTTTATTTTTCATTCTTTTAAGTTTCAACTTTCAAATTGTTGTTACAAATGTCTCTACTGAATTTATTATTTGTGCACGCAAGATTTCAGTGATGTCACTATATGGTGAACATTTTTAAGAAGAGTTAAGAATCACTTGTTTGCTGTAGGAAGCACTCAAGCACTTCAAAATTTTGATTTGCAGTATATTGTGGGTATGAATGGTATTTTCTAACTTATCTATGGGAATTCTTCTAGAACTTACTGAAAATCTATTACCTTTTGAATTGGATCATATTTTATTTCGTTGTCAAACCATAATGATTCCCATTGAATACTATTGTAATACCCTATGACATATTATCCTTACAAGGTACTTTTCTTATTTGAACTGTATCATTACAAGGTACTTATTTGAGTACTTTGATGATTAGCTTATAATCATAGATCCTAAGGGTTATGAACTTACATGTCTAGGATTTCCTTAGAGGATAGTAGTCCTATCCCTTTATAGTTCACTTAACTTGAGTATTTTTCAGGAATGATTCTTTTCCTCTTTTACATAGAAAATATATTTCAATGGTTTCATTTATGGATCCAAGGGCTACTCTAATAAAATTGAAAGCTAAAATCATGGGTCAAGAATAGGATGCTAAGAGAAAGGATCAAATACTTATTATTAGTGATTAAAGAAATAAAATACTCTAGCAAGGAAAAGGAGTAAGAATTAGGCAGCAATTGTTGTTCTAGTTTGAACAGCCTGTAATGAAAGGTTCATAACTTGAGTTATAGGACTCCACATGACAAGGGGTTGTCATATTAGAAAGCTAAGAAACAATACTACTTTGAGTTAAAATTTCATAATTTTTACTTAACTGGTTTAGTATCAGTTTTAATTTGAAATCGAGTTATGTTTCTACTAAGACTAGATTCTGGTAGTCTGTATTCTTGGCTGCAGAACTTGAGTTATAGAGGTCCTTTTGACCTAGTTTTAAGGGCATCTAAAAGCTAAGATGCCATATTTTTCAGGATAAAAAGCTTAGGAATTTAAGTGGTTGTTAGAAAATTAACATACATCTAAAACAAAATGAGTACAACAGTAGAATCGGTTCTATCAATATGCTGTGTAAGCTACATAATGAGCTCATGTAGTTCTAAGTTTCTCTCAAAATTTAACTTTTTAGGTTCATAAATCCATTTATTTTTATTGAAACCCTTTTGCTAAATATACAAGTCACTTTGGTAGAATTTTACTTGCTGTTTAACTAGGCTACTAATTTAATTATTTCTAGGTAGGAAGAATTTTGTGAGTTGAGGGACATCGTGTAGGATCGAAGGCTAGTGCTGCTATTCATCAGCACCTGCATTCTTTATGTCCCATTTTGCTCTTTCCGTTATTTATGTCCCGTTTTTGCTCCCTTGGTTCTGCTTTTTAGTATACCTCACGTTTACATAGTCAAGTTTTACTCTTTATATAAGGGAATCATTTCGTACTTTTGTATTATTAACCAAAATCTTTTTTTTCTTCTCATAAATTAGTATAAAAACTTGGTTGTGGTGATAATATAACTGTAAGTTTTTACTTGTTTGCAGCCATTGGATTAGTGACCTCAATTTATCTTTATGTTTCTTATTTTTTCTTTAAGTCTTGTATCTCTTATCTTGGCTAAGGATAGCAAATATACAAGGGAAAAAAGTCTCCACTGGTTGCTGCCTTTAGTGAAAAAGGAAACAAATTAGCAAAGTGGAGTGATAAAATTATTGAGCTTTCAATTGATGTAGTTATGGAGCAAGCAAATAAAGGTGAACACAATGATAATAACTTGACTAAACTAGGGTGGAGGGCTGCTAGGGCAAAATTCAGGACTACTAGTGGTTTAAACTATGACTGTCTTAAAATTAAGAACAAGTGAGATGCATTGAAACCAACTGGTCAACGTGGTATCAAATCTTTGGAAAGGAAACTAGCCTTGGTTGGAATAATGAGAAAAATAACTTTGAAGCATCAGATGATTGGTGGGACAAATTTTTTTTGATATGCTTCTAAAAATGAGACTTTCTAAATGTGATGATTGTATATTGATGTGTTAATATTAATCATTGTATGCTTGGTCCTTGAAGGAGGGTCATAGTGCTGCAAAATTTTAATATAAAGGTTTAAAATTTGCTGAAAAATCGACTTCCCTATTTGCTCCTGGTACAGCCACGGGTGAATATGCATGGGCACCATCATCAGGTGTTTTACCTGAGGATGTAGAAAATCATGACTCAATTGAGGGTTCAGGGGATAGTGAAGACCCAAATGTTGGTGGAGCTGTTGGTCTTAGTTTGGAAGATGGTATTGGTGTTAGTGGCAGTATTGGTGCTGGTACTAGTTTTGGTTTTGGAAACTTCATAATGAACACCTTTGAAGGTAGTTCTTTAAGTGGAAGGAAAAGAAAGAGAGATGAATCAAAGGTACTAACTGGGGGGAAGCAAACATAACAAAAAAAACTAAACAATTACCTTGAGAAACTCTATGGAGTAGTTGAGTCTTGCACTTTGAGTGCTCATAATGGAAGAAAGGATAAGCTAAATGATCCTTATGCCATTATCAATATCATGAAAGAGGTTAAGAAATTGCCAAGAATGGAACACGGTTCTCGATTGCTTGCTCAGTGTAGCCACATCTTGAAAGACCCAATAACAAGGCAAATGTTTGTGGCTCTTGAGGATGAAGAGTCAAAGCTTAACTACTTGTTGTATGAAATCAGTTTGACAAACAATTAGCATGTAGTATTTAGCGTATTAAGAGTAGACTGTATATAAGTTATGTATGATGGATAAAGTACTTTTTGTGATGTATTATAATAGTATTTGGGATGTTTTTTATTGTATAACTGATGTCCCTAATTTGTGTTGTGTAATTATGTTAATGATGTCTACTTTATAAAAATATTTGATCTCTAAACTCGTATGGGATCTAAATTCCTTTTGTTCTGTTTGTTTAATGCTAGCAAGTTACTATTACATGATATTCCTATTTGTTTGATTTTCAAAGTTGCAAGGAAGTGAGAGGGCCATAGTTGCACAACATTTCTGGTTTATGAACTTCTCTTTTAGTTGTATTACTAGAAGTTAAAAATTTGATCCCTTTGCTGTAGATATGTGATATATGGTACCTGTAGCTCGCATCATAAATGCCTCTCTTGTATGTCCAAAACTTGATAAAAGATCATTTTGGCAAGATACTAGGTAATTTTTAATTCGATTTTGACTATTATTTTTCTGTTATAGCTTCTCTCTCTGCATTGGAGCCTTCTTTGTAAGCATTTTATGAATTTGGAAAGATAAGCTCCCTTCCCTTTATTAGAGATGGTTCTTATAAGCTCATCACAATATGATAGCAACTAGAGTGGAGATACTGATAATGATAATACTGAAGATGATATTGTATTTTTAGTAGCAACAGGGGCTATATTGACCATTGATCATAGTGTGAAATACTTAATGCAAAGAACCATGTCGGACTGGTGCATTAACAGGACAGAGTTAGGTTCAAGAAATATTAGTTGGCCATCAAATTCGTTGTTATGAGATGTTTAGGATGGAAAAACATATTTTTTATGCCTTTTGTGAGAAATTAGTTGAGGATGGGTTGACACGGACTAGGCATATGGGGGTGTTAGAAATGGTTGCCATGTTTTTGAATGTTCTTGGATATGGGATAGGCAATAGAATAATCTAAGAGAGATTCCAATACTCAGGAGAAACTATTAGTAGATGCTTCCAGAAAGTTTTAGGGGCTTATTTAAAGTTAACAATGAAACTGATTAAGCCACAAGATCCCTTTTTCAGGAATATTGATACAAAAATTCAACATGACTCAAGATATTGGCCCTATTTTAAAGATTGTATTGGAGCAACTGATGAAACTCATGTTCCTTGTGTAGTGCCTCAAAGTGAGCATGCGAGATTCATAAGTAGAAAGGGATATACAACCCAAAATGTCATGGCTACATGTGATTGGGAAATATGCTTCACATTTGCATTGGCAGGGTGGGTAGGTAGAGCACATGATGCTAGAATTTTTAATAAAGCACTGTATGATGCAAAATTGAATTTTCCACACCCTGCAACAGGTTTGATATTATAAATAATCATTTACTTATTACTTGCATGTTTTTTGTTTCCATTTATATTTATCTTGAGTTTTTTTTAAACTCTTGGTTAGGCAAATATTATTTGGTTGATGCTGGCTATCCAACACCCATTGGCTACTTGGGGCCATATAAATGTGAGCAATACCACCTTCCAGATTTTAGGTAAACTACCAGGTTTAATAGTCCCAATGAAGTCTTCAACTATTTTCATTCTAGCCTAAAGGGCACCATAGAAAGAACATTTGGTATGTGGAAGAATAGATTTACAATTTTGAATCATATGCCCAAATTTAAATATTGCACTTAGGTTCAAATAGTTATTGTTACAATGGCAATACATAACTTTATTAGACAAAATAGTATCACAAATGCTGAATTTAATATGTTTGAAGTTAAAGAGAATATATCAAACAATGATGATGATAATGACACCAATGATGATGATGATCTACCTAAAAATATGGATGATATGTCTTCTGAGTACATGGATTAGATTCGAAATTCAATTAGAGATGTCATTGTTGAAGCTTTTGTAGTAGTCTAGGCATTTGTGTTGCATGGTATCTCTTGATTAGTTAACTATCTTTTTTATTTTAATTTTTGTGATATTAATGTATTAATTTTGAAACGTGGCAATGTAATTAGAAGTGGTAGAGCCACTCTAATACATATCATTGGTAACAATGGAAAATTGTGGTTTATCTTGTGGATTGTCCAATGCATGCTACTAATATTGCAGTTATTTATATATATTTTTTTCCTTTGGTTATATTAAAAATATGCTATTTCTTAAATTTGAGATTAGGGTTATTTTTTTAATATTTTTTAAATTCCTTTTTAACTTCTATTATTGATATTTATATTGTCTATAACTATACTATTTATATGATAAATGATGTTCTCAAATGTAAGCAAGAAAGAAAATAAATTTACCATTCAAATTTTTTAACAACTATTTTAATTTTATGCTATGATGTGCTTTAAATACTCTCTCTTCTATCTTAAAATGCACTATATTATTAAAATAATGAGACATTCTTACCATTTAACTAATCCAATATATATATATATATATATATATATATATATATATATATATATATATATATATATACACTATAATAATCATTTTGACATATTTTCAAATAATGAAAATTAATCATGTATGTAAAGTCATTTAACATTGAAAAAAATACCACCTTATAGGTAAAAAAAGGATACAATTTTTTTTTTTTATGATCAACAGAAAAAAAATTAAAGAAAAGATTTTTTGGGTGAATTATATGAAAAAAAAATACATGTTACTAAAGAAAAGTTTATATGTTACTAAAATAAACATCAAATTATCTAAACAAATAATTTCATACCCTTTTTGGTAATTTAAAGTATAAAAGTAATTTTTTTTTTACATACAAACGAAACAAATTATCTTTAAAATTACTTTTCGACTAAAATATCTAAATGAAACAGATTATCTTTATAATTGATTATAACAACACTTTTATATAATAATCAATTATTGAAATAATTAAGTTTTAAGTAACTATCCCAAATACACACTTACTCTCCTATTTAATTTTAGTCTTTAAACACTTATTTTATGTTAAAAATACCAAACTATTTTATTTAATTCTCCAAAAATTACCTTAATTCATTCTAATTATTTATAACCTAGAAATAAAGTTTTTATATTTATTTCCATCTTTTAAGCATTCTATGCTAATGTCTAGGCTATTTTCCATATCTTGTGTTATAGCATTATATTCAAACTAACTTAAAAAATTGCCAGAATTAACAGGTGTCTCACACAAGGGTTAATAAGCTACTATAACCATCATTAAGGCTAATATTAAGGCTAATAGGTTAGGGAGGATGTTACAATTCTCCCATCCTTTTATAAATTTTATCCTCAAAATTTAGTCACTTGAAAATAAAACTTCAAATTTCAAACTTTGCCCATTCTATGTAGCAGCCTCATCATGACTTCAAACACTTGCATTATCATCAGGATCCTAGTATAACAGGGCAATTTTAACTTTCTTGCTATCAAGAATCTCTAATCTTTCAAGCATAAAAACCTTAAAAAATTTCAATAAGATTATAACAACCTAGGGTTTGATCAATTCCACCAGTAGCTAAATACACTTTATCATTCATTCTCATTGATTCCAAATGCATGTTTATATCATTTCCAGAGTTTATTAGTTGCAAAATCATGTCTCAAGAAGCTATGCCTATACATAGTGATTGGGATCATAATTTAAGTTTATTTTTGGTTTCTATAGAGTCTAATACTCTATTTTCTTAAAACAAGAGACTGATAATCGATTATCATATGTGGTAATCGATTACCATATACCAATATCCCAAAACAGAGGCTTGGTTGTCGATTATCTCTTTGTGGCAATCGATTACCACATTTCCAAAAACATCCTTCTTAACTTGGTAATCGATTACCCACTCGTGGTAATTGATTACCAGTTGGGACTTAGCAGAAAACAGAGGTTTTAGAAAAAAATAACCTAAAACAAAACAATTATAGTTCAACCACAACATTATCAAGTATTATCAAATTAAATTTAACTCCAATTCTAACATATCAAGTTTACTTCCAGTGCATCTTAAACACATCATAAGCATCATCTAGCTATGTTCATTTGGTTCTTTTTTACCTCAATTATGGATTTAGTACATTAACATCAAGGTCATCATATTAATCAAGAGGCTAACAACAAATCCATGAATTTTAGCCATTAACACCTGCCTAAGGTCCTTGGCCAAATTAATCCAAAACTCTCATCCAAGCTTCCAAGTTCACATTAGCAATACCACTTGCTTCAAAAGCATCTCAACATAAAAAAATAACCAAAAAATTAGATAAAACTCAAGGAATTCCTTAGTTTCTTCTTAAAGCAAAAACACAGTGTACAAATTTCAACTTGTAGTCAATACAATCTAAGTTCTATTCTTCTCAACATCTAACAAGCAAGTAAAAATGAAGAAGAGAACTTATTAGAGCTATATATATATATCCAAAGTCCAATGAACTCAATATCTCAATAATCCATTCACATGCTAACATCAATCATGTACTAGGAAAGGAAGAAAGCAACATGAGATGGATAAGGACCCCTACAAATGAAATGGTACACGATGCAACTAAGACTATCAAACCATCACAATAGAGCACCTTACCAATAGATCCATACAAGAGCTTACATAATCATCCATTATTGGATTACAAACAACATGAGGCAGCATAGGAATCAGAAAAAACCATTCACATGAATAAGCAACCCATGATGTATATGAAATCTCATACACAGGAAACCTCATACATTCCAAATGAAGCACTTGACTTTAGATATCACATAAAGATATGTGAGTTACTAAGAAATGTATTTTGAAGTAAGAAAGCAATTTAAGTTTCATTTTAACTTTAAAAAGATAGGGCTGTCAAAACCTCAATTTTGCTTTAAAATGTTAATTTTCATGACTGCACCAAAAATACATCTTAACTTAAATTCTGAAATTTTATAGATAAATAACCTTATCTTATATCTTTTAAATGAAATAAACCTCACTTTATTTGACTTAGTGTAGGTAAAGTTATGCAACAAAATGTAGAAGCTGAAACAAGGCATCTAGCTATTTTACCAGAATCTGACTTTACTTTAAAGTAAAACTGGAAATGTATGAAGAATGCAAAATTCTTTAAATTCTTACCTTTTATAACCTTACATGTTAGCTTCAAAATGCCACTAGTCTCATGTATTTAGACATTGGAGTAAAAAGTTATGCAATCTGGTTTAACAAGTCTTAGTATGTTCATTTCTGCAGAATTTACCTTAAATTCAAATAGAAACTGGCGCTACCTAAGTGGTCTTTGTAACATTCTCTCTAACCTAATAGACTTAATCAGGATAGAAGCTCAACAATAATGATAAAAGGATACCTATTAATTTTGGTAATTTTTGGGATTCATTTGAGCATAAAACTATAACACTGAATGTGAGAAATAACTCCTATAAAATTTGGACTTTTGTGAAAATGATAAAGGAAATAGAAATAAATGAGGAAGATTTATTTCTAAGTTATGAGCAATTAATATGGATATTTGGAAGTTTCTTAATTCAATTCCATAGGTTTAATTTAACCCAGGAAAAGAATAATGAAGCTTAGAGACTGATATGGTAGTATAAGAAAAGTGGTGGAATAGTAATATAAAAAATAGAATGAAATTCTAGAATTTTCTACGATGCCTATGAAGGTTGGAAAATTCATTTATGAAAGATTAAAGTTTTCCTAGCAGATAACAGGTTATTAGTTGAAATGTTTCATTTGAAAAGGCTTCCCCATGTTTTGCACTATTCTATTCAAATTCACTTTCACCTAACCATTGACCTTGGCTTTCATTTTCTCTCATTTCTTACATTTCCTCCTCACTTTCTCAGTTTTGTTTTTCAATCATTTTCTCTATTCTCTCTCTCGGTCTCATGTCCAGTAGAGGGGAGGGAAGGAAACAAGAAAAACAAGAAAGGAGCAAGGAAGTAAGAAGGAGGAAGCAACCAAGAAAAGAGAAAAGGAAAAGGAAAGAGGAAGGTGGAAATTTGAGGTAGGGGTTTTCTTAACCTTGCTAATCTTTTTCTTCCTTTTGAGAATGATAGATGGATGATTTTGTTGAGATTTAAGTTAATAAGTGAAAGTGATGCTTTTATGTGTGATTATGAACTCAAGGTTCAAACTTTGATTTTGATTCATGAAAATTTAGAGATTTGAAATATGAGTTTGAACTCATATTGAGATTTGTCATTTTATTGGGTATTTGAAAACATATCATTAAATGTGCTAAAGATGATGATTTCTTGTTGTTTTATTGCTTGTTGTAAAGTATGAATATATATTGATAGAACGATATTTGATTAGAATGAAGAAAATGGAGGAAGCATCAAGAAAATGATGCAAAAATCTATTTCTGCATCTTTTTATTTGAATAACAGGCTTGTTATTCGAATAACAAGCATCAGGAACAATATAATATTTATGTATTATTCGAATAAGGAAAGCCTTATTCAAATTACAAGTTAAAGAAAGCAAAACAATAAGCTGTTATTCGAATAACAACATATGTTATTTGAATAACAGCATATGTTATTCGAATAACAGAGCATTGTTTTTAGAATTTGAGCCTTTTTAAGAGTATTAAATGATGTGTTTTCAAATGTTCTCACTATGATTAGTGATTTCAACTATGAATGGACACTTTGTGTCAAGATTATACAGTGATAAAATTCTGAAATTTGAGATTATGAAATGATATGATGAATGACTCTCTTGCATGCTTGATTTGATATGGATGCATAATGCTATGAGATGAGATGATATGATGAAATGTTTTATTACATGTAAGATAAGATTGATGATTGATTTTCATGAGTAACCCATTATCTAGGATATCCTTGGTCCTAGGGGAAGACTTGGAAAGGGTGGTTGAGGATGGATGTTTCTTTACCACCTGAGTTATTGAGGCTTGGGATGGATAATTCCCTCCCTCTATACCTGAGCTCTCGCTAGATGAAATTGTAGTTGAGGACGGATAATTCTCTATCTATTTGAGGCATTCCTAGATTAGAGATAGTATGAGGAAGGATGATACTCTCCCTACTAAAGTAGTTGAGGACGGATAATTCCCTCTCTACTCATAACTCTGTATGAAGATGAATAATTCCCTCATTCGTTGTGGACTTGATTTGGGTTACTCGGAGTAGCTCTGTGTGGCAAATAGATAGCCATAAATAGGTTGAAATGCACTAACCTGAAAGCAGGCTACTACCAAGTGAATGGTATTGTAAGGATGAATGATTCCCTCTATACCACTTTGATGAAAAGATGATTGATAATTCATTGATGATTGATGATAATGATTGATAGATAACAATTATGAGATAGCTTAATGATTAAATCTATCATGAATGGATTTTTTGATTGATATTGAGAATGCGATGAAACTTATTCGTTTCTTGATTTCAAATGATTTTTTATAAATGATAGAAAATGAACTTTTGTTTCGGGAAGGGAAAGGACTTGCTTTGGCTTTAGCCACCTTTCCACTGATTATAATATATTGATTTGAAATGATTTTTTCCTGAAACAGCTGGAATGATTATGATGACACAATTTTATAATGATTACTGAGAATTCTAAAATTCTGACTCCATTTCTTTTATTTCCATAATGATTCTAGGAAATCTTGGTGCAGACTATAAAGGAGATAAAGGACAAGATCTTTAGATCTTTCGATTCTTTTGATTTGACTGATGTTTATAGTTGTACACCATTTTTGTGCCTTAGAGGCTTATGATGTATTCTGATATATTTTGATGTACCTTGATGTATCAGTTGTATATATACAGTTCATCATATATGCATTATGTACTTTCACTTTAGGCTCATATTTTGTATATTAAATATATTTTTCTTCAGAAAAAGTTGATATTAATCTAAGCGACGTACTCTAATATGATTGCTAAAGCATAATTCTAGATATGTCATTAGTAGTAATATTAGGACGTTACATTTTGATATCAGAGCAGTTCATCCTGATTGAGTCCAGTTATGGACTAGCTATGCTTTTAGCATGAATATTGTGCATTTTCTTATCTTGACACTGTGGTGTGTGGATAGAATTGTATGACAACCTTGTGTATGTATGTTATGGTTACTGTTGCATTGTTACATAAGTATTGAGCCTGATCAACTCAATATGGATATTCTATGTGTACAGGAACTATGACATCATCCAGGTGGACACGAGGAGATAGAGCGTTTGCTAGTGATAGCATAGTAGATATGATGGAGATGTTTAGAGAGATGACTGCTGTTATGAGAGAACAAAGAGATATGGATACAGCCATGAGGGAGCAAACAATGGTCATAAACAGAGTTCTAGAAAGAATGGGTAACAACCTATATCCATAACAAGAGGATGGAGCGCCGGTTGTGAGGAATTAGGGATTTCATGACCTTTCCGAGTTCAGGACTAACCCCCCATCATTCTAAGGAGAGTATGATCTGGCTAAAGTAGAGGAATGGTTGAGGGAGTTGGAGAAAATCTTTGTTATGATGGGATGTACGGACAACCAAAAGGTGTCCTTTGCTTCCTTCATGTTGAAGGGTGAAGCCGAGTGTTGGTGGAATGACACGAAAAGAATTAAGGAGGCAGCTGGAATAGAGATAACTTAGGAGGTGTTCAAGAAGGCTTTCTTAGATAAGTATTTTCCAAGGAACCTGCAAGAAGCAAAAGAATTGGAGTTCTTAAAATTAGAGTAAGGAAACATGATAGTGGGACAATATGTGGCAAGATTTCAGGAGTTGTCAAAGTTTTCTTCTTACTTCCGGCATAATCCAGATGAGAGCTGGAAGTGTGTAAAATTTGAGTCTGGGTTGAGAGATGAGGTGAGAAAGATGGTAAGGCCATTTAAGATAAGAGATTTTCATACTCTAGTGAATAAATGCTGAATAGGGAGTTAGATAGCTAGAGACCAGCACTGCTAAAGCCAACCCAGGAGCAAAAGCCTCAAGGCTTTCAAAAGAGGAAAAAGGCATATGAAGACTCCAAGAAGAAGTTCTCAAAGTTTAAGAACCACCAAGGGAAAAGAAATAGTTCCAGATAGAAGATAAAGGACCGTAGTGTCTGAAGTGTGAAGGGTATCATGGAGATAGAGTTAGCAGGATTGATCAGATGGAGTGCTTCGACTGTGGCAAGAAGGGACAATATGCCAGAAACTCTCCCTAGAGGCAAGAAATAGCAACCCTCAAACCCTTGACCCAAGGAAGAGTGTTCACCTTGAGTGGAAAGGAAGTAGCCCAGTCTTCTGATCTGATACAGGGTAAGTGCATTGTTAAAGATACACTTTTAACTATATTGTATGATTCTGGAGCTTCTCATTCTTTCATTTCTTATGACCATGTGAGAATACTGGATTTACCTATTTTTGACCTTCCTTATGACCAAAAAGTTTCTGTTCTCACAGGAAAACTCGTAACCACTTCCAAAATATGTCTAAACTGTGAGGTAACTGTTGAAAATAGAAACTTCCTGGTGAATCTTATATGTTTACCTTTTGTTGATTTAGACATTATTTTAGGCATGGATTAATTGTCAGCAAACCATGTTCTTCTGAACTATTCAAATAAAACTTTAGTGTTTATGTCTGACCTTCCTTCTACAAACCTTCCTTCCAAGTCAGTATACCTGAATGCTAGCCAAGTTATCAACCACCTAGTAGAAGTAGCTCAAGGCTATGTTATCCTCTTTTCGTTCAATTCTGAAAGGGAACAAAGTTTGGAGAGTATACCTATAGTAAAAGAGTACCCAGAGGTTTTCCCAGATGAAGTGAGTGAACTGCCACTTGAGAGAAAGATTGAGTTTGCTATAGACTTAGTGCCAGGAACAGGTCCTATCTCCATAACACTCTATAAGATGTCCCCTATAGGACTCTCTGAGCTTAAGAAACAGATAGAAGAGTTATTGGATAAGAAGTTTATTTGACCTAGTGTCTCACCTTGGGGAGCCCCTGTGCTCTTGGTGAAGAAGAAGGATGGCAACATGAGATTATATGTGGACTATAGACAATTGAATAGGTCACAATTAAGAACAAATACTCACTGCCTAGGATAGATGATTTAATGGACCAGTTGAGAGGAGCTTTAGTGTTTTTAAAGATTGACTTAAGGTCAGGGTACCATCAAATCAGGGTAAGAGAGGAAGATATTCCTAAGACTGCCTTTAGGACCCAGTACGAACATTATGAGTACCTTGTAATGTCCTTTGGTCTGACAAATGCACCTGTCATTTTTATGGATTATATGAACAGGATTTTTAAGCTATACCTTGATAAGTTTGTGGTTGTCTTTATAGATGATATTCTCATTTATTCAAAGACAATTGAAGAGAATGAGGAACATCTTAGGGTAGTTCAAGAAATCCTGAAAGAAAAGAAATTGTTTGCTAAGTTATCAAAATGTGAGTTTTGGATAAAGGAGTTGAAGTTTTTGTGATATGTAATCTCAAATGGGGGGATATCCGTGGATCCTGGTAAGATAGAAGCAATGTTGCGATGAGAGAGACCTACCACCATAACGGAAGTTAGGAGTTTCTTGGGTTTAGCTAGGTATTATAGAAGATTCATAAATGG
Source organism: Ormosia semicastrata (assembly GCA_029884595.1). NCBI lineage: Eukaryota > Viridiplantae > Streptophyta > Magnoliopsida > Fabales > Fabaceae > Ormosia > Ormosia semicastrata. Next base: position 33,402,509 of record JAQQTO010000044.1, on the reverse strand, counting down.
TTTTTCTCAAATAGCCTTGCCTTTAACAAGGTTGACTAGGAAGGGCAACCCTTTTGAGTGGACCCAGAAATGTGAGAATAACTTCCAAGAGTTAAAAGAGAAATTGACCGCCACACTTGTGCTAGTGATTTCAGACCCACAAGAAAACTTTCAGGTTCATTATGATGCTTTGAAAAATGGGTTAGGTTGTATGTTGATGCAAAATAGATGAGTAGTTGCTTATGCTTCTAGGCAACTAAGACCCTATGAGGAAAACTACCTAACCCATGACTTGGAACTACCTGTAGTTGTGTTTGCTTTAAAGATTTGGAGGCATTATCTGTATGGGGTCAAGTTTGAGTTCTTTAGTTAACACAAGAGTTTGAAATATTTGTTTGAACAAAAGGAGTTGAATATAAGGCAAAGAAGGTGGATGGAGTTTCTAAAAGATTATGACTTTGAATTAAAGTATAATCTGGGTAAGGCCAATGTTGTGGCTGAAGCACTTAGCAAAAAAATTTTGCGTGCATCTCGAATGATGGTACAAGAGATGGAGCTCCTGGAGAGCTTAAAAAATTTGAGCCTGACGACGACTGTGTTACCATATGGTCTTTGTTTGGAGAGATTAGAGATTCATAATGATTTGAGGACTCAAATTAGAGAAACTTAATAGGAAGATAAAGCCTTAAAGCTAATAGGTGAGTAGATCCAATTGGGAAAGAAAAATGATTTTAAGAAGGCTCATGATGGGACATTTATGTTTAGAGATAGACTATATGTTTCAAGAGAAAGTGAAATTAAAGAGAAGATTTTTAAGGAAGCCTATAAGAGTAGATACACCATCCATCCCGGAGCCACAAAGATGTATCAAGACCTCAAAAAGATGTTCTAGTGGCCAAACATGAAAAGAGATATAGCAGAATTTGTGTCTAAATGCCTAATTTGTCAAAAGATGAAGATAGAACACCAAAGACTATCAGGACTTCTCTAATCCTTGGAAATTCCTGAGTGAAAATAGGAAAGTATATCAATGGACTTTGTGATGGGTTTGCCAAGGACACAGTCAAACCATGATGCCATATGGGTTATAGTGGACAGATTCACAAAATCTGCACACTTTTTAGCCATAAAGGCTAACTGGCCATTAGAGAGATTAACCCAATTGTATCTCCAAGAGATAGTTAAACTGCATGGAATCCCCTCTAGTATAATATTAGATAGATAACCTAGATTCACCTCTAGATTTTGGGGAGCCTTGTAAAAAGCGTTTAGGATGAAGTTGAGGTTTAGCATAGCCTACCATCCATAGACGGATGGCCAAACTTAGAAAACCATCCATACTTTAGAAGATATGTTTAGGGCTTGTGTTCTAGACTAACAAGGAAGTTGGGATAGGTTTTTACCCTTAATAGAGTTTGCTTACAACAATAGTTTTCATACTAGTATAGGAATGGCACCTTTTGAAGCCTTATATGGCAGAAAATATAGATCACCCTTATTTTGGTATAAAGCGGGGGAACAGACTATCCTAACGCCAGATTTGGTACAACAGACCACAACATAGATCAAAATGATCAAGGATAGGATGTTAGCAGTCCAAAGTTAGAAGAAAAGTTATGCAGATGAAATAAGAAAACCTTTAGAATTCAATGAAGAAGAACTTGTGTTCCTCAGAGTCACTCCTACTACGGGAGTTGGTAGGGCTATCAAAACTAGAAAATTGACTCCTTAGTTTCTTAGTCCCTTTCAGATCTTAAAAAGAGTCAGACCTGTTGCTTATTAAATAGCTTTACCCCCTAGTTTGTCAAAACTCGATGATGTCTTCTATGTTTCTTAACTCTGAAAGTATAATCCGGATCCTTCGCACATTCTGGAAAATGAGTCAATATAGTTAAAAGATGATTTAACTTATGTGGTTAAACCTATAAGGATCATGGATAGGGCTGCAAAAGAACTTAGAGGGAATTAGATTCTTTTGGTAAAGGTGATTTGGGAAGGAGGTGACTAGAAGAGGCCACATGGGAGCTCGAATCCCACATGATGGAAGATCATCCAAAGTTTTTTGAATGAGGTAAGCAAATTTTGAGGATAAAATTTATAAAAATAGGGGGAAGAATTATAACATTCTCTCCAACCCAATGGACTTAATCAGGTTATAGAAGCTCAATAATAATGAGAAAGGATACCTGTTAATTTTGGTAATTTTTGGGATTTATTTGAGCATAAAACTATAATATTGAATGTGAGAAATAGCTCCTATTAAATTTGGATTTTTGTGAAAATGAGAGAGAAAATAGAAATAATTGAGGAAGATTTATTTATAAGTTATGAGCAATTAAGATGGATATTTGAAAGCTTCTTAATTCAATTCCATAGGTTTAATTTAACCCAAGAAAAGAATAATTATAACACCCTAATACAGTTATCGTAAAATAATCAAAATATTTCAAGATAAAACGTGTCAAGCATGTCACTTTCTAAAAATGCAATAAGCATAAATCTATAATAACTTGTGTAGTCAATAAAGAGAACCACGAAGATGAAAAAGGTCATATATATACATCATTGGCTAACAAGCCACACTGTAATACATAAACTTTTACAAACTAATCAATAAAGTAAATAAATATAAGCTGATACAAAAATAAACAAAACAACTGAACTTAGCCTTTCGCTTCTTCTTTTTCTTGCCCTTCTTCTTCGTAGGGTCTTCACTTAGAATTACATGGGACACAAAGGGATGAGAACTCACAAAATTCTCAGTATTAGTATACCAAAACCAATAGTTATTTATTTATAACAAATAAACCAACTGAAAACATACATATATACTATGTAACAAATTACACGATAATCAATAATATCAAAGAATTGCCCATATAATTCTAAGACATCATCGAACAAGCAAGGCAACCCAGCAAGATAATTGCCCATACAATCGTCAACCAATGTAATGCTTTATGTAATGATGTATGTTTATGCTCAGACAGAATTCTAATAATTAGATTATGTAATGTTAATGTAGATTTTAGTTTTTGAAAACACAAGCTACTTATTTTTTTCCCAGGAACCTTCGTACCTTGTATATACAAAGTAGGATAAGCCTAAAAGCCTATACCCCACTTGGTAATAGGTGAAATACTTTCCCCTCACAAACATAAGAGTACTACTTTCACCTCTATACCGATAACCTTGACCATAATAGCATGAATGCTAGGAGAATTCAGATCCAACACCTTATTCTCTGGCCATATGGTTATGCACACCACCTAAGGTTACAATACATAGGAAAAATAGCAAATATCAAGTTTGGAAACCAAAATACCAAAGTATCATCAAACCACATCTTAATCACTAGTACATGTGAATTTTAGCCTCACTTATCCAACAAAGTATCAAGAACTATGTCATGAGCACTCTCACACCTAGAACCTCACATCATCACTTCACAAGTGATTTGGAAGACAACCTCATGTTGAACAATGTCCTAGATACCACCCTATAACATTCTCAAACTCAAAAATGCCTAAGGTCTAACAATTCCTCATTTATGCTAGGTGGTTATTCCCTCCAAGAATTACCCTTATTAGTGCCTCAACACACTTAGGAAAGCATATATGAGTGATCCCATCACTTAGGAAGTTCCAAAACATTAAAAACACAATGTTGGAAAATCCTGGAGCTCATGCCACTACACAACCTTAGCACGCTGCAGTGACCTACTCTCGGGTGCTCATGTGATGCACTTCACGCCTTGGTGTGACGTCCCCACGCTGTGACGTAAGTAGTAGAAATTGAGTTTTGCAGAATTTTGTAGAACCGAGAACTGTTCCATTAGAACAATTCATAAATTTTGGCCACTTCAAATCAATTTCTAGGTGATTTAAGATCCTTAACCAGTTCACTAACACATAGGAATCATTAATCACTAATTCAAACCACTAAATTTTATCCAAGGACAAAATCTTCCACCCATGACTTAATTTCTAACTTTACGCATCAAAGGTCCAAATGACAAGTTCTAAGTTTCTAACTCAAACTCATTCTATGAACAAGTCATAAATAACCATTGAAACACATTCAAGAAAAAAAAAACATTCCAAAATGACCTATTATGCATCATATATGCATAAATGGTAAAAATGGAAGAAAGAAGCAACAAAGAACACAAATCCCCTACCTTGTGAAGCAAAGAAGGTGATGATGGTTAGTGGATCATAAGCTTGCCTTTCCTCTTTGATTTCCTCTTCTTTCTTTCCTCCTTTGCTCCTTGTTCTCCTTCTTCTACTGCTTCTATTTTTGTAGAGTGAGAGAGTGTGTGAGAAACAAATAAGAAATGAAGAAATATCAAGGAAAGTCAATATAAGGAGGCTGTAAAAATGTGAGAGGCTTGGTCACTTAAGTGACTAAGTGATACTCCTGATCTGCTAAGAGCACATAGATTTCTCCAAATCAAGTTTTCTTACTTCCAACAAGTTTAAAATAAATCATAGGATTCATCAAAAATCTTGTTGCACCAAAACCATATATTTCCATATCAGCTGCTAGTCAATCTGACATTAAAAACACACAACTAGTATGCTTAAAAATACCAAATGGACTCCGATTATTATCATATTTTAACCATAACACAAACAACACATTTTGACCTAGAAACAAATTATCCACATTTATTTCCATTAGATGAGCCATTTATGCTAATATCTAGGTCGTTTTAAGCTACTTTTCACCTTTTAGGTTGTAGCAAAATGCCTAAACTAACTCAGATTATCACAAACTTTAACATACATGTTAAACAAGTATTAAGCCATGTCTGTAACTATTTACAAGTCTAACATGTTCTAGAGGATGTTACATTTCTCCCTCCTTTTTTAAAATTTTGTCCCAAAAATTACTTACCTTATATAAACAACTGTAGGTAATCTTGTTGCATATGGGACTCCAACTCCCAAGTCGCCTCCTCAAAGCTAGCACCATCCCAAAGAACCTTCCCCCAGAGGAATCCGCTTACCTCTAAACTTTTTGACCCCTCTGTCCATGATCCTTACCAGTTGCAAAGCATAAGATAAATCATCTCTTAACTGCATAGATTCATTTATTATGATATATGAAGGATCAGGATTATACTTCATAAGTTGTGAAACATGGAAGACAAAATGAAGGTTTGACAAATTGGGAGGAAGGGTAATTTGGTAGGCTATAGGTCCAATTTTCTTTGGGATTTGGTAGGGACTAACAAAATGATGATTTAACTTCTGTGTTCTCAATGCTCTACTAATCCCTGTTGTAGGATTGACTCTCAAGGAAACATAATCTCCCTCATTAAACTCTAAAGGTATTCTCCTTTTATCAGCATAGCTTTTCTGCCTACTTGGAGCCATAACCAACCTATCCCTGATCATCTTAATCTGATTTGTGGTGTGTTGTACCAACTTAGGTCCTAGGATGGTTCTCTCGTCAACTTCATATCAACACAAAGGGGACCTACATTTTCTACCATAAAGTGCCTCATACAGTGTTATTCCTATGCTAGTATAATAATTGTTGTTGTAGGTAAACTCCACTAAGGGTAAGAACTTATCCCAACTACCCTTTTGCTCTAGCACACATGCTCTTAGCATATCCTCAAAGGTTTGGATAGTCCTTTCCGATTGACCATCTATCTGTGGATAATATGTTGTACTCAAACTAAGCTTTGTCCTAAAAGCTTTCTACATGGCTCCCTAAAATCTAGATGTAAATCTAGAGTCTTTATTAGAAACTATACTAAGGCGAATACCGTGCATTTTAACTATCTCCTGAAAGTATAACTGGGCCACTTTATCCATGGAGTAGTTAACTCTAATAGGTATAAAATGGGTAGACTTGGTTTGTCTAGCCATTATAACCCATATTGCATCAAATCCTACTTGAGTCCTGGGCAACCCCATCACAAAATCTATTGTGATGGTATCCCATTTCTACTCAGGAATTCCCAAAGATTGAAGAGTTCCAGAGGGTTTCTGGTATTCTATCTTGACCTTTTGACAAGTTAGGCATCTAGACACAAACTTAACTATGTCCCTCTTCATTTCTGACCACCAAAACAACTTCTTCAAGTCTTAATACATTTTAGTGGCCCCAACATAGATAGTGTATTGGCTATAGTGAGCTTCTTCAAAGATCCTTTCATTGATTTCGAATTCACTGGGAATGCAAAGTCTACCTCAAAGTTAATCATCCCATCATCTGCCATATCAAACTCTCTAGGATTCCCTAAAAAGATCTACTCACTTAGACTGCGTTTAGTGCATCGTATAAGAAAGGCCTGATAGTATAAGCTTATACTATCAGGTCTTAGCATATCTTTGGTGCTGACATATAATAGAATAATCAAATTTGGTCAATCATTTTTATCCTATTCTTATAGGATAACTCTATCCTCTCCTCTACCCCATGATAAGACCTGATAGGACAACTATTCCTACCTTATCCCTCCTGTTCATCTCTATCACTCCTTTTCCTCTAAAAAGTTTTAATTTATTGTAGAAAAAACACAAAAAATCATAAAAAAGATTATCAGTTTTTAGTAGTTTCCAATTTACTATCATGGTTGGCTTGGATGTATAGGGGTGGTGGTTGTCAGCAAGGTGATGGCAGATCTAGCGTGGCCATTGAGTAGAAGTTGAAGCAGATTTGGGTTTTGGGGGTGGCTATGGCTACAGTGGCCGGCGCCTATGGTGGTTGCAGGTTTGGTGGTTCTGTTTTGGGGGTGGTAGAGGCTATGGTGGGTGGCGCCTATGAAGGTTAGATAATTAGCACAGAGAAGTCATGAGACAGAGAAGGAGCTATAGCTGCAACTAGGATTTAGTCAATTTTTAAAGCAGGGACTTCATGGATGGAGTAACTGAGAGGAGAACCATTGTACACCATAACAAATGGGTACTTATAGCTGCTGCTAATGCTATCTTCGTTTTCCACAGGAACTGGAGGCACAAAAGAAGGCCTCAATTTCTTCAGAAGAGAAGCCATTTTCCGGGCTCCAATTTGAAGTCAACCCAAAATAGCACTCACTCACTCACTCTAATCACACCAACCAATCTCATAAGAACGTGTTTTTGGAAAGACCTAAGAAGCAAAAAAGGCAATGTCAACACTCCATAAATACAAAACCATGAAACAATATGATGCAAGGGGCTAAATATTATTTAGGAGAGAGAGAGAGAGAGAATTTTCCTATGAGAGTGAGTAATGATTGAGATAAGAAGGAAAGAAAAGAAGAAGCAAAGTTTGAAGAAGAAGGATTGAAGGGAACATAAGTGGGAAGTGAACAATGTTGACCGAAGTGGAACAAGGAGAGAAAGTTTCAAACGTTTGAAAGGAAATTACAAGGAAAAATGCACGACAATGACAGCTATGGTGTAGAATGTTTCAAACCACCGTGTATTCCAATTTCCAACTTCTGAGTTTGATTCTAGAATTTTTATGTGCATGAATGGAGGAAGAGGAAATCTGGCAATTGGTGTAGGTACAGGAATGGATTGTTGTTGAGAAGTCGAAGGAGACGGTGGGGATGGTGAAGGGTAATATGGTCATATTAGATAGTTATATATACTATCAAGTTGTTTATATTATGTGCACTAAATGTTTAATAGTATAAGAGCTTATCATCTTGTTTATACTATCAGACCTTATCCTATTGTCTTATACTATCAAGTGTACCAAACGCAGCCTTATATCACTAAGAGTCTCATCTTCCTTTTGAGCTTCTAAGATCTGAGTCCTCAAGTCACTCACTATGTTCACTCGACTCATACTGAGACTATGAGGTAACACAGTTACTGAAAAACTCATATCTCTAAAACTCTCAAGAAGTTAACTCTTCTAGATCATCATCTGGGACAGATGTAGAGATTTCCTACCTAGTGTATCAACCACCATATTGGCTTTACCCAGATGATACTTTAACTCAAAGTCTTAGTCTTTCAAAAACTCCATTCATCTCCGTTGTCACATGTTCAGCTCTTTCTGATCAAATAAGTACTTCAAACTCTTATGATCAATGAGCACCTCAAATTGGACTCCATATAAGTAATGTCTCTAAACTTTTAGGGCAAACATTACTGCAGCTAACTCCAGATCATAAGTAAGATAGTTCTCCTCGTGAGGCCTTAACTGCCTCAATGCATAGGCAACAACTCTCCTATGTTGCATCAGAACACACTCCAAACTCATTTTTGAAGCATCACAGTATACCTCAAAGTTTTTCAAAGGATCAAGAATCACCAACACCGGTGTAGTAGTCAAACTCAATTTTAGCTCTTAGAAACTATTCTCACAATCCTAAGTCTACTCAAATGTACTACCTTTCTAAGTTAATCTAGTCAAGGGTAGTGCTAAGTGGGAAAAACCCTTTATAAACCTCCAAATAGTATCCTACTAGGCCTATGAAGCTTCTGATCTCGGTCACAGTGGTGGGTCTCTCCCATTGCAACACTACATCAATTTTTCTTGGGTCTACAGAAATCCCACCCTGAGATATCACATGTCCCAAAAACTATACTTGTAAAATCCAGAACTCACACTTAGATAGTTTGGTAAACAACATATTCTCTTTAAGGGTCTCCAACACTATCCTCAGATGTTGTTCATGCTCTTCCAAAGTCTTAGAATAGATTAAGATATCAACAATAAACACAATAACAAACTGATTCGGGTAGGGTCTAAAGATTCTGTTCATGTAATCCATGAACACTGTCGGTGCATTCGTCAACCCAAAAGACATCACAAGATACTCATAATGCCCATACCTAGTTCAAAAAGCGGTCTTAGGGACATTCTCTTCCCTAACCCTTATTTGATGATACCCCGACCTAAGATCAATTTTTGAGAAAATTGTAGCTCCTCTCAGTTGGTCCATTAGATCGTCTATTCTAGTCAACAAATACTTGTTTTTGATGGTTACCTTATTTAACTGTCTATAATCCACACAGAGTCTCGTGGTACCATTATTTTTCTTCACTAGTACACAGGTGCTCCCTATGGAGAAACACTTGGCCTAATGAATTATTTGTCCAACAAATCCTCGATTTGCTTCTTGAGTTCTACTCACTCTAGTGGTGCTATCCTATAGGGTGCTATAGAGATAGGTCCCATCCCAGGCACTAAGTCTATAGAAAACTCTATATCTCACTCGAGTGGTAACTCCACTATATCACTTGGGAAAAGTTGAGAATATTCACTCACCACAGGTATTTCACCTAAGCTTTGCTTCACCTTAGCACTTAAGGAAAACAAGAGAACATATCCTATAGTTCTCTCCTCTAAATAGAGATTAACCTGGTTCGCCTTGAGAGGCACTAAATTAGATGGAATGACTCTGGTAAGTATATCTGACAAGAAAACCAGGGATTTATCTGAACAATTCAACACTACATGGTTGGAGGACAACAATCCATGCGAAGGATGACATCAATATCTACAAGAGGTAAACAGATAAGGTTTACAAGGAAAATCCTGTCTTCTACCTTTACACAATAATCAAGACACACTTTAGATGTTGTAACTGGTTTACCAGTAGAAGTAGATACAGATAAGTCATATTAAAGTTCAGACATAAGTAAATCCAGCATATTCACACAATCATTAAAAACAAAGGAGTGGGATGCTCCTGAATCATACAACACAATTAAAAGATGACTATGAATTATGCATTTACCTTCAATAAGATTGGAAGACTGAGTCACTGCTTCACCACCTAGAGTGTAAACTTTCCATTTGGCTTGTGGTTTCTGGGCAAGCATAGTTTCCTTTCTCAATGGATACTCCTTAGCAAAATGCTCAGACTGCCCATAAACAAAACACACCGAGTAAGGTCGGTCTCCGTGCTATTTCCCATACTTGGAACACTTTGATGCCACAAATTCCTCTAAACCTGCTTACCTTTCTCTTGAGGAAAGCTAGATTTAGAAGCTCCCTTCTTGAACTTTTCATCACCTCACTTCCTCTTTTGAAAGCTTTGTGACTTTGGCTCCGCTGAAGGCTTCTCGTCATGCCCTTCTTTAATCCAACATTTATTTAACAAGGTTGCAAAGTCACGAATCTCAAAACGGTTGGATGACCTTCTGAATGTCTTCTCTCAATCCTTCCTCAAACTTAACACACTTACATGACTCTTCGAGGTTAAGCCTGATGCAAGATGAGAACTTCGACAATTCATTGAATTTGGCCACATACTAGTCAATAGACATATCTCCCTGCTCCAACCTAAGAAATTCCATCTCCTTTGCATTCTGCAGATTTTGTGGAAAGAACTTTCCCAGAAAAGAATTCTTAAAGATCTCCCACGTAACAAGAGTTATTGATGCCTCAAAAGCTCTCTTGATGTCCACCCACCAATCTTTCGCTTCTCCTTCCAGCATATAAAAAATGAAAAGAACCCTTTGTTCATTTGAGCAAGCTATAACAATAAAAATATTCTCCATCTCTTTGAGCCAACTCTTAGCTTTGACTGGGTCATACTCCTTCTTAAGAGAAGACAGATTAGATTTTTTAAACTTCAAGAGGTTTTGGAAAGTCTGATTCCTCCCAACTAGCTCTTGGTTTGGTTGCCCCTGGTGATGTGGTGGTGGTGTAGGATGTTGATGCTGAGTTATACCCGTTCTCTCAAAGATCCTGGTAGTCACAATTGCTTGCTCCCCGATGGCTTCAGTTGTAGCGGTAGTCTGCTCTCGCATAGCATTGACAGTAGCTGTGGTTTGCTCCCTCAATGCATCAACCATTTCTATAAAAGCTCCAACCATGGCAGGGCCTTCATTACTAGAGTTACTATTGTTGGGAATTATGGATACATCACGTAATGAAAAAAATAAAAATTCTCACCATGGATCCATGAGAAAAGAGACCATAATCTGTGTTTTTGAGTTTACCTCTTAAAGCAAGATGAAAAATAAATGACGTGAATCAGCAACACCGTAATAGCGACAATGTCTCTGTGGTATCCATATGAATAGACTCACGAACACCCAACGTCTGCAAAAGGGAGTCCGCATCTCTGACAAAGTGCTAGCTGTGAAGAGAAGAGAAACCTATCACTTTCTCACTCACTATTTCTATAGGTGCAGGTAGGGTTCTATTATGTGTGTTTAGCAGCCCCTTTAGCAGTACTATTTATAATAGTGACTGTCTTAAGTAAGTGTGAGCAGCAACAGGGTTAGCTGTTCAGCCTTTGGACTCATCTGTTATGAGTTAGGCCCACGATGGAATCCTAGTCCAACTTGAATTCTCATTGCTCCAATTTAGTCTGCTCTATGTGTGTGACCCTACAGGTTCTCATAACGTTAGTAGTAATATTAAAATCCTATTTTAATATTACAAGCAGTGAGCAGTATCTAGCAATTCATCGCTGCTACCCAAGTAATGAGAATGTCAGTGATTTGACATAACCTTTTCGTGACCAATGTTCTGTGTAGTTTAGTCCCTTTGTCAAGATATCTAGATTGAACACAGGGCATGGAATACATCACCCTTGTATAGTTCAATCCTTCGTTTCCTGATACTCGAGTAGAATTTGTAACAACAAATGAGATTAATATCTCATATTGACTCATTTGAGCATGGCCATGCATGTCATAGTCTCACTCAATCAGGGGCCCCAAAGATATCGCTCTGTTATGTAGGAGTGACAAATCTCATCTAGGTCACTCACATCCTTCTGCATGATTCGTGGTATGTCCAATAACTAACTTTATAATCATCTTTTTACAGATGATGTTTAATGACATTAAAACACACAACTCCTCATGTAGGAATCATAGTGATTTTAGGTCAAAGGACCACATACACCATTGTCACTATGAGAATCACTATGAGAATCGCTTATGACACTCATGTAACGATCTATGTAGTGTTCTCATGGCATGTCAGTCCAGTACATCATTACTCTAATATGTATCCATGTGAAGACTTGATATCTCATATCCATGACCCGTGAGATGTGATCATCAGTCTATGCATATACTAGTCTCAATGCATTATTGTTGTCCTAATTAACAATAATACTTGACTAGGGACATTTAAGAATAATGTTCTAATTTTATCCAATAGGATCTCATGATCAAGTCATTCACTTGATGTCCTATCACATCAAACTTACTATTCTAAGGACTTTATTATGTTTATCATAAATAACACAATAAATGAAATACCTCATCTATTAAAAAAATAGCATAATATAATGTATGTAAGTACTGTCAAAATATATCAGCCTCTAGGGCATACACCAGCACCTATTCCCACCGGTTTGCCTTGGAGATGCTATAGTTTCCTGTACACCTGTAATACATATTGAGGTAGCTATTCTCAATATCATGTAACTGTGTAATAGTAGCTAAAAGTAGTCATACCAAAGGTAAGTCATACAGTTCTTTTAAACATCTCACACCAGAGACAAAGAAATGCATAACACAAAAAAGAACTCCTATACATGTCTAAGCATAGCCAGCCCATACCCCGGCTCAACAGGATGAACTGCTCTAATATCATAATGTAACACCCTAATACAATTATCGTAAAATAATCAAAATATTTCAAGATAAAACGTATTAAGCATATCACTTTCTAAAAATGCAATAAGCATAAATCCATAATAACCTATGTATTTATTACAGAGAGCCACAGAGATAAAAAAAAGGTCATATATATACATCACTAGCTAACAAACCACATTGTAATACATAAACTTTTACAAACTAATCAGCAAAGTAAATAAATATAAGCTAACATAAAAAGGAAACAAAACAACTAAACTAAGCTTTTTGCTTCTTCTTTTTCTTACTCTTCTTCTTTGGAGGGTCTTCACTTGGAATTACATGGAACATAAAGGAGTGAAAACTCACAAAATTCTCAGTATTAGTATACCAAAACCAGCAGTTATTTATATACAACAAATAAACTAACTGAAAACATACATATACACTATGTAACAGATTACATGATAATCAACAATATCAAAAAATCGCCCATACAATTATAAGACATCATCGAACAAGCAAGGCAACTAAGCAAGACAATGCCCATACAATCGTCAACCAATGCAATGCTTTATGTAATGATGTATGCTTATGCTCAGACAGAGTTCTAATAATTAGATTATGCAATGTTAATGCAGATTTTAGTTTTTGAAAACACAAGCTACTTACTTATTTCCCAGGAACCTTCGTTCCTTGTATATACAAAGCAGGATAAGCCTAAAAGCCTATACCCCACTTAGTAATAGATGAAATACTTTCCCCTCACAAACATAAGAGTACTACTACCACCCCCATACTGATAACCCTGACCATATTAGCATGAATGCTAGGAGAATTTAGATCCAACACCTTATTCTCAGGCGATATGGTTGTGCACACCATCTAAGGTTACAATACATAAGAAAAATATCAAATATCAAGTTTAGAAACCAAAATACCAAAGTATCATCAAACCACATCTTAATCACTAGTACATGTGAATCTTACCTCACATATCCAACAAAGTAGTAAGAACCATGTCATTAGCACTCTCATACCTAGTGTAATACCCTAAATGACATGTTAGACTTATGTAGACGTTCAAAATGTAGCATATGACTTGCTTAACATGCATGTTTATTTTTGTGATAAACTGAGTTAGTTTAGGTACTTTGTTACAACCTTGAGTGTGAAAAGTAGCTTAAAATGACTCAAATAATAGCATAAATTACTTAGATGAAGGAAATAAATATGGATATTATTTCTGGGTCACAAATGTATGAAACAAGTTACAGTTAAAGTTTCAAGGTAATGACCAAAATCTAAGAAAAGAACTAATGGAATAGTACCACGGTTCTACAGAATTCTACAGAATCTAGTTTCTGATATGCACATCGCAGCGTGATAGTGATGCTACATCTAGTAATGAAACCCGAGGCTAGGGTGTTGCGGCGTGCCCAAGTATGTGTCGTGGCGTGAGACCCTAAAAGTCCAAAAATGTCATTAAGATGTTTTCAAGTTCTTGGCTACATGGGATCATTAGTATATGTTTCCTAAAGTATGTTAAGGCATAAATAGGGATATTTTCTAAGAGGAAAATTATCACCTAGCATGTATGAGAAAGTTTAAACCTTTGAGCATTCAAGAGTTATGGTTTGCTTTAGGTAGGTATCTAGCACCTTAGGTCACTTTTGTGGTAATGTATGTCACTTAAGAGCAATGAGTGATGAGTTAGTGTTTAGATATATGTATGATAGGAATGATTAGTAGTATTGATCTTTGTGAGTATCCTTTGATGTTGTACACCATCATTTAGGCCAAAGGAGATAAGTGAGGAGTCCGTAAGGTTCTTTGAACAAGGATTCAGCCTGAGCTTCTCAACGTGCCAAGGTATGTGTGATGTGAGGATGAGCTTTCCCTCTATTTACCACAAGATAATACACTAAACTAGTATTCCTAAGCATAACATCTTAGTGCTAAGTTGGACTAAGTATGTATGTATGAAATGTATGTTAACTTGGTTTATCTAGATGCTATAGTTATACCTTATAGATGCTTTAAACATTTCTTATTCAACATGTGTTAAGATTATGTTTATTATGTTATATATGCTAGTTTTGGTTTACTCATATTGAGAAATGTTATTTCTCACCCCGCTGTGTACCATGTAATTCCAGGTGAAATTTCTTTTAAGAGCAAGAAGAAAAAGGAAGCTAAAGACTAGAGTAGCTTTATAGTTTACAGTACAAATGTTATGTCTCTTAGTACTTCTTTTGTAATTTAAAAAATTATGTAATACTTCAAGCCTTTGCTAAGGCTAATGTTATATATGTATACGTATTTTACTATGATGTTTATGTTTTTCACATTTTATATGACTCTCTGTAATGTTTCTAACGAACATTATGAATATATCTGTCAGATTAGTACGTATGTAGTGACGTTGTAATGCTAGCTATCTCCTTGTATGTTATATATATTGAGATACTAGTATTAGGATGTTACATTATGGTATTAGAGCAGTTCATCCTGTTGAGCTGGGGTATAGACTGACTATGCTTAGGCATATTAGGAGTTCCTTCTTAGAAATTGTGCTTTTCTTGTTTCATATGTTAGATGTGATGATAGAATTACATGATTTGTCTTATATTGGTTTGTTATTAGCTACTGTTGCATGGTTACATGGTATTAAGACTGGAGCTCAATATATGTTGTTTCTGTGTATACAAGAAACTATAGCACCAAAAAAGTAAACTAGAGAAGTGGATAACTCGACCCCATAAGGTCCAGATATGGCCGAAGCTTTTATGGCTATGGCCAATGTTATGATAAGGATGCTTGAGAGGATAGAAGCAAATCCACCTTAGCAGCCTCCAACACCTGAGCACCCAATGCAAGATGTACCATAAGTTGGAAGGAATCAGAATTTCCTAGACTTGACAACTTTTCGTCAGATGAACCCTCCACCGTACAGAGGTGAGTACAACCTCGCAAAGGCTGAAGAGTGGCTCAGTGAGATGGAAAATATCTTTGACGCAATGGTTTGCTCGGAGGATCAAAAAGTGGCCTTCACCTCATATATGTTAAAAGATAAGGAGGAGCATTAATGGAAAGGTACCAAGAGGGTACTTGAAGCCGCAGAAACCCCAATGTCATGGGAAGTCTTTAAGACATCTTTTCTGGTGAATTTTTTCCCATAAACTCTACATGATGATAAGGAAGTGGAGTTTATGTAGTTAAAGCATAGAAGCATATTAGTAGGCCAGTATGTGGCCAAGTTTGATGAGTTATCGAATTCTCTTTGCATTTTCGTTATTATCCGAACGAGAAAATAACGATGTTGGAAATTTGAAACGGGCTTGAGAAGTGAGATCAAAAGTATGGTGAGACTTATGGAAATTAGGGACTTTCCTACCTTGGTCAACAAATGTAGGATTGTTGAGTCAAGTGCTAATAGCCCTCCATCAGAGGAAAGGGTACAAGATGTCCCGAAGAGAAAGCGAGAGGATGACAAGAACAAGCAGGGTACTTCTATAGCAAGTAACCTTAAAGGAAAAGGCAAGAAGGGGTCCAAGGTACCTCACTGCACTAAATGTGGAAAGGCATATAGAGGCAAGTGCTTGGCAGGCCAATCTGTGTGTTACACATGTGCACAACTAGGACATTCCTCCAAGGATTGTCCACGGAACAAGGAAGATGTGCCTACCCCAAAGCCGCTAGCTAAAGGACGAGTTTATACTCTTGACAGAACAGAGGTGACCAAGTCTTCTGACCTTATTCAAGGTAAAGACATAATTCTTAATCATCTTTTAAATGTCATGTATGATTCAGGAGCATCCCACTCTTTTGTTTCTTATGATTGTGTAAGGATGTTGGATTTGCCTATGTCAGAGTTACCATATGACTTATCTGTTCCTACACCCACCGGTAAGCCAGTCATAACTTCAAAGGTATGTCTTGACTGTTGTATAAGGATTGAGGATAGAGTCTTCTTTGTAAACCTTATCTGTTTACCCCTTGTGGACATAGATGTCATTCTTGATATGGATTGGTTGTCGTCCAATTATGTGGTTTTGAATTGTTCAGAGAAGACTCTAGTTTTTCTATTTGATATTCCTACTAGAGTTATTTCTTCAGAGTCTATCTATCTTAATGCTAATTAGGTCAATCACTATTTGGTAGAAGGAGCTCAAGGATATGTTCTTCTTTTCTCATTAGATGTAGAGATTGAGTAGAGCCTAGTTAGTATACCTGTAGTGAGGGAATACCCTGAGGTGTTTCTGAGTGAAAAAATGAAGTTGCCATCAGAGCGAGAAATAGAGTTTACTATAGATTTAGTGTCGGGTACATGACTTATATCTATAACACCCTATATGATGACACCTCTAGAGTTAGCAGAACTTAAGAAACAATTAGAGGAGTTGTTGGAAAAACAATCCATTAGGTCTAGTATTTCTCCATTGGGAGCACCAGTGTTGCTAGTGAAAAAGAAAGATGGTATCATGAGGTTATGTGTTGACTACAGGAAGTTGAACAAGGTAACCATCAAGAACAAGTATCAGTTGCCTAGAATAGATGATCTGATGGATTAGTTAAGAGGAGCTTCAGTGTTTTCCAAGATTGATTTGAGATTTTGGTATCATCAAATCAGAGTTAAGGGAGAGGATATCCTTAAGACTGCTTTTAGAACTAGGTATGGGCATTATGAGTATCTTGTGATGTCCTTTGGGTTGACGAATGCTCTAGCAGTGTTTATGGATTATATGAACAAAGTTTTTAGACCTTACCTAGACAAGTTTGTGGTAGTGTTTATTGATGACATCCTTATCTATTCAAAAACGAGGGAAGAGCATGAGCAGTACGTTAGGATAGTTTAAGATATCCTAAAGGAAAAGAAACTATTTTCCAAATTGTCCAAGTGTGAGTTTTGGTTAACAAAAGTTTAGTTTTTAGGCCATGTTATTTCTAAAAGAGGAATTGCAGTGGACCCTAGCAAAATGGAAGTAATGTTGCAATAGGATAGACCCACCACTGTGACTGAGATCAGGAGTTTTATAGGCCTAGCTGGGTACTATAGAAGGTTCATCAAGGATTTTTCTCAGTTAGTGCTACCTTTGACTAGGTTGACTAGGAAATGTAGCACTTTTGAGTAGACTCAGAGCTGTGAGAATAGTTTCCAAGAGCTAAAGAAGAGGTTGACTACTACACCAGTGTTAGTGATTCCAGATCCCTATGAGAACTTTGAGGTCTTTTGTGACGCTTTAAAGATAGGACTAGGGTGTGTTCTGATGCAGAATGGGAGAGTAGTTGCCTATGCATCAAGGCAGTTAAGGCTATATGAGGAGAACTACCCTACGTTTGATTTGGAGTTAGCAGCTGTAGTTTTTGCCTTAAAAATGTGGAGGCATTATCTCTACGGAGTCTAGTTTGAGGTGTTCAGTGATCATAAATGTTTAAAGTATTTGTTTAATCAAAAGGAGCTGAACATGAGGCAAAGAAGATGGATGGAATTCTTAAAGGATTATGAATTTGAGTTAAAGTATCATCCGGGTAAAGCCAATGTAGTGGCTGATGCACTAAGTAGGAAATCTCTACATGTGTCCCGAATAATGGTCCAAGAGAGTGAACTTCTCGAGAGTTTCAGAGATTTAAATCTAGCGGTGACTGTGGTGCTACAAAGTCTCTTTGTGAGTAGAGTGGACATAGTAAATGACTTAATGACTCAGATTTTAGAAGCTCAAAAGGAGGATGAAGCTCTAAAGGACATTAGTGATCAAATCTTTTAAGGAACCCAAGAAGATTTTGATATGACTAATGATGGAATGATAAAGTTTAGAGACAAACTTTGTGTTCCAAGAGAGTCAAAGATCAAAGAGAGGATTCTAGAAGAAGCTCACAGTAGTAAGTATACCATCCATCCTGGAACCACTAAGATGTATCAAGACTTAAGGAAAATGTTTTAGTGGTTTGGAATGAAGAAAGACATAACAGAATATGTCTCAAGTTGTTTAATTTGTCAAAAGGTGAAGATTGAATACTAGAAGCCAGTAGGACCTTTATTGTCTTCAGGGATCCCAGAATGGAAATGGGAGAAGATTTCTATGGACTTTGTAATGAGTTTAACCAGGACTCATTAAGATTTTGATGCAGTTTGGGTTATAGTGGATAGATTAACCAAATCTACCTATTTTCTGCTAATGAGAGCTAGCTATCCTCTAGAGAAATTAGCTCAGCTATATCTATAGAAGATAGTTAGGTTGCAGGGAGTCCTTGTAAGCATAGTTTCAAATAGGGATCCTAGATTCACATTTAGATTCTGGGGAGCCTTACAAGAAACTTTTAGGACTAAGTTAAGCCTTAGTACATCTTATCACTTGCAAACAGATGGGCAAATAAAGAGGACTATCCAAACCCTTGAAGATATGCTTAGGGCATGTGTTTTAGGACAATAGGGTAGTTAGGACAAGTTGTTACCTTCTAGCAGTGACTGTGATGCCACAAAGTCTCTTTGTGAGTAGAGTGGACATAGTAAATGACTTAAGGACTCAGATATTAGAAGTCAAAAGGAACATGAAGCTCTAAGGGATATTGGTGAGCAAATCTTTTTAGGAACCCAAGAGGATTTTGATATGACTGATGATGGAATGATAAAGTTTAGAGACAAACTTTGTGTTCCGAGAGAGTTAAAGTTCATAGAGAGGATTCTAGAAGAAGCTCACAATAGTAAGTATACCATCCATCCTGGAACCACTAAGATGTATCAAGACTTAAGGAAAATGTTTTGGTGGTTTGGAATGAAGAGAGACATAGTAGAATATGTCTCAAGGTGTTTAGTTTGTCAAAAGATGAAGATTGAACACTAGAAACCGGTAGGACCTTTATAGTCTTCAAGGATCCCAGAGTGGAAATGGGAGAAGATTTCAATGGACTTTGTAATGGGTTTAACCAGGACTCACTAAGGTTTTGATGTAGTTTGGGTTATAGTGGATAGATTAACTCAATTTACCCACTTTCTGCTAATGAGAGCTAGCTATCCTCCAGAAAAATTAGCTCAGCTATATATAAAGGAGATAGTTAGGTTGCATGGAGTCCCCGTAAGCATAGTTTTAGATAGGGATCCTAGATTCACATTTAGATTCTAGGGAGCCTTACAAGAAACTTTTAGGACTAAGTTAAGCCTTAGTACAGCTTATCACTTGAAAACAGATGGGTAAACAGAGAGGACTATCCAAAACCTTGAAGATATGCTGAGAGCATGTGTTTTAGTATAACATGGTAGTTGGGACAAGTTGTTACCATTAGCGGAGTTTGCTTATAACAATAGCTACCATTCCAGTATAGGTATGACACCCTTTGAGGCTTTGTATGGAAGGAAGTGTAGATCACCTCTATATTGGTATGAGGTACGTGAGAGAACCATCCTAGGTCCAAAGTTGGTCCAGCAAATCACAGAGCAAATCAAGATGATTAAGGATAGGTTGGTTACTACTCAGAGTCAGCAAAAGAGCTATGCTGACAAGAGAATGAGACCTCTTGAGTTTAGTGAGGGAGATCATGTGTTCTTAAGAGTTACTCTTACAACAGGGAATGGTAGACCATTGAAAACCCAAAAGTTAAATCCTCGTTTTATTGGTCCCTACCAAATTCTGAAGAAAATTGGACCCGTAACTTACCAGATAGCCCTTCCTCCCAACTTGTAAAACCTTCATAATGTTTTTCATATGTCTCAGTTGAGAAAGTATAATCCAGATCCTTTGCATATCATAGAACATGAATCTGTACAATTAAGGGGTGATTTGTCTTATGATGTACATCTGGTAAGGATCGTGGATAGAGGGATCAAAGAGCTTAGAGATAAGCAGATTCCTCTGATGAAGGTTTTATGGGGTGGCAATGACACCGAAGAGGCTACTTAGGAGTTAGAGTCCCACTTGCAGTAGAACTACCCGGATTTGTTCCTTTTTGGTGAGCAATTTTGGGTTCAAAATTTTAAAAAGGAGGGGAAACATGTAATACCCTAGATCTACCCGAATTTGTTCTCAATTATCCTTGGTTCAAAAGGGGTTTAACATTTATATTCATGATAGATTCACTTAAATAGAAATTAGTAACTCTGGTCCTTCCCTCTCCAGTCACTATAACCTTAGATCATATGATTTAACAAAGAACAAAGAAAGCCACTCACACAAAATGAGCATATACACTCACCAAGTAGTCACATATTACTAGAACAAGTTTCAGTCAAACCAGAATTTTTCTTAAAAAAAGACAGCAGTTTATGACATCAGTAAACAGTTAATCCCAGTTCAAGTAACAATAGCATATAGTCATACTTATATATATATCTTTATAACTTCCCCATAGGTTTTTAAGTAATTCCTACAATAAATTCTTGACCAATCTTGCAGTAGACTATGAAGAACAATTTTTTTTTTTTAATATCTCATGCAATAACATGATGATTGTCCACCTTTCAAATTTAATTTCTAATTTGATGCTCATTTTCTTACCATAGCATCTTAACCACATAGCAAGATCCCAAACAATCCATATTTATAGGATCAAGGAGATAAGTCTACGACCTTCTCTCACTAAACCTTGGCCTTTCTCGATTCTATACCAGGATCTTAAGCCAGCTTTCGTTTAGGCATTACCAATTCATTGTTTAACAAGAAAAAGCTTTGAACTTACCAAATAAGACCATATAAAAAATTGATGATTGAGAGATCTTAACAAAATAGGGCTACACTTTTTCATAGCATTCCAAGTCAAAACTTAGTGACATCATATAACATTTATTGTGTGAACTTCAGCCATAACAGACCAGCACTCATTCATATTATTCTTAATCAAGTTTCAACTACTACACATAGCTCATTCATGTACATGGATTTCGGCCATAATAGGGAAATAATGACTCATGTCATTTTGATCAAAATTCAACAATGCAAGCACAAAAGCACCAAGAAATTAGGTAAAGCATATCAACATGTAGTCTTATCATTCATAATCACATTTCGAAACCACTTCCTAAAGGTTCCCATGAGTTCTGCCATTGCACTGTTGGCAAAAAAGTACGTTTGATGGATGCTATTGGCTTCTGGCACACAGAATAATACATATTGAGTTAATCAGTCTCAATATCATGTAAACAATATGACAGAAACTTCTAACAATCACACCTAAGGCAGTTACGCATAACTAAACTAATTATACATCTCTCCATTAGAGACAAGAAAACTATAATGCATAACATAAAATGAGAACTTCTAATATGCTATAAGCATAGCCAATCCATACCTCAGGCTCATCAGGATAAACTGCTTTGATACCATAGTGTAACATCCTAATACTAGTATTAATAACATATTCAGATATCACGTATTAGAAATTAGAATTAGGCATATCACTTCTAGACTATTATAAAATTTTGTAAAAATATTTATCACATACGTGACAATATGAGCCTGCTAAAGGAAATATAATATACATATAATTGGGAATTTCCATAATTATATACTTGTACATCATTGTACAAGAATTTCAAACTAGGTCGTTAAGGCACAAATACATACAAATTTGCACAATCTTTTATACAAAGTTAGTACAAAACTACAGTTTCCAAAAAGTAGACTATGCTTTGTACATCCACATCCTTTATCTTACTTTTTAGAATACTTCTTCCCTAGAATTATCATAGAAATTCAAACAAATAGGGTGAGAATCATAAAATTCTTAATAGATTAAATACATAAATCATGTCATCATAATAATTTCAGCTACTTCGGGAAAATCAAATAAATCATAATTGTTAATTATAGAAAGGTGGCTAAAGCCAAAAGGATTTCCTTTCTCTTTCTGAAGCAGAAATTTCAATTTATATAATTTACCAAAATCATTTTCATATTCAACATGTATCTCATTATTATAATCACGAGTCAAAAGATGATAAACTCAATTTATATAAAGCTAATCATTCAAACATCAATCATCATTTATCATATCTCAAGTATCAAATAGTTAGAGAGGGAATCATCCTTCCTTACACTACCATTTATCTCTAGGTATGACGATTATATCCTATATCAATTTTTTGGCCAAATGCACATCATACTTTTTTATCTCACAAGCATATTGAGTGCACATTAGCCGTTACATCTCTTTGCCACGGCACACGAAACACGCGTCGTTATCTCTCTTTGCCACGGCAAGCAGAATACATGCCGTCGTTATCTCTCTTCAGTGCCATGGCAGGCAGAACATATGCTATAATCTCTTTTCGCCACGACAGCGAAACATATGCCGTTATCTCTCTTCACCATGGCAGGCGAAACATACACCGTTATCTCTCTTATTCATGGTCGAGACCTTTCCTAGCAATAATACCATAACTCTATTAATCAATATACATACTTCATGTATAGAACTCATCAAATTGCCATTAATTTACAAGATTAGATATTAAATTAGGTAAGAGTCCATTTTCCTTCACTTCTCAGCCAAGGGCCATCACACAACATTTAGCTCCATATATCCATTCTATCATAGTTTCAAATGGAATTTGACAATTTCATCACATTAACCTCCTCCAAGGTCTTGACCCTCTAGACCAAGCTAAAAAATAACTTACATGTACTTCCATTTTTCATTGAAGATTCTAGCATTCAACATTAATACAAATATTATCATGACTATAGAAGATAAAAGAAACATGTGAGATGAAGAGAAACCCCTATATCCCTCATAAACCCGAAAACCCTTTCCACCAAATCCATTATGCATCATCACAATCTTAAATCAATCATTAAAATCAAGATGTAGAAGGAATAAGAAGAGCTAGGCAAAGTCAAGCACCCCTACCTAGGCTCCCTAGTGTGCAGTGAAAACGATGAGGAAGAGTATGAACTTGGCTTAATGGTGTAACTCTTGACACCAACGGAAAGAGCTTGAGGAGTAGAGCATCTTTCCTAACATGAGCTAAGTGAGATGATCAAGCTAAGACCCTCTTGTAAAGGCTGGAAGCTTGCAGCTCCCATGAAGTCTCCCCCCTTTGATTCCTTTCTTGTCTTTCTCTCCCTCTTTTGTTTCTTTCTTTTCTTTTCTTTCTTTTTGCTGCTAAGCATGGATAAAGATAGGAAAAATGAAAGCCAAAGTAGATTTAATGATAGGAGTAAAGGGCGGTGGAAGGAGAATAAAAAGATAAGATCAAAATGTGTGGTTATCATTTGATGTGAGGAATTTATCTCTTAGGGATACTTTGATCTTTCACTAATGAATTTTCTAGCTTTCATAAGTGTGGTAGAGAATTCTAAGATCCCATTCAGTTTCTATACATATCATTTAATGGCCATTAGGCTCTATTACTTTTCCTTAAGTTAATATTACCTTAAGGAAGTAATTAATATGTATATGATTTAACCCGTATTTACTTACATGTATCTGCCTTAACTCGTAATCATTTTTAAAATAATCTTCATCCTTTATTTAATAACTCCATAAATTTTCACAATTTTCCGAGTTACTCTCCTATTTAATTTTGATCTTTAAACACTTATTTTATTTATTAAAAATACCAAACTAATTTATTTAATTCCTCAAAAATTACCATAATTCATTCTAATTATTTATGACCAAGACATAAATTTTTCATATTTATTTCCAACTTTTAAGCACTCTATGCTAATGTCTAGACTATTTTTCATGTCTTGTGTTATAGCATTAAGCTCAAACTAACTCAAAAAATTACAAAAGGGTTAATAAGCTACTATAACCATCATTAAGGCTAATAGGTTAAGGAGGATGTTACAAGGAGAGAAAGCCCTAACTGCAAGCCCACAACACTTTTCCTAACCTAAACTCATCTAAAATGCTTGATCTTGATAATCAAATTTCCTACCTTGAAATTAGAGATGTTGTGTTTGATATTAGCCCCTTGAAAACCCCAGGGGAAGATGGACTTCCTTACTTGTTTTATCAAAATCATTAGCAGGTGGTTAACAAAAACGTGGTGGAGTTTGTCCAAGATATTTGGATAAACCATACACCTATCAAGGATATAAACAAAAATCTTCTAGTTCTCATTCCCAAAATTAAGAATCCAAAATTTTTGAGCCAATTCAGACCAATATCCCTTTGCAATGTCTCTTAGAAGTGTGTGACTGAAGCCATTGTCAACCAACTAAAACTCCTACTTCTGAATAGAATCTCATTGTACCAAGCTAGTTTAGTGTCAGGAAAGAATATATATGACAACATAATTATAGCCAAGTAGATGACTGGTGTAACATCCTGATTTTTCATTTTCCTTGAAATAAATACTTTTTATAATATTTATGAGTTTTTGTGAATTTTTAGAAATTTTTAATTATTTTAAATATTTTAATATTATTTTAAATATTTTAATATTATTTTTATTATTTTAATATTATTTTTAAAATATATGTCCGAATTTCATTTTTTCTCAATATATATGAGTTTTATAATTTTTAGGATTTTTTAGAATTTTTGTAGAATTTTCTGAGGTTGTGATTATTTTAATATTATTTTAAGCTGAATGTATGATTGAGACGGGCCTGGAAAAATAAATTTTTTTCCTGGACCAGAAATTTTCGGACTATCAAAACGGGATCAGAGGATCTTGCTAAACCTGAAACCGAGAACAGTTGACGGAGATTTTCTATATCTGAGTTTTCTATTATCCATTGAGTAATAATAGCAATAGCTATTGTCCATTGGGTAATATCTGCTAAAAAATATCTTGATGGTAAGGAGTCAAAGTGATGGACCAATGGTAAGCAGGAAAAAGGCAAGTTGGATACTTAACTTGAAGAGGAGAAATTCAAATTGACTACTCAAGCTAGAAGACAAATTCAATTTAACTACTTACTCTTTCAAGATATTTTAAGTTTATCTTGTCATTCTTTTTCTAGAAGCGATGACTCAGCTGTTCTAGAAAATTCTATAATGACTCACCTAGTAAATATCTAGGAATAAATATCTAGCAGGAAAATATATTAGTAAAATATCCACGTAAAATATCTTTTTAGAAATATCTAAGCAGAAAATATCTAAGCTAAATATCTTAAGAGTAATGATGAACCATCATTACTTAGCATTAATGATCAACCAATTAGAATCAAGCCTACATGTAAGTCCATAATAGTGGCAACTAATAGGAAACAAGTCTTGTTAACTACTTAACCAATTAGAAATAGTCAAGGAAAATGGCTTGACTTGCTATGGACCAATAGGAGACAAGCTTGCTAAACAAGCTTTGGACTCCTTGAATGCTTGAATCCCACGGCCATTCACTCTAAATTGGCTATTCCATTAGCATTTTCTTATACTTTATGATACAAGTCTTCATCTTTTTCTCTCACCTCTCAAGAACACTCAAGAATATTTCTTTCTCCCCACCTTGAACCTCACGGCCCCTATACCCAATACCATCATCCACTATTCTATAATTTCATCTAATCATACTTTCTAAACCCAAACATCATTCTAAACACTTTTCCTTTAGTGAGTTTTGTCTAAATCTCTCCCTAAGTGCTTCAAAAATCAAGCTTTGATTTCCTACATCAAAGTTAAATTTTTGAATCTTTGATTCTAAGTTGGATTTTTAATTTTTTAGACCATGATTGATCCATGGTTTAATGATTTTACGGTTTGTTTATGACTTTATAAATTGTTTAAGAATTTTAGGAATTTGTTTGGGTGCTTCACGAATTCAAGAAGAAGGAGGAACTTGAAGAGTTTTGCCTTCCTTGAGGTAAGAGGGAGATTAACCTCATCAAATATATGTTGGTGGTGAGGAAATAGATTGTTTGTGGTGAAAAATCCATAAGGATTTATTCACTTGCTTGTTTAAGCTCTCTTTGTTTGTGTTTGTTATGTTTATAGTTTTGAAATTATGCTTGCATATGTGTTGGTATGATTATAGCTTTGATAATATGCTTGTATATGTCAATTATAAAGCATGTAAATTTATGTGTAATTTAAGATGTGAATAACATGATGAGAAAAATTGTATGAAGGCCCAAAGAGCCTAGAGACACACGGCCTCATCACCACAAAGGGGACCAAGAGTCCTAAATTATTTTCCTAATTGAGGATTAAAGGATTTTGTGACAAGAAATTTAATTAAGTGAGTTTATAAGAATTAAAGTGTTAGAAAATGATTTATATATGAATTTTGAAGCACTATATGAATTCGGCCAACATGCAAATTTTTGATGATCAAGATCCAAAATTATTTTACTAAGTGTAAACTTAGGTGTTTTAATAGTAAGAACTTAATTTGGCAAGTTTTAGAATTTAAATGAAAGTAATTTAATTTTTAGAACTAAAATTGGCCTAATTAAGCTAAGTAATAAAACAAAAGCCAATATTTAAAATTTACTAACGTATAACTCACCCTATGGGTTTTGAAGCGCGTTAAGAAATTTTGAGTTATAATATTCCAAGTAAATTAAAGAAACACAATTTTCTGGGAAATAGTAGAAATATTGAATTTTAGAGGGGCTATATTGAAAATATTATTTAAGGAGGGACTATATTAAAAATATTATTTAAAGAGGAACTATATTGAAAATATTATTTAAAGAACTACTATTTTAGAAATATTATTTAAAGAGAGACTATTATGTAAATATTATTTTATAGAAGGATTATTATGCAAATGATGAAAATAAAGTCAATCTTTGGTATTAAATGAGAAAAATCTTTTTTTTGGATTTAAACCATGTTAGAAATATTTTAAGCAATTAAAAATACGTTAAAAAATCTTTATGCAACTCAAAAATCGTAATTTTAGGTTACGCGATTGAGAAAATGCGATACAATATTTACGCGATTTAGAAAATGATGAAAAATCTTTACGCGATTTGAAAACGTAAGAAAAATATTCTACAATTGTGAAAATGCGATAATATCACTACGCAATTGAGCGTAAATAGCAATTTACTGTCGGGCTGTCGTGGTGGGCCCGTAATGTTGAATAATGATACCGCCAAGTGACGGCGTGTGAATATGAAATACTGTGTGATTAATGACAGTATGTGTATTTGGATCATACATCATGCATAGAAAAGCATGTTCGATTGTTGATTAAGGCTATGTGCCTAGGAGATTGATTTACACCTAAGTACGGGTGTGATGGTCATAGTGTAGGTCAAGTGTAGACCTTGGGGGCGTCGGGGTGCAGGTTTTCCACAATGGCCAGTTGTTAGCGCCCCTGTGCCGTGGATCAGACCGATGCAAACACACCGACAATCCGGACTGAGACACTATCGCTAATTACGATCTAATGTAGAATGTCTTGTCTAATGCCTGATGTGCACTTTGATAAAAATTGATAATTTATAGCACTTTTAGCCACGACAGCTGAGTGACAAGTGTGATTACCATGCGATAATGAAGATGAGTTTTGATGATAACAAACATGAAGATGATGAGAAGACCGAGTCCAAGATCTTCAAGATTAGCTTTAGGACTTAAGATCTCTCTTGTACAGAGCTTTTATAGGATATCTCATTGTTTGACTTAAAAGATCTAAAAACATGTTTTCTTACAAACTAAATTAAAGTTTTAATATGGCTTTAAAAAATCAAAGAGTTTGTAGAATTTTAGAAATCACCTGATTTGTTTTCTAAAGTGTTTTTAAATGACTTTCAACAGAGGTATTCGAATAACCTTGAAGGTATTCGAATAACATCCTTCTAAACACCTTTTACAATGTGTTTAAAATAAAGGTATTCGAATACACTCTTGTGGTATTCGAATAACCTGCTTCTAAACCATTTTTTGATATAAGAAATGAAAACAGTGGTATTCGAATACCCCATGATAGTATTCGAATAACCCACGATACCTTGTTTCGTATTTTGAATTCATACGTATACGTGTTAGCATTTATTATCATATTAAATTCCTCCAATGGGCATTTCTAATCAAAGGCTCTATAAATAGAGACCTTGAGTCACTTCTGCAAGACCCAAAAATTTTGAAATCATTTTGCTTGTGCTAAAACGTTGTTTACAAAATTCTCTCTTATTCTCTGTGTTCTTTTGGCAAATTTCTGAGATATCCTTAGAGAACTCTATAGTGCTTCAACTTGCGATATTTACTCTTTGTGAGTGTTTATTATTCATCTATTTTCTGTTATACTGTAAAGGGGGTGAGGTATCCCTCTAAGGTTTGTGTAAGGGTGAGGTATCCCTATAGGCTGAGACTTTAGCACAAGGGTAGAGTTTTTCTGTGTGTGAAAAGTGCTCTTTTGTGTAATGGTTGTAAGCATCTATTGAAGCTTGTATACATAGTGAAAAATCTCAGCTATTGTTTCGAGGACTGGACGTAGACCACAAGTAGGTTAGTAATTGAACCAGGATAAATACTATGCTTGCTTCTCTCTTCTTAATCTCTTTATTTTACGTAGCTTTATTTTATTACATATTTATCATTTGCTATCTCTTAAGTTTTTCTTCTACATCTCGTTATTTCTGTACTTTTATTTAATAGTTTTAATATTTGTACTTTCACTAAAAGAGGTTTGCGAAAAGTTTTTATACTCAATTCACCCCTCTCTTGAGTACTGGAAGCCACTTGGTAACAAGTGGTATCAGAGCTAGACTCTTGTGTAAAGAGCTTAGCAGCTTCAAGAGAACATGACTTCTTCAAATGGTTTTTCAGAAGGATCTTCCATAAACTGACCACTCTTTTTCAATGGGGATGGTTATGCATATTAGAAAGAAAGAATGAAAATCTTCATCGAAACTATTGATCTAGATGTGTGGGATGCTATCGAAAATGACGCATTTATACCTATGCATGAGGTCGATGGTGTAAGGACCGAAACACCAAGGAACAAATGGTCTCATGAGGACAAAAGAAAAGTTCAATATAATTTAAAAGCAAAAAATATTATTACTACTGCTTTAGGATATGATGAGTTTTTTAGAATTTCAAATTGCAAAACTGCTAAAGAAATGTGAGACACTTTACAAGTTACACATGAGGGTACTAGTGAAGTAAAGAGATCGAGAATCAATTCTCTAACTCGTGAATATGAATTATTTAGAATGAACCAAGGAGAAAGCATTCAAGAAATGCAAAAGAGGTTCACCCACATAGTTAATCATCTTGCATCTTTAGAAAAAAGTTTCTCTAACGAAGATTCAATTAACAAAGTGTTGAGATGTCTTAGCAGGATTTGGTAACCCAAGGTAACAGCCATATCAGAATCAAGGGACTTGCCGACAATGACTCTAGCTACCTTTTTTGGAAAACTTCATGAGCACGAACTAGAACTAAGCAGATTAAGTCAAAACGAAGAAAACGATAAAAATAAAAAGGGAATAGCGCTCAAAGCCACTTCCTCAATAATCGACAATGATGATGAAGAAGATGAAGAAGGCTTAGAAAATATCGAGGTAAACGAAGAAAATCTTAGTCTTTTAGTTAAAAAATTTGAAAATTTTCTCAGGAAGAAGGGAACGCAAAGAAGACCTCCTTTTCCTCCGAAGAAGAATCATTACAAAGGCGAAGGAGCTCCATCAACTCCAACTTGCTATGAATGCGGCAAACCAGGTCACATGAAAATGGAGTGCCCAGTTTACCAAAAGAAGAAGGAGAAATTTGAAAAGAAGCCCTTCAAGGAAAGAAAAGGAAGAAAAGCCTACATAGCATGGGATGAAAATGACATGGATTCAACTGACAGCTCAGATAGCGAGGAAGCCCAACTATGTCTCATAGCCAAAGGAGAAGAAGAAGAAAGTGAAAATGAAGTAAGTTCTAATACTACTTTATTGCCTTCTTACGATGAGTTACAAGATGCATTTGAAGAATTGCATGACAAGTATTTAAAACTCATAAAATTAATTTCTTCTTCTAAGAAAACAATCTCTTCTTTAGAAAATCAAATTCTGATTTTAAACAAAGAAATAGAAGAATTGAAAATTGAAAATGAAACTTTGGGAATTATTGATGCATGCACAAATCATTCTTCACATGCTTCTACATCTTCATCCCGTTCTTCATGTTATATGCTTGAAAAAGAGATTGAAGACGTAAAAAACACTCTTTCAAAATTCACATTTGGAAGGGACAATTTAAATATTTTATTAGGAAAACAAAGAGTAATTTTTCAAAAAGCCGGGATAGGTTATAACCCAAAAAATCAACAAAAATTATATAAAAATTTCTTTGTGCATTCTAATGTTTCAAGTAGTCCTTTTATTAAATGTTTTTACTATAGAAAGAAAGGACATAGTGCATCAACATGTAATGCAAGGAAAAACATTAATACAAAAATTAGAACGAAAATGGTTTGGGTTCCCAAGGGTACTATATACCCAAAACTGACACACAAGGACCCAAGAAAGTTTGGGTACCAAAAGTTAAAAACTAAACATGTGTTGTAGGTGTACTTGAAAGCCAGGAGTTCAAATAGGTATCTCGATAGTGGCTGCTTCAAGCACATGACTGGGGACGACTCAAAATTCACCTTGCTTATTCCCAAGAATCATGGACACATTAAATATGGTGATAACAATAAAGGAAAAATTATTGGAATCGACAAAGTTGGTAAGAATCCTAGTTCCTCTATTGGAAATGTATTGCTTGTTGAAGGCTTGAAACATAACTTGCTTAGTATTAGCCAATTATGTGATAAAGGAAATAAAGTAATTTTTGATTCAAATTGTTGCATAATTAAAGATAAAAATGATAAGCATGTTAAGTTTATTGGTTATAGAGTAAACAATATTTATATGATTAGTCTTGATGATATATCTTCAAATGATGTGAAATGTCTTTTA
Organism: Ormosia semicastrata; assembly: GCA_029884595.1. Classification (NCBI taxonomy): domain Eukaryota; kingdom Viridiplantae; phylum Streptophyta; class Magnoliopsida; order Fabales; family Fabaceae; genus Ormosia; species Ormosia semicastrata. The sequence continues at coordinate 33,371,227 of JAQQTO010000044.1, read as the reverse complement.
ACTAAGAATAATGATTCATGGTTATGGCATAGAAGAATTGCACACATTCACATGGATCACTTAAAGAAGTTGGTCTCTAAAGAACTAGTAATTGGACTACCCAAGCTTAATTTTATAAAAGATAAATTATGTGATGCATGTCAAAAGGGTAAACAAATAAAGGTCTCTTTTAAAGCAAAAAATATAGTTTCAACTACTAGATATTTACAACTTTTGCACATGGATCTTTTTGGACCATCTAGAACTATGAGCTATGGTGGGAATTACTATGCTTTAGTGATTGTGGATGATTTTTCTAGGTTTACATGGACTTTATTTCGTGCAAACAAAAACGATGCATTTCTAGCTTTTAAAAGACTTGCCAAAGTTATTCAAAATGAAAAAAGTTTTTCAATTTCTTCAATAAGAAGTGATCATGGTGGCGAATTTGAAAACAATGTTTTAGAAAATTATTGTGATGAACATGACATTAATCATAATTTCTCTGCCCCTAGAACTCTACAACAAAATGGAGTTGTAAAAAGAAAAAATCGTTTTTTAGAAGAAATGGTGAGAACTATGCTTAATGAGGCTGTTCTTCCTAAGTATTTTGGGCGGATGCTGTAAGTACAGCTTGTTACGTAATGAACAAGGCCCTCATAAGGCCTATTTTAAAGAAAACTCCATATGAGTTATACAAGGGAAGAAAGCCAAATGTTTCACATTTTCATATTTTTGGTTGCAAATGTTTTGTTTTAAATAACGAAAAAGATAACTTAGGCAAGTTTGATTCTAAGTCTGATGAAGGTATACTTCTTGGTTACTCCAACCATAGTAAGGCTTTTCATATATATAATAAAAGAACTATGACTATCGAAGAATTTATTCATATTGCATTTGATGAAATTGACCCAAATGGATCGAGAAAGGATCTTGTTATTGATGATGTCGCAGAAATCTTGGCTGAAACTCACTTGGGCATCAAAGAAAAACAAGTCAAGGAGCAAGAAGATAAACAAAGACAAGAAGATCCACAAGTCTTGGAACTTCCCAAAGAATGGCGGACTTCAAAATATCATTCCCTTGATCAAATAATAGGTGATATGTCTAAAGGTGTATGTACTCGAAATTCCCTTAGAAATGCATGTAATCACTTAGCCTTTGTTTCTCAAATTGAACCTAAAGATATAATTGAAGCCTTTGATGATGAACATTAGATCTTAGCTATGCATGAGGAATTAAATCAATTTGAAAGAAATCAAGTTTGGGAATTAATTGCTAGACCTAATGATTATCCTATAATTGGCACAAAATGGGTTTTTAGAAACAAACTTGATGAAAATGGATTAATAACTAGAAATAAAGCTAGATTGGTTGCAAAAGGTTATAATCAAGAAGAAAGAATAGATTATGAAGAAACCAATGCACCAGTAGCTAGATTAGAAGCTATTAGAATGTTACTTGCATATGCTTGCATCATGAATTTCAAATTATATCAAATGGATGTTAAAAGTGCTTTTCTTAATGGCCTTATTCAAGAGGAGGTATATGTTGAACAACCTCTAGGTTTTGAAAATCATGAACTACCCAACTATATTTTTAAACTTAAAAAGGCTTTATATGGATTAAAGCAAGCTCCTAGAGCTTGGTATGAAAGGTTGAGTAAGTTTCTTTTAGAAAATGATTTTTCAAGAGGAAAATTCGATACTACCTTTTTCATTAAAAATAAAAAGCATGATATTCTTCTTATGTAAGTATATGTGGATGATATTATCTTTGGTGCTACTAATGAATCCCTTTGCAAAGAATTTGCTAAGATAATGCAGAATGAATTTGAAATGTCAATGATAGGAGAGTTGAATTTCTTCCTCGGACTTCAAATCAAACAAACAAATGAATGGACATTCATACGTCAAACCAAATACTGCAAGGAATTGCTCAAAAGGTTCGAAATGGAAAATGCTAAACACATAGCCACTCCAATGGCACTTCTTACTATTTGATCAAATATGAAGGAGGTAAATCAGTAGAAATAATAAAATACAGAGGTATGATTGGATCTCTCCTTTATCTTTCTACTAGTAGGCCAGATATTATGTTTCGTGTATGCATGTATGCTAGATATCAGGCAAACCCTAAGGAATCTCATCTAAGTGCTGTTAAACGAATAATGAAGTACCTAGTAGGCACTTCACAAATGGGCTTGTGGTATCCTAAGGGTGCCTCATGTAGCCTAATAGGCTATTCCGACTCTGATTTTACTGGATGCAAATTGGATAGAAAAAGTACTAGTGGGACATGCCACTTACTTGGTAGTTCTTTAGTTTCTTAGCATAGCAAGAAGCAAAATAGTGTGGTTTTGTCTACCGCTGAGGCTGAATATATTGCAGTCGGGAGTTGTTGTGCTCAAATCCTATAGATGAAGCAACAACTTCTAGACAACGGTCTTCAGCTTGATCATATCCCGATAAGATATGATAACACTAGTACAATAAATCTCTCTAAGAATTCCATTTTGCATTCCAGAACAAAGCATATAGAAATAAAACATCACTTTAACAGAGATCATGTACAAAAAGGGGATTGTATTCTTGAGTTTGTTGAAACATCTAAGCAACTTGCAGATATTTTCACTAAACCCCTAGCAATAGAAACATTCTTTTATATTAGAGGAGAATTGGGGCATAATTATGATTTCATCCTTCTTGAATTATTACTGACTTGAGCGTCGGAGTTATCCCGAAATCATTTTTGCAGGTACTCCATCAAAAGGTAAGCTTTCGTCTCTCAAAATACAAATACTGGACATAATATATATGCTTTCTTGTTTAAGTTATTCGAATACCTCCCTATGGTATTCGAATACCATTGCTTTTATATGTGTAAATTTGTGGTTTTTTGATAGGCCTATTCGAATAGACCTATGGCTATTTGAATACCATACATCAGTATAGTATTCCTATGTTTTTATAAGCTGGTGTATTTGAATAACTAAGTAGTTATTCGAATAACCTGAGGCTTATCAATATCAGTGTTTCTCATATGCCTCTGTAGTATTTGAATACCTTGGAAGCTATTCAAATACTTGCTCTTGTCTTGCTTTTTTTTTTTTGTGGGTATTCGAATATAGGAATAAGTATTCAAATACCATAGGCTGGCAGCCAAGCCAAACTGGCCCATCTATTCGAATAATTTGGAAGTTATTCGAATACCTTCTATCAGAAGGGTGCGTCCTTTGGTCTTTCCCAACTGTTCTATTCGAATACATCTCATGGTATTCGAAAAGATTTTGGGTATTCTTTATATACCCCCTTTTGTATCTGAATTGGCTTCTCTCATTTCTCTCCATTTTCAAACCCTCTGGTTTCCCTATTCTCTCCATAACCCTCTTTTTCTCTCGTATCTCACCTTCATTCCCTTTCTACCTTTCGTACCATCTCCTCCATCTCTTTTCCATCAATGGCTTCGTCTTCTTCTCGCCCAAAGCATCCTCGCATGAAGACAGCTCCATGCAATAACCCGCTGGACTTTCGAAGGCTCTCCTCTAACGAGCAAGAGCTTGGGTGCTTCATTACACTCTTTCGGCAGTGTAACCTAGTGCAACTGAAGTACCTCGACTTGGGGTTCTTCGAAAGAGAATGTGGTTTTGATTTTTTGAACTGGCTAAATCACCAAGGCATACTTCAGTTCTACTCTTACAAAGCTGTTCTGTATCCTGACTTAGTCAAGATGTTCTATTGTAACCTGAAGATTGAAAGTCAAAAGCTACACTCTGATGTCTGCGACCAACACATTGTGATCACATCCGACGATTGGGTTTAGATGTTTGGGTTGTAGTCAACTGGCCGCAACGTTGATGAAGAATCGCTTCTCCAGCACTTCAACAAGAATAGAGAAATTGAAGATGTTCTGATACCTGGTTTGGCATTACCTTCGACTCAAAAGGGAGTCAAAAGAGGCATGATGAAGAGCCAGGACAGGCTCCTACATTATGCTTATGCCCACATCCTAGCTCCTAGAGGTGGGAACTACGCCTACCTGAGCGAAGATGATGTGTTCATGCTGTGGATCCTAAAGAAGGGATACCAGATTAACTGGCCCATCTTCATCATGAAGCCTGTGATGACGGCAAAAGGTAAAGAGCGGTTTGAGCTACCCTATGGAGTGATCATCACTGCCTTCCTAGGCAAGTACCCTCATATTCTAGAAACCGAGCGAGTGACTTTGCTAACCCATCATCACGTGTTTAGGTCCTTTACCCTTAACAAAATGAAGATGATCAAGACCGATGAAGGCTGGGTGTTCCCAGTTGAAGTTGATGATGATGAGGATGACCCTTAAGGCGATCCTGCTGCACCTGCTGCTGCTGATATTCCTGCTCCTGCTCCTGCTCCTATCACAAATGAGCAAATCCTGGCTTCTCTGTTGGATAACAGAGCTTACATGGAGAACACCTTCACCATTCTGTTTAACAGAATAGCTGGTGTTGAGTGTGAACAGGCTACACTTCGAGCTCTGCTGTCTGGCAACGAACCTGCCTCTCCTCCTCCGCCACCAGATGCCTATTTCTAGGACTCATTTCGTCTTAGGATCTGTTGCTTAGTTCTAGTTTTGGCTATTTTTTATTTATTGTATTGGTTATTTTTCATAAAATTGTATATGTACTTGGCCAATTATATTTAATGCAATGAGTACTTTGATCAATCTGTTGCCCATTAAAATTACTTATTGTTTATTACATGCAAATTGTATGTGTGCATATTTTTTTATCATGCCAAAAGGGGGAGAAAATTAATCAATCTTATTTGAGAAAAGACAGGTTAAACTAGATTAACACTGGCTATTGGATTTCAAAAGAAAGGGGGAGAATGTGCTTATCTTTGATATTAAATTACCTCTTTTTTTTTAAAAAAAAAAAAGAGGAGAGTAAGTCTCCTATCTTTTTGAATTCCAATTTATATGAACTAATGCTTTTCTCAATGATAGTTTGTCATCATCAAAAAGGGGGGAGAATGTGATTACCATGTGACAATGAAGATGAGTTTTGATGATAACAAACATGAAGATGATGAGAAGACTGAGTCCAAGATCTTCAAGATTAGCTTTAGGACTTAGGATCTCTCTTGTACAGAGCTTTTATAGGATATCTCATTGTTTGACTTAAAAGATCTAAAAACATTTTTTCTTACAAACTAAATTAAAGTTTTAATATGGCTTTGAAAAATCAAAGAGTTTGTGAAATTTCAAAAATCACCTTATCTATTTTCTAAAGTGTTTTTAAATGACTTTCAACAGAGGTATTCGAATAACCTTGAAGGTATTCGAATAACATCCTTCTAAGCACCTTTTACAATGTGTTTAAAATAAAGGTATTCGAATACACCCTTGTGGTATTCGAATAACCTGCTTCTGAACTATTTTTTTATATAAGAAATGAAAATAGTGGTATTCGAATACCCCATGATGGTATTCGAATAACCCACGAGACCCTATTTTTTTATGTAAGAAATGAAAACAGCGGTATTTTGAATTCATACGTATACGTGTTAGCATTTATTATCATATTAAATTCCTCCAATGGGCATTTCTAATCAAAGGCTCTATAAATAGAGACCTTGAGTCACTTCTGCAAGACCAGTAAATTCTGAAATCATTTTGCTTGTGCTAAAACATTGTTTACAAAATTCTCTCTTATTCTTTGTGTTCTTTTGGCAAAATTCTGAGATATCCTTAGAGAGCTCTATAGTGCTTCAACTTGTGATATTTACTCTTTGTGAGAGTTTGTTATTCATCTATTTTCTGCTATACTGTAAAGGGGGTGAGGTATCCCTCTAAGGTTTGTGTAAGGGTGAGGTATCCCTGTAGGCTGAGACTTTAGCACAAGGGTAGAGCTTCCCTGTGTGTGAAAAGTGCTCTTTTGTGTAATGGTTGCAAGCACCTATTGAAGCTTGTATACATAGTAAAAAATCTCGGTTATTGTTTCAAGGACTGGACGTAGACCACAAGTGTGTTAGTGGTCGAACCAAGATAAATACTGTGTCTGCTTTTCTCTTCTTAATCTCTTTATTTTACACAGCTTTATTTTATTACATATTTATCCTTTGCTGTCTCTTAAGCTTTTCTTCTACATCTCATTATTTTTGTGCTTTTATTTAATAGTTTTAATATTTATGCTTTCACTACAAGAGGTTTGCGAAAAGTTTTTATACTCAATTTACCCCCCATCTTGAGTACTAGAAGCCACTTGGTAATAATAGGAATATCTTCTGGATCTTCTCTTCGAAATTGTGTTTAGCTCCATGGAGTAGGAATGAATCTGTGTGCATATGCATAGTCAGCATTTATACTGTTGTGATATAGTATTATTGTGAATAATATGATTGTGGTGTTATCATTATGCCTGATATTGTGTTGCAAGTTTATTAGATTGTTTATCTATTAAATATCATGAATATGTCTGCTGATTTTATATTAATCTATGGATTGTATGTATGGTTGTTCGTATCGTTTCTTTGCTGCCATACTGGTATTAATGTATGGGATCTCATCTCTTTGCTGTATTGTTCTATCTGTTTCTATTGTATGCTTATATTTGAAAAGGCTGCAATGGCGACAAGGAGAGATCAGCTAGACTTCTTTAGGCTAGAATTTCTTGAAGGTGCAGCTGCTTGGCGTGTTCATTGGGACACAGGGCACATAGAGTATTGTGGTGACATTACTCTATCAGTAAGTAGGACTCGCCATGGGATGATTACTTCATTTTATACGGTTGCCTATGTAGAAGTTTTTTTTTCCTATTAGGGAGTTGTGGAATGAATTTCACTATACTGCTAGAGAGAACTTCGATATATCTTTGGGTCGAATTTCTATCCGTCGAGACATTCCTCGCTAGGGAATTTGTCTTCTGACAATGGCTCATACCTTAGGTGTTATGTTTTAGGTATGTACAGATAATAAATGAATAGTTGTAGTAAAGCCTGTTTATATGAAAAGTATATTTATACAATGTTTATATTTTGAATTACTTTAACTTGATCTATTGATGTTTTTCGCGAAAAAGAAATTTCAAAACCCATATTTAAATGAGATTAAATATTTTATAACATGGAAAATTAATTATTTATAAATGGTTATTATGAATGTGATACCCTTCGAAGGGGGTGTTACATTAGTTGGTATCAGAGCCCAAGTTAGATTCTTTTGGGTTTGTGGGTAGATTTGTCTTGTTTGTGCTGTGTGAATCTCTAACATCGAACACAGAGATATTGTTTGGTTTTCGAAAGGAGATGATGTTGCTTGAAATGTTTACATTTGGTTTCTTAGTGTTTTGATTTGTCTATTTTTGACGAAAAGGAAAGGGTTCGCAGTAGACGTAAGCATGTGGATGCGAGACTATACAATGAATGTATGGTCACAGCTAGGAGTGTAATACAGAGGATGACTAAAGTAGCAGTACAACAGAGTCAGAAGATCGTTCAGCAGCTAAAACTGATAATCAAACTTCAGAACTTGTTAGAGTTGAATCAATTTCAGAGTATAAGACCCCGTAACTTTGGACCAACTAGGTTCCAAAAAGGAAGGAAACGTAAGGTCAATCATTTTTAGCAAAAGCCGTATACACAATCACTAGGGAAGCAACAACAAAATAGAGGAAGTACTAGTAACAATCATTTTGGTCAGACTGTGGCATCGTTGCCAAAATACTACAAGTGTGGAAAAGACCACTTAATGAAGAAGTGTACGATCAAGGGAATTATTTGTTTCAGATGCGGGAAGCCCAGACACATTTCTAAAAACTGTACACAACCAGAGACGAAGTCTTCTATTAGTAATGCACTTGTTTCAAAATCTCAACCTGAAGAAAGAGTCAATACAAAGAGTGGAATGGGAACATTCAAATATAAAGATTTAAGAAACGAGGAAGTTGTCCATAGAGAGTAATCCCAAAACTGTACTGCATAACTCGCAAGGTAACCCATTCTCTTATGGTTTGTGATTGTGAGAACCTTTTAGAGGTTATCTGTGTTTTTGTTTCCTTTTGACTTGAATAGTGCTACTTCAACTTTTAAACTTGCTATTACTACTCCATTCTATTTAAAACTATCTTATTACTATTCAAAATTGGAACATTTTTGTTGATTTGGTTTGTCTACTTCTTTCACAAATAGATTGAATAAATTAATTTAAGTTATCTGTGTCTTTGTTATCTTTCGATATGAGTATTTCTAATTTTCTTATTAAACTTGTTGTTCATACTCGAGTTTTCTAACTCTACCCTATATCTATTAAAGATCAAATCTTTTTTGTTGATTTGAAACCATGTCTATTTGAGAGCTTGACTTTATAAATGGATTGGTTATCTTCCAACCATATCCTACTATATTATTTCAATGAAACTTTAGTGTTTCCTTGGACTAAGATTTTTGGATTCGAATCCAAAAAGCTTGATTCTAAATTTATTAAACCATCTCCAATTTCTTGTTAGATGAATCCGGTGATTTACCAAATAGCCTTATCACTTTTCTTTCCAACCTTCATAGTGTCTTCTATGTGTCTCAATTGAGAAAATATATTCCTGATTCAAGCCATGTCATTGTATCAAATATAGTACAATTAGAAAAGGACTTGATCTATAAGATATTTTTTGTTAAGATTGAGGATAGGCGAGTGAAACAACTTACCTCGGTGAAAGTAATCTGGAATGATGTGACGGGAGATACAACATGGAAACTAGAAGACTAAAGGAAGGGAGTCACTGTTTTCTCCAAGATTAATTTGTGTTCTGATTATCATCAGATTTGCGTAAAAGTAGAAGATGTTTCAAGACAGTTCTTCAGACAAGTTAAGGGCACTACAAGTATGTAGTAATACCGTTCAGAGTAATGAATGTTTCTGTGATATTCACAAATTACATGAATAGGATCTTTTTTTCCTATCTAGGCAGATTTGTCATTATCTTTATTAATGACATTCTGATCTATTTTCGAAATCCGAAGGAGCATGCTGAACATCTCAATGCGGTTCTTCAAATTCCAAAGAGGAAGAAAAGTTTATACACGGAGCTGGTCAAGTGTGAATTTTGATTTAAGGAACGATAGTAACGTATACTTCAAGGCCGTGGAATATGCATGAGAAGAATTATCCGATTCACGTTTTGGGGTATGCGATAGTCGTTTTGCGAGGAAAATCTGAAGATATTTTCTTTCCTATAATGTCTATAATAATTTCAAGAGCATGGGGTATCTGTTCAATCAAGAAGGGTTTGGATACGAGGAAGAAACGATATTTAGAATTTTCAAAAGACTACGATTTTCAACTTCAATGTCATTCCGGAAAGGCGAATGTCGTGGCAAATGCCTTAAGTAGAAAATGTACTTAGTGTATCTGCTACAATGGTTAAGGAGAATCTATTTGACTATGATTACGATTCGAATAATCTAATGGAGGAATTCAAGAAAAGCTGGAAGATCATCTGAAACGACGTAACTGGAGATGCTATGTGGGAGCTGGTAGACAAGATAAAGACGTAGTATCCTTTTTGTTTTTCTATATATAAGAAAAATTTTGAGGACGAAATTCTTTTTAGAGGGGGAGAGTTGTAACATCTCGATTTTTTGTTTTCCTTGAAATAAATACTTTTTATAATATTTATGAGTTTTTATGAATTTTTAGGAATTTTTAATTATTTTGAATATTTTAATATTATTTTGATTATTTTAATATTATTTTTGAAATATATGTCTGAATTTTATTTTTCTGAATATATATGAGTTTTATAATTTTTAGGATTTTGAGAATTTTTATGAAATTTTATGAGGTTGTGATTATTTTAATATTATTTTAAGCTGAATGTGTGATTGAGACGGACTCGGAAAAATAAAATTTTTTCCTGAACCAAAAAGTTCCAGACTGTCAAAACGGGATTGAAGGATCTTACTAAACCCGAAACCGGGAACAATTAATAGAGATTTTTTATATCTGAGTTTTCTATTATCCATTGAGTAATAATAGTAGTAGCTATTGTCCATTGGGTAATATTTGCTAGAAAATATCTTGATGGCAAGGGATCAAAGTGATGGACCAATGGTAAGCAAGAAGAAGGCAAGTTGGATACTTAACTTGAGGAGGAGAAATTCAAATTGACTACTCAAGCTAGAAGACAAATTCAATTTGACTACTTACTCTTTCAAGATATTTTAAGTTTGTCTTGTCATTCTTTTTTTAGAAGCGATGACTCAACTGTTCTAGAAAATTCTATAATGACTCACCTTGTAAATATCTAGGAATAAATATCTAGCAGGAAAATATCTTAGCAAATTATCTACGTAAAATATCTTTTTAAAAATATCTAAGCAGAAAATATATAAGCTAAGCATCTTAAGAGTAATGACGAACCATCATTACTTAGCATTAATGATCAACTAATTAGAATCAAGCCTACATGTTGAAAAGTCCATAATAGTGGCAACCAATAGGAAACAAGTCTTGTTAACTACTTAACCAATTAGAAATAGTCAAGGAAAATGGCTTGACTTGCTATGGACCAATAGGAGACAAGCTTGTTAAACAAGCTTTGGACTCCTTGAATGCTTGAATCCCACGGCCATTCACTCTAAATTGGCTATTCCATTTGCATTTTCTTATACTTTATGATACAAGTCTTCATCTTTTTCTCTCACCTCTCAAGAACACTCAAGAATATTTCTTTCTCCCCACCTTGAACCTCACGGCCCCTATACCCCATACCATCATCCACTCTTCTATAATTTCATCTAAACATACTTTCTAAACCCAAACATCATTCTAAACACTTTTCCTTTAGTGAGTTTTGTCTAAATCTCTCCCTATGTGCTTCAAAAATCAAGCTTTGATTTCCTACATCAAAGTTAAATTTTTGAATCTTTGATTCTAAGTTGGATTTTTAAATTTTTAGACCATGATTGATCAATGGTTTATTGATTTTACAGTTTGTTTATGACTTTAGAAATTGTTTAAGATTTTTAGGGATTTGTTTGGGTGCTTCACGAATTCAAGAAGAATGAGGAACTTGAAGAGTTTTGTCTTCCTTGAGGTAAGAGGGAGATTAACCTCATCAAATATGTGTTGGTGGTGAGGAAATAGATGGTTTGTGGTGAAAAATCCATAAGGATTTATTCACTTGCTTGTTTAAGCTCTCTTTGTTTGTGTTTGTTATGTTTATAGTTTTGAAATTATGCTTGCATATGTGTTGGTATGATTATAGCTTTGATAATATGCTTGTATATGTCAATTATAAAGCATGTAAATTTATGTGTAATTTAGGATGTGAATAACATGATGAGGAAAATTGTAGGAAGGCCCAAAGAGCCTAGAGGCACACGGCCTCATTACCACAAAGGAGACCAAGAGTCCTAAATTATTTTCCTAATTGAGGATTAAAGGATTTTGTGACAAGAAATTTAATTAAGTGAGTTTATAAGACTTAAAGTGTTAGAAAATGATTTATATATGAATTTTGAAGCACAATATGAATTCGGCCAACATGCAAATTTTTGATGATCAAGATCCAAAATTATTTTACTAAGTGTAAACTTAGGTGTTTTAATAGTAAGAACTTAATTTGGCAAGTTCTGGAATTTAAATGAAAGTAATTTAATTTTTAGAACTAAAATTGGCCTAATTAAGCTATATAGTAAAATAAAAGTCAATATTTGAAATTTACTAACACATAGCTCACCCTATGGGTTTTGAAGCGCGTGAGGAAATTTTGAGCTGTAATATCCCAAGTAAATTAAAGAAACACAGTTTTCTAGGAAACAGTAGAAATACTGAATTTTAGAGGGACTACATTGAAAATATTATTTAAGGAAGGACTATATTAAAAATATTATTTAAAGAGAGTCTATATTGAAAATATTATTTAAAGAAGGATTATTTTGGAAATATTATTTAAAAAGGGACTATTATGTAAATATTATTTTATAGAAGGACTATTATGCAAATGATGAAAATAAAGTCAATTTTTGCTATTAAATGAGAAAAATCTTTTTTTGGATTTAAAACATGTTAGAAATATTTTACGCAATTAAAAATACATTGAAAAATCTTTACGCGACTCAAAAACTGTAATTTTAGGTTATGCGATTGAGAAAATGCGATAAAATATTTATGTGATTTAGAAAATGATGGAAAATCTTTACGCAATTTGAAAATGTAAGAAAAATGTTCTGCAATTGTGAAAATGCGATAATATCACTACGCGATTGAGCGTAAACAACAGTTTGCTGTCGGGCTGTCGTGGTGGGCCCGATAATGTTGAATAATGATACCGCCAAGTGACGGCGTGTGAATATGAAATACTGTGTGATTAATGACAATATGTGTATTTGGATCATACATCATGCATAGAAAAGCGTGTTCGCTTGTTGATTAAGGCTATATGCCTAGGAGATTGATTTACACCTAAGTACGGGGCGATGGTCGTAGTGTAAGTCAAGTGTAGACCTTGGGGGCGTCGGGGTGCGGGTTTTCCACAATGGCCAGTTGTTAGCGCCCTTGTGCCGTGGATCAGACCGATGCAAACACACCGATGATCCAGACCGAGACACTATCGCTAATCACGATCTAATGTAGAATGTTTTGTCCAATGCCTGATGTGCACTTTGATAAAAATTGATAATTTATAGCACTTTGGCCATGGCAGCCGAGTGACAGGCATATCTTATGGATCTTCTCTCTGAAATTGTGTTTAGCTCTATGGAGTAGGAATGAGTCTGTGTGCATATGCATAGTCAGCATTTATACTATTGTGATATAGTATTATTGTGAATAATATGATTGTGGTGTTATCATTATGCTAGATATTGTGTTACAAGTTTATTGGATTGTTTATCTATTAAATATCATGAATATGTCTGCTGATTTTATATTAATCTATGGATTGTATGTATGGAACGACATTATTGTTTATATCATTTCTTTGCTGCCATACTGGTATTGATGTAGGGGATCTCACCTCTTTACTGTATTGTTCTGTCTGTTTCTATTGTATGCTTATTGTTTAAAAGACTGCAATAGCGACAGGGAGGGATCAGCTAGACTTCTTTAGGTTACAATTTCTTGAAGGTGTAGCTACTTGGCATGTTCATTGGGACACAGGGCTCATAGAGTATTGTGGTGACATTACTCTATCAGTAAGTGGACTCGCCATGGGATGATTACTTTATTTTATATGGTTGCCTATGTAGAACTTATTTTTCCTATTAGGGAGTTGTGGAATGAATTTCACTATACTCCTAGAGAGAACTTTGATATATCTTTGGGTCAAATTTCTATCTGTCGAGACATTCCCCGCTAGGGAATTTGTCTTTTGACAAGGGCTCATACCTTCGGTCGTGCTCAACACTAGGTCCAATTGAGATGCCAGAGAAGGACACGACCCCATATGTCTGAGAACACGGGTCGTGTCGCTTGGTTTCTTCATGTTCAACCCTGATTCTTTATATATGATCTTCTCTCCTTACTTCTAGAGGTGATGTTGATCTCCTTGAGTCTTTAGCTTTCTCCTTAAGTGGATAGCAAGCTTGGTTTAATGCTAATGGACTCCATCAATCAAATATCTCCTGAAAAGCACAATTCAATTATAAGTGCTTATAATCACACTTAAGCATAGTTTGACAATAAGGATTCGATTAAGCTTCATATCTAGAAACTTAGCTAAATGTTAATAATTAAGCACATATGAAGTCCAATTAGATCAAACATAGGACACTTAAAATGTAGAAATAATTGACAGATCAAATAACCCCACACTTAGTCTTTTGCATTCTTAGGCAAAAATACACAATTAAGCACATGTTTCCCAACAAGTAATGAAAGTGTAGAACAATGAACAAAGGCCTACACACCTTAGTCTTTTTAAGGAATCTAAGAAATCAGGAATTTCTTCCCTTGACAATTCAAACCAACAAGTAAAGTCAATCAAATATCAGGGTTAAATCAAAATGATAGATCCTCCTAGATATACTCTTTCACTCAAGTGTTTAGAGCTTGTGTTTACTCTCAACCCACTCATGAATACATGTCCTACCATAAGCTTGGAAGTCTTTATGATAATTACATATTTCACACATTAATAAGCCCTCATTTTTAGTGATTTATACTATTCATGTACTTAATTGTTTGACCTTGGACATGTTTTTTAAGTTGGGCTTAAATTTGGGCTTAATTGAATTTTTTTAGCATTGTTGAGTTTTGATGTTATTTTTGTATTCCAGCCATAACTTGAGTTTTAGACATCTAAAAATTATGCATTTTACCTTGAAGGAAAGCTGAGAGGAATCTCTACAACTTTGATGAAGAGCTCAAAGTCTCAATCAGATGTCTAGTGGACCAAATTGGGCCTGGAAGTTCAGACTCAGGTTTAAGGAGCATATAGCACTAAAGTAGCATAACTTGGTCAATTCAAGTCCAATTCAAATGAAACTTAGGCCATTGCATTCCTAGAAGGCCCAGCTATGTTTGGGAAGTGCAAGGAGGCATTAGAGGCCAATTTAGGGGGCAGTTTATAGTTTGAGAGGGGAGAATCCGAAAATTAATTTTTCATTCCATACTTTTCTCACTTCTCTCTAGAACTCTCTTCTCTTCTCTCCCTTCTCTCTAGATTTTCATTTTTGGGTTTTTCCTTTTCTGATGGAGGGCTAAATACATTGTAATCAATTTGGGATTCTTGAAGAAATTTTGGTTTGAATTCTTGAGATCTTGTTCTAATTTCTTATTTTGAATTGTATTTGGATTCTTCTTCTTCACCTTCCTTTTCATTTTCTTGATCTGATTGGATCTTGAATTGGGACTAAGAATTGTGATTGAATTAGGTTGATTAATCTAGTTTAGTCATGGAATTAGAAGTTAAGTGCTGATTTGTGCTTAGATTAATTGAATTCAGATCTAAAATTAACATAGATCTAACATGAATTTTGCGATTGCGAATTTGTGTATCAATTGTTAATTGAATTCTAGATTATTGTCTAGTAAGAATTCTGGATTTAATGCTGAGATCTTGGTTAATTACAAGTTAATCATTCAAATGCAATCCAAATGTTTGTTTAGTGATCTATGATAGAATCCACCAAATTTCGGATAGATTTCTGGATTGATTACGCTTTTAATTAATTGTTCTTCCATTCCCTTAATTCTGTTATTTTCGTATTCTGTTCTCACTCAAACCCCCCTCAAATATAAGCTTGATCTAATTGATTTGCAAACTAAGATCCTTGAGAGACGATCCGGTGTTAACTCCTATGCTACGAGTCATAGGTACAACTCAGTTTAAATTTTGATTGAGTTCGGCGCTCGTCACTCTACTTCTCTACCACCTAGGCCACATGCATACAAAAATCAAAAGGTCTGTGATTAGGTTGTAATAGGGTCAGGGTTAAGGTGGTATACACCAAGGATAAGCAAAGTTAGACCATAGGAAATAGAAGAGCAAATAGGAATATATTCAATTATTACAATAAAAATTGCCCTAGCACTTTTCAATGTCAATTCTCTTTTTGTATCTTTACCCTTTTCTTGCCTTTCTCCATACAGTAATGAAACTTCCTTTTCTTCTTCATTTCTTTCCTTTTCACTTTTAAGCTTCTCTTTTTTTTTAAAAAAAAAATACCTTGCATCATATCTAAGCATCTTAATATTTTGCCAATATTTATTTATTTATTTTTATATGCATACATAGCTAAGCAAACACATTATTAAATCCCCCCACACTTATTCAAAATCAATTCCCAGTATAATACTAAGCTCTTCTACTCCCTAAAGTAGGGTAGCATAATGGTTTTTAACTTTTAGGATTGTATTGAGCTATGATAAAAAGAAAGGAAGAAAATGTCAATTAAGCTCAAAAGGGGTAAACAATGGATAAAAATACAAGGATGACTATTTGGTCAGTAGCTATTTGAAAAAAATGCCTTTGTCATTTCAAATGTGTGGAGTGGTCATTTGTAGCTTAAAAAGAGTCAAGACAAGTTCTGAAGAACACAAAGTCATGAGTGGAATCTCACAACAAAGAACACAAATGTCATAATATTAGCCATTCACATTAAGGACCAAAATCTCACTAAGTCTCAATCTATCATATTTGAATTAACCCTTCAAATTTTCAAAACCTCATTTGATAGATTTGAAAGCAAGAAAGTAGTCTACTCCTTCAAGCTTGAAAAAACTTATCAAATTTTTTTTAAATGAATCTTTTGCTCACCACTCAAATCACTCTAAAACCCATTGGAAAAACATGCACCATATATTCAATTAAGATCATTACCCCCCTCCCACACTTAAAGTAAACATTGTCCCTAATGTCAAAACATATACACATTAGAAAAAATAATCTCAAGTAAACCAATAGTGCATATTCAAAGACATCAATAAGGAAGTTGAATCTATAACCAGTAAATATCCCAAAATAAGATCCAAATACAATGCCAAAATACTAACAATCAGATCTAAAGCATAATCCAACACAGCAAGAATAATAAATCAAGATGGGTTGGGGGATAAAATGGCCTCTGAAACAAAGCATCTAGCTTGCCATCTATGGTATCCATCCGTCGGGCAGTGAATTCCTCCAACTGCTGGAACCGATCCTCCAAGTACTAGAATCGGGTGGTATGATCCAGCTCCAAACTATCAATACAGGCCATAACCTCATCATATGAAGCAACTCAAGTGGAAGGCTCTGCATCTGCTGCAAAAGGGGGAACATACTCCGGAGGCACTGATGTTACAACATGCTCCATGGAAGGCTCTGCATCTGCTGCAAAAGGGGGAGCATACTCCAGAGGCACTGATGTTACAACATGCTCCTGCTGCTCGGGTATCAGAGCTCTCCTAGGTAGGACATTACCATCTGTACTAACCATGTGGAAGGCACCATTCTATTTCATGCATATGCCCATGGCTACTAGAATAGGCTCATCAGTAGCACTAAGACCCTTTACAGGATCCTCTTCCAGCAACAAGTCCAGATCAACTCCATATTGTTCTGCAATAGTAGTGATTTAACCTCCAAATAATATTCGTCCAGCTCTAGTGGACCCTATATGTTTGAATTGATTATAAAGCCAATAACCCACATTCAATTTTCCTCTATGTACCATGCAATGTATGAAAAACAATTTGGGCCTACTAAGGACCCCCTAGCTTTCCCCCTCGCACAAATTGTATTTGGCAACCACTTTTTTTATATATCTGAAGGCAGGGGATCAAATATTGGAAGCCTTAGAAGATTTGGGTTCATAACTACCAGGATTTGCAACAGTCAACTCATACCAAGCATGCTTCTGACAGAAGTCAAGGGGAATACGATTGTGCCCCACAAGAAAGCCAATGATGATGCTAAACTGATGAATGTTTAATTCATAGGGTGTTCCTAAGAATTTAGAAGTTATCTTTCCTAGCCAAACAGTTTTATCACTTAGGGGGTACAATTTGCAGGCAAAAATAAAAAGAAACTCTTTAGTCAAATTAGCATACGTAGGCCTACGCATGTTGGCAAACTCAACCCATCCTATTCTACACAATAAATCATAGAACTCCTCATGTAAATCAATAGCTCTTAATGTATCCTCATCTAGATACCGAGTAGGTACTATCTCCTTCCTATCTAGAAAATGCACATGTACCTATCGAGGTGGCTCTGTAGGTGGAGGTGGGGGAAGTGCCCTTACTCGCCTAGATGGTTCATTGTTAGGGTAATTAGAGCATGAAGTCCCTGTCGTGGTCTTCATTCACTTTTTTGGAGCCATAAGAGATGAAACTAAGGGAAATGGAGGTGGGTAGCGAGGAGAAGATGTAAGGAAAGAATTTTGGGGCATTGAGAGTGGATTAGGAAGAAAGAGGGGAAGTATTTGGTGCTTGAAAATGGATGGGAGGAGGAAATATAAGCTTTATTGGTGCTTGAATGGAAGAAATTTGGGAAAGAATGTGGTGGGAGGGCGGCGACGTAAGAGGATTTGGGGGAGAAAGCAGCCTAGAAACCCTAAGATAAGGTTAAAAGGGATCTGTCACGCGAACACAAGACACGGCCCCCTCCGTGTAAGGCTCTAGGAGCAAATGGGGCTTTATCGTTCGAAGACACGGGCCGTGTTTGATGACACGACCCATCCAATGTAGGGCTCTGTGAGCAATTAGGGCTTCACCTTGTTAGAGACATGGGGTGTGTCTTGAAACACACACCTCCATATTGTCCACTGACTTGGCAACTCTGTAATTCATACTAATTCCCCACTAAATTACTAATTCCCAAGGGTCCTCATCCACCTAAAACTCTTATTATAACCTCAAACACTTATCAAACAAATAAATCATGCATTCAATCACAATTCCAGCAATACAAAACATAAAGATTTCGAAGGATTCCTAGGTAATCATTCGAGAAACACACCAAGATCTACTTAACCTAAGAAATTAATTAAGAAAACAATAAAGAAACATAAAATAAAAGGGACAAAGAAAGCAAATCTAGTTTTCTTGGTGATGGGTTGCCTCCCATTGAGCACTTGGTTTATTGTCCTCAACTCGACATTGTGCCTCTCCTTAATGTTCTTCATAATATGGATAGAGTAGGGTAATCTCTTCCACTTCTTCGCTATTTGGAAGCTCATGGTAAGGCTTGAGACGGTGTCCATTAACCTTGAATATTTTTCCAGATGCCTCATTCATAATCTCCACTGCACTAGTAGGAAAAATATGAGTTACCACAAATGGTCCAATCTATTTAGAACATAATTTACCTAGAAGCATTTTAAGTCTGGATTGGTATAGCAGCACTCTTTGTCTTTCTTTGAAGCTTTTCCTGGAGATCATTTGATCATGGAATGGCTTAGTTTTTGCCTTGTAAGTAAGCGCACTCTCACAAGCCTCAGTCCTCAATTCTTCCAACTCTTGTAATTGGAGTTTCCTTTGCTTTCCAGCACCTTCCAAATCTAAGTTGACTTGCTTAATAGCCTAATAAGATCAATGCTCCAGCTCCACAGGAAAATGACATGGCTTTCCATATATCAATTAGAATGGTGACATGTCAATCGGGTTCTTATATGCAGTCCTATAAGCTCATAATGCATCATTAAGTCTGGTACTCCAATCCTTACACATTGGATTCACTGTCTTTTCAAGGATGGACTTGATTTTCTAGTTTGACACTTCAGTCTGCCCATTTGTTTGTGGATGGTAGAGAGTAGAAGTCCTATGTATCACACCATATCTCTTCAAGAGAGCCTCGAATGTTCTGCTGTAAAAATGTGTCCTTTGATTACTAATTATGGCCCTTGGAGTTCCAAACCTACAGAAAATGCGAGACTTCACAAAATCCACAAGAATGTTAGAGTCATAAGATATGATGGCTTTTGATTCCACCCATTTTGATACATAATCAACAACTAGGATAATGTATGAAAAACCAAATGAGGGGGGAATAGTCTCATAAACTCAATGCCCCAAACATCAAAAACTTCTACAAGAATTATCAAAGTTTAAGGCATTTGATTTCTAGGACCAATATTATCTGTCCTTTGATAGCGATCATAAGACTTACAAAAGTTGTAAGCATCCTTGAAATTTGTAGGATAGTAGAAACCATTGTCAAGCACCTTGTTGGCTGTCATCTTCATGCCAAAATGCCCTCCACATGCATAGGTATGACAAAAAGAGAGTATGGAGTGAGTTTCTGAGTGTGGAATGCACCTCCTAATCACTTGATCTGTACAATGCTTCCAGAGGTAAGGATCATCCCAGATATAATATTTGCAATCATTTCTCAGTTTATCCCTTTGTGCCTTGTTCAAGCCCTCCGGAAAGTCCTTGGTGACCAAGTAGTTGGCAATATCAGCATACCAAGGAATTGTAGTCTTGATGACCATTAAATGCTCATCTAGAAAACTCTCTTTAATAGACATCTCCTCCTCCTCAGTCACCAACCTACTCAAATGGTCCACCACCAAGTTTTCGCTCCCTTTTTTTTGTTTTTAATCTCCAAATCAAACTCCTGGAGTAGTAGAATTCATCGGAGCAATCTAGGCTTCGCATCCTTCTTCGCAAGTAAGTACTTCAAGGCTACATGATCAGAAAAAATAATTATTTTAGAACCAATTAGATATGATCTAAATTTTTTTAAAATAAAAATCACAGTTAGAAGCTCTTTTTCAGTTGTAGAGTAATTGAGTTAAGCATCACTTAGGGTCCTTGATGTATAGTAGATAGTATAAGGCACCCTATCAACTCGCTGTCCTAGGACAGCCCCTACTGCGAAGTCACTAGCATCACACATTGACTCGAATGATAGCTCCCAATTTGGTGACCTAATGATAGGTGCTATAGTCATCAACTCCTTGAGTTTGGTGAAAGCCTCCATACACTTCTCATTAAAATGGAATGGAATATCCTTTTGAAGTAGTGTGCAAAGGGGCAATGATGTCTTGGAGAAATCCTTGATGAATCTCTGGTAGAGCCTTGCATAACCAAGAAAAGAATGAATTTCCCCACACACTAGTGGGCGGGGGTAATGAATGCACAAGCTCTACCTTAGCTCTATCAACCTCGATTATTCTAACAGAGACCACATGACCTAACACTATACCTTCTTCTACCATGAAATGACATTTTTCCTAATTCAACACAAAGTTAGTGTAAATGCATCTTTTTAGTACCAACTTCAAATGTTCTAAACAATTCTCAAATCCATTCCCAAATACACTAAAATCATCCATGAAGACCTCTATAATGTTCTCTATATAATCAGAAAATATGCTCACCATACATATCTGAAAGGTTCCTGGTGCATTGCAAAGTCCAAAAGACATTCACCTATAACAAAGGAATGCTAACTTCCACTCTCCTAAAGGTCTCTAAGATCTCTTTATCTACTTCATCTTTCTTATTCTTAACCAACCTACTAAGGAATGGGGCCTTAGTGATATACTTAAGAAAGGGTTTAGAAATACTTACCTTAGGGGTCTTAAAGTTTTGCCCTCCTCATTTACCTCCTTAGGCTCTTGATCTTTATCTTTAGTGACTTGTGGAGAAGATGCAAGTTCATCTAACTCCTTCCCACTTCGCAATGTGACAGTACTAGCATTTTCCCTCGGATTCACTTCCAGTTGTGAGGGAAGTCTCCCAGAAAGTTGGCTTTGAACCTTGTTGAGGTTTGTGGCTAACTGCCCTACTTAGTTCTGCAGGTTACTGATAGTGGCGCTTGTTTCTTGTTGGAAGCTTTGCATAGTGGCCTTTTGCTCCTTCTAAAATTGAATATTACTAGTGGCCATTTGCCTCATTAACTCCTCCAGTGAGGGTTCAGATTGCTTAGGAGCTAGAGATTGTTGTTGTCTTTAAGAGAAATGTGCTTGTCTTTGTTGAAATCCTAGAGGTCAATAGTCTTGAAGTTGATTCTGGGGCTGCTTTCCATAGCTCAATTTAGGATGATCCCTCTACCCCGAATTATATGTATTGGAGTAGGGGTTGTAGTTTTTGGAAGGTCTAGAATATCCTCCTAAGACCTTTACCTCCTCATTTGTGTCCTCTTATAGAGTGGGACACATATCAATGGGATGTCCAGAAGAGCAACAAATCCCACAAGCATTTACCAGTGCTTTTCCATTATCCATTAGTCGCTAAACTATGGTAGTCAACTGGGCCATTTCTTGCTACAAATTGGCCGTTTATGCCTCTTAACCGCTCTCACTCCGATGTCATTCCTAGTGAAAATTTGTTGGGTGTTTGCAACCATTCTTGATATCAAGTTCCTAGCCTCTTGAGGAGTCTTATCAACCAAAGCTCCTCCACTAGCAGTATCAATCTTGTTACGGTCCATCACTAGCAAACCTCTATAGAAATACTAAATCAGAAGTTGCTCACTAATTTGATGTTGAGGGCAGCTAGCACATAATCTCTTAAATCTCTCCCAGTAGTCATGAAGTGACTACCCATGCCTTTGTTAGATGCCACAAATTTCTTTTCTGACGATTGTAGTCTTTGAGGCAGGGAAGTATCTATCCAGGAAAGCTCAAGCCATGTCCTACCATGACTGAATGGATCAGGGTGGCAAATAGTATAGCCACTCATTTGCAGAATCTTTCAATGAAAATGGAAAAGCTCGTAGCTTGACTTATTCTAATGGAATTCCCATGGGCTTCATGCTAGAACACACTACATGGATCTCTTTCAAATGCTTGTTAGGATATTCCCCGGCTAATCCATTGAAAGATGGCAAAAGATGGATTATGTAACACCCCTCGTTTTAGTAACTACGGCACAATTGTCATTATACCACGGTCACTAAATTTTTGGTGTGCTACAACTCAAATAACAAGTTTTCAAGTTTAATCATTGTGCATATAAAGAAAATATAAGCCATGAATGAATAGATACATATGCTATCATTTGAAAATATAATTCAATAATGTATACTCAAAATACTGCACATAAGACTAGATAATTACCTTAAAACATACATGGAGCGGCGTATTGCTCATACCACTAAAAAATACACCAAGTTGTACTTTAAAATGCAGTTATACTCAAAAGAATCTTTATACAGGTAATGTAAAAGAAAACATAAACTACCCATAATGACACCCATGTCTAAGGAGTTGGGCACTCCATCGGATCCACCTCAGGATCCTCCCCTGGTTCATCTGAAGACACTAGGATAGGACAGAGTATGGTCTTACGGGCAGGTGTCCTAGTAGTTGATGCCATAGAATCCTCGTCCTTTCTAGGGGTGTGAAGCGGATCACCCTATAGCTCCCGAATGGGCAAGGCAAACTCCAGATGCACTGATGTAGTAAGAGTCAGGATAGGATCTCCGCCGCAGGTCCTCCTCACGATCAAGATCAAATCCCTAACATATCATATACGCTCATCAGCCCAGTCGACTCGCCAAACATTGGCACCCCCGGTGAACACAATCCTAACGAAATCAATAGAACCCCTTCTTACCGCTATCACCGAATGCAAGAGATCAAACCAAGTAAAATCTAGGAGATTCAACCTCGTCCCCTTTACAATCTTTAACCAAAATCATATAGAACAAGAATAGTGCAAATAAGAGGTGAGATATCCTACATCATTACCAACATGGCAATGAAGAAAAATAATATGAATGACGAAGTCATTCCATACATACAGATATTGCAGATATATTCAAGTTATCAATTTCATAGATATCATCAGAAAGCATATCCCACAATAATATAAATATTAACAGCACTATAACAACAAATATCCACCCTAGATGTATAAATAATAATTATGCCACCATAATATGTATGTTGACCATGCCATGACAATGTGTGAACTGACCATGTGTATGCATAATGAACCAGTTCCTACTTTATAGAGCTAGACACAACGTCAAAGATGAGCGTTCCAGGAGATCTGTCCCCCCTCAAAAGATAGTCTACACCAGACCACGAAAAGCAATAGTGTTTGTCAGGTTCTCGTCGTGTGTTGCAATGGATCACCACGGCCAGGGATCTACAATGTGACAAACAGGTCACTAAGTGGATCACCACACACGGACGCCCCCTGAGATCCATCATGGATTACACTATCCTGTAAGTTCTCGCTCACTCCTTAGGCATAAAACGCCACAACAGCCACAATTGTATGATGTTCAAATGCATATTCAATGACACCAAACTACCGTTGTACCGTTCCCAATGGCATTAAAGCAACCATCCATACAATTGTTCCATACCATTTGTATCCATGACATTATATAACCGTCCGAACGACTACATAATATCACTAATATCTAGGTTTCTTATGATAACTAGTCCCATCTGACTCGATCATCTATCTGATGTTTTTGGTTATAGAAGCAAACCACTTTTGACTTGATCGTCTACCTGATGTTTCTAGGTTTGGTACTTCAGTTCCAAAAGCACAATGCCAAATGCATGCTATCACAGATGATTTCAATCGTGCATTTCATACCCATAAGCCATATTAAAATAAACCTTGAATCTTAAAAATTAGTATAAGAATATTACCTCAACTTCAACACTTTTCCTATTGAGCTTTACTAGGGAATATATCCTCCTATCTTTCACCGAATCCATTTTACTCTAATCCAAAATGTTCTTCTCTTTATTCTTAATAAAACTTATTTAATTAAATGTCTTATGATTCTCAAAGTCTCACTTACACTCATTTTCCTTTAAAGGTTAAGATCTACTCATAGTTTTATGGTAAAATTTCATTTCCTTTCTCTTTCCATCTTATGAATCCCTAATTGAATGTCTAATCACTTAAGTATTGAAAGTTCCATCTTAATACAAAATTTTCTCTTAGTTACCCTAAATGGCCGTGAGCCCTAAGTTCATGGAATTCAACATTCATCTTCTTAATCCATTATTTTAATTTCTCAATCAATCCATTTTCTCACTTAAACTTCTAAGTTCCAATTCATCCCAATTTTAATCACAAGTTTTTTTAATTTACCTCCTCTTGGCCGAGACACTCAACCATGGTCTCTAGATCCAAGATTTCCATCAACTCATTAATTAGTTGCTTAAGTTCCACTTTAACACAAGGTTTGGTTCTTGATTCATCATTTAAGGCCACAAGGCCGTGAGCTCCCCTTCAATATAGGCAAGGATTCCTTATCTTTCACACTTGTTTTCAAGCACACAAAATATCACAATTTATCCCTACAACATAATAAAACAACATAATTACAAATCATAAAAAATCAAGCAATCAAGAGGAGAAATCCACACATGGATCCTCCAATTTTAACACTCAAATTCGTCCCTTACCACCATGGGTGGTTGGTGAGGATGTTCTCCCTCTTACCTTTAGAATACAACACAAGAAGGCAAGCCTCTTGATCCTTTTGCTATAATTTTCGTCCTCCACCTTCAAGAGAACCCCAAGGTGAGCAAACTTTTACAATC
Source organism: Ormosia semicastrata (assembly GCA_029884595.1). Lineage (NCBI taxonomy): Eukaryota > Viridiplantae > Streptophyta > Magnoliopsida > Fabales > Fabaceae > Ormosia > Ormosia semicastrata. The sequence goes on along the minus strand of JAQQTO010000044.1, from coordinate 33,346,319 downwards.
CTCACTCAAACCATGAAAAGAGGAGTCATTGGTCACAAAGAGGATCAAGAATCTTGAAAACAAGAAGAGAAAATGAAGATTCAAGAATATTACCTCAAGAGCTTCAAGTCTAGGGCTTGATGGAAAAATGGTGGAAATGAAGAAATCAAGTAATGCTCACCAAAGAGAAAAGTATCATAGTGATGAGAGGATTTAAGAAATGTGATTAGTTACAGCAAAAAAAAATGGAGAAGTGATGGTGGTGTGTGGGTGGCCGACAGTTTAGAGAGAAAAAGGAGAAGAGAAAAGTGAAGAGAAAAGTGTGTAGCTTTTTGGAGAGATGAAATGAAATGAACTTGGATGGAAAAATGACAAAGTGGGCATCCATATTTGCCCTCCAAAATCGTAGCCACTCAAGGAGAGAGAAAGGAGAAACTTCTCCATGAAGCTAATAGGAAGGTGCTAGGAAGTTTTCTCCAATGTTTCTTCAAGAAGCCAAAACTCACCTTTTAGAAAAGTCAACGATGATGTCACTTGTGTGATGTCATCAAGGTGATGTCACATAAAGTGAACATTCTAGAAAAGATGATTAACATTCTACTAGAGTTATTATCCAGTGGACAAAAGTTACAATTAACAAAAATAGTATTTATTGTTCATCGGATAATTTTATGGTACAACGATTTTATTTATCAGATAAAATCTCAAAAAATGTAAACCTCGTAAATTGTGTCCAGCCTTGAGTTTAGTAAGATCTCTCATCGACGTTTTCATAGTTCAAGATTTACCAACCTTTGGAAAAATATTTTATTTTCTCTGTTCCGCTCAGTGTGCACGTAAATTGAGAAATATATTAAAATAATCAACAGTTCGAAAAAATCCAAAAAAATCCATAAAAATCATAAATATTATAAAATGACTATTTATCATAAAACAAACAATTTTCGGGACATTACACCAGCTTTGCTTAGTGCACATGCAAAATGAAAAATATATTAAAATATTCAACATTTTCGAAAAAATCCACAAAATTTCACAAAATTCACAAATATTATAAAATGAGTGTTTATTATGAAATAAGAAATTTTTGGGACGTTACAGATTAGGTCGGACTTCAACTTAAATGTCTCTTCATTTTCAAGAATCTTTATGCACAGAGGCTGTTGGTCCAAGTTTGGAGCACCCAACACCCTTATAGTAGATTCTTCCATCGCCTCCTCTTCAGATGTCTCAAAACTTGATAGATCTATATGGCGGGTAGCTTCCATGTCAGCAGGTGTGAATTGAAAATTAGATGGAAGGAAGGGAAACTGAGGATGTGAGCTGACTTAATCAATGTAGTGCCTCAAATCCCTCACTTTCTCATCCAATCCGTCAATGGACATAGACACTTTCAAAATAGTTAAAAAGAACTGATTGAAATATTAAAAACTCAAAAAAAATAGAGTAGAAAATAGGAAACAATTTAATAGCGCAATCAAAAAATTAGTTCCCCAACAACGGCGCCAAAACTTGGTGTTGTCAGAATTATGAATAAAATTAAGATCAAAATTAGTTGCCAAGTTCCACCAAAAATATAAAAACCTTACAACTAGTTGTAGTTAGCAAGAGTCGATCCACAGAGAACTAATTCAATTAACATTATAAACTGATTCCTAAATTAAACTCCGAAGAACAATAAACAAAAAAAGGGGTTTGTTAAAACTAAGAATAGAAATTAAGTCTAAAGCAACAAAAGTAAACATGATTTGAATTATCAATTAAAAGGTATTGGTTAAGAAATGAAATCCACCACTAGATTTATATGATAATTCAAACCTACATATCCTTTATCCCAACATGATCAATTATATCTTTATGCGATTGTGAGAATAATTCTCTATTTTCCTTAAGTTTTGGCTAATTTAGCAACAACTCAAATTAAGCCTAATCACTAGTTAGCTATAAAGAAACTGTTCTTATATCTACCTAATGATTGCATTAAGATTTAGAAAATCAATCATGCTAAGGTCCAATCACACACCGGGATTGAATTGCTTAGATCATATGTCTCACTAGTCATACCACCGTAACCACGCATAGCAATCCTAGTTTTACCACTTTCAAAATTGGCAAAGAGTATAAAAACTTTTATACTAAATTAAGAACAAAACATGTGAATAAAAATATAACTGTATTGAAATAAAGAACTATGTAGGATTCACAAGATCAAAACTAAGGTTTTATCTTTCTTTAACCAAGTAAAAAACTTAGCCATGCATGGCGAATTCAAAATCAAAAGAAAAACAAAAGAAAGACATCGTCAAGAATACAAGGGTGAAAGAAAACTGAAGATCAAACTAGTTTCCAATGATAGAGGTTGATTGATATCCGATGGCTCGAACCCGAATCTTTAATCTTTGATCGAATCTCCCTCTCTCCTCTTCTTCGAATTCTCTTTAGTTGCTTGGCAGCTTCTATCCCAAATGACCTACTTTTGGAACCCTAAACAATCCTATTTATACCTTTGGGCCCATAGCTCACCATTTAGATTCGAAATTAATTTTATGGGCCGTAGACATAGGCTGTGTCTGATGACATGACCCCCCGTGTCTTAGTCTATTAACATAATTCTCGTGGAATTGAGCAGGCAGAGAGTTACATGGCTACCCCGTGTCTCGGGACACGGGCTGTGTCTTTAGTCGTGCTCAACAATGGGTCCAATTGAGATTCCAGAGAAGGACACGACCCCCCTGTGTCTGAGAACATGGGCCATGTCACTTGGTTTCTTCATGTTCAGTCCTGATTTTTCACATATGATCTTATTTCCTTGCTTCTAGAGGTGATGTTGTTCTCCTTGAGTCTTTAGCTTTCTCCTCAAGTGGATAGCAAGCTTGGTTTGATGCTAATGGACTCCATCACTCAAAGATCTCTTGAAAAGCATAATTCAATTATGAGCATTTATAATCATACTTTAGCATAGTTTCACAATAAGGATCTGATTAAGCTTCATATCTAGAAACTTAGATAAATGTTAACAATTAAGTATATATGGAGTCCAATCAGTTCAAACATAAGACACTTAAAATGTAGAAATAATTGACAGATCAATGACCTACTCAATGAGAAGAATAAAGGGAAGGATGGAGTTCATGGCGATCAAAATCGATCTCAGAAAAGCCTATGATAGGATAAGTTGGAAATTTGTTAAGGAGTGCTTTATAGACTTTAGTATCCCCAACAATATGCTTCAATTGATAATGCAATGCATTTTATCACTTATTGGTCGTGTCACCCTTGCAAAATCAGTTTTGGGGGTCTATGGCTATTTACAATATGTAGCACGGTACTGTCCCAAGAAGTATATGTCATGTTACTAAAAAAGCCTAGCATAGCTTTATCTGGGGAAGCTCAGAACATAGGAGAAAAGGTCACCTAATTAGCTGGGACAAATTATATCTCCCGGAGGAATTAGGAGGCTTAGGTTTTAGACACCTAGACTTACTAAATGTGGCCTTTATCATGAAATTGGGTTGGCGTATTCTCACCCAACCAGAGGAGTTGTAGGCCCAAGTTTTGTTGAGAAAGTATGGCAAAAACCTCTCAAATTCATTTTAGGCCTCTTAATCTCAACCAGACTCCCCTTTATGGAAGGAAATCGTGGGAATTTGGCTCAAAATTCTTAATAACATGTATTCTATCATGGACAATGGTTTGAAGGTGCTTTTTTGACAAGATAGATGGATTAACTTTAAAGAGGAACTCCAACATGAAGTTACTACACCATTAACAAATGAGGACTTCCTACACTCTGTGGCTTGCTATGATACTGCACAAGGTGATTGGGACATAGGGTGACTTTTTTCTATCATCCTTCATCATTGTATCCTAAAAATTCAAGCAATCCCTCCCCCTTTGCCTCAGGATGAGGAGGACAGGTTTGGTTGGGTTAGAAGCATAGATAGGCATTTTTCAATCCGCAGTGTGTATACCCTCTTTTCTAGTTTTTGAGAAACCACTAATCACTCTTGGAAACTTGCGTGGAAATGAAAGGGCCCTATGAGAGTTAGCCTCTTCATGTGGCTTGTCATTCATAATAGAATCTTTACAGCTCAAAGGTGTAGCAGATAGAATAATGGATTCCTAGACTACCATTATTGCACAGGGGTTGTTGAGACATCCCTTCGTGCCTTGAGGGACTGTCCCAAGGCATCTCGAATTTGGATTCAACTTGTTGCCTCAAAACTAATTGTGAAATTCTTTTCCAGTGAGCTTCAAGGTTGGATTCATGATAACTTTGTTAGGTCATAGGGGGAGCTCAGAAGAAGGGGAGATCTCCATCAATGAGCTAAGTAAAGAACCACATAAATGGGCTTGCTAACACATCTTAACCTAAAACCTTAATGCATTAAGTCTATGGGTCTTTTCCACTTATATAGCCTTCAACTGCCCGTTCTTTACTAATGTAGGACTTCAACACTCACAGTTGAATTTCCAACATTCTTCCCCTCAAGTGTGAGTCATTCACACATGGTCATGATAAATTCATAGAATGTAGTTATTTATGCTCTATTTCTGTGTTTAAAGAGTACTTAGTTCTTGTGTATAATGCATATTTAGAAGGTTTTAAGCTTATATTTGTCATATTCTAATTTGAACACCTTCCTATGTGTTATTGAGCAATTTGTGCGTATTTGATAAGTGATTGAGTGAATTTGTATCTGTTATTGATTTAGTGATTTCTCTATTATAGGAAGGACTCCAAACAAGATGATATATAGAGCATTTGAGTTAAAAGTGGAAGAGAAAGTCAAATTTGTATCTCAGTAGACAACGTCGTGACGTGGGCATGTCAATGCCACGTCGTTGGTGTAATCCCCTGCATTAGTACTAGAACCTGAGGCCAAAGCGCCGCAGTGCAAGGAAGTGAATGCCGCGGCGTAGGTGACCTAAATATCTAGAGCGCTACGACGTTGAAAATTGGATGCCACGACGTCTGTGACCTAATTGAATGCACACCGCGACGTGATGTGTTTAATGCCGTAATGTCCCCTATTTTTCTACGCCTATAAATACTATTTTATTAGATTTTGAAGAGAGAGTTTGTGAGAGTTTTCATAGTTTAAAGAAGCTGCAGCTAGGGTTTCGTGTGAGGAGGCTGAGGGAGCCTAAAGAGCTAAGGTTGAAGGCCATTTTCTTCATGGAAGGAGATTCAAGCTTTAAAGATGATATCCATGAGCTTCTTCCCTTCTCCCTATGCTTTCCCTTCTCTTCCTTATCTTTTGAGCACTATTTTTTATGTGTATTTTTGTGTTCAATGATTAGCTGAACTGTATTTAGGGATTACTTTGGATCTTTGTACGAATATTGATGTTTATTTAGTACTTTGAGTATATATTGATGTTTGGTTCTATTTAATCATATGGATCTTAATACTCTTGATTGTTTGATCAGCTTTTGAGTGAATTGATGAAATCTGATAAACCTAGACATAGGAATTTGGATTTTAGATCATACGTATGGTTGATGCATGTTCGATTTCATTCAATTGGCTTGGATAAGTTAATTCGCTAATGGGATAGAAATATACCTCTTAGTCATACATAGTGGGTGTTTGAGAATAGATTGTTCATGAATGAAGTTTGCACTAGTTCTCATGGAAATATAGTGAATTAGGTAAATGAAACTATGGTTGATTGACCTAGACATAGGTTTTTAACTAAATCAAATTCTCAAGCTAACTTAACTATTCATTAATGTTGCTTGTAAGGATTGCATATCATTAATTGAAGTATGAGGTGAAAAAGAATTTCCTAAATCTCTAAACCATTATCTTTATTCTCATTTATCGCTTTTATGTCTTTAGATTAGTTTTACCGCACTTTCCTCTATTTTATATGTTCTTGAATAGAAATAGTTAAGCTATTAGTTGATATTTAGTATTAGGAAGCCAATTCCATCCTCGTGAGAATGATCTCTTACTCTGTATCTGTATTACTTGAATGACCCGTGCACTTGCGATAAGCAAATGGGTTAACAAGTTTTTGGTCAAGAAAATAAGTTTTTATCTTATGAAAGGACCAAGAATTTGCTTATCAGGTCACCCCCCTTAAATGGAAGCTTTTCAAGTATTTGACAGTGTCACCAAGAGAGCCCAGCCCGCATCCAATAGCCTCATCATCTCCTCCAGATCGGGCTACACATGCTCTTCCTCATACTTATACTAACGGTGTCATCATCTATAGGGTGACTCTTTTCTATCATCCCTCATCATTGTATCATGTAAATTCAAACAATCCCTCCCCCTTGCCTCAAGATGAGGAGGACAGTTTTAGCTGGGTTAGAAGCACAGATAGGCATTTTTCAATCCGCAGTGCGTATACCCTCTTAGATGGTTCCTGAGAAACCACTAATCACTCTTGGAAACTTGCTTGGAAATGAAAGGGCCCTATGAGAGTTAGCACCTTCATGTGGCTTGTCATTCATAATAGAATCCTTTCAACACAAAGGTGTAGTAGATGGAACAACGAATGCCTGGACTATCATTATTGTACAGGGGTTGTTGAGACATCCTTTTATGCCTTGAGGGACTGCCCTAAGGCATCCCAAATTTGAATTCAACTTGTTGCCTCAAACCTAATTGTGAAATTCTTTTCCAGTGAGCTTCAAGATTGGATTCATGATAACTTTGTTGGGCTATAGAGGGAGCCCAGAAGAAGAGGAGATCTCCATCAATGAGCTAAGTGAAGAACCACATAAATGGACTTACTGTAACACCCCTAGATTTAATAACCACGGCACAATCATCATTATGTCACGGTCACTAAATTTCGGCGTGCTAACATTGTCAAATAACAAACTTTACAAATAAATTAAAACATTTCTCATATGAGGAAAATAGGAGCCATGAATGAATAGTTACATATACAACTAATTAAAATATGAATTATAGAATGTACTCAATTAAGTCTGGATAATCACCTTAAAACATATACATACCCAAAATACATTTTTATATAGGTAATGCAAAATAAATTATCAACTACCCACACCCTATCTACAACTAAGGAGTTGGGCACTTCATCGAATCCCGAATGCGTGAGGCAATTCCGGGCTCATCGGTGTAGTGAAAAATACAGAATATGATCTTCAACCGTAGTCCTCTTCATGGTCAAGGTCAGATCCCCAGCAGGTCGCATACGCTTGTCGGTCCAGTCAACTCGCCAGGTCTTGACACCACCAGTGGACTCAGTTCGAACAAACCTAATAGAACTCCCTTCGCGATGACATCACCGGATACAGTGGGTCAAACCAAGAAAATCATAGGAATCCAACCTCGTTCCCACTTACAGTCTTTAACCAAAGATTTACATAGAGCAAGAAAAGTACAAGAAAGAGGTAAGACATCCTACCCTCATTACCAATTATAGCATCAAGAAACCAAACGGCGCAAAACGCCCACATAGCATTTATGACAGCAATAGTAGTAATAAACATCTAGTAGCAGTTATAATCAACCAAACAGTTCTAGGCAGTCATATATATATATAGATATTCGAAAATCCAACAGTTCCAATTATGATAACAATGTATGCCAGATAATTCATGGACTCACTATGCACATGTGCCCTCAATAATCAAGATCCTACTCCATGGAGCTAGACACAAAACAGTCGGAGAGAATGATCGTGAGACATGCCAGTATCTCGTCAGTCATAAAACAAGTGCTTTTCCAGAAAATAATCAGTCATTTTGCGCAACAAGGCTTTATACAGCGGCATTCTCATAAGATCTCGATATAGGACTGTGGCCAGTCAGGATCGTCGGTGCGTTTGCATCGGTTTGTCCCACGGTCCAGAGGGGTTACCACTGCCCTTTGCGTGACACCCGCGCCCCGACGCCCTCAAGGCCAACTACAGGACCCCACTTGTCTATTCGCACCCGCACTAAGGTGTGATCATCTCCTAGGCAACTCGGCCTTAACAAAGTCCAACGGACGTTCTCTTTCTTTTTGTGCAATGCATGACTCAATCATGCTTCTCATGACAACTCGGTCAATCATGCTTCAAATGCATGTCATATGATTCATCCACAAGTTTTGAACCCATTCACAGATCCACATCAAACCAATAGCACATTTTAAGGGTAACCACAATCCCATTCAAAATCATGATAGAAATCAACCATTAAATTCAATATGTGCCTCACAAGCTCACCCATACTCATGTTCTTCCCTGTTTATGAATCCCTAATTAATTTCTAGTCATCCAATTATTTATGATTAACATGCTTTTATTAATCCAAAGGTTTTAAGTCCAGGAAGATACACGGCCTGAATCATTACCAAAGCCACGAAATTAATTGCTAGGTGTTGGGTGATAAACTATACTGTTGAATTCGACAGAGACAAGGTATTTGGTGACAAATTGAGGCTGCCATTTAACGATAAATGACATGGCAGAAGGATGAAAGATGGGGGAACATTTTATAACAAGATTGGCTAAAAAATCAATTTCCGTCGGATGGAGGTTCTGTCGAACGGAGATCAAAATTGTCAAATTATTCCAGAAGATCAGCAGAAGTCCTAATTCGATGGACATGGGTGTCGACGTTGGAGAAATCTCCCAAGTGTTGAACCGATGAAAACACTGGTCAGAAACCCTAATTCGACGGATCTGTCATTCTAACTCGACGGGTTTTAACATTTCTAAATGATCAGGATATCAATTTCGACGGGTTTGGCCAGGAGTTCATACTCGATGGATTTTAACATTTTACTAAGTGGTCAAGATATCAAATTCGACGGGTTTGGCCAGGAGTTCATACTCGATGGATTTTAACATTTTACTAAGTGGTCAAGATATCAAATTCGACGGGTTTGGCCAGGAGTTCATACTCCACAGATTTTAACATTTTACTAAGTGATCAAGATATCAAATTCGATGGGTTTGGCTAGGAGTTCATACTCGACGGATTTTAACATTTTACTAAGTGGTCAAGATATCAAATTCGACAGGTTTGGCCAGGAGTTCATACTCGATGGATTTTAACATTTTACTAAGTGATCAAGATATCAAATTCGACAGGTTTGGCCAGGAGTTCATACTCGACGGATTTTAACATTTCACTTAATGGTCAGAAACTCAAGTTATTACAATTTCTTACCAAGAATCCCAAAATTTTAGTCTCAAAGAGTGGCCATCCGAGAGCCAGCCCGATGGCGTTCCTTCTAGATTATACGTTCCAGTACATACAGATATATCAAAACACACAAAATAATCAACTAGCATATATACATCACCAGCAGCATGCAAACAAAGATGACTCTCAGTACCAATCACAAACAACGTCCCTAAATGCTAAAAGAGGTTGAGGAGGAGTGTCTTCCTCTTACCTTAGAGAAGCATAAAGAAAGGTTGCTCCTTTTTGGTCAGGATTTCGTTTTCAGCTTCCAGGAAATCCTTAAACATTTAGACTTGCAAAATCAGAACCCAATATTGAAATGAATACCCATGGTCATCAAAATGACAGTGGGTTACGAAAATGAGAAGAGAGGAAGAAAAAGCTAAGAGCTTTACCTTAAAGCTCCAACCTTTAAGTTTCAAAGACGTAAGAGAATGAAGATGGAGGAAATGTAGAACTTTGAAGATGATTTCCTCAACGATGGTGGTCCTCCAAACACAAAATGGTGCAAGGAGTATGACAGTTTTGAAGAACAAAATTGAGGTGTGGGTGGACGGTGTTGCTGCTGTGGGGTGAAAGAGAAGAGAGAAAGATGAGTGAATAGTGAGCTACGTACAGGGAGGAGGGGAAATGTGAGAAAAAAGTGAAATATGCTCCCCTATAGTCAAACGTGCTGCACAAAAATGGGAGGAGAGAGAGTGAATAGTGGCTGGGAAGAAAGCTTCCTAGAAGTTTCCTTGAAGCTTCCTTGAGAAGCAACGTGCGCTTCTCGATAAAGTGCATAGTAAGCTTGTCTCCTCAATTAAGTACATTTGACAGATGATTTGATTACACTATTAGAATTATTTTCTCAGTGAATGAAAGTTACAACTGATCAAAATAATATTTTATTATTCATCAGATAATTTTATGATACAGTGATTTTATCTAGCAGATAAAACCTCAAAAAATGTAAACCTCGCAAATTGTGCCCGACCTCGGGTTTAGTAAGATCCCCCGTCGACACGTTGATAGTTCAAGGTTTACCAGCCTCAAGGAAAATATTTTATTTTCCCGGCTCTGCTTAGCGCACACGCAAAATGAGAAATATATTAAAATATTCAACATTTTTAGAAAATTCCACAAAAATCACCAAAAATCACAAATAATATAAAATGATTGTTTATAATGATGTGGAATAAGTTTGCCCCAAATGGTTTTATATGTTAAGTTTTGATGATGACAAATACAAGACAAATAGAATGATGCTTATGCTTGATAAATGTGCTTAATGTGATATATTGTATCATGCATGATATGTACCTTATCTAGTTATATTTTACTTAATAATCATGCAATATGATATATATAACATTCATCATATAGTATATCCAATAATGCTTTATATGAGTTATAAATGAATTAATATTGGATTTGACCTTTGTGCAATGTGTTCTGTTGCATCCTACATAGAGCATATCTATTAATAATTGTTAAATGACTTATTTGGATATGTCTATGAAAGTTTTATATGCATGTTAAACTAACTAAAACTATATATTTATGATTCATGCATATGAAGATATTGAATTATGTTTTTGGACTAACTATGCTTGTTTAAGTGAGCAATACTTTACAGGATAGTCCAAATACCAAGGGTGAGCTTGCAACAAGAAAGCAATAGATATCTATTAAGCTCAACACAAAGAGAATGTGATTGGACATATGTCTTTGAAGAATGTTTTCAATGATAACGAACATGAAGTCAAAATGAAGTCAAAATGAAGATGATGGGAAGACCAAGTCCAAAATCTTTTAAGGATAGCTTTAGGACTTAGAGTCTCTTTGTTCGAGGATCTCTTTGGATATCTCCTAGTGCATGAAGATAAAACAAAAATGTTTTTCTTAAACTTATACCAAAACTGTTTTGATCTTGAAAATAACTTAAAAATGTTTTGGTGTTTTTGATAAACTTTATGGGATGTTTTTCAAGCTTTTATAACTGTTTTATAAATTGAGTTATTCGAATAAATCATTGATTATTCGAATAAAGCTTTAAATTTGTTTGCTGCGTGACTCTGTGCATCAAAGTGTTATTCGAATAACACTCTTGTTATTCGAATAAAACTTTTCAGCCTTCTCTGTTATCTAAACTGATATTCGAATAACAAATTAAGTTATTTGAATAATAGCTTTTAATCTTGCTGAAAGCTTCTGTTTTCTAAAAAGGCTATTCGAATAAACCATTGTCTATTCGAATAAAAGGACTTCCAGGAAGGTTTCTCTCAAATGAGTTATTCGAATAACTCAGTAGTTATTCGAATAATCCTAGTTTTTCAGAACTCTGTTTGTTAAAGAGTTATTCGAATAAACTTAAGGCTATTCGAATAACCCATGTCAGTTTGCTTTTTACGATGGTTTTGTGAACAGTGTTATTCGAATAATGGTTTATGCTACTCGAATAACCACGGGCTTTTACGAATACTGATATGGAAACTAACAGACATATTCTCATATTTATCATGGTTTTAATTACACCCAACAGCTATTTTTCTTTCTAACTCTATAAATAGAGACCGTGGGTCTCTTCTGTTAAGTGCCCAGCTATCAGTTTACTTTGTGCTTGTTTTAAAAAATGTGATTTATTATTTACGCCTATTTTCTGTGCTCTTTTTGCTAAAACTTTGAGATATCCTGTGAGAGCCTTTTAGCACTTCAAATTGTATAATTTGCTCTGAGTGAGAGTTTCTATCCATCTATATTTCTGTTCGTCTATATTGAGGGTGAGGTATCCATCAAGGTTTGTAAAGGGGGTGAGGTATCCCTCTAAGGTTTGTATAAGGGTGAGGTATCCCTGCAGGCTGAAACTTTAGCACAAGGGTAGAATTTCCCTGTATGTGAAAAGTGCTCTCTTATGTAAAGGTTGCAAGCACCTATTGGAAGCTTGTATACATAGTGAAAAATCTCGAACTGTGTTTCGGGGACTGGACGTAGACCACAAGTGGTTGGTGGTCGAACCAGGATAAATATCGTGTCTGCTCTTCTTCTCTTTATCTCTTTATTTTATGTAATTTTATTTTATTACACATTTACTTTCCACTGTTCTTAAAGTTTCTTTTCTTCATTACGTTCCTTCTGTGCTTTTATTTAAATAGCTTAAATATTTGTATTTATTTTAAGAGCTTTTGTGAAAAAGTTTTTATACCCAATTCACCCCCCCTCTTGGGTAATGGTTGCCGTGACTAACAAGTGGTATCAGAGCTTCGTGGTCTGGTGAAAGCTTAACCGCTTAGAGTTAAAGATCCTTGTTTATTAACAACCTTGAAAGTTTTTCAAAATGGAAGGTTTTGAAATTGATAAACCACCATTCTTTGATGGTGTGCATTTTGTTTATTGGAAAGCTAGAATAGAGTTTTATATGCAATTAATTGATTTGGATTTGTGGGATGTTGTGCTAAATGGATTTACTTACAAATCAAAACAAACTTGGAATAGTTTTGACAAAAAATATTTTTCTTTGAACATTAGAGCTATGCAAATTTTGAGAAGTAGTTTGAATGATGATGCTTATGCTAAAATTAAAAATTGCTCTAGTGCTAAAGATATATGAGATGCTCTTGATGATATCTATCTTGCTAATAATATTTTTATGCATAAAGTTGTATATAGAAAGCAAGAAGAGCAAAAGTCATTGAAGGAAGCTTGTCATGAAAAATATCCTCAAAGAGATGCTCAAACTATTGAAGGGAGCCAAATGCCTCTTGGTGACGATGATGCTCAATTTGAAGAAGAGGCAAAGCAAAATAAAATTGATGAAGAAGAAGGTGATTCCCTTAAAGAGCCAAATATGCTAGAAATTGAGACTACTTCCTATATGGCTAAAAAGGACTTTGAGGTAAATAATTCTAAACTATATTACAGTCCTTCGTATGATGAGTTGCAAAGTGCATATAATGAATTGTATGATGGTTTATTGAATTTAGAAAAGAAAAACTTATCTTGTTTGGAAAATATTTCCTCTATTGAAAATGAAATTGAGACTTTAAAAAATGAATATGCTTTTCTTAATGAGGAAATGCCTTTGAAATATGAAACCTCATCTTCTTGTGAAAAATGCATTAATTTAGAAAATCAAGTTGAGGACTTATTTTTCAAACTTTCCAAAGCTAATGATTCTAAATGCTTACATTCTATGCTTGTTAATGAAAATAAAATTAATGTTATTCCACATGGAAATTCAAGTAAAGCTTGTGGCAGAAATAACATGGAATGTAATAACAAGAAAATGCTTAAGTTTTTCAAAGATGATCTTCAGAAGACCAAGCCATCATTAAATTCAATTGTATGTAATTTTTGTGGTCATTTAGGACATATTTCTCATTTATGCAATTATAGAAGAAATTTTTATATGAGAAATTGTATGGTATGGGTTCCTAAAAATCCTAAAGGCCCTAATATTAAAATTCAAGGACCCAAAATTAAGTGGGTACCAAAGTGTCCTCCTAGTATTTCAACTGTGCAGAAAATTTATCAAAAGGATGGACTTATTGGTCAAAGGAAAGAGGAATCATCACAAAGAGCGCTTCCAAAGCCCAATGAAAGAAATTTTAGTCAAAGAAGGAAGATGACTTCAACCAAAGCTTCTCAAGTACACAATGTGGAACTTGCAAAGTTTCAAACACCAAAAGAGAAGCAATGGGTAAGGAAAAGAGTTTCCTTAATTACCAAGGCCAAGGTATCAACAGTTTTTACCTCTCATGAGCATTTACATGCAAAGTCAATAAATTTGAGGTATATTCCTTGTAGGCCTTAGGTAGAGGATAAAATCATGTGTACTTGGTAAAATTTGAATATTATATTCTTACACCATTTTGCTCACTATTTTGCATATTTCTTGATCATAAGGTATTCTATGACTATGTATGCTTTATATGCTTTAAATTGTCTATACATCATGAAAGTAAGCATGCTATCAACTATGTGCTTAATGGTATTTAATTATTTAATTTATTGTGCTCAATTTACATATTATGAAAAATTGATCTTTATAAGAGCATAATAGATTAATATTCGAAAACTAACACACAAGGACCCAAGAAAATTTGGGTACCAAAAGTCAAAAGTTGAAGTGTGTTGTAGGTGTGCTTGAAGGCCAAGAACTGACTTTGACATCTTGAAAGTGGCTGCTCCAAGTACAAAGACCAGAAATAATTTCAAGCTCTCATCCTTGTCCACGGTGATAACTACTTCAAGCAAGCATTTAAATGGAATAAGCTTATTCAAGTTGAGGATAGTAAAAGAATTCAACTTTTGAAAGGGGTGCAAAGAATCTCTATTCCCTCATGAAAACGTGAAGCTTGGAAGTGAGAGTCATCTACAAAAATTCAAAGACTACACTTCTGGTGATATCAATCCTTATTTATGCTTTAAATTTGATATCATATGATATTTGGAGAAGTAGAAAGTTATGTTATACCTTCACATGCCTTACATGAAAATTATTTGCCTAAAAATGCCTAAATAAGTTTTGATGATAATTACATGCTTCTTGATAAACTTGAATCACGCCTTAAAATGCTTAAACAATTTTTTTTTGATTCAAGTGCATATGGGCTTCATGCATTCTTCTTAGAACTAATATTGCATGGTTGATAATGTGATACATGCTTTAAATTATATATCAACCTAATTTATGCTTGTAAATGAGATTGAATGATATTTGATGCTAACCTATGTTTTAGAGGACTTTTAAAGTTAGCTTTGCAAGTCTCTCTATGTATTTCAAATATAGCCATCATTTTTTTTTCATACAAGCATATGTGGATAAATGAGAAAAGCTGAATGGAATTCAAATGAAGAGGAAGATAAAGAATACTTTCTTCTAGTGCAATGGAATGTAGAATTCAAAGGAAGAAAGCTCAAAGTTAAAGGACCAATAAAGAAGGAGCATCACTCTTTATATGATTCAATAAGTATCTCTATCCCTTAGCTTTTATGGTATTCTATATATTATAAATTGTATTATACTTGTTGATAAATTAATCTTAAATAACTAGATGCTTCCAAGGAATATATGGTTTTTTTTTATAAAACATCTCTACCTTTCTAAAATGCTGCTCTTATAAATTTTTTTTTGAAATGGGGAGAAGTCTTAAAATTTTGGATTAAGAATAAATATCTTTGCCTTTACTTTATTTTGATAATATGCATATTTTGAGGGGGATTCTAGCTCTTAAGTTGTTTATATCTCTTGCCTTACATCCTTGGTTGATTACATAAAGTGTTTTATTGTTATCATATGCTCAACGTTGATATACAAAAATATGACAAGCATTGCATGAATAATCCTCTATATCTTGAAAGCATGATCGTTTCATCTCTCTATTCTTGAATCATATGTAGAATCTATAAGAGGGAGAAAATATTTTTTTCCTTTCTAAACCTTTTTGTTGATGTCAAATAGGGGGAGTGAAAATTGGAAAGAAAAATATGTTCTTGTGCTTATTGCTTAATATGCTTACATGAATATTCATTCTTGTATATTGCTCAACATATTTTTTTTCTTTGGTGATTTGTCATCATCAAAAAGGGGAAGATTGTGAATAAGTTTGCCCTAAATGATTTTATATGTTAAGTTTTGATGATGACAACTGCAAGACAAATAGAATGATGCTTATGCTTGATAAATGTGCTTAATGTGATATATTGTATCATGCATGATATGTACCTTATCTAGTTATATTTTACTTAATAATTATGCAATATGATATATGTAACATTCATCATATAGTATATCCAATAATGCTTTATATGAGTTATAAATGAATTAATATTGGATTTGACCTTTGTGCAATGTGTTCTGTTGCATCCTACATAGAGCATATCTATTAATAATTGTTAAATGACTTATTTGGATATGTCTATGAAAGTTTTATATGCATGTTAAACTAACTAAAGCTATATATTTATGATTCATGCATATGAAGATATTGAATTATGTTTTTGGACTAACTATGCTTGTTTAAGTGAGCAATACTTTACAGGATAGTCCAAATACCAAGGGTGAGCTTGCAATAAGAAAGCAATAGATATCTATTAAGCTCAACACAAAGAGAATGTGATTGGACATATGTCTTTGAAGAATGTTTTCAATGATAACGAACATGAAGTCAAAATGAAGTCAAAATGAAGATGATGGGAAGACCAAGCCCAAAATCTTTTAAGGATAGCTTTAGGACTTAGAGTCTCTTTGTTCGAGGATCTCTTTGGATATCTCCTAGTGCATGAAGATAAAACAAAAATGTTTTTCTTAAACTTATATCAAAACTGTTTTGATCTTGAATATAACTTAAAAATGTTTTGGTGTTTTTGATAAACTTTCTGGGATGTTTTTCAAGCTTTTATAACTGTTTTATAAATTGAGTTATTCGAATAAATCATTGATTATTCGAATAAAGCTTTAAATTTGTTTGCTGCGTGACTCTGTGCATCAAAGTGTTATTCGAATAACACTCTTGTTATTCAAATAAAACCTTTCAGCCTTCTCTATTTTCTAAACTGATATTCGAATAACAAATTAAGTTATTCGAATAATAGCTTTTAATCTTGCTGAAAGCTTCTATTTTCTAAAAAGGCTATTCGAATAAACTATTGTCTATTCGAATAAAAGGACTTCTAGAAAGGTTTCTCTCAAATGAGTTATTCGAATAACTCAGTAGTTATTCGAATAATCCTAGTTTTTCAGAACTCTGTTTGTTAAAGAGTTATTCGAATAAACTTAAGGTTATTCGAATAACCCATGTCAGTTTGCTTTTTATGATGGTTTTGTGAACAGTGTTATTCGAATAATGATTTATGCTATTCGACTAACCACAGGCTTTTACGAATACTGATATGGAAACTAACGGACATATTCTCATATTTATCACGGTTTTAATTACACCCAACGGCTATTTTTCTTTCTAACTCTATAAATAGAGATCGTGGGTCTCTTCTGTTAAGTGCCCATCTATCAGTTTAATTTGTGCTTGTTTTGAAAAATGTGATTTATTATTTACGCCTATTTTTTGTGCTCTTTTTGCTGAAACTTTGAGATATCCTGTGAGAGTCTTTTAGCACTTCAAATTGTATAATTTGCTCTGAGTGAGAGTTTCTATCCATCTATACTTCTGTTCTTCTATATTGAGGGTGAGGTATCCTTCAAGGTTTGTAAAGGGGGTGAGGTATCCCTCTAAGGTTTGTATAACGGTGAGGTATCCCTGCAGGCTGAGACTTTAGCACAAGAGTAGAGTTTCCCTGTGTGTGAAAAGTGCTCTCTTATGTAAAGGTTGCAAGCACCTATTGGAAGCTTGTATACATAGTGAAAAATCTTGAACTGTGTTTCAGGGACTGGACGTAGACCACAAGTGGTTGGTGGTCGAACCAGGATAAATATCGTGTCTGCTCTTCTTCTCTTTATCTCTTTATTTTATGTAATTTTATTTTATTGCACATTTACTTTTTGCTGTTCTTAAAGTTTCTTTTCTTCATCACGTTCCTTCTGTGCTTTTATTTAAATAGCTTAAATATTTGTATTTATTTTAAGAGCATTTGTGAAAAAGTTTTTATACCCAATTCACCCCCTTCTTGGGTAATGGTTGCCATCACTAACAAGTGATATCAGAGCTTCGTGCTCTGGTGAAAGCTTAACCGCTTAGAGTTAAAGATCCTTGTTTATTGGCAACCTTGAAAGTTTTTCAAAATGGAAGGTTTTGAAATTGATAAACCACCATTCTTTGATGATGTGCATTTTGTTTATTGGAAAGCTAGAATAGAGTTTTATATGCAATCAATTGATTTGGATTTGTGGGATGTTGTGCTAAATGGATTTACTTACGAATCAAAACAAACTTGGAATAGTTTTGACAAAAAAATATTTTTCTTTGAACATTAGAGCTATGCAAATTTTGAGAAGTAGTTTGAATGATGATGCTTATGCTAAAATTAAAAATTGCTCTAGTGCTAAAGATATATGGGATGCTCTTGATGATATCTATCTTGCTAACAATATTTTTATGCATAAAGTTGTATATAGAA
This sequence comes from Ormosia semicastrata, assembly GCA_029884595.1. NCBI lineage: Eukaryota > Viridiplantae > Streptophyta > Magnoliopsida > Fabales > Fabaceae > Ormosia > Ormosia semicastrata. Next base: position 33,328,124 of record JAQQTO010000044.1, on the reverse strand, counting down.
AGCAAGAAGAGCAAAAGTCATTGAAGGAAGCTTGTCATGAAAAATATCCTCAAAGAGATGCTCAAACTATTGAAGGGAGCCAAATGCCTCTTGGTGACGATGATGCTCAATTTGAAGAAGAGGCAAAGCAAAATAAAATTGATGAAGAAGAAGGTGATTCCCTTAAAGAGCCAAATATGCTAGAAATTGAGACTACTTCCTATATGGCTAAAAAGGACTTTGAGGTAAATAATTCTAAACTATATTACAGTCCTTCGTATGATGAGTTGCAAAGAGCATATAATGAATTGTATGATGGTTTATTGAATTTAGAAAAGAAAAACTTATCTTGTTTGGAAAATATTTCCTCTATTGAAAATGAAATTGAGACTTTAAAAAATGAATATGCTTTTCTTAATGAGGAAATGCCTTTGAAATATGAAACCTCATCTTCTTGTGAAAAATGCATTAATTTAGAAAATCAAGTTGAGGACTTAGCTTTCAAACTTTCTAAAGCTAATGATTCTAAATGCTTACATTCTATGCTTGTTAATGAAAATAAAATCAATGTTATTCCACATGGAAATTCAAGTAAAGCTTGTGGCAGAAATAACATAGAATGTAATAACAAGAAAATGCTTAAGTTTTTCAAAGATGATCTTTAGAAGACCAAGCCATCATTAAATTCAATTGTATGTAATTTTTGTGGTCATCTAGGACATATTTCTCATTTATGCAATTATAGAAGAAATTCTTATATGAGAAATTGTATGGTATGGGTTCCTAAAAATCCTAAAGGCCCTAATATTAACATTCAAGGACCCAAAATTAAGTGGGTACCAAAGTGTCCTCCTAGTATTTCAACTGTGCAGAAAATTTATCAAAAGGACGGACTTATTGGTCAAAGGAAAGAGGAATCATCACAAAGAGCGCTTCCAAAGCCCAATGAAAGAAATTTTAGTCAAAGAAGGAAGATGACTTCAACCAAAGCTTCTCAAGTACACAATGTGGAACTTGCAAAGTTCCAAACACCAAAAGAGAAGCAATGGGTAAGGAAAAGAGTTTCCTTTATTACCAAGGCCAATGTATCAACAGTTTTTACCTCTCATGAGCATTTACATGCAAAGTCAATAAATTTGAGGTATATTCCTTGTAGGCCTTAGGTAGAGGATAAAATCATGTGTACTTGGTAAAATTTGAATATTATATTCTTACACCATTTTGCTCACTATTTTGCATATTTCTTGATCATAAGGTATTCTATGACTATGTATGCTTTATATGCTTTAAATTGTCTATACATCATGAAAGTAAGCATGCTATCAACTATGTGCTTAATGGTATTTAATTATTTAATTTATTGTGCTCAATTTACATATTATGAAAAATTGATCTTTATAAGAGCATAATAGATTAATATTCGAAAACTAACACACAAGAACCCAAGAAAATTTGGGTACCAAAAGTCAAAAGTTGAAGTGTGTTGTAGGTGTGCTTGAAGGCCAAGAACTGACTTTGACATCTTGAAAGTGGCTGCTCCAAGTACAAAGACCAGAAATAATTTCAAGCTCTCATCCTTGTCCACGGTGATAACTACCTCAAGCAAGTATTTAAATGGAATAAGCTTATTCAAGTTGAGGATAGAAAAAGAATTCAACTTTTGAAAATGGTGCAAAGAATCTCTATTCCCTCGTGAAAACTTGAAGCTTGGAAGTGAGAGTCATCTACAAAAATTCAAAGACTACACTTCTGATGATATCAATCCTTATTTATGCTTTAAATTTGATATCATATGGTATTTAGAGAAGTAGAAAGTTATGTTATACCTTCACATGCCTTACATGAAAATTATTTGCCTAAAAATGTCTAAATAAGTTTTGATGATAATTACATGCTTCTTGATAGACTTGAATCACACCTTAAAATGCTTAAACAATTTTTTTTTTATTCAAGTGCATATGGGCTTCATGCATTCTTCTTAGAACTAATATTGCATGGTTGATAATGTGATACATGCTTTAAATTATATATCAACCTAATTTATGCTTGTAAATGAGATTGAATGATATTTGATGCTAACCTATGTTTTAGAGGACTTTTAAAGTTAGCTTTGCAAGTCTCTCTATGTATTTCAAATATAGCCATCGGATTTTTTTTCATACAAGCATATGTGCATAAATGAGAAAAGCCGAATGGAATTCAAATGAAGAGGAAAATAAAGAATACTTTCTTCTAGTGCAATGGAATGTAGAATTCAAAGGAAGAAAGCTCAAAGTTAAAGGACCAATAAAGAAGGAGCATCACTCTTTATATGATTCAATAAGTATCTCTATCCCTTAGCTTTTATGGTATTCTATATGTTATAAATTGTATGATACTTGTTGATAAATTAATCTTAAATAACTAGATGCTTCCAAGGAATATATGGTTTTTTTTTTTATAAAACATCTCTACCTTTCTAAAATACAGCTCTTAAAAAAACTTTTTTGAAAGGGGGAGAAGCCTTAAAATTTTGGATTAAGAATAAATATCTTTGCCCTTGCTTTATTTTGATAATATGCATATTTTGAGGGGGAGTCTAGCTCTTAAGTTGTTTATATCTCTTGCCTTACATCCTTGGTTGATTACATAAAGTGTTTTATTGTTATCATATGCTCAATGTTGATATACAAAAATATGACAAGCATTGCATGAATAATCCTCTATATCTTGAAAGCATGATCGTTTCATCTCTCTATTCTTGAGTCATATGTAGAATCTATAAGAGGGAGAAAATATTTTTTTCCTTTCTAAACCTTTTTGTTGATGTCAAATAGGGGGAGTGAAAATTGGAAAGAAAAATATGTTCTTGTGCTTATTGCTTAATATGCTTACATGAATATTCATTCTTGTATATTGCTCAACATATTTTTTTTCTTTGGTGATTTGTCATCATCAAAAAGGGGGAGATTATGGAATAAGTTTGCCCCAAATGGTTTTATATGTTAAGTTTTGATGATGACAAATACAAGACAAATAGAATGATGCTTATGCTTGATAAATGTGCTTAATGTGATATATTGTATCATGCATGATATGTACTTTATCTAGTTATATTTTACGTAATAATCATGCAATATGATATATGTAACATTCATCATATAGTATATCCAATAATACTCTATATGATTTATAAATGAATTAATATTGGATTTGACCTTTGTGCAATGTGTTCTGTTGCATCCTACATAGAGCATATCTATTAATAATTGTTAAATGACTTATTTGGATATGTCTATGAAAGTTTTATATGCATGTTAAACTAACTAAAGCTATATATTTATGATTCATGCATATGAAGATATTGAATTATGTTTTTGGATTAACTATGTTTGTTTAAGTGAGCAATACTTTACAGGATAGTCCAAATACCAAGGGTGAGCTTGCAACAAGAAAGCAATAGATATCTATTAAGCTCAACACAAAGAGAATGTGATTGGACATATGTCTTCGAAGAATGTTTTCAATGATAACGAACATGAAGTCAAAATGAAGTCAAAATGAAGATGATGGGAAGGCCAAGTCCAAAATCTTTTAAGGATAGCTTTAGGACTTAGAGTCTCTTTGTTCGAGGATCTCTTTGGATATCTCCTAGTGCATGAAGATAAAACAAAAATGTTTTTCTTAAACTTATACCAAAACTATTTTGATCTTGAAAATAACTTAAAAATGTTTTGGTGTTTTTGATAAACTTTCTAGGATGTTTTTCAAGCTTTTATAACTGTTTTATAAATTGAGTTATTTGAATAAATCATTGATTATTCGAATAAAGCTTTAAATTTGTTTACTGCGTGACTCTGTGCGTCAAAGTGTTATTCGAATAACACTCTTGTTATTTGAATAAAACCTTTCAGCCTTCTCTGTTTTCTAAACTGATATTCGAATAACAAATTAAGTTATTCGAATAATAGCTTTTAATCTTGCTAAAAGCTTCTGTTTTCTAAAAAGGCTATTCGAATAAACCATTGTCTATTCGAATAAAAGGACTTCCAGAAAGGTTTCTCTCAAATGAGTTATTCGAATAACTCAGTAGTTATTCGAATAATCCTAGTTTTTCAAAACTCTGTTTGTTAAAGAGTTATTCGAATAAACTTAAGGTTATTCGAATAACCCATGTCAGTTTACTTTTTACGATGGTTTTGTGAACAGTGTTATTCGAATAATGGTTTATGCTATTCAAATAACCACGGGCTTTTACGAATACTAATATGGAAACTAACAGACATATTCTCATATTTATCACTGTTTTAATTACACCCAATGACTATTTTTCTTTCTAACTCTATAAATAGAGACTGTGGGTCTCTTCTGTTAAGTGCCCAGCTATCAGTTTAATTTGTGCTTGTTTTGAAAAATGTGATTTATTATTTACGCCTATTTTCTATGCTCTTTTTGCTGAAACTTTGAGATATCCTGTGAGAGCATTTTAGCACTTCAAATTGTATAATTTGCTCTGAGTGAGAGTTTCTATCCATCTATATTTCTGTTCTTCTATATTGAGGGTGAGGTATCCTTCAAGGTTTGTAAAGAGGGTGAGGTATCCCTCTAAGGTTTGTATAAGGGTGAGGTATTCCTGCAGGCTGAGACTTTAGTACAAGAGTAGAGTTTCCTTGTGTGTGAAAAGTGCTCTCTTATATAAAGGTTGCAAGCACCTATTGGAAGCTTGTATACATAGTGAAAAATCTCGAACTGTGTTTCGGGGACTGGACGTAGACCACAAGTGGTTGGTGGTTGAACCAGGATAAATATCGTGTCTGCTCTTCTTCTCTTTATCTCTTTATTTTATGTAATTTTATTTTATTGCACATTTACTTTCCGCTGTTCTTAAAGTTTCTTTTCTTCATCACGTTCCTTCTGTGCTTTTATTTAAATAGCTTAAATATTTGTATTTATTTTAAGAGCATTTGTGAAAAAGTTTTTATACCCAATTCACCCCCCTCTTGGGTAATGGTTTCCATGACTAACAAATGAAATAAATAAATTTTTGGGATGTTACACTTACTACTACATCTTAACCCAAAACCTTAAGGCATTAGGCCTATGGGTCTTTTTCACTTATATAACCTTCAACTTGCCCATTCTTTACCAATGTGGGGCTTCAACACTCACACTTGAATTTCCAACATTCTCCACCTTAAGTGTGAGTCCTTCACTCACGATCACTACCCCTCAAGCAGAAACCTTTCAAATATTTGATGGTGTCACCAAGAGAGCCTAGTCCGCGTCCAAGAGCCTCATCTCCTCCAGATCGAGCTACACACACTTTTCTTCATACTTGTACTGTCATGGTCCATCATCTACAACGGAACATGCCACCTAGCCTCACATCGCTAGGAAGATTTTTGACATAAGGGACCCTTTACATGGATCTACCAACCACTGTCGTTCACACCAATACTTGTCTAAGATGAACTATCAGCTCTGATACCACTTATTGGGCCATAACGAGAGCCCAAAAGTAGGGGAGATCTCCATCAATGAGCTAAGTGAAGAACCACATAAACAGGTATGCTACTACATTTTAACCCAAAACCTTACGGCATTAGGTCTATGTTTCTTTTCCACTTATATAGCCTTCAACTTGCCCATTCTTTACCAATGTGGGACTTCAACACTCACACTTCAATTTTCAACAATCTCCCCCTCAAGTGTGAGTCCTTCACACACGGTCACTCCCTCTCAAGCAGAAGCCTTTTAAGTATTTGATGGTGCCACCAAGAAAGCCCAGCTCGCATCCAATCGCCTCATCTCCTCTAGATCGGGCTACACATGCTCTTCTTCATACTTGTACCAATGGTGTCATCATCTATAGGGTGACTCTTTTCTATCATCCCTCACCATTATATCCTGAAAATTCAAGCAATCCCTCCCTCTTTGCCTCCGGATGAGGAGGACAGGTTTAGCTGAGTTGGAAGCATAGATAGGCATTTTTCAATCCGCAATGCGTATACCCTCTTAGCTGGTTCCCGAGAAACCACTAATCACTCTTGGAAACTTACTTGGAAGTGAAAGGGCCCTATGAGAGTTAGCACCTTCATGTGGCTTGTCATTCATAATAGAATCCTTACAGCACAAAGGTGTAGTAGATGGAACAATGGATGCCTGGACTACCATTATTGCACAGGGGTTGTTGAGACATCCCTTCATGCCTTGAGAGATTGCCCCAAGGCATCCTAAATTTGGATTCAACTTATTGCCTCAAACCTAATTGTGAAATTCTTTTCCAGCGAACTTTAAGATTGGATTCATGATAACTTTGTTGGGCCATAGGAGGAGCACAGAAGTAGGGGAAATCTCCATCAATGAGCTAAGTAAAGAACCACATAAATGGGTTTGCTACCATATCTTAACCCAAATCTTTAAGGCATTAGGTCTATATGTCTTTTCAACTTATATAGCCTTCAACTTGCCCATTTTTTACCAATGTAGGACTTCAATACTCACACTTGAATTTTCAACATTCTCCCCCTCAAGTGTGAGTCCTTCACACACGGTCACTCCCCTTCAAGCAGAAGCTTTTCAAGTATTTGATGGTGTCACCAAGAGAGCACAACCCGCATCCAAGAGCCTCATCTCCTGTAGATCAGGCTACACACGCTCTTCTTCATACTTGTACCATCGTGGTCCATCATCTACAACAAAACACAATGCCTAACCTCTACATCGCTAGGAAGATTTTTGACATAAGGGACCCTTCACATGGATCTACCAACCACCGTCATCCACACTAATACTTGTCTAAGCCGAACCATCGGCTCTGATACCACTTGTTGGGCCATAGGGGGAGCCCAGAAGCAAGGGAGATCTCCATCAATGAGCTAAGTGAAGAACGACATAAATGGGCTTGCTATCATATCTTAACCTAAAATCTTAAGGCATTAAGTCTTTGGGTCTTTTTCATTCATTTATATAGCCTTCAACTTGCCTATTCTTTACCAATATTGGACTTCAATACTAACACTTGAGTTTCCAACAAGCTTATCTATAGATTTCAGTATTGATGAAAGCAACTAGTAGAGGGAAACCTTCATGATCACGGTTTGGTCCATGTGGAATTGACGAAACCGCGAAAGACATGAGGAGAATTACAACAGACCTGATAAAGCCCTTCAAGTAATCAAAGACAAAACCATTCAGTACACTCAAGGCTCTCTTATGGGTAGAACCTATCAGACCATATAGGATATAAGATGGGTATTTCCACTTTGGGGATGGGTAAAGATTAACATGGATGGGGCCTATAAAGGCAACCCAGGACAAGTCAGATGTAGTGGTGTGTTGAGGGGGTGCAATGGAGAATGGCTCAAAGGCTTTACAAACCATATAACTCTTTGTAATTCATATATAATTGAGCTTTGGGGTGTCATAGGGGCTTTTTATATGAGTTTTGTAACATTTTTATAATAAAGAATCTAAAAAAAAAAAAGAATTTAAGTGTAGGACTATTTGCACATCCTTTTGTTAATCCACATTTTTCTTTAATTATTTCTAAGTTTAATTTTTTAGACTACTCTTAATTAAATATATATTTTTTAATTATCACACTTTTTTTGTCAGATTAAAACAAAATCTTCTTTTAGGCTAAAATAAATTCTTTTTTTGGGCTCATGAAATTTATTCTAATACTCCACTTGTTTTCTCTCACTATTAGCTTTGGTTTTGTTTTTCTTTATTTTTTATCACTTCAATATAATTCAAATATAATATATTAGTAAAATATGAAATTACTCTAACCTATATTATTAAAAAGAAGAAGTTCAAAGTAATATTTAATGATTTATATATTTGGCTTCTCTTAATAACAATTTATGCTTATTTTTATCTTAAAACAAGTGTAACAGTAGTTAGAGGAGAAAAGTATTTTTGAAGGACCTCAACTTTAGTGTGAATCAATTAAGGATCTCAACTTTAAAACTTACTAACTAAGAAACCAATAAAAAATATTTTAATAATATTTATCAACTAAATTAAATTAGGACATAAATGCCATGTACAATTTTAATATTATAACTTATTTTTATTTTTAAGTTGAATATTTTTATCTTTTTAAAATTTTTAATAATAAAAATATATATATATATATATTAATAAAGTTGAGGACTTTAATTAATAAAAATAATAATTTAATTTATTAATTGGTTTATCATAAAAAATCTCAGTCCTCAAACAATATATTACTTCTAGTTAGAGAGTTTTTCAATTAAATTTAATACTTGAGTTGCTAACTATTTATTGATACAAAAGCTATCAATATCAATAATTGATTTAATATATACATATAAAAATTGATCTAATAATTAATATTAATGTTAAGGACCATTAAGGATTAGTATTTAATTTAAAGGGACAAAAAAATTATAATTATTGAAAAGAACCATTTAAATTTTAATTAAAGATAAAGACTATCTAATTTTACTTAATAGTCAATATTACCTTTAATGAGATACTCAATTCTCCTTTTGGCAGAAAACAACTCAACAATAAAGAGCATTCAACTCACACCAAAAACCTAGAGGCTAATAATCATAAGATGAAACGAAAATAGTAGCTAGTACAATTAAATTAAGGTTCTCTATGATTATTAAAAAAAACCTAAATAGAAAATTTAAAATACCATACATTAATTAAATTTTGCCTAAGATTGAAACCCTAACCATGCTATAATCTATAATTTTGCGAAGTAGTAGTAGTCGATGATTGAAACCTATAATCAATATTTTACCTATAATTAAACAATCCCACCTCTTTCAATTGAGAAGGTTGAAACCAATAATCAATAATATTAAAGGTATAACCTACAATATTTCTTTCTTCGGACTTCGGAGAAGGACCATCAAGAAGCAATTAAACTGTATCGGGACTACTGGTTGCACTAGTTGATGATCCTAGACGTTGGGAAGATCACCATTGCCGACTGCACGGTTCGGAAGTGGCTGCCTCCTTTTGCACTGCTAGAAATTTTAGATTTAGAAATGGAAAAATTCATTCTCTAAATATGTAAAATTCTATCTCTAAATATTTAGAGATAAAATTAGAGACGAAAATTGATCCGTCTCTAAAAGTGACATCTCTGATTGTTAGAGATGGAAAAATTAATTTCATCTCTAAATTAGAGACAAAAATATTTTGTCTCTAAATTAAAAACTTTCATATCTAATTAGAGAAGGATATTGTCAATATTTTTAAAAATATAATAATGATTAAATTAGAGACGACACTATTTTGTCTCTCATATAACATTTCCATCTCTAAATAATCCAAAATCAAGTTATCAAAAAAATTTCAAAAAAAGTAGAGATGAACCTTTTCCGTTTCTAAATTTAGAGACGACATTATTCCGTCTCCAATTCAAAAAAATTTAAAAAAAGGTAGAGATGAACATGTTCCGTCTCTAAATTTAGAGACGGCACTATTCCATCTCTAATTCAAAAAAAAAATTTGAAAAAATAGAGACGAGCATGTTCCATCTCTAATTCCATCTCTAAAATTTTTAGAATTATCTTTTTAATATACTTTTAATTTTATAACTAACCCTGATGCAATTAACCATTACAATGAATCATATAGGATAAGAAATCACGATTTCTTAGCATCATCACAGATATTTATACCAAAATGCAAAGTAATAATTAATTATGATTGCAAATATTTAAATTGTCAATGAAAATATAAAAACAAAACTAATCACAGATTTGGGTTATCATTAACATCGTCACTCATCTCATCATGATGGTCATCCTCTTCTCTAGGTGCAGGATGAGAATGTTCAGGCTGTGAAGCTACAAGTGATGGCGTTCCAAATTGACTACCTAAAAGAAGAATCCTAAACTTCTCCTCCCATTGTTCCATCTTCTGCTTCATCATGTCTTGTTCAAGATTCTTTTGATGAAGCTCATCTGTTAAAGCCTAAAATTTGGCCTGCATTGCAGTAATATCTCTACTGGTGATACTCCATAAATGGAAGAGGAGGGGGAGTAGAAGAAGATCTAATGACATTAGTTGCTTGTGAACCCAATCCGTATATGCGCCCTTTCTTGTTGGGACCTCCAACAACTTCTAAGTAGATACTATTAGTAGAGTTTTGACTGTTGCTACCTTCACCATGCTGGGATTGCCACTCAGCCATCCACCTTTCATACTCTTCCTAAAAAGTAGTTATAAGACATTTGTACTTGAAAATGGATGTAACTTAAATGCTAGCTTATGCTTACTGCAATCTTTGCTACTTCCAAAGTGTTATACTCTTCTAAATTCTCCTTGGCTCTATGAAATCGCTTATAGATGTCAAAAAAGCTTGGCTCCCTGGACATTTGATTTGCCTGAAAAGACAAAAAGTAATTATTAGTAGCCTAAAAAATTTATATTACTGGAAAGTAAGGCCAACTTGATTGGCTTGAAAAAATTATATTGCTAGGGATAATAAGATAGGCATGCCCAAAACACAAACTCAAACTTAAAAAGATCATAATGTCATCATAACAATATAATTGAATGATACCAGAAGAAAGTCCAAAACAATTTAACATTAATTAAAACCATATATATAATCAGTAGTAATGACGTAAATCAACAACTAGTCTTGAGTCCAACATCAAGAAGAGACAAACAATACTACTTAATCTTCTTCTTTGGCCTCAACTGCAAGAGGTAAACAATGTTCAATATCGCTCAACTTTTAACAACTAACAACACAGTAATAAGAATAAACAACATACTATATAGTATCCCCACCAAGGAAAAAGACATATCAAGAATGGAGAACATATCTTGATAAGTAATTACATGTCTTAATACAAACTCATTCCAATACACAATTATCCTAAGATAAAAAATAGCAATATAACAAATAAAGTCATATATCCTTGAATTCTCTCTTTCAATGTTTTATAACTTTAATTAAAGTCCATGCCCCTATTTTTACTTTATTCAACAATTGATTACTCCTCCTAAAAGTAATTATTAGTGATGGCTATTTCTACTGAAGCAGCCCTCAAAAGGTCAAGATTTAACAATTTTATTGCGGTTGGTCAATTGCAAAAAGATCTTGAACTGTTTTCTTGCCAAGTTCTTTCTATGCATGAGACAAATGAGAATAGGTTGAAGACATTTTAGGATGAAAAGATTTTGGTGAAGACATTTTAGTAAGCAATTTGAAAAGATCACTTCAGTTGTAAGAAGGGTTATACAAACAGGTTGAAGAAGAAATCTGCCAAATGCATTTTGTAAATATATAGTTAGATGTGTTTTCAAAGGCTCTGCAAGAAACATTGCTTGAAGTAAGTGTTGACATTAAACTCATGAAAGAGGAAATTCTTCAACTCTCTCAGCAGTTGCAGCTCACAAATGAATCCAATGAGTTACTACATCTATATAAGGGAATGATTGACAACTGATGACAACAGAGATTCCACAAAAGTAGTATATAAAAACAGGTCACAACCAGGAACAAATCACCAAAATAACAGATATTAGAACTAAGCTTAACAGAGACCAAATAGCACATCTAATATTGACAACAAAATACCTTGAAGCTTAAATGTCTCATTCAGTACTCCACGATCAATTCTTGGTTTAGACAAGAATCTAGAGAGATGTAAATATAGTTCCTTTCAAGAAATCCCAATACCATAAGCAACATGCTTCCCAATTGCAGTAATACTCAATTAGGTTCCCATACACACTGATTGAGACCAAAATCCACAAGGTGAAAGCATGGAACTGTAAAGTAGTAGATGATTAAAACATGGGGGAATATAAAGAGCTTTAGAACTTCTTACATTTTAACTCTGAATATCATTTTCAGTATCAATGCCATGCACCCTAAGACAAGGAAGATCCTCCATCTATTGCGACTCAGACAGGTGCTTGCTACTTATAATCATATATCATAGACTTCTATAATATAGTTTAGTGTTTTAAGATTTAAGGTTCTTGTCTGTCTTTAAGGTTAGCCTCATATAAGTTATTGAAAACTATGGGAGGCAAGGCAAGGAACAAGTTTTGTTCTGTTTTGTGTTTGGTAACATAATTCTAATGGATTACATCTAATAAATTATATTACCATTTTGAGTCTCTAATGCAACTTAGGGCATGTATACAATAACTCTATACTGGAATTTTAATTATATTAAACCACTTCAATGATCCCTAGTCTTCTTCTAAAACAAATTTTCAATGGTGTATTTCTCAAAGTTAATAAAGCCACTGTGAACATGCTGCACAAAGTTAAGCCTTATGTGACTTATGGGTATGTAACTTACCTGTGATACTTAATTATGGAATGTCATGTTTCTTTATATCATTCTCTAAGACAAGTCTGGTCTTTTTCTGGATACCCAAATCTAAAGAGTGTAAGAGAACTTATTTACAAGAGGGGCTATGGTAAGCTAAACAAGCAGAGAGTTGCTCTAACTGAAAACTTCATTGTTGAGCAGATGTGCACTAGTTTATACTTCTACTATTGTATTATAACTTGAATTCATTCACCGCAAGATGCTGACTTAGTTGGATGGCACGTTAGGCACTGAGCAAGTATGGAATCTTATGCCAAGAAGATCTTATCCATGAGATCATAACTGTTGGACCCCATTTTAAGGAGGCAAACAACTTCCTTTGGCCATTCAAGCTCAAGGAACCTTTGGGCGACCTCAAAAAGAAGAAGAACCACTATATTAAAGGAGGAGATGCTGGAAATTAGGAGAATTACATCAATGAGCTAATCAGGAGAATGAATTAGGTTGGGTCAGTGTTTATCATTAATTAAGGGTTTCAACATTTCCTTTTCTTACCGACATAGCAAAATCAAACATTTCAACAAGCAATAGCAACATAATATTGACTTCTAAGTATAACATGAATTATTTATAAAATGAGCCCTTGTCACATGCAAACTCTTTCATTCTAATGCCACAAAAGAAAACTTATTACAGATGATTTATCATTCATCTCAGGAAGAAGGGATAAAAAGATAAACCATGACACCCTTTTATAATAAAAGTTACAGCTATATTTGACTAGTCTCTCCATGATCCATCTATGTAGGCAGGCTTACACAATTAGTATATGGTATAATTATAAGGATGTAACATTACTTACCATTCTTCTATAGTGCTCTGTTGCAAATATGGATCCTCTGGTGTGCACATTGAGACTCTATTTAGATTGTCTATTTCTACTGTTTCTTATGGACACTGTTTTCCAGGAAGGATCACTCCATTTAACCCACAACTGCGCCCTAGCATTTAGATGAATCCATAAACCATCATCCTTTTTATCACGCACCTTGAATAGATTATTTGATAGTGCACTAGATCCCTTAGTTTCGAAGATCTTTCTGATTATATCATTATCTTCAGGCAACCACTTGTATTTTACCTACATTAATGAAAATATTAATTAATTAAATACAATATTTTTAAATTAATAATAGATTAATAACAAGACTTAAAAGGATATTACCCCAAAGTCTCTAAACCACATATCACGCACAGTGTCATTCACATCTGTCCAAATTGTCCAAGGCTTTTCATACTTTCTTTTGAAGATGGTTGTTATATCACGCGTCGTTCCAAAATCAGGATAAAACTTGTAAGTCAAAATATGTATTTATACACACACACACACACACACACACACATAACTATTATTTTTGAATTAAATTTCATAATTAGAATAACTTACTGATTTTTGCTGGCTGGCTTGATCCAAATACGTCCATCTACATCCTTTCTCCCCCACTTAATGTTTTGTGCTATAGACGATGTTGTCTCAGGGTATGGATGTGCAAATGAATTAGCTAAAGGGTCACCCGATAAATGTAAAGTTGCAGCTAAGGAGGGTGTAAGCCCAATTTGAGAATGGGGAAATAGGGTATATGAAGATGGAATATATGCAACTCCGATCTGGGATTAAGGAGATGGGATAGAGGTAGGTCTAGTCTGAGGATAGGGAGATGGGATAGAGGTAGGTCTAGTCTGAGAATGGGGAGATGGGATAGAGGTAGGTCCAGTCTAAGAATAGGGAGATGGGGTATGTGAAGATGGGAGAGGTGCAAGCCCAATCTGGTAATAGGGAGACGTGGTAGATGTAGGCCAAATGTGAGAATGTGGAGATGGGTTGTGTATAGGTCCAAGCTGAGAGGTACCGCACTCTCTCCCTCTCCCTCTCCCTCTCCCTCTCCCTCTCCCTCTACCTACCATCTATATGCAAAAGGTAATGATAAAATTCAATCAGGTGCAATTAAATTAACATAGAAAGTTAGCATAAAACTATTAAAGTAAACACATTAAAGAAATCCACAATCACGTAAGCATAATTTAATAAAGAGGTCATGAATACATAACACATGATTCCTCTTCCTCCTCCTCCTCTCCCCCTTGCTTCTTCTTCTTCAAATTGGTTCAAGGTTGAATCGTGTACCTTTTTTTTCTACAAATTAGTTCAAGGTTGAACCGTGTACTTCCTCTGCTGGACCAGCTATATCAATAAGACTTTGTTCAAGATCATCGTTTGTAACTATCATAGACATTTGCAGGACTGACTCATCTTGGTATGGATTATCTATTTCAGGCTTTTTTTATTTTTGAAGTTTGAATTGTGCTCCGTGCCTTAGTTTTAATCACAACCAACCACCCTTGCTGCCCTTCAGGATACTGTGTGTAGTACATTTGTTCTACTTATTGTGCAAGAATAAATGGATCATAATTCTTATATCTTTTAGATGCTCTAACTTTAATGATTCCATAATTATCTATCCTTGTCCCTTGATTAGGGGTGAGATCAAACCAATCACATTTGAATAGAACTAACATCTTTAAGGGCCACCCAATATACTGCATTTTAACAGTATCAGTTAAAACCCCATAGTAATCATTCTCCATTGTCTCATTCTCGTTACCTCGAACATAAACACCACAATTTGTTGTACCCATCCCTTGACCATGATCTTTTGTATTGAATTTATAACCATTTATTGAATATGTCTACCACATGTTTACTTTATTTGAGGGCTCTCATGCCAAACTCCTCAGAAGTTCATCTTCAATATTGTTACTAAACACCTATATCACAAATGGGTAAGTTAATTAGTTTTACTTAAACAAGTAATGAGGGAATTAACAGGGAAATTAGGTAGATGATATTTAGAATACATGTTCTTTAAACCATGTGGGAAATGTTATGGAGATTTGTTTGTCCACTTGTAAGTCATTTAGACCAAGTTCTCGTAGCAAATCTACGTATATGCAGAATTAAAATCATAAATTAAATCACTTCATAAATTTAATCACGATACATGAAATTAAAAGAATAACTTAGAAGCTTACTTCAAAAAAGGCTCCACCTCAAGACAATTTAGAAGAGCATACAAGTGTGCAACATTCATTTCCCTTTCTTGCAAGATATAAGATTTGTATTTTCCAATAGGATGACCGAGAAAATTAAAAATCGATAACGGCGGATTGATAAAACAACCTTCACCTCCATTGTCATTCTGTGAAACTTTTATCCTTCTAGATGGAATAGTGGGTGGATATTAGTAAGATGCAAAAGTAGAGGTCTCCTCCACTAAATAATCTTCACAAATGGAGCCTTCAACTTTAGCTGAGTTCGTGACCTTATCTTTTAAGGTACGTATAAATCTATTAATTGAGAACATTAATGTAACAAATACCTTGTGCGGATTTAAATGAAAAGAATAAAGATAAATATATGACTTAACCTTTCAAAGGGATACATCCATCGATATTGCATAGGACCACCGACCCTTGCTTCATAGGGCAAATGAATTGGAATGTGCTCCATCAAATCAAAGAAACTTGGAGGACATATTTGTTCTAGTTTACATAAAATGATTAGAATTTTTTGCTCCATCTCATGTAATTTATCCTTTCTTACAATGGCAAAGTTAATTCCCTGAAGAATTGACTGAACTCAGTAAGTGCATTCCAAATGGGCTTCGATAATGCCTTGAATGCAATTAGGAGCAAACATTGCATGAGCACATGGCAATCATGACTCTTCATACCAAACAACTTTGCTTCCCTCATGTCAACGCATCTAGCCAAATTGGAGGCATACCCATCTGGTAGCTTTAATTGTTTAACCCATTCGCACACGGCTAATTTTTGTTGCTTAGTCAATGTGTATTACACTTTTGGTTTTTTTAGCTTTCCACCTCCACCATCCTGTAGCTCTAGATCCTTTCATCTACAATATTCTGCCAAGTCCAGTCTAGCATTAAAATTATCTTTTGTCTTGCCCTTAGTATCCATAACTGTGTATAAGATATTAAGAAACACATTTCTCTCAATATGTATGACATCCAGATTATGAGGGAGAAGATTTGTTTTCCAATAAGGTAATTCCCAAAAGATGCTTCTTTTTGTCCAATTGTGATAAATACCATACCCTGGTGGATTTTATCCTACTGATTCCATTATGTTAGGTATATGTCTTACCCTATCCCACACTTCTTCACCAGTTAACCTTCGTGGGGATAATAAAGTATCAACAAGTCTCTTTCTAAAAACATTTTTGTTCCTTCTATAGCAATGATCATGTGGCAAGAATTGACGGTGACAATAAAAAAATAATGTCTTTCAGCTATGTTTAAGTGTCAATGCTTTTGAGTGCTCCATACAAATTAGACATGCAAGTTTTTCCATTGTCATCTAACCTGATAACATCCCATATGCAGGGAAAACATTAATTGTTCACATCAAACAAGCCTTCATGACAAAGTTTTGTTGTCTTGAGACATCATAGGTTATGACACCGGTACTCCACAGAAGTTTCAGTTCATCTATAAGCGGCTGCAAGTACGCATCAATTTTACTTTTTGGATTGGAAGGGCCTGGAATTATGATAGTTAAGAACATGAACTCTCTTATCATGAACATCCATAAGGGTAGATCGTAAGGAGTAACGATTACTTGTAACGCCTCTTTTTGAGAGGGAACGTCATATTGTCAATCACAATGCGGAAATAAAATTATATACGTTAAGACCCGATTCTTTATAATATAATATAAATTTACTTGATTATAGACATGTAATTAAATTGGTGAATATTTTTTTTTTGTTACAATAATTAATAAACACAGTGACGAAACATAAATGAAAATAAAGAGCAAACAGAAGTAAAGCATACATTGGAATTAACATTGTATATTCATATATATATATATATATATATATATATTTATCAAACTATTTGGTTACAAAGCCTGGTATACCAAAAAGCAAAACTATACCTACCCCAAAGGATCATACATACACATCCCCAAGATATCAGAAATATACTGCCAACTACAAAAGACATCAGGCCCCCAAAATAAAAACACTGGCAGCTATCAGTAGCTACTAGCGATATCAGTGCCTCAGATGAGGAGGAGCCGTATCAGGATTCTCTTCAGGATCCTCCACAAGATCATCCTCGGGGACCTCCTTGGGGTCTTCCTCATCTGAGGAAACCTCCATAGGAGCCACAGAGCCACGAGCAGGAGCCCGAGCTGTGGAATCAAAAGAGTCCTCCTGCATAGTGTAGAAGCGATTACCCCACATCTCCCGGATGGGCAGATAAAACTCCAAATGCAGGCTGATGCAGCAGGTAAAGATCGGCGGCTCATGACGCCTCCAGGCCAAAGAGATCGACACGTCTCCTAAGTAGACACAGCGGTCGGAATTCAGGTTAATGTGCCAGCATCCCTCCAAGGAAGGTCAGATGCACATCACCCAGAAATCCACGCATGCGTGCCTCCATGCTCCACAGTAGATACTAATCGTAATCAGGCCAGAAGCCAGGGAAATTGGGAGCTCCAACCTCCTTACCGTCGTCTTTGATGGGACACAATATACAGATAGAAAATAATAGAAATACAGGAAAGAGGTAAGACATCCTACCATCATTGCTAGTTATAGCAGCAAGAAACAAAACGATGCAAGGCACCCACATAGCATATTTGACAGCAATAAAAATAATAAACATTAAGCAGCAGTAATAATCAACTAATCAGTTCCAGGAAGTTATATATATCAGCGATACAACAGTTCCAATTATAATAATAATAAATGACAAATAATACATGGACTCACTACGCACATGCAAAAAAAGTCAAAATCCTACTCTATGGAGCTAGACACAAATGGTCAGAGAGAAAGATCAGGAGACATGTCTGCAACTTGGCTACCGCGGCCAAAGTGCTATAATTCATCAGTTTATCCACGTGCACATCATGACATTATACAGACAATCTACACTAGATCACGATATAGGACAGTGCCCAGTCAGGATTGTAGATGCGTTTGCATCGGTCTGCCCCACGGACAGAAGAGCTACCAACTGTCCATTGTAAGGTACCTGCACCCCGACGCCCCCATGGTCAACAATATGACCTACACTAGTCTACTCCCATTCGCACTAGGGTGTGTTCAACTCCTAGGGAACTTGGCCTTAACAACAGTCCAATGGACATTCACGATGCATACAGACTCTATGGATAATCATGTGTGTTCATCATTACATACTATTCCATAATATGCCACAATTGGCCAAAGTAAGAATCAACACATCATTGGTCACTCACATGGACCCACAATATCATAATATTGGAATTAAATAAATGACTACATTTTTAAGGTCTATTATGAATTCTTACTTAAAGTTAGCCTTTCTTTCAAGGTTCGTCTCTAATTGAATTCTCATAATTAATTAAATTTTCTAATGTAATTTTTCTCATACACTTAGAAGGTTATTCTAAGATCTCAAAGTCTCACACTCTCTTGTTCTTGCCCTAGTTAAAATTATCCTAAGTCTTATGAAAATTTCATTCTTGGTTCTTTAAAATTTATGAATCTCAAAGTATATCCAATTCTTCCAATTTGCTAATTTCCTATCCCATTACCAATGATTTAATTACTTGGTTATTCAAGTTCCAAGGTTACCAAAATTGTATAATTAAGCCCCAAAAAGGCCCTAGAGGCCGTGGCCTCCCTAGGGATTAAGTTCCCAAATTTTTCATTCCAATAATTACCTAATGTACACTTGATTAATTATGAATTCCAATTGTTACAATTGTTCACAAAGAACCCTAAATTTGGACCCCCAAAACTGTGGCCATCTAAGAACAAATCCAACATTATTTTCTTCTATTTCATGCATTCCAATCCATTCAAATATATTAATATACACAACTAATCAAACAAACAACTTAAACAAATTAAATACAACACATAATCATGTCAATCAAGCAAACAAAGAATAACCCCCAATAGGGTTTTCTCACAATCAATCACAAATAAGGTTTCTTAATGCTAAGAGAGGTTGAAGAGGAGTGTCTTCCTTTTACCAAAGTGAAGAAAACAAGAGAAGCCCTCCTAGAGTTCCTTGCAAATTTGGATTTGCACCCAACCAAACCCTAGAAATTTCAATCTCATTAGAATAGCACCAATGCTTGAAAATAAAGCATAGATGGTCACAAGGAAGACCATAGAAACGAAAATAAGAAAAGGGATATGAAGAATCAAGAACTTACCCAAAGAACCCTAAGCTTGAAGCTTGAAGAAAATGGTGAAAATGATAGATTTTCAAAGAACCACCAACTAGAAAAGTGTTTAGGAGAAGGAGAAGATTAAGAAAATGGGGTGGATGAAAATTTTGTGATGGATGAGGGCATGGAGGGCTGCTGGCCGAATGGGTCTAGAGAGAAGGAGGAGAAAAATGGTTTTGTGAAGAAGAAAGATGAAGCTTAGAGAGAGAAGTGAATAGAAAATTAAATGATAACTTTTGAAATTTGAAAACTTGAATATAATTGATTAAATGAATTGAAGTACAAATTTGTGCTCCCAAGGGGGCTGCTGCCGTGAGTTCATGGGGAGAGGAGAGAGAGTGTGTGGCTTCCATAAGAAGCTTGGAGGAAATTTCCAATAAGCTTCCTTGAAGCTTCCTTGAGAAGCTTTGCACAATTCTCAATAAAGTGCATAGTAAACTTATCTCCTAAATTGAATACACTTGAACGGATGATTAATTACACTGTTAGAATTATTTTCTCAATGAATAAAAATTACAGTTGATGAAAATAATATTTTATTATTCATCAGATAATTTTATGATACAGTGATTTTATTTATCAGATAAAACCTTGAAAAACGTAAACCTCGCAAACTGTGCCTGACCTCAGGTTTTGTAAGATCTCCCGTCGACACATTGATAGTTCAAGGTTTACCAGCCTCAAGAAAACATTTCGTTATCCCGGCTCCGCTTAGCGTGCACGTAAAACGAAGAATATACTATAATATTCGATATTTTCAGAAAAATCCATGAAAATTATTG
Organism: Ormosia semicastrata; assembly: GCA_029884595.1. Classification (NCBI taxonomy): domain Eukaryota; kingdom Viridiplantae; phylum Streptophyta; class Magnoliopsida; order Fabales; family Fabaceae; genus Ormosia; species Ormosia semicastrata. The sequence continues at coordinate 33,307,777 of JAQQTO010000044.1, read as the reverse complement.
AAAATCACAAATATTGTAAAATGACTATTCATCACAAAAAAAATAATTTTTCAGAGCGTTTGACTAACTCTGCTCAGTGCGCACGTAAAATGAGGAATATATTAAAATATTCAGCATTTTCGAAAAATTCCAGAAAAATCTCCTAAAATCATGAATATTAGAAAATGACTATTCATGATGAAATAAATCATTTTTTAGGTGTTACACTGACTTTGCTCAGTGTGTACGTAAAACGAGAAATATATTCATGCAAAATAAAGAATATTTTCACGTAAAACGAGGAATACATTAAAACATTCGACATTTCTGAAAAAATCCACAAAAATTCAAAAAATTTATAAATATTATAAAATGATGATAAATGATAAAATAAATAATTTTCGGGGTGTTACAACACTTCCCTTCTAAAAAGGAATTTCGTCTTCAAAATTTCCATACCTGAGAATAACTGTAGGTGTTGCTCCTTCATCTTGTCTTCCAACTCCCAGGTTGCATCTCCAGTCATCTCGTTCCAGATTACCTTCACCAATGAGATCTCCTTGCTTCTCAATTGCTTTATCCTTCTATCCTCGATTCTTACAGGAGATGCCTCATAAGTTAAGTTTTCTTTTAATTGTACTGTATCTGGTGCTATGACATGACTTGGGTCAGGAATGTATTTTCGAAGTTGTGACACATGAAAAACATTGTGAATGTTTGAGAGGAAAGGAGGTAAGGCTATTTGATAGGCTACTGGACCTACTCGACGAATAATTTGATATGGTCCAAGAAATTTTAGAGTGAGTTTTCTAGATTTCAAGGCCCGGCCTACCCCAGTCGTAGGTGTGACTTTCAGGAATATATGCTCGCCTTCTTCAAATTCAAGAGGCTTTCTCCTTTGGTCTGCATAACTCTTTTGTCAGCTCTGAGCCGTCTTCATCTTCTCCTGAATCATCTTAACCTTCTTAGTTGTCTGCTGTATAATATCTGGTCCAATAGTAAGGTGCTCACCGTCTTGGTACCAACACAGAGGTGTTCGACACCATCGTCCATACAGAGCCTCATAGGGTGCCATCCCTATGCTTGAATGATAACTGTTGTTGTAGGTGAATTCTATCAATGGCAGAACGTCATCCCAACTTCCAGTCTGTTCTATGGTGCAAGCTCTAAGCAAATCTTCCAAAGATTGGATTGTCCTCTCTGATTGACCATCGGTCTGTGGGTGATAAGCAGAACTCAGACGTAACTTTGTCCCTAACGCTTCTTACAAACTCTTCCAGAAATTTGAAGTAAATCTTGGATCCCTATCCGAAACAATACTAGTAGGCACACTATGCAGTCTAACAATCTCTCCAATATAGATCTGGGCCAGTCTCTCCAGCTTGTATCTTATGTTGATCAGGAGAAAATGTGCTGATTCCGTGAGTCGGTCCACGATTACCCAAATCGAGTCATGACCTTTTCTTGTCCTTAGCAAACCCACTACAAAATCCATCGCAATACTGTCCCACTTCCATTTAGGAATAGACAACGGTTGCAGCAATCCCGCTGGTCTCTGATGTTCCACTTTAGCTTTTTGACAAACCAGACAAGTCGATACACGTCTAGTGACGTCACTCTTCATTCCATGCCACCAGAACAACTTCTTCAAGTCTTGATACATTTTTGTTATGCCCGGATGCATACTTAGCTGGCTTGTATGAGCATAGTTGATGATATATTCTCTAAGCTCTTGGTCACGGGGAATACAAACTCTCCCACGGAATCTCAAAATTCCATTTGTTCCTTCCGCAAACGCTGTTTCATTGCCTTGCTTCATTTGCTCTCTCACTTCTTGTAAGAACTTGTCAACCTTTTACTTTTCCCTTATGTCATCCAACAGTTTGCTTGAGATGGTAACCATATTCATGCAGATCTTCCCTGGTTCTAACTCCACAAAAGACCATATATCTCTAAACTGCTCTAGCATATCCTTTTCCTTGATCATCAGGGTAGAGACACTGATCATCTTTCTACTTAGAGCGTCTGCCACAACATTTGCCTTACCAGGGTGATATAGAAGTTAGAAATCATAATCCTTCAGGAACTCTAGCCACCTTCGCTGCCTCATGTTCAACTCCTTTTGATTGTACAAGTACTTCAGACTCTTATGATCACTGAAGATATTGAACGTCGCTCCGTAGAGAAAATGCCTCTATATCTTTAAAGCAAAAACTACAGCCGCTAACTCTAAGTTGTGCGTCGGGTAGTTCTTCTCGTGCACTAGCAATTGTCTTGAAGCATAAACCACTACTCTTCCATGCTGCATAAGTACAGATCCTAGTCCTTGGTATGAAGCGTCACAGTACACCTCAAATTGTTCATTCGGATCGGGTAGCACTAACACTGGTGAGGTAGTTAGCCGATTCTTCAACTCTTGGAAACTCTGCTCACAGCTGTCGGTCCACTCAAAAGCTTGGTTCTTTCTTGTGAGTTGAGTGAGAGGTCCTACAAGAATCCCTCAATGAATCTCTGGTAATATCCTGCCAATCCCACGAAGCTACGAATCTCCATCACTGACTTTGGTTGTTCCCATTGCAGCACTGCCTCCACTTTCGATGGATCCACCACAATCCCTTCCTTTGAGATTACGTGTCCCAAAAACTTAACTTCTTCCAGCCAAAATCCACATTTTGACAGTTTGGCATACAGTTCCTTCTCCTTCAGAATCTGAAGAACTATATTGAGGTGTTCAGCATGGTCCTCTTGATTTTGAGAGTATACCAGAATGTCATCAATGAATACCACGACGAATCTGTCTAAGTAAGGATGAAAGATTCGATTCATGTAGTCCATAAAGATAGCTGGTGCATTCGTCACGCCAAATGGCATCACAAGGTACTCGTAATGACTGTATCAGGTAGGAAAAGCAGTCTTGGGTATATCCTCCATCTTCACTCGTATCTGATGATACCCAAATCGCATATCGATCTTTGAAAACACCGCTGCTCCCTTCAGTTAGTCCATTAAATCGTCAATTCTCGGGAATGGATATTTATTCTTGATCATCACTTTGTTCAGCTGCCAGTAGTCCACACATAATCTTGATGAACCATCATTCTTGTAAACTAACAGTACTGGTGCTCCCCACGGTGACACACTCAGTTTGACAAATTGATTTTCCAAAAGCTCCTCCAGTTGTTTCTTGAGCTCAGTTAATTCTGTCGGTGCCATCCTGTAAGGTGCTATAGACACGGGACCAACTCCCGGTACTAGGTCGATAGCAAACTCTATCTCTCGAACCGGTGGTAACCTAGGTACATCCTCAGGAAAGACTTCGGGAAACTCATTCACCACTGGAATTATGTTCAAATCAACCTCGTTTTCGACTTTCAAAGAAGACAGTAACATGTATCCGTGAGCTCCTTCTTTCAAGAGAGCTTAAACTAGGTTGGCCGTCAGAAATCTAGAATCCTCATCTATAGGAAAAACTATGGTTTTTCTGGATTAGTCTAATAGAATATGTTTGGAAGACAACCAATCCATCCCTAAGATTATATCTAGTTGGGAAAGGGGTAAACAGATTAAATCGACCGAAAAGGTTCGACCTTCAATAATCAATGGACACTTTAGACGGACTTTGGTAGTAACTACCGATTTATCAGTGCGGGTAGAAACAGTTAAGTCAAAAGGTAAGGTGGACACTGGTAAACCAAGTCTTTGCACACAGTCATACGATATGAAAGAATGGGTTGCCCCAGAGTCATACAGTATAGTTAAAAGATTACCTTCTATGGTGCTTTCCACTTGAATCAAATCTTCGGATTCGGAGGCTTCAGCTTTGCTCATAGTGTAAACTCGCCCTCCAGCTTGTGGTTTCTTGGCTCTTACAGCATTAATTGAAGGTTCAGTCTTCACTTGATTATAATCTCGAGACACATGGCCAGGTTTGCCACATCTGAAGTACATGATTCCCTTTATGGTGCAGTCCCTTGTGAGATGATCCTTCCCACACTTTAGACATTTTGAAGGATACGTCATGTTCTGGCCAATCTGGTTCCCAGCAGAACCTCTGCCAGAGCTTCCACCCGTAGTTTGTTGCTGATTTCCCATTGGTCGAGAATAAGGCTTCTTCTGGAAGCGGTTAGAACTGTTATCGTCACCTCTTTGGAACCTCGTAGGCCTAAAGTTTCTGTTCCTCGTATCTCTAGATTACTCTAGAGCCTCTACGTCACAGCATGTATCCAGCAGTTTTGAGAACTCATTGATCTTCAGGGTGATCACAACCTTCTTCACCTCATACCTCAGTCTTTCTGTGAATCTCTGATATTTCCATGCTTCATTTGGTTGATGCTGAGAGTATGTTGAAAACTGTGACAAGTTTTCAAATTTGGTCACATACTCACTAACGGTCATATTCCCTTGTCGTAAGTTGAGAAATTCTGACTCTTTCGCGTGTCTTGCGCTTACAGGAAAATACTTATCCAAGAATTTCTCCTTGAATAAGTCCCAAGTAATCTCGCGGTTTGTAACTTCCAGCATTCTCTGCACTCCATTCCACCAGTTTTCAACATTACCCACCGGCATAAAAGTTGCATAGCTCACCTTCTTGTTCTCAGCGCAGTTCATCCCTCGAAAGACTTTTTCTAACTCCTTGATCCATAAACTAGCCTTGTCTGGATCAAATTCTCCTTTGAATTAAGGAGGGTTGTGGCGTCGAAACTCCGCCAAGTTCTGAGCATCTGCAGTAGCTTCGAGCTGTTGAGCAGCTCATTCTTGCTGTTGCGCAACTCTCTCCTATTGCTGAGTAGCTTGCTCAGTTTGTTGTGCGACGGCCTCAGCCATCCTCTGCATCGCTGCTATAGCAGCTGCCATGTCTTCCCTTCGCGCCATCTTACTTTCTCAGATCGGATTAACTGAAAACACAGAAAAGTCAGTTGCATTCATTAGGAATTCCAAATAATACATCTCTGTGTTTAATTTTCAGAGAACACACAGCACAAACAAGACAGACTCAATTACAAGACCCAAAGAAACATAAACCGGGGCTCTGATACCAACTTAATGTAACGCCCCTTTTTGGGAGGGAACATCACATTGTCAATTACAATGCGAAAATAAAATTATATACGTTAAGACTCGGTTATTTATAATATAATATAAATTTACTTAATTATAGACATGTAATTAAATTGGCGAATATTTTTTTTTAGTTACAATAATTAATAAACACAGTGACGAAAGATAAATGGAAATAAAGAGCAAACAGAAGTAAAGCATACATTGGAATTAACATTGCATAATCATATATATATATTTATCAAACTGTTTGGTTATAAAGTCTGGTATACCAAAAAGCAAAACTATACCTGCCCCAAAGGATCATACATACACATCCCCAAGATATCAGAAATATACTGCCCACTACAGAAGACATCAGGCCCCCAAAATAAAAACACTGGCAACCATCAGTAGCTACCAGTGATATCAGTCCCTCAGATGAGGAGGAACCGTATCAGGATCCTCTGCGAGGTCATCCTCGGGGACTTCCTCGGGGTCTTCCTCATCTAAGGAAACCTCCATAAGAGCCACAGAGCCACGAGTAGGAGCCCGAGCTGTGGAATCAAAAGAGTCCTCCTGCGGGGTGTAGAAGCAGTTACCCCACATCTCCCGGATGGGCAGATAAAACTCCAAATGCATGCTGATGCAGCAGGTAAAGATCGATGGCTCATGACGCCTCCAGGCCAAAGAAATTGACACGTCTCCGAGGTAGACACAGCGGTCGGAACTCAGGTTAATGTGCCAGCATTCTGGCCCTCCAAGGAAGGTCAGACGCACATCACCCAGAAATCCATGCATGCGTGCCTCCATGCTCCACAGTAGATGCTAATCGTAATCAGGCCAGAAGCCGGGGAAATCGGGAGCTCTAACCTCCTTACCGTCGTCTTCGATGGGACACAATATACAGATAGAAAATAACAGAAATACAGGAAAGAGGTAAGACATCCTACCATCATCACCAGTTATAGCAGCAAGAAACAAAACAGCGCAAGGCGCCCACATAGCATATTTTACAGCAATAAAAATAATAAACATTAAGCAGTAGTAATAATTAACTAATTAGTTCCAGGCAGTTATATATATATCAGCGATACAACAGTTCCAATTATAATAATAATAAATGACAAATAATACATGGACTCACTATGCACATGCATAAAAAGTCAAAATCCTACTCTATGGAGCTAGACACAAACGGTCGGAGAGAAAGATCAGGAGACATGTCTGCAACTCGGCTGCCGCGGCCAAAGTGCTATAATTCATCAGTTTATCCACGTGCACATCATAGCATTGTACAGACAGTCTACACTAGATCACGATATAGGACAGTGCCTAGTCAGGATCGTCGGTGCGTTTGCATCGGTCTGCATGACAGACAGAAGAGCTACCAACTGTCCATTGCGAGGTACCCGCACCCCGACGCCCCCATGGTCATTAATATGACCTACACTAGTCTACTTGCACCTGCACTAAGGTGTGTTCAACTATTAGGCAAATTTGGCCTTAACAACAGTCCAACGGACATTCACGATGCATACAGACTCTATGCATAATCATGTATGTTCATCATTACATACTATTCCACAATATGCCACAATTGGCCAAAGTAAGAATCAACACATCATTGGTCACTCACATAAACCCACAATATCATAATATTAGAATTAAATAAATGACTACATTTTTAAGGTATGTTATGAATTCTTACTTAAAGTTAGCCTTTCTTTCAAGGTTCGTCTCTAATTGAATTCTCATAATTAATTAAATTTTCTAATGTAATTTATTCTCATACACTTAGAAGGTTATTCTAAGATCTCAAAGTCTCACACTCTCTTGTTCTTGCCCTAGTTAAAATTATCCTAAGTCTTATGAAAATTTCATTCTTAGTTCTTTAAAATTTATGAATCTCAAAGTATATCCAATTCTTCCAATTTGCTAATTTCCTATCCCATTACCAATGATTTAATTACTTGGTTATTCAAGTTCCAAGGTTACCAAAATTGCATAATTAAGCCCCAAAAAGGCCCTAGAGGCCGTGGCCTCCCTAGGGATTAAGTTCTAAAATTTTTCATTCCATTAATTACCTAATGTACACTTGATTAATTATGAATTCCAATTATTACAATTGTTCACAAAGAACCCTAAATTTGGACCCCCAAAACCGTGGCCATCTAAGAACAAATCCAACATCGTTTTCTTCCATTTCATGCATTCCAATCCATTTAAATATATTAATATACACAACTAATCAAACAAACAACTTAAACAAATTAAATACAACACATAATCATGTCAATCAAGCAAACAAAGAATAAACCCCAATAGGGTTTTCTCACAATCAATCACAAATAAGGTTTCTTAATGCTAAGAGAGGTTGAGGAGGAGTGTCTTCCTCCTACCAAAGTGAAGAAAACAAGAGAAGCCCTCCTAGAATTCCTTGCAATTTCGGATTTGCACCCAACCAAACCCTGAAAATTTCAATCTCGTTAGAATAGCACCAATGCTTGAAAAATAAAGCATAGATGGTCACAAGGAAGACCATAGAAATGAAAATAAGAAAAGGGAAGTGAAGAATCAAGAACTTACCCAAAGAACCCTAAGCTTGAAGCTTGAAGAAAATGGTGAAAATGATGGATTTTCAAAGAACTACCAACTAGAAAATTGTTTAGGAGAACGAGAGAATTAAGAAAATAGGGTTGGATGAAAATTTTGTGATGGATGAGGGCATGGAGGGTTGCTGGCCGAATGGGTCTAGAGAGAAGGAGGAGAAAAATGGTTTTGTGAAGAAGAAAGATAAAGCTTAGAGAGAGAAGTGAATAGAAAATTAAATGATAGCTTTTAAATTTTGAAAACTTGAATATAATTGATTAAATGAATTGAAGCACAAATTTGTGCTCCCAAGGGGGCTACTGGCGTGAGTGCATGGGGAGAGGAGAGAGAGTGTCTGACTTCCATAGGAAGCTTGGAGGAAATTTCCAAGAAGCTTCCTTGAGAAGCTTTGCACAATTCTCAATAAAGTGCATCGTAAGCTTATCTCCTAAATTGAATACACTTAAAGATATGATTAATTACATTATTAGAATTATTTTCTCAATGAATAAAAATTACAGTTGATGAAAATAATATTTTATTATTCATCGGATAATTTTATGATACAGTGATTTTATTTATCAGATAAAACCTCAAAAAATGCAAACCTCACAAACTGTGCCCGACCTCAGGTTTAGTAAGATCCCCCGCCGACACATTGATAGTTCAAGGTTTACCAGCCTCAGGGAAAACATTTCGTTATCCCAGCTCCACTAAGTGCGTACGCAAAACGAGGAATATACTATAATATTCGACATTTAAAAAAAAAGCCACGAAAATTCCTAAAAATCACAAATATTGTAAAATGACTATTCATCACAAAATAAACAATTTTTCGGAGCATTTGACTGACTTTGCTCAGTGTGCACGTAAAATGAGAAATATATTAAAATATTCAGCATTTTCGAAAAATTCCAGAAAAATATTCAAAAATCATGAATATTGAAATGACTATTTAGGATGAAACAAATCATTTCTGAGGTGTTACACTGACTCTGCTCAGTGTGCACATAAAACGAAAAATATATTAAAACATTCGACGTTTCTGAAAAAATCCACAAAAATTTTCAAAATTTATAAATATTATAAAATGATGATAAATAATAAAATAAACAATTTTTGGGGTGTTACATTACTGGCCAACATGAATATGTCCTACCTATTTTGTCAAATGGAGCGAATCCATCAGCACATAACCCTAGCCTTACATTTCGGGGGTCTTTTGTAAATTCAGGATATGTTTCGTTAAAATATTTCTAGGCTTCTCCATCAAATGGGTGAGACAAAGTGTAATGCCCCCAAAAATTTCTTATTTCAAGATAAACACTCATTTTATAATATTTGTGATTTTTTTGAATTTTTGTAGATTTTTTCAGAAATGTTAAATATTTTAATATATTTCTCGTTTTGCATGCGCACTGAGCAGAGCCGGTATAAGATCTCGAAAATTGTTTGTTTCATGATGAATAATCATTTTATAATATTTGTGATTTTTTTAAATTTTTCTAGAATTATAGATTATTTTAATATATTCTTCGATTTGCATGAGCGCTGAGCGGAGCCGGGAAAATGACATATTTTTTCCGAGGCTGGTAAACCTTGAACTGTGGAAACGTCGATGGGGGATCTTACTAAAATCGAGGCCGGACACAGTTTAAGAGGTTTACATTTTTTTGAGATTTTATCTGATAAATAAAATCACTGTACCGTGAAATTATCCAACGAACAATAAATATTATTTTCATTAACTGTAACTTTTGTTCACTGGATAATAGCTCTAGTAGAGTGTTCACTTTAAGTGACATCACCTTTATGACATCACACAAGTGATATCATCGTTGACTTTTTAAAAAGGTAAGTTTTGGCTTCTTGAAGAAACTTTGTAGGAAGCTTCCTAGCAGCTTCCTATTGCCTTGTTGGAGAAGCCAATTTCCCTTCTCTCTCTCTCTCCCTTCTCCACGGCAATGAGGCCAATTGGAGCCAAAAATTTGCTTTTCACTTAATTAATTTTCATTTCTAATTTCAAACCCTAAAAGGTTATCATCAGTTTTGCTATTACTTTCTCTCTCTACATTTTCTTCTCTCATTTTTCTCTTAAGTTTCTCCACCTTCTCTCTGCTTCTTCCCACGGTAGCACCACATCCTTCCACCCTCCATTGTTGCTTGATTTCAAGTAACCACTTTGCTTGAATCTATTTCTCCATTGAAGCTTTTCTCTTCTTGTTGAAAATCACCTACAAAGAACTCAACTTTTCTCTCCATTTTCTCTTCTTTCCCACGGCCAGACCCACCATTTTTTGGCCACCCAAGTTTTCTTGCTCAATCAACCTCATTTCTTGAATCCTCTCATCACCTAGAAGCTTTTCTCTTTTGTGAGCATCACTTGGTTCTTCCATTTTCAAGCACTTTCTTCAAGCCCCAACTTGAAGCTCTAAGGTAAAGTTCTTGGTTTTTCTTTTCTTTTCATCTCTTTTTCATTTTCTTGGTCACCTATGTGACCAAGAACTCCTCTTTTCATGGTTTAAGTGAGCATTGTAAAAGTTTGCTCACCTTGGGGTTCTCTTGAAGGTGGAGGACGAAAATTGCAACAAAATGATCAAGAGGCTTGCTTTCTTGTGTTGTCTTCTATAGGTAAGAGGGAGATACATCCTCATCAACCACACATGGTGGTGAGGGATGAATTTGTGTGTTGAAATTAGAGGATCCATGTGTGGATTTCTCCTCTTGATTACTTAATTTTTTGATGATTTGTAATTATGTGCTCGTATGATGTTGTTACTTGATGTTGTTTTATTATGTTGCATGGATAAATTGTGATACTTTGTGTGCTTGAAATCTAGTGTGAAAGATAAGATACCCTTGCCTATGTTGAAGAGGAGCTCACGGCCTTGTGGCCTTAAATGAAGAATCAAGAACTAAACCTTGTGTTAAAATGGAACTTAAGTAACTAATTGATGAGTTGATGGAAATCTTGGGTCTAGAGACCATGGTTGAGTGTCCCGACCAAGAGGAGGCAAATTAGGAAAACTGTGATTAAAATTAGGATGAATTGGAACTTAGAAGTTTAAGTGGAAAAATGGATTGATTGAGGAATTAAAATGATGGATTAAGAAGATGAATGTTGAATTCCATGAACTTAGGGCTCACGGCCATTTAGGGAAACTAAGAGGAAATTTTTTATTAAAATGGAAACTTTGAATACTTTAGTGATTAGACATTTAATTAGGGATTCATAAAATGAAAAGAGAAAGGAAATGAAATTTTATCATAAAACTGTGAGTAGATCTTGACCTTAAAAGGGAAATGAGTGTAAGTGAGACTTTGAGAATCATAAGACATTTAATTAAATAATTTTTATTAAGAATAAAGAGAAGGATGTCTTTAATTAGAGTAATAAAGCTTAGGTGAAAAACTCAAGAGAATTCCCCTAGAGGGGCCTAATAAGAGAAACATTGACGTTAAAGCATAATTTCATAATAAACCTTAAATGTATGTTTTCACAATTGAAAATTGGATAATATATTGTTGTGGGTCCGTGAATGGGACCAAGGATTATTGATAAATGATGGGGCTTGATATGGCATGTGATTTTGGATAAGTTATGTTATTATTGTGAATTTATATACGTATAGATATGTATGCATTGAATCCACGTGCATTGAGGCATGCATTGAGAAAGTCTAACATAATGAGCATTATACATTTTGTGACTGTTGTGGCGTTTTATGCCTAAAGAGTGAATGAGAACTTACAGGATAGTGGGATTTTTGATAGATTAAGGGGGACGTCCAGGGCGCGGTGATTCACTTGGTGATTATGCTATCACATTATATACCTCTGGCCATGAACATCATTGCAACACACTAGTAGCCTGACAGTACACTATTGCTTTTCGTGGCCCGACGTAGACTATCTTTTGAGGGGGGACAGATCTTCCGGAATGTTTATCTCTGAATCTTGAGTCTAGCTCCATGGAGTAGGAAATGAGTACAGTGTGCACAAAGATAGTCAGCATATGCATTGTGCATATGCATAGTCAGTTGACATATTGTCATGGCATGGTCAACATGCATATTATGGTGGCATAATTATTATTTATATATCTATGGTGGATATCTATTGTTATAGTGCTGTTAATATTTATATTATTATAGGATATGCTTTCTGATGATATCTATGAAATCGATAACTTGAATATATTTGTAATATCTATATGTATGGAATGACTTCGTCATTCGTATTATTTTCCTTCGCTGCCATGTTAGTAATGATGTAGGATATCTCACCTCTTTGTTGTATTGTCCCATTTTATTTTGTGTTCGATAAAGGCTGTGAAGGGGACACAGTTGAATTGACTGGTTTTGGTTGAGTTGACTTTCTAATTCCTGCGATGGCGTTGAGACAAGATTTCCTTGGTTACGTGCGGGTGCAGCTTCATGGGGGCATTGATGCTTGACGTGTCGATTGAGACACCGAACGTTTCATTGTGTATAGGGTTAGTGGCTCTGTCCACAGGTAGTACCTATCCCGGGGTTACTACTTACCCTTTAGTGCTTTAGTACATGTCTTTTGTTATTTGGGTATGTAAGTGCTACATTTTTATGTTAATAGTACCTTATGTTCATTATATATATATATATATATATGTATGTATGTATTTAATGTTTTTCATTCAGTGATTGTCTTTTGGGAGCTATGTAATAAATATATTTCATTCGAGGCTCATATTTTCTTTATATGTACAATGATTAAATTTTATAAACCTGTTATTTGAGTTGTAGCATGCCAAGCATTTAGTGATCGTGGCATAATGACGATTGTGCTGTGGTTACTGAAACAAGGGGTGTTACACAAAGACCCCGTCTCCCTCTCATTCTCATGATGTCATCTCATTCGAGACGTCGTTTGCATTGAGGAATAAAGTCATTGTAGCCTTGGGATAAATGGGAAATACCACATTTTTTTCTGAGGAGATTCTTTGACCTTACCGTTTCTAGTGATGCTTCTATAACGGTCTTCACCACAAAATCTACAACTATGAAGATTCTCATAAGGAGGACGATAAAGCATGCATCCATTTGGAAACAAGAAATCTTTTTGCAACCCAGCCCTAGTTGTTCCATTGCTTTCTTTGCACGATAGAAGTTTATAGGCATTCGATTATCCTTCGGCAATGCATTTCCCATAAAATCCATCCACTGATTAAAACAAGTCTTAGAGATATTGAAATCAGATTTGATACTTAGAGCTTCACAAGCAGCTGATAATTCGGAGTAATTGTCATAACCATCATACAAGGGAGCTTGTGCAGCTGACAGCATTTCAAAAAATCTTTTGGCTTCTAGGTTAGGATTTTCCCTTTTTTGTTATGCATAACCAAATCCTTGTTGCTCAATGTAATTGCCAATAGAGGGTCCAGCAGCATCCATTACCATTTGTTCATATTTATTGAAGTCTTCCCTTACCCCACTATTTCCATAGTATGAGTTATCTGCAACCACTGGGGGAATGGGAGGCCTTGGTTCGTCATGGTTAGTCCAGTAATAGTAATCACTCATAAACTCCTTCATACGCAGGTGTGCCTTGACTTCACCAACAAAGTGATACACCTTACATTTGCATTTTTTACATGGACACCTCAACTTTCCTATTGTTTTAAATTGATCTTGTGCACAAACAAACTCAACAAACTCGTTAACCCCCCTATGAACTCATTTGTAACTCTTCTCCTATAAGGACCCACCCTTTTATCCATCCACTTCCGATGCTCAAGAACTTCCATTCTACTTCTAATTTAAAAATAGATAAGAGGCATGTCAATTAAAATACATCAGCCCACTATTTAAATAAAATTTAAATAGTTAGACCGAAATTAAACAACCTACTTCAAAGATAAAGAGTGCTTTTACTATACGGACATTCAAACTAAATTCATGAAAAAATTAGCATGACCTCCTTTTATATGACCTATATAGACAGAATAAAACATCAATCCACCCACATTATGCAGATCAAACACCTAATTTCAACTCCCATTGTGTCACCAAAAACTTTCACCTATTCAAACAAGATTGATACAAATTGACAACAAAAAAATAACTTTATTAAGATTTCCAAACCAGTAGCATTCTATAGCCAAGAATTAAAAAAAAAAGTAACAGACATGAACAGGATGACAACATGATGACCTAGAAACCAAAAGGTTAACAAGAAGTGATATGATCAAGTTAAAAACAAGGATGTGTTTACAAATAGAACCATATGAAAAGAAAGAACCAGCACTTAACAACTTATAAAATCGACAACACACAACCAAAACTAATTATGCATTCTCTAATTAAACATGCCCTATTACTATTTGCTTGTTCAAAACATTTTTTTCACATAAAGCTTGACATCCAAATCAACAGTTAACCTCATTTACAAGACACCCATATAAGAACATATGCCCTTTATTTACATAATCTCAAGTAAATCCAATGATTCAAGTTTTAAGCTACACCGTGACCTATTGATTGAACAAGCATCACAATACAAAAACATAAGCTAAACATTTCCTAAACCCATTCCCTAAACCAAACCACTAACAATTTACAATAAGGGCATGCCAGAATGGGGACTTCAAAATAAAAACTAAAGAAGATCTCTAATGAAGATCTTTATTACCTTATCCTTCAATTCACGACAATACAAAGCAGATTGAAAATGAGACAGTTGTTACTGAGAGGAGGAAGCAACCTACAAGATTAAAGCCATAGATAAATGATCGATAAAGATACTTAAAGAAACATGAAACAAACAAACTATTTAATTAGGAGGAAATGGTACACTAAAATATAGTTAAGAGGGGTAGAAATTTAATATATTAATTAGACATATTCATATCTTTAAAATAGTAATTTTAGGCACATCCTTGATTTGACAAGCCTCAAGCTCATATTCAAAACCCCATAGAATAACTGCAGATCTAGTTAGGTTGAAAATAAGTCCCAAAAATTATATACATATTCAAACTAGGATGAGATCAGTTTAAGATCGCATGGCTTGAGTCCTTATAACAAAACTATATTGTCTCTCATGATCAATATTTCATTTAAGTAATTCTAAGAAAATTTCATATCAAACCTTCTCAGATCAGGCTTTGTAAACACCAAAAACTAATCATTATGGAACATTTTCAAGAGCATACCTATTAGACAGTAGCAGTAGAGTAATTTCACAACTGAGAAGTGAGAAGAGAGAAGTGATACTTTCTAGCTTGTGAGCCACTGGTTGCATATGTCCTCTGTAAGTAGGACCTGAAACCACACATGATAAATGCATTGAATAACAAAGGGAATTCAAAGCGAATGCAAATGTGAAAATCTAGCATTTTATTCATAGTTGGGGTATTTGAAAGTCATTCCATTATTATTATCAGCTAATAAATTGAATAATTTCATCCTACTCTAATTCTTTAAACCCATTCAGCAAAGAAAGGAGAGAGAGAGAGAGGGAGAGAGAGAGAGAAAACCAAAACTACTTTTCAGTAGCAAAAACTCATTTGGGTAACCAAAACTCTGCAAAACCATGTAGAATTACCAAGAAAACTCATCTGGGTCACCCTTAAAATAATCTGAATTAACAATTTTACTCAAAGCTTGCAACTTTTCAGCAATTCAAACAATTGGGTCACCCCAGCAATTCAAACCATTTTACTAGTAATTTTATTATGTAATTAGTATAGGCACTTAGACAACTATGATGTAGAGTATATAATGATATTAGTAATGCAACTTGATGGATTTGCACTGCCATTTGAAGACTCCAAAACAGTTGAAAGCCCAGATCAATAACACATAAATGCTCAAGAGTCAAGAGTCAATATTATGGTTGGTTTAGGTAGCCCTATTACTATCCATGGGTTCTTGTCCTCATCACTTAAACATTGGCTCCTGATCTGTAAAGTATAATCAACTACAAGATCTTTATACATCATCTTATCATGCTTCACAGGAAACTAATTTTGAAAGAGACCATAAATGAGGCCAATGGTCTACAAATACAATTCGTAGAGGCCATAAGAAACATATTATAGTTATTAAACACACACACACAAAATTCATTCCTCTGATTTAAATGAATCCCCATAATATGTGCAGTCCCCAAGTCTAAAACTCTAAATGATTATAGAGTAAGAATGAATGAACTGACAAAGTAAGGAAGAACCAAAAGAAGCACATATAATCAACAACATCAAATGTTAAACAACAACAAAGCCTTTTCACACTAGGTGAGATCGGCCAACAACATCAAATGTTGCTAAGCAAAAAATCACCATTTAAAATAAATAAATAAATAACACCCACAGAAAGCCTAAAATGCAATTGAAACATCAAATGTTTGTCATTATATATCTCTCTGTATGTTATGCAATTGTACATGCCCCCTTAACAGTAAGCCAAAAACTCAATTGGCAACAGTAAACTAAAAACACAGATTTAAAATAAAAAAGCTAAAAATTGATTTCTCATTTAGCAACACTTGCGCGATTTCTAGGTTAGAATTCAGAAGTAACTAACAATCAAAGATTCACAGCAATGAAAAAAGAGAGAGAGAGAGAGAGATACGAAATAGCTACGTACTCACAGCAAAGGACGAAAATGACTCAACGAGTTGAGACAAACCAGAGAGGAGAGACCTACGAGTGAGATAGACTCAATGAACCACTTACACAAGTTAACCGGTGGGCTTTGTGTTGTAGGAATGGGATGAACAGCAAATGGCGTACGATGGTTGAATTGGATGGAGGAGATTGGGTTGAATGTAGAAGGGATTTGGCGAGTGAGAACAGAGGGGGTTTTGGTGTTTAGTGGTTTCAAATGGTGAAGGCTTCTACGTGTGGGTTTTTGATGGTGAAAGAGGTGGAGCGGTTTAGGGAGAAATGTTATGGGGAAAGAGGTGGAGCGTTGCAGCAAGAGGGAGAGGGAGAGGGCGAGAGAACGAGCTGAGAGATGAAAGAACGAATTTAGAGATGAAAGATGAGAGAATTGGGTTTCCAAATGGAATTAGGGATTTATTAGGTACAAAAATTAGAGATGGAAACATTTCATCTCTATCTTTAAAAAATTTATTAATTAAATAATATATAATTTAGAGACGGAATAAATCCGTCTCTAATATATATGATTTTTTTAAAACACTTATTTAGTTAAATAGATATGGAGTTAGAGACGAAAAATTCAGAGACGGATAAATTTCGTCTCTAAAATTCGTCTATAAACATATTTGACTTTTTAAAACATCACATTGATCGAATAGAGATGAAATTAGAGACGAAAAAAATCTGAGATGGGTAAATTCCATCTCTAAATTCCGTCTCTAAGTATACTTGACTTTAAATCGACCAAATAGAGACAGAATTAGAGATGAAAAAATTCTGAGATGGATCAATTCCATCTCTAAATTCCGTCTCTAAGTTTTAAATTTTATTTTTCCTCTATATTTCATCAAATCCGTCTCTATTTCCGTCTCTATTAGAGATTGAATTTTTTCCGTCTCTAAATTCCATCTCTAAATCAAAAATTTCTAGTAGTGTTGCAAAGATCAGAAGGTAAAGTATTTTTTTATTTTATTTTTTATAGAGAAAAAGATGAAGGATTAGGGATTTATTAAGTGGTAATATTGATTGTTAGGTAAAATTAGATGTTTCTTCTCTTTAATTAAAACTTAAATAATCCTTTTTAATAATTTTATATTTTTTATTTCTTTAAATTAAATATTACTTTTCAATGATCTTTAACATTAATTTTCCTTTTTTTACAATATAATATTTAATTTTAAATAGGCATATTGACATTTGGAGCTTCTTTATCTATAAATTTGCGTAATAATTATCTAGCATAAAAGTTTGATTTATAATATTTTAGATAATTAACTTAAGTAGATACAGTATGCTAATCTTTATATCTTTTATATATGAAAGAATAATAATTTGATATTGTCCTAGAGTTGTCATAAGGTTTCATTTTCCCTCATAATTTGAGGGTATTTTAGATAATTTTTATATATAATTACTTTAACATTTTCAGTGTTTTACAATTTCTATACAACCTTCTTAATTATATTTTTATTATAATTCTTATTTACCTAATATTTAATGCTTTGAGTTATTTAGGTTATTTATAATTCAAAATTTAAATATTTTATTATAAAAAACTAGGGTGGTGACCTGTGAGCTGCACGGTTTGTAATTAAATACCTGTGGATTGCATGATTTTAATTTTATAAAAACAATTAATTGAATTTCATAAAAACAATAAAAATGCATTAAAAGAGGAAAAAACCTCTTAAATAATAATAAATAAATATTTTAATAAAAAATAAATTAAAAATTTCATTTTTACAATCACTAATATAACATGATGTTATAGAAACCTAAAAGATAATATATAAATAAAATTAAATAGATTTTATTAAACAAAATACAAAATCTCAATTAAATTTTATGATTCTATAGATATAGTCCACTTAATTAGGATATATGTTGGGAAATTGTCGGTCGAGATTCAACATGCCCTAATAGAAGAATTCATTCCCTTTCTCCCCACTCATTAGGCCTCATCTATACTAATAATAAAGGGGATCTCCCTCTATTTGGTTACATTTCTTTGTTCTATTTTACTCATTCACATTTGTTATATTTATAATTATTATATTCTATCAACCCACTTCTATGACAATTACAACTACTTACATTTAAAAGGGAAGTTATTTTTGTCTAATCTTTCACCCACTTTGTCCTCACATTTTTTTAAATCTTTTTCCCTTTTTTATTTTTTTTACAGAATCCTCAAAGAAATTCTATTATAGCAATCATTAGTTTTTTTTTTTTACATAAATCTATACAAATATATAGATTTAGCATATCTTTCTAAGAAGATTATGCTAATCTATTAAAATTCCTTGCAGTCATATAATAAATTACTATTTTATTCTTTTAAATTTATTTACTTACATACTTTAAAACAAATTAATCACTATAAAATATACAAATAAAAAATGTGTTAGTGCCAGACAATCCACTAGTAATAAGAATTTCCTAATCTCAACCCCAATTTAATATATGCTATCAAATTCATAGTGGGGATAGAACCCCTCCTCCCCAATACAACAATCCTTTGCCTTTCTCCCTTCCCCCTCACTGACCCTCTTAGTAATCCCTCTTAGTAATGATCCCGTAGACCCAACTCCAATGATGAAACCTCACAAGCAAAATGGGACTAAGTACTAAAAACAATCCTTTTATAACAAAATTCAATCTTAAAATAATGTAAAGTGTCAAAAAATTTCATTCTTCAAATTTTTTTAATTAATATAGTCCTTCAACTTAACTTGCAATAATATAATAAAAGTTCTCAATAATTAAGAAAATAATTATCTAATAATAAAAAAGATACATATAACCCATATTTAAAAAAACCGATACTGTCAGAAAAACATTCCATAAAAAATATGCATATAGATACATGTTAATATATTATCATGTAAAGTTTTCAACCCATGTCAAATAAATATAAATATAACAGTTTATAAATATTATAGAACTATATCTACTATATATGAGGAAAAAAAATTAAAATATAATTAATTAACTTAAGTTTCCAACAACGAAACATCTCTGTAGCCAAAAGAATAGAAACAATTATTTTACGAATGAAAATAAAGTTTACAATAAACGTAACCTTTCTTCCAATAATTTTGTAATAAAAGTACTATCAATTCTATTATTTTCATAATAATATAAATAATATTTCATTTATTTTTGTTATATTTTCATATAAAAGTCACATCCCATAAATATTAAAAGACTTTAGGACGTATCTTATGCGCATACAAACTCAGCTATATGTGGACTATCCATCTCATATATTGTTTCCATTTCAACTTTTAAGAATTCTCCATCCAAGCTATTTCTCTTCCAGTTTTTTCTTTCCAATTGTTGCGGTTAGAAATAGAAATATAGAGATAAATATTAATAAATTTGTATATATTTTTTAATAAGTAAATATAAAAGAATTAACATCTATTTATACAAGAAAATCATGTTATCGAAAAAAAAAATAATAAAATATAATTATGTATTAAATTAATTATAATTATCCCTAAAATCAATCATGATCAATCATAATTAACCACGCTAACATCCCCCTTCAAACTCAAGTGGGTAGAGAAAAAATTAACTTGAAGACTGCTATACAAAAAAAGAAAATAATAAAATATAATTATCTACTAAATTAATTACAATCATTCCTAAAATCAATTGTGATTAATCATAATTAACCACGCTAACATCTCCCCTCAAACTCAAGTGGGTATAGAAAAAATCAACTTGAGTTTGGCAACTAGAATGAGAAATCGGCCAAGATTTCGATTAAGTCTGGAGTTTTAACAAAGTGGACAACAGTGGTCTGGAGCGGTGTTTGAATGGAGCAAATCAATTGGCATTAAGTGGAGTGACCTAATAGATATATAAATCGCACTCAAAAGATTGAGGCAGGTGATGTGGGACTCTTAACACCCCCCTCCATAGATGCTTGGACAAAACAGGCTAGCCTAGCAAAATAGGCTGGAGAAGCCTAACGAAGTAAGCAACAAAGATAAGATCTTAACTCTGATACCATGTTAGAAACAGAAACATGAAGACAAATATTGATAAATTTGTGTGTGTTTCTGAATGAATGAATGAATACAGGAGGTATAACCTCTATTTATACAAGAAGACTACTATACAAAAAGGAAAATAATAAAATATAATTATGTACTAAATCAATCTAATTATGTACTAAATCAATTACAATCATCCATAAAATCAATCATGATCAATCATAATCTCAATTATAATTAATCACGCTAATAGTTGCTTACAGAAATTCTTCGTTTGTCGTTGGCAACAAATCATAAAGTGAAAAAAAAATGAAATAACAATTTACATTGTGAGAATATTCATAGTAAAACGGTAAACATGTTTTTTTTCTGTTTTAAGTTAAATTTTTTATTCTCCAAATATAAAAGCTTAGAAGTAAAAATTAGAGGGATAGCATGTAATATCCTCTTTAATATGTTATGTTTGTAAATAGTTACAGAGGTAGTTTAATACTTGCTTAATATGCTTGTTTATTTTTGTGACAATTTGAGTCAGTTTAGGCATTTTGTTGCAAGCCAAAAAGGTGAAAAGTAGCTTAAAATGACCCAGATATTAGCTTAAATGACTTAGCTAATGGAAATAAATGTGGATAGTTCTTTTCTAAGTCACAAATGTCTATTCTGTGATGTGATTAAAGTTTGGGGATAATCGAAGTACGTTTAGTATTTTTGGACATACTGGTTGTGTGTATTAATACTAGATTGACTAGTCACAGATATGAAAAACTATGTTATTGGAGAAAGGACTTTTTCAATGAATCTTAGTATTTATTTTAAAGTTGTTGGAACTTGAAAATCTTGTTTTAGCTAAAATTGAGTATTTTTAGAAGATCAAAAAATATTAGTATTGTAACTAAAGGCTTTATACTAGCTACGGTTGGATTTTTCTTTCAAGATATTTGTTACTTTTCCTTGTTTCTCATTGTTTCTACACGGCTGAAAACAACAGCGAAAGGGAAAGGAGAGGAAAAAATAAAACAAGAGAAAGAACAGGAAAGGGAGAAAAGGAGATCAAAGGGAAAAGACAAGCTTGAGGATTTGTGATCATCTTCATCATCACATTAATCTGTGCTACTTAAGGTAGGGGTTTTTGGACTTAATTTCCATCTTTCTACTCATTTTCCATACATAGGTTATTTGAAACCTAATATGTCAAATTGAGTTCTGGATGTATTTTAAGTGTTTTTCTTGTTTGAATGAGCTTAAAATGATGTTTAGAACTTGTTCATGCTAAGATTTGGGATTAGAAACTAAAAATATTCATTTTGGACCTAAATTACTCAAAGAGGTGATTTTAGGGGTTTGGATGAGTGATTTGTGTTTTAATCTATTTTTGGTGAAATCAATTGGTGTTTTAAGTTTCCCTCATGATTGTGAACTTGTTTGGGACTTGAAATTACCTAGAAATTGGTTTGAAGTGGCCAAAATCCAATATTTTGGCCATTGGAACAGTAACCATTCTATAAAATTCTGCAGAATCTGGGTTTTGTCACGGGGGCCTAGGCGCTCGGTAACGGGGGCCGCGGCGCTAAACACGGGCCGAGGTGCTCGGTAACGGGGGCCGAGGCGCTTGTTCGATGACAGCACCAGTAGAAAATCCAGGGAGCAGAGGGCCGCGGCGCATGAGTTTGGGGGTCGAGGCGCTGAGTTCTGGAACACCAAAAGTATCATTTTTGATATTTTGGGATGTCTTAAGTGATGGGATCACTTATATATGTTTTCCTACTTGTGAAGGGACACAAATGGGGGTAATTCTTGGAAAGAAT
The DNA here is from genome assembly GCA_029884595.1 of Ormosia semicastrata. Lineage (NCBI taxonomy): Eukaryota > Viridiplantae > Streptophyta > Magnoliopsida > Fabales > Fabaceae > Ormosia > Ormosia semicastrata. The sequence continues at coordinate 33,285,719 of JAQQTO010000044.1, read as the reverse complement.
AACCATTTGACATATTTGTTTGAAAGTGAGAAGACTTTAGGCAAAACCTTGAGTTTGAAAGCCTTATAAGTATATATCTAGGACCTTGCACAACATGAGGTTGTCTTGGCAATCACTTGTGAAGTGATGATGTGAATATATCTAAGACCTTGCACAACATGAGGTTGTCGTGGCAATCACTTGTGAAGTGATGATGTGAATATATCTAAGACCTTGCATAACATGAGGTTGTCTTAGAAATCACTTGTGAAGTGATGATGTGAGGATCTTGGTATAGGCAATCTAGTAACATAATTTCTTGCTACTTTATTGGATAAGTGGGGTCAAGAATTATGATATGCTAGTATTTGAATTTGTGGCTTGGATATTCAATTTCAAACTTGATATTTATTTTATTTTCCTATGTATTGTAACCTTAGATAGTGTGCACAACCATATGACCTGAGAATGAGTTGTTGGATCCGAATTCTCCTTACATGTTTGCTAGTATGGTCAGGGTTACCGGTGTATGGGGTTGGTAGTAGTACTCTTACCTTTGTGAGGGGAACAAGTCCACACATCACCGGGTAGTGTATGGGTTTTTATGCCTATCCTACTTAGTATATACAAGGAACGTGGTTCCTGGGGAAATAAATAAATATCTTGTGTTTTCAAACTTTAAGTCCTGCATTGGCATTGCATATCCATAATACGTGGACTTTGTTTGAGCATAACCATACATCATATCATAAAGCATTGCACTTATGGCCGCTGTATGGGCAGTTACCTTATTTGTTTGATGGTTATCTGTTGATGATATCTTACGATTGTATGGGCGGTTGTTTGATATCATTGATTATTCGATATTAGCGTGAGATAGAATTATAATGTGCCTTATGAATGTACTTGAGCAGGAGTTCAATTTTCTATTGCAGGCTTTAATTGTAGGTGTACAGTTGATTTATTTATTGTAAATGACTAACTGCTGGTTTTGGTATGCTTATACTGAGAAATTGTGATTTCTCACCCTGTTGTGTTCCATGTAATTCCAGGTGAAGCCTTTAAAAAGGATAAGGATAAAAAAGCGAAGAAGCAGAAGACTTAGACTAGTGTTTTGTTTCTTGGTGAACTAGTTGTGTATTTATATATATTTCTAGTTATTTTGAAAAGCTTATGTATACTTTATGGCATGTTAGCCAATGACAGTGGTACATATGACTTTTTGATCAATCGTGGTTCTTTATAATGGTTGCGTTATGGGTTTATTTTTGAATGTCATTTAGTGACATGTTTACTACGTTTTATTATGAAATATTCCATCGATTTTATAGTAATTCGTATTAGGGTGTTACGTTTTGGTATTAGAGTAGTTTATCCTGATAAGCTGGGGTGTGGACTGACTATGCTTAGGCATATTTAGGAGTTCCTTTTTGTCTATTGTACATTTCTTTTATCTCTTGTGTGAGAAATTTGGAGGATTTGTATAACTGCCTTGTTTTGACTGTTTTAGTTACTGTGGCATGTTACATGATATTGGGATTAGCTACCTCAATATATGATGTTTTGTGTTTACAGGAAACTATGGCAGCAAGAGGGCGAGGGCGACCCCGTGGAAGTAGCAATAGGAACTCTGGGAATGAAGGCACTGATATGGCAGCCGCCATGATGGCAATGGCTAATGCTATGACCCAACAAACAGAGCAGGCAGCAGTAAATGCTAGAGTACTCGAGAGGTTGGTAACACAACAACCAGTACCCCCTCCACCTCCACCATATTACCAGGGGCAACCATACCAAGAGGCGGTTGGAAGAAATCAGACTTTCCAGGATCTCTCGAAATTTAGGAAATCAAATCCGTCTTCCTTTAATGGAGAGTATGACTCGGTTAAAGCTGAGGGTTAGCTCAAGGAGATAGAGAAGATCTTCACTGTTATGGCTTGCTCAGATGAGTAGAAGGTGCTTTTTGCTGCTTATGTACTGGAAGGTGAGGCAGAGGAGTGGTGGGTGGATACAAAGAGGGCTCTTGAGGCATCAAGAACTTATGTGATGTGGGGGGTCTTTAGAAGCTCATTTCTGAGAAAGTTCTTTCCACAGACTCTTTAGAATGCCAAAGAGATGGAATTTCTTAAGCTGGAACAAGGGGACATGTCTATTGGTCAGTATGTGGTCAAATTCATTGAAATGTCTAAGTTTTCTTCTTGTATCAGATTTAACCCTGATGAATCTTGGAAGTATGTTAAATTTGAGGAAGGATTGAGGAAAGACATTCAGAATGTCGTTCGACCATTTGAAATTCGAGACTTTGAAACTCTGGTTAATAAGTGCCGAATAGTTGAGAAGCAATTTAAGAATCCTTCTTTGGAGCCTAAGTCACAGGATTTTCAGAAGAGAAAGAGAGGTGATGATAAGTTCAAGAAGGGATCTTCTAAATCTAGCTTTACTCAGGGTAAGGGTAAGCAGGTTCAGAAGGAGTTTTTGGGACCAAAGTGTTCCAAATGTGGGAGACAGCATGGAGACCGTCCCTGCCCAATGTGCTTTGTGTGTGGACAAAGTGGTCATTTTGCGAATAAGTGTCCGTTAAAGAAGGAAACTATGCCTACTCAAAAACCACAAGTTAGAGGAAGAGTATATACCCTAGGTGGTAAAGAAGTGACTCAGTCTTCTAACCTCATTGAAGGTAAATGCATTATTCACGATCATCTTTTAACTGTGTTGTATGATTCGGGAGCATCCCACTCCTTTGTTTCGAATGATTATGTGAATGAGCTGGATTTACCTGTATCTGAACTTTCATATGACTTATCTATATCTACACCTACTGGTAAGCCAGTTACGACATCTAGAGTGTGTCTTGATTGTTGTGTAGAGGTAGAAGAAAGGATTTTTAATGTAAACCTTATCTGTTTGTCTCTTGTAGATATTGATGTCATTCTTGGCATGGATTGGTTGTCCGCCAACCATGTAGTTTTGAATTGTTCAGAAAAATCCCTGGTTTTTTTGCCAGATATACCTACTAGAGTCATTCCAACTGAGTCTATATATCTAAATGCGAATCAGGTTAATCTCTATTTAGAGGAGGGATCTCAAGGATATGTACTCTTGTTTTCACTAAGCACTGAGGTTGAGCAAGGCCTAGGTGAGATACTTGTGGTGAGGGAATATCCTGAAGCCTTTCCTAGTGATATAATGGAGTTACCACCCAAACGAGAGATAGAGTTTTTTATAGACCTAGTTCCTGGGGTAGGACCTATTTCTATAGCACCTTATCGTATGGCGCCGTTAGAGTTAGCAGAACTCAAAAGGCAAATCGAAGAATTATTGGATAAGCAATTCATAAGGCCGAGTGTTTCTCCGTGGGGAGCACCTGTGCTTTTAGTGAAGAAAAAGGATGGTACCATGAGGCTCTGTGTGGACTACAGGAAGTTGAACAAGGTGACCATTAAAAATAAGTATCCGTTGCCTAGGATAGACGATTTAATGGATCAACTGAGAGGAGCTGCGATTTTCTCAAAGATTGATCTTAGGTCCGGATATCATCAGATAAGGGTTAGGGAGGAGGATATCCCTAAGACAGCTTTTAGAACTAGGTATGGGCATTATGAGTACCTCGTGATGTCCTTTGGGTTGACAAATGCACCGACAGTGTTTATGGATTACATGAACCGGATTTTTAGACCCTACCTGGATCAATTTGTTGTGGTTTTTATTGATGATATTTTGATCTATTCTAAGATGATGAAGGAGCATGAACAACATTTGAGGGTAGTGTTAGAGACTCTTAAGGAAAATAAGTTGTTTACTAAACTATCTAAATGTGAGTTCTGGCTTTCACAAGTACAGTTTTTAGGACATGTGATATCTCAAGATGGGACTTTTGTGGATCCAAGCAAAGTTGATACAGTGTTGCAGTGGGAGAGACCCACCACTGTGACCGAGATTAGAAGCTTCTTAGGCCTAGCAGGGTACTATAGAAGGTTTATAAAGGGTTTTTCTCAATTAGCGCTACCATTAACTAGATTAACTAGGAAAGGTAGTTCTTTTGTATGGACTCAAGCTTGCGAGGATAGTTTCCAAGAACTTAAAATAAGGTTGACTACTACATCAGTTTTGGTAATTCCTGATCCTTTGGAAAACTTTGAGGTGTTTTGTGATGCTTCGAAGATGGGTTTGGGTTGTGTTTTGATGCAACATAGGAGAGTTGTTGCCTATGCATCAAGGCAATTGAGACCTCATGAGGAGAATTACCCTACTCATGACCTGGAGTTAGCCGCTGTAGTTTTTGCCCTTAAGGTTTGGAGACATTACTTGTATGGAGTTCAATTTGAGGTGTTCAGTGATCATAAGAGTTTGAAATACTTATTTGATTAGAAAGAGCTGAACATGAGACAACGAAGATGGATGGAGTTTTTGAAAGACTATGATTTTGAGTTAAAGTACCATCCGGGTAAAGCCAATGTGGTGGCTGATGCACTGAGTAGGAAATCCCTACATGTGTCCCGTATGATGATCCAAGAGAGTGAACTTCTTAAGAGTTTTAGAGATATGAGTCTTTCGGTAGCTGTGTTACCACATGTATGATTCGAGTGGACATAGTGAGTGACTTTAGGACTCAGATCTTGGAAGCTCAGAAGAAGGACGAGACTCTTAGTGATGTAAGTGAGCAGATCTTTTTAGGTAATCCTGGTGATTTTGATATGTCAGATGACGGGATGATCAAGTTTAGAGGTAGACTTTGCATTCCTCATGAATCTAAGATCAAAGAAAGGATCCTTAAAGAAGCTCATAGTAGTCAATACACTATCCATCCCGGGGCCACTAAGATGTACCAAGACTTGAGGAAGTTGTTTTGGTGGCCTGGTATGAAAAGGGATATAGCCGAGTTTGTGGCTAGGTGTCTAACTTGTCAGAAAGTCAAGATAGAACACCAGAAACCCCCTGGACCTCTTCAATCTTTAGGAGTCCCTGAGTGGAAGTGGGATCACATCACAATGGATTTTGTGATGGGTTTGCCTAGAACTCAGTTAGGATTCGATGCAATATGGGTTGTAGTGGATAGATTAACCAAATCTGCCCATTTCATACCTGTTAGAGCTAACTATTCCATGGATAGACTTGCTCAGTTATACCTTAAGAAGATAGTTAGGATGCACGGTGTACCCCTTAGTATAGTCTCTGATAGAGACCCTAAATTTACATCTAGATTTTGGGGAGCCTTGCAGAAAGCTTTCAGAACAAAACTTAGTTTAAGTACAGCATACCATCCACAAACTGACGGTCAGTCAGAAAGAACTATTCAAACCCTTGAGGATATGCTGAGAGCATGCGTGCTAGAGCAGAAAGGGAGTTGGGATAAGTTTTTACCCTTAGTGGAATTTGCCTACAAAGAAGCACACATTATAAATGTAAGTAAGTATCACACTTTTTTTTTCTACTTCTAGAATTAAAAATTAATATAATAATGTGATTTTTAACTATTGACAAGGCTCTGGATTCTAGATAATTGTTATTTTTAAAAGAAACAACAAAATACAATATTATGACATATATTAGAGAAAGAGAAAATGACACAGTTGTTTGAATTTTTTTTTTGTGAATTTTGGTTTGGAGCAAGACAACTATGGTTTAGCATTGCTTAACAGAACATGATGACTCAATAACTGATCTTGATCTTGGAGAAGATAGGATCTTAACTATTCTTGATGAGCTACTTGATCCTAAAATCCAAGTACTCTTAAGCAATTTCATAGCCTTTTAAAGAATCTACTTGCTAGAATTTATTTGTTGTTGGAAATTATAACACCCCAAAATTTCCTATCTTGTAAACAGTAATTTTGACAGTTAATAGAATTTTACTGTTTAGTAATTTTTGGATGCTGTAAAATTATTTTGATTATCCCGTCAGCGTATTTGATCATTTTGAGTGATTTACTCCATGTCGGAAAATAAAAATTTTTGGGTCGGGAAAACTTTACGTAATTTAATTTTTACCATTAGGTTTTAATTATTTTACGTGATCTGATTTGATATTTGTGTGTTTTCTAATTTTTGTGATTTTATGTGTGATTATGAAAATTTTTACTGTTTGTGGGCCCGGGGGTGTATGTGGGCCCAGGTGGCCATACGTGGGCCCAGGTGGGTCCCGCAAAGTGAAAAAATTTTCTACGCATAGAAAAATTTGTACTGTTTAGACGGAGACAGGGGATCTTACTAAACCTGAATCCAGAAACAGTTTTAAAAAATTTTCTTTACTGTATTTTGTACTGTATTTAATTATCGGACAATAAAAATACAGTAAATATATTCTTTCGTGGGGTTATAATAGATAAAAATAAAATTCTATACTGTTACGTCAACATTGGTGGTTTGGATATCCACCATCGATTTAATCACCGTTGGAGATTTAATCAACGGTGGAGATTTGATCTTAAAAGTGAATAGGATCAATTATAACCGTTGGATGGAAATTAAATTAAGGGTAAAGATTTAGTCTTATAAATGGCTACGAGCATTATCAACCCTTGGATGTAGATTTAGATCAATGGTGGAGAATTGGTCATAAAAAATGACTACAACCATTTTGGACCCTTGGATGTAAAGTTTGAAGGTGTAATCTTGACCCTTCATTTTGGAGACACATTCAATGGTTAGGATTGCAAGCCAAAAATGATCCAATGGCTCAAATAAAGTCTTCCATCTATAACCTAAACCTAATAGCTATTTTAATCCAAACCATTCTTTTAATCAAGGGTTAGGATGGCTTAGGATGATGGCTATGAAATTTGTCACATTTTATGAAGCATGGAAGGGGGGACGGTTTGGAGATGCAAGGGAGAGGGAGACAACTTTGAATAGGCTTTTTAGTAGCCAAAGAAAAGATGAAGCGATAATAAAGTGTCAAGACCATCAATTATTTTCCTATTAATCATTAATGATCATGTTTTTCAAACTTCACTTTCCACCTTTCTCCAATGCAAGCTACGGCCATGCATAGCTTTGAAGACCAAGTAATTCATTTCTACACTTCATATTATCATATCTTCAACTATTTCACTTAAGTTTCATGAAACAAACCAAAGAAAACTCCATTCTCTCTCCCTAAAGAAGACCATTTGGCCAAGCACCCTAAACCTCTCCTCCATCACTTTTTAATTTCATACAACCTAGTTTCTTGAATCCTTACCTTATTCTAAACAACTTTCATGTTGAAGACTTTCTCTAAATCTTCCATCTTGAAGGACTTTTACTAAGATCAAGTTATAGAGTTTTGTTGGTGAAGTGTAAGGAAACTTCATGTATTCTTTTCCTTTTCATGTTCTAAACCATGTTTAATCCATGGTTCCTCTTAATCAAGCTTAGTATACTAATTTCTATGTATTATGTTTTGTATTTGAGAAGCCTTTGGTGGTGAAGGACTTGGAAAAAGAAGCAAATCAAGAAGCTTTTGAGGATCTTCAAGAGGTAAGAGGGAGATCCATCTCACCAACTAAGCATGGTGGTGAGAGATGGTTTTATATTTGATGGATGGTGAATCCATGTGAGGATTCATATCCATGGTCATATAATAATTTGTGTGTGTTATGTGCTTTGATTATTTTTGTCTATGCTTGATATGCTTTGCATGATTTACTTGTGTATGCATGCTTAGTATGATTTTTATTTGCTTATATGGTATGCTTATGATATGCATGATGAAGATATATTGAATATATTATGATAAAAGTATGATAAAACAAGAAATTTTGGCTCCAAAGGCCATAGAGAAGGTCACGGTTTTGAGCTTCCAAAACTAGGGTTTTTATTAAAATTTTTCAAGAACAATGGAGTTAATTTTTGGTCCTTAAACTTAAACAAATTTTTGGCCAAGACACCAACCAATTTGGTGTTCACAAAATTATATTTTCATGAATGATAAAATTGAATGATTTGAAGAGTATGAAAAATAAACAAAGGGTTTGTTTTTCAAGAGAACAAGAATACGGCCTTTGAGGAATTTTTATTGATTTATTTTGTGTAAAAAGATCTTAAGTGTTTTTCTACATATGAGTTTTGAATGAAATGGGCAAACATTGATTTTAAGGATTTGCAAAGAAAGTGAACAAGGATTTGCAAAGAAAGTGAAAAAAAAAAGATTTGTAAAGAAAGTGAAAAAGGATTTGAACAAATGGGTTTGTTTTTTTTATAACCAACGCTATTTCAGTTTTGAAAATAAAATTTTAATGGTTTTATTTGTGTAAAATCATATCAATTTGGAAGGAAAAATGTTTTGATAATTTTCAATAGTCATGTCCACATTTTCGAAGGCTTGTAATGCATTGATTTTGATGAAACAAAGTGATTTTCCAAGTGAAAATATAATTAATTTAATACAAAGAATTTGGAAAGGGAATCAGAGTATTTTAGCACTTGAGAAATGAATTTTTATGTAAATGGAAAAGAGAGATTGCAAGTGAGACTCAATTTGTTTTAAAAAGAATTTATTTTTGTTAAAATTGATTTAAGAAAAAAAAATGAAGAATACAATAGTGATTTGGTATTTTCTAACGTGTAACTCATCCATTGGATTTTGGAAAGCGTTAGTAATTTTTAAAGTTAGAAACATTAATTTAATTCAATGGAATTGTGAATTTGTGGAATATACTGTGAAAAATGATTTTCTTGAGTAAGAAGATATTAAATGAAGTAGAAAGTTATATTATTTTAAGGAAGGTTGATTTGGAAATGATTTGAAAAAAATGGAGAATATAATGGTATTTTGAAAATTTACTAACGTATAACTTATTTTCGAGTTTTGAAGTGCATTAGAAAATGTTAAGTTTTGAAACGTTGATTTATATCAATGGAAAGTGATTTTGTGAATTATATTTTGGAAAAGGATTTCTTGAGTAAAGAAATGTGGAAAAAGATTTTCTTGAGTAAAGAAAATGTGTTAAATAAAGTATAAAGTCATATTATTTTGAGAAAAGTGGAAATGAAATTTTTGAAGAATGAGAAATATTTTACGTAATGGAATTGTGAAAAAATTATTTACGTATCTTAAAAATGTAATTTTTAAAGTACGTGATTTGAAATACAGTAAAATATTTCTAAGTGTTTGGAAATACAATAAAATATTTTTATGCGATTTGAAATATGATAAAATATTACTACGCGATTGGATATGCGTTGAAACATTTTAAGTGATTTGAATTACGTTTAAATATTTTACATAATTTGAACTACTATTGAAAAATCACTATGTGATTTAAAAGTGATAGAATATTTTTACGTGATTGTGAAAATGACAGAAAATCGTTATGTGATTTGGAAAGTGTTTTAAATATTTTGAGAATGATGAAAAATGTTTTACGCGACTTAAAAGAATGATTTTTAGGTTATGCAATTTTGAAAATGAGGGAAAATCATTATGCGATTTGAGAAACGTATATTTTTATGCGATTGAGAAAAATGTTAAAAAATTTAATACGTGATTTAAAGGTGCAACAGGAGAGTTGCGGTATTTTAAAAACGTAATAAAAATATTTTGGAATTTTAAAAACATAACAAGAGTGTTACGGTATTGTGAAAATGTAAAAGAAGTGTTATGGTATTGTGAAAATATAACAGAAACATTTTAGAATTGTGAAAATGAAATGGAAATGTTGCGCAATTTTGTGAAAACACGACGAAAGTGTTTTATAACTATGAAAATGTGATAATATGATTTTCCTGTTGAAAATATAGTATAAATACTGTAGAACCAGTAAATGGATGCTGTGTGAGAAAATGACATGTTTTGCCTGTGATTAGCATTTGGTGCATTATACATGCATTGGAAAGATATGTCTGTGATTGGATTTGGTGCATTATACATGCATTGAAAAAATATGCGTTGAAGCATATGATTACATTGAACAAATGAAATTGAAAAGATTTGGCCCTTTGGGGTTGGACTTGCACTGATATATTCGTGCATTATATAAAATATAGCTAATAGCTATTATGACCCTTGTGGTTGAATAATGAATGAGAATTGATAGTGAGGTCTATGATGGATCTTGGGGGCGTCGAGGCGCGGCGGTCGACCAGTGGACAGTTGGCGAGTACCCTGTGCCACTTGGCGATGCAGTTCGTTGCAACGCATTGACGATACCCGACAAGAACACGATTCTTTTCAACGACTGGGAGATTGTCTTTGGGCTAAGGCTGACAATTAACCAGAGCATTCTTCTCGAAATTATGAAAACCTCCATGGAGTTATTTTTGATAAACTGAGTCTTTGTGTATATGCATAAATCTGAGCATTTATATCTGTATGATATATTAATTGAGGAATGTTGGCTATGACAATTGTTTTGAGAGTACTTGGATGATGATTGAACTGATAAATGATTAGATGATGATAGTTGATTAATGCCGATAGCATGATTATGGTATGATCTATCTGTATGATATGCTGTTTGTGTTATCTCTGTACTGCCATGTTGGTAATGGCGTAGGTGATCTCACCTCTTTGTTATGCTATTTTGCTGTGTCTGTACTATTAAAATCAAATAATAGAAGGATCGAGTTGTCTTAGACATAACAGGTGATGGATACTCTGAGATTGGTGACAACAATAAGGAGTAGACATTCAGGACTTGAAGGTGTGCAGTGTTGACAAAGGAACAGATGTCTGATGCATCAAGATGGACAGAAAAAGGAATAAGTATGTTAAAGTTTCTCGTTAGTGTTGTACTGTGCTATTAAGTAGGACCCGTCATGGGGTTTGCTACTGTTAAAAAAAATAAGTCTGTTAATTTTATATTTCTCTTTAAATTATGATATTAATTGGTGTCAATATTGCATAATGAATAGTTGAAATATGATTTTTAATATTACCTAATATTTTCAGTAAATTTACGTTTCAGTAAAGAAGAAAATTTTGAAACCCATCTTTTATAACTCAAACTTTGTGCGAACTTCTTTTTAGATTATGAGTCGGGAGTGGGAAATGTGATGCCCTAAGGAGGGTGTTACATTATTTGGTATCAGAGCACAGTTTGAGTCTTTTGGGGTTTGTGGTTAGGTCTATTTTGCTTATGTTGTGTTCTCTGTGTTTGTTTTCTAAAAGGAAATAATGTTGTTTATAATGGATATTAGATCCATTGTATTTTGATCCGCACGCCTAAAAAAAAAATTGGCTCGGGATAGTTATACTTATGTGGAAGTGAAACATGTTATTAGTAATGCAGTTGCAGCTACAGAAGCAACGAGAGCAATGTGGAAAGACGACTGCACGAACAAAGAACCGCTGTTCAGTGGAAACTGGAAGTTGAAGTTTAGGATCTGATGGAAGAGAATCAGTCTTAGAATATAAGATTTCGTAATTTTGGAACCTGGTATTTTTTTAGGATATTGAGAAAGTAATTGATTTCGACGGAAGATGTATTTACAACCATTGAGGAAACCAAAAGTAGTAAGTGATGTGAAAGAAGGTACTTAATGAAGGAATATACGTCAAGAAAATAATTTGTGGAAAAGTTGGACACATTTTCCCAGAGATTATGCTCTTTGAAAACAAATTTTCTGTTAGTAAAATTTTAGATAGTAAGGGAAGTTGTTACTCTGAATGGAACGGGAGTGTTCTGAGCAGAAGATTTAAACAATGGAGATTGTGTCATTAGAGCTAATCCTATAAATCATACTGAATATTTCTGTGAGTGACTTATTCTTTATACGGAGAACCCTAGCCCTCTTTCTGCCATCTATGAAGAACCCCTAGAATAGCACAATCCATTTCACACCCACAATCCATTCTTAATCTGGATCGCGCTCTTGTCATCCTTCATTGCTGATTCACACTTCGATTCACACTTCGCACTTTGCCGCTCTGTTCATCCTGCATTGTTGATTCACACTCCCATTATTTCATCCTTCAAAAGTTCGTGAAAGTTTTTCTACGTACAACGTCTCCATTGTAGTGTCTCGCCATTTCCATAGCAACATAAAGGTATTGTTCTAGACCGTGATCCGAGATCCCGTCTTGCTGGATCAACCCGGCACACGAATAACTGGACTCCGCCCTAGACGACATAGTTAAGGCCTTGAAGGCAATCCAGACTTCGAAGCCATGCACATTGAGTGACGTTAGGCCATAATATTAAGATTGCTAGATACGTGGAGAGGATATATCCCTAAATATCCATAACTGTCAATCATCTACTTACGATATTATAGGACCCACAACTACCTTAGATTGATAAGTAGCTCTCATATCAAGAGTTCCTAACTTATTAGGATTCACCCCAACAATAATGGAAAAGTAATCTTTATCAGGATACTAATCCTAAATAGTTGCATTCAACACAGATTGCATGAGGATTCTATATACGCTCTATAAATACCAGGCTAAGTAACCTTCATCAGGTATTAGTAAATTACTTACTAAATACTGCCTTACTTGTGCACAGCCTGACTTGTGCGCTGAGTCCCTTTGTAGGTACCCACCCCTCTGTTTCAACATGCTTGGCTGCTGTTGCTCAATGAGGAAACCACCATCACATGCCTATCTCAGGTACCCTCTGAATCCACTTCAGAACATTGGCGTTGTCTATGGGAAAATCATAAATTTCTAATCCCACACAATCATGGTGAACACAAGTCAACACTCAAGAAGGGACACTGCGCAACCCTCGGCCAACTAGAGGTAGGGATCAGCGACTCAGCAACTTCCCCTTCCTGTGCCACCGCCTGCTTCTGAAGCCTCTGCCGTGGGGAATCAAGCATCTGTCCCACAACACCCGTGTGACAGCCATGAGACTTCTTTGTCCAATAAGAGTCCACACCCGTCACAAAGGTTATTCATTTTGGATAGGCTTGCCCGCCCTAGAGAAAGAGCTAATAATGTCATTCAAGGGTCCCAAGCTCTAATGCAAACATGCCTAGGCCCCCTGAACAACGTTGCTACTAATCGTGCATTTAGCCGAAACACCATCCACTCTGAAATGACTAGAAATCACCTTCAGGAGCTGGTGGCCTATCAGATGCTACAGATCGACGAGCAACACCACCAGTTGGGCGACGAGCGTCACCGGCTGGATGAGCTAGAAAGGTCTATACATATTGAGTATGATAACGGAAGGCAGAATACGACTCAAAACTAGATAGGTCCATCATGCAATGAAGTCAGCTATACCCCCTAAAACAATCTTTTATTGCCCGAAGGCCCTCAACAGCCCTTCTCGAATGAACTAATGGCGTACAGGGTCCCTAGAAGCTTCAAGTCCCTGACCAACTTAGAGCCTTATGATGGAACAACTAACCTCTAGGAACATCTGGATGCTTATATTCACTCCATGCAGTTCCATAGGAGATCCCCATAGTTGCTTTGTCGAGCCTTTCCCCTCTTCTTGAAGAAGGGCGCCCTACGCTGGTTCTCGACTTTACAATTGGGGTCGGTCACTGGATGGGATGATCTTACTCAACGTTTCCTATTACATTACACTACTGCTAAGGAACAACCTAAATCGGTTGATTTCCTTTTTGATATTCGCCAAGGGAACAATGAATTCCTTCGTGAATACATCAAAAGGTTCAAGGACGCCCTCACTCGTATTGAGAGCCCGGATGACAAGATTGCTCTTCATTATGCCTAGAGTGGTCTTAGAACTGATTATGAATTTTTCTGGTCTTTAGCAAAAAAGAAGCCAGAGACTATAAACAAATTTTATGCCCATTCAAAGAAATACATCGACCTAGAGGAGATCATCAGGGATAAAAAGACTCTGGAAAAAAGTGAGCCCACTCACCAAAAGAACAACTGGAGCTCTAACCAACCTCAAAACTCCCCAAAGGGCAAAGCATACCAGCTTAGGTACTCTGACTACACTCCTCTAAACACCCCAAGAATGAGTTTTGAAAATATCCAAAGGCCGCCACTTCTGAAAAAGGCGAAGGACCATTCTAAGTACTGTAAGTGGCACAAAAGCTACAACCACAAAACAGAAGAATGTTACCAGCTCTAAGATGTCATTGAGTCCTTAATTAAGGAAGGACGGCTACAAAAGTATATTGTTGGGATCTGAAACAATGATAATTCGAAAAGATGGAGAGAGCAAAGATGTAGACGCAGCCCCTGGTGAAGTTCGACCCCATGACAAAGGAGGAGGACACGTAGCCCTGTCAGAAAATCCCAGACTGCACTATATCCTAACGCTGACAACCGATAAGATCAGAATCGGGATACTCAAAATGGGGCCAATAGGACAGATCGGCTGGTTAGTACTATCTCTAGAGGATTTGTTGGAGGAGGTTCATCCAGTAATTGCTGAAGAAGGCACTATGGACTGCTGTATTGAGCGTCTCTGGCTCTACCCGCAGGCCTCGTGCTGATGATAGGGAAGAACCATTGATCTCTTTCACCACTAAGGACTACGCCGATATTGTCTAGAACATGACGATCCACTCGTCATCTCTAGAGTAATATCTAAGAAGAGGTCTGGCGTATTTTCATGGATCAGGGTAGCTCAGCAAACATAATGTTCATGGACGCTTTCGAAAAGTTAGAGTTCCCCATGTCTGCCTTAACCCCCTATGAGGGCGAGCTCATTAGTTTCTCTAGAGAGAAAATCACCCTAGTGGGCTATTTTAGAACATTCTTGACCCTCAAAGATAACAAAGTCTTCAAAACCATCAAGGTCATATTTTTGGTCGTGGACTGATCGTCTGCATACAACATTATTCTAGAGTGACCAACCCTGAACAGCATTGCTGCTGTAGTGTCTACCACTCACCTGGCCATGAAATTCCTTAACAAGAATAATGAGGTGGTCACGGTCAAGGTCGATCAGATCGTAGCACGCAAGTGTTATAACGAGAGCCTCAAGATCTGTAAGACTCCCAGGAAAGCAAGAGCACGTATGTCTAGCCCGATAGTGGATCAAGTTAACATCCTTATGACCGAGCTGGATGTCAGAGAAAAAATTCAGGGCACTATACCTTATCTAGAAGGAGAACTTCTTCCACTCCAACTAGGTGACGAGCCTGACTAAGTCACCAAAATAGGCGCAAATTTGGAAAAGCAAGAGAAATGCCAGCTAATAGAGCTCCTTCAGAATAATAAGGACCTATTTGCATGGACGTCCTCCAACATGCCTAGGCTAGACCCTACTTTCATCTGCCATTGTTTGTCTATCAAGCAAGATGCAAAGTCAGTATCCCAAAAAAGAGAAAAGTCAGCCTCGAAAGATAGCAAATCATTGAAGAGCAAGTCAAATAACTACTCAGTGCCGAATTTATTAGAGAAATATTGTACAACACATGGCTCTCCAATGTGGTCTTAGTAAAAAAGTCAAACGGGAAGTGGAGGATGTATGTGGATTACACGGACCTGAACAAGGCATGCCCTAAAGATCCATACCACCTCCCTAATATTGATAAACTTGTAGATAGCTCCTCTAGATTTCAGCTACTGTCCTTCATGAATGCATACTCTGGGTACAATCGAATCCCAATGTATCCCAAGGATGAAGATAAAACTGCTTTCATCACTGAGAAGGCAAGCTACTGTTACAAGGTAATGCCCTTTGGGCTGAAAACTACAGGAGCTACCTACCAGCAGATGATGAATAGAGTCTTTGAGGGTCAAGTGGGGAGAATGCTTGAAGTATATATTGATGATATTATCGTTAAGATCCCAGAGTTCGGATCCCACACAACTAACCTCGAAGAGGTATTTGAATAACTTAAGAAGTACAACATGAGACTTAATCATAAAAGATGCGCATTTGGCATCCAAGCTGGGAAGTTCTTAGGAAGAGGCCGTGAGTTCAGTGATTATTCGAGAAACTTCCGAAGGACAGAAGCCGGTATGCTTCGTGAGCAAGGTGTTTCAAGGCCTCGAACTCCGCTATCAAAAAATTGAGAAGGTTGTCTTTCCCCTGGTCGTTACAGCCAGGAAACTAAGGCAATACTTCCAATGTCATCCGATGATGGTAAGGACAAATCAACCAATCCGGCAAATATTACATAGACTGGACCTAGCAGGAAGGATAATTGCTTAGTCCATTGAGCTCTATGAGTTTGATATTTCATACGAGGCCAGACTAGCAATAAAAGCACAAGCACTATCAGACTTCCTAATTGAACTTACATTGGATCCCAGTGACCCCGAGGAAATATTGTGGACTGTGTTTGTTGATGGATCCTCCAACCCTAAAGGAAGTGGCGCCGGGGTAATCCTTAAAAATTCAAAAGGTATGATAATTTAGAATTCCCTAAAGTTTGAACTCCCTACTTCAAACAACTAGGAAGAGCATGAAGCATGCATTGGTGGATTGATAATGGCCAAGGAATTGGGTGCAACATGGATCATACTTTGTAGCAACTCCTAGCTCGTGACATCTTAGATTCAGGGTGACTTACAAGGCTAAAGAGCCCCTCTTGCATAGATACCTTACAAAGGTACAAGGACTCCTCAAGAGCTTTCAAACAATGAAGGTGAAATACATTCCTAGGGAATAGAACTCAAGGGCCGACCTCCTACCCAAGTTGGCAAGCACGAAAAGTCTAGGGAATAACTGTTCAGTGGTCCAAGAGACTCTCTTACAGCCCTTTATCATGGTCTTAACCATTTTCTAGGCTGAAGAGCAAAAGCCCACGTGGATCACCTGTTGGGAATTACGGATATAACACGCAACGGAAAACAGGGATTCCCACCGAGGATCCATGCGAAAAAGCTATAATCCAATTTTTTAAATGATTTACCTCTTGAAGCGTGAATCACCAACACCGTAATAGAAATGATGTCTCTGCGGTATCCACACGAACAGACTCACGAACGTCCAACATCCGCAAAGAGGAGCCTTACGTCTCTCACACAGTGCTAGCTGCAAAGAGAATAGAAGAAACCTATCGCTCACTCACTCACTTTTCTGTAGGTGCGACTAGGGTTCAGAATTGTGTCACTTAGCAGCCCCCTTAGCAGTACTATTTATAATAGTGACTGCCTTAAGTGAGTGTGAGCAGCAACAAGGTAAGCTGTGCAACCCTAGACCCATCTGTTATGAGTCTGGCCCATATTTGAATCCGAGTCCAACTTGGATCCATTGCTCCAATTTTAGTCTGCTCTATGTGTGTGACCCTGCAGGTTCTTATTACGTTGGCAGTAATATTAAAATCCTATTTTAATATTACAAGCAGTGAGCGATATCTAGCAACACATTGCTGCTACCCAAGTAATAAGAATGTCAGTGATTCGACATAACCTTTCCGTGACCAATGTTTCTGTGTCGTTTAGTCCCTTTGTCAAGATATCTAGATTGAACACAAGGCATAGAATGCATCACCCTTGTATAGTCCAATCATTGGTTTCCTGATACTAAAGTAGACTTTGAAACAATAAATGAGATCAATATCTCATATTGACTCATTGGAGCATGGCCATGCATTTCGTAGTCTCACTCAATCAGGGGGCCCAAAGATATCGCTCCTGTTATGTAGGAGTGACAAATCCCATCTAGGTCACTCACATCCCTCTGCATGATTCGCGGTATATCTAGTAACCAACTTTATAATCACCTTGTTACAGATGACGTTTGATGGCATTAAAACACACAACTCCTTATATAGGAATCGTAGTGATTTCAAGTCAAAGGACCACAAACACCATTGTCACTATGAGAATCGCTTATGACACTCACGTAACGATCCATGTAGTGTTCTCATGGTGGGTCAGTCTAGTACATCATTACTCTAATATATACCCATATGAAGACTTGATATCTCATATCCATGACCCATGAGATATGGTCATCAGTTTATGCACATACTAGTCTCAATGTATTATTGTTGTCCTAATTAATAATAATACTTGACTAGGGACATTTAAGAATAGTGTTGTAACCAAAAAGATCTCACGATCAAGTCATCCACTTGATGTCCTATGGCATCAAACTTACTATTCTAAGGACTTTATTATGTTTATCAAAAAGAACACAATAAATGAAATGCCTCATATATAAAAATAGCATAATAGAATGTATGTAAATACAGAAAATGTATTGGCCTCTAGGGCATACACCAACATCACCCCTATCATAAAGTATTTACAGCCCAGAATCCATCCTGAAGACCCAAAGAAGGCTTCCAAGTTGATAAGAACTGCAGTTCGGTACACCATCTATGGTGGACAGTTATACCAGCGTAGATTCTCTTCACCCCTTCTCAAATGTTTCACGCCTAATAAAGCAGAGTATGTGCTAGTAGAGGTCTACGAAGGGAGTTGTGGACACCACTTAGGAGGCAAAGCTTTAGCATTGAAAGCATTCAGGGCTGGTTATTATTGGCCCACAATGGAGGCCGACGTAATAGCACACGTCCAAGTTTGCGACAAGTGCCAACGCCACTCAGACCACTACCATGCTCCACCCGAGGAACTCTCCATAATGTCCATACCCTAGCCATTTTACAGATGGGGTATGGATATCCTGGGCCCATTCCCTCAGGCACCCGGACAATTCAAATTTC
Organism: Ormosia semicastrata; assembly: GCA_029884595.1. Taxonomy (NCBI): domain Eukaryota; kingdom Viridiplantae; phylum Streptophyta; class Magnoliopsida; order Fabales; family Fabaceae; genus Ormosia; species Ormosia semicastrata. The sequence goes on along the minus strand of JAQQTO010000044.1, from coordinate 33,267,257 downwards.
TAATGGTAGCCGTGGACTACTTCACCAAATGGATTGAGGTAAAACCTTTGGCCACCATTACTTCGGTCCGAATCCAAAAGTTCACATGGCGCCACATTATTACAAGGTTTGGAATCCCAGACTCCATTGTGACGGATAATGGGACACAATTCAGGGATAAGGGGTTTGAAGAGTTATTCACAGGTTTAAAAATCAAGCATCATTGCAGCGCCGTAGAAAACCCCCAGACAAATGGACAGGCTAAAGCTGCCAACTGGGTTATTGCTCAAGGACTTAAAAGACGGTTGGATGAAGTCAAAGGAAACTGGGCTGAAAAGTTAGATAATGTCCTTTGGGCCTACTAGACTACTCCCCACTCCAAAAAAGGTGAGACTCTTTTCAAACTCACTTATGGCTGTGAGGTGATAATTTCGGTAGAGATTGGACAGCCCAATTGGCGCCTCCAACAATTCTCACTAAACAGTAACCCTGGACTAATTAGGGGACCTAGATCTCTTGAAAGAAAGAAAGCGTGTTGCTCATATACGCGATGCTACTATCAAACAAAGGACAACAACATGCTATAACTTGAAGGTTGTCTCTAGGAGATTCCATCCAGGTGACCTCGTACTCCGCAGGGCTGGCATCGACAGTAGGATCCTAAGGAAAGTTAGCTTCGAATTGGGAAGGCCCTTACCAGATCATGATCAGCACTGGCAAAGGAGTCTATACGTTGGAAATGCTAATAGGAAAGTCGGTGAAGAACTTTTGGAACATAAATAAACTCAAAAAGTACTATAGCTAAGTGCCTTTTAAGGCCTAGTCTTAGTTTACCCTATGTTTAATTTGCTCCAATTATCATGGGAATGCTTTGTATGAACCTTAGTCCCCTATTAAATTAATAAAATAAAGTGAGTTTTTACTTCATTGCATGATCATTGCCAACATGGACAAGCTATTATGGTACCCACTGAGAGTTGTCTTATGTTAAAATGGTTGTGTAGCAAGAAAATCCTCACACTAAATTACAAACACGAAAGACCCCAGTAAGGACCACTTATGCCAAGGTCAAGAGGGATCCTAAAAGCTAAAACGATTGGCAATGGACCCCAGATAAGGCTCCTCTATGTCTAAGTCCAAAAGGGATCCCCAAGTCCTCAGCGTGGGAGCCCGGATAAGGTCTTATTTAAATCGAAGCCACATGAGATCTTAAAAGCCAAACTAATTAGTGGAGGACCCCAGGAAAGGTGTCTTTCCTCTAATACCTAAGTCCTAAATGAGACCACAAGTCCAAAAAAGGGCATTGGACCCTGAACCGTGGTTCTTAACGTATGGAAAATTTATAAGTCCTAAAGGGTACCACAAGTCCACAAAAGGGCATTGGACCCCAGACCACAGATTCTAATACCTGAAAATTTCCTAAGTCATAAAAGGATTACAAAATAAACACCATAATGGGCATTGGACCCAAAAGGTTGACCATGGAAATAAGAAACATGCAAAGCAAATTAAAGAGAAGTAAATTAAACACCCCAAAACCTAGGGCAATTGTCTTTACATAGGTGACTAAGGAAAAACCCCCTGCAGGGGGTAGCAAAATACAAAAAGGGATAAGTTACTCCTCATCCTCATCCTCATCCATGCTCTGACGCTCTTCATTCGGGTCCCTTTCAATTAGATCCAGCACGATAGAGGGACCTCGTTTGTTTGGACCTCTAAAGCCGGTTGACTGACTGGCCTAACTTGGATTAGGCACCCATCCCTGAATATTTTGTCAAGACTCAGATCTTGCAAGGCCAGTTCAACCTCGGGGTTGAGATACTGAACTTCAGTAATCGCATTATGAAATTAGTCAATGCCAATATTGGTGCTAATGGTTAACAGGTCAACATTCTCCCCCTCTAATTCTCCTATCTTAGCCTTGAGGGTGACATTATCGATATTGACTGATTCGAAGCGAGATTACTCACAGGTGAACGAAGTTTGCAGGTCTGCAAGCTCTTTTTCCAACCTAGCAGCCTTGGCCTCTGCTTCCTCTTTGCACTTGAGGGCTAGATAAAGCAACCATCTTGCCCCTTCCTCTAGCATCACTCAAGTCCTCCACTTTCTTTTCATAATTAACCATAGTTTTTTTAATGAGTCGTGCCTCTGCAGCAGTCCGGAGGGCAAGAGTCTGGAACAATGAAAGGGCCTCAGGTGTCAACCTCTGAGTAATAAACTTAAAACCATCATCACTAAGGAGAATGTTATCTACAAATTCATTGGGCAACCTGTCCCCGGTAATCAGAGGCAGAGGATTGACCCTCACCCTGGCATCTCCCTCTGTGGTGATCATCTTCCCTCTCCCGCAGTCTTCAGACTGGGTAGTTTCTGTGGCTTTCCTTTTCCGCCCCTGAGGAACTAACACAGAAAGGTCTGAGGCCAGTTCCCAAATAATGAGGAAGGGGCAGCAGCTGTTTGGGGACGAGAAGTACCATCTCTATCCTTTTTCACTTTCAAAGCTTAGAGCGCTTCAATGGAGGCATTAGCATTCTTTCTTATGGCCATGCTAACTGAAACAAAACAAAAGAGAGAAAAAAGGATTAGATAAACGGAAACTACAAGTATAAGAAAGGTAAAGCACAAAAACCTAAGGCGAACTACGGCCAATAATGTCCTAAACCCTACCTAATAAAGCAAAGAGAAAATCACCACCAAGGGTGCTCAAGACTTCTCTAATTTAGATCAGTTCATAATCCTTGGCGTACTGGGTTACAAATTTAATGCACTCAAGCTCATCCGGGTTGAGATCTTCCTATTCTTTTTCAATAAACGCAATGGGGAGGCTCCACACATCTTGCATCCAATACAATGGGAATTTCGGCTCCCCATTAACTTTCAAGAAAAAGGATTGGTATCCTACCGTCCCCATCAGCTTAAAGAACATACCTTTAAACCCCTTAAAATTGTCTTGAAACATAGTGAAGGTGAGCCAATTATTTTGGTACGCTTCATCCTGAGGACTCACTCGAGTATAAAATTAGAAAAAAAGGTGTTCGAGGAATACCGCAATCCCATTAATTGACAAAATCTCTCGAAGGCAAGTATGTAACCCCACCCGTTAGGGTGAATTTGAGTTGGGGTTACCCATAAAGTCTGGAAAATCCCAATTTAGAAATTGATAAAAAGCAGTCGAAGCCCCAGTTTGATAAATAAGGGCTCGTATAGAAACATAAAATGCGAGCCCGCTTCCCAGCATGAGCATACTCTTTCATTCCACTCTGGAGATAGAACTTGGTACTCTTGATCTCGAGCCTTCTTTTCTGTCAGTTCTAAATATTAGAGTGACTGCCTAAGGATGTCCTCAGAAGCAAACTCGGACAAATAGCCCCAGACGTCATCCTAACCCACGGGTCTATCAATCCTGGACCACGTTGAATTCGGATAGCATCTTCTTCAAATAATTCCCAGACTTTGAGATCCGAGGTCTGGGTCCTAACCCTTCTTTTCTCTCTGGCCATTAAATTCGTGGAAACACCTAGAGGCCGATGGTCAGAATTAGATAACACCAAAGATTTAAACATGAAAAGGGGGAAACAGGGAAACTGTTTATACCCACGTTCAAGCCTCCAGGCCTCCCAAGGTAAAAAACCTCAGGAAGGCACCCCCACCACACATGCCATGACGAAGGAGGTGTTCCTCAGGGAAGCACCATTGAAAGGACACAGGAACTAGCAAACACCTACTCCAAACCCTTTTCGTTGAAAATAGAGAAGTGCATTTCTAGATACGAACATACACCCATTCCATGACTCAAAAAATGGCAGAAGCAGATAATAAGAAATGGAAATACCTTGTAGGAAAGTGGTTGCTTGACGAATTGGAGGTTTGAAACCACTGGAAGTTAGTTTTCTTCACTGTTGAAGTCGCTAGAAATCACCTTAGACCACTAAAATTGACAAAGGACAAAGAAGAATGAAGAAAGGGGGTTTTCCCCTTATTTATTAGGGGTAGATGGTTAGGGGGACATTTTCATCTTGTTGATGCATATTTCAAAAGATACTCATTATGGCACGTGAAGCACTACGCATGATCTCCCAACTAGAACGCGTCGCGTGGCCCACACAGCTGCTCTCGCAGTTGAAGAGACGGTTGAGCAACAAATTAAAAGATGCGCAAACTCAGTAGGTTAAGTATGGAATTTTATCACGGACCCAGGCATAATTTGTGGTATAGACAACAACAACCCCATGAATGGTCAAAAAGTTGATTCCAAAAAGCTAAAGGTATAATTCTTAACCCCATGAGGACCACGGACCCCGAGGATAGGAATTAAAACTTGGTGCTTTATTGAACCAACTAAGAGTCAAGTTGGGAGCAACTAAGTATGACTATGGGGTAAGCGTTGGACTCACCCCAGATAATGTAAAGTAGAAAGCAGAAAAAGAAAAATCAGAGATACAAGACATATTTTCATAATGAAGAATTTTATTAATCTCATTCCATACATTGTCAGCCTCAACGGAAGGAGAAGAAAAAGTAGACCAAAAGAAAAGTGAAAATAATGTCTGTAGGAGAGCTTAAGGACGAAACCAACATCACTGCTGAGGCACCCAGCAGGATTATCACATCCACAGTTCCTCCATTCTCTTCCTCAGAACAGACTGAAGCCACTCCATCCCATTTTTTCTTCCCTGCCTCCTTGACAGTGATAATAAAAGGCCAGTAACCACCCTAAGAGCAAGTCCAAGAAAGCGGATCACCCCAAGTTTCTCCAATATGATTTTCCCTTCCAAAAGGGTGGTATTCTTACATATCCAACTACAGTATGAAGAAGACTGGCTTAGTGCCTTCAAATCACTCAAGAAAGAAGAAGGAAGAGGGACTGAGTGCCCTCCAGTGTCCCTATGCTCTAGTTTATGGAAGCATCACTCCATCCTAGCAACATGTTGGATCAGATACCCCCGTGTACACCAAGAGAGAAGGGCTTTCGCCTCCCTAAATGCAGTGACTTAACGTTACGCCAAGAGAGAAAGGATCCCATTAAAGAAGAAGTTGTTTGCAGAAAGTCAAACACCTTCAGAAATTTTGAAAAAAATAAGAGGATAATCTTTGCAGAAGATGAAACCCTCCACGCAAATGCAAAAAGTGAAAGAACCACTCTCTCAAAGAGAATCATCCTCGCATCGAACTACAAGGCAAAAGGAATACAAGGGAATACCAGCTTTAGTGCAAACATTCCCGATTTATAGAGAGAATAAAGCACTCTGATTGGTCCCATGAAAGATGAACTGATCCATGATGGTAGCCACATTAAACTCTTATAATTAGCAATAGGAGCAATGGGCAGTTGGGGAAACAGTACGAAACTGAGATCCTCTTTAAAGGATATTTAATTCCCATTGAAGTCAAAGCAACAATTTCCCAGAGAATCGCAGACTGTTACTATCTGCAATATCAGAGGTTATGTCTAGAGTTCACATGGAAAATACTCAAGGGAATCCCAAGAATTAATACTTGGGGGCAATGAACTGAAAGGAGCGTAAAATCATGCAACAGATGCCAGCATTTCGCGTAAAACATTCGATACTCGATGTTAAATTTCTGGACTCTTATGTTAATCGCATTCCTGGATGATTATACTGAAACTTGACACTTAGCTATCCTTCCAAACGCCAAACTGGGGCAACTGTTCTGGACCGTGATCCAGGATCCCATTTTACTGGATCAACCCGGCACACGAATAACTGGACTCTGCCTTAGACGACATAGTTAAGGCCTTGAAGGTAGTCTGGACTTTGGAGCCATGCACATTGAGTGACGTTAGGGCATAATATCAAGATTGCTAGATACGTGCAGACGATATATCCCTAAATATTCGTAACTTCCATTCATCTACTTATGATATTATAGGACCCATAATTGCCTTAGATTGATAAGTAGCTGTCATATCAAGAGTTCCTAACTTATAGGGATTCACCCCAACAATAATGGAAAAGTAATCTTTACTAGGATACTAATTTTAAATACCTGCACTCAACACAAATTGCATGAGGATTCTAGATACATTCTATAAATGCCAGGCTAAGTAACCTTAATCAGGTATCAATAAATTACTCACTAAATACTGCCTTACTTGTGCACAGCCTGACTTGAGCATTGGAGTCCCTTTGCAGGTACCCACCCCCTGTTTCAACACGCTCGACTACTATTGCTCAAGAAGGAAACCATTGTCACGTGTCTATCTCAGGTACCCCCTGAATCTACTTCAGAACATGTATCTAAATAAATATATTTATTTATTTGTTAGATTTGGAAGGGTTTAGTGTTCAGTTGGAGATTCAGGGTTTGTTCAATCTGGGGTGCTATTTGTGAGTTTATTACAAAATCCATTTAACAGGAATTTGAGGTTGTAATTTTAGTTTGGCAAAATCATTTAGTTAGATAGAAAGTAACATCCAAGTCTATAAATATTATACTTTGAAAAGATTGTAACTAAATGCTTAGGCAAAACTATTTATAGAATTTAGTTGCAAAGTTTAACTATTTCTTGGATCTATCCTAAACTCCTGATATGATAATCTTCCATTATTAGGATAAAAAGTGTTAGAGACTTAAGAATGATAAATATTTTTCTAGAAATTAGGTTTATTTCCTTTTATATTTCCTACAAGAATTTTCTCAAGAAGAAAACATGTTTTAGAAGGTATATTCAATCTCCATAAGGCATTGGAATAAATTGCTTATATTTGTTGCCTTTCTCTTTTAAGTTCAATATGACTTCACAGAAAATATTTCACATAAAGCACCTAACTAGAGCATTCCTATCTTATTTATTATGTAACGGGTCAAATTTTGATTTAAAAAGAGGCTCTTTATATTAAGTCAAACCCCCTTCTGCAGTAGATAGGTTTTAATAACATATTGAGATTGCAGGGGGAAAGAAGTGATTTCTTCATAAGGTTATGGAGAAAATAAGAATTGGAATAATATGAATAGCAAAAATAAGGTGTCTAAAACATTGAGTAGATATCTGCCATGATCTAACTTTCATTAAGTTGAGTACTTGAGTTCTGTTATGGCCTTGTGGGTATATGAGATCTTGATTTTATAGCAAACTACTGTCGGTCTTACACTTTGATTACTCTTAAATTTCTTTAATGGTTTTGGATCAGGCTTATGTGGTTCAATATAGGTAAGACTATACTAATCTTGCACTAGTACTGCCCTTGGCATAACAGTAAGTTTAAATTATGCGGTTTTGCTTGTGCTGCTTAAAAAAAATGAGCCATAGTGAGAAATCCTATGTTTAGATGTAAAGCAGCATCTTTAGAAAGTGTTTCATCTGGTTATATTTTCTCCTTCTATAGTCATCTGTCTTCCACGTATCAAATGAAGTTGTTCTTCTCATTATGTGCTAATATACAATCTGAACATAAAACTTGCTCCATGAAAGCATTGCATTGGTTGATCTTCAGAATTATAATCCAATTTCCACATCCATGACTTGCTTGTAAACCAAATTTTTAGTTACTGATTGTTGGGAATGGAGATGCGGTTCTATTTTGACTTGCTATATATGATGACTTTCAGCTTGGCCTTACAAGTGCTTACATTATTAAAACATTGTACTTCAGAAGGCATAACATAACTTCCTAAAGTGTTCACTATTGTCCCTTTCAAGTTTCAATTTGAAGTGGTAAAAAATTATGGCCATACATTCTAAGTTTGGTAGAAGTATATAATTTTTTAGTGTCATCAAATTTGGAAAGAACTTGAAGCTCTGGTAAACTGGATAACATTGAAATGTGAATAATTGATAAGGCAATTAACAAGGAAAAAAAACTACAAAATAATGGAAAAGCATACAAATGTCATAGGTTGCATCCTCTCTATTTCAATTATTTAATAAATGTCAAAAGGCGTTTTGTTTTCATTTGTAAGCACTCTACAGATCATGAAGCTGCACTTATGACGTTGATGGCATATTTTTCATATATGGCCTACAATTTTTTGAAATGGTTTTAAACTAGTTTTATGAATTGGTTTCATAGGAAAAACTAGTTTTCTGAACTAGTTTCATGAAAAACCAGTTCTGAACTAGTTTTTGAACCAATTCTGAAACCCAATCCGATTCTGAACCAGTTCTAAACATGTTTGAAGGTTTTTTTTTGCTTGACCCTGTTCTATTTCTTTTATCAAAAGTATTTAAAGTTTTCCTAACTAGTGTTTTGATATGGACAATATTACCAATAATCAAATTTTTAAAGGAAAGCACACATACTTATCCAGACTAGAAATTGATATTAGAATCAAATCAAGTGCAATGAAAAGATGAAATGAAATATATTGTATTTTCTAGACTAAAGATCACCTGTTGCCAATTTACAATCCTAAGGAACTTGCCCTTGTCACCTATATAGTGAAAATGACATATTTCTCTTTGCATATATGATTGTCAATTTTTCATGTTCTTGTTAGGGGTTTGTCTCATTACACTCACAGTGTGCTTATTCTCTGCAAATAGACTTCAGGTGCTGCTAGTTATTTGGAGTTTGTAAGCCGTGAGATGAGCAAAGTTGAAGCCCTTCTAAAGTTTTGTTCTTATTGTCATTTATTCGTAAAAAAATTTAATGTGTAAAAATTATTTAGTTCCTTTTGATGCAAGTTTGTGTGAATGCCAATCTTTAGGTTATACTCTCTCTAGTTGATTCTATAGCAGATACTTACCGTGCATTGCTACTTGAGGGCACATCCATGGAATTTCAATGAATGCTAGAGCTTAAGGTTTAATTTGCTATTCTTACTATGTCTTTCTATAAAATTCTAGTTAGCTGATTACTGGTTGTTGCGTTATTTACTTGTGCTAGTCTTTGAGGTGAAGTCTGTAGAAGTTGTTATCTTGAGTAAAATGAGATCAAAGTTGAGATAGGTCACTTCTTATTGAATACATAAAATGCATTTTCATGGTTAATTCTAGTTGTAGCTGAACAGTCATAAGATAAGTGACAAAGCCATACTAATGTTATTGCAAACTTTAGGAGCATAACAAAAGCTTAAACACTATGTTATTAGGATTGGGATGAAATGTATTTTGTTTGTAGGGTATTTAAAAAGCTAATCAACAAAAGCAACAACAAACATGGGCCTAGAATTAAGCAAACCTAGATTACATCAATAGTTATAGTTGTTGTGCCTGTGGTACCCAGTTCCACTATTGTTGGACTTACAGCTTCTCAGGGCTGGGAGGATTTAATTAGTTTATTCTCTCAAATCCTCACTTTAGCTTTAGGAACTGTCTTAAATATATAATCATGATCATAATTAATAAAATATATGTTCCAAATTTACAGTTCCTAGCTCCCCTCTTATGGTTCCAGTCGTTCTAACACTCATCTCAATCCCATTAAATCTTAATTAATATTAAATTTAACCTTTGTGCCCATGTCTTCTTCCAACACTTGTCTGACAAAAAGGTGAAGATAGATGCCTAGTATATAAGCTGGTTCGTATAGGAACGACTAGGTTTATCTAGTGAGAGTCTGAAACTGTTATTGTCATGTTATCTCCAATTTTAATTCCCTATGTTTGGTAACTACGTGAATAAGTTCATAGCACCTTGGGTCCTTAACCATATGGAGTAAGGTTGTAGGCAGTAATGGAAGCATTTTTTACGGCTTTATGATTCAATATGAGTAAATGAGACAGTACTAGGGCCTTAAAGTACTTTAAATTGATATTTGTATGGCTTGTAAAGTTATATTAATTTTATGGATAAGCTATGAATTGGGAAAAAAAATAGGTGTTATGTATGTTTTGAAATAGAAGATATGCACTGAAAGCATTGCTTAAATTTGTAATCATTTTGAGTAATTGAGATTTAAATGTAGCTTTTTCCACCTCTCCACAAAACTAAAGCTCATTTTTTCCTGCTTTTTTCATCAGGTTAAAGTTGTTATTACTCATTCATGTGTTTTCTATGTGTGTGTGTGTGTGTGTGTGTGTGTGCATGTGTATTTGCTGACGAAGCTGATAGTACTTTAAAGTTTTGCTTTATATTAACTATTTATGTTTTAAAATGCTTCAGCTATTAAAATATTTCAAAAGGAGTGACCCTTGGATGGAAAGAACTGCACCCTGTAATTTTGTTTGTTTGGATTCTAGTGTTAAAAATTCAAGTGCATTTCCAACTGATGAACTTGAGGAAGAACTTTATAGACTATACCTGAAAACTCGTTTTGAACCAAGGTGTGCATGTGAGTATATATATAGTATTAACATCTTGCTATCTTGAAGTAAAAGTTTGTGCAGACATAATTAGACTTGTATATGTAATATCTGTTAGATATCCTATTTTTTTATTGTAGCCTAAAAACCTTTTAATGAATTCAGGTATGCAGATGTTGAGTCTTGATCATTTAAGTGATATAACAAATTCTTTCTTTATAGTTTTTGTTGAGCAGTTCTAGTAGTAATTTGTAGAATTAACAGCTAGCCTTTAAAGTGCCATTTTATTGTAGTACTTTTGTGCAATAAAATAGTAGCCATAGACAAATATATATGAAATTGGACCTCACAAATGTTATAGTTCTGATGTAAGAGTTCTCATCCCCTTTGTTATGTGCAAAATGAGTATGGAATGAAGATGCAGATGAATTGTTAGACTTCTTGCTTACTATCATGACAATCTATCGTGCTTAGATTCTAGGTGTCTAGATTGTGTGGCATGACTACTATTGAAACAGAGAATATTTGAGAGAAATTATGTGCTTTGTGTACACACTATCCATCTTTAATGTGTAGTCACAATTTTTAAATATGTAGGATATGTCCATTCACCTGCACAAAGCTCATACGTGTTTGCCGTGTTTAATGTGTTGGGAATCGCAAACACATCACGCAGTGGAAAATAGAATTCTCACCAAAGATCCATGCGAAAAAGTTATAATCTGAGTTTTTTTTAATTGTTTACCTCTTGAACTGTGATCAAAAGGAAGTGACGTGAATTACCAACACCGTAACAACGACAATTTCTCTGCGACATCCACACGAATAGACTCACGAAAACACTTGACCCAAAAATTTAAACAGTAAACAAAAGCTGAATCTCTTGTGCCCCACTTGACAGTTAGAGTATCAACACTTGAACCCTAAACCTGAAAACACATGAACGCTTCATGCGCCGCGGGGAACCCTTGTGCCACTATTCAATATTTGAACCTCTTACACGTCCTTGACGGCTTGACATTAACACTTAATGTTGCTACCACAAAACAGGAACAAGGTTTCCAAAACACTTGCACCGCGCCGCTTGTGCAGAAACAAGGATTCCATAACCCTTGCTGTCGCAAACCAAGAACAAGGTTTCCTAAATCCTTGCGCTGCGCATTAAGAATAAGGATTCTATAACGTTGTACATATCACATACATACCAGAAAGCTTCGCAAAAGCATACATCTCAATACAAAATGATTTTCACAGAACATATGAACATCTTCATGGGTTTTTGAAAACAACATCAAAGTTTTGCATACAACACATAAAATAGAATATGTTTTCGTAAAAGATTTCATTCATTTTCTGAAATAACATATTAAAGATCATATCTTTTACCAAAACCAGAACAGCAATCATGTTATCTCATGCAAAACAAAAATAAAAAAAATTGAATCATTGTTTCGCAAGTGCCTCTGATACTGTTGTTGGAAATCGCAGATACATCGCACAACGAAAAACAAAATTCCCACTACGGATCCATGCGAAAAAGCCATAATCTGAGTTTTTTTTAAAATTGTTTACCTCATAAAGCGTGATCAAAAGGAAGTGACATGAATCACCAGCACCATAATAGCAATGATTCCTCTACGGTATCCACACGAGCAAACTCATGAACGTCCAACGTCCACAAATAGGAGTCCCACGTCTCTCATACAGTGCTAGCTGCGAAGAGAAGAGAAGAACTTATCACTCTCTCACTCACTGTTTCTGTCAAGTGCTGATAGGGTTTGTAATTCGTACCTTAGCAGCTCCTTTAGCAGTACTATTCATAATAGTGACTGCCTTAAGTAAGTGTGAGTTGTAGCAGGGTAAGCTGTGTAACCCTAGACTCATCTGTTATGAGTCAGGCCCATATTTGAATCCAAGTCCAACTTGGATATATTGCTCTAATTTGGTCTGCTCTATGTGTGTGACCTTATAGGTTATCATAATGTTGGTAGTAATATTAAAATCCCATTTTAATATTACAAGCTGTGAGCAGTATTTAGCAACACATTGTTACTACCCTAGTAATGAGAATATCAGTGATTTGACATAATCTTTTCATAACCAATGTTTCTATGTCGTTTAGTCCCTTTGTCAAGATATCTAAATTAAACACAAGGCATGGAATACATCATCCTTGTATATTTCAATCCTTTATTTCCTGATACTCGAGTAGGCTTTGTAATAATAAATGAGATCAAAATCTCATATTGACTCATTTGAGTATGGCCATGTATTTCGTAGTCTTACTCAATCAGGGGGCCCGAAGATATCGCTCCTGTTATGTAGGAGTGCCAAATCCCACGTAGGTTACTTACATCCCTTTGCATGATTCACGGTATATCCAATAACCAACTTTATAATCACCTTGTTACAGATGACGTTTAATGGCATTAAAACACACAACTCCTCATGTAGGAATCATAGTGATTTCAGGTCAAAGGACAATAGACACCATTATCATTATGAGAATCGCTTATGACACTCACGTAACGATCCATGTAGCGTTCTCATGGTGGGTCAGTCCAGTACATCATTACTCTAACATGTACCCATGTGAAGACTTGATATCTCATATCCATGACCCGTGAGATGTGGTCATTAGTCTATGCACATACTAGTGTCAATGCATTATTGTTGTCCTAATTAAAAATGATACTTGACTAGGGACATTTAAGAATAGTGTTCTAATTTTATCCAATAGGATCTCACGATCAAGTCAACCACTTAATGTCCTATGGCATCAAACTTACTATTCTAAGGACTTTATTGTGTTTATCATAAATAACACAATAAAAGAAATGTCTCATATATTAAAGAATCGTATAATACAATATATATATATATATATATATATATATATATATATATATATATATATATAATCTTGTCAAAATATATCGACCTCTCGGGGCATACACTAACATAATGGATCATTAACTTGGAGCTGAAAAAAGTATCACTGTCATGTGCTAATTCTTTAAATGCCTGTACATAGATCATTTTCGAGGAATTTTCGCACATTGATTTATTACACTAAGAGTGTGTTTGGAAAGAATAAAAATGAGAAATGATATGAATTGATTTGATTTGATTTAGAAATCAAATTTTGTGTTTGGAACTTTAAAAAAAAGGATTTGAATTGATTTAGAAATCAAATTTTGTGTTTGGAATTTATTAAAATGAGAATTGATTTGATTTGATTTTATCATTTTACATTTTAACCCTTATGAGAGGTTGTTAGAGATAATTATTAAGGGTAAAATAGTATATTTATTTCAAATCAAATCAATTCCTAACAAATCCTATCAAATTTGATAGAATTTAAAAAATAAAAGAAATGAAATCCATGAGATTTTAAAAATCAAATCATTTCCTATTTTTTTAACATTTCAAACACAAAATTTAATTAAATTTGATTTACAAATGAAATCATTTCCCATTTTTTTGCATTCCAAACACACTCTAAAGTTTAAATTTACTTTTTTGTTTTTTATTTTTATATTTTTGTTTATTACTTGTGTTAGCCTTATAAGGAGGATGTCTAATCTACCCTTTTTGTATTCTTTTAATCCTTATATCCTTCTCTTCAATAATTTTTTTATTGAAAGAAAATTGATCCTGATATCGCCTTCCCTGCAAATAGATGTGGAATCATTTTATAACTCTGTCTACAATAAATTTTCCCACGTTTTCTTGTTATTCAATGGCAGCCATCTGATTAAAATTTAGCACAGATAGCACAAAGTTCTTGAAGGATTTTAAGATTATTGATTTGAGAATTCTATGGTGCTCTTTATTGTGGCGCCTCTATCCAAATGGCTATATTGATGATTATTAGATTTTTATTGCTTGAATCTCAATGTAGAATAAAATGACAGGGTACCTTAGATACCTCTTATGAATTTTATTGTTGAACTTTGTCAATTGGTAGTTACTAATGAAAGGTTGAAAAGGATGGGGCTTGAAGTCAAAACAGTGATTGAATCTATAGGAACAATGGAATATGTTTTAGTTCTTTTAAGTAGATATCTGTTTGGAGTAAAATGTTGATGGGACTAACATGGCTTCAAATAGCTTGATAGAAGTTTTAGGGCTTTTGATTTCATGGCAAAGAGAAAAAATATGATTTAGAGTTATGATGGAACAATTTGAGGTTTCAAGGGCCTGCTTCATAGGTATGATGACTATGTGTATATATAAATACTCTGTTTATGTAGAGAAGACATACATAGGACAAACTTGCCTCACACTCAAATAGTAAATCTCGCTATCAAATTTCTTGAAATATCAAGTAGTTTAAGTTTGAGAAAATGAGAAGTAGTTTAAGATTTGTAAACCTATTAACATACAAATATTTGTTTTCTTCTTCTAGGACCAGAATTCTCACATAAAAGCTGCTTAATCAGCAGAATTAAATCTAATAAATGCACCTGTTAGTCTTAGAAACCCCTTGGAGGCACTAAATCTTTAATGTTTTTTCTTGATATTATGATGTATTATGTTTTAGTCTATAAGCAAGAGTCACAACTTAGATATTGATATTCATGGATTTAGCTTTGCTTTATTCTCATAGGTTGTTGGTTCCTCCAATGCTGCTTCGACACAAGAAGCCATAAATGAAGCTGTTAATGGAGCCCATCTTAAGGATTGTTAGCTCCCAAGAAGGAAGTGTTGTGCCTCAGGCACCATCACAAGGCGACACAGTTGGGGAGGATCATGAAGTTGATGATGATGGGACTAACTTGGATTGATTAGTTATGTTTATTGATGACGGGATTAACTTGTTTTGAACTATTTGTATTAATTAACTTAGATTAGTTATGCTTTCTTTGTAGAGTATGTTTTGAATTTATTAATACAATTATGATATTTTGTTATTTTGCATAACTTATTTGTTGGATTTTTATGTTTGGATTGAAATATTTATACAGGTATAATTTTAAAATACACTAATTATCATTATAAAAATAATTTGGATTAGCTTCAGAATAGTTAGGAAATAGCTATAGAATTGCTATAGATTTTAGCTAGGAAATAGCTACAGATTTGTTACAAATTTTAGTTAGGAAATAGTTACGGAATTGCTACGGAATTTAGCTAGGAAATAGCTACATAATTACTATGGATTTAGCAACACAATAGCTAGGAAATTGTTATGGAATTGCTATGGATTTAGAAACAAAATAGCTACGGATTTGCTACAAACTTGCTACGGAAATTAGCTATGGAATTATTTATGGAATATTTCGTAGCTAATTTGTTGTAAAATCAAAGGAAGTTTTGAACAAAAATTAGCTATAAATTAGCTACGGATTAACTACGAAAATTGAAAATTTAGCTGTAGAAATTTTTGGTAGCTAATTAGCTACCAGAATTTGACTATAGACCAATCTGTAGCTACTCCATTGCTAATTGATTAATTTCACAAAAGCATGTGACTTGAGTTGCGTTATCCAGCAATATCAATTGTAGTAATTGCCAATGAGGTGTTAACAAGTCAACTATATGGTATAAGAACTAACATGTGTTAAGGAGGTATTACATGACTTGTGTATGAACATGTGGGAAAGAACATTTCTCCATGCAAGGAACTTACATGAGAGGTGTTCTGGACCGTAATCCGAGATCATGTCCCATGGGTCAACCCAACATGCGATATGCCAAAGTCCGATGTCTACGCCCTCAGCAGGAGTTTGCTTATGATATGCGGATAAGATCCTGGCTCTATGCCTATTGGACCATAGCATTGGGTAGCAACGGCTTTATCATAAGATCTGCGTAATGGATAGATCCTAATAATATCTGTTATTTCCAATCACGACCTTACAGAATAATAGCACCCATAATTGCCTCTAAATACCTGTAATTGCAGTATTTGTATTCCAATAATATAGGGATCCTCTGCAACTAAATAAGGAACATATCTCTTCGTGCTACTATTATGGGAACGTATCTCTCCATTAGGAGAACGTATCTATCCAACCTTTATAAATACTAGGCTAAGTCACCTTAAACAAGTATCAATAACTTATCACTCATTGCATAACCCTACTTGTGCATAGCCTGACTTGAGTGTTGGAGTCCCTTTGTAGGTACCAACCCCCTTGTCTCAACACACTCTACTGCTGCTGCGCAATAAGGAAACCATTGTGACGAACCTATCATAGATACACCTCTAAATCAACTTCAGAACATTGGCGCCATCTATGGAGAACGTTAAACTTCTATTCCCACTTAACCATGGTGAACACGAGACAAAGTTCAAGAAGAGACATTGCGCAACCCTCTGCAGACCAACAACAAGGACCAACTACACAGCATCCTCCCCACCCTATTCCACCACCTGTTACTGAAGTCTTCGTTGTGAGGAACCAGGCACCCAATGCAGAACATTTATGCGATGGGTATGAAACATCACTTTCTAACGAAAGCCCCCACCTATCGCGCAGAGTTCATATGAGGGATAAACTTGGAATTTGCATTCAAGGAGCCAACTCAAACGTTTAGAGGTCTAGAATTCCAGTGCACCAGCACTTGGGAACTCCAAACAATGAAATTGATGATCGTGCATCTCACTTAGAGCACACAAATCAATCCCATATATCCAGACATCAATTCCAGGATATGGTGCAATAATATATGGCAATGTTAGATGAATAATACCACATATTAGAGAATATGCGAGGAGCTGTGCATGAAGATAAGCCTAGATCACAAGATCATACCAGAAGGCAGAATACAATTAATAATCAGAGGGAATTGCGTGTCAATGCCATAATGTTCAATGTTGTCCATAACAACTCGTACCTAGGTGTTCAGGAATAACCCTTCTCTGCTCAACTATTGGAGTATCATGTCCCAAGAAATTTCAAATTTCCAACCAATGTTGAGCTCTACGATGGAACCACAGACCCCTAGGAACAAATAGATGCTTATATACGATTTATGTGCTTCCACAGGGGACCTTTGCAGTTACTATATTGTGCCTTCCCTTTTCCCTAAAGAAGGGAGCCCTCATGTGGTTTTTAACCTTACCACGAGGGTCTGTCACTGATTGGTCAGACCTCAGACAACATTTCTTGCTCCAATACACTATAAGCAAGGGACAACCAAGGCCCATTGAATCCTTATCTAAGATTCGCCAGGGGCATGATGAACCCTTCCACGACTACGTTCGAAGATTCCCTATGGCATGCACTAATGTGAAAAACTTCGATGATAGAATTACCCTTCATTATGCCAGGAGTGGTCTCCGAGTTGGTTCTGAGTTCTTTTCATCTTTGGCAAAAAAGAAGCCAGAGAACATGCAAGAATTTCTGCAATGGTATTAGAAATATGTGTGCCTTGAGGAAACAACCAAGGACTAGAGGAGATGGGAGAAAAGTAAGTCCTCTCACCAGAAATCTAACCACAATTTCTCATAGTCCCGAAATTCCAAGGATAGTCCACCTAGGGGCAAATACTCAAATTATACTCTTCTAAACACCCCATAAGAAACAATTTTGAGGGAAGTGTTGTAGACTGAGTTTCAGGACATCAAGAGGCCACCCCTTATAAAGAAGCACAAGTTGAAAGATCGATTCAAATATTGCAACTGAGGACTAATATCAACTCCATGATAAAATAAAGTTTTTAATCAGAGCAGGACAACTGCAATAATACATAGACCGAGTGCAAAATGACGAACGTCACGAAAGGTGAAGAGAGGAAAGACACAGTTCTCGATGAAGCCCATCTCCATGCTAAAGGAGAAGAAGTCGGAGCCCTAAAAGAAGATCCCAGAGTCCACCTTGACGTGATATAAATGATAGGCAGGATAGGAGCAGGGACACTCCACTTGATGATAACGACGACCGCCATTCCCATCCAAATAGAACCATCAACGCAATTACTGGTGGAGGTTCGTCTAATGGTGCTTGGAAGAAAACTCTCAAGATGGCGATGTTCGGCATCTCCTACTCCAAGTCTAAGTCACAGACAGGGGAGAGGAAGACGTTCTCCATCACTTTTTCAGATGAGGACTATGGCAGGATTATCCCGAATCACGATGACCCACTAGTCATCTCAAGAATAATCTCCAATTCCGAAGTCCAACATATCTTTGTGGACTAAGGGAGTTTGGCAAACATCATGTCCATGGACCTCTACCAGAAGCTAGAACTTCCACGTATAGAGCTAACCCCCTATGACGGGGAACTTACAGGGTTCATTGGTGAGAAGATCACCCCAGCAGGCTATTATGAAACCCACTTGACCCTGGGATCCTTTAAACTCTTCAAGACAGTCAAGGTAAGGTTTCTGGTCATGGACTACTCTTCGACCTATAACATTATTTTGGGACGCCCTGCCTAAATGTACTCGGTGCTGTGGTGTCCACCACTCACTTAGTCATCAATTTTCTAGCAAGAATAACGAGGTTGTCAGGGTAAAAGGAGACCAAGTTGTAGTCTAAAAATGCTATAATGAGAGCCTAAGAATTTGTAGGCTTCCCAAAAAAAAACAAAGAGCTACCACATCTAGTTGAATTATTGGATGTTCGAGAGGAAATTCGGGGTACTAGAGCCCAACCAAAAGTTGAATTACTACTTGTCTAACTTGGTGCCAAGCCAGATCAAGTTACCAAGATTGGAGTAAACATAGAAGAAGAAGAAAGACATCAGCTAGTCGAGCTCTTGCTTAAAAACAAAGATCTTTTCACCTTGACGTCCTTTGACATGCTTAAGCTTGACCCTGCCTTCATCTGTCATCACTTGTCTATCAGAGAATATGCAAGGCCAATCACCCAGAAGAAAAAGAAAGTTAGCCCTGAAAGACAGTACAATATTGAAGAACCAGTGAAGGAGTTTCTCAATGGCAGCTTCGTTAGGGAAATACCCTATACCACATGGTTGTCCAACATGGTCTTGACGAAGAAGTCCAACTGGAAGTGGAGAATGTGTGTAGATTACATAGACTTAAACAAGGCTTGTCATGGTAAAAGGCGACCATGTTGTAGCCCATAAATGCTATAATGAGAGCCTAAGAATTTGCAGGGTTCCCAACAAAACAAGAGTTGCCACATCTATCCCGGTCCTAGATTAGGTCCTTATGACTGAGTCGAATGTTCGAGAGAAAATCCAGGGTACCAGACCCTAGCTAGAAGGAGAATTATTGCTTGTCCAACTTAGTGCCAAGCTAGATCAGGTTACCAAAATTGGAGTAAACCTAGAAGAAGAAGAAAGACGCTAGCTGGTCGAGCTCTTGCTTAAAAACAAAGATCTTTTCGCCTGGATGTCCTCTGGCATGCCTGGGTTTAACCTCACCTTTAGTTGTCATCATTTGTCTATAAGAGAAGATGTAAGGCCAGTTGCCTAGAAGAAAATGAAAGTTGGCCTTGAAAGACAGCAGATTATTAAAGAACAAATGAAGGAGTTGCTCAATGGTGGCTTCATCAAGGAAGTACCCTATGCCACATGGTTGTCCAACATAGTCTTGGTGAAGAATTTGAACGGGAAGTGGAGAATGTGTGTAGATTACACAAACTTAAACAAGGCTTGCCCTAAAGATCTATACCCACTTCCTAATATGGATAAACTGGTGGATAACTCCTCAGGCTTCCGACTACTGTCATTCATGGATGTATACTCCCGGTACAACCAAATCCTAATGTACCCAGAGATGAAAACAAGACCACCTTCGCCACTAACAGGGTGAGCTACTGTTATAGGGTTATGCCCATTGGTTTGAAAAATACAGGAGCCACCTATCAAAGAATGATGAATAAGGTCTTTAAAGACCAAGTGGGGAAGATGCTAGATGTCTATATCAATGATATGATAGTAAAAATTCCACAAAATAGATCACATATAATGGACCTTGAAGAAGTGTTTGCATAACTCCGGAAGTACAATATGAAACTTAACCCAGAAAAGTGCGCCTTCGGAGTCTAGGCAGGCAAGTTCTTGGGTTTCATGCTGACCCACTATGGAATCGAGGCTAATCCTAAAAAATATCAAGCAGTGCTCAATATGCGGAGCCCTCAGAATGTTAAAGAAGTGCAACAGCTAATTGGCCGAATTGCAGCCCTCTCACGATTCTCTGCCAAAGTTGCTTATAAATCCCTCCCTTTATTTAAACTACTTAAGAAAGGGAAAGATTTTGAGTGGACTCAGGACTGCGAAGATGTCTTTTCCTCTTTGAAGAGCATTCCGTCTTCTCCCTATATATTGACAAGACTAAAATATGGAGAAACACTGTACTTATACTTTTCAGTTATAAGCAAAGTACTAATCCAGGAGACGAAAGAGGGACATAAGTCAGTCTATTTCGTGAGTAATTTTTTTCAAGGCCCAGAGCTCTACTATCTAAAAATTAAAAAGGTCACCTTCATACTTATTATCACGGCCAGAAGATTGAGGCAATATTTTCAGTGTCACCTCATGGTGGTAAGGACAGACCTACCTACACGATGAGTGCTGCATAAGCCAGACTTAGTAAGGAGAATGATTGCTTGGCCCATCGAGCTTTCTAAGTTTGGAATCGCAGACGAACCTTAACTAGCAATAAAGGCCCAGGCGCTCTCTGACTTCTTGGCAGAACTCACATCAGACCCCGGTGACCTTAAAGGAACTTCATAGATCATATTAGTTGATGGATCCTCGAACCCCAAGGGGAGTGGTGCCAAGGTAATCTTGGAAATTCTAAATGAGTGCCACTAGAAAACTCCCTGAAGTTCAAGTTCCCGACCTCAAACAATCAGGTGGAGTACGAAGCATGTATCATCGGACTGGTAATGGTTAAAGATATGGGAGCTTCTAAGATCACACTTTACAATGACTCCCAACTTATAACCTCCCAGATCCGAGGTGAACATCAAGCTAAAGAGCCCCTCCTTTAGAGATACTTAGCCAAAGTATAATAGCTCCTTAAAAGCTTCTAATAGGCTAAGATAGAGCATATACCAAGGTAGGAGAACTCCAGAGCAGACCTTCTGTCCAAGTTGGCCAGCACTAAAAGCCTTAGCAATAACCATTCTGTGATCCAAGAGGGGTATCTCAACCCTCCATTAAGGATCATGTCATTTTCTAAGTGGAAGGGGAAGAACATACTTGGATCATCCCTATCATGGAGTATATGTAGTTTGGAGCCATGCCCTCTGATTCGAAGGAAGCCTCCAAGCTAGTCAAGACAACAGTCAGGTATACCATCTATGATGGGCAGTTATACTAATGTGGGCTTTCTTCACCCCTCCTCAAATGTATCATGCCAAAGAAAGCAGAATACGTACTGGCTGAGGTTCATGAGAGAAGCTGTGGATACCATTTGGGAGGCAGAGCCCTAGCCTTAAAGGCACTCAGGCAAGGATACTATTGCCCAATAATAGAGGCAGACTCCCTTGCACATGTCTGGGTATGTGATAAATGCCAATGCCACTAGGACCATTATCAGGCTCCCTCAGAGGAATTATCCACAATGTTGATATCCTGACCATTCTACAGATAGGGTATAGACATCCTAGGTCTGTTCCCCCAGGCACTTGGTCAATTGAAATACTTGGTGGTGGCAGTAGTGTAACACCCCAAATTTTAGATTATGTTGCAAGAGCTGACAGAATTACACTACTTTGTGTTTTCTGTGCATTATAAAAATAATTTGATTATTTCGATACTATTTGTGATTATTCTGTGTGATTTGCTCCTGGTCAAGAAAATAATAATTTTACAAAGGGGAAATTCTTGTCTCGATTATTTAGAGACGGGGATCTTACTTAACCCGAATCTGAGTAACACGAAAAGAATCTATTAATTTTTAGAATTTATCTCAAAATAATTCTATTTTACTTGATAAATATATGTTGCTTGATGCATAGCTGTTATTGCTATGACTTATTTTGACCCGGTATAGTTTAATTTGCCATTATACTCAACCGACCAAAATTATGGAATTCCTAATTCGACCAAAATTCTAGAATTCTAATCCGACCAAAATTCTGGAAATCCCAATCCGACAGAAGTTCCTCAACATTTTCCCAAATGGTTTTCATTTCAAAACCTGTTTCGACAAACCTAATTCGACAATTTCTTTTGAGAATAGATTCTTATCGATACTGACTTCATTTCAAGCCTATTTCGACAAACAAAGCTCGACAGTTTTATGAATATACTCCTGTCGATAGACTCGGTCTTTCTTAAGCCTTACAGGGATCCAAAAGATCAATCTCACGTAACTCATTTGACAATCCAAGATTTTTGAAGGTCTTGACATCGACAGAATTTGGACAAGATCCAAACACTTGAAGAAATTTTCCTAACATTTTGATCCCGTCGGATTTAATTAATAAGACTACATGTAAGCATATGCTAATGGTGAGTTGAATCCGACACCTTCGTGAGCAGCATTTTCCCGACAACATCAATCGGTAGTTCGACAAAACCCAAAATACCTCAAGATCGGATGAAACGATTCTCAATTCTTGAATCGAAATCAAAGATTTTGGTCATTATGGTCGCCTCTTTCGACAAAGACCATCTATTCCGACCAAGACCATCTTTCCGACAAGACCATCTATTCAAAACATGGGAGAAGTCCTCGGGTTCGACAAAGCGATGGACGTTCGTTAGCAAAGAATCGCTTAAAAACAATCTGGTTCTCCTTTTCCCTCAATCTTGTCGGACGATTTTGTAAATCAAAATGAAGAT
The DNA here is from genome assembly GCA_029884595.1 of Ormosia semicastrata. Taxonomy (NCBI): domain Eukaryota; kingdom Viridiplantae; phylum Streptophyta; class Magnoliopsida; order Fabales; family Fabaceae; genus Ormosia; species Ormosia semicastrata. The sequence continues at coordinate 33,244,356 of JAQQTO010000044.1, read as the reverse complement.
GACTGCTATGTAATCGACCTAACTGATCATAAATAGTACTACTATTCGTTGTCGAACACTATTTTATGTCGAAGGTTGCTCATTGTTGGACAAACACTTATCGTCGAATTTTATCTTCAAACCATTTTGGACAATGTTAATATCTGTCGAATTTGATCCTCTGATCATTTAAGACAATGTCATATCCATCGAATTTGGACTTCTATCCAAATACGTCGAATTTAATCTTCTTACTATTTGGTACCATGTTAAAATCCGTCGAATTGGATCTTTTAATTATTAAGTACCAAGTTAAAATTTGTCGAGTGAGGATGCTAGTATCAGTTAAGTGAAAATGTCAATATTCGTCGAGTGAGGATGCTCATGTCTGTTGAGTTAGAATGTCAATTTCCGTCGAGTAGGGATACCAATGTCCGTCGAATTTGAATGATAATGTTCATCGAGTTATGGTGCTAATATCCGTCGAGTGAGGATGCTAGTATCAGTTAAGTGAAAATGTCAATATTCGTCGAGTGAGGATGCTCATGTCTGTTGAGTTAGAATGTCAATTTCCGTCGAGTGGGGATACCAATGTCCGTCGAATTTGAATGATAATGTTCGTCGAATTATGGTGCTAACGACCGTCGAATAAGAATTCCTGATTTCAGTAGAAAAACTTCTCTAATGTCAAAATCCGTCGAATTTGATCTTCTGACCATATAATATTTCGTCGATTCGACAATTGGAAGATTTCTTCAACATCAACACTGTTCGATGAATTAGGATATTTGTTGACCTTTTCAAGTTCATCCGACAAACCTTTCATTTTCGTTTGACGAATCACCATTCGACGAGTTCTCATCCGACAACACTTGATTTTAACCATTCTTGGGGAAATGATGTTCTCCCATCTTACCGACTGTTGTTATGTCATTTTTCGTCAAAAATTTCCTTGGAAACTCACGTTCATGCAGCAATTTGGAGGGGTTCTACGTCGGCTACGTAGCAGCTTGAAGGAGGTTCTACAAGGTTCTTGAACAATCCAATAACCTTGAAAGTCAAATGAATGACATCACCACGTGCATTCGGAGAATAAGATATTTTACTTCATGTAAATCCTAAACTTTATTTAAGCTTATCCCACGGCACAAGATTCATAAATTTCACTCTCCCACAATTACATTTTCTCTCATCAAAAAGCATCCATCTTTTCTCTCAAAAATCTCACGAACAGAAGTATCAGTTTTCTTCCTTTTCTTTTCTTTGGTTCGGCCAAGCATCCTACGAACACTATCCATCACCTGTAATTTTCATTCTCACCACTTCCTACAGCCAAACACCATTCTAAACACTTTCATTTAGAAAGTTTTCACAAAATCCCACTCTAAGTGCTTCAAAATCCAATTTCTATCTTACTTCTTTGGAGGAATTGTTGTGGCTTGTACGAAAACAAGGAGAAGGAGAAGAGCTTAAAAAGCTTGAATCATCTATTTTCTATCTTGTTCTTCAAAGCTCAAGTTTGAAGCTTGAAGCTCTTGGTGGAGGAAGTCACTTGAAGGAGACATACAAGGAGCTTTGGAGGTTCTTCAAGAGGTAAGAGAGAGATTTAACCTCACCAACCAAGTTTTGGTGGTGTGGAGATGGTTGTGTCTGGTAAAAAACCCCTAAGGGTTTATTCACTTATTGTTTAATTACTTTTTTAGTTGTGATTGTGTTGTTGGTGATTTTATATTTGTGATTGTGGTGTTTATGGCTTTGAAATTATGATTGCATGTGTGATAATATATTTATTGTTTTGATAAATATTGGTATGTATGAAACTGAATGCATGTAAGTGTATGTGTAAATTAGGATGTGAATAATATGATGGATTAAACCGAGAATTTAGAATTTGAAAGAAAAGGAATTGAATTTGGAAGAATTGAATACAAAGAAGATGAAATGATTTTGGAAAAACAATACGATTATGATTTTATAGGAGCAATATTGTAATTTTTGTGTTTAATGGGGACATGTTGTAACTATTGATTTTTGAATGGTTATATTGTAAATATGATTTTTATAAGGGACTATTTAGTAAATATGGTTTTTGAGGAACTATTTCATAAATATAATTTGTATGAGAAACTATTTCGTAAATGTGATTTTATGAAGGATTATTTCGTCAATAGGATTTTTATGAGGGACTATGTTGTAAATTATGAATTTTATGAAAGATTATTTCGTAAAAAGGAATTTTATGAAAAACCATTTTGTAAAAATGAATTTTTGAGGGACTATTTTATAAATATGAATTTTATGAGGGATGATTTCGTAAAATATGAATTTTTCAAGGGACTATTTCGTAAATGTGACTTTTATGAGGGACTGTTGTGAAAATATTATTTGGATGAGGATTATTATGCAAATATGAAAAATGAAGTTGAGTTTTGGTGTTAACCGAGGAAACTAGTATTCTTAATTTAAAACGTGTGAAAAGTATTTTACGTGATTTGAGAAAATGCGAAAAATATGGTTTCGCGATGAAATTAAAGTAATAATATTGTTGGGCCTATATGAGGACCCCGAATATGAGATAAATAAAATTGAATTGAGAAGATGAAAGAATGAATTGAACTGAGAAAGGTGCATTTGAATGTGCATTGAAAAAGTCCGATGGGTTTGAATAAGACCGATTCTTAGAAAGAAGGAAAGAACACACCTCCTGAGTGGGTGCGATGTGCATAGTGTAGGTCACTCGTTGACCTTGGGGGCATCGGGGTGCGGGTTGCCTACAATAGACAGAGAATAAAGCTTCTGTACCGTAGGTTAGACCGATGCAACACACCGATGATTCGGACCGAGACACTATCCATAATCGAGATCTGATAAAGACTGTGATGCATATGCTAGATGTGCAAATGCTAAATGAGCAAATGCTAAATGAGCAAATGCTAAATGAGCAAAGAGAATAAGCACGTGGTCTGAGGCATGTTGTGCAGACAGATTCTTTTCGATCACTCTTTCCGACCTGAGTTTTAGCTCCATGGAGTAGGAAAATTGAGTCTAGGTACATGAGTCTAGATGCATATACAGAGATACTGAGGGTATTTTCATAATTATTGATTTTGATAACTGAATTATTGAATAAGTGAATATTGATAAGGACATGGACATAATTATGAATTATGATGATAAATGATGTTGGTAGCATAATTGTAATTATGTATGATGTGTTGATGTGAGATATGATGTGTGTTAGATAAATGATATTGGTGATATAATTGTAAATATGTATGATGTATGGTATGAGAATTTGTATGTGTTTATCTTCATTGCTACCATACTGGTATTGGCGTAGGTGATCTCACCTCTTTGTCTATCTATTTCTGTATTGTATTTATAATTGTAAAGAGATTGAGCAAGACGTTAAGTGAGAATGCAAGGAAGATCAGATTTTCGAGAAGGAAGTTGAGTTCTAAAGAGATGGAGATGTTGAGTTTTCATAAGGTTTATGGGAACCGGAGGCATAGTGCGTCGAGCTTGCTGGAAAATGTATTTCTCACATAAACAGTAATAGGGAGCTTACTACCATACTCCTGGTATGGTTAGTATTGTATATTTTGTGTCAAATTGGATTCCTCCCTGTTGAGGAGTTTGAGGAGGACCCGTTTGAAGGTTCTGCATGTTTAGAGTTACTTGGGCATTATGTAATTTAATTAATGTGTAAATATTTTTAGATGTCCAATTTGTAAATATTAAAGTGTGACAGTACTACGATTTATGTATATATAATGTAGAATTTTATTGTAATGATGCTGTAATGTTTTAATTTCCGCTAAGTTTATCTTACTACCACCAAGAAATTTTACAACTCGTATTTATATTACAAGCACGATTTCATAACGAAGGGGCAATATGATAATTGAGTAACACGAAGTGTGACGCCCTAAGGAGGGTGTTACAAGTAGAGTGCTTTACAAAATGGATCGAGGCAAAACCCTTGGTCACGATCACCTCTGCCTGTGTTTAGAAGTTCACTTGGCGCCATATTATCACCAGGTTCGGAGTTCCAGAGTCCATTGTAAGGGACAACGGAACCCAATTTATGGATAAGGGTTTTAAAGAGCTGCTTGCTAAGTTAAAAATCAAGCACCATTGCAGTTCTGTTAAGAACCCTGGGATAAATGGATAAGCCGAAGTCGCCAGCTAGGTTATTGTTCGGGAATTAAAAGAAAGTTGGATAAAGCCAAGGGAAACTGAGCTGAACAGCTAGATCACATTCTTTGAGCTTACCGAACTATGCCCTATTCTATGATAGGTGAAATTCCTTTCAAACTCACCTATGGGTGCGAAGCTATGATCCCAATGGAGATAGGAGAACTGAGCTGGCGTCACTAGGAGTTTTCACCTAAAAGCAACCCCAGACTAATCAGGGAAGACTTAGATTTTCTGGATGAAAGAAAGTGGGTTGCTCATATACTTGAAAACTATTGGAATGCAGATAAACTTAAAAAAATACTACAGTTAAGTGTCTCTTAAGGCTTAGCATTTTAGTTAACTTTGTTTGATCTATCCCAATTTTGATGATTATATGCTCTATATGGACTATTGTCCTTAAATTTATCAATAAAATGGAGTTATTCAGATATACTCTACCTTGAGGTTGTCCGCAAACCGTCCCTCAGAAGATATGAATTTCAACAAACCTAAGACTCTCAAACTAAAAAATGCCTTAAGAGAGTCTAAAGCCCATTCCCAACGAGCTGCAAGGCATCCTAAAAAGTCCAGGTTAAGAGGAATAACACACCAAACATGTGCTGGAGTTATGGTCATAAGTTATGGGTCAATACCTAATCCTTAATACTTGGCCATGACTATTTTAAGCTTAAGAAATAAAGTGGCAATGCAGGTTACGATATCTGTGATCCACCATCAGGTATCCACCAAAAGTCTTATGTTAACAGGCTTTGTAGTTAAAAGATTCTAAGTGACAGACAATTTTTTGCTATAAGCCATAAACATTAAAGAACTCAGTTATGGATACCTTAATACCAAAGTCAAGTGGGATTCTAAATGCCAAAGCAGTTGGTGTTGGACCCCGGACCAAGGTTTTGATTCTAAGTTATACCTAAGGCGAGTGGGATCCTAAGTGCTGCTCAAACATAATGGGCATTGGACCCTGGACCATGGTTTCCCCTTAATTAGAAATATTCCTAAGTCCATTAAATGGTTGTAAAAAGCACCATAATGGGCATTGGACCCAAAATGGACCGTGGAAAATAAGCAAACATATAACAATAAGTAAATGGCAAGGAGAAGCATTTAAAAACACCCTGGAAATTGGGAGGGATTGTCTTAATAAAGATAAAAACCCCCAGGCAGGAGGCAACAAAATGCAATAAAAGGGACAAAACAAGAAAGATTATTCCTTGACTTTATCTCCATTTGGGCTCTGTCGCTCTCCATTCAAGCCCCTTTCCTCAAATCCAGCACAATAGTGGAAGCCTCGTTAATATGGACCTCGATAACCGACTCATTAACCAACCCTGCCATAACTAGGCATCCATCCTGAAATATTTTATCAAGACTCAAATCCTGTAAGGCCAACTTAATCTTAGGGTTGAAATATTGGACTTGCCGACTGCATTATTGAACTATTCAACACCAATATGGGTGTTAATGGCAAAATATTCAGTGTTCTCTTCCTCCAGTTCTACTACCTTAGCCTGAAGGGCAACAGTGGCAGCGTTGGCTCTATCAAATTGGGCCTTCTTACTGGTGAGCAAAAGCTTGAAGTTAGCAAGCTCTTTTTTCAGGCCAGCAGCTTTGGCTTCCGCTTCCTCTTTGCCTTTGAGGGCCACATCCAGTTGTTGTTTTCCTTTGACCTCCACCACTCTCAACTAGTCCTCTGCTTTCTTCTCAAATGCCACCACAGTTCTCTCGAGAAGCCGAGCCTTGGCAGCAGTCTAGAGGGCAAAAGTCTAAAACAATGATAGAGCCTCAAGAACCCTATTCCGAATAATGAGTTTAACAACATCCCCACTCAGAAAGACATTTCAATGAAGTCCCCAGGAAACTTCTCCCTAGTAATTAGAGGCAGAGGATCTATCCTTAGCCCAGCATCTCCCTCCACAGCAGCCTTTTTACCACAGTCTTCTGCCCTGGTACCCTCAATGGCTTTCATCTTCCTCCCGTAGAAGGGTGGTGTAGGGGAATCTGAATCTGGTTCTTGATTAATAGGAGGCAGAGCAATAGTGGCTTGGGGACGAGAAGGTCCAACTTTTTCCTTCCTCGCCTTCAAAGCTTGAAGCTCCTCAATAGAAGACGCGACAGCCTTGTTAGAAGCCATGTTATCTGCAATATGATAAGAAAATGAAATAGATCAGAAAACATGCAATAGCAAAATACTAAGAGGGAAGAGAAATAAGGTGGACATTGCATAGCGGCTAAATCCCCTACTAAGAATGGCCCAAAGGTAATCATCACTAGAAATGCTTAAGATATCCTTGAATTTGATCTGGCCAACTTCTGCTTTCCATCTGATCATAAAATCGATGCACTCAACGTCACCCTCATCAAGATGGATCCTTTATTTTTCAATAAATTCGATGAGGGTCTTCCACGCCTGTTGAGACCAGTATAAGCAGAACGTCGGTTCCCCTCCAGCCTTTAGATAAAATGGTTGGGAATTTGGCATTGCCAATAACTTAAAAAATATATCCTTAAAATCTTTATAGCTGTCTTGGAAAACTTCAAAGACTTTTTGTCTGGACCTCACCTTAAGTGACACCCAAGACTTCTGCAGCACATTCCCCCTGGAGACTCCATCGAGTGTAAAAAAAAAAAAAAGGATCTCTTCGAGTACCGAAGTCTGATCACTTGGCAAAACCTTTTGAAGGCTAGGATGTTACCCCAGCCATTGGGATGAATCTAGGACGGAGCAATATTAAGAGTCTGGAGAATAGCGATCTGAAAGTCGGTAAACAGAAGTCAAAGACCAAAGTCAAAAAAGAGATCTTCATATAAAAACATGAAGTGTTGGCCTTCCTCCCGCTCTATACACACCCTATCATCTCACTCCGGACACAAAACTTGAAACTCTCGATCCCTATAACCCCCTTTCGTCAGTTCTAAATATCCCAAGAGCTCTCTAAGTGTCACTTCAGTGGAATATATGAATGTGTGCTTCCAGACGTCGTCACTGACCCAGGCATATGTGGGTCTCATAGAGGCGAGTACAAGAGGCTCCTTCGCGGCTGGTCTCCTTCACCTCGTTGCTCTTCTCCTCGCCATTGGACTCTTGGAAAACACCCATTGAGGTCATTAAGCTAATGTCAAAATCAAGATTTCTAACCTACTGATTCAGACAAGGAAGGGGGAAATCATGGGGATCTGCATCCGTCCTCAATAGAATTGTGGCCTCGAAGCCCACGATGGTTTAAACCTCAATAGGACTCCTCTGCCGCTCATGGTGTGGTAGAGAGGGTGCTCCACATAGTAATACCATTAGAACAGACCTAGAAATGGAGGCAGGCTCACCCTTTTCATTAAGGAAAGAAGGGGAATACATCTAGATTAAGGAGACAAAACCCCTTTTCTATAACATCAAAAAAGGACAAAAACGGAGGTTAGGGAGAGATATAGCTTTAAAAATGGAAGAAAAAAGTGACTTGAAGTTGATGGTTTGAAGCAAAGGTCACTAACAACAATTGCGAACTACTCGAAATCGCACCCCTTGGCCATATAAGCTTGCCGGAATTTCTCTCAGACCACCATAAATGTTCAAAAATAGTAAAGTGTGGATAAAGCGCCTGTAGCCCCTATTTATAGAGGCAGGATGGTTGGGGGGATACTTTTGTCCGGCTGTTCCAATTTTCAAAAAATACTTCATCATGACGTACAAAGCCCTAGTAACGGCCTCCATCATAACGTGCCACATGGATGCCACAACTATCTAGGAAGTTAAAGTGACAGTTCACTCAAGAAACCAAATCATCACGAAAACTCTGCTACTTGAGTCCAATCTTTTTGCATGGATCTCGGTGGAACACCAGGACATCTAACAAAGATCCATTGACTCTTAACTGGATGACGGACCATGATTTTAAAATGGAACTTCCACATGTAGGCAAATACTAGACGATGGTATGATCATAATTTTCAGGTGATTCTACTTTCTCGAAATACCACTAAGTTAAAACTTGATCCCTTACGGGCATGGCGGACTCTAGTTTCACACAAAGCTCGAATCCCCTAAACTTAGGGCATTGAGATCTACCTTGACACTTAACTATGACAAGCTAAGCACCAAGCTAGATTCAACATGACAAGGTCTAGTACATCATTACAAACTGAGTGTTGGACTCAATACGAATAGCAGATAATAGAAAAAAAATATATAAGATAGAGAATTCAAAAAAGAAGAATTTTATTAATTGTTCTCATTCCATACATCGTCAGCTTTAACAAAAAGAGAAGGAAAAATACATTGAAAAGTGTACTATCAAGAATGCTTATTGGAGAACCTGGGAAAAAAGCTGGCATCACAGTCGTTGACAATGATGGTCCCCTGAGTCGCTGCCACCTCCACAGTCCCTCCAAAACTAGCATCTATCTCTTCCTTATTGAACAGGATACTCCACCCCAGGTAGCTCCAAGAGAGCTTTCCTTAGAAGAACCCTCCTAGACATCCAACTGCACCTAGAGGACCTACCAAAAGATCGGGCAAGTGCCTCCAAAGCACTCAAAAAGGAGGAAGGGCAAAGGCAGAGCGTCTCCGAGTGTCTCCATGCATCATGGCAGGAACCGCAGACCTTCCCGACAAAATCAGGTAGATCAAACACTCCCACGTATGCAGAGAGAGAAAGGCTCTTGCTGCCTAGATGCATGTTGACCCAGCCAGGTAGGGCAGTTACTTGGTCCTCACTGAGCCATTACACCGAGAAAGAAAGGCCTCCACCGGAGGGATTGGCAATAAAAAAGCAAACACCTTTAAAGATTTTGGAAAGAACAAGAAGATAGTCATAGTAGAGGGCAAAACCCTCCAAGCGCATACAAAAAATGAAAGGGAAACTATTCTTTAAAAGAGGATCATTCTTAAGCAAAATCACAAAACAAAAGGAATGCAACAAAAGGAATACAGCCCCATTGCAAACATTCCCTATGTATAAACAGAATGAAGCACTCTGATTGGCCCCGAAAAAAGTGAACTAATTGCACGTTAGAAGTCATGCTTTAATGCTCCCCACTTCTGATTTGTCACGGGAGTAGCGGGCAGTTAGGAAACAGTATGAAATTGATATCCTCTTAAAGGATATTTAATTTCCAATAAAGTCAAAGTGAGCCATGCACTGGGGTAACAAAAGATAAACCTCGGATGGTGGAATAGCAACGTGAGTAGTAATCCACGATGGATTTCGACCTCATATGCCCACCCCGGAGGTATTTTATGATTAACAATGGACCTCAGCCCTTTTGGATTCCCATATCTACTGCACGCTGTGTACTCCCTTCAAACTTGGTATCTTGACACTTAACTATTCCACTTAAGTGCCAAGCTAGAGGAAAATGTTTTGGACCGTAATTCGGGGTCATGTCCCGTAGGTCAACCCGACACGCGATATGCCGAAGTCTGACATCGACGTCGTCAACAAGAGTTCACTTATGACATGCAGACAAGATCCTAGCTTTATGCCTATCGGACCACAACATTGGGTAACAACAATTTTACCATAAGATCTGTATAATGGATAGATCTTGATAACATCTGTTATTGTTAATCATGATTTTACGGAATAATGGCACTCATAATTGCCTCTAACTGTCCGTAATTGCAGTATTTGTATTATGATAATATAGGGATCCTCTGTAGCTAAATAAGGAACATATCTCTTCCTGCTACTATTACGGGAACATATCTCTCCATTATAAGAACGTATCTATCCAACCTCTATAAATACCAGGCTAAGTCACCTTAAACAAGTATCAGTAACTTATCACTTATTGCATAACCCTACTTGTGCACAGCCTGACTTGAGTGTTGGAGTTCCTTTGCGGGTACCAATCCCCCCGTCTCAATACGCGCTATTGCTGCTACACAAGGAGGAAACCACTGTGATGTGCCTATCTTAGGTACACCTCTGAATACACTTCAAAAAAGAGGTTTATCAATATGTGACCAAAATAACAATATCAATTTCTGATAACATTTAAAAATTATAGTGGGCTTTTCATCCCAAATTAAACATCAAAGTAGATTGAAGTAAAACAAAAAAAATGAAAAAAAGAATCTAGTAAAAGTTTACAAGCATAAAAGTCAATGGCAATTAAGCAATTGTAATGCCGTTAATACAAGTATCATAATAAATGGCTCCATAATTTAAAAGAAGCTAACACACGCAGAATAACCATTATTTAAGATATAACATGTCCTGTACAACCCATATGTTTTATATAAAATGTCATATTTCTAACAATCAAGATCTACTTTATGGATGGCTTCAGATAACTAGACAATAATAGGTTGCAACCACTCTCAAACTTCCATAAGCAAACAACTATCATTAATTTATCATAATAATGCATGCCTTAAGAACGGTAGGTTCATTCAAATCAAGAAAGGCATTGCTCTTGTAGTACAAATGATATGTTTTCACATGAAAAAAAACTATATTTATAAAACAAAATTGAATACTAGGTTTTACCTCAACATAGATCATGGACTTTTCACATATCTGTGTGTTTATTCTATATTGTTTCATGTGGTACACTTCCTAGTTCATGTTTCAGTCTTATTTCTATAACTTTTTCCTTCCTTAATAGCTCCTACTTTTCTTTCAAAATGCTCCATAATATCAGAAATACTGAAAGAGAAAACAAAGAACAACAAAAACTCACAGAAGCACCATTGTCATATAGAGCATAAGCCATCACCACCCAAAACCAGAAGATAAATAACACAAAACATAAACACTCGATTGTCATCTATAACTCCATTACAGCATCTGCTGCATCAAATGCATAAATATGAACTGTCACAAAACATCAATATAATCATTATAGACCAAAGCACTATAATACTATATCACGATACATTTGATGGCATAGCATAGTTAATCAGATACTTCAGAATGCACCACAAAGTTGCAAGTTGAGAACTATATGTGAAAGGAAGGATGCAATATGTTTAGATTATAAGCTCATTTTGTTCATTATTCCTCAATTTTAAGAGGGTAAACCTGCTACCTCTTGCTTTACCTCTAAATGCAAAAGACTAAACAGACTAATGTGTAAATCTGTAATATATTTTAGATAAATTTCTCATGCACATCATCATGTATCCAAAACAAAACAATTTTAATAACCAAAATTACTAAATCATTTAAGGGAAAGCAAGACAAAAGTTACAGTGAATAAGGGAAAATGAATAAAGGAAAGCAAAACCCCAGACCAAGCTAAATCATTTAAGGGTCAGTCAATTGCTGGTTAGCTTCTAATTTCAAAAACATCCTGTTGGGGTATTCAAGTACTAATTCGACGGATGGATGTTGATGTTGGAGAAATTTTCCAAGTTTTGAATCGATGAAAGTGTTAAATGGTCAGAATTTGGTTCTGTCGAAAGTGGGACAAAATATTAGTGTCGAATATGTGGCATAACTGCCATATACATGTCTAATTTTTAGGAGTCAGTTATTTTCATAGTTTGCCTATAAATACTAGTATTCACGATGTACAAAGGGAGGTTATTTGCTTATATACAATCTTAATATCTCAATCAAGCAGATTAACAGATTTGATCCAAGTATGACTTCCATTTCTATTTCAAGTCATTTACTTTAATATAATGTTCTTTTAATTCCTTTATTTTTAAGTTTTGTTCTTCAAATTTCTTTACATTTTTTGCATTATTTACATGCTTTATTTTACTGCTTTCTTTTAAACTTCTGCACTTTAATTTTCTGCATTAGTTTCTTTATTTGTTTTAAACTTTTCAAAGCATTTTACTGAACTTTTGTTTATTTCTTGCTTCTTGCATTAAGTTTTACAAGTTCTTGCTATTTATCTTAAGTTTATTTTCAAACCCTTTTATTAAACGAGATTACCACATAACTCTGAACCCACATTCGACTGATAAATAAATATTTATTTGTTGGAATTTATCTTGACTAAGTTTCACCATAAACAAATTGGCATGCCCGGTGGGATAAGTTTAGAGTAACTCGTAGTGTCACAAATCTCATTTTGTAAGAAATGATTTTATGCGTTTAAGGAGTGGAAAGTTTATCTATTCTTCCCCTTCTCATAATACGCAAATCATGAGTAATGCAAGTAATCAGGCGTCGAATGCAGCTTCGATAGTCGTTACTGCACCACCCTCGACTGTTGTTAGTTCGGGTCCTATGGATGATGCTATAATAACTGGTACTCTCTGTGGTAATCCAATGTTAGAACAAGTGGTGGCTGGAATGATTCAGCCATCACCGAGTCAACCATGTAACTAAAGTATAATGAATTCAAATTCAAGGTTTATACCACAATATGGTTTGCCACCCAACTATGTTCCTCCTGTGTTGGCACAAATAGGACTTGGCTGCACTTTGGCCAATACTGTAGGCCAAACAGCGGCTTCACAAGGCCAACCACAAATAAGTTCAGCCTTAGTGAGTTTCAATGGCCAAGGAGCAGGGTTTGCAAGTGCAAGTAATCCAACTCCTTTTAGACAGAAGAGGTTGAATTTGGGACCAGTTTTCCCAAATATGTCGAGGGACACTCCTCAAAATGTAACAGGGCCAACCATGAATTCTTTGACCAGCTTTCAACAACAAATGGATGAAAGCAACCATGAAATGGTGCATATGTTCACTCAGCAAATGGATGCTGTGATTATGCCAATCATGGAAAATACAAATAATGCTTGTAGTACATTGGTGCAACAAATGGCAAGGCTAAATCAAGCCTTGGGAATAGAAGAGTTAGCCAATGATAACACTCAAAGAGCCCAGCCTGGGGTAAATGCAGAAGTAACTGCACCCCAAGTAAACATGGGACAAAACCAACAAAATCTAGATCAATCTGGGTAAAATGATCAATCGCACCTAGAGTATGGTAATGTTCATGTACTTCATCAAGGTAATGAAGATCAAATGGCTAGGAATGATACAGCCATGAGATTGCTTCGACGAAATTTTGGGGGGCATCAAGTAGTTGAGCAAAATATAAATCAAGTGGTGGAACAAGTGCTGAATAGGTTCGGGTTCAATGTTGGATATGCCAACCAATCCTACTTTGTTTCGACATTTCCTAAGTGGGTGCAACAAGCAGAATTGCCTAAAAAAATTAAAATTTCTAAACTTTCTAAGTTTGCTGGTGAAAGTGGAGAATCAACCGTTGAACATATTGCACAGTATACTATAGAAATGGGAGAATTAACCACTATTAAAGGCCTTAAAATGATATTATTCCTAAGTTCCCTTACTAAAAATGCATTCTCTTGGTTTTTGACATTGAGACCAAATTTGGTACATTCTTGGGCTTAATTAGAAAGAAGTTTTCATGACCAGTTCTTCAAGGGAGATTTGAAAGTAGGACTTACAGATCTCTTTAATATCAAGAGAATGTATAATGAAATCGTGGATGATTATCTTGCTAGGTTTCGACAAATAAGGAGCAGATGTTTTACTCCCATACCTGAGGTAGAAATAGTGAAGATTGCTATAGGAGGTTTAGACTATTACATAAGGAAAAACTTAGTGAACCAATATTTAGTTTATCTTGCCCAATTAGGTGAGAAAGTTAGGCAAATAGAATAACTAAAAGCTGAGAAGGTTCAGAAACAAAAGAGATTCCTTAAAAGAGAGAAAGTAGTATTTGTCGGATTAGGTGAATTTGACAATGAAACTGAAGATAGCAATGATGAATTTAAGGTTAACATTACTGAACTTCAAAATGGTCCTCCTTATATGTGTCAGGCTCTACAACCTACAAGAAATAAGGAGAAAATGAATTTTGTCAATAGGAAAACATATATATTTGATGTAATAAAAATTGACAAAATCTTTGATTTATTGCGAAAGGATAAACAGATTGAACTGTCGGAAGATCATAAGCTACTAAAACTTCATGAAATAAGAGACCAAAAATTTGTAAGTATCATAACAATTTCAGTCATGTTACTAATGAATGTATTCGTTTTAGAGATTTAATTCAGAAAGCATTAATGGATGGACGTTTGAAGTTTGCTGACAAGCCTAAGGTGGATATGAAGGTTGACACAAATCCATTTTAGGCTGGAGTGTCCTATGTTAATCAACAAGTTCCTTTAAATGTTGGAATGCTCAACATAAGGAATTTACAGGACTTCGACATCGACACGAAATATATAATAAACATCTACCCAAAGTCTGGAGAATCTCTTGAAGCATTCCTTGAAAGGAAGAAAGAGAAAGGCAAGGTGAGATTATGTCTAAGATGTAACATAGTATATGATGAATTTGATATAAAGAAAGTTGTTGAGGAACAACAGAGTGGCTTACAGGGTAAGAAGAAGTTTTTCAACAAGAAAACTTGGAAACCACAACAGCCATTCTATACTCCAAGGCCAAGGCTAGTTTATACGCCTAAGCCTAACATGAATGGCTGGTTGGTTGAGCTATCTGGTGAGTTTGTGGGAAGCAATTCATTTTCCGGAGGCTATGTCGGATTAGCTAAGACCAGAGTGTCACCTAACAATGTTATTATGGATAGGTGGGTTAAAAATTCTGCAATTTCAAGTCACATATATTTTAGACAAAATATGGCTACTAGGAAGAATAGATTTCAGAGAGATCAACCATTCTAAAATGAAGATTACAGACATGGTAGAATCAACCAAGATGAAGTTTTGATTGGCCAAAATGTAGTAGGGCCATCAAATTCTTTACCATTGTCGAAGAGTCAAAAAAGAGGCTGCAGAGGTTGAGACAAGCATAGAAAAGAAGGAATATGGCTGAAGGTTTAGTTAACAAAGAACAATCCACAGAAACGGGATGTTTGGTAGTTGAAACTAAGCCAACACCAAACAAAAATGAAGATGACAACAAATTGAAGAGTATTGTCAGAAAAGAATTCATAGATACGAGGGGATCAATTTCAATGGAGCCGACAACAACTGCAGTTAGACGGCTTAACATGAATGATAATCTCTGACAAGAAAAGGTTGCAGAGATAAAGAAGGGAAAATAGGTTCAAGGACCTATTCCAAATAAAACTAAGAGAAAATGGCCAATTAGACTAGTAGCAGCAAAGGAAGAGGCAAAGAAAAGTGATCTAATAGTTGAGAAAGACAAGGAAATGGCTAGATTAAAAGCTGAAAAGATGATAATGAGAAAGGTCAAGATCAAGGACCTTAAAACTGAAAGTGGTGAAGATGTTGAAGATTGGGCGAAGGAAGAAGTCATGAAAGTCTTAGAAGATCCTGACCAAGATGTTGAGTGGAGAAAGAAAATACTTGACATAATCAAGGGAAGGAGAAAACTTGCAAAGCCTAATTTCCAAGCCACAGACATGGACTTGATGGCTGATGAAGTTATTGAGACGTTGTATGATCCAAATGATCTTTTAGGCCTTGATGATATTGATCAATCCGATATGGACTTGAATTTGGACAAGGATCTGGATGACATTATAATGACTATGGATAATAATTTGTCATCGGAAGATTACTTCAGAATTGGAAGATACAGAAATAATGAAGAGTTATCTAATGAAGAAGAATTTTTAAAGTCAATAAGCGTAAATTTGATTTCAGTATTGCCTGCTGAATTCGAAGGATATCTTGAAATTGAATATACTGGAGAAAATGAAGAGGATTTGGATGACCTTAGTGATCATTGGCTTCTCTTTCAGTACATGATAATAGTATTTAGTAATACAGCGCAATTTGAGAAGCCAACAGAAGAACAAAAGGCTCATCTTTGCCCGTTACATATCAAGGTTTTGTTAGAAGACAAGCCGACGAATAGAGTCTTGATAGACGGGGGGGCAGCTATCACTTTGATCCCAATGGCAATGTTTAAAAAGCTTGGGAAGAATGAGTCTGATCTTATGTCAACTAATATGATTGTCACTAACTTCAATGGCAAGACTTCCTCGTCGGATGGAGTAGTAATACTGAACGTGCAAGTCAGATCTGTCGAAAGGCCAACATTGTTTGTGGCAATTCCAACAAAGTCAAGTTACAATCTTCTGCTAGGAAGAGATTGAATACATGCCGTCGGAGCAATGCCGTCAATAGTTCATCAGAAACTCATTCTTTGGAATGCAGATGATCAGGTGGAAATATTAGAGGCAAACAATAGTCCTTGCTATTTGTAGCAACTTCATGTTGATTTTAAAATTTATGCTCTAAATGTCAAGCCAGTCACGACAAATGATGGAGTCATTGACAAAGATGCACTTGAAGTATATTTAATTGACTAGTTTGGCATTCGACTAATGAATAAGGCCAAAAGAGATTGGCCAAGCACTAGCCATGAGTGTTAATAATCAGTTAGATAGACTGTAGGCTTATTTGGCCGACAGAACAGTATACACCACTGAAGGTATACTGTCAGATTGTATAATAGATGATGGTCCTTTAGGATTTGAGAAAGGACTTGATGAAAAGCAAAGTGTAGGGATGGAAGATCCTTTAGAAGAGATAAACTTGGGCACTGAAACAGACAAAAGGCCTATTTTTGCGAGTTCATTTCTGCCAAAGGAGTTCAAGGAACAGCTTGACGA
The DNA here is from genome assembly GCA_029884595.1 of Ormosia semicastrata. Taxonomy (NCBI): domain Eukaryota; kingdom Viridiplantae; phylum Streptophyta; class Magnoliopsida; order Fabales; family Fabaceae; genus Ormosia; species Ormosia semicastrata. The sequence goes on along the minus strand of JAQQTO010000044.1, from coordinate 33,227,637 downwards.
ATTAATTAAGAAATATAAGGATTGCTTTGCATGGGACTATGATGAGATGCCTAGGTTGAGCAGAGATCTTGTCGAACATAGACTGCCATTCAAAGAATGATGCAAACCTGTCAAGCAAGCTAACAGGAGATTTGCACCTAAGGTGGAACTAAAGATAAAATAAAAGGTCAAAAGATTGCTCAAAGCCAAGTTCGTCAGAACAACCAAGTATGTCGAAAGGCTGTTTAATATTGTTCCTATAATTAAGAAAAATGGTAAGTTAAGAGTATGTGTAGACTTTAGGAATTTAAATACTGCTACACCTAAAGATGAATATCCTATGCCAATTGCGGACATGTTAGTTGATGCCGCATCTGGATATGAATTATTAAGTTTTATGGATAACCATGCAGGTTATAACCAAATCTTTATAGCTGAGGAGGATGTGTTGAAACTGCCTTCAGATGTCCAAGAGCTATTGGGACATATGAATAGGTAGTCATGCCTTTTGGTTTAAAGAATACAGGGGCCACCTATAAAAGAGCGATGAACACTATCTTCCATGATGTCATTAGAAAGTTCATGGAGGCATACATCGACGATGTAATTGTCAAGTCGGAGGCGAAGGAGAGTCATCTGACAAACTTGAGGCATGCATTTGACAAGATGAGAAAGCACAACCTTAAGATGAATCCAGAGAAATGTGATTTTGGAGTGTCGACTGCCAAATTCTTCGGTTTCTTAATTCATAAGAAAGGTATTGAAGTGGACAAAAATAAAGCCAAGGCAGTTCTGGAAGCCACACCACCGACAAATAAGAAAGAATTACAATCTTTCTTAAGAAAAGTGAATTTCCTGAGAAGATTCATATCCAAACTTATCGGGAAGAACCAAAGTTTTTGCCCTATTGGTCAAATTGAAGGTTGAACAAGACTTTGTGTGGGAGCCTTGCCACCAAGAAGCCTTCAACCAGATAAAACAATGTTTGACAAACCCACCGGTCATGATGCCTCCAGTGCCTTGTAGACCGTTGAAGTTGTATATATCAGTATCATATGAAACCATAGGGAGTATGCTGGCTCAAGAAGATAAAAATGGCATCGAAAGAGTTGTGTATTATCTTAGTCGAGTTTTGAATGATGCTGAGAGGAGAAATAGTGCAATAGAGAAATTTTGTTTAGCACTGTATTTCTCATGTACTAAACTCAAGTATTATATGATGCCCTGTAATGTATTGGTTATGTCAAAAACTGATGTAATAAAATATATGTTGTTGAAGCTAGATGGATGTATTAGTAAATAGACCATTGCTTTGTTAGAATTCTCTTTACAATATGGTCCAATGAAAGTTGTTAAAGGCCAAGCAGTTGCTGATTTCTTGGCTGGCCATCCTTGTTTGGATGTTGATAGTGTAAATTTTATCAGCTTAAAACCCTGGTGTTTATATTTTGATGGTTCAAGACATCAAAATGGAGTTGGAGTGGGAATTTTAATTGTTTCTCCTCAAGGTACTCCAACTAAGTTCATGTTTGAACTTAAGTATACATGTTCCAACAATGAGGCTGAGTATGAAGCCTTAATTGTCGGGTTAGAAATACTAATAGAAATGAAAGCACGTAATGTGCATGTTTTTGGAGATTCACAGTTGATCATCAAACAACTCACCCAAGCATATAAATGAGTCAGTTATAATCTAATGAAATATTGTATTGTGGCGAGTAAGCTGATGAAGAAGTTCGATGAAGTAACTGTCGAACACATCTCCAGAAATTTAAATGAAGAGGCTAATGAATTGGCACAAATAGCCTCTGGGTATAAAATCTCGTCCAAGGTTCTAACAAATCTAATGGAAATTAGGAAACTTTTATATCCATTAGAAGAAAGAGATGTACTACAAAATGATATTTCGATAATTAATGACTGGAGACAACCAATATTAAGCTATTTGGAAAATCCAAGTCAAAACACAGATATAAAGTTTAAATACAGAGCGTCGAAATTTGTAGTATTAGGAAAGGCCTTGTATAGGAAATCCATTGATAGAAATTTAGAGGCTTGCCTGAATGAAGCAGAGGCTTATATTGTCTTGGCAGAAGTCCATGAAGGAATTTGTGGAGCTCATCGGGCAGGTGATAAGATGAAATGGGTCCTTCGATGACAAAGGTATTATTGGCCTACACTAGTTAGAGATTATATAATGTTTGCAAAGTCTTGCGAAGAGTGTCAAAGACATGGCCGTATACAGAATGTTCCTACTAGTGAATTACATTCTATAGTTAAACCTTGGCCTTTTAGAGGGTGGACTTTGGATTTAATTGGCCAAATTCATCCTACATTGTCGAAGGGACATAAGTACATTTTAGTGGGAGTTGATTACTTTACCAAGTAGGTTGAGGCTATAGTCTTAAAGGATGTGACCCAACAGGAAATAATTGACTTTATAGAGGATAATATAGTTTGTCGGTTTGGGATACCACAAACTTTGACAACTGACCAAGGGTCGGTATTCATTAGAAGAAAAGTCATCGAATATGCCAGTTCAAGGAAAATTAAAATGCTTACGTTGACTCCATATTATTCTCAGGCAAATGGCCAAGTAAAGGCTATGAACAAAATAATTATAAGCTTGATTAAAAGCATATTAGTCGACAGCCCATAAATTGGCATAATACCCTTAATCAAATTCTATGGGCATATAGAAATTCACCAAGGGAATCGACAGACACTTTACCATATAAGTTAGTATATGGTCATGATGCGGTGTCACCTATCGAGATTAATCTTCAATCAGTTCGTATTCAAAAATAAGATGAGTTACCGGTTGAACATTACTGGGACTTGATGTTTGATGAATTGAATGAATTAAGTGATGAAAGATTAAATGCTTTAGAAAATTTGATTCGACAAAAAGAAAGAATTGCCAAGTTTTATGATAGTTGAATTAAGTGCAAATCTTTTAAGGTTGACGATTTGGTTTGGAAGGTGATTTTCATGGATAGGAATTGTCGATAATATGGGAAATGGTCTCCAAAATGGGAAGGACCATTTAAAGTCACTCAAGTATTTTCAGGAAATGTTTACACACTTATCAAAATTAATTCAGGCCTAAGAATTAAATCAATTAATGGCAAATATTTGAAGCCATATAGGCAGACAATGTGTGAAGTTAACATTGACAAGTGAAAAAAAATGAAATTTATTCATGTATTTGACTATTGCAAGTTACATGGTCAAGTAATTTAGAGTTAGTAGAAATGCTTGACAACATTACAACTTGATTAAATTGCCAAAACTTTACAAAAAAAAATAAAACGACACCTAATTAAGAATGGGAGAGGAAGAGATACATTTAAATTTTTTGTAAAACCTCCCAATAATCTTCCAAGGTTTGTTTGTCGGTGCAGGCAGTATGATATTCTGCTTCAAGGGAATTTATCTTCATTAACATTACTTCGGCCTCAACGGCCCATTGTTTGGTGTTGTTAGCAATGTTTTGCTGCCTAGTAGTCCCTTCTTGCAGTGCAATATTGAGTTTTTGTTTATGTCATCGAACTTCTTCAAGTTTTTTCTCTAAGTCTTCAATCTCTTTGTCTAGTTCTGCCTCTTTATTTTTTCCTTTAATGAGATTATCTTTCAATTTAGCATTCTCATTCTTTGTGTCAATCATCTACTTCAAGATCCTGGACTTTTGTTGAACTTTTTTGGTATAAGCAGGAATGACTCGATGGATAGTAGGCATTTTTTATGACAAATCTTGGAGAAAATCTTTGACAGTTGTAGGAAGAGCCTGACTGGCTATTGGCAGTTGTTGGGAGAGGGCTTCCAACTCGGTCACAATGGCCATCATCATTTCTTGAAGAGGTTGGTCAGAAATCAAGTGCTCAAAAGAATAGGTGAATGCGTTCTTCAGTTCAGCCAAGAGTTCAGTGACATAAGAGTCACTAGAATCTTATCCATGTTGTGTAGAAGAGCAAGCTAATTGTGGAGAACTTCTGTGACCACCCAAAAACATCGTTATTAGTTCATCTAAATCTATCTCCATATCTTCAATATTTTCTGGTCCTGTAGCAATTAAATTGGTTAGAGAAGGTAGAGGTGGATTGATTGGGGCAAATTTAGCCATGACGGTGTGCATGTCGAATTCGTCTGAGAAAATTTGGACAGGATTGGCTCTATCTGCGTGAGCAGGACTCTAAATGCCTGAAAGGATTTGAGTTTTTCCTGAAGTCGTGGCAGTTTGAATTTCTGTCGGAGGAGGTGGAGAATTAACAGGCATTATAGGAGTCGGAGAGGTCTGGGCTTCTGGAGAAAGATTTTTATTACCTTGCCTGGCAGGACTGTCGGGTACATCAAGATTTGATGAGTTCTGTAGGTAAACAAGGGAAATGTTAGAGCAAATAAAATCATGAAAATTAGTTGAGCTTCACGAAGTATTTTACCTTGGGAGACTATCGAGTTTGTTTTTCAGTTCTTAATTTGACATTCGACCCTGGAGGATTGTCAGTAGTTTGTTCAGCCTCTGGGTCCTGAAATAATAAAAAATTAGATCTTGAGTGAAATCCAAGTATCAAGAACTTGAGGAAATGAATTATGTCGATTGAAATTTACCTCGAATAAGAATGAGATGGTTTTTGTCTCAAGTTCAACGGGAGGTTTGAAGCTGGAACTTAAAGATTGAGTCTTCTTCTTTTTCTTCTACAAAGGCAAAATAAGGTGAGATTTTACCAAGAGATATAAAAAAGGATGTAGCAGAAGACATACCATTAAAGGATTTTTAGAAGATAGGCCTGAAGACTCAATAAGGACAGCAGGACTGACAGAAGTAGAGTCACCAATCTGTATTTGACACAAGATTTAGTTTGAACAAGTTTAAAGATTGAGTTTTAAATTTTGGACAAAAAAAGAAAAAATATATACCTTGAGAGTTTTTTATTTTGGAGCCTTAACTGTTAGTGTATGCCCTAGAGGCCAATACATTTTCTGTATTTACATACATTCTATTATGCTATTTTTATATATGAGGCATTTCATTTATTGTGTTCTTTTTTATAAACATAATAATGTCCTTAGAATAGTAAGTTTGATGCCATAGGATATCAAGTAGATGACTTGATCATGAGATCCTTTTGATTACAACACTATTCTTAAATGTCCCTAGTCAAGTATTATTGTTAATTAGGACAACAATAATACATTGAGACTAGTATGTGCATAGACTGATGACCATATCTCACGGGTCATGGATATGAGATATCAAGTCTTCACATGGGTACATATTAGAGTAATGATGTATCTTGGATCGACCCACCATGAGAACGCTACATGGATCGTTACGTGAGTGTCATAAGCGATTCTCATAGTGACAATGGTGTTTGTGGTCCTTTGACCTGAAATCACTATGATTCCTACATGAGGAGTTGTGTGTTTTAATGCCATCAAACGTCATCTGTAACAAAGTGATTATAAATTTAGTTATTGGACATACCGCAAATAATGCAGAGGGATATGAGTGACCTAGATGGGATTTGTCACTCCTACATAACAGGAGTGATATCTTCGGGCTCCCTGATTGAGTGAGACTGTAAAATGCATGGCCATGCTCAAATGAGTCAATATGAGATATTGATCTCATTTGTTGTTACAAAGTCTACTCGAGTATCAGGAAACCAATGATTAGACTATATAAGGGTGACGCATTCCATGCCTTGTGCTCAATCTAGATATCTTGACAAAGGGACTAAACGACACGGAAACATTGGTCACGGAAAGGTTATGTCAAATCACTAACATTCTTATTACTTGGGTAGTAGCGATGTGTTGCTAGATACCACTCATTGCTTGTAATATTAAAATGGGATTTTAATATTACTACCAACGTAATAAGAACCTGCAGGGTCACACACATAGAGCAGACTAAAATTGGAGCAATGGATCCAAGTTGGACTCGGATTCAAATATGGGCCAGACTCATAACAGATGGGTCTAGGGTTGCACAGCTTACCTTGCTGCTACTCACACTCACTTAAGGCAGTCACTATTATAAATAGTACTACTAAGGGGGCTGCTAAGTGACACAATTCTGAACCCTAGCCGCACCTACAGAAAAGTGAGTGAGAGAGCGACAGGTTTCTTCTCTTCTCTTCGCAACTAGCATTGTGTGAGAGACGTGAGACTCCTCTTTGCGGACGTTGGACGTTCGTGAGTCTGTTCGTGTGGATACCGCAGAGACATCGTTTCTATTACAGTGTTGGTGATTCACGCTTCAAAAGGTAAATCATTTAAAAAAATCAGATTATGGCTTTTTCGCATGGATCCTCGGTGGGAATCCCTGTTTTCCGCTGCGTGTTATATCCGCAATTCCCAATATTAACAGCAGCCTTGTGTTTTGAAGGACTTTTTGTCGAAGCTGTTGTGGTCAATTTGGCCTTTGGAGCTTTAGGGATAGGAGGATTTTGAGTTTTCTTGCTCTTCTTTTTTAAGGAGATAGTTTCTTCTTTCTCTTCCTCTTCCCCTTCTTGTGGTTGCTTATACTCCAAAGGCCTCTTTAATGGGGTTGCCGCAAGTAGAAAAGTATAAATAAATATTAGTAAATTAGACAAGAATTAAAACATTAGAATATAAAAAGAAATACCTTCAGATATTTTTGTGATGATTTGGGTATCCCTGGCAAATTGTTCGTGCGACAAGGCAAATCGATGAGTAAACTTGACTTTTGAGTTCTTGTAAGAAAGATGTTACTCACAGAATAAATCATATCTAAAATAAGGAAGTTACCAGCCTTGGTAGGTTTACTTGGGAATTCGTCGGCCAAACTGAAATGAGCACAAGGAAGAAGCATTGGTTTTGGAAAAAGAATTTGAAAAGGTTCAAGCCGTGTCAAAGGATTTTTTATGGAAATCGCAAGGAAATTAGCAAAGCATTTTTCCTTGTGCACTTGTTTCAGTTTGGCCACGACTTCCTCGCAGTGTCGAACAATTAAGCTAGGATACCTTAAGTCCTATTTGATCTTGTAATACTTTTCAAAAGCCCTAATATATTGAATATGCTTACCTTTGGTCTTTGTTGAAGGCTCTTGACCCTGCACAGGAACCAAAGCTTTAGAAATACAATTTTGACAAACTTCAATATCGATATGGTAAGGACTATAATATTTAGTCCACCATTCGACAAAGTTTTTTAAAACTCCCCTATAAATGGTAAATGTAGAAATCAAGAAATGTTGCTTGTGCCTCTCATTCTTCATAGCCACACGTACAAGGTCTGACATGTTCTATAATTGACCATTGATGAGGTGTTCTTTGGCTTTTGGAGAGAATGGTGCTGGAATGGCTTAGCAGAATCCCAGTTGTCGAGCTACCATGTTTGGTAGACACAGCTCTAAGGATTTATCCGTTGAGTCAAGAAAACCAGCAACCAGAATTTGTCGATAAAGAAAATTAGACTAGATAGAAATATTATCGACTTGAGTGGAAGGATCATTAGAAAGTAGTGGTCGAGTAAACCACTCAGGACCAAGAAAACGATCGGTGAATAGTGCAAAATAGATGTCTTTAGTATTAAAGGAAATGGAATGAAAAATACTGAAGAAATGCATGAAATTTTCTAAGTTTTGTTTGTGGATTTTTTCATTGTTGACATGGCAAAGTTTTATGCCATAGGTAGCAAGAGAGATTGTCGAAGGTGAAGTGTCAACCAGATAATCTCCTAAGATGGCATTTAGCCAAAGCTGGAGTAGCCATATTAGGCCACTAGAGTTAGTTTTCTTTGCTTGAGACTGAATACTTTGGACAATTTCGCCTATGGTAAGGTAAAGGTTAGCAAGGAGGAATTAACTGAGAGCTAATTTTTGACCTTCATGAAGGAGATTACCAAGTTGAAGAAAAGATTTGGATACTTGAACTGACCTGGAACCCAGAGCATAGGCTGATAACCAAAGAAGAAGAAAAGCCACATATTCTTCGTCAGTTACAGGACCTGTTTCTGGAAGGTAGAAACTAATGAAGTTTGAAAAAGAAGTTAGGGCCTTTGTGTAAACATCAATGGTGTTCGAAGGTTGGAGGACAAAAGTTATGACTTCCCTGTCTGGTCGAAGACCAGTTATGGCAGCCACGTCAAAGAGTATAGGACCCATCATGCCATAAGGGAACTGAAAAGAATTGGTGGTTTTATTCCAAAATAAAAATGATGCGCTCAACATGCAAGAATCCATTTTTATGGGGTAACAAGAGATTTGAATGCAGTCAAAAATACCTATATCCCTCCATAAAACTTCTTTAGAGGCTTGAACTCTATCAAGCCACTCAAGATATCCATTGATGTGGGTAGGAGGGGTTCTAAAAAGCCTCTTAGACTTGCTGAAATAACTTATAGGAATGGAAGGAAGAGAAGCCAAGATAGCTTCTTGAGAATTTTAACAAGGGAAGAAGTTGTGTATTTCATCAGTAATGGATTCTTTGGGCAAAACTGGGCCCAAGAAAGTAGTTGGAGGATCTAAAGAGAGTGAAGAATTGCTGATAGGGAGAAATACCTTCGAGAGGTTCCATAGTTCAGACTTCTACAGAATTGGGTCTTGAACAATAGCATGATTGCCGAAGTCCACTGATGGTTCGTTAGGAGATTGAGAGCTAGAAGCCATGGTGGAAAGTGAAGATTTGTAGAGAAGATGTGCGAGAGCGAGGTTGAAGATGATGAATAGTAGAGAAGGGAGTGAAAAGACGCGTGGTTTTACGAATTTAAAAAGTTGTTTTTTCAATAGGGGTAATTATGATCCCTATTTATTGGGAAACAACTATTGAATGTCTAAAGTGATAATTTTAGTTGTAACCTTCAAGATTTTAACGGAAGATTTTACTGGATTCCATTTAAAAAAAAACCTTTGGGAGGATTTTGATTAGGTGTCAAGATTGGGACTAGAAGATGAGATTAAAATTTATTTTTCTTCCAGCCGTGTCGAAAGAAAAAATTTGGGGGGGCATCTGTTGGGGGTAAAATATTCAAGTACCAATTCAACGGATGGATGTTGGTGTTGGAGAAATTTTTCAAGTGTTGAATTGACGAAAGTGTTAAATGGTCAGAAGTTAGTTTTGTTGAAAGTGGGGCAAAATATTAGTGTCGAATATGTGGCATAATTGCCATATATATGTCTGATTTTTAGGAATCAGTTATTTTCATAGTTTGCCTATAAATACTAGTGTTCACGATGTACAAAGGGAGGTTATTTGTTGATATACAATCCTAATATCTCACTCAAGTAGATTAACGGATTTGATCCAAGTATGCCTTTTATTTCTATTTCAAGTCATTTACTTTAATGCAATGTTCTTTTGATTCCTTTATTTTTAAGTCTTGTTCTTCAAATTTCTTTACATTTCGTTGCATTATTTACATGCTTTATTTTACTGCTTTCTTTTAAACTTCTGGACTTTAATTATCTGCATCAGTTTCTTTATTTGTTTTAAATTTTTCAAAACTTTTTACTAAACTTTTGTTTATTTCTTGCTTATTGCGTTAAGTTTTACAAGTTCTTGCTATTTATCTTAAGTTTGTTTTCAAACTCTTTTATTAAATGAGATTACTACATAACTCTGAACCCACATTTGACTAATAAATAAATATTTGTTTGTTGGAATTTATCTTGACTAAGTTTGACCATAAACACATCCAAAGTGTTCAAAGACAAACCATCAAAAACACTTTATGTACAACAAATAATTACCTTCCTAAGTAGTAATTACTTATCTAAGGACTTAAAGAGGATACTTCTTGGCTTGATTGTCTCAAATACCCAAGGAGCCTTTCAGACAGAAAAACTAATTAGATAACAAACTCCCAAGATTTCACTCAAAGGTTATATAAATAAGGACTCAAGATAACACAACTAGATTACATATATCTCAATACCAGTTATCATCAAGCAAGTATGTGCAGTGTGAGAAATAATAATCCATGGATAAAACTAAGTTGTGAAACAATTTATTGAGATTTGATATTGCTGCTAGCAACTCATTGACCTTGTGCTTAGCTCGAATAGTCCCAGTCTAAGTTTGGGAAAGAGCAACGAGAGGAAGAATCCCATATTAGACAACTTGTTAAAATAAGTGCTGAAAATTGATGAAAACTTCACATACAAAGAAGTGCAAAACAAAGCTAAAAGGTGCTAAAAACTTCACTCAATCAACCTAGCAATCAATCCCAAGAGAATAATCAAGCAATCAAGGTTGCATGAATCAAAAAAGAAAAAAAAAAGAAAAAAAACCCCAAAATCAAGGGTTCAGGTTGAAGAAAGGAATAGATGAAGACACAGAATAAGGGTTCTTATATAAGGGGTTCTCACCAAACATATGAAGATGCCCAAGCAAGCAATTATTCCATAACAGGAAAACAAGCACACAAAAAAAAAAAAAAAAAAAGATAGGAAAATTGAATAATGAAAAAGGAAGAAAAGAGAAGAGGGAAATGGGAAATATAAGGGAAGTAGAGCTTATTAGAGGGATCGAGCTTGAGATGACGTCGGGTGGGGAGGTGCGATCTCGCAACGGATGCAACTGACTTGGAGGTGGAAGAACCCTGTCTTTGAATGACACCTGGAGGTGGAGGAGGATGTGGGTTGTGTTGCTGGTGATGAAGTAAAATTTCAGATCTTCACGAACGAGAGAGAGTTAGGGTGATCAAAGTTAGGTTAGATTGAGAATGAGAGAGAATGGAAAAAGAAGGAGGGAATGATATATAAACATTAATTTAATTATAAAAATATAAAACATGTAAGTATAAGCATGACAACCAAGCAGGGCTTAGTGGTAAATGGAGAGGTTATGTTATCACAATATACCAGGTTCAAATCTTGCCTTTAGAATTTTAATAATAAACTTTTTATTTGTTTTTATATAAAAAAAACTAATTCCGTCGCTATATATTTCATACAATAAAATATTTATTTTTCAAGAAATAAAGTGATTTAGCGACAGAATTTGTCACGGATAATTTAGAGACGAATTAATTCAGTTGCTAAATCAAATAAATATGTACTTGTCTCCAACAAATGAAATCCATGACAATTTTCATTGCTAGTAGTCATAGTTTTTATTCTGTCGCTAAATTTTGTCGCTATCCGCATAATTTTTAGTAGTGGAGGATGATCTACCACCTGTCACACTCTTCCTTTTAACATTTCTACAAAACATCAAGTATGAAGCTTTCACAAAATAAGAAAAAAGAAAGTGAGTCCTAACAACAAAACCCCACAAATTGATAGTAAATGACTTAAAAATTAGAAAAAAATACAAATAAAAAAATATCCATTGCAACTGCCTCAAAGCTTTTCCAAGCTCATTGATACTGAGTTTATCTTGCAATAGTAATGTTATTCACACACATTTTCACTCATAATACTTCACATCTCTATAGTTTTCACTATTTGATTATAACAACACCCACCTCATTTTTTGCACACCTTCACTTTCACTTTGATTATATCACATAAGTAGATATGCATGAGATGTGAATCCAAATGTGTGTCACTAATAATGTGTGTCACTAACACTATGTTTGGATGATAGGTAATGAGGGGAATGGAAAGGGAATGAGGGAAACGGAAATAACTTCCCTTATTTGGGAGTTTTAAAATACATGGGAAAGGAATGGAACACATGCGGAATTATTTCTCCCTCTTTTCCTCACTTTTGTTCCCCCCAAAATTGAAGTGGAATGGGGGGAACACATGGGTAATGAAGTTTTGTTCCATTCTATTAATGAAACTTCCAAACAAAGAGAATGGAAACTATGTTCCATTCCATTCCTTTCCTTTCCGCTCCATCCCCACCTATTCTGTTCCGTTCCATTAATGAAAAAACATCCAAACACAGAGTAATATTATTGTCTTGCTAACGCCTACAACATCAATAAATAATAAAAGACCACTTAGCAAAATAAAAAATTATACAAATAACAAACAAAAATACTCCAAGCATAATTTAAGTATAATGATCTCAAGCGTAGTATTTAAATGTTATTTTGCTCTAGGAAGGTGCCGATCCTGATGCTTTCCAATTGGAATTTATGCCTAAGTTATCTTCAAAATGGGTTGCCCAGTTTTCTAAACCTGTTTTCAAGGAAGAGGTGTTTTGCGGCTCTCAATTCTATGGATTCTTTTAAGGCTCCACGACTCGATGGTTTCCAAACTTTCTTCCTCAAAACTTTAAGATGTGGTTGGAGAAGACATTTGGAGGCTTGTCTCTAATGCTTTCAAGCATGGTGATTTTGACCGTTTAATTTCTGAGACTCTTGTAACGCCCCCTTTTTCGGGAGCTGGATGTCACACCAAATGTACAAAATTCAAAAGAAAACTATTCTTAAGACCAAGTTTATTTTATCAATAAGTATTAGCCTGTTTATCCATAGAGTATCCTAACTTAGCCATTTTCTTTTAATTATATTATAATATATATATATATATATATATATATATATATATATATATATATATATATTTTGTAAGCGAAAGAAACATAGACTTATCAAAACATAGCATAAAGATCAAACCATACATTTTTACAAAAGATACATACCACTTATATGTTTAGTTACATAACATAAGTCATTATATACATCAACAGTTCGCAAAAGAAATAGAAGCTTTACATGCCCCAAAAAGGTTATACAGACAGCTACCAAGGCTACAAAAAGTATCATGCCCCCAATGACTACTAAGAAGGAACCTCAGAGGGGTCCTCCTCAGGTTCCCCCATAGGATCTTCCTCAGAAGAGGAAATCCTCATAAGAGTAACAGATTCACGAGCAGGGGCTCATGCATAAGATAGGAACGAATCCTCGTGTGGGGTATACTCACGGTCGCCCTACGTAACACCCCAAAAATTATTTATTTCATCATAAATAATCATTTTATAATATTTATGATTTTTGAAAATTTTTCTAGAATTTTCCAAAAATGTCAAATATTTTAATATATTTCTCATTTTGCGTGCACACTGAGCAGAGTTAGTGAAACACCCCAAAAATTGTTTGTTTTGTCATGAATAGTCATTTTTCAATATTTGTGATTTTTGAAAAATTTTCTAGATTTTTCTAAAAATATCAAATATATTTAGTATATTTCTCGTTTTGCGTGCACGCTAAGAGGAGCTGGAAAAATAAAATATTTTCTCTGCGGCTGGTAAATCTTGAACTTTGAAAACGTCGATGGGGGATCTTACTAAACTCGAGAGCGGACATAGTTTACGAGATTCACGTTTTTCAAGATTTTATCTGATAAATAAAATCACTATACCGAAAAATTTTCCGATGAATAATAAATACTATTTTCATTAACTGTAAGTTTGGTTCACTAAAAAATAATTCTAGCAGAGTAATTAATCATCTATTTTAGAGTGTTCATTAGGAGACAACTTTACTTTTTACTTTATCGAGAAACGTGCAAAGCTTCTCAAGGAAACCTCAAGGAAGCTTCCTTCCAAGCTTCTCAAGGAAGCTACTCACCCCCTCTCTCCTCTCTCCCCAACACGGCAGCAGCTCCAATTTGGGAGCCAAAGTTGTGCTTCAATTTAATTAATTAATCTATTCAAATTTTCAAAAATCCTAAAAAGTTATTTCACTTTTCTATTCACTTCTCTCTCTACCTTCATCTTCCTTTGCAGTTTTCTCCTCCTTCTCTCTAGAACACCACACGGCCAGCCCCTCTCCCATGCCTCAACCATCACAAAAATTCCAACCAAATACATTTTCTTAATCCCCTCCATCATCTAAACACTTCTCTAGTTGGTGATTCCTTGAAAAGCTTTCATCTTCACCACTTTCTTCAAGCTTCAAGCTTTTGGGTAAGGTTCTTGGTTTCTCACCCTTTTCTCTTCATTTTCGTGTTCAATGCCTTCATTGTGACCATCTATTCATTCTTTTTCAAGCCTTGGCATTGATTAGTTGAAGTTGGAATTTTAGGATTTTTGGGTGGTGTGGCCGAAATCTCAAGGAGCTTCAAGGGGGGTTCTTTTGTTTGTTGTTCTCTTAGGTAAGAGGAAGATACTCCTCCTCAACCTCTATTGGTAGTAAGGAACCTTGTTTTGTGATTGGTTGTGAGAAAACCCTATTAGGGTTACTCTCTTTGTTTGTATGATTTGTATGATTACATGTTGTTTTTAATTTGTTAGAGTTATTTGATTGATTGTTTATGTATATTGATATATTTGGATGGATTGGAAAACTTAAAATGGAAGAAAATGACCTAGATTACCTCTAGGAGGCTCACGGTTTTGGGGCTCAAAATTAGGATTCTTGATGAACAATAATAACAAGTGGAAGATATAGCTAATCAAGTGTACAATATGAAATTAATAGAATGAAAAATTTGGATACTTAGTCCCCTTGGGAGGCCACGACCTCTAGGACCATTTAGGGCTTGATTGTGTAACTTTAGGTAATCTTGGAACTTAAATAATCAAGAGATTAATTTATTGGTAATAGGGTGGAAAAATTAGTAAATTGGAAGATTAGAAAATAATTTGGGATTCATAAATTGGAAAGAACTAAGAATGAAAATTTTCATAAGACTTAGGGTAATTTTAATTAAAGAAAGAACAAGAGAGTGTGAGACTTTGAGACCCTTAGAATAATTTTCTAAGTGTGTGTAGGAATAAATTACAATAGAGAACTCAATTAATCAAGAGAACTCCTCTAGAGACAAACTTTGTGAGAAATGCTACATTTAAGTAAGAATTCATAATAAATCTTGAAAGTGTATCGTTTCATTAAAATTATGATAATATGATGTTGTGGGTCCATGTGAGGGACCAATGATATGTTAATACTCATCCTGGCCAATTGAGGCATATTATGGAAAAGTATGTGATGATTATACATAATATGTGCATTGAGTCATCATGCATTGTGAAAGTCCATTAGACTGTTGTTAAGGCCTTAGTGCGGGTGCGAGTAGACTAGTGTAGGTCATACTGTTGACCTTGGAGGCATCGGGGTGCGGGTACCTCGCAATGGACAGTTGGTAGCTCTTCTGTCCGTGGGGCAGACCGATGCAAACGCACCGAAGATCCGGACCGAGGCACTGTCCTATATCGTGATCTAGTACAGAATGTCTGTACAATGCCTTGATGTGCACGTGGATAAACTGATGAATTATAGCACTTTGGTCACGGCAGCCGAGTTGCAGACATGTCTCCTGATCTTTCTCTCTGACTGTTTGTGTCTAGCTCCATGGAGTAGGATCTTGATGTTGTACGCATGTGCATAATGAGTCCATGTAATATCTGGCATTTAATTCTTATGATATATATTGGAACTGTCACTTTACTGATGTATAATTTCCTGGAACTGCTTAACTGTTTATTGTTGTTATTTAATGTTTATTATTATTACCTCTTGAGATGCTATGTGGGCGCTTTGCGCCATTTTGTTTCTCTACTGCCATAATTGGTAATGATCATAGAATGTCTTACCTCTTTCCTATGTTTCCATTATTTCTGCCCGTTTGTAAATATGTTCTCATCGAAGACGTCGGCAAGGAGGGTGAAGCTCACGAATTCCCCAGCTTCTGGCCCGACCGCGACTAGCACCTACTGTTGGATCATGGCGGCATGCCACACGGATTTCTAGGTTATGTGCGTTTGACCTTACTCAAAGGGCCAGACTGCTGGTACATTAACCTAAATTCTGATCATTTCATCTACGAGGGAGACGTGTTGATTTCACTAGCTTGGGGGGGTCATGAACCGCTCATCTTCACTTGCAACGTTAGCTTACGTTTGAAGTTCTACTTGCCCATCAGGGAGATGTGGGGTGATCGTTGTTACACCCCACAAGAGGATTCTTTTGTTTCCACTGCTCGAGCCCCAGCCCGAAACTCGGTGGCTCCGATGGAGGTTTCCTCGGATGAGGAAGATCCCGAGGAGGATCCTGACACGGTTCCTTCTCCTCTTAGGGATTGATGCTATTGATAGCCAGTGATGGCTATTAGTGTTTATTTTGGGGGGCCTGATGTATCATTATTTTGGTGGGCTGTATATTTATAATCTCATGGGGCATATATGTATAATTTTACTTTTTGTATATCAAGCGCTGTAATCAAACAAGTTTAATATAATGATATATCATTGTACATGTATGTTGGTTTGACGTATGCTTTACTTCTATTTTACTCTTCATTGCAATTATGCCTTATCACTATTTTTATTAATTATAAAAAATATATATATACTCGTTAATTTAATTACATGATCATAACCAAGTAAATTTATAATTATAAAATGAATCGGGTCTTAACTTTTATTTTTATTTTTCGCATTGTAAATGACAATGTGACGTTCCCTCCCAAAAAAGGGCGTTACACCCCACACCCTATGCACCGGCATATAGAACTCCAGCCATATAGAAACGTCAAGAGAGAAGACAGGTGGATCATAACGACCCCAAGCCAAAGATACAGTCACTTCTCCCACGTAGATGAAGCGCTCGGTGATCAAGTTGACATGCCAACAATCAATGCCTCCGTGGAACCTCAGTCTGGCATGCCCTAGGAAACCTCACCGGGATGCCATAGCCAAACAGAAAACTAACTTTCTGAAAACCAGGAAACTCAGGCTTTTCCTCGCCTCAGTCTTTTAAGAGCGTGAATACAAACAGAATAACAGAAATACAGAAAAGAGGTGAGATATTCAACATCAATACCAATTATGGCAGTAAAGAATTAGAAATGGCGCAGGATGCCTCACACCATGGCAAACATAATAAGCAACACCAAGATACCGATAGAAACAATTCAATAATACAGATAGTCATAGCATTCTTAAAATAAACAGTTCCATACATCATATATATTTTATGCCAAATAAATATGTGAACAGACTATGCACATGAACAAGGTACCAAAATCCTACTTCATGAAGCTAGACACAACATCGAAGAGAATGATCAAGGAGACATGTCTGTAACTCGACTGCCATGGCCAACAGTGCTACAATTTATCAATTTATCAACGTGCACATCAAGACATTGTACAAAGTATGCTACACCAGATCATGATATAGGACAGTGTCTCGGTCCAGATCATCGGTTCGTTTGCATCGGTTTATCCCATGGCACAGAGAAGCTACCAACTGTCCATTGTGAGATACCTGCACCCCGACGCCCCCAAGGTCAATAAGTGACCTACACTAGTCTATTTGCACCTGCACATAGGTGTGATTCATCTCCTAGGCATACAGCCTTTCAATAGAGTCCAACAGACTTTCATAATGCATGATAACTTAATGCACAGATATACCAAATTTCAATAATAGTATGACTTGTACATAATTTCACGCCACATTAGGCTCAATCAATTATCAACCATCCTTGGTCCCACTTATGGACCCACAACAAGCCATTGTCCAATTTTCAAAAAGGAAAACATACTTTTCCTATCAAGTATCTCTAGGGAAAATTTTCTAGTATTTTTCATTCAACCTTTATTACTTTCAATTAAATAAGTCCTTTCCTTTGTTTTAGATCAAACTCACTTAACTAAATCATTTTTAAGTTCCTCACAACCTCACCCACACTCATATTCTTTCTTTGTCCAAAAGTCACTCTAGGCTATAGGATAAAGTGTTGTTCTTTATCCTTTCCATATTATGAATTCTTAATTAAGTGTCTTCATTTAAGTAACTAAATTTTTAACTTGATACAAAAGTTTCACATTGAGTGCCCAAGGAACTAAGAATCCAACAATTTTTCATCACCCCTCTGACACGCCCGTGTCCCCTAACACGGCCTGCCTAACACGGCCATGTCGCCAAACATGGCCTAGGTTGTGTCCTCCTCTAGAAGGACAGGAAATGTTCCAATCTGAACTACTAGATTACACGGCCGTGTCCTCAAACACGGCCTGGGCCGTGTTCTTCTCTGACTCAAGAAGTCTATGGAATTATGTTTCCAGACAGCAACATGGCCTGGGCCGTGTCAAACAACACGGCTCGTGTATTTGCAGCAGAAGGTGTTTTCCATATGTACATTCAAGCATTCAAGCATTCCAATCCATCAAGTTACACAATATCAAGTATTAGAGTCATACAACACAACTAAATCCCTCATTACTAAAGAAAATCATACAATAAAGTGAGCAACCCACACATAGATTCCTCACTATCAACACAAAAACGTGATCCTCACCACCAAGATAGGTTGAAGAGAATGATCTCCCTCTTACCTCAAGAGACAACAAAAGAAAGCAAGCTTCTTGAGACCTCCTTGTGATTTTCATCCACCACCACTAACCAAAACCCTAGGATAGTCAAACTCACCCAATCAACAACCAAAGCTTGAAAAAAGGATTCCTTGATCACAAAAGTGATCAAGGATCACGAAAATGAGAAGAGAAAAGATGAAAGTCAAGAACTTTACCTCAAAGTTTTAAGCTTTAGGGCTTGGTAAAAAATGATGAAGATGGAGGAATTCAAGAGGTGATCACTATAGAGCAAAGCTTCTATATGACAAGGAGAATCAAGAACCAAGGTTGGTTGGAGGGAACAAAGATGGATGGCCAAAAATGGTGAAGTGGTCGTGTGGATGAAGAGAAAATGGAGGAGAGAAAATGTGAGAGAGAAAAAGGAAAAGTGAAAGAAAGAAAAGTGATATTTTGTTTGAAATGGAAAAGGTGATAGGTGATTGGAAAAAATGATGGCTTTTGGTCATCTTTCCCCTCCAAAACCGTAGAGTCCAAGGAGGAGAGAGGAAAGGTGAAGCTTCTTTGAGAAGCTTGGTAGGAAGCTTTCTTGAGAAGCCTCACACACTTTTTGATAAAGTGAATGGCGATGTCATGGTGATGATGTCATCTTGGTGATGTCACTAAAGTACTCTCTAGAAAAGATGACTAACACTCTACTAGAGCTATTACCCAGTGGACAAAGGTTACAGTTAGCAAAAATAGTATTTATTGTCCAACAGATAATAAAATGTATCGCGATTTTATTTATCAGATAAAATCTCAAAAAATAAAATTTCGTAAACTGTGCCCAGCCTCGGGTTTAGTAAGACCCTCCGTCGACGTTTTTCACAGTCTAAAGTTTTTCTGCCTCGAAAAAAATACTTTATTTTCCCAGCCTCGCTCAGTGCGTGCGTAAATCGAAAAAAATATTAAAATAATCAAACAATTCAAATAATTCTAAAAATATTCTCAAAAATCACAAATATTATAAAATGAATATATATCATAAAACAAGCAATTTTCGGGATGTTACAACTCTTATTTGTCATATTTCTAAGGTTGATGTCCCTTCTACTTTTAAGGAATTTAAACCTATCAGTCTCTGCAATGTTGTTTACAAACTTATTACTAAAGTCTTGGTGAATAGATTGCGCCCCTTGATGAGTTGCTCGGTCTCCTTCAAAGTAGTTTTATCCCAAGACGTGGTACGTCAGATAATGCTATTATTGCTCAAGAGATCCTTCACTTTATGCACTGCTCAAAGAAAATAAAAGGTCATTTGGCCTTCAAGATTGACCTCAAAATGTCCTACAATAGAGTGGATTGGGACTATCTAAGGAAAACTCTGCTTGATTTTGGTTTTCCAACACAGGTTGTCAAGCTCATTATGTTCTGTGTGACTTCTTCTACTCTCTTGGTTCTTTGGAATGGCTCTAACCTTCCTCTCTCTCTCCTTCTAGGGGCTTGAGGTAAGGGGACCCCATGTCCCCCCCATTTGTTCATTCTTTGTATGGAGAAGTTGGCTCTCTACATCTCTCAACATGTGACTGTAGGTCTCTGGCAGCCTATTACTCTATCTAGAGGAGGTCCGAGCATTTTTCATTTACTTTTTGCAAATGACCTTATTCTCTTTGCCAAGGTTTCCTCTTCTCAAGTCCGTGTGATGAATAAAGTCCTCACAGATTTTTGCAAGATGTCTGGTAGGAAAATAAACACCCAAAAGTCTAGATTTGTTTGCTCTTTTGGGGTCCCTTGAAGAAAGAAAAATAAATTTACTAGCCTCACATCAATCTAGTGTATTGGTAATTTGGGTCGCTATCTTGGCTTTCCTATGCTTAGAGGACGTGTTCGCACGATGGAGATCATCTTTCTTTATTTCCTGTCCCCTTTCTTGTCCTTCCATTTAAATTCTGACAAGTGTAAAATAAATTAAATGAGAATGAGATATGTAATTAAGTTTAGAATACTTGTCAGAATTTAAGTGGAGAGACAAAGAAGAGGACAGGGAATGAGGACAAGTGATCCTCATCCGTGTTTGCAAGGCTAATTTTAACTTCTAATTGAGAAAACTAGATCAAGGCTGGCAACGTGGAAGGGGAGGCTCCTGAATAGAGCTAGGTGAGTGGCCTTGGCCAACTCTGTTCTCACGTCTATTCCAACGTATTGCATGCAGAATTTGTGGCTTCCTTTTCTGTTTATAATGAGTTAGATTCTGTGGTTAGACACTTTATTTGGGGGAATAAAGACATGGACTGTGGCATTCATCTGGTTAACTGGAAAACTATAATCTGTCCCAAAGATTATGGTGGGTTAGGTGTCAGAGACACTCGGCTGGTGAACGTTGCTATGCTTGGTAAACTAGTGTGGCATCTTGCTACCAATACTAACAAGTTCTGGTCCGTGTCCTAACTAGCAAATACTTGGGAACGGATTCAGTGCTTCATTGTCCTCTTCGCGCAAAATCTTCCTATATTTGGCGTTCAACCACCAAATCGGCTGCTCATCTCCGTAGGGGTTTTCAGTTTCGTATTGGCAAGGGAGATATTTCCTTTTGGAACGACTTGTGGATGCCAGGTGCGCCTTTATGCAATGTTGTGGATTTTGTTCGCATATCTGATACCGGTCTCAAGGTGCATGATTTATGGGGTGAGGAGGGATGGAACTTGTCTCTTTTACATACCATTCTGCCAGCACCTCTCTTTATGGCTATGCAAAATTTGCCTTTCGTCTATAACACGGATATCATGGACGTTATTGCTTGGTCTGGAGATGTTTCTGGTGTTTATGCTGTGAAATTTGCCTATAAGTGGCTTCTTGTCCCGTTCCGCGACTTGGAAACACAATAGTCTTGGAAGTGGATCTGGCACCTCCATACAGCTGAGAAAGTACGGTTCCTAATTTTTGGCTTTGCTGCCATCATGCCCTCCCTACTAGTCTTCTCCATCTTCAGCGTCACTTTGCTACCTCAGTGTTGTGTTCTCGCTGTGTTCAGCACGATGAGGATGAGTTGCACTGTCTACGGGACTGCCATAAAGCTAAGCGTGTTTGGATTGCCTTAGGGTACAACCCTCGCTCCAGGTTTTTCAGCTTCATGACTGGTGCATCATTTCTCAGTTAAGGGGAACACCCACATGATTCTTGCTAGTCTCTGGAGGAATTGGACCAAAATGCAGAGGTCATCTCTCATGAGAATTGGAGTATCTCCTATATCACTAGGACATCGTTTCCTTGGCTGAAGTGAGCAGGGCTGTTTATAATGATCATGTGATTGTGCACAAGAAGCCTCTAGTGGACTCGACCTCCCGTTGGTTACTTCAAACTCAATGTGGATGGAAGTTCCCTGGGCAAACCCTGGAAGAGTTGGTTTCGGGGGTGTCATTAGAGACGAGTATGGCAACTAGTTGAAGGGTTTCTCAGGGTCCATTGGCACAGGACGAATCTGCTTGCTGAACGTAAAGGTATTCAGAAAGGTCTTTAGTTTTGTTGGGATCTTGGACACAAACATGCGGTGCGGTGTGTTCCTCTGATTCGCTGGAAGCCATTTGGTTAGTGATAGGCACTGCCACTGTGTTCCATTTGTATGGATCTATATCATCTTTGACACGAGGCCGAAAAATTCTTTCTTGCAAACAATTGTAATATTTATACACTCACATAAAAATAAAATTCACTCAAAATCTATTAAAATAAAAAATAAAATACTCATTAAAACTTATTCTTACACATTAATTATGTGAGTATGTAAAAAAATAAAGTATTACAATTATATATAAGCAAAAATTTCTTTCAGACGCCTCAATGCATACTCTCCGTTAAGGCAACTAATGTGCTGACTTGTTAGCTAAGATGGGGGCTGCTGGAGTCGATCCCTTCTCTACGTGGGACACTCCTCCTTCTACTCTTCAATTGCCATTACTGGCTGATTTCATTGGGACTCTATTTCTCATATATTGTAATTTGTTTTGCTTTCTTTCAAATGTACCGCAAAAAAAATGAAACGATTTTAGAAATTAATTAAAACCACATATTGTTAAATAAAATATTAGAGTTCAATTATAACAAAAGAAAAGAAGCATTGATATCTCATCCATCAACACAACTCGAGGACAAACTATATCATTATCATCTTTACATCTCACTCCAATACAAACAGTTGTATATTGGTTATATCACATCTAATATCTGAAATATGCTATTACGATAACTGATTCAATAATATGATATTAAAGCCCTTCTTAAATTACTTTACTTTTCAATATCTGCTTATAATGTTCAACTTTAAAAAGTGAATGAAATACAAAACTCTCAATAGAAACAAAGCATGATATTGTGGAAAAAATCTATAAAAGAAAAACATAACTTATCAATAAAGACTCTTCAAACAGCAAGAGTTTGCATCCCCTGTAATATACGATGTAATAAAATTGAAAGAATATAACAGTAATTCAAACTTCGTTCAATCACAAAAGTCACTTTCAGACTTTAAACTCTCTCAATTACATTACTCTTGAATAAACAAATTAGCCAAGAAAAAGACGAAAAATTGAGCTTACCCTCTGTACACTCTACATATATAAAATAAAAAGTGGAAGAAAATCAGAATGTCCAAGCAGAACAACAAAGGGTCAGCTCGTAGAATAACAATCTTGTCAAAACTGGTTAATGACATAGCATATTATAAAAAGTAGGTGAGTTAGGACCACCACTTCATAATAGGGGATTCAATATGAAAATCAGCAAGCCAATATGAAAGAATATAAGGCCAAATATCAATTAAAAATTAAAGAAAGTATGATTCTTTGTATGTAGAATAAGATGAATAGAAGTAAGATAAATACTTTGGTGTAGTTTCACTTTCTCTCATAAATTGAGAGTATTTTAAATAATTTATATATGTAACTATTTTAATATTTTCAATGTTTTACAATTTTAATAAAACTTTCTTAATTATATTTTTATTATAATTCTCACTCACCTAATATTTAATGCTTTGTGAGTCTCTAGATTATTTAGAATTCAAAATTTAAATCTTTTATTATATATATAAAAGATAAGTAGGTGTGGTGTTGCCCTAGGAATAATTTTTCCCGTCCAAACTGTAGTTAATTTGGTAATATTTTTTTATTTGTTAATTTTTTTATTCTTAAGATTTAATTTCCCACTAAGTAGTTTTTAATTGTTCTTTTATTTCCTATGCAATTAGGTTTTGAGTGTAGTATATTTTTTATTTTCTATGGATTGCTCTTAATTATCTTTGATAATCTTTCTCTTTTTGATAGTCAAATTTATTCCACTCAACAAATTTGAAATGTTTTATATTTCCTAAGCAACTATCTTAATTAATCTCTTTAAGACATCCCATTGAAGGGTCACCTCTATTCTTTTTGTTGGTGAACCGAGTCAAGTCTATTCTAATTATATGTTCATGGGCGACTCACATTCACAATGATGCTTCTAAGTCAATTTATATTTGACAAATATGGGAAGTTGCTGCCAATATCATGCCTACTGTTATGCTTTTGACAATAGTTTATTTCTCTTCTCATATTTTTTGGAGTGGCACTTGCGAAATTTTGAATTACTGCTAGCCACTGTATATGCCGGTGCCGTGCAAAACATATTTGGCAAGAGTGCTAAGTACAGCTTATTCGATCCCTGTAAAGAAATGGCCTACATGCCCTTGGACGAGGATACCAACGTCTGGACTCTTATCTGCTACTCTGTCATACTTACACTAAATTGACATGAAACTACTAATGGTTTTAATTTTATAAAGTTCAAAGATCTGAAACTGTGCAAAGTTATGTTACAAAATTGTTTTATACAGTTTTTAATTAACTTATGTTAAATTCCTTGCTATAGGTCAAAGAAAGGCAGCCATTGATGTTATCTACTACCCATTGGGGAAGTCTGGAGGTGCTCTACTCACTAAGAAAATTGGATGTGCATGCTCTACTTTTCCATTGCTCACCTTTAAACAACTTAAAGTCTCAAAATTATAGTCTGGTGTTTTTTATATTTTAATTTTTCCATTGTCCTTTATAGGAGTCTAAAAGCCAATGAAGAGGCATAGTCAACAGGAAAATTAAGATCTTAAAATAGGCTAATAAAAGGATAGATGTAAACAGTAAATAGAGCATTATTCTGGCTAAAGAACTTGACAATCTGCATTGAAGAAGTTTATCAGAGCTGAGAAACTTAGAGAAAAAGAAAGAAAATGAAAGAAAACTTTCAAAGAGGAAACTTTTAGAGAGAAATGAGAAGGAAACGATTCTGTATTTCATTGAATGAAAAGTGTGAACAAACTTTTGCTTTTATACAGTTATTCTTACAAGGTTCTAGAATAAGCTAGAGCTAACTAATATAACTATTTCTAACAAACTCCACTAACTAACTTTAACTAATAAATGCTAATCAGCGGATACAACTAGTATACACTAATACTCTCCCTTAATCTTAAGCAGGGAGTCTACAATCAACAACTAACACCAAACACTAATACATCAACACCAAACAATGATACAAAAATCATGGACACAAATATTGATACAACTGATACAACCTGATACAATTTTACACTATTACTAATACTTTACCAATTGCTTCCCTTTAATTCCAAGTGAAGTATCTTCAAAACTAAAAAATTCTACTGATCTGCCCTGACCTTGAAAACTCTACTGACTGACTGTAAAGTTGTTGATT
Organism: Ormosia semicastrata; assembly: GCA_029884595.1. Classification (NCBI taxonomy): domain Eukaryota; kingdom Viridiplantae; phylum Streptophyta; class Magnoliopsida; order Fabales; family Fabaceae; genus Ormosia; species Ormosia semicastrata. The sequence goes on along the minus strand of JAQQTO010000044.1, from coordinate 33,202,754 downwards.
ATTCACATAGACTATGAAGATCCTTTACATTTAGTAAATTTCTCAGATGACTAAACCTTGTCAAGACTAATGGCTTAGTTAAGACATCAACAATTTGATCCAAGGTTGGAATGTGTTGGACATGAAGCTGTTTGTTGAGAACTCTCTCTCGAACAAAGAAAATGTCAAATTCCATATGTTTTGTCCATGAGTGCAAAATTGGATTATGTGAAAGCAGCACTATACTTTGATTGCCACAATAAATGGTAGGAGAAACTGAAAAATGAATCTTAAGTTCATGTATCAAAGATTCTATCCAAATGAGCTCAGTAGCAGTTTGTGTAAGAGCTCTATACTCGGCTTCTGTGCTACTCCGAGCAACAACTTGTTGCTTTCTGGACCACCATGATATTAGATTAGGACCAAGATAAATACAAGATCCTGAAGTAGACCTTCTGTCATCAAAATCACTTGCCCAGTCTGCATCACAAAAACCATACAATTGTAGTTTCTTTGCTGGTTTTGAGATGAAGACCATAATGCAAAGTTCCTTTAAGATACCTCAATATTCTCTTCACACTTCTCCAATGTTCCTCTAAACATTGACTCATAAATTGGCAAACTTTGTTAATACTATATGCTATCTCTGGTCTAGTGATAGTTGCATATTGTAGTGCTCCTACCACAGACTTATACAAAGAAACATCTTCCATATAGTTTGAGCCCAACTTAGTCAATTTAAGACCAAACTGCATAGGTGTAGCTATTCCTTTTGTTTCCAACATTTTAGCTTTGACCAATAAATCTTTGATATATTTCTTCTGAAAAAGAAGAAGAGATCCATCTTTTAGCTGTTGTACTTCAATTCCAAGGAAATAGGTCAATTTACTTAAATCATTTAAAGCAAAGGCTTTGTTGAGACTAGAGATAATATCTTGAATGTTAGAGGATAAGTTTCCTGTCATGATAATATCATATGCATATATCAACACATACATACAAGTTTGTGCAGTGCTCTTAACAAATAAAGAAGGATCATATATTTGTTGGGAATAAAACCAAATTGCTGTAATGTAGATCATGTTACACTCCAAAAATTATTTATTTCATCATAGATAATCATTTTATAATATTTGTGATTTTTAAGAATTTTTTTGGAATTTTTCAAAAATGCTGAATATTTTAATATATTTTTTATTTTACGTGCATACTAAGCAGAGTCAGTGAAAACGCCTTGAAAAATTGTTTGTTTCATGACAAATATCCATTTTCTAATATTTGTGGTTTTTAGGAATTTTTGTGAATTTTTCTGAAAATGTCAAATATTTTAATATATTTCTCGTTTTGCGTACGAGCTGAGTCCCGGGATAACGAAATGTTTTCCCTGAGGCTGAAAAACCTTGAACTGTGGATGTGTCGACGGGGGATCTTACTAAACTCGAGGGCGGACACAGTTTGCGAGGTTTGCGTTTTTTGAGATTTTATCTGATAAATAAAATCTATATATGCACTGTTAATTAAAATTTTGCGATACGCTCTATTATTCATTGGATAATTAATACTGGTTTTGTGCACTGTAACAATTATCCATTGAGTAATAGCTTATAGTAAAATTCTAACTACCATATTAATTTAACTAATAAATCACATTATCTTATCCTAACGAAATCTACTTTATGTCTAATCACATCTTCTTTATTGAAAATGTACACAAGCTTCTCAAGGAAGCTAACCATTTTTCTTTCTCTCCTCCCTCTACCTCATGGCTGCTGCACCATTTTGGGGGGAAAAATTTGTGCTTCACATAATTAATTATATCACATTAATTTCAAAAACCTAAAAACATCTCTCACTTTCTACTATCAACTTCTCTCTCTAAGCTTCATCTCTTTCCTTCACAAAATATTTTCTCCTCCTTCTCTCTAGAAAACTCACGGCCAGCCCCTCCATTTTGCCTCATCCATCACAAAAATTCCAACTAAATACATTTTCTTAATCCCTTCCATCATCTAACACTTCTCTAGTTGGTGATTCTTGAAAAAGCTTTCATCTTGACCACTTTCTTCAAGCTTCAAGCTTAGGGTTTTTAGGTAAGGTTCTTGATTCTTCACTCTCTTTTCCCCATTTTCGTTTCTATGGTCTCCTTTGTGACCATCTATACCTTATTTTTCAAGCATTGGTGCTATCTTGATGAGATTGAAATTTTAAGGTTCTTGGAGGTGCCAAATCTGAAAATTGCAAGGAGCTTAAAGAGGGGTTCTCTTGTTTTCTTCTCTTTGGTAAGAGGAAGATACTCCTCCTCAACCTCTCTTAGTAGTAAGAAACATTGTGTTGTGATTGATTGTGAGAAAACCCTATTGAAGGTTATTCTTTGTTTGTATAATTTGTATGATTACATATTGTCTTTAATTTATTTGAGCTATTTGATTGATTGGTTATGTATGTTGATATACTTGAATGGATTAGAACACTTGAAATGGAAGAAAGTAACCTAGATTTCCTCTAGGAGGCTCACGATTTTGGGGCTCAAAAATTAGGGTTCTTGGTGAAATTTTATAACAAGTGGAAGAATTAACTAATCAAGTGGACAATATGTAATTAAGGGATTAAAAATTTGGAATCCTAAAACCTAGAGAGGCTCACGGCCTTCATGGCTAAAAATGGCTCAACCATATGATTTCATACAACTATGGCATCTAATTAATCAAGTAAATAAATAAGAGGATTAGGTAATGGAAGGAAACAAATTTAGTAACCTAAAGGAATTCTTTAGACTTTAAGAACAAATAAGGATGTTTGAGACATTGATAAGACTTAAAAATAATTCTTTAAGTGAATAAGACTAAGTTTAAAGTAAGGAATCTAATTATGAAAAGAATTTCATAAGAGACATTACATTGAAGTGGAACTTAACTAAATTGGACAATTAGGAATTAATTAGGATTTCATAAAATGGAAAGGACCAAGAGTGGAACTTTACCTAAAAAACTTAGAATGATTTTCAATTAAAGTAAGGACATGAGTGTAAGTGAAATCACTAAATAATTTCAGAATGTACCAAAAATGTAATGTACCATTGGAAGGCTTTAGACTATTTAATGTGGGTCCAAGTGTTGGACCAATAATATTATGATGCTTACTTTGGCCAATTGTGGCATATTGTGGAAAAGTATGTAATGATAAACATACATGATTACGCATTGAGTCGTCATGTATTGTGAAAGTCCGTTGGACTGTTGTTAAGGTCATGTTGCCTAGGAGATTAAACACACCTTTGTGCGGGCTCAAGTAGACTAGTATAGGTCATACTATTGACCTTGGGGGCGTCAGAGCACGGGAGTCTCACAGTGGACAGTTGGTAGCCCCACTGGGCCGTGAGATAAACCAATGCGAACGCACCGACGATCCGGTAGTGACACTGTCCTATATCGTGATCTAGCGTAGACTGTCTGTACAATGCCTTGATGTGCACGTGGATAAACTGATGAATTATAGCACTTTGGCCGCAGCAGCCGAGTTGCAGACGTATCTCCTGATCTTTCTCTCTGACTGTTAGTGTATAGCTCCATGGAGTAGGATTTTGATGTTGTATGCATATGCATAATGAGTCCATATATTATCTGACATTTTAATTCTTATGATATATTGGAACTGTCACTGTATTGATGTATAATTTCCTGGAACTGCTTAATTGTTTATTGCTGTTATTTAATGCTTATTATTATTATTATTGATATTGAAATGCTATGTGGGCGCCTTACGCCGTTTTGTTTCTCTACTGCCATAATTGGTAATGATGGTAGGATATCTTACCTCTTTCCTGTATTTTTATTATTTTCTATCTGTATATTGTGTCCCATCGAAGACGTCGGTAAGGAGGGTGAAGCTCCCGATTTCCCCGACTTTTGGCCCGACTGCAATTAGCACCTACTGTTGGATCATGGCGGCACGCTCACGCAAATTTTTAGGTGATGTGCGTTTAACTTTCCTTAGAGGGCCAGACTACTGGCACATCAACCTAAATTTCGATTGCTGTATCTACCTAGGAGACGTGTCGATCTCACTGGCTTGGAGGCGTCATGAACCGTCGATCTTTACTTGCTGTGTCAGCTTACGTTTGGAGATGTGGGGTGATCATTATTACACCCCTAGGAGGATTCTTTTGATTCCACTGCTCGAGCTCCGGCTCGTAGCTCGGTGGCTCCGATGGAGGTTTCCTCGGATGAGGAGGATCCCGAGGAAGATCCTGACACGGTTCCTCCTCATCTCAGGGACTGATACTATTGGTAGCTACTGATGGCTATCAATATTTATTTTTGGGGCCTGATGTTTTATTATTTTGGTGGGCTATATAGGTATGATCCTTTGGGCAGGTATAGTTTTGCTTTTTGTACATCCGGCTTGTAATTAAACAGATCTGATATAATTATATATATATGAATATGCAATGTTGATCAAATGTATGCCTTACTTCTGTCTTGCCCTTTAATGCCATTTATGTTCTGTCACTATATTTTATTAATTATAATAAAAAAAATGGTCACCATTTTACTTATGCAACTTTAATGAGACAAATGAAATTAAAAATGGGAATAAGAACCAGGTCTTAACTTTATTTTTATTTTTCGCATTGTAAATGACAATGTGACGTTCCCTCCCAAAAAGGGGCGTTATAGATCCTCATTTCTTAAACCATGCCCTTGGTGCCTATTTAAGACCATATAGTGCTTTGGTAAGTTTGCAGGCCAAAGAACCATCGCCAATCTTAAAACCCTGTGGTTGAGTCGTATGCACTTCTTCACTAAGCATACCATTCAAAAATGCATTATTAACATCAATTTGATAAAGTGGTCAATGAGCAGTGAGAGCCAAAGTAAGAATCAGTCTTATAGTTGCAGGTTTTATAACAGGAGAAAATGTTTCAGTATAATCAAAACCAGGTTGTTGATGGAATCCCTTAGCTACCAACTTAGTTTTATACTTTTGGATTGAACCATTATGATTCTCCTTGATCTTGAACACTCATTTACAGCCTACTGCCTATCTATAAGGTGGTAGGGAAACTAATTGCCAGGTTTTATTTTTCATTAGAGCATCATATTCATCTTGCACAGTGTTGATACCCAAATTTGTTCAAGACATTTTGGGCTTTGAGTTATTTTTGGCCTAGAACCCAATGAGACAAATAAAGAATAAATAATAAAAAGTAAAAATATAAAAAAGAAAAGAAAAGAAAGATATTAACAAAATTTCAAATGTGAAGAGAGAGGAAAAGAAGTGTGATGTTATCAGGAAGTTTGGAGATGAGATTGACATAAATTACTAATGGATAAATGATAAAGAATGAGGAGATAGGAATCTAATCAAATAGAGAGAGTTTAAACTAAAAACAGGTAAAGGGAGATAGATTTTAGATACAACGCTTCCTAGATTGAAGATTGGATAAAGATTCTCAAAGAGAAAGAGTTTGTTGCAAATTCGGATTCTCGCACTCTCCTGACCATATTTCAGTAATTATAATTAGACCATATATTGGGTTAAAGAGATCAGATCGAAGTGCCATTTATGGAATTGAAAAGATAATAGAAACTCCTATAACTTCTCTGTTGAGATCAAGGGAAAATTCATCCATTTGGAGAGTGATAAAAATCGTAGTTTGTTGCAACATCGGATTCTCGCACTCTCCTGACTATGTTTCAGTAATTAGATCATATCTTGGGCTATAGAGATCAGATAGAGGCTCCGTTTATGGCATTGAAAAGTTAACAAAAAATCCTACAACTTCTCTGTTTAAATCAAGGGAAAATTCGGCCATTTGAAGGGTGAGACAAATCATGTAAGTTAGATACAAAAAATTGTCTGCTTTTCTATAAAAGGAGAATTCTTGAAGAGGGAGAGAGAGAGAAATAGAGAATTCTATCTAGTTGCAGAGAGAGAGAGAGAGGAGAGAGAGAAAGGTGTGCAGTACCATCATAAAAAGGAAGAATAAGTGGGAGCACGTAACGGTTAAGAAGAGAGAGTTGGCATTTAAAGCTTTGACTTCAACACTTCCTAAGTATTTCGATCTCTTCATCTATGTTCTATCTCCCACTTTCACAACTTACTTGCTTTGATCTTATGTAAAAAAGGGCATGCCATTCACTAACACCTTTTTTTGATCATTTTTATGAAAAGCTTTCTAATGTGTTTATCTCTTTCATGGTCCGTGACCTGGTTTTCGAAGCAATCATGTCATAATATTTTAGATTTTTCATTTTTTTACAATTAATATATACTTGAGACTTTTTGTTATGAATGCACCAAAAGGAATTTATTTATACACAGTGACGCATGTGCAATTGCACATAAAAATTACTAACCCAATTCATTGTGACGTAATATTAATAAAATCTCAAAACATAACCGACCACGGAAAAATCGGGAGAGGATCGGGGTATTGATCATTTAAGATCTTTCCAATATTTTTGAGGCTTATCTCTATTGGATCTCACTAAGTGAGCTGACTTGATCTAATTTCCCAAGATTTTTTTCTTAATAAAACAAAATAAAAAATGAATGTGAGCAAATTTACAAATTCCTAACCTTTTGATTGTGGTGAATTAAAGCTTCTATATAAACCTTTTTTGAAAATCACCTCAAAAGTCTAATTTCACACCCAAAAAAAAAATATTTTCTTAAATTAAATTCTTTTGAAATGAGATTTTATTTGACCATTTACTCTAAAGAAGAAATGTTTTCTTGAAGTAAGTAAATAAAATTTTGTTTGGCCATCTTTCTTTTTGAAATATTTTTTTTAATGTAAGAATTAATTCACCACTTTCATATTATATGTTACAGGATTTAATTTTTGTCCATAGAGCAATGACTATTTAGGTACCCATTCCTTGTCAAAGCCATTTATCACTTTTGATAATATGTTTGAAAAAGTGGGATATGTTAAAATAAAAAAATAATTTTTTTTTTTGTAAATAAACAATAAATGACCAATTTAATTAATTTGAAATGATAACACTAGATTAAATAGGTAACCGTTCTTGGAAGGGACGATGTAGGGTGCTATTACATTCCTTACTCATAATCAAGCCCCGAACCTGAACTCTAAAACGTATACCATCTTTTAGGTATCCGATTGAACTTTTCTTTTTTAATGGATAAATCGGTTGGTGGTGACTCCATTTCATTCTTGTATTCATATGCAAGAAATCGCTGCTCCGCATTGCATTGTTCCTAGAGGGACGTTGTGACAAATAGCACCTTTCCATTTTGGATCCAACAAAGCTTGCTTTTACTAAGGATGGTTTAGCATGTGCCAAATAGACTTTAGGCTTAAAGATATCTGACTTAGACCTAGTGATCATAGGTTGAGTTGAAGATGATTGAGTAAATCTTAATGACTGAGAAACCTAACCACGATTAGGATCTGGTGTTTGAAAAGATTCAGAAGACTGTGATTGATATTGAGCCTGATTTTGAGGTTGAGACTGATCTGAATTTTGAGTTTGTGAATAACCAGAAACACTAGACTCACAGCTGATGGACTATTGTGTGAATGCTTATGTCATGAAGATTATGAAGATTTTGATGATAACAAAGTCAAGCCATAAACTAAGTCCAAAGGAAGCATTAAATGGTATAATTTATAGGACTTAGGTTCTTTATGTGAGAAGCTTTTTAGATATCTTAATTTTTTTTAAACTTTTACAAATAGTTTTTACATGCTAACATGTCCAACAAACATGTTTTTGAAAAGCTAGTCATGGTGGTAGTTAAAAACTATGAAAAATAGTCAAGTTTGAGTTTTGAAAAACTGACGTTTGGTTACTCTTTTGATCTAAACTTAACTATTTCATCATCCACCATATCGAAATCCTTTTGATTTCCTAAGAAAATTTGTTCACTTATAACCCCTAGAGTATCATCCTCCTTTTAAGCTTCTAAGATCTGAGTCCTTAAGTCATTAACTATGTTCACTCTACTCACACAGAGACTATGTGACAACACAGTCACCGCAAGAATCAAGCCTCTAAAACTCTCAAGAAGTTTACTCTCCTGGATCATCATTCAAGACACATGTAAGGATTTCTTACTTAGTGCATTGGCCACTATATTGGCCTTACCTGGATGGTACTTTATCTCAAAGTCATAATCCTTAAGAAACTCCATTCATCTTCTCTATCTCATGTTCAGTTCTTTATGATCAAACAAGTACTTTAAACTTTTATGATCACTGAATACTTCAAACTGGACTCCATATAAGTAATGTCTCCAAACTTTTAAGGCAAACACCAGCACAGCTAACTCCAGATCATGAGTAGGGTAGTTCTCCTCATATGGCCTCAAATGCCTTGATGCATAGGCAATTACTCACCTATTTTGCATCAAAACACACCCTAAACCCATCTTTGAAGCATCACAGAACACTTCAAAGTCCTCTTGAGGATTTGAAATTATCAACAATGGGGTAATAGTGAACCTTAACTTTAACTCTTAGAAACTATTCTCACAATCCTGAGTCCATTTAAAAGTACTACTTTTCCGAGTCAGTCTAGTCAAGGGTAGCGCCAACTGAGATCCTGAAGTAAACCTTCTGTCATCAGGATCACTTGGCCAGTTTGCATCACAAAAACTATACAACTACAGTTTCTTTGTTGGTCTAAGATGAAGACCATAATGCAAAGTTCCTTTAAGATACCTTAATATTCTCTTCACACTTCTCCAACGTTCCTCTAAAGGTTAACTCATAAATTGGTAAACTCTGTTAACACTATATGCTATCTCTAGTCTAGTGATAGTTGCATATTTCAGTGCTCTTACTACAAACCTATACAAAGAAACATCTTCCATATATAGTTTGAGCCCAACTTAGTCAATTTAAGATCAAATTGCATAGGTGTAGATATTCTTTTGCTTCCGACATTTTAGCTTTGACTAATAAATCTCTGAAATATTTCTTCTAAGAAAGATGAAGAGATCCATCTTTTAGCTATTGTACCTCAATTCCAAGGAAATAGGTCAATTTACCTAAATCCTTTAAAGTAAAGGCTTTGTTGAGACTAGAGATAAGATCTTGAATGCTAGAGGATGAGATTCCTGTTATGCTAATATCATCTACAAATATCAACACATACATACAAGTTTTTGCAGTGCTCTTAATAAATAAAGAAGGATCATTTTTGTTGGGAATAAAACCAAATTGTTGTAATGTCGTTCCTCATTTCTCAAACCATGCCCTTGGTGCCTGTTTAAGACTACATAGTGCTTTAGTAAGTTTGTAGACTAAAGAACCATCACCAATCTCAAAACCTTGTGGTTGAGTCATATACACTTCTTCACTAAGCATATCATTCAAAAAGGCATTATTAACATCAATTTGATGAAGTGGTCAGTGAGCAATAAGAGCCAAAGTAAGAATCAATCTTATAGTTACAGGTTTTATAACAGGAGAAAATGTTTAAGTATAATCAAATCAGGTTGTTGATGGAATCCCTTAGCTACCAACTTAGCTTTATACTTTTGGTTTGAACCATCAAGATTCTCCTTGATCTTGAACACCCACTTACAGGCTACGAGCTATCTATGAGTGGTAGGGAAACTAGTTGCTAGGTTTTATTTTTCATTAGAGCATCATATTCATCTTTCATAGCAGCTTTCCATTTAGGTTCCAACAAAGCCTACTTTACTAAGGATGGTTCAGCATGTGCCAAATATACTTTAGGCTTAAAGATGTCCGACTTAGACCTTGTGATCATAGGGTGAGTTGAAGATGATTGAGCAGATCTTAATGACTGAGAAACTTGGCCAGGATTAGGATATAGTTCTTGAAAAGATTGAGAAGAGATTGAATGAATGAAATTCAAAGACTCTGATTGATATTGAGCCTGATTTTGAGGTTGAAACTGATATGAATTCTGAGTTTGTAAATAACCAGAAACACTAGACTCATAACTTGCAGACTGTTGTACACGTGTGGGGAAAGAAATTTGATTTTGAGATTGAGTAGAAGCAGAATCATGTGAGTTTGTATGGGAAACAAAATGAGTGGAAGATGAGATTATTGGAAGTGAAGAAGAGATGGAAGTTGGCAAGCAAGACACTGCAGACTTAGTGTAACTAAGAGTACTAAATGGAAAATGACTTTCATGAAAAACAACATCTTTAGAGATGAGAATTATGCCATTAGTAGTTAAGCACTTATAACCTTTATGAATTGGAGAATAGCCAAGAAAAGTGTGTAACATCCAAATACGAGTATCTCATCATATAGGTGTATAAGGGGATACTTAGCATTACAATGTCACTACATACATACTAATGTCATTAATATATTCATAATATTCGTTGAAAACATTATAAAGAGCCATATGAAATGTGGAAAACAATACTACATTATAACATAATGCATCAATATACATATACAACATTAGCCTTAGCAAACGCTTGAAGGAGTACAAAAGTCTATACATTTCAAAAGAAGTACTAAAAGATACAACATTTGAAATATAAAACATAAAGCTAATATATTCTTTAGCTTCCTTCTTTTTCTTACTCTTGGAAGAAGTTTCACCTGAAATTACATAATACAGAGCGAGGTGAGAAACTACATTCTCAGCATGAATGATCAAAACCAGACATACATACATAACATAATAACATAGTCTTAACAATTAAGAAAAAGACAAGTTACACTCTCACAAGATTTAACTTTAATAAATAGCTAAACCAAGTTAAAGATTCATACATTCATTCGTACACACTTAGCTCATTTAAGACCTAGGCATGTTTCACTAGAAAATTTTGACTTCTCATGTTTACCTCCTTGTAGATAAGAAAAACTGAAATTTTCACACAACATGTAACCCAAGCACTTAGTTAGGAATACTTGTCCCCTTAGGAACTTCTTGACTCTTTTCTTTCTTGGCTAAATGACCTCATGCCATATAAGTCACATTAAGGTAGACAATGCCAACTTATCCTAGTTTACTTATATTGAACACCCCTCATCATCACATCTATTGTGAAGCTAAGTAACAATAAGTTACCATAACAGCTAGACTCTTATCTATAGCAAACACTTACTTTTGGTTTCTTTAAAAATCATACATAACTTATACATACCAAAGGATCATCTTTTCATTGATTTACCTCTAGTAGTATCTTAATCATACCCTAAGAGCATCCATTGTACTTAGATGACCAAAGGCTTAGATTTTCTTATCTATGCTAGGTGATAATTTATCTCTTGAAAAGTATCATTATTTGTGCCTTAACACACTTTAAGAAACATATACTAGTGATCCCATCTAGTTCATGACTCAAAACATCAAGAATGACATTTTTAGAGTTCCTGGTTCTCGCGCTATGGCATAAACCAGGCACGCCACGGCGCCCTAGGATCTGCTTGCTGAAAATTGAGAAATCGAGCTTACACGCCGCGGCATGACATTTTTCACGCTGCGGCGCACTCAACAAGTTTGTCCTCACGCCGCGGCATAGCATACTCACGCCACGACGTTTATAGCAGAACCCAGATTCTACAGAACTGTGGTACTGTTCCATTAGTTTTTTTCTTGGATTTTGGCCATTCCAAACCAGTTTCTAAGTGATTCTAAGTCCCTAATCAATTCTTAAATACATAGGAATCATCAATTACAAACGTAAACCTCTTAATTTGGATTATGGATCAAAATCACCTATAGGGTGACCTAACCCCTCTTTTGGGAATCCAAGGTCCAAATGACATATTCTAAGCTTCTATCTTAAACTTATGCTATGAACAAGTCATAAATGACCAAAGAAACTCAATCATACAAGCAAAACACATCAAACACCTCTAGAACTCAATTTAACTTATTAAGCACCTTAAGTGCATATATAGTGAAAAGAGTAAAAAGAAGTGAAGATGAGCATAAAACCCCTTCCTTTGGCAGTTGTGAAGAGATTCAAGTTTGGCTGGATCTCAAGCCTTTGCTTTTCCTTTGAATTTCTCTTCCTCCTCCTTAGTCTTTCTTTCCTCTTCTTTCTCTTCTCCTCTTACAGTTTTTGCTTCTGTTTTTGAAGCAAAAAAACAGTCGTGAATAAGGCTTATAAAGAGGGTATAAAAGACTTATATGGCCTTTAGGCCAAAATTGATAAAATCCTGATATGCTAAAAACATTCAGATTTAGCTAATTCAAGATTTCAAGCTACCAACAACTTTAAAATAAATACAAGGATTCATATAAAAAGTCATTTCACCATTATCTAATATTTTTATATTTGCTGCTAGTCAAACCGGCTATAATTAGACAACCAGTATGCCTAAAAATGCCAAACTAGCTTAGTTTACCTTAAAACTTTAATTGTAACTTGTTTCATATATTTGTGACTTAGAAATAAATTATCCATATTTATTTCCCTCTTCTAAATAATTAATACTATTATCTAAGTCATTTTAAGCTACTTTTCACAGTTCAGGTTGCAACTAAGTACTTAAACTAACTCAAATTGTCACAAAATTAAACATGCATGCTAAGCAAGTCATATGCTACCTCTTGAACACATAAACAAGTCTAACATGACATTTAGGGTATTACAAAGTGCACTATGAAGTCCTAAAAGCAAACTTATGCTTATTATAGGGTCTTAGATAAGGATAACATGCACATCCAAAAACTCTAAGAAATATAAAATCAGGGTCTTCGCCAAAGAGTTTGGTAAAAGGAATGCCAAAAGAAATAGTAGAGGATGGAATTTTGTTTATAAGATAAATAGAAGTTAAAAAGGCATGATCCCAAAATTTGAGAGGAAGGTGTGCTTTAGCATGGTTAAACCCATTTCAACTATATATCTATGCTTTCTTTCAATTAAGCCATTTTGATGATGAGTATGAGGACAAATAAGGCGATGTAAAATGCCTTGGGATTGAAGAAAGTTAGAGAAAAGTCTAAATTTCCCACCCTAATCAGTTCGCACACATTTGATCTTTGTGTTAAACTGAACTTTAACCATCTTCTAAAATTGTACAAAAGCATTAAAAGCACCTGATTTCTTTTTGAGAAGAATTATCCAAGTAAATCTAGAATAGGCATCAACAAAGCCTATATAATAAGAGTAACCAATGGAAGATTGAATTAGAGCTGGTCCCCATAGATCACTAACAAAAAGTTCAAATGGTTGAGTATAGATTGTTTGTAAAGAAGTGGAAGGTAACTTGTGCACTTTTCCAAAGCAACAAGCTTCACAGAAATCATTTAGACTAGAAAGATTACTGATTGGTATACTGCATGAACTTAGAAAGTACTAGAGAATGAGGATGTCCAAGTCTATAGTGCCACAAATTCAAAAATGATGGATCTCCTGATTTAGTAGATTTATTATCTATGGTAGCGGTATTTACATAAGCAACTATTTTGACAGAATTGAAAAGAACACTATATTTGCAGCTACTCCTTTATTATAACCAGACTCACCAGAACTAAAGAAAAGATTGTGTATAGACTCATGATTACAACACATCTTGAATTTGGTACAATTGAAGAAAACTTAGTTATACTTGATGGAATTAACAAATGATTGAGAGGAAAACTGGTGAAGCTGTACAGGCCATCAGCGCCAAGAGTACCTTCCAGAAGGACCTCATGTGTGGCTTGCGATTTCACACAACAATAAGTAGCATGAAACTGAAAAAACACATTATTATCTGAGGCAAACTTACTAACACTAAGAAGATTTCTAGTGATATCAGGAACATGTAAACGTTTATGAAGAGAAAGAGTAATATTAGAATTGAAAGGAGAAGAAACAAAAGAAGATCCAACATGTGAAATAGACACGCCTTGACCATTTCCCATCATAATTTTTTCATTACCATGAAAGTCCTCTTTGTGCATTAGATTCTCAACATCAGAAGCAACATGATTTGTTGCACTTGAATCAGGGAACCAAGATGAGCTAGCAAGTATTTTTGGTATAGCAACCATAGCCTGCATAAGCTATTGAAAACATGAGGATTGTGCATGAGCACTGGACTGTGTAGGATTATTAGATGGAGAAATTGGAAGATTACTGGAATATGGTAATGAACTAGGGACTGGATTATAGGACTGAAAGAAAGGAGAATGAGAAACCTATGCAGAAGTTGAAGGTGAATAAGAAAAAGCTGAAATAGAAGGTATTTGAGATGAAGAACTAGGTTGAAACTGGAACTGAGGATGAAACTGTGGGTGTGACTAAGATGAAAATCCACAAAAATATGGAGGCTGATTAGGTGTTGGTGGATTTAGTTGAAAGCTAAAATCAAATGTATAGTAACAAACAGAAGCAACATGACCAAGTTTGTTACATACTTGACAAACAACTGAGAATCGGCCACTACCAAACCTACCACCACGACCACAAAATCTGCCAAAATTTCCAAACCTGCCTCCTCTAGAGGGATTGTATGTGTAACACCCCAAAATTTACTATTTCTCAGTAATGCTACATTATACTATTTTGTAATTTCTGTGTGCTGTAAATTTATTTTGACTATTCTGTGACTGATTTTGATCTTTGTGTGTGATTTTCTTTGAGTTAGGAAAATAATAATTTTTGGACCGGGAAAAAATCTTTGACGATTTATTCAGAGTCAGGGGAGCTTACTAAACCCAAATCCGAGAAATACGTTACCCAATCTTTTAATTTTTAGAATTTATAGGTGAAATAAAAATATTTCATGTTTTATTATCTGTTGGATACTGATTTGCGAGCAGTAGCTTCTGCCCATTGGGTAATAGATCCTGTATCTTTTGTTCGTTGGACAATAAACTGATAAAAGTCTTTGTGACTCACATTTTGGTGAACCAATAGGAATTGGTTAATGTTAATGGCTTGAATTTTCTAAGCTAATAGGATGTGGTCAACAATAATGGCTAGACTAGTTAGCCAAGAAACTAAGTAGTCTAACTAAGTTAACCTAAAGCCTAAGTAGTAACTAAATGGAGCAAATTTAGTTTGCTACTCCTTAGAGCTCCACGATTTCAAGGAGATTCTAGAGCCTTCTAGAATGCATGATTCATCCAGTGTGACCAATGCATGACCTAAGCCTTGTAACTAAATAATTAACCATGTAACTAAGTGAATTGACTAAGTTAGCTTAAGTGTAACTAGGAACTAAATGAATCAAAACTTAGTTACCTTTTCTCCATATGCTCCATGGCCACCTAGTGCTACTTGGATGTTCATGAACAAGTTAATCATCTAATATGACAAAGGAGTGATCACTTAATGACATAAGCCATGTGAAACCATGTGCTTAGTTTTTGTCTTGTTGAATAAGTTTTAACCTTCCTATCCTATGTACTCCACGACCAAGTTCAAGTTAATTGGATATTTCACTTCATCAATATCACTTTGTGACATAAACTCTTCACTTCATTCTCACTCATCCAAGAACAACAAAGAAACTCCATTCTCTCTCTCTTGAGAAGCTCTCAGCCTCCACATCCAACACCAACATCTAATCTCCTATAATTTCATCCAACACCATTTTATTAACCTAGACAAGATTCTAAACACCTTTCATGTTATAAGTTTGACCTAGTTCATCCATTTGGTGCTTTAAAATCAAGCTAGAGTTTTCTACTCCTAAAGGTAAAATCTTGGTTTCTTAGTTCTAAATTGATTCTTGAGCTTCTAAGCCATGATTGATCCATGGTTTCTCTTTTTCAAGTTTAGTTTATGACTTTGTCTTGGTTTAAGCTTGTTAGGGTTCTTCTTTGGAGGCTCATGAAATTTCCCAGGAGAAGCAACTTGAAGGATTTTGTTTTCCTTGAGGTAAGAGGGAGATTAACCTCATCAACCAAGTATTGGTGGTGAGGGAATGACTTGTTTGTGGTGAAAAATTCATAAGAATTTATTCACTTGTGTGGTTTAAGCTTGCTTTGTTTGTGATGATTTTTGGTTGGTATGATTTATGGCTTTGATTATATGCTTGAATAAGTGATTATGGAAGCATGTTGATTATTGTATATGGCATGATGTGATTTATGTCATAAGGATGAGTATGAAGGTTCCAAAGAACCTATGGAGGCTCATGGCCTCAACATCATCAAGGTAGCAAAATGTTTTAAATTATTTTCTAGATCATGGATTAAATGATTTAATGATAAGAAATTGGATTAAAGGTTTTTGTAAAGAATAAGGTGATAGAAAATAATTAAATATGATCTATGAAGCATATAGTGTAATTTGGCCAACATGCCTATTTTTTATATTCTAGATCCAAAATTATTTTTTTAAGTGTAGACTTAGATATTTAATGAATAGGAAATTAATTAAATAGGTTTTTAGACATAAAAAGAAAGTAAAATAATTTTTAGAATAAGTTTAGTGTAATTTTGTGAGAAATAATGAAAAATGCTACTTAAAGAATCTTTAGTAGTAAAAATATTGTAAATAAAGCCAAAATAATTATTTTATGTGAAAAATATTAGAGACATGTTACTTGTTTTCAAAATAGTGATTTTTAAGCTATCAGATTGTGAAAATGTTTAAAAATCCTTACGCGATTTGAAAACGCGATAAAATGTTTATGCAATTGAAAATAACAATAGTTTGCTGTCGGGCTCTTGTGGTGGGCCCAATTATGTTGAACAGTGATGCCGCCAAGAGATGGCGTGTGTATGTGAAATATTGTGAGAACGACAATTTTATGTGTATTTGAATCGTACATCATGCATTGAAAAGCATGTCAGCTTAGGGCAATACGCCTAGGAAATTGAATTTACACCTTCGTGTAGGTGAGAATTGCATAGTTACAATCTTCAGTGATCTTGGAGACGTCAGGGTATGGAATGTCATATGTGGTCAGATGGTAGCACCTCTGTACCGTGGTATCCTAAGCAAACACACCGACGATCTTGACGGAGTTACAACTTTTTTCGTGATTGGTTGAGAGTGTCTTGTATGAGCTATGTTATGCACATTGATATAATATATTGGTACATGATTTGAGGCTGACGATATATAGACATGTACTCCCTATTTTTCTCTCCGAAACTGTGATTAGCTCCATGGAGTAGGAATTGGTCGTTATGCATATGCATAGTTGGTCAGCATATTGATATGATAATTATGCTTATTTAATATATTATCTATAATGCGATAGTATAACTTTATGTGTTATTATATCTATATATTTACTGTCATTTTCTATACTTCCATACTGGTATTGATGTAGGGGATCTCACCTTTTTACTGTGTTATATTTGTTTTATTGTGTATGTTTGATGAAGACCGAGGAGACGAGGAAGCCAGAAATTTTACTTTCCATCAGTGACAGTTTTCTTTGTTTGTTTGAATGGCAGCAAGGCGCCAAGTGCTGGGTTTTGTCTGAGTACAGTTCCATAGTGGAACTGAAGCTTGGAAATTTAATTTAGATAATGAACGTTTTGTTTACACCGGGGACTTAACTTTAAATCTGAGTGGAACCCATGATGGGACTCCTATTTTGACTCAACATGTGTTTGTGCATCTTAAGTTTTCAATGCCAATACGAGAACTATGGGGTGGTACTATTTATACCTCACGAGAGGACTTTGTAAGGTCTTTAGCTAGAACCCCTGTCAGGCGACCGATGTACCCACCTAGGTTCTTTGACGACGTAGAGGAGAAGGATCCTTCAGAAGGCCCAAATCCTTAGTTCAATTTTTTTTAGAGGTTCTGGTTTAGTAGTTATGTTTGGATGTACATACTGTATATTTTATCTTTTGGGAGTAAGTGTATTTATGTAAATTATTTGGGTAAATTATTTGGGAACAAGGTTTGAAATACCTATGTATATTTTGGTGTGTTTATTTCAGTTACAATTTGTACTTATGGTTTTTTTATTTTAATTTTTTTTTACAAATGACATTTTAAAATTAATGTTTTTACAAGATTAATTCTTTTACAACTTGGGTAAGTTATATTAGGATTAGTCTTAAATATGACACCCTTCTGAGGGCATTACATTAGTTGGTATTAGAGCACCGGTTAGAGTCTTTTGGGTTATTGTGGTTAGGTCTGTTTTGCTTCTGTTGTGTGATTTTCTGTGTTTGGTCTCCGCAAGGAGACAAATATTGTTTGAAGTGATTGCAATTGGACTTTGATTTTGCATTGTTTAGTTGAATTTCAAAGGAGTAAAATGGCTCGAGGAAGAGGTGCAAGTGTGGATAATGAACGAGATCACGAAAGCATGGCTGCAGCGGCTAATGCTATGTGAAGGATGGCAGATGTCATTGTGCAGCAGAACCAAAGAGCTGCTCAACAAAATGCAAAAAATGCAGAAGCCCAGAATTTGTCTGAGTTTCGTCGAAACAATCCACCACATTTTAGAAGCAAGTTTGATCCGGAGAAGGCAAGTTTGTGAATCCAAGAGCTGGAAAAGATTTTTGAAGGAATAGAATGTACGGACGACTGTAAAGTGACTTATGCCATATTTATGTTGATGGGAGATGGTGAAAATTGGTGGAAAGCAACTCGGAGAGTACTACAAGCTGAAGGAAGGGAAATTATGTAGGAGGTATTCTGTGAAGTATTTATGGAAAAATATTTTCTGGATAGTGCAAGGCATGCCAAGGAGATGGAATTTGTTGGGCTACGACAAGGTGGAATAACAGTTAATGGGTATGCTGCAAAGTTTGAGAGCTTGTTAAAATTCTCACAGTATTTCCAAATCCAGCCGGATGAGGTGTGGAAATGTCATAAGTTTGAAGAAGGTCTAAGAGTTGAGTTGAAGCGAGGGGTACTGCCAATAAGAATGAATCAGTTCTCAACATTGATGGACATATATCGTAGAGATGAAGAATTAGAACCATCTCAAGATACAAGGAATCGTAACTTTGGACCATCTAGGTTCCAAAGGGGAGGAAATAACAACAACAACCAGTTTCAGCGAAAATCATATTCCCAACCATTAGGAAGCCAACAGCAACAACAGCAGCCACGTGGAGGAGGTTCTAGTAGCAATCGTTTTGATCAGACTGTGGCACCTCCAATGAGGTATTTGAAGTGTGGAAAAGGGTCATATGACAAAGGACTGTACAATCGGAGGGATAATCTGCTTTAAATGTGGAAACCCTGGTCATATCTCGAGGGATTGTGATCAAGCGAAGGTGGAGCCTTCAGTAAGTAATGTTCGTGCTGCTATGCCGCAAGTTGGTGGACTAGTGTATACAATGAGTGGAGTTGAAGTCTCCCAGTTTGAAGATCTTATCAAGGGAGAATGTGTCATATCAGGTAATATTTTAACTGTACTATATGATTCAGGTACAACACATTCGTTTATTACATATGACTGTGTGGATCGTTTGGGATTGCCTATGTCTTCTTTGAACGTTCAATTGATTATTTCTACACCAACTGCCAAGCTTGTTAGTACTTTTAAAATATACCTAAATTGCCCTGTTACTATTAATAATCAAGTTTTTTCTGTTGATTTAATTTGTCTGCCTCTTACTAAAATAGATATAATCTTAGGAACAGATTGGTTATCCTCTAACCACATCCTATTAGATTGTTCTAAAATGACCTTAGTATTTTCTGAGAGTGAGGTTTCTAGATTTTTGACTGCTAAACAAGTCGAATCTTTATTGAGGGATGGAGCCCAAGGATACATGTTGCTATCTTCTTTAGGAGTCAAGAGTGACAAGGATGTGAATGCTATTTCTGTTGTAAATGAGTGTCCTGAAGTTTTTCCTGATGAGGTACCCAAATTACCACCAAAAAGAGAGATAGAGTTTTGTATCGATCTTGTACCAGGAGCGGGTCCTATTTCGATTACACCATACTAGATGTCACCATCAGAATTAGCAGAGTTAAAGAAGCATTTGGAGGAACTATTGGAAAAATAATTTGTAAGACCTAGTGTTTCACCAAGGGGAGCTCTAGTGTTGTTAGTCAAAAAGAAGGATGGATCTTCACGTTTATGCGTGGACTACCACAAGTTAAACAAGGTCACGATAAAGAACAAGTATCCACTTCCAAGGATTGATGATTTGATGGACCAATTGAAAGGAGCAACTATTTTCTCTAAGATAGATCTGCGATTAGGTTATCATCAAATTCGTGTCAAGGTAGAGGATATACCTAAGACAACTTTCGAACGCACTACGGTCATTTTGAGTATCTTGTGATGCCGTTCAGAGTGACGAATGCTCCTGCGATATTCTTGGATTACATGAATAGGATCTTTCATCCATATCTAGATAGATTTGTCACTGTTTTTATCGATGACATTCTGATCTATTCTCAAAATCAGAAAGAGCAAGCTAAACACCTCAGTATAGTTCTCTAGATTTTGAAAGGGAAGAAGTTATATGCAAAGCTATCAAAATGTGAATTCTGGTTGGATAAAGTTCAATTTTTAGGTCACGTGATTTCTAAGGATGGAATTGTAGTGGATCCAACCAAGGTGGACACGGTTCTTTAGTGGGAAAAGGCCAAGGACAGTAACTGAGATCTGGAGTTTTGTTGGATTAGTTGGATATTACCGAAAGTTTATTGAAGGTTTTTCCAAGGTAGCCGGACCTCTTACACAACTCACAAGGAAGAATCAAACTTTTATTTGGACAGATGAACACAAAGAGAGTTTCCAAGAATTTAAGAAAAGATTGACTACCACACCAATGTTGATTCTACCAGATCCAAACGAGTCTTTTAAGGTATACTATAATGCTTTTTATCAAGGATTATGATGTATATTGATGCAGAATAGAAATGTGGTAGCGTATGCTTCAAGATAACTGAAGGTACATGAAAAAAATTACCCAATGCATGATTTGGAATTAGCTGCAGTTATGTTCATGTTAAAGATTTGGATGCATTTTCTTTATGGAGCTACATTCAATGTCTTCAGTGATCACAAAAGTTTGAAGTATTTGTTTGATCAGAAGGAGTTGAACATGAGGCAGAGAATATGGTTAGAATTTCTAAAGGATTACGACTTTCAGCTTCAATATCATCTTGGAAAGGTGAATGTTGTGGCAGATGCTTTGAGTAGGAAGATGCTCAGTGTTTCTGCTATGATGATCAAAGAGGAAAAATTGATAGAGCAATTTAGAGATATGTGGCTATCGGTAGAATTAATGCTAGGAAGAATTCGTTTGAACATGGTCACTATTCTGAATGATTTGCTAGAAGAAATCCGAGAAAAGCAGGAAGACGATCAGTTTTTGTAAAACGAGAGGGAATTCTTGAAGCAAAGTCGTGTGGCAACGGTTGAGGAAAGATCTGACAGGGTCTTAAGGTTCAAAGGTAAGATTTGTATACCAAATGATCCCGATCTTAGGAAGGCGACTCTAGATGAAGCTCACACCAGCAAGTTGAGTATACATCCTAGAATGACCAAGATGTACCAAGACCTGAAACGGTTATTTTGGTGGCCTGAAATGAAGAGAGATGTTGCTGAGCATGTGTCATCTTGTCTTGTGTGTCAAAAAGCAAAGGTTGAACATCAAAGACCAGTAGGTATGCTGCAACCCCTAACTATTCCAGAATGGAAATGGAATAGTATTGCAATGGATTTTGTTACTGGATTGCCAAAGATTAAGAAAGGTTATGATTCTATATGGGTCATTGTTGATCAGCTTACGAAGCCTGCTCACTTTTTGCCAATCAATATCAGGTATTTAATGGAGAAGTTGACCTAGGTGTGCATTGGTGAAATCGTTAGACTTGACGATGTACCCTCTAGTATCATTTCTGATAGAGATCCAAGGTTTACATCAAGGTTCTGGCAAATTCTAAACAAGGCAATGGGGACGAAACTTCGTTTGAGTTCTGCCTACCATCCGCAAACTGATGGTCAAACAGAGAGGACTATACAGTCACAAGAGGATCTGCTAAGAGCTTGTGTGTTTGAATAAAAAGGGAGTTGGGATGAATTCTTGCCTTTGGTAGAATTCACTTATAACAACAATTTTTACTCAAGTATAGGGATGGCACCCTATGAAGCATTGTACGGATGACAATGCCAAACACCTTTGTGTTGGTATCAACATGGAGAGAGTATGACCATAGGACCTGAGATGGTGCAACAAACTACGGAGAAGGTGAAAATGATTTAAGAGAAAATGAGGGCAACTCAGAGTAGACAGAAAAGCTATGCTGATAAAAGAAGAAGACCTCTTAAATTTGAGGAAGGTGAGCATGTGTTTTTGTGAGTCATACCCACGACTGGTGTCGGAAGGGTTATAAAATCCATAAAACTCACTCCTAAGTTCATTGGACCCTATCAAATTCTTCATCGGATAGGTCCAGTCGCCTACCAAATAGCTTTACCGCCTTTTCTCTCCAACTTTCAAAATGTTTTCTATGTGTCCCAGTTAAGAAAGTATATCCCCGATCCTTCTCATGTCATTCAGCCAGATGAGGTACAATTGAAAGAAAATTTGACATATAAGACACTTCCTGTTAAAATTGAAGATAGAAGGGTGAAGCAACTCAGAGGGAAAGAGATTTCATTAGTAAAAGTGATCTGAAATGAAACAACAGGAGATGTTACGTAGGAGATGGAAGATAAGATGAGGGAAAAATATCCTCAATTGTTCTAAGGTATGATAAATTTCGAGGATGAAATTCTTTTTAGTAGGGGAGAGTTGTAACACCCCAAAATTTACTATTTCTCAGTAATGTCTGAATTGGATTATTTTGTGATTTCTGTGTGCTGTAAATTTATTTTGATTATTCTGTGACTGTTTTTGATCTTTGTGTGTGATTTTCTCCGAGTCAGGAAAATAATAATTTTTAAAGTCGGGGGAGCTTACTAAACCCGAATCCGAGAGATACATTACCCAATCTTTTAATTTTTAGAATTTATAGGTGAAATAAAAATATTTCATGTTTTATTATTTGTTAGACAATATCTATTGATTTGCGAGCAGTAGATTCTGCCCGTTGGGTAATAGATCCTGTATCTTTTGTCCGTTGGACAATAGACTGGGAAAAGTCTTTGTGACTCATATTTTGGTGAACCAATAGGAATTGGTTAATGTTAATGGCTTGAATTTTCTAAGCTAATAGGATGTGGTCAACAATAATGGCTAGACTAGTTAGCCAAGAAACTAACTAGTCTAACTAAGTTAACCTAAAGCCTAAGTAGTAACTAAATAGAGCAAATTTAGTTTGCTACTCCTTAGAGCTCCACGGTTTCAAGGAGATTCTAGAGCCTTCTAGAATGCATGATTCATCTAGTGTGACCAATGCATGACCTAAGCCTTATAATTAAATAGTTAGCCATGTTACTAAGTGAATTGACTAAGTTAGCTTAAGTGTAACTCAGAACTAAATGAATCAAAACTTAGTTACCTTTTCTCCATGTGCTCCATGTCCACCTAGTGCTACCAGGATGTTCATGAACAAGTTAATCATCTAATGTGACCAAGGAGTGATCACTTAATGACATAAACCATGTGAAAGCATGTGCTTAGTTTTTATCTTGTTGAATAAGTTTTAACCTTCCTATCCTATGCATTCTACAGCCAAGTTCAAGTAAATTGGATATTTCACTTCATCAATATCACTTTGTGACATAACCTCTTCACTTCATTCTCTCTCATCCAAGAACAACAAAGAAACTCCATTCTCTCTCTCTTGAGAAGCTCTCGGCCTCCACATCTAACACCAACATCCAATCTCTTATAATTTCATCCAACACCATTTTCTTAACCTAGATAAGATTCTAAACACCTTTCATGTTGTAAGTTTCACCTAGTTCATCCATTTGGTGCTTTAAAATCAAGATAGAGTTTTCTACTCCTAAAGGTAAAATCTTGGTTTCTTGGTTCTAAATTGATTCTTGAGTTTCTAAGCCATGATTGATCCATGATTTCTCTTTTTCAAGCTTAGTTTATGACTTTATCTTGGTTTAAGGTAGTTAGGGTTCTTCTTCGGAGGCTCACGAAAATTCCTAGGAGAAGCAACTTGAAGGATTTTGTTTTCCTTGAGGTAAGAGGGAGATTAACCTCATCAACCAAGTGTTGGTGGTGAGGGAATGACTTGTTTGTAGTGAAAAATTCATAAGGATTTATTCACTTGTGTGGTTTAAGCTTGCTTTGTTTGTGATGATTTTTGGTTGGTATGATTTATGGCTTTGATTATATGCTTGAATAAGTGATTATGGAAGCATGTTGATTATTGTATATAGCATGATGTTATTTATGTGATGAGGATGAGTATGAAGGTTCCAAAGAACCTATGAAGGCTCACAACCTCAACACCATCAAGGAAACAAAATGTTTTAAATTATTTTCCTGATCATAGATTAAATGATTTAATGATAAGAAATTGGATTAAAGGTTTTTGCAAAGAATAAGGTTATCAAAATAATTAAATATGATCTATGAAGCATATAGTGTAATTCAGCCAACATTCATATTTTTGATATTCTAGATCCAAAATTATTTTGCTAAGTGTAGACTTAGATATTTAATTAATAGGAAATTAATTAAATAGGTTTTTAGACATAAAAAGAAAGTAAACTAATTTTTAGAATAAGTTTAGTGTAATTTTGTGAGAAATAATTGAAAATGCTACTTAAAGAATCTTTAGTAGTAAAAATATTATAAATAAAGCCAAAATAATTATTTTATGTGGAAAATATTAGAGAAACGTCATTTGTTTTCAACATAGTGATTCTTAAGCTATCAGATTGTGAAAATGTTTAAAAATCCTTACGCGATTTGAAAATGTGATAAAATGTTTATGCAATTAGAAATAACAGCAGTTTGCTATCGGGCTGTTGTGGTGGGCTCGGTTATGTTGAACAATGATACCGCCAAGAAATGGCGTGTGTATGTGAAATACTGTTAGAATTATGATTTCATGTGTATTTGAATCATACACCATGCATTGAAAAATGTGTCAGCTAATTGATTAAGGCAAAACACCTAGGAGATTGAATTTATACCTTCATGCAGGTGAGAATTGCGTAGTTACAATCTTCAGTGATATTGGAGACGTCGTGGTGTAGAATGTCATATGTGGCCAAATGGTAGCACCTCTGTGTCATGGTATCCTATGCAAACACACTGACTATCTTGACGAAGTTACCTTTTCGTGATTAGTTGAGAGTGTCTTGTATGAGCCATGTTGCGCACATTGATATAATATATTGGCACATGATTTGAGGCTGACGATATATGTAACACCCCTCGATTTAATAACCACGGCACAATCATCATTATACCACGGTCGCTAAATTTTTGGCGTGCTACAGCTTAAAATAACAAGTTTCCAAAAATTAATCATTGTGCATATCAAGAAAATATGAGCCGTGAATGAATAAATACACATGCCATCATTTGAAAATATAATTTACTTAGATATACTCAAAATACAGTACATAAGACTAGATAATTACCTTAAAACATACATAGCGCAGTGCATTGCTTATACCACTCAAGAACACTTAGATATACATCAAAATGCAGTTATACTCCAAAGAACCCTTATATAGATAATACAAAAGAAACATAAACTACCCATAACGTCACCACGATTAAGGAGTTGGGCACTCCATCAGATCCACCTCGGGATCCTCTCCCGGCTCGTCTAAAGACACAAGGACAGGATCGAGTGCGGTCCCACGGACAAGTGCCCTAGCAACTAATGCCATAGAATCCTCGTCCTCTCTAGGGGTGTGAAGCGGATCACCCCATAGCTCTTGGATAGGCAAGGTAAACTCTAGATGCACTGATGTAGTGAGAGTCAATATAGGATCTCCATCGCGGGTCCTCCTCACGGTCAAGATCAAATCCCCAACATACCGTATACGCTCGCCAGCCCAGTCGACTAGCCAAGCATTGACACCCCTGGTGAACACAATCCTGACGAAGCCAATAGAACCCCTTCTTGACGACATCACAGAAAGCAGGAGACCAATACCAAGTGAAATCTAGGGAAATCAATCTCGTCCCCTCCACAGTCTTTGACCAAATATCGCATAAAATAAGAATAGTGCAAGCAAAAGATGAGATATCCAACTTCATTACCAATTATGGCAGTAAGAAATA
Organism: Ormosia semicastrata; assembly: GCA_029884595.1. Taxonomy (NCBI): domain Eukaryota; kingdom Viridiplantae; phylum Streptophyta; class Magnoliopsida; order Fabales; family Fabaceae; genus Ormosia; species Ormosia semicastrata. The sequence continues at coordinate 33,176,766 of JAQQTO010000044.1, read as the reverse complement.
GAAACGGCATAGGATGCCCACGTAGCATTACAAGAAATATAAACAGTATCAAGAAGCAGATATTAAACAACTTAACAATTCCAGGCAGTTATAACATCAATAAGATAGCAGTTCCAATCATCATATAAATTAAATGCCAAGTAATATATTGACTCACTATGCACATGTACATGATATCAAAATCCTACTCCATGGAGCTAGACACAAACATCAGAGAGAATGATCAGGGAGACATGCCAGTATCTCGTCAGTCTAAAATTAAGTTCTTTCCAGAAAAATAATAGTTTTGCGCAATAGGGCTTTATACAACGACATTCCCACAAGATCATGATATAGGACAGCGTCTCGGTCAGGATCGTCGGTGTATTTACATCAGTCTGTTCCACAGCCCAAAGGGGCTACCAACTGTCCGCTATGAGACGCCCGCGCCCCGACACCCCCAAGGTCAACAGCAGGACCTACACTAGTCTATTCGCACCCGCACTAAGGTGTGATTCAACTCCTAGGCAACATAACCTTGACAAATAGTCCATCGGACTTCCACAATGCATGATGACTCAATGCATATATCATGTATATTCAACAACAATATACTTTTCATAACATGCCACAATTTTGGCTAAAGTAAGCATCAACATATTCTTGATCTCACTCATGGACCCACAATAAATATTATTAAGTCCTTAAATAATGCATTACACCTTTAGGATACATTAAGGAATTATGCCTAAATTTCTACATTCTTCTTAATAAGTTTCTCTTTTAGCAGAATTCTCTCACATTATTCATTTAATCATTATTATTTTAATTATATAAGTCCATCATTAAATTTTAAACCTAATTCCCTTAGAATGATTTAAATTGAGTTATTTATCATTCTTACTTGCACTCATGGTCTTGCTTTAATTAAAAATTATTCTAAGTTTTTGGATAAAACTTCATTCTCGATTCTTTCCATTTTATGAATCCCTAATTAATTCCTAATTATCCAATTAATTAAGTTTCACTTCAATTTAATATTTCTTATAAAATTATTCTCTAGAGGAATTCTCTAAATTGTTAAGTTCCTTACTTTAGGTTTATTCCAACTCACCTAGAGAATCATTTTAAGGTTTTTCCTAAGTCTCACACTCTTACTCTTTAGTTAGGTCAAAAGATTCACTTCTAAGTTATCAATTAGATTTCTCTCCATCACCTTATTAACTACTTATTACTTGATTATTGAATTCCCAAAGTTACCTAAAAATTACATCTTTTGAACCCAAAATGGCCTAGAGGCCGTGGCCTCCCAAGGGTAGTAACCCTAGAATTTTTCTTAGCTCCATTACATTTTATTCACTTGATTAATTATGCTTCCATCTTAGTTACAAAATTTCAATTATGATCCCTCCATTTGGGGGTCATGGCCGTGAGCCTCCATGAGGGAAGCAAGGGACTTTTATTTCCATTTCATAATTTCAATCCATCCAAGGTCATCAATATACATATAAAATTAACCAAATGGATTAAACAAAGCAAAATCAACACATAACCACAAAAATCATACATCAAAGAGAGTAATCCTAATAAGGGTTTTTCACAACCAATACAAAATCAAGTTTCTAACTACCAAGAGAGGTTGAAGAGAATCATCTCCCTCTTACCAAGAGAAAACAAGAAGAGGAATCTCCTTTGAAGCTCCTTGATGGATTCGGTTTTCACTCCTTCAAAACCCTAATAATTTCAACTTCAACAAATCAACACCAATGCTTGAAAAAGAGACAATAAATGGTCATGAAGGTGGTCTTGAAAATGAAAATGAGGAAGAGGAGGTGAGGAACCAAGTATCTTACCCTAAAGCTTCAAAATTGAAGCTTGAAGAAGATGATGAAGATGGAAGCTTTTCAAGAAATCTTCAACTAGAAAGGTGTTTAGAATGTAGTGGAGATTAAGAAAGTATGGTTACTTTGAATTTTTGTAACAATGGAGGGCATGGAAGAGGTATGCAACCATGTGGAGTGTAGAGAGAAGGAAGAGAAAACTTTGAGAGGAGATGAGTGTAGAGAGAGAAAGTGATAGTAGAAATGAAATAAACTTTTAGGGTTTTGAAATTAGAAATGAGATTAATTAAGTAAAAGTAAAATTTTGGGCTCCAAGTAGGCCTCATGGCCTGTAGTTGAGAGGGAAAATGGGAGGGAAAGTTGTCACCAAAATTAGGGTTAAGTTGTTAGCTTTTTCAAAAGTAGATTTGATTAGACATAAAGTAGATTATATTTAGATAAGATAATTAGGTGATAAGGTAATAAAATAATAGGATAATAAAGTGATTAGGGTTTTCACTACAAGCTATTACCCAATGGACAATTGCTACAGTGCATAAAGCCAGTATTAATTATCTAATGGATAATAGAGCGTATCGTAAAATTTTACTTAACAGTACGTACAGAGATTTTATTTATCAGATAAAACCTCAAAAAATGTAAACCTTGTAAACTGTGCCCGGCCTTGAGTTTAGTAAGATCTCCCATTGACGTTTTCACAGTTCAAAGTTTACCAGCCTCAGGAAAAATATTTCATTTTCCTGGCTCTGCTTAACGCGCACGCAAAATGAAGAAATTATTAAAATATTCAACGTTTCTAGAAAAATCCACAAAAATTTTCAAAAATCACAAATATTATAAAATGATCATTCATCATGAAACAAACATATTCTGAGGTGTTACATTGACTCTGCTCAGTATGCACGTAAAATGAGAAATATATTAAAATATTTAACATTTTCAAAAAAATTCACAAAAAATCTCAAAAATCATAAATATTATAAAATGGTTATTTATGAAGAAACAAATAATTTTTTGGATGTTACAATATACAGACATGTACTCCCTATCTTTTTCTCCGAAATTGTGATTAGCTCCATAGAGTAGGAATTGGTCATTATGCATATGCATAGTTAGTTAGCATATTGATATGATAATTATGCTTATCTGATATATTATCTGCGATGCGATAGTATAACTTTATGTGTTGTTATTATATCTGTATATCTACTGTCATTTTCTATATTGCCATACTGGTATTAATGTAGGAGATCTCACCTCTTTACTGTGTTATATCTGTTTTATTGTGTATGTTTGACAAAGACCGAGGAAATGAGGAAGCCAGAAGTTCTACTTTCTATCAGTGATAGTTTTCTTTGTTTGTTTGAATGGCGGCAAGGTGCCAAGTGCTGGGTTTTGTCTGAGTACAGTTCCACGGTGGAACTGGCGCTTGGAAATTTGATTTAGATAATGAACGTTTTGTTTACACCGGGGACTTAACTTTAAATCTGAGTGGAACCCATGATGGGACTCCCGTTTTGACTCAACATGCATCTGTGCATCTTGAGTTTTCAATACCAATATGTGAACTTTGGGGTGGTACTATTTATAACCCATGGGAGGACTCTATAGTGTCTTCAGTTAGAACCCCTGTCAAGCAACCGATGTACCCTCCTGGGTTCTTTGACGACGTAGAGGAGGAGGATCCTTCAGAGGGCCCGAATCCTTAGTTCAATTTTTTTTATAGGTTCTGGTTTAGTAGTTATGTTTTGATGTACATATTGTATATTTTATCTTTTGGGTGTAAGTGTATTTATATAAATTATTTGGGAACAAGGTTTGAAATACCTATGTATATTTTGGTGTGTTTATTTCAATTACAATTTCTACTTATAGTTTTTTTTATTTTAATTTTTTTTCGTAAATGAAATTTTAAAATTAATCTTTTTACAAGATTAATTCTTTTACAACTTGGGTAAGTTATATTAGGATTAGTCTTAAATGTGACACCCTTCTGAGGGCGTTACATTAATTGGTATCAGAGCACCCGTTAGAGTCTTTTGGGTTTTTGTGGTTAAGTCTATTTTGCTTATGTTGTGTGATTCTCTGTGTTTGGTCTCCGCAAGGAGACAAATATTGTTTGAAGTGATTGCAATTGGACTTTGATTTTGCATTGTTTAGTTTAATTTCAAAGGAGCAGAATGGCTCGAGGAAGAGGTGCAAACATGGATAATGAACGATATCACGAAAGGATGGCTGCAGTGGCTAATGCGATGCAAAGGATGGTAGATGTCATTGTGCAGCAGAACTAAAGAGCTACTCAACAAAATGCAGAAAATGCAGAAGCCCAAAATTTTTCTGAGTTTCATCGAAACAATTTGCCACATTTTAGAGGCGAGTTTGATCTAGAGAAGGCAAGTTTGTGGATCCTAGAGTTAGAAAAGATTTTTGAAGGAATAGGATGTACGGATGACTGCAAAGTGACTTATGCCACATTTATGTTGATGGGAGATGGTGAAAATTAGTGGAAAGCAACTCGAAGAGTACTACAAGCTGAAGGAAGGAAATTACGTGGGAGGTATTTTGTGAAGTATTTCTAGAAAAATATTTTTTGGATAGTGCAAGGCATGCCAAGGAGATGGAATTTCTTGGGCTACGACAAGGTGGAATGACAGTTAGCGGGTATGCTGCAATGTTTGAGAGCTTGTTAAAGTTGTCATGGTATTTCCAAATCCAACCAGATAAGGTGTGGAAATGTCGTAAATTTGAAGAAGGTCTAAGAGTTGAGTTGAAGCAAGGGGTACTACCAATGAGAATGAATCAGTTCTCAGCATTGATGGACATGTGTTACAGGCTTGAAGAATTAGAACCATCTCGAGATACAAGGAATCGTAACTTTGGACCATCTAGGTTCCAAAGGGGAGGAAATAGCAACAACAACCGGTTTCAGCGAAAACCATATTTCGGACCATCAGGAAGCCAACAGCAACAACAGCAGCCACGTGGAGGAGGTTCTAGTAGCAATCATTTTGATCAGACTGTGGCACCTCCAACAAGGTGTTTGAAGTGTGTAAAGGGACATATGACAAAGGACTATACAATCAGAGGGATAATCTGCTTTAAATGTGGAAAACCTGGTCATATCTCGAGGGATTGTGATCAAGCAAAGATGGAGCCTTCAGTAAGTAATGTTTGTGCTGCTAAGCCACAAGTTAGTGGATGAATGTATTCAATGAGTGGAGCTGAAGCCTCCCAGTCTGAAGATCTTATCAAAGGAGAATGTGTCATATTAGGTAATCTTTTAGCTGTACTATATGATTCGGGTGCAACATATTCATTTATTGCATATGACAGTGTGCATCGTTTGGGATTGCCTATATCTTCTTTGAACTTTCAATTGATTGTTTCTACACTAAGTGCCAAGCTTGTTAGTACTTCTAAAATATGCCTGAATTGCCTTGTTACTATTAATAATCGAGTCTTTTCTATTGATTTAATTTGTATGCCTCTTACTGAAATAGATATATTCTTAGGAATGGATTAGTTATCCTCTAACCACATCCTGTTAGACTATTCTAAAAAGACCTTAGTATTTTCTGAGAATGAGGTTTCTGGATTTTTGACTGCCAAACAAGTCAAATCTTTATTGAGGGGTGGAGCCCAAGGATACATGCTGCTATCTTCTTTAGGAGTCAAGAATGAGAAGGATGTGAATGTTATTTCTGTTGTAAATGAGTTTTCTGAAGTTTTACCTGATGAGGTACCCGGATTACCATCGAAAATAGAGATAGAGTTTTCTATCGATCTTGTACCAGGAGCGGGTCCTATTTTGATTACACTGTACCAGATGTTGCCGTCAGAATTGCAGAGTTAAAGAAGCAATTAGAGGAACTGTTGGAAAAATAGCTTGTAAGACCTAGTGTTTCATGTAACATCCCGAAAATTACTTATTTCATGATAAGTATTCATTTTATAAAATTTATGATTTTTGGAAATTTTTTTAGAATTTTCTGAATTGTTTGATTATTTTAATATTTTTCTTGATTTACGTACACGCTGAACGAGGCTGGAAAAATAAAATGTTTTTCCTGTGGCCAAAAAACTTTGAGCTGTAGAAACGTCGACGGGGGATCTTACTAAACCCGAAACCGAACATAATTTACGAAGTTTTTATTTTTTGAGATTTTATACGATAAATAAAATCTTAGTATATTTTATTATCTGTGGGATAATAAAATATTATTTCTACTAATTATAAAATTTGTCCACTGAATAATAGCTCTAGCAGATTATTTCTATCTAATCACTTTTATGATAGCATCTAAGTGATATTATCACCATTCACTTTATCGAGAAGCGTGCGAAGCTTCTCAAGGAAGCTTCAAGGAAGCTTCCTATAACCACCACTCTCTCTCCTCTCAAATGGGCTACACGGCTGGAAGGGGGGAAACAAAAGATTACAAGCTCTCATTTTATTCCACTCCTCCTATTCATATTTCATATCTCCTTCTCTCCCTCACTCACATTTCTCTCTTTCTCTCTTCTCCTCTATTCACACGGCTACACCACCATTGGTAAGCAACCAAGCTTTTCTTGCTCAACCAACCTTGTTTCTTGCTTCCTCTCATCATACAAAGACACTTCTCCTTGGAGGTCATCCCCTAAATCTATCTTCATCTTCTTCCACCATTGAAGCTCAAAGCTTGAAGCTTTAAGGGTTTTCTTGGAGGTCTTGGACGAAAATCTCAAGAAGAGCACCAAGAAAGTTCTTTTTCTTGTCTTCTCTTGAGGTAAGAGGGAGATAATCCTTTTCACTCAATCTTGGTGGTGAGAAAACATTTTTTTATGTTGATGGTGAGGAATCCATTGTAGCTTTCTCACTCTGTTTGTGATTTTGATAATGTTATGATTTGACTGTGTTGTATGATTTTCTATGCTTGTTATTGAGTATTTTGATGGATTTGTATGTGTCTAAATGTTTAAATATGTATATGGATTGGTACCCACTTGATTTGGAAGCTTGGAGAAGCTCATTTTCATGGATTCTGGTGTAGATTCACAGGTTGTGTGGATCTACACAGCCCAGGCCGTGTTCCATATTGGAAACATAACTCAACACGGTATAGAATGTCACACGGCCGTGTAATCGAGTAGTGCAAAAAGGGATGTTTTTCCAGAGGTGTACACGACCTAGGCCGTGTAATTTGGCATGGTCGTGTACTCCAGGTCGTGTACTTTGGCACGGCCGTGTACTTTGGGTAATGAAGAATGGTTAGGTTTTCTAGTCCCTTAGAGGCTCATAGTCTCATTGGGCACTCATTGTGAGGCTTTATAACGAGCTAGAACTTAGCTAACTAAATGAATAGGCACTTAAGTAGGAATTCATAATGTGGAAAGGATAATGAACACAACCTTATTATACAACTTAGTGTGAGATTTGGATAAAGAAATAACATGAGTGTGAGGAGGGTTGTAAGGAACTTAAAGTAAATATTCTAAGAGAGTTTAACGCAAAAACATAATGGAATTGAGGCATAACTTTGGTAACAATTTTGAATAGTTTGTGTTCACCTTTGAAGATTTAATATTGACTTGATGTGGGTCCGTGATTGGGATTAAAGCTTTTGGATGAATGTTTGGGATCGATATGGCATGTGAATTTGGTTAAGTTAAGCTATCATTGCGAATATATGTATATATATGTATATGTATGCATTGAATCCATATGCATTAGGGCATGATTGATACAGTCTAACATGATGAGCATGATTGAAGCATGCATTGACATTGTGATTATGGAACTGAAGTACCAGACCAAGAAATATCAGATGGACAATTTAGTTAGAATGTGGTTCGCCTTTATAACCAGAAACATCAGATAGACAAACGAGTCAGTTGAGACTAGTTATCAAAGGAAACTCAGATAACAGTGGTACTATGTAGTCATATGGACGGTTATATAATATCATTGATGAAAATGGTATTGAACAATTGTATGGACGGTTGCTTTAATACCATTGGGAACGGTACAATGGTGGTTGAACTATTATTAAGGCTATGTTGCCTAGGAGTTGAATCACACCTTAGTACAGGTGCGAATAGATTAGTGTAGGTCTTGCAGTTGACCTTGGGGGCGTCGGGGCGCGGGCGTCTCACAGCGGGCAGTTGGTAGCCCCTCTGGACCGTGACACAAACCGATGCAAACACACCGACGATCCTGACGGAGACACTGTCCTATATCACGATCTTGTGGGAATGCCACTGTATAAAGCCTTATTTCACAAAATGGTTGATTATTTTCTAGAAAAGCACTTGATTTTAGGTTGACGAGATACTGGCATGTCCCCCTGATCATTCTCTCCGATGTTTTTGTCTAGCTCCATGGAGTAGGAAATGAGTACATTGTACATGAGGATGGTCAGTATACGCATTGTGCATATGCATGGTCAGTTCACATAATTGTCATGGCATAGTCAACATACATATTGCGGTGACATAATTTATTAATTATATATTTATGGTGGATAACTATTGTTATAGCACTGTTAATATTTACATTATTGTGGGATATGCTTTTATGATGATATATATATATGTAATTGATAACTTGAACATATTTGTAATATCCATATGTATGGAATGACTTCGTTATTCGTGTTATGTTCTTTTGATGCCATGTTGGTAATGATGTAGGATATCTCACCTCTTGCTTGCACTATTCTTGTTCTATGTGATTTTTAGGTTAAAGATGGTAAATGGGACTAGGTTGAATCTCCTAGTTTTTACTTGGTTTGATCTTCTACGTTCGGTGAGGGCAACAAGAAAGGGCTTCATTAGTTTCGTCATTATTGAGTTCACCAGGGGGTGCCAATGCTTGGCGAGTTGACTGGGCTGGCGAGCATAAATGGTATTATTAAGGATCTGACGTTGACCGTGAAGAGGACTGCGATTGAAGACCCTATCATGGTTCTCAATACATCGGTGCATCCGGTGTTGCCTTACGCATTCGGGAGCTATGGAGTGATCTGATTCATACCCTCAGAGAGGACGAGGAGTCTATGGCATCAGCTGCGAGGGCGCCTGCCTGTGAGACCACACACTGTTCTACTTTTGTGTCCTCAGATGAACCGGGGAAAGGATCCTAAAGTGGATTCGATGGAGTGCCCAACTCCTTAGTCGTGGCCTTGTTGTGGGTAGTGTGAACACCCAATTTTGACCGGGCAAAAAAATAAACAAACAAACAAACAAACAAACAAAAGGAGAAAAAAAAAGAAAAAAGAAAAGGGCAATGCATTTAATGTTTGGTGTCCGCACACGTAAAAGAAAAGTGATTAAGTAACAATGCATTAAATGCATTAAGGCTGCACAAGCAAAGGGAAGATGGAGCTAAAAAAAAAAAGAAGAACAGATAGACAAAAGGGATATAAAAAGCTAAAAAGAGTTTTGGTTGGGGGGGATACATTTTTTCGGCGAATCTCTGGGGGGCAGCTTGGAAAGAATAAAAGGAGAGTAAGAAGAACAGAGAATTTTGGGGTAAAGTTTCTGAGGAGAACATTTGAAGTGCAAGAAAAGAGAAGAGAAAGGTTAGTTTTGAATTAAAATCTGAAATTTTCTTTTGATTTTCTTGAAGCTTCAAAGTAAGAATCCATGTCTTCTTTTTAGTTCCATCATGAAATGGACTTTGTTTTCATTTGATTCTAGTTGATCTGAGCCTTTCAAAGTCACATTTTGTTCATCCACACACATTTTTTTTTCTGAAAATACCACACAGTAGAGAAGTAAAAGATGAGTTCACGTATCCAAATACAAAACCTCAAATCCATTCCATACTCAACTTCAACCATCCATACCCATCCTCACTGTGACCCAACCTCATCTTCAATCTCAATTTCCACCCACAATAACCAAAACCCTTCACTATCTCCTCTGCCACGTCTAAACCCCCACCATTAACAACCTCCATCCTTCTTCATCACCACCATTAGCAATAACTATCAACAGGTTCATAGCTAATAGAAAACAATCACCTATAACCAACCACTTCCATAGTAACCCATCCAAACCTTCACACCACCAACCTCCTCTACGCCCCTGCACCCCTCGCGGTCTAACAAAAAACCACCAAATCAAGCCAACAGTGGCCATCCATAACAACCAGAATATCAACCAAACTCCATCACACCCTCTGCACCGACCGTCAGACCGTGAACCAAATTCCATCACACCCTCTGTACCGACCGTCGGACCGTGAACCAAACTCCATCACACCCTCTGTATTGACCATCGGACCGTGAACCAAACTCCATCACACCCTCTGCACCGACCGTCGGATCTCAGAAACCAGACTCCATCATACCCTCTGCACAGACCGTTGGACCGTGAACCAAACTCCATCACACCCTCTGCACCGACCGTCGAACCTCAGAAACCAGATCACTACCCTTTCACCTCCAAACCGTGAACTCCACTCCCCTCATCGACAGCCCAAAACAGAACCTAAACTCCTTCTTCATTCATTTATCCTAACCTTCACTTCACTTCCGAGTCAACTCACCAACACAGAACGGAGACTCCACCCACCACGCATTGAATCCAGCAGCAAACACATATCCAGTTTGTGCTCTGTTTCTTCTTCTTGTTTCTTTGTTTCTTTTTTTTTCTGTTTTTGTAATTTTTTATTATTAAAAATCTAAAAAATAAAAAAATAAAAGTAATAAAAATAAAATGATAAAAAAAATAATTCAATATTTTTGAGAAAAAAATAAAAATGAAATTAGCTGAGTTATGACAGCTTGCTAATTCTATAATTTTCATAATCATCTAAGTTATGATAACTTGATGATTCAATGGGTGACGTCTCTAACGTGACGCCGAGTTTCACCTATTCAAATCTTAATTCGATTAACTAAGTCGTGACGACTTGTTAATTAAATTTTTTAAAATTAAGTTATTTATATAAAATCAATCAACCTACAAGTATTTTTTAAAGAACTACGTGACTTTGAATTCCTCATTGCACCTGAGGATACGTAGGAGTGGGACTCATATTCCGTCAAGCCAAAAATTAAATTTTCATAATTTATTTGTTTATTTCATATTTTTTACAAAAGGGGTAAAACAAATATTTTCAATGATTATTAAGAATTTACATAATTAATTTAAGGTACCGTCTTAGGACGGGTGTGTTAGGGGTGCTGTGGGATTAAGTTTCCGCCCTTCTCTACACATAACCGACTCCCGAATTCAATCTGGCTTCAAAGACTATTTTTCTTGGGTTTTCCAATTTTTTCTAATAAAAAAATAAAATTGGTGGCGACTCCTAATTAAATATATTTTAGTTTAAGTTGCTATTTCGCCGCGATTAATTCGGTCGCGATAGATGGCGACTCCGCTGGGGATGATGAGAGAGCCAAGCCTGTTGTTGTTAGTTATGCAAATTATTGATAATCTCTATTTATTCATTTTACTCCCTTTTATCTTTGTTTTTGTTTTCTTGTTTGCTTGTAAAAAGATTTTATCTTGTACTTTTATGTAAATATCTGATAACATTATCCTATGTATATTGAGACTTGTATATATAGTTTTTGTGCTTAATTGTGGAAACCCTAGGGTAGAGAATTGTTGGTTGGTTGTTGTATATATGTTTTTACAGGTTGGGGGGTAATTTTGGTATTTTTAAATTTTTGTACAAGGTTTGTATGCTCCCTACACCCACAGCACCTACATGTTTATCACACACATGCGAGTGGGGCCCTATACCCAGGTCTGAGTGAAGCCTAAGTTAGGTAGAGGTTGCGTAGAGGTAGCCATTTTGGATGTACATCCTGTTTGGTTATCGCGAAAACCTCATCTAGAGTGTGTCTTTTTCACAATTGCCCACACCTAGTGGTTTACCCACTGTTTGTGGTAAACATTCTGAAATGGGACTTAGCTCTAGAGACCTTTAGAATAGAAGAACCACCCAATGAAAGTTCTCACGAATTAGAAGGACCTATAAATCTTTTGGATAGAAATCCTCAAGTTTAAGGCAATCCCATTAGGACACAAAGGGAGCATACTTTTTCTCTGTCTCTTCCTCATGCCATTCATTCTTGCATTAAAAAAAAATCATCTTACATTTTCATTCCTAGCAAAAATATAAAAATAAAAAAAAACTTCTTTATTTATCTATTCATCATGTCATTCATTTTTGCATAAAAATACATCATCTCACATTTTCATAGCATTCCAGCATTCTAAAAAAAAAATCATCTTGCATTTTCGTGTCATTCCTAGCATTCTAAAAAAAATCATGCATTTTCATGACATCCTTGGCATTAAAAAATAAATAAAAAAATAAATCATACATTCTCAAAAAAAATCATGCATTTTCATGGCATCTTTAGCATCCTAAAAAAAATGATATAAAAAAAATAAATCATGCATTTTCATTCCATGCATTTGAAAAAATGCTTTCATTTCATTCATCTCATCGTATGCCTGACATTAATCTCATTCATTTCATCTCATTCCTTGTATGATGTTATCATGTTCAACAACCATTGTGCGACTAAGGAAAGAAGACACCAATCAAACCCGAGTTCACAATACAATGGCTCGAGCAAGGCTTGCAACGATGACAGCTGAAAATGAAGGAAGAAACCTGAGTATAGAAATAGATGAGATGAAAGAGAGGATGAATGAAATAGAAGAATCTCAGAGAAGAATGGAGGAAATGTTGTTGGCCATGAGGGAGACTTTCACTTTGATTAGGGCGGCCGGAAGCATAGGAGTGGCTGGGGCACATCCGTACCTGCCCACTATAACTTCCATAAGGACAAACCCCGGGATCACCACTGAGATGCCTGTTGTGGGAAGGACCTCGGATACTGAACCGCTAGTAATTCCTATCGGAGAGGGGTATTGTTCTTCAGAGGATACTCAAAATGAGGTCTATGGTAATGCTGAATTTACATGGGAACAACCATGTATATCCATCCCAGTGACAATAGGACTTCCTGCTGGGAGTGGTCATGCGGCAATTCAAAAGGATAAGATGGAAGAAGAATTGAAGGAAAGAATGGAGGAGCAAATCAAAGCGATCAAGGGCCCCAGTGCCTATGGACTGCTTAGAATAGAAGAACTGTGTCCTACCATGGATGTTGTAATCCCTAAAGACTTCAAGATTCCTGATTTTGCCAAGTATGATGGGAGTGGTAACCCTCGGTTTCATTTGATCGGTTATGGAACCAAGATGGCTATTTAGTCCAAGGATGATAAGTTCATCATTAGCTTTTTCCACGAGAGTCTTACAGGCCCTGCTTTAGAGTGGTATCTTCAATTAGACCGCTTTAAGATTTCTCGTTGGACAGAATTAGCTGATCTATTCATGGATCAATATAAGTTTAATCTGGATGCAGCTCCTACCCGAGAACAATTGGGCTCAATGCAAAAGAAAAATGAAGAAGCCTTCAAGCAATATGCCCAGAGATGGAGAGCTCTCGCAGCACAAGTGCAGCCACCGTTGACATTGACAGAAATGTGCTCATATTTTCTAGGGACTCTGGGAGCCCCCTATATTGAGACAATGGCAGGCGTCGTTTATCTAGACTTTGCTTAGTTAATAGCTGCTGGGAAGAGGATTGAAATTTTGGCCAAAGCTGGTAGACTTCCAATTAGCAATGATGAAAGTAGTTTCAAGAAGGAGTTTTTCCCCTAAGGAAAAGGAGCTGGAAGTGAGCTACATGCAAAACCAAACCCGCCATCCACCATCTTACCATGCCTACACCATTCGCCCTCCATCAACTTGAAACCTCTGAACAATTGGAGATCTGAGGAGTTGATTGAAGTGATTACAAAAAAAAAAAAAAATCAGTGTGATGGACTCATGTTAACTTTCTTGAAGCATTAATGTAATAAATTTGCATGGATATCTTGTTTCCTTTCATTTTCTTTGTCTTTCTAGTCGTTTATTTTCTCTTGCTTATTCAAAATGCCTTCCTTGTGTTTGGACCCTATTGGACTCCAATTCTTGCTTTGATAGATGTCAGTAGTCATGAAGTCCACGTGTGTAGGTGTCATTTGCAAAAAAAAAAAAAAAAAAAAAAAACAAAACAAAACAACAAAAAAAACAACAAAAAAAAGAATGAATAAAAAAAAAGAAGAAAAATAAAAAAAGGAGCAATGAAGTAATCACTTGGTGTGCATTAGCCTTTTGTCTCTAAATTAAAATTTTTGAAAATGAGCAATCAAGATTTGAAATGAATATTGGCCATGTTTTCTCTATCCTTCACAAGAATTTATCTTTTCATTATCTCTTGTTGTCCCTTTTGAGCTTGAAAATTTCTTCAATAAACCCTCGACAAGGATCACCCCTATATTAGGGGATGACACAAACCAAAGGTTGATTGTCATGGTGACTGTTTTGAAACATGGCGGAAGGGACAAGACGTAAAAATAAAAAAAATGATAATAAAACATAAAAAAGGAGATAAGAGAAAAAAAATGAGATGAAATAAGTCATGACAATGGCGAATGAAAGAAAGTGAAAAGAAAAAGGAAAGAAATGGAGAGCAGTAAGAGAAAAGTGTGCTTGAAAGTACAAAGACAATTGATAAAGTTTAACTTTGAACAAGGATCGTTAGTCTCATTCAACCCTTAAACACTTGTTTGAGCCTTATATCTTTCCTTTCATAACCCCTAGCCTTGGCCACGTTACAAGTCTCAAAAAGTCCATTCTGATCAATAAAGGATTGTTGCCATTTTCATTAACTTTAATTTTGAGACAAATGTTATGCTCATCTAAGTATCTAATTCATTGCTCCTAAAAAAAAAAGAGAAAAAAAGAAAAAAGAGACTTTCACCCGGGCAAGTTTCTACCCTGTTCGAGTTGGTCCCACACTAGGGCATTCTTCTCCCTAGTTCAATTTGACTTACATTGGAACAAATCTTTTGGCCACCAGGGCAAGTTTCTGCCCTATTCAGTCCTAAACTGGGGCAAATTTCTCATTGGTTCAATTTGACCTTACACTAAGGCAAATTTCTACTCTGTTCGATTTGACTCTAAACTGAGGTAATTTTTTGTCATTCTCTTGGTTCAATTTGTCCCACACTGGGGCCAATTTTTGTTGTTAAATGGCCTACACTGGGGCAATTTTGTTCGTAAATGACATATCCTGAGTCGAATTCATTTGATACCCTACACGAGGGTAGTTTTTGTAGATACCTGAAAAAAAACCTTTGGCTTTATTGTTATTCTACTTCTTGTGTCTTTATCCTTTGTAAATAATACCCTTTCTGTAGTCAAACTTCCAAGAACAATCTGGAAGTTGTTTGCTTCTTCTCTGTTGTATTTTTTGAATTCATGGGTGTCTGTTACGTAATGCTTCAGGTAAGGTGAACATGAGTACAACACTATGATTTGACCATCTAATGGTAATCTCCTGATGAGCAATTCAGGTCGAAGAGAACTTGGAATTCCCAAATGATGGAAAAGAAGGTACCCGAGAAAGAAAAGAAAAGAAAAAGAAAAAAAGGACTTGTTAGGTTGAAAACCCGAAAGTGTGACCTAAGCAAAAGAAAAAGAAAAAAAAAGGAAAGAAAAGAGCCCGTTAGTCTGAAAACCCGAAAGGGTGATCTAAGCAAAAGTTAGGGCAAATAAATAGGCAAAATTTCAAAGAAAGTTGGCCTAAAACGCCTTGAAGGGTGCACCAAACTGGGGCAATTTTGAATTGCATTTGATCAGCTACACAGAGGCAATTTCATTTGCATTCAGCTGGTCATACAGGGGCAAAATTTTTGAAAGATTAAAGAGTGATGTGTCGAAGGAAGTAACAACAGAGACAATGATTGAGTTATCAAGTACTTGCAGGGAATCAATTAGATGAAGGACAAAGTTAAACACTGGGGCAAAATTTTCTCTCAAGGAATCAGCCAAGTAAGGGTTCATCTCATTTCTCAAAGGAAAAGTTGAGAGTGAAAAAAAAAAAAGAGAGGATGAGTAAGAAGGATCGAGGTTATCAGGCCCAATGAGCAAAAGCATGTGAACAAGGGTTTTGATTGGTCAAAGCTTTCCAAAAGTCGTCGTTGGTTCAAAGGACTTTTAATAAAAAAAGAGAGAAAGAACAAAAAAAAAAAGAGAAGAAAAAGAGAGAAAACAAAGAAAGAAGAAAAATGGAAAAAGAAAAAAAAACAAAAAAAAGAAAAATGAGAAAATTGAGAAAAAGAAGAAAAATCTTTTTGGATCAAGATGCTTATTGTCTTTTTATTCCGGGACTCAGTTGCCCATTGTCATTTAAATTTTAGGACTCAGTTGCCCATTGTCATTTAAATTCTGAGACGCAGTTGCCCATTGTCATTTAAATTCCGGGACTCAGTTACCCATTGTCTTTTAAATTTCGGGACTCAGTTGCCCATTGTCATTTAAATTCCGGGACTCAGTTGCCCATTGTCAATTAAATTCCGGGACTCAATTGCCCATTTTCATTTAAATTCCGGGACTCAGTTGCCCATTGTCAATTAAATTCCGGGACTCAATTGCCCATTGTCATTTAAATTTTGGGACGCAGTTGCCCATTGTCATTTAAATTCCGGGACGCAGTTGCCCATTTTCATTTAAATTCTGGGACGCAGTTGCCCATTGTCATTTAAATTTTGGGACTCAGTTGCCCATTGTGTTTTAAATTTCGGGATGCAGTTGCCCATTGTCATTTAAATTCCAGAACTCAGTTGCCCATTGTCATTTAAATTCTGGGACTCAGTTGCCCATTGTCATTTAAATTTTGGGATGTAGTTTCTCATTGTCATTTAAATTCTGGGACTCAGTTGCCCATTGTCTTTCTAAATTACGGGACTCAGTTGCCCATCGTCTTTTAAATTCCGGGACACAATCGCCCATTGTTATTTTAAATTCTGTTGAGCGCATCGGCTCCATGCATTCTAAGTTCTGTCAATTCTTTTGAGCGCATCGGCTCCATGCCTTTTAATATTCTGTTGAGCGCATCGGCTCCATGCATCTTAAATTCTGTTGAGCGCATCGACTCCATGCATTTCAATTTCTGTCTATTCTTTTGAGCACATTGGCTCCATGCATTTTAATATGCTGTTGAGCGCATCGGCTCCATGCATCTTAAATTCTATTGAGCGCATCGGCTCCATGCATTTCAATTTCTGTCTATTCTTTTGAGCGCATCGGCTCCATGCATTTTAATTTCTGTTTATTTTGTTGAGCGCATCGGCTCCATGCATTTCATGCATTTAAATTCTTTTGAGCGCATCGGCTTCATGCATTTTAATTTCTGTTGAGCGCATTAGCTCATTGCATTTTAATTTTCGTTAATTCTTTTGAGCGCATCAGCTCAATTTATTCCATGCATTTTAAATTTTTATCATTTATTTTTGAGTGCATCGGCTTCTGTCATTTAAATTTCTGTCATTTATTTTTTGAGCGCATCATCTCTGTATATTTTATTGTTCTCGCATTATTTTGTATTTATCATTTTTTTGCTTTGCCGGACAAAATTGGAGTTCATGTCTTTACTCATTTCTTACGACGATAATAAGAAGACCATAGTTTTCTTATTATCTAATAAGAAACAAATAAAGAGGGGCAACTGTGAACACCCAATTTTGACCGGGCAAAAAAAAAACAAACAAACAAAAAAAAGAGAAAAAAAAAGAAAAAAGAAAGGGGCAATGCATTTAATGTTTGGTGTCTGCACACGTAAAAGAAGAGTGATGAAGTAACAATGCATTAAATTCATTAAGGATGCACAAGCAAAGGGAAGAGGGAGCAAAAAAAAAAAAAGAGAAGAACGGATAGACAAAAGGGATATAAAAAGCTAAAAAGAGTTTTGGTTGGGGGGGATACATTTTTTCAGCTAATCTCTGGGGGGCAACTTGGAAGAAATAAAAGGAGAGTAAGAAGAACAGAGAATTTTGGGGTAAAGTTTCTGAGGAGAACATTTGAAGTGCAAGAAAGAAAAGAGAAAGGTTAGTTTTGAATTGAAATCTGAAATTTTCTTTTGATTTTCTTGAAGCTTCAAAGTATGAATCCCAGTCTTCTTTTTAGTTCCATCATGAAATGGACTTTGTTTTCATTTGATTCTGGTTGATCTGAGCCTTTCAAAGTCACATTTTGTTCATCCACACACTTTTTTCTTTCTGAAAATACCACACAGTAGAGAAGTAAAAGATGAGTTCACGTATCCAAATACAAAACCTCAAATCCATTCTATACTCAACTTCAACCATCCATACCCATCCCCACCGTGACCCAACCTCATCTTCAATCTCAATTTCCACCCATAATAACCAAAACCCTTCACCATCTCCTCTGCCACGTCTAAACCCCCACCATTAACAACCTTCATCCTTCTTCATCACCACCATTAGCAATAACTATCAACAGTTCATAGCTAACAGAAAACAATCTCCTATAACCAACCACTTCCATAGTAACCTATCCAAACCTTCACACCACCAACCTCCTCTACGCCCCTGCACCCCTCACGGTCTAACCAAAAACCACCAAATCAAGCCAACCGTGGCCATCCATAACAACCAGAATATCAACCAAACTCCATCACACCCTCTGCACCGACCGTCGGACCGTGAACCAAACTCCATCACACCCTCTCGCACCGACCGTCGAACCTCGAAACCGATCACTACCCTTTCACCTCCAAACCGTGAACTCCACTCCCCTCACCGACAGCCCAAAACAGAACCTAAACTCCTTCTTCATTCATTTATCCTAACCTTCACTTCATTCCTGAGTCAACTCACCAACACAGAACGGAGACTCCACCCACCACGTACTGAATCCAGCAGCAAACACATATCCAGTTTGTGCTCTGTTTCTTCTTCTTGTTTCTTTGTTTCTTTGTATTTTTTTTTTTCTGTTTTTGTAATTTTTTATTATTAAAAATCTAAAAAATAAAAAAATAAAAGTAATAAAAATAAAATGATAAAAAAAATAATTCAATCTTTTTGAGAAAAAAATAAAAATGAAATTAGCTGAGTTGTGACAGTTTGCTAATTCTATAATTTTCATAATCATCTAAGTTGTGACAACTTAATGATTCAATGGGTGACGTCTCTAGTGTGACGCCGAGTTTCACCTATTCAAATCTTAATTCGATTAACTGAGTCGCGACGACTTGTTAATTAAATTTTTTAAAATTAAGTTATTTATATAAAATCAATCAACCCACAAGTATTTTTTAAAGAACTACGTGACTTTGAATTCCTCATTACACCTGAGGATACGTAGGAGCGGGACTCATATTCCGTCAAGCCAAAAATTAAATTTTCATAATTTATTTGTTTATTTCATATTTTTTACAAAAGTGGTAAAACAAATATTTTCAAGGATTATTAAGAATTTGCATAATTGATTTAAGGTACCATCTTAGGACGGGTGTGTTAGGGGTGCTGTGGGATTAAGTTTCCGCCCTTCTCTACACATAACCGACTTCCGAATTCAATCTGGTTTCAAAGACTATTTTTCTTGGGTTTTTCAATTTTTCCTAATAAAAAAATAAAATTGGTGGCGACTCCTAATTAAATATATTTTAGTTTAAGTTGCTATTTCGCCGTAATTAATTCGATCGCAACAGGTAGTTTATAGTTTCTTTTACATTACCTATATAAGGGCTATTTTGAGTATATGTATGTTTTAAGATAATTAACCAGTCTTATATGTTGTAACTTGGGTATATCTTGTCGAACTATATTTTTTTTTTTTTAAATGGCAGAATGTGTAACTATTCATTCATGGCTCATATTTCCCCCTTATGCAAAATGATTAAATTTGGAAAACTTATTATTTGAGTTGTAGCACGCCAAAATTTAGTGACCATGGTATAATGACAATTGTGCCGTGATTATTAAATTGAGAGGTGTTACATTTGGTGGTATCAGAGTGCAGTTCATCCTGTTGAGCCGGGGTATGGACTGACTATGCTTAGACATGTTAGAAATTTCTTTGTATGTTGTGCGCTTCCTTGTCTCTTGATTGAGACGTTTGGGAAAGGAAGGCATGACTTGCCATAGGTTAAATGTTGGTAGCTACTGTTGCACAGTTACATGATTTTGAGTATTAGCCCACTCAATGTGTATTGTTCTGTGTTTACGGGATACTGTGACTTCACTTAGGCGTATTAAGGTAATAGAAGTTCTTTTAGAAAGAAGCTTAGCTAGTATGACTGAACTTGCTTAGGATTTGTTTGCATTTACACCATTATTGTGTTACCTCTAGAATTGTTTGAGCCAATGAGTTAGAAAAAGGGTAGTTAAATAGAATCTGTAAGGTTTGTGGACTGAGGCATCCAAGAGGTTTTGGAAAATCGATTTTCTTGGGAAAAGAATATTTGGCGTAAGATTGGTTCGTGGAGCTACTTGAGAGTTAAATACTTACAGGAGATCGCGCCATAGAAGGCAGAATGAAGGAGCTCAAGTTAGAGTCCTTTGGGTTTGGTAGTTTGGTTGTCTTGATGTGATGTGTGACTCTTTGCGTTTGGTTTCCGAAAAGAGACAGTAATGTTTGAATTGATTGCTTTTGATTTTCCTTATGTTTTGATTTATTTGCCCTTGAAGGAAGGTAATGGCTCGGGGTAGACGTAAGCATGTGAATGCGGGGAGTGACGATGATGATACGACTGCGGTGGCCGAAGTAGTGCAAAGGATGGTTAATGTAACAACATGCCAGGATCAGAGGACGGCACAACAGTAGGAATTGGAAGTTGAGGTTCAGAATTCGATGGAAGAAAGTCAATTTTGGGGTAACTCTGGATTGCCTAAGTTCCAAAGGAGGAATAATAGAAAGGTCAATCAGTTTAAGCAGAAACTGTATGTGCGACAACCGAAGGAGCAACAGCGTCAACAAATGAATGAAGGAGGTGCGAATGGTAGTAAATCCAATCCAACCGTGGTATCTTCACCAAAATGTAAGAAGTGCGGAAAAGGCCACTTAACAAGGCACTGTACGATCAAGGGAATAATTTGTTTTAAGTGTGGAAAGCTAGGACATGTGGCCAGAAATTGTACTTTGCATAGGACGAAGCCTTCCGTTGGAGATGTATGTGCTTCAAAATCTCACGAAGAAGGGAGAGTTAATTTCTCAAGTGGAGTAGGAACATCCAAGATTGAAGACCTAAACGAGGGAGCTTGTACTGCGATAGATGACCTTGTGATTTTACTGTATAATTCTGGGGTTAACCCATTTCTTTATGGCGTATGACTGTATGAATCCAGTAGGGTTGTTTGTATCTTTATCATCTTTTGACTAAGTTATTTCTACTTTTGTTACTAAGAACTTATTGTTGATAGCCAAGTGTTTAAATTATCCTATGACATATTAGAGATAGAATCTTTTCTATTGACATGATTTGTTTACTTCTTTCACAAATTAGATGTAATATTGAAAATGGATTGGTTATTTTCCAACCATATCCTGTTAAATTATCCCAATCAAACTTTAGTGTTTCTTGAGACAGAGATTTCTGGATTTGAATCCATGAAGCTCATTCTAAAATTTTGTTGAACCCTGTCAAATTCTTCATCAGATAGATCCATACTGAATATAGTATAAATAGAAGAGAACTTACCCTATGTGACGTTTTCTGTTAAGATCAAGGATAGATGGCTTAATGAATTAATTGAAGGAAGCCGCTGATATCCCTAGAATCAGTTTGCGTTCTGGTTATCATCAAGTTCGCTCGAAGGTAGGAGATATTTTCAAAAACAACTTTTTCTGATGTGTTATGGGCACTACAAGTATTTAGTAATATCGTTCCATGCAATAAACACTTTGATAGTATTCATCAGTTATATGAATTGGATCTCTCTTCCTAGTGGAGACAGACTTGTCGTTATCTTTGTTGACGACATTTTGATCTACTCTTGAAGTTCAGAGGAATGTACTGAACCTCTCGTTGTGATTCTTCAAATCTTGAAGAAGGAGAAGAAGATATATGGAAAGTGTCCAAGTGCGAATTTTGGTTAGAGGTAATTCAACCTTCGGGTCACATGATCTCAAAGGAAGGAGTTACTATGGGTTCGTCGAAAGTTGAAATAGTTCTTCAACGAGAAAGGCCGAGGACTGTAACACGAGTTCGTAACTCCGTGTGATTAATCGGTTTTTAGTGATGATTCATCTAAAGGGTTTTCCAAGATGGCTGGATCTCCCACTCAGCCTACGAGAAAGAATCAAGCTTTTCTATGGACCAAGGCGTGTGAAGAAAATTTTCAAAAGTCAAGGAGACGACTGACTACGTCGCGATCCCAAATGAGTTTGTGATATTTTACATCAAGGTTTGGGATGTGTGCTTATGCAAAATGGGAAGGTGGTAGCGTGTGCTTGAAGACAACTGAGAGCACATGAGAAGGACTACTCTACACAAACTCGGAATTAGTAATGGTAGTGCATTAAAAATATGGAGGTATTTTCTACATGGAGCAACGTTTAAAGTCTGCAGAAATCATTAGAGTCAGAAATCTCTGGTTGATTAGAGGGAGTTAAATATAAGGCATTACATGGATGGTGATGTAAAACACCTTTGTGTTGGCACCAATATAGTGAAAGGATTGCGATTAGACTCGAGCTTGTACAATGAACAACGGATAAAGCTGAGATGACTCAGAAAAGGATGCAAATAATTCAAGGGGAAAAAGAAATTGTGTTAGAATAAGCAATTTGGAATGATGCGTTGGGGGCACAACATCGGAGTTAGTTTCTAAGGAAAGAAAAATTTGAGGATGAAATTTCTTATTGAAGGGGAGAGTTGTAACATCTCGAAAATTACTTATTTCATGATAAGTATTCATTTTATAATATTTATGATTTTTGGACCTTTTCTGGAATTTTTTGAATTGTTTGATTATTTTAATATTTTTCTCAATTTGCGTACGCGCTGAGCGAGGCTGGGAAAATGAAATGTTTTCCTTGTGGCTAGAAAACTTTGAACTGTAGAAACGTCGACGGGGGATCTTACTAAACCCGAAATTGGACACAATTTACGCGGTTTTCATTTTTTGAGATTTTATATGATAAATAAAATCCCAGTATATTTTATTATCTGTGGGATAATAAAATATTATTTCTGCTAATTGTAAAATTTGCCCACTGAATAATAGTTCTAGCAGATTATTTCTATCTGATCACTTTTATGATAGCATCTAAATGACATCATCACCATTCACTTTATCGAGAAGCGTGTGAAGCTTCCTATCAACCACCACACTCTCTCTCCTCTCAAATGGGCTGCACGACTGGAAGGGGGGAAACAAAAGATTGCAAGCTCTCATTTTATTCCACTCCTCCTATTCACATTTCATATCTCCTTCTCTCCCTCACGAACATTTCTCTCTTTCTCTCTTCTCCTCCATTCCCACGGCCACACCACCATTGGTAAGCAACCAAGCTTTTCTTGCTCAACCAACATTGTTTCTTGCTTCCTCTCATCATACAAAGACACTTCTCCTTGGAGGTCATCCCCTAAATCCATCTTCATCTTCTTCCACCAATGAAGCTCAAAGCTTGAAGCTTTAAGGGTTTTCTTGGAGGTCTGGACAAAAATCTCAATAAGAGCACCAAGAAGGTTCCTTTTCTTGTCTTCTCTTGAGGTAAGAGGGAGATAATCCTCTTCACCCAATCTTGGTGGTGAGGAAACATTTTTTTTTACCAGCATGGTATACTTCACATGCCTATTTCTTTTCCTTGTAACCATTCAACCTGCATACCTTGTAAACACTAACAGTGCTAAAAATTTAAATTATACTGTGCATCTAAAACATAAGACTATGACTTTATAGTTTAGATGAATCATTATATTTTAAAATTTTCGACAAGCCTGGTTGAAATATTTTAAATTATTACATTCATCTAAACATAAAACTCTAATTTTTCTTTCCCGCATTTAAATGGGGAAGTCATATGCTATAATATTTGTGAGAAACTCAACTGCCAAGTATAGAAGAAAATGGTGGGCCAAAAAAGGTATAGACAAAATTGATAAAAGCATCAATTACCATTATTAGTCACTATTAATACCAGTTTGAACATGCTCTCAAGTAAATTTCCCAGACATGAGCAACTTATTGTAGTTTCATCAGTTTTTAAATGGATGTCCATTAAATGTACCCAAAAAAAAAAAAGGATGTCATGACATGATCCTAGATCCAAGTGTTACATAACATTGACAGCAGCAACTCTTTAAAGCAATTCATATTCTCTGAATTTAACAAAGACATTATGTTTGACAAGTTGTGAACACCCACACAAGTGATGCAATTGATGATCCTGGATTATTTATAGTCCTTAGTTCCAAAGTTCTTGCACCAGAGTTGGGAAGGGATTGGGCGAACAGGGTGAAGTGGTCGTTGCTGAAAGATTTAAAAAAAAATTCTTCTTAGCCAATATATCCAAGTCATGGTAAAAGAAAAAAAACTATTAGCAAACATAATAAAACTTAATAAAAAGAAAAGAATTCTGGCATTTACAAAAAATATAAAAATAAATTATAACAGCAACTTGAAAGAGTTGAACCAGCTTCTTCCACCACTTTTAAAAAAGAAATTTGATGGGCTCTTAACACTTGAGTATAAGAGAAGGGAAAGGACGAAGGAGAGTGGGCTGAAGAGAGTAATGAGGGGCAGCAAGGAGCATTTATAGCTAGTGGTAGTGGAAAGTAAAAAAGGGGCAGCAATGAACATTTATAGCTAGTGGGAGTGGAGAGTAAAAAGGGGGCAGCCAAGAGCATTTATAGCTAGTGGGAGAGTAAAGAGGGGGCAGCAAGGAGCATTTACAGTTAGTGGGAGTTGAGAGAATAAAGAGGAGCATCAATTAGCATTTAACTAAGGGAGTTATAACAAATGAATAGGCACTTAGTGGAGGGAATAAATACGGAAGTGGAGGAGGAGAGAAGGCATCCAATCATTTGAGTAAAGAATTGGGGCCTTTGGGCAGGGAGGAAGAAGACCCTCAAAGATTTGCAGGTTTCTTTGTTCTATTTTCTATTTTTCAGTGTAATCAAGAGTGGTTTTCCTTATTGTAAAAAGCTAGACTCCATTGTTTCTTTCTCAGTAAAACCAGTACCTATCAACTGGTATTAGAGCTCCCGATTCGGGGAACATCTGGATGGTATCTACACGCGTGGAGAGCAAATTGGAAGTGGTGGAACGGCAAATGGAGTCCATGGAACAGTAATTTCTGGAGATAATGAGGACGATGACGGAGCAGATCGTAGTGGTCGTTCGGAATGCGCAAGTGGTTCTAGAAAGAGAAGGAAGCAATCATGGCAACCGGGAAAGAAACAAAGAGGACGCCGATCTCGAAGCCGTACGCAGAGACGAGAGGATGCGACGTGTGGAGGTGCAGTATTTTACGGGCAATGATTCGCACGGGTGGTTATACTATGTTGAACCGTAATTAGAGATCAACCAAATTCCAGAAGTGGAGAAGGTTGCTACAGCGGTGGTGTGTTTGGAGGGAAGGGCGTTGAATTGGTACCAGTGGTGGGAACCACGAATGAGGGTGGTGACTTGGCCAGTTTTCTGACGAGGACCGCTAGGAAGGTTTCAGATCACTTCGTCAGAAAACCCATATGTGGTGTTAATGGGATTGCAGCAGAGAGGTTCGGTCACGGAGTATCGAGAGCAATTCGAGCTCCTATCCGCTCCACTTTGTTACGCGGATGAGGAATTCATGCGCGGAGCATTCATGATGGACTAAAAGATGAAGTGAAAGCAGAGTTACGATTGTTCAACTCAGGGGATCTCCACTCGTTGATGACGATGGCTCAAAGGGTGGAAGATAAAAATCGGGCATTGGGTCGAAATTATGGGTATTCTACCCGAGGAGTTGGTTCCATTCCCAGTAGGCCCACGTTGATTAGTAAATGGGCTGGGGCCCAAGACAACCTAGGTGGAAGGGGGTGGGGTGTTGAGTGTTGAGCCCATTTCGTGGTCGAGGCAGTGGTCCATCGTATGGAATGGTGGGAGTGAAACTGAGTCTGTGATTGAGCAAGAGCTAACATGTGAGCCAACATGTGGGCCAACACTTCAATATGGGATCCCTACTCATGCTGACAGCAAATGTGGGCAGCTATTGATTGCAAAGTGAAGTATAGCAGTTTGTTCTTCTCCTCTGACATTTTCCAATGTGTGTGTGAAAGAGTCGTTGTCAGGAATTTATTTTGGAGAAGGTGAATATTTTGGTGAGTATAAAAAAATAAGTGATAATATGTGCCCTCTTGAATCAGATATATACATTGGAATGCCAGGCTTGCAGCTTTTGGGGTGCAGTTCTTGCAAGTTGCTTCAATGGATCCGTGAAAATGGGGGGTTCATCACTCCCACACAAGTTTCATGTTGTTTGCATTCATCAAAATTGTTTTGAGGATTACGATATTGTTATACAACTACTTAGCGTACGGTTGAACGCCAAGTCAATCCTGCTGATGAAGTCGCAAAAAGCTTACCCCAACCTAGAGTTACCTGGCTCACCTAGGGTTCATTTTGAGTCTCGCTCATGCTTCAAGCAATGGGACCCAGGTGGAAGTTTCCTTCAATTGTTAGGGGACCCTTACTCGAACCTTCACCTTGAGGACAAGGTGAAACTGAAAGGGGAGGGTATTGATGGGCCCTTAACACTTGAGTATAAGACAAGGGAAAGGAAGAAGGAGAGTGGGCTGGAGAGAGTAATGAGGGGCAGCAAGGAGCATTTGTAGCTAGTGGGAGTGGAAAATAAAAAGGGGGCAGCAATGAGCATTTATAGCTAGTGGGAGTGGAGAGTAAAAAAGGGGCAGCCAAGAGCATTTATAGCTAGTGGGAGTAGAGAGTAAAGAGGGGACAACAAGGAGAATTTATAGTTAGTGGGAGTTGAGAGAATAAAGAGGGGTAGCAATTAGCATTTAACTAAGGGGGTTATAGCAAATGAATAGGAACTTAGTGGAGGGAATAAATAGGGAAGTGGAGGAGGGGAGAAGGCATCCAATCATTTGAGTAAAGAATTGGGGCCTTTAGGCAAAGGAGGAAGCAGACCCTCGAAGATCTGCAAGTTTCTTTGTTTTGTTTTTTGTTTTTCAGTGTAATCAAGAAGGGTTTTCCCTATTGTAAGGAGTTAAACTCCATTGTTTCTTTCTCAATAAAACTAGTACCTATCAAAATTCAACTCATCCATCTATTCAAGCAATTCAACGTAAACCAAGGGGAAATTTATCAAGTTGCTGCAAAAGCAAACCAATATTCTATTTTATATGCACAGAATTCTAGAACCCGGAGAGCATAAAATCTGAATGACTGAAAAAAAAAGCGCTCCATGGTAACCAGCTATTAAGCATTATTAAATCCCCAGTAACTTTAAGGAAGTTAAAGATTACATATACAAGGCTAATGCTTTCTACTGGAAAATAAGTATCTGATGTCCAAGAGGCATCAAAGGGAAAAAAAGTACAAATAGTATACGCATAGCCAACTGCCAATTAAATATAAACTTTACTATTGTCACTTGCAATTCATATATATGCTAATGTAAATATACCTTAATTCCACCTAGAAATTCAGGTTTCAGCCAGTGAAAATTTATCACACTTCTAAGGTCAGTTTGGTATGGGGGTAAAAATGAGGGTGAAAATTTCCTGGATGAGTTTCCAATACCATTTTACAAATAAAACTAATCCAATAATTTTTCGCCCCCATTTTTGCCCCCATACCAAACTCACCCTTGGAGTAAAATTCAAACTGGGGAAAAAAAACAAAGGAGTCTGTTGGAAATAGATAATTATGTTGGAAGTAAGATATAATTATTGTAACACTAATTAGAGTTCATTGTATCTTAAAATTCATTGTACCCTTAGGATTCATTATATATTGGGAATTAAAGCTAGAATTAATTCCCCTTCTTGTAAATTATATTGATCATGTATATAAATAGATTATCTGCTGAGTGGGTGTGTCACTTAAGCATTTCACAAATCCTTAAGTTCAACTTGGCATCAGAGCATGTTCGTCTTGCTGGTCTGTTCCTCGGAGGTTTTCTTGCCATCTGATCTAGTAGAAAACTCCAAAACCTAGTCTCCTAATCTGTCCTTCCTAGAAAGTCATCACCACCATCAACCCAGCTCCCACCGTCACCAGAAATCGCCTCAGAAGTCGCCGACCGGGCTGCCCACCAAACGCCGTCGCCAGAAACCGCCGCATGAGCCAATCACGCGCCTCTGTCCTCTCGGCGCATGTAAGTCACGCGCCACCTTCCTGCAACCGTAAAATTTCTACGACTATCCAGAACATCTTTTTGGCCTCTCCCCTGTCTGTTTAGGTGGTTAAACTGGTCTTTTTCTGCCGTTTGGTTACTGAGTCTAAGTGCTCTTGGAGCCTCTGTCATTCGATTCTTTAAGTAATTATGTTTCTGATTTCTTTTCTACCAAATGGCATCAGCAACAAGTTCTGACAAGGGCCAGAAAAATCCCATCTCATTTGCCTTTTCAGGAACTGCTTCAATTACTTCTATGAAACTTAATGGCAAAAACTATATGGATTGGCGTTCAACCGTCAAAATTTGGTTCCTTGGTCAGGGACTTTATGATCATTTGACAACTCAAGTAGAGAAAATTGATGCTGCATTAAAGGATGAATGGCAAAAGGTTGACTATCAGTTAGTGTCTCTTCTTTGGCAGTCCATTGATCCATCACTGTTGGTACATTACCGTTCCTATAAGTCTTGTTATGATATTTGGAAGAAAGCTAAAAGTGTTTATGCTAATGACATTCAGCAACTCTATGACTCTGTCCACAATTTGGCAACTCTTCAAATGCAGGATCATGACTTAATTTCCTATTTGAACAAAGTTCAGTCCACAATTCAGCAAGTCAAGATGCATCTAACTGATAGTGATCCTAAAAAGGTGGTAGACAAGTTAGATCTGATGTACATGGTCTTTGTTCTTCATGGCTTGCATAAGGACTTCGAAAATGTTAGAAATCAAGTCCTGACAAATCCAAACATTCTTACTGTTGATGAACTAATTGATCGATTATTCTGTGTTCCATTGATTGATGAATCTCTCAAACCTGATCCTCAAGAAGACTCTGCATCTGTTAGAGCTCACAATTCACAGCAAGTAAAGAACAGAAGGAAATTCAATATAACAGTGTTATTTAGTATGGAAAGAACTGGAAAACTATTACAGAGAGCCAAATAGTGATCAAAGCCTATGGCTCCTTTCCAGAGAAATATTCTCCTAAACAATCAGCACCAAAAGCATGCCCCCCCTCTCTCTCTCCCCCTCATTACATACTCCATTCCCTAACAGAATTCATTAGAATCTCCTATGCCACGTCATGTAACTAACTCACACATCCCAATCCTATTTTCTTTCTCCTAGTATAAACTTTCCATATAGTGGGCCTATGTGGCCCACCACCAATATCAATATCATGAGAATCAATATTATGTACAGGTGTCCTATCATTACTCCCCCCTGCAGAAATAGCCTTGTCCTCAAGGTTAAGTTCAGGAAATTGACTTTTGAGCAATGTCTCATCTTCCCAGGTAGTGTCCTCACCGCTCGCCTTCCATTTAACCACCAACGCTGACAACCGCCTCCTTCAAATATTTCTCTTGAAGCTAACAACTCCTCAGGTTCTTCAGTTTCAGCCAACTCCACTTCTAACCCTTCAGGTAAAGTTGCCTCTATAGAATAATTCCCAATCGCCTTCTTCAATTGAGATATATGAAAAACGGGGTGCACCTGAGCCCCATCTGGCAGCTTCAATTTATACGACACAGCCCCCACTCTCTCCAAAATTGGGAAAGGTCCAAAGTACCTAGGAGCCAATTTTTGGTTAATCCTTCCTCCTGGCTACAGTCATTTGTCTGTGAGGTCTGAGTTTCAAAAACACCCACTCCCCTACCTCAAATGATAAGTCTCTTTGTTTCTTGTCAGCATATTTTCTCATCAACTCTTGAGCATGAAGCAAGTGATGTTTCAATTGCCGCAACGCCTCATCTCTATCAATCAATTCGGCCTCCACTGCTTCCACCCTTGTTTCTCCTTGCACGACCCGAACCAAAGTAGGAGGTTGTCTCCCATACACAGTCTCAAATGGGGTCACTCCAGTAGACACATGGAAGGTAGTATTGTACCACAATTCTGCCCAAGGCACCCAATATGACCAATTCCTGGGCATTCGGATGCAAAACATCGCAAATAAGACTCCAAATACCTATTTACTACCTCTTTTGCCCATCCGTCTCCGGATGGTATGAAGAGCTCATTTTTAGTACAGTCCCCTGCAGACGGAACAACTCTTTCCAAAACAGGCTGACAAATAATGGGTCCTGATCACTCACTATTGACTACGGTATCCCATGCAAACACACTATCTCCTTTGTAAACACTTCAGCCACCTTTCGGCCGTATAAGGATGCCGCAAAGGTATGAAATGAGCATATTTGGATAACTTTGTCAACCACCACAAACACTGCCTCAAATCCTTTAGACTTAGGGAGTCCAGTGACAAAGTCTAAGGATATATCTTCCCAAATTTGAACTGGGATTGGAAGCGGTGCAGCAGGCCCCCGTGATGATGCTGAATACTTTTGTCTTTGGCAAACGTCACAACTCTTTACAAAGTTCTGAATTGTAGTCTTCATACCTACCCAATATAAATTGTCTGCCATTCTCCTGTAAGTTCGTAAGAAACCAGAATGTTCACCCATAGGGGAGGCATGGAATTCCTTCAACAATATAAGAATACAAGAAGATTTGGAGGACAGCACAAGCCTATTCTGATAGAATAACACTCCCTATTTCAAGCTAAACCCAGGCCGTGAAGTTGGGTTCTCATGCAAGTCAACTATCACTTGTTTTAAGAAAGGATCCAGAAGTACCTCATGTTGTATCTGCTGCTCTTGCATCCAGACTGGAAATGAAGTGATGCTCTTCAACTCTCCTTCTTCATACATACGCGATAGTGAATCAATCGCTTTATTGTCCGGCCCAGGTTTGTAAATAACCTCAAAATGGTAACCCAAGAGTTTAGCTATCCAATTTTGTTGGTCAGCTATAGTTATCCTTTGTTGCAACAAGTGTCAAAGGCTTTTTTGATCTGAATACACTACAAAGTTTCGACCCAACAGGTACGGTCGCCAATGTTGCACCGCCAATACCAACGCCATCAATTCCTTCTCATATGCTGACTTGCTCAAATTATTCTTAGACAAGGCCTTGCTGAAATATGCTATTGGTTTCTTGTTTTGCATCAACATAGCTCCCACCCCTCTTCCGGACGCGTCACATTCAATTTCAAATAGTTTACTAAAATCTGGAAGTGTCAACACAGGTGCTTGAGTCATAACCCTTTTCAGCTCCTCGAAGGCTTTCAATGCTTCGAGTCCCCAAATAACTCCTTCTTTCTTTGTTAATTCAGTGAGTGGCTTAGCTAGCTTCCCATACCCCGCAATAAATTTTCTGTAGTATCCCGTCAAGCCCAGAAAACCCCTCACTCCCTTAACATTATGAGGTACAGGCCAATTCACAATACTCCTTATTTTTTCCAGATCCACAGCCACACCTTTTTCTGAGATTACATGGCCCAAGTACTCCACCTGCCTACTACCAAAAGCGCATTTTTTTTTATTAACCACAAATTTGTTTTCTTGAAGCACCTTCAGGGCTTGTGTCAAATGCTCCATATGTCCCTTCCATCCTTTGCTATACTCCAAAATATCATCAAAAAACACCAACACAATTTTCCTTAAGAAAGGTTTGAACACTTGGTTCATGGTAAACTGGAAAGTAGTCGGGGCATTGGTCAACCCAAACGGCATAACCAAGAATTCGTAATGCCCTTCATGTGTCCGAAAGGTAGTTTTATGCACGTCCTCCTCCTTCACCCGGATCTGATGATACCCCGACTTCAAATCCAACTTAGAAAAATATGTCGCTCCATGTAATTCATCCAAGAGCTCTTCTACCACCGGAATAGGGTATTTGTCAGGTATCGTTACCTTATTCAACTCCCTATAGTCCACACACATTCGCCACGATGCATCTTTCTCTTTAACTAAGATCACGGGACTAGAAAAGGCACTTGAGCTGTGCCTAATAATTCCCTGCTCCAACATGTTCTGCACTTGTTTCTCAATCTCTTCTTAGTGATGGTAAGGACACCGGTATGGCCAAACACTCACAGGCTCAGCCTCTTTTGATAGCACAATTGAATGCACTGTATCCCTTTTGGGAGGAAGCCCTGTTGTTTCTTTAAAAACTTCACGAAATTGCCCCAACACATACTCCAATTCCTGCTGTTGTTGTTGTTCCAACCCATGTTCCTTCACAGATTCAGCCTCAAACTCCTCATCCCTCAACAAACTATGTAATGAAGTTGTTGGAGGTCTTGACTTCCTTCCTTTCTTTGCACACTCTCTCCTATAGTCCAGCCCTTGTAACTCCACTGTTTCCCCCTTCCATGAAAAACTTAATTTCATTTCATCCCAATCAAAGGTCACCTTTCCGAATTTCTTCATCCAGGGGGCTCCCAAAATCAAGTCTAAGTCCCCCAATTCCAGTACATATGCATCCACCAAGGTAGTGAAATTTCCCAATTGGACCTCCAAATTCCTACACTTCCCAACCGTAGTGACCCTGTGACCATCCCCCAACCTCACGCCTAGAGTCCTGCTCTGTTCCATCGACAATCCCAATGCTGTTGCAACTTGAGGAGCGATGAAATTGTGGCTTGCGCCACTGTCAGCCAACACTTGAACCCAAACACCCATCAATTTTCCTTCCAATCGCATCGTAGTGGGTTGTTTCACCGCCTTCATGGCTTCAGTCAGCCCGAACACACCCAGGGATTTCACTCCAGGTTCGCTTCTTCTTCTTCATCCTTTACCTCGATGGCTATCACCTCCCCTTCTGCGTTAACCGTTTCGTCGTCCCCTAGGATAACCAGGCGAAGCTGCTTCTCTGCGCATTGATGTAGAGGGTGAAATCGCTCTCCACATAGAAAACAAAGGCCTCGAGCCTTACGATCCATCAACTTCGAGTATAGCAAATGTTTAACGCCTCTGCTTCGAGCGCCGTTTCCCCATCCTCCTTCATCTCTTCCCTGTCGCACCGAGTTGGGGCTAGAATTAGGGTTCGAATTGGAGCCAGATTGGACTGTCTTTGCTGGACTACTACTCGAAGGCCCTAACCCGAAAGTCCCTTTATTCAGACTCGGGTTATAATTCGACCCGCCACCGCTTCTTACACCCGAATTAAAACTCGACCCAAAACCTCCTTTTCCACCCAGTCCATGATCGGATTCCCTGGCTCCTCTCCACCATCTCGCACCCCCACCGCCTCGAGGCATCAAAGAGCCACGCATCTCTGTCTCTACATCTCGCGCCATCTTCATCACCTGAACACGATTTCTGGGGTTGAAAAACTTATTTTGCCTTCAAAAATGGCATTACTAATCAAACAAAAATAACCAAACA
Source organism: Ormosia semicastrata (assembly GCA_029884595.1). NCBI lineage: Eukaryota > Viridiplantae > Streptophyta > Magnoliopsida > Fabales > Fabaceae > Ormosia > Ormosia semicastrata. The sequence goes on along the minus strand of JAQQTO010000044.1, from coordinate 33,143,502 downwards.
AATACATTCACATTACATGTACCATAAGATATAATTGTGCTTCATACATGTAAAATGTTCATTGGATACCTTATAAACCTGTACCAAAAAAAAATATTTCTACCAGCCCATTTACATAACCTTATATGATTATGTACACTTTGTAAGTACTATTTCATTCACTAAACTACACAAACAACCTATTCCAAAAAAATACCTAGGTAGGTTGCTTTACTCACAACAAAATAAATGTTTGAAATAATAAAAAAGATCTAATATATGCTATGTCATCACAGTTCACCCTTTGCCACCACCACATTTCTCATCAAAAGTAGGCAAAAAATAGGTAATTTTTGCTAGCACTAATCTTTGGACCCATTAGAGGTAAATTGACAGTTGCCCCATAAGCCTGCAACACCAAAGTTAATTGCCTTAGTCTTTTAACCTAAACATTAACCCCAATAAAAATAGTAAAAATTATAACTAATTGAACGAGTTAAGTACAACGTCAATGTCCCTCGACCCGTGTTTCTTGAAATTGCCTGGAATGACTACTCATGGCAAAATTCATGTATGGAATCTCACTACTAGCAGCCTGAAAAAACATTTCAATAAGTCAACTACAATCAATTATCGAACCTAAAATTTAGCATATGTTTCTCATGCCTTTTGCCCACTAGTGACATTATGTCCAAAATCTTCAAGTAATGATAGAGAATTTTGTGCTGGACTTTCTGCCAACTGCGAAGTCCAACAACTATCTTTATAAACATCAACATTTGCGTCCAGGTCAACAACTGTTGACTATAAAGGAAGAATATAACCAAAGTTAAATTATAAATTCTTATAAAAGTTTACACATAAAAATGACTCCATCAATACTACCCCGAAACATAACAATCACTTCAACACTAATTATAATTTAAATTTAATTTCCGTGCATACACACACCACGGTACAATCATCATCTCGTTTTGTACGAGTCAATGTTTCCACAGATGAGCATACATGTAACTTGTTTCCATTAGTCTGACTCATGCTTTCCTCGATACACTCCTACATAAACCAACAAAAATAAGTTAACACAATTCAAAATATATGCACTCTTTCCAAAATAGGTAACAGTACACAGTTGTTCCATACACAAACAAAACATATCCAAATCCACTTACATGAATTGTGAACATGTACAGATTTTGATGTGTTGTCTTCCTCTTTTTCCTCACAATTTGGTCAACTTTTGATACTTTCCTATTTGATCGAGGGCGGCCTTTATGTGCTACACGTAATGGACTATGAATCTCACTCGATGACTCCTTCATTTGACTGCTGCCAGTGGCAATCACATTGCCTGTTTTGTCTTAACCTTTATGACATGTGACATTACTGTGATTCGATGTAGCAATCCACTACACCTTGCCTTTACATGCACGCAATGTTTGGAGTAAAAAATCACTACCATCGTCACACTCGCAGCAACTTCGGCAACCTCGTAAAACTCTTTCAACAAATTATCAAATCTTCATATTTGAGGCTGCAACTCTTTCACATCATAACTGCTTTTGATGTATGCATGTTTCCTTCTTATATTTTTGCTCCATCTTGGCAAATATATTTTGAAGGCACTTCCTTCACCCTTTCTTGCACAAGAACAACAAGGGAATGTCTACACATAATACCTTTAAATTCAAACAACAAGCATTTGCATCTAACATCATGATTATCGCGATTAAATACCATGTCAACTGTTCTTTCCTTCGAATTTCCAACTACTACAATCTCCTCTAACACATCATAAGTACAAATTCCATCCACAACACACTTAATGCAAATAGAACAATTCATTTTACCCTAAATTCAGCTTGAACCTCGTAAAACTTCGCATGGGTGTACTCACCTTAGAATTGCCTCTCAATCATAAAGTTCGACCCGCATGCAATAATGCTGTTAAATGATCGACAATCTGCCTCATATTCCTTTTCTGCATTATCGTGGAGAGCATTATCATACTGCCTTACAAATTGTTGCAGAGTTGTTGTTGAGTTTATATACCCATCAAAAAATGCGTTAATGCTCTTGCTCCTTTGAGTCGTTGACATTCCAGCCCAAAAATCTTTCTTCAAAAATATTGGGACCCATTTATACCACTCATTGTGCAACCCAATCAACCATTCATTATCTTGTAGGCCATATTGTTGCACGAAAGTAACCCACTTTCCTTCAAATTTAGCCTCTGTCAAGGAATCATAAACTGCATTTTTCATTGCATCTTTCATACTGTTATATTCACCATAACCTTTCAACTTCTCTGAATTTTTTTCATGATATACCATAAGCACCATCGATGGAGAGTAGTAGGAAACACTATCTGGATTGCATTTTTCATAGCCTTGCATTGATCAGTGATAATACCGTTTGGAGCCTTTCCTGACATATAATTAAGCCAAGATTCGAACAGCCACACAAACGAATTAGTGTCTTCGGTAGATAGTAAACCACATCCTAACAAAATTGATTGCCCATGATGATTCACACCAACGAATAGAGCAAATGGCATGTCATACCTATTTGTCAAATACGTAGTGTCAAATGTCACAACATCTCCAAACGATTCGTATGCAGCTCTACTTCTTGCATCAGCCCAAAAAAATGTTCTTCACATGAAAGTCATCATCCAAATCTATAGAATAGAAGAAATTACTATTCTATTGTTGCATCCGTGAAAAATAACTCCTTAGAGCCTTACCATCACCCTTCTTCCCAATCGCCCGTCTTTTCCTCCCAACATAGTTTCTCACGTCTCGTTCAACAAATGGTAAATTATCATACCCTCTTACATCATGAACAAGAGAATGGAAGGTCTTGTTCAGCCTCACGCCTGCTTCATTGTTGATCTGTATTCTTCTCTTCATGTGCATGCTGATGTTTCTGTTTCAGTGGAACATCCTTACCTTCACCGGGATAAGATCATGAGAGTGGTCACATACAGCTTTCTTTATGTACCAAAGTCCATTTTTGTTCAAACTGACAGTTATCTTCGCTTGACAGTTATTCTTGATTGTTAGATATGTATTCAAATCATTTGGTATTGTTGACACACAATTCCCTCCTCGTGAACATGCTAGAATGAAGTATTTTAACTCTCCATCGTTTCCTTTTCTTGAATTCCTAATAATGAAATCGAATCCCTTTACAATAGCATACTACCAATAGAATAACTTAACGGCAACCACTAAAGGAAATATAATGCTTGCTACAGCCTCACAAGGTTCAAATTGCTCATCGAGGCTGTCACTCATAATTAACTCAGCTTCATTTACTTCTTCAATGCATTCAGCACTGCCACTGGCATCATCTAACACTCCACCACCATTGATAGTATTTTCATCCTCCATATAAGCACCTATTTCCAATTCCATTAACCTGCATATGCAAAACTCATGTTACCATCCAAAAATTCAGCAAGTGTTAGAGTGACTGTTAGATTTATAGTAAACAGAAAGGACTGGAAGTGTTAAGGCTTGAATTAGAATATGTTGGTTATTGGGTAGCTTCGTGCTCAGTGGTTAAGCCGTTAACCATCCAATACATCTCATTAACCATAAATTTATACCTCGTTAACCAAGAGTTAAAAATGGTGTAAAAAAGTGACATAATATGCAACAGAATCAATAAACACAAGCATAAAGTGCAAAAATGTTCAAAAATAATGTTAAAAAATGACTTAAGCAGCTTTAATGTCAGTTTCAGCAGCCATATAGATCTTACATTTGACTGAAGTTGCAAGGAGGAAGAAGACCTCTTTATTGGCTTAACCTTGATCAAATAAATTTCCAAAGTCAAATGACTGTGTGACTAAGACATACATAGAGTCATAAGCTAGAATGAATTCCTTCCCATTATCAACTTTTTTACTTTTTAATTTAAGTCATCTTGTAGGAAGAGTTACTGTGTTTAACTTCACAATGAATTAATTTTTAATTTTATAAACAATTTATTATGAATTATTATTTTCTAATTCTTATATAGGTTGCAACCTTAATTTATTTTGTTGCTTAATTTGAACAAAAAGAAAGTAGCAAAGTGATTTATTGATGCAGAACATATTGCCCTTGTTGTCTTGGTATATCTTTGTGCATATTTCCTTTTGTTTTGGGAAATTGTACTAACAAGATATATAATTTCTTTATATTGAGCACATGAAGGTAGAAACTACAAGCAGATGGTATCAGAGGCATATGGGAATAGATGTGCAGAAGTCAATCTTTCTATTCTAGAAAATATGGTATTTTTCATTTATGACATTGAACATTAAGAACTTCACTTATTTACTATTAAAATTTTATATTCTGATTGTGAGCTATAAATTGAGAAGTTATCTTATAATTGGGCATTTGTAACAGGCCATTGACATGCAAACAACTTCTTGTTATTGTACCTAAGTTAATAATAAGAGTTTGGTAAAATGAGTAAGAATGGTCCCAATGTAATTTTGTAGTTCTATATCTTGGTTAATGTGGACAACTTTCGAATGATTGTTAAGAAAGTTGAATTTGTTGGATTTAAAGAGATAGATGTCAATTATCAAAATATATTTGATTATGGCAAATATTACTTGCACATTAGTTATCTTGCTTAAAATTTGAATTCTGTTATGGAATTCATTTTAGCACCTTTAACCATATTACTTTCTATGCTACTTGATTTTGTATTTGCTCTACACATGTTTATTGCCAAAATCATCTAAGCCTTTAAGCATATGACTTTTTATGATACTTGTTGATGTTGATATTCCATTGGCATGATGCAGGTGCAACAGCGCCTTAAATATGCTCGTTTACTTGACTATTCAAACTATGCAGAATATGCTGTTAATGTTAGAATGGCAAAGACACCTGTAAAGGTGTGTAAAATTGTTGAAGAGAAGCAATAATGGATTTGCTATCAGAAACAATAGAAAGCTAGTTAGATGATACCATGAATTGCATGCACTCTCTTTGATTTGCCTAGTCAGTAGAAAGCTTCCATTTTTTAAGTTGTGTTTAGTAGATAAATTTGTCTGGAAACAGAAGGAAATAAAAAATCAATAATTTATGTATCATGCCACTAACAAGAATGCCACTGAACTGCACTCCCAGAACCTAACACATTGAGCTAATGGAGAAAGAAATAAGTACCTTAACAACGCGACAGAGGGCAGCAGAGGTAGCGGCACTGATGGAGCTTCGTGCGGGCTACGGAGACAGTGGTGTTAGCGGAGGTTGTGCACGGACGGAGCTCACCGGACGGAGGGACGTGGGTGACGGAGAAGTGAAAGAAGTCAAGGATGGAGATATTAGAGGAAGAGGGGATAACGAGAGGGAGAAACGAGAGGGAGACAGAAATGAGAGGGAGATGGAAATGAGAAGGAGAGGGAAAAAATGAAGCCAAATCTGAAAATTAATCTGACGTGGCAAAGGGTGTTAAAAATGGTGTGAATACTGTTAACGATAAGACTATCATTTTCTTTTTTCCCATGTGACATTCCCAAAGATGGCCTAACGTTGGGAGGGAGAGTCCACGGAAGTTTGCAGTGCTCTGCCACACCTCAGATTTAATAGTGTAAATAAATAAAAAGAAATAAAAAATAAAATCTTATACATTGGGGGACATCTATGTATAATTTATAAATTGTAAAATTCATAAAAAGAAAAGTAGTAAAAAATATATATACACCAGATAGCTTCTTGTGATTTTTTTTAACCCAAAACTAAGGCGAAAAAGTAATTATGAATTTTTATATATTTTTTTATTATAATTAAGTGGTATTTAGTTCAATTTATTTGTCTTTCAATTAATTTTTCTTTTTAATTTGATTAAAGACAAGTCATTCAAGTCGAAATTAAAGAATTTATAAAAATATTTTTTATAATATAATTCTAAAAAATTAACATATAAGTAAAATTCAAATTTATAATCGTACATTTATTCACACATTACATACTTATTTACCATTACGCTAACCCATTAAAATTTATGGATTATTATATTTGCTTGATAAGGAAATACAAGAAGTTCCATAATGCATTTCCATAAAAACAAAAGTTCCATAATTTATTTTCAAAAATAAAAAAAGTTCCGTATTGAGACTCAATGAAGATTATTGGATACTAGCTGTCCATCACTCTTCAAATAGGGATACTCAAATAAATCTATTTAATTGTCACTACTAAGCCAAGCCATCCTCTCTTTCCGTTAATTAGCTTCTTAGATACATTTCATTTAGAAAATACTTTGCTTAAGCTCTTTCATACACATTCATTTTCATGCACCTTCTCACATACGACTCATTAAAAAATTCTTTGTCAACCATCTTCTGCTCTTCATTATCTTTTTCTTTTTCTTTTTCTTTTTTTGTTATAAAAAAGGGGGCAAAGCCTGAAGAAAAAAAGAAACTACAAATAATAGCCTCAGAGAGTAAACACTCCCGTAAAATCATGCAATATTACACTATTTAGACCCCTGAGAGGACTCCCACATTTTGAATCCTAGCTCATGTGAAAGACTAAAATTAGCTAGGAAGTCAGCACAGAAATTCCCCTCTCATGTTTAATTTCCACTTGTCACTGTTGTAATACCCCCGATAGTATGTTAAATTAGATTATAGTTACAAAAGTAGCATATTACTTATTTGGCATGTCAGTTAAGTTTTGTGATAAATTGAGTTAGTTTAGGTATTTTACTGCAAGATAAAATATGGTAAATGACTTAAAATGACTCGGATAGTAACATAAATTACTAAATTAAGAGAAACAAATATGAGTAATTTATTTTTAGGTCACAAATAAGTTAAGTAAAGTGTAACTAAAGTTTCAAGATAATCAGAGTTAGTTTGATATTTTTAAGCATACTGGTTGCGCATTTTAATACCGGATTGACCCTTAGCAGATATGGAAAAATAGAGAAAAGGTGAAACAATTTTTTTAATGAATCTTACGATTTATTTTAAATATGTTGGAAGTTGGAAATCGGGATTTGGAAGAATATGAGTGTTCTTAGCATATCGGGATTTTTGGTATAATTTTGTGCTTATCCTTAAGAAGTAAAACTTGACTTTGCTTCCCACGGATAAAGGCAGAAAACAAAAAAGAAAAAGAGAAAAGAGGAAACTGAAGGAAGAAAGAAGTGAAAGAGAAGAGAAAGAGGAGGAAAGCAAAGGAGAAAGATCTAAGAGCAAGAGCTAGGAGATTTCTATTCATTTTTTCCTTGCAGTTCATCTTGAATGGACTTAGGTTTCCATGAATAGAAAAAGAGTTTGTGAAGTCAAATCCATGTTTTTGGCTTGGTTCTTGATTTCAAGAACTAGGTTAGTATGTTTTCAACTTAGTGAGAAGGACTATGTCTAGTGAATCAATAGGTTGTATGAGAGTTACAATAAGTTTAGGGGCCTAGATTGATGTTAGAAATCACCTAGAGTCCATTTTTGGAAGATTGGATCGTTGTTGTGTTCCAATGGAACAGTAAAGCAATCTGCAGAATTATGCAGATTTGCTGTCATCCGGGAAGCGCTCAAGCGCCCTATGTAGAGCGCTTAGGCACTCGTAGACCAGAGAGGAGTTTCGTGTAGCAGGGTAGAGAGCGCTTAGACGCTCAGTCCAGAGCGCTCAGGCGCACGACACGAGACAACACAGGGTTGTGTTCTACGTAGTGAGAGCCCATGCGCTCAAGAAGAGGGCGCCATCGCAGAATTCAATAGAGAGTTAATTTTGATCTTTTGAAGTCCTTGGCCTATTGGAATCATTTATATATGTTTCATAAGGTGTGTTAAGGCACAAATAGGGATATCTCATGAGAGGATTTATCACCTAGCAATTATGAGAAAGCTTAAACCTTTGAATATCCAAGAGTAATGGATTAACATAGATTATGAATAATATACCACCAGAGGCAATTCGGTAAAGGAATAATCCTTTAGTATGCATGTTATATGTATGGACCTTTGAGCATTCAAGAGTTATGGTTTGCCTTAGGTAAACATCTAGCATCTTAGGCCACTTTTATGGTATATGTGTATCACTTAAGAGTAATGAGTGATGATATGATGTTTAGATGTATGTATGAAGGATTGTCTAGTAGTATTGATTGTTGTGAGTATCCTTTGATGTTGTGCACCATCATTAAGGTCAAGGGAGATAAATGGGGAGTCCAAAAGATTCTTTCGAACAAGGATTCAGCCCGAACTTCTCGATAGTGACAGGGTATGTGTAATGTGAGGATGAACTTTCCCTCTATTTACCATAAGATAATATACTAAACTAAAAATCCTAGATGAACATCTTGGTTCTAAGTTGAACTAACCATGTATGTATGAATGTATGTTAACTTGGTTTATCTAGATATTAAGGTTAAACCTTGTAGATGTTGTAAACATATTTTGCTTAGCATGTGTTAAGATTATGTTATGTATGACTGGTTTTGGTTTACTCATAGTGAGGATTTGTTGATTCTCACCCCACTATGTTGTCATGTAATTCCAGGTGAAAGTTCTTCCAAGAATAAGAAGAAAAAGGAAGCTAAAGTATCGATTAGCTTTATAGTTTATATTACAACTATTGTATCTTTTAGTACTTTTTTTGTAATGTAAAGAGTTATATAATACTCCAAGCCTTTGCTAAGGCTAATGTTGCATATGTATATATGCATTTTGCTATGAGTTTATGTTTTCCACATTTCTTATGGCTCTCTATAATGTTTCCCATGAACATTATGGATATATGTATCAGGTTAGCATGTATGTAGTGACATTGTAATGCTAAATATCCATTTTTGTACTACACATATTGAGATATTGGTGTTAAGAAGTTACATTATGGTATCAGAGCAGTTCATCCTATTGAGCCAAGATATGGACTGACTATGTTTAGGCATGTTAGGAGTTCCTTTTTAGAAATTGTGCTTTTGTAGTCTCTTTTGTGAAATGCTTTGATAGAATTGTATGATTTGCCTAAGATTGGTTTGTTATTAGCTATTATTGCATGGTTACATGATATTGAGATAGCAACTCAATATGTATTGTTTCTGTGTGTATAGGAAACTATGACATCAAAAAGGCAAACTAGAGAAACAAGGAACTCAACCTTACAAGGTCCAGATATGGCCGAAGCGTTTATGGCATTGGCCAATGCCATGAGAGAGTAGACAGTTGTTACGACAAGGATACTTGAGAGGAAAGAAGCAAATCCACCTCACCAGCCTCCACCACTTGAGCAGTCAGTTTAGTAAGTTCAAGTCAGAAGGAATCAAAATTTCCAAGACTTGACAACTTTCTGTCAGACGAACCCTCCACCTTTCAAAGGCGAGTACAATCCCGCAAAGGCTGAGGAGTGGCTCAGTGAGATGGAAAAGATCTTTGAAGTGATGGTTTACTCGGAGGAGCAAAAAGTGGCCTTCGCCTCCTACATGTTGAAGGGTAAGGCAGAGCATTGGTGGAAAAGTACCAAGAGGGTACTGGAAGCCGCAGGAACCCAGATGTCATAAGAAGTTTTCAAGACAACCTTTCTGGAGAAATTTTTCCTGCAAACTCTACATGATGACAAGGAAGTGGAGTTTATACAGTTAAAACAAGGAAGCTTGTCAATAGGCCAATATGTGGCCAAGTTTGAGGAGTTGTCGAAATTCTCTTCACATTTTTGTTATCATCCGGACGAGAAATGGCGATGTTTGAAATTCGAAACTGGTTTAAGAAGTGAGATCAAGAGTATGGTGAGACCTATGGAGATTAGGGACTTTCCTTCTTTGGTCAACAAGTGCAGGATTGTGGAGTCAAGTGTTCATAGCCCTCAGTCGGAGAAAAGGGCACAAGATATCCAGAAGAGGAAATGGGTAGATGAGTGGTATGAGGAGAATGTTCCTTCATCCAGCTATCCACATGATGAGGATGAAGAGGAAGATGTTTCTACATCTAGTTCTTCACAAGTTGAAGATAATGAAGATGAGCAAGATTAGATGGAAACTGTGGAGTCTGAGTACTCTAAGTGTGGAAGATCACATGGTAACAGACCATGTTTGTTGTGCTTCATGTGTGGTCAGCTAGGACATTTTGCGAGGACGTGTCTACAGAGACAAGGAATTATACCTGATCCTAGACTGCAGGCTACAGGAAGGGTATATATTCTTGGTGGCAAAGAGGAGGCTCAATCTTCCGACCCTTTACAAGGTATTCTTTTGTGTTTACCAATAGTGGAAACTCATTAGGATATTTTTGAAGGTTTTGTGTAAGGTGAGTTAATGGTTTTGTTTCTTTAAGGTTTAGTTATGCTTGTTTTAAATGTGAGTTGTATAAGACTTCTTGCATGAGGTAAACTAAATTTTGGGGACAAAATTTTAAAAATGAGGAAAGAAATGTAATACCTCCGACAGCATATTAGACTAGTTTATGGTTATAAAGGTAGCATATTACTTGTTTGACATGTCAATTAAGCTTTGTGGTGAACTAAGTTAGTTTAGGTACTTTGCTGCAACATAGAATGTGGTAAATGGCTTAAAATGACTTGGATAGCAGCATAAATTGCTAAGTTAAGGGAAACAGATATGGATAATTTGTTTCTAGGTCACAAATGAGCTAAGTAAGGTGTATTTAAAGTTTCAAGATAATCGGAGTTAATTTGATATTTTTAGGCATACTGGTTGTGTATTTTAATACTGGATTAACCCCTAGTAGATATAAAAAAATAGAGAAAAGGTGAAACAAGATTTTTAATGAATCTTAGGATTTATCTTCAATCTGTTGGAAGCTAGAAATCTAGATTTGGAAGAATCTGAGTGTTCTTAACAGATCAAAATTTTTGGTATAGTTTTGTGCTTATCCTTAAGAAGCAAAACTTGACTTTGCTTCTCACGGATAAAGGCTGAAAAAAGAAAAGAAAAGAGAAAAAAGGAAACCGAAGAAAAAAAGGAGAGAAAGAGAAGAGAGAGAGTAGGAAAGCAAAGGAGAAAGATCCAAGAGCAAGAGTAAGGCTTCAAGATCTTCATCCAAGCAAGAGGTAGGGGATTTCTATTCATCTTTTCCTTGGAGTTCATCTTCAATGGACTCAGGTTTCCATGAATAGAAAAGGAGTTTGTGGAGTCAAATCCATGTTTTTGACTTGGTTCTTAATTTCAAGGACTAGGTTAGTATGTTTTCAGCTTAGTGAGAGCTAGATATCCATTTATGGCTTAAGATCAACCATTAGAGTTCATAAAAAAGGAATTTAGTGATGGTTGGAGTTATAGTGGTTTTTGGACCTAAATCTATGCTTAGTAAATCAATAGCTTGTATGAGAGTTACAACAAGTTTAGGGGCCTAAATTGATGTTAGAAATCACCCAGAATCCATTTTTGGAAGATTAGATCGTTGTTGTCCAATGGAACACTACAACAACCTGCAGAATAATGTAGATTTGCTGTCATTCGGGGAGCGCTTAGGCACCCTATGCAGAGCGCTTAGGCGCTCGTAGACCAAAGAGGAGTTTCCTGCAGTAAAGTGGAGAGCGCTTAGACGCTCAGTCGAGAGCGCTTAAGCCTGCGACGTGTAACACCCCAAAAATTATTTGTTTCATCATAAATAATCATTTTATAATATCTATGATTTTTTAGAATTTTTTTGGATTTTTCTGAAAACGTTGATTATTTTAATATATTTCTCATTTTGCATGCACACTGAGCAGAGTTAGTGTAACACCCCAAAAATTATTTGTTTCATGATAAATAGTTATTTTCTAATATTTTTGATTTTTGAGAATTTTTGTGAATATTTTCAAAAATATTAAATATTTTAATATATTTCTCGTTTTACGTGTGCACTGAGCGGAGTCAGGAAAATGAAATATTTTCCTCGAGGCTAGTAAACCTTGAACTGTGAAAACATCGACGGAAGATCTTACTAAACCCGAGGAGCGGCATACTTTACGAGATTTACGTTATTTGAGGTTTTCTGATGAATAAAATCTCTGTACGCACTATTAAGTAAAATTTTGCGATTCGCCCTATTATCCATTGGATAATTAATGCTGGCTTTATGCACTGTAATGATTGCCTATTGGGTAATAGCTTGTAGTGAAAATCCTAATCACCATATTATCCTATTATTTTAATTACCCTATCACCTAATTATCTTATCTAAATGCAATCCACTTTATGTCTAATCAAATCTACTTTTGAAAAAGCTATCAAGCTTCTCAAGGAAGCTACACACCCTCTCTCTTCCTCCCACATTCCACAGCTGCATGGCCTTTTTGGAGCCAAAGATGTGCTTTCACTTAATTAAGTTTCCTATTCTAATTTCAAAAATCAAAATTCATCATCATTTTCCACTATCAACTTCTCTCTCTACACTCATCTTCTCTTCACATTTTCTCCTCCTTCTCTCTACCTCACCACACGACCACACCCTTCCATGCCCTCCAAAGATTACAAAAATTTCTAACAACCACATTTTCTTAATCTCCATCACATTCTAAACATTTTTCTAGTTTGAATCTACTTGAAAAGCCTCCATCTTCATCATCTTCTTCAAGCTTCAAGTTTGAAGTTTTAGGGTAAGATTCTTGACCTCTCATCTTTCTTCTTCATTTTCGTTTTCATGGCCATCACCATGACCATAGATCCATTCTTTTTCAAGCCTTGGTGTTGATTTGTTGAGTTGTGATTCCTAGGGTTTTTGGTGAGCTTGGCCGAAATTCATCAAGGAGCTTCAAGGGAGTTCTTTTCTTATTTTCCCCTTAGGTAAGAGGGAGATGATCCTCTTCAACTACTATTGGTAGTGAGAGACTTGTTTTTGTGTTGGTTGTGAGAAACTCCTATTAGGGTTACTCTTTTTGATGTTTAATTTTTATGCTTATGTGTTGATTTTATCTTGTTTGATATGTTTGGTTGATTGTATATGTATATTGATGACCTTGGTTTGATTTGGATGGATTGGAAGTATGAAATGGAAATAAAAGTCCCTTGCTTTCCTCATGGAGGCTCACGACCATGACCCTCAAATGGAGTGATTATGATTGAAAGTTTGTAACCAAGATGGAAACATAATTAATCAAGTGAATAAAATGTAATGGAGTTAAGAAAAATTCTAAGGTTACTACCCTTGGGAGGTCATGGCCTCTAGGCCATTTTAGGTCCAAAAGATGTAATTTTTAGGCAACTTTGGGAATTCAATAATCAAGTAATAAGTAGTTAATAAGGTGGTGGAGAGAAATTTAATTGATAACCTAAAAGTGAATCTTTTGACCTAACTAAAGAACAAGAGTGTGAGACTTGAGAAAACCTTAGAATAATTCTCTAAGTGAGTTTGAATAAACCTAAAATAAGGAACTTAACAATCAAGAGAATTCCTCTAGACAAGAATTTCATAAGAAATATTAATTTGAAGTGAAACTTAATTAATTGGATAATTAGGAATTAATTGGAGATTCATAAAATGGAAAGAACCAAGAATGAAGTTTTATCCAAAAACTTAGAATAATTTTTAATTAAAGTAAGATCATGTTGGTGTATGCCCTAGAGGCTAATACATTTTCTGTATTTACATATATTCTATTATGCTATTTTATATATGAGGCATTTCATTTATTGTGTTCTTTTTTGATAAACATAATAAAGTCCTTAGAATAGTAAGTTTGATGCCATAGGACATCAAGTGGATGACTTGATCGTGAGATCCTTTTGGTTACAACACTATTCTTAAATGTTCCTACTCAAGTATTATTGTTAATTAGGACAACAATAATACATTGAGACTAGTATGTGCAGAGACTGATGACCACATCTCACGGGTCATGGATATGAGATATCAAGTCTTCACATAGGTACATATTAGAGTAATGATGTACTGGGATCGACCCACCATAAAAACGCTACATGGATCATTCCGTGAGTGTCATAAGCGATTCTCATAGTGACAATGGTGTTTGTGGTCTTTTGCCTGAAATCACTACAATTCCTACATGAGGAGTTGTGTGTTTTAATGCCATCAAACGTCATCTGTAATAAGGTGATTATAAAGTTGGTTATTGGACATACCGCAAATCATGCGAGGGATGTGAGTGACCTAGATGGGATTTGTCACTCCTACATAACAGAGCGATATCTTCGGGCCCCCGATTGAGTGAGACTGCGAAATGCATGGCCATGCTCAAATGAGTCAATATGAGATATTGATCTCATTTGTTGTTACAAAGTCTACTCGAGTATCGTGAAACGAATGATTGGACTATACAAGGGTGACGCATTCCATGCCTTGTGTTCAATCTAGATATCTTGACAAAGGGACTAAACGACACGGAAACATTGGTCACGAAAAGGTTATGTCAAATCACTGACATTCTTATTACTTGGGTAGCAGTGATGTGTTGCTAGATACCACTCACTGCTTGTAATATTAAAATGGGATTTTAATATTACGCCAACGTAATAAGAACCTGCAGGTCACACACATAGAGCGGACTAAAATTGGAGCAATGGATCCAAGTTGGACTCGGATTCCAATATGGGCCGACTCATAACATATGGGTCTAGGGTTGCACAGCTTACCTTGCTGCTGCTCACACTCACTTAAGGCAGTCACTATTATAAATAGTACTGCTAAGGGGGCTGCTAAGGTACATAATTCTGAACCCTAGCTGCACCTACAGAAAAATGAATGAGAGAGCGACAGGTTTCTTCTCTTCTCTTCGCAGCTAGCACTGTGTGAGAGACGTGAGGCTCCTCTTTGCGGACATTGGACATTCGTGAGTCTGTTCGTGTGGATACCGCAGAGACATCGTTTCTATTACGGTGTTAGTGATTCACGCTTCAAGAGGTAAATCATTTAAAAACTCGGATTATGGCTTTTTCGCATGGATCCTCGGTGGGAATCCCTATTTTCCGCTGCGTGTTGTATCTGCAAAATTCCCAACAGATCACGCGTGTAAGTAAGAATGTTGAATAACTCAATTTAAATCATTCTAAGGGAATTAGGTTTAAAATTTAGTGATAGACTTAATTAATTAAAATAATAATGATTAAATAATAATGATTAAATGAATAATGTGAGAGAATTCCTCTAAAAGATAAATTTATTAAGAAGAATGTAGAAATTTAGGCATAATTCCATAATGTACCCTAAAAGTGTAATGTATTATTTAAGGACTTAATAATATTTATTGTGGGTCCATGAGTGAGACTAAGAATGTATTGATGCTTATCTTAGCCAAATTGTGGCATGTTATAAAAAGTATATTATTGTTGAATATACATGATATATGCATTGAGTCATCATATATTATGAAAGTCCGATGGACTGTTATTAAGGCCATGTTGCCTAAGAGATCGAACACACCTTAGTGCGGGTGCGAGTAGACTAGTGTAGGTCATAATGTTGACCTTGGGGGTGTCGGGGTGCGGGCACCTCGCAATGGACAGTTGGAAAAATATTTCCTCGCAAGCGCAAGGCATGCAAAGGAGATGGAGTTCCTTAGCTTGAAGCAAGGGAACCTAACTGTCAGTGAGTATGCTGCAAAGTTTGAAAGCTTATCAAAATTTTTAACCTATTTCCAGCACCAGCTAGACGAGGTGTGGAAATGTCGAAATTTTGAGGAAAGACTGAGGCACGAAGTGAAAAGAGTAGTCATCACCTTAAAGATCAACCAATTTTCGGAGCTGTTAGATACGTGTTGCCAGGTGGAAGCTCTGGATCAAGCTCGGGACTCAAGAAATCGAAACTTTGGACCTACCAGGTTTCAAAGAGGAGGTGGCAACAACACAAACCATTTCCAAAAGAAGCCTTATTCCCGACCACTTGGAAATCAGTAGCAGATATTTGGTGGAGGTTCAGTGGAGGTTCTGGTGGGAACCGAACCAGACAGAATGTGGCATTTTCTTCGAAATATTTGAAATGTGGGAAGGATCACGCAACAAGAGACTGCACCATCAAAGGAATCATCTGTTTACGATGTGGGAAACCTAGACATATCTCCAGAGATTGCAACCAAGCTAAGGCTGAACCTTCAGTCAATGCTGCACGAGCTACAAAGCTGCAGGTAAGGGGTCGAGTCTATACCATGAGTGGAGCCAAAGCCTCCAAATCTGAAGATCTGATACAGGGAGAAGGTACCATCGGAGGTAATCTTTTAACTATACTATATGACTCTGGGGTAACCCACTCTTTTATTTCTTATGACTGTGTGCGACGACTTAGTTTACCTATGTCTTCCTTACCTTTTGACTTGACTGTTTCTACTCCTACTGATAAACTTGTTGTTACTACCAAAGTCTGTTTGAATTGTCCTTTGATTGTTGAGGGTCGAATCTTTTCTATTGATTTGATCTGTTTGCCCCTTTCTCAGTTAGATATAATTTTAGGAATGAATTGGTTGTCTTCCAACCATATCCTGTTGGATTACTCTAGTAAAACCATAGTTTTTCCCATGGATGAGGATTCTAGATTTTTTACGGCCAACAAAGTTCAAGCTTTCTTGAAAGAGGGAGCTTAGGGATACATGCTATTGTCTTCCTTGAAGGTCGAGAGCGAGGCTGATGTGAATACAATTCCAGTGGTTAACGAGCTCCTTGAAGTCTTTCCTAATGATGTACCTAGTTTACCGCCGAAGTGGGAAATAGAGTTCGTTATTAACCTTGTACCTAGATCTGGTCTTGTATCTATAGCGCTTTACAGAATGTCGCCATCGGAGTTACCCAAGCTTAAGAAGCAGTTGGAAGAGCTCTTAGAAAAGCAGTTCGTTAGACCCAGTGTCACCCTGGGGAGCACCGGTGTTGCTAGTCCAAAAGAAGGATGGTACCTTGCGATTGTGTGTGGACTATTGCCAACTAAATAAGGTCACTATCAAGAATAAGTATCCACTTTTGAGGATAGACGACTTAATGGAACAACTGAAAGGAGCAGTAGTATTCTCTAAGATCAATTTGTGATCAGGTTATCATCAAATTCGAGCAAAAGCAGACAATATTTCTAAGATGACTTTTCGTACCCGATATGGTCATTACGAATATCTTGTGATGCCGTTTGGTGTAACGAATGCACCTGCCATATTCATGGACTACATGAACAGGATCTTTCGTCCTTACTTGGATAGATTCGTTGTTGTCTTCATTGACGATATTCTAATCTACTCTTAAAGTCATGAGGATCATGTTGAACACCTCAGTATAGTTCTTCAGATTCTGAAGGAGAAGAAGCTGTACGCCAAATTGTTGAAGTGTGAGTTTTGGCTGGACAAAGTCAAGTTTTTAGGCCATATGATCTTGAAGGAAGGGATTGCAGTGGATCCATCAAAAATAGAAGCAATTCTATAGTGGGAAAGACCGAAGACGATGATAGAAATCCGAAGCTTTGTGGGATTGGCTGGATACTATATGAGGTTCATTGAAGGATTCTCTAAAATAGTAGGATCTCTCACTCAGCTCATAAGAAAAAAAGGCCTTTGAATGGACTAATGCTTGCGAAGAAGGTTTCCAAGAATTGAAGAGACGGCTAACTACTTCACCAGTGTTAGTTCTACCCAATCCGAATGAACCCTTCGAAGTGTATTGCGATGCTTCATATCAAGGATTAGGAGCTGTGCTTATGCAAAATGGAAAAGTGGTGGCTTATGCTTCGAGGTAGTTGTGAGTGCATGAGAAGAACTATCCAACACATGACTTGGAGTTAGCAGCTGTAGTTTTCGCCTTGAAGATATGGAGACACTTCTTGTATGGGGCAACGTTCAACGTCTTTAGTGACCACAAGTGCTTGAAGTGCTTATATGATCAAAAGGAGTTGAATATGAGACAACGTAGGTGGTTGGAATTTCTAAAGGATTATGATTTCTGACTTCTGTATCACCCTAGAAAGGCAAACATCGTGGCAGACGCATTGAGTAGGAAGATGCTCAGTATCTCAGCCATGATGATCAAGGAAAAAGATTTGATAGAGCAATTCAGGGATGTATGGTCTTTCGTGGAATTAGCACCGGGAAAAATTTGCATGAACATGATTACTATCTCAAGCGAATTAATGGAAAACATTCGGGAAAAGTAGAAAATTGATAAGTTTTTGCAGGAAGAAAGAGAGCTGATGAGGCAAGGCAATGCAACGACATTCGAGGAAGGAACAGATGGAATTCTAAGGTTTCGAGGTAGAGTTTGTATACCCAGGGATCAAGAACTTAAAAAGTATATTATCGAACACGCTCACACGAGCAAGTTGAGTATGCACTCGGGGATAACTAAAATATAGCAAGACCTGAAGAAGTTATTTTGGTGGCATAGAATGAAGAGTGACATTACCAGATGTGTGTCTTCTTGTCTGGTTTACCAGAAAACAAAGGTGAAACATCAAAGACCATCAGGACTATTGCAACCTCTATCTATTCCCGAGTGGAAGTAGGATAGCATTGCGATGAATTTTGTGGTTGGATTGCCGAAGACTAGAAGAGGTTATGACTCAATATGGGTAATCATTGATCGACTCATGAAGTCAGCACACTTCCTACCAATCAACGTAAGATACAATATGGAGAAGTTGACCCAGCTATATATCAGTGAGATCGTTAGGCTACATGGTATGCCTACCAGTATTGTTTCAGATAGGGATCCAAGGTTCATGTCAAAGTTTTGGCAAAGTTTGAAAGAAGCATTAGGAACAAAGCTACGATTGAGTTCTGCTTACCATCCACAAACCGATGGGCAATCAGAAAGGACGATCCAATCGTTGGAGGATTTGCTCAGGGCTTGTGCTTTAGAACAGACAGGAAGTTGGGACAAAGTTTTACCATTGGTAGAGTTCACCTACAACAACAGTTTTTATTCAAGCATAGGGATGGCACCCTATGAAGCTCTGTATGGACGACGGTGCCGAACACCTTTGTGTTGGTACCAAGACGGAGAGCGCCTTACTGTTGGACCTGATATTATACAGCAGACGACTGAGAAGGTCAAGATGATTCAGGAAAAGATGAGAACGACTCAAAGTCGGCATAAAAGCTATGCAGACAAAAGAAGAAAGCCTCTTGAGATTGAGGAAGGCGAGCATGTGTTTTTGAAAGTCACGCCAACGACTCGGGTCGGCTGAGTTCTGAAATCTAAAAAACTTACTTTCAAATTCCTTGGACCTTACCAAATTCTTCACCGGATAGGTCAAGTAGCTTACCAGATAGCCTTACCACCTTTTCTTTCAAACCTTCACAATGTCTTTCATGTGCCACAACTACAGAAATATATTCCTGACCCGAACTATGTCATAGCACTGGACATAGTACAATTGAAAGAGAACTTAACTTATGAGGCACCTCCTGTAAGGATTGAAGATAGGAGAGTAAAACAAATCAGAGAAAAGGAAATCTCATTGGTGAAAGTGATCTAGAACAAAAAGACCGGAGATGCAACATAAGAATTAGAAGACAAGATGAAGGACCAACTCCCACAACTGTTCTAAGGTATGAAAATTTTGAGAACGAAATTTCTTTTTAGAATGGGAGAGTTGTAACACCCTAAAAATTATTTGTTTCATCATAAATGATCATTTTATAATATTTATGATTTTTAGGAATTTTTTTAGATTTTTTTGGAAATGTTGAATATTTTAATATATTTTTCATTTTACGTGCACACTGAGCAGAGTCAGTGTAATACCCCAAAAATTGTTTGTTTCATGATAAATAGTTATTTTCTAATATTTGTGATTTTTGAGAATTTTTGTAGATTTTTCCAAAAACATCGAATATTTTAATATATTCCTCATTTTGCGTGCGCGCTAAGCGGAGCCGAGAAAATAAAATATTTTTCTCGAGACTGGTAAACTTTGAACTGTGAAAACATCGACAGGAAATCTTACTAAACTTGAGGTGAGACACAGTTTACTAGGTTTATGTTTTTCGAGGTTTTATCTGATAAATAAAATCTCTGTACGTACTATTAAGTAAAATTTTGCGATTCGCCCTATTATCCGTTGGATAATTAATACTGGCTTTATGTACTATAACGATTGTCCATTAGGTAATAGCTTGTAGTGAAAACCCTAACCACCATATTATCCTATTATTTTAATTACCCTATCACCTAATTATCTTATCTAAATGCAATCCACTTTATGTCTAATCAAATCTACTTTTGAAAAAGCTACCAAGCTTCTCAAGGAAGCTACACACCCTCTCTCTTCCTCCCACATTCCACGGCTGCATGGCCTTTTTGGAGCCAAAGATGTGCTTTCACTTAATTAAGTTTCCTATTCTAATTTCAAAAATCAAAAGTCATCATCATTTTCCACTATCAACTTCTCTCTCTACGCTCATCTTCTCTTCACATTTTCAGCCTTCTCTCTACCTCACCCCACGGCCACACCCTTCTATGCCCTCCAAAGATTACAAAAATTTCTAACAACCACATTTTCTTAATCTCCATCACATTCTAAACACTTTTCTAGTTTGAATCTACTTGAAAAGCCTCCATCTTCATCATCTTCTTCAAGCTTCAAGTTTGAAGCTTTAGGGTAAGATTCTTGACCTCTCATTTTTCTTCTTCATTTTCATTTTCATGGCCATCACCATGACCATTGATCCATTCTTTTTCAAGCCTTGGTGTTGATTTGTTGAGTTGTGATTCCTAGGGTTTTTGGTGAGCTTGGCCGAAATTCATCAAGGAGCTTCAAGGGAGTTCTTTTCTTGTTTTCCCCTTAGGTAAGAGGGAGATGATCCTCTTCAACTACTATTGGTAGTGAGAGACTTGTTTTTGTGTTGGTTGTGAGAAACTCCTGTTAGGGTTACTCTTTTTGATGTTTGATTTTTATGCTTATGTGTTGATTTTATCTTGTTTGATATGTTTGATTGATTGTATATGTATATTGATGACCTTGGTTTGATTTGGATGGATTGGAAGTATGAAATGGAAATAAAAGTCCCTTGCTTTCCTCATGGAGGCTCATGGCCATGACTCTCAAATGGAGTGATCATGATTGAAAGTTTGTAACCAAGATGGAAACATAATTAATCAAGTGAATAAAATGTAGTGGAGTTAAGAAAAATTCTAGGGTTACTACCCTTGGGAGGTCATGGCCTCTAGGCCATTTTAGGTCCAAAAGATATAAGTTTTAGGCAACTTTGGGAATTCAATAATCAAGTAATAAGTAGTTAATAAGGTGAAAGAGAGAAATTTAATTGATAACCTAAAAGTGAATCTTTTGACTTAACTAAAGAACAAGAGTGTGAGACTTGAGAAAACCTTAGAATAATTCTCTAAGTGAGTTTGAATAAACCTAAAGTAAGGAACTTAACAATCAAGAGAATTCCTCTAGAGAAGAATTTCATAAGAAATATTAATTTGAAGTGAAACTTAATTAATTAGATAATTAGGAATTAATTGGGGATTCATAAAATGGAAAGAACCAAGAATGAAGTTTTATCTAAAAACTTAGAATAATTTTTAATTAAAGTAAGACCATGAGTATAAGTAAGAATGTTGAATAACTCAATTTAAATCATTCTAAGGGAATTAGGTTTAAAATTTAATGATGGACTTAATTAATTAAAATAATAATGATTAAATAATAATGATTAAATGAATAATGTGAGAGAATTCCTCTAAAAGAGAAATTTATTAAGAAGAATGTAGAAATTTAGGCATAATTCCATAATGTACCCTAAAAGTGTAATGTATTATTTAAGGACTTAATAATATTTATTATGGGTCCATGAGTGAGACCAAGAATGTATTGATGCTTATCTTAGCTAAATTGTGGCATGTTATGGAAAGTATATTATTGTTGAATATACATGATATATGCATTAAGTCATCATGCATTGTGAAAGTCTGATGGACTGTTGTTAAGGCCATGTTGCCTAGAAGATTGAACACACCTTAGTGCGGGTGCAAGTAGACTAGTGTAGGTCATAATGTTGACCTTAGGGGCGTCGGGGTGCGGGCACCTCGCAATGGACAGTTGGTAGCTCTTTTGTCTGTGGGGCAGACCGATGCTAACGCACTGACGATCCGGACTGAGACACTGTCCTATATCATGATCTAGTGAAGAATGTCTTATACAACGCCTTGATGTGCACGTTGTTAAATTGATGAGTTTAGCATTTTGGCCGTGGCAGCTGAATTACAGACATGTCTCCTGATCTTTCTCTCCGAATATTTGTGTCTAGCTCTGTGGAGTAGGATTTTGATATCGTATGCATGTGCATAGTGAGTCTATACATTATCTGGCATTTAATTCATATGATGAATGAAATTGTTATATTATTGATGTTATAACTGCCTGAGTTTATTGAGCTATTTAATGTTTATTTCCTGATATTGTTTATTATTTTTGTAATGTTATGTGGGCGTCCTACGCCATTCTGTTTCTTTACTGCCATAATTGGTAATGAATGTAGGATGTCTCACCTCTTTCATATATTTCTACTATTTCTATATATATTTATGTTTCTTCGAAGACGTCGGCGAAGAGGAAGAAGTACACGAGTTCTCAGGCTTTTGGCCCGACTTTGACTAGTACTTGTTTCGATCATGACGACCTGTCCGCAAGGCTTTTTTGGGTATGTGCGACTAACTTTCCTTGGAGGTCCGGACTGCTGGCATATCAACCTGGCTTCGAATCACTGGGTTTATCTGGGAGACGTGATAGTGTTGCTAGCTTAGGGGTGATATGATTCACCCATTTTTACCTATAGTGTTCATATGCATTTAGAATTTTATTTGTCCATTAGGGATATATGGGGTGAACGATATTACTCCCCACAGGAGGATTCTTTCCTCTCTACTGCCCGAGCCCCCACGCATAATTCGGTGGCTCCAATGAGGGTTTCCTCTGATGAGGAAGACCCTGAGGAGGATCTTAAGACGGTTCCTTCTCTTTCTTCTTAGGGGCTGATACTGTCGATAGCTACTGATAGCTATCTGTGTTCTTTTTGGGGCCTAATGACTTATCTTTTTGGTGGGCTGTACATGTATAATCTTTTGGGGGCATGCATAGTTTTGCTTTTTGTATATCAGGTGTTGTAACTAAATAAGTTTGATATGATTATATATATATATTTGTATGTTGTTCGAATGTATGGGTTACTTTTATTCACCCTTTGCTGTAACTATGCCTCGTCACTATATTTTATCATTTTTGGTATTAAAAAAAATAAAAAATATATTCGCTAATTTATTTATACGTTTTCAACTAAGCAAGTTTATCTATAATATAATGAATGAGTCTTAGTTTATTCTTTTGTTTTTCCGCATCGTAAATAATGATGTGACGTTCCTTCTAAAAAAAGGGCGTTACACGACGTGAGACAGCACAGGGCTGTGTTTTGCCTAGTAAGGAGAGTTGATTTTGATCCTTTGAAGTCATTGGCTTGTTGGAATAATTTTTATATGTTTCCTAAGGTGTGTTAAGGTACAAATAGAGATATTTCATGAGAGGGTTTATCACCTAGCAAGTATGAGAAAGCTTAGACCTTTGAATATCCAAGAGTAATGGATTGACATAGGTTATGACTAATATACACTAGAGGTAATTCAGTAAGGGAATGATCCTTTGGTATGTATGTTATATGTATGGACCTTTGAGCATTCAAGAGTTATGATTTACCTTAGGTAAACATCTAGCATCTTAGGCCACTTTTGTGGTATATATATATCACTTAAGAGTAATGATTGATGATGAGATGTTTAGATGTATGTATGAAGGATTGTCTAGTAGTATTGATCCTTGTGAGTATCCGTTGACATTGTGCATCATCATTAAGGCCAAGAGAGATAAGTGGAGAGTCCAAAAGGTTCTTTTGAACAAGGATTCAGCCCGAACTTCTCGATAATGCCAAGGTACGTGTAATATGAGGATGAGCTTTTCTTCTATTTGCCACAAGATAATAAACTAAACTAGAAACCCTAGATGAACATCTTAGTTCTAAGTTGAACTAAGCATGTATGTATGAATGTATGTTAACTAGGTTTATCTTAATGTTAAGTTAAACCTTGTAGATGTTGTAAACATATCTTGTTTAGCATGTGTTAAGATTATGTTATGTATGACTGGTTTTGGTTTACTCATACTGAGGATTTGTTTATTCTCACCCCACTATGTTGCCGTGTAATTCCAGGTGAAAGTTCTTCGAAGAACAAGAAGAAAAAGGAAGCTAAAGAGTAAATTAGTTTTATAGTTTATATTACATCTGTTGTATCTTTTAGTACTTCTTTTGTAATGTAAAAAGTTATGTAATACTTCAAGTCTTTGCTAAGGCTAATGTAGTATATGTATATATGCATTTTGCTATGAGTTTGTGTTTTTCACATTTCTTATGACTCTTTATAATGTTTTCAATGAACATTATGGATATATGTATCAAGTTAGTATGTATGTTGTGACGTTGTAATGATAAATATCCCTTTGTGTACTACACATATTGAGATATTGGTGTTAGGACGCTGCAACTGTTATTGTAATAGCAACTTAATTCTTGCAAAAAGGCGTGAAGTAGCATAACAACCAGCTGTATCGCCTTGCAACATCTCAATCACTACCTTAGAGTCAAGTTCAAGGATGACTTTTCTAAACCCCAACTCCCAAGCCAATTTTAGTCCTTCGCACATTCCCCATATTTCTGCCACAATAGCTGTAGCAACCCCTATTTGAAATTGGGTTCTGAGGGTTACCTAAGAAGGTAATTGATGGTTGATTCTTCAGTGGCACAACAACAACAATAACAATGGAGTGAGGGGGTGGGTACCTTCAAAAGACACTCCGAAACTTAAGTCAATGTGTACACAAGGAGGATAATGTAACTATTTGGGAATTAGGTCATACCTCTTTCACCTTGCTGAGTGTATATATATGAGCATTTTAGAGTGTGAAATATTTGAGCATTCAATGTGTATTGAATGTTGTTACCTGAAATCATGGAAATCGTTATTCTTTTTCATTATTCCCTTCTTTATACAGGGCATGATTAGGATTGATTTCTGTTGAGGAAGTTACGCCTAGCGTAGAGGCTATTTCATGCGCGTAGTAATGTCTGGGTGCCAATCTAGCGGGTCAGGTTACTCCATCTCTATGGACCCTTAACTCAATCTAGAATAGTTGCTCTCAAGATACAAGTTCAACTAGAGTACACGGCATGAGATGAACAATGAGATCTAAGTTATAGTGCCAACGTTATATCTCGCGATATTTTTTCCAAAGGGTCAAGGTCTGTTATGTATCATAGTAAGCTACCAAAGTCAATGAGTAAGGTCAGCATCTGTGATGGATCACTCTACTTAAATCATCAAACCATTATTCGGGGTGGGCAACCCCTTGTGCAGTTTATGGGGTTCGTATTAAATGTACTTCAGTTTTAGACTGAGATCTGTGGTGTCATTATACCATGGTATCTCGTTGAGGGTCTGTGATCCGAGTTAGGATGTTCTCAAATGTCACATGTTGTTTTAGTTTTGAATGTTCTGCGCATTGTCCTTTTAGATGCTTTTGTTCAGAAATAGTATGCCATGTGGTTGAAGAACAGTGGAAGCTATCATTTAGGGTTTGTAGTGTAACACCCTAACACTAGATACCACAATATATACAAAATATTGTAATTGGCATTGACGAAAGCAATGATTTTGATGATAACAAACAAGAAAGGAATGGAAGTGCAAAGATCAAATCCCAAGACTCTTCAAGAATATATTATAGGATTTTAGATCTTGTGTAAAGGTAAAAAGGAATCACACTAAGCTCAAATATGTTTTAACATCTTTAAAAGTGTTTCTTACATGCTTAAATGCCCAAAAAACTGTTTTTGGAAAGCTAGTCTTGGTGGTAATTCAAATCTATGGAAAATAGCCAATTTTGTATTTTGTAAAACTGACATTTGGTTACTCTTTTGATCATAACTTTCAAAATACTTTGAGTTTTATTCTAAAACTTCTTTCATATGAAAATAGACTCAAAGATCTTTCCAATTAATGGTCATTTGCTTTAAATGGATAAGAAATGAAGAAGTTATGACCATTTAAAGTCACTTTTCAAAAATAATCAAGTTTGAGTTTTGAAAAGCTGATCTTTGATTACTCTTTTGATCATATCTTTCAAAATACTTTGAGTTTTGTTCTAAAACTTATTTCATTTGAAAATAGACATAAAGATCTTTCCAATGAGGGTCATTCGCTTTAATCGGATAAGAAATGAAGAAGTTATGACCTTTTAAATTCAATTTTCAAAATCAGAAATGTTGTAATCGATTACACAAGTCCTGTAATCGATTACAACATTGGCAGAGGCCATGTAATCGATTACCAAAAGTGTGTAATCGATTACCAAGTGCCAGAAACATTCCCAATGGTTATAAATGGCTAGTTTCATAAAAAAATCATTTCTAAATACTACCAACGGCTATTTTATCACTTGGGCTCTATATATAAGTGATATTTGAAGCATTTACATCTTAAGAAACTTAAGAACACTTATTTTGATCCTTGAATCATAAAATTCATATTTTGAGCTTTAAAGTGTGAATCATTTATACCCATTGAGTTTCAATTTGTATTATCCACTCTTGAGATAGTTTCTTATTATCCATACTTTGTTCTTGAAGTTGTATATCTACTCTTGTGAGAGTTTCTATTCTTTCTCTTCTTCTTGAAATAATTGTAAGAGGGTGAGGTATCCCTCAAGAGAGAAAAGGGTGAGGTATCCCTTGTAGTGAGACTCAAACACGAAGGGTGAGGTATCCCAAAGGTGTTATGAGTGTTCTTGATTGTAAAGGTCATCAAGCACCTGTGAAGCTTGAAGAGTTGGAGGCTCTAACACAAGGGTGAGGTATCCCAAGGTGTGAGATGTGCTCTTGTTCATACAAAGGTTTTCCTAGCACCCGTGAAGTCTAGGAGATAGTGAAGAAAATCTTAAGTTAAGCTTGGGGACTGGATGTAGGCCATAAGTGATTGGTGGCTGAACCAGGATAAATTCTTGAGTTTGATTCTCTCTTCCCTACACTATTTAATTTCAGTATTTAATGTAGTATATTTATCTATTGCATATATTGTCATCTTGGTGATTTGATTCTATGAACTTGATATCTAGTTTATTTGCTTAATTCATCATATGTCACAAGTTGTATTTGAGTAATCTATAATAATTGTATCTTTGTTAGACTTATTCCACTACATGTGATAATTGAAAATATCAAAATGCATAATTTCTCAAAGTTACAATAAAATTTGTAATCACCCAATTCACCCCACTCTTAGGTGATGGTTGCTATGGCCAACAAGTGGTATCAGAGCTTCGTGCTATATTAAAAGCTTAACTGCTTGGAGTTAAAGATCCTTATTTGTTTGGCAACCATTGAAAGCTTTTCAAAATGAATGATTTTGAAATTAATAAATCACTATTCTTTGATGGTGTGAATTTTGTTTATTGGAAAGTTAGAATGGAAATTTATATGCAATCTATTGATCTTGATTTGTGGGATATTATGCTTGATGGATTTACTTGCAAATCAAAACAAACTTGGAATGCCTATGATAAGAAATATTTTTCCTTGAACATTAGAGCAATGCAAATATTGAGTAGTGGTTTAAATGATGATACTTATGCTAAAATTAAGAGTTGCTCTAGTGCTAAAGATATATGAGATGCTCTTGATGATTTTTATCTTACTAACAATGATTTCTTGCAAAAAGTTGTATATAGAGAGCAAGAAGAGCAAAAGCCTCTAAAGGAAGACAATATTGAAAAATGTCTTCAAGAAGATGTTCTTGAATTTTAGATGGACAACAATGAGGAAGATGGTGATTTTCTTAAAAAGGACTTTGAGGTAAATAATGTTAAACCATATTATAGTCATTCCTATGATGAGCTAAAATATGCATATAATGAATTATATGATGACTTGTTGTTTTCAGAAAAGAAAAACTTATCTTGTTTGGAAAACATTTCCAACATTGAAAATAAAATTGAGATTTTGAAAAATAAATATGCTTTTCTTGATGAGAAAATGTCTTTGAAATATCAAACCTCAATTTCTTGTGAAAAGTGCATTGATTTAGAAAATTAAGTTGAGGACTTATATTTCGAATTTGTCAAAACTAATGATTCTAATTACTTACATTCCATAGTTGTTAATAAGAATGAAATTAATGCTATTCCACATGGAATTTCAAGTAAGGCCTATGACAAAAATAGCATAGAATGTAATAACAACTAAATGATCAAGTTTTTCAAAAATGATCTTCAAATGACTAAGCCATCATTGAATTCACTTGTTTGCAATTTTTGTGGTCATCTAGGACATATTTCTTATTTATACAATTATAGAAGAAATTCTTATATGAGAAATAATATGGTATGAGTTCCTAAAGATCTTAAATGCCCTAGTACTAACATTCAAGGACCCAAGATGAAGTGGATATCACAATGTCCTCCTAGTATTTCAATTATGCAGAAAACTTCTCAAAAGGATGGACAAATTGGTCAAGTGAAAAAGGAATCATCAAGGAGAATGATTCCAAAGCCCAATGGTAGAAGTTTTTATCAAAGAAGGAAGATGGCTTCAACCAAAGCTTCTCAAGTACAAAATGTGGAACTTGCAAAGTTCAAAACACCAAAAGAGAAGCAATGGGTAAGGAAAAGAGTTTCCTTGATTACCAAGGCCAAGGTATCAAAAATTTCCACCTCTTATATACATTCACTTGTAAAGACAATAAATTTGAGGTATATTCCTTATAGGCCTTAGGTAAAGGATAGAACCATGTGTGCTTGGTAAAACTTGAATATTATGTTTAGCACATGATTATGCTTATTCTTATTGCAACATAAGGGTCTACAATGCCTAGATATGCTTGCA
Source organism: Ormosia semicastrata (assembly GCA_029884595.1). Lineage (NCBI taxonomy): Eukaryota > Viridiplantae > Streptophyta > Magnoliopsida > Fabales > Fabaceae > Ormosia > Ormosia semicastrata. Next base: position 33,114,718 of record JAQQTO010000044.1, on the reverse strand, counting down.
TGATGTTTGAAATTGTCTTGAGACATTTTGAAACTAATTTGAAAACTTTAAGATAAGTCATTTACAGTTTAAAATGCAAAAATTGAGTTTTAGAAAACTGGTAATCGATTACAAGACCTTTGTAATCGATTATAAAGGTTCTGTCAAGGGTGGTAATCAATTACACTAATCCTGTAATCGATTACAAGGTTCCCAGAAAGTTGGTAATCGATTACACCAAACATGTAATCGATTACATGGATTCTAGAGGACTAGTAATCGATTACGCATACATTGTAATAGATTACACAGGCTTTAAAAATGAGTTTCAGTGCGCAAGAAGTCATATTTCTTCTGTTACTCACCTTTTCTCTTGGTATGTGCTTAATGATCAATAATTAACCTCTATAGATCCAAAATTGGTGGATACTAAAGAAAGTACTTTGAATTGTGTCGTAGGGTGACCATTAGCTTAAGTATGCAAATGAAGTGAAATACAACCATGCTACTTAAGGTTGGAAAAACTTAAAATGGTCCAAGTTCTCCAAAAGTGATGAAAACATAAAAAGAAAGATATGGAGAACCATAACATTCTCAAGGAGCCTTGAGGCATAGAAGTTGGAGTCACCTACAAAAACTCAAAGAGTACACTTTTGGTGATATCAATATCTTATCCTTACTTATACTTTAAATTGAATATCATGTGATATTTGGATAAGCAGAGATTTGTCTTTATACCTTAACATCCCTTAAGTTGTGCTTTTCTAGCATTATGTTTTAAAAGTGTCCTCCTTCATCTAATCTGTCTCTGACTTAGCTTTATCATTATGTTTTAAAACTTTAATCATTGTAGATTTATATCTTGGTCATAATGTTTATTATCTTAGCTTGTTTAACTATGCTTATTTTGAAATGAATATTTTGCAATGGCTAACAAGTTAACATGAATAAAATACTGATTTGATTATCTTGCTGCTACAATATTGTTTGCATATTTGTTATGTGGCAATGGTTTTGTATAACTTCTCTTTGTCAAAATCTATATATTGCATATCTTTTTTATTATGACAAAATGGGGAGAAGTTTGAGTCATTGAGAAAAGTTAAATAAAAAAAGGTGTAAATTCAATGATCTTAGAATTCCAAAATTAAGGGGAAGTTGTGCATCTCTGATCTAATCACCTTTTGAAAAATAGAGGGGGAGTAAGTCTCTTCCACCTTTTGTGAGTTCCAATTTATTTGAACTAACTCTTTTCTCAATGGTTGTTTGTCATCATCAAAAAGGGAGAGAATGTAATTGGCATTGGCGAAAGCAATGATTTTGATGATAATAAACAAGAAAAGAATGGAAGTGCAAAGATCAAGTCCCAATACTCTTCGATAATAGCTTATAGGATTTTAGATCTTGTGTAAAGGTAAAAAGGAATCACACTAAACTTAAATATATTTTAACATCTTTAAAAGTGTTTCTTACATGCTTAAATACCCAATAAACTATTTTTGGAAAGCTAGTCTTGGTGGTAATTCAAATCTATGAAAAATAGCCAATTTTGTGTTTTGTAAAATTGATATTTGGTTACTCTTTTGATCACAACTTTTAAAATATTTTGAGTTTTGTTCTAAAACTTCTTTCATATGAAAATAGACTCAAATATCTTTCCAATGAATGATCATTTGCTTTAAACGGATAAGAAATGAAGAAGTTATGACCATTTAAAGTCAGCTTTCAAAAATAGTCAAGTTTAAGTTTTGAAAAGCTGACCTTTGATTACTCTTTTGATTATATCTTTCAAATACTTTAAGTTTTATTCTAAACCTTATTTCATTTGAAAATAAACTCAAAGATCTTTCCAATGAGTGGTCATTCGCTTTAATCGGATAAGAAATGAAGAAGTTATGACCTTTTAAAGTCAGTTTTCAAAACCAGAAATGTTGTAATTGATTACACAAGTCCTGTAATCGATTACAACATTGGCAGAGGCCATGTAATCGATTACCAAGTGCCTTGAAACATTCCCAACGATTATAAACGGCTAGTTTTTATAAAAAAAATCATTTCTAAATATTACCAATGACTATTTTATCACTTGGGCTCTATATATAAGTGATATTTGAAGCATTTACATCTTAAGAAACTCAAGAACACTTATTTTGATCCTTGAATCATAAAATTCATATTTTGAGCTTTAAAGTGTGAATCATTTATACCCATTGAGTTTCAATTTGTATTATCCACTCTTGAGATAGTTTCTTATTATCCATACTTTGTTCTTCAAGTTATATATCTACTCTTGTGAGAGTTTCTATTCTTTCTTTTCATCTTGAAATCATTGTAAGAGGGTGAGGTATCCCTTAAGAGAGAAAAGGGTGAGGTATCCCTTGTAGTGAGACTCAAACACAAAGGGTGAGGTATCCCAAAGGTGTTGTGAGTGCTCTTGGTTTTAAAGGTCATCAAGCACCTGTGAAGCTTGAAGAGTTGGAGGCTCTAGCACAAGGGTGAGGTATCCCAAGGTGTGAGGAGTGCTCTTGTTTGTACAAAGGTTTTCCTACCACCCGTGGAATCTAGGAGATATTGAAGAAAATCTCAAGTTAAGCTTGGGGACTGGATGTAGGCCACAAGTGGTTGGTGGCTGAACTAGGATAAAATCTTGAGTTTGATTCTCTCTTCCCTATACTCTTTAATTTCAGTATTTAGTGTAGTATATTTATCTATTGCATATATTGCCATCTTAGTGATTTGATTCTATGAACTTGATATCTAGCTTATTTGCTTAATTCATCATATATCCCAAGTTGTATTTGAGTAATCTATAATAATTGTATCTTTGTTAGACTTATTCCGCTGCAAGTGATAATTGAAAATATCAAAATGCATAATTTCTCAAAGTTGCAATAAAATTTGTAATCACCTAATTCACCCCTCTCTTGGGTGATGGTTGCCATGGCTAACAAATATACGCAAGCAAACATAGTTAAGCGAGTTACTTCTAGCTGATAAACATTAAACATAAAACCATAATAACATTCATTTCATTGTAGAGAGCCTTTAAAAGAATAAAGATACATGTTTATACAACATTAGCCTCAAAAGGGCAAATTATAATACATAACATCTGTGTACATCTCAAAGCAAATATAACATAATACAAGCTTTGACAAAAAGAAACTAAGTTATCTAGTCCATTTGTTTCCTTCTATTTCCCTCTGAAGGATCTTGACCTAGATTTACATGGAAACACAAACAAGGTGAGAATTCATAATTTTCAGTATAAGTATACCAAAATCAATCATTTATAACATTATAAATACAATAATAATAATTATGAAGTAATACATGTTGTAAAAGCTCATTCATGTCTCATCTTTAGTAACTAAAGAAGTCAAGTTACATAAACATTCATGAATCAATAAAGACTCAAGCTAATAAACTACCATGGTCCAATAAGGAACTAAGCTAATAAATTACCATGGTCCAATAAGGAACTAAGCTGATTTCATTACCATGGCTCATTAAAGAACCAAGCTCATTTTCGTTACCATGGCTCATTAAAGAACTAAGCTATTATTTTCTTTTATAGTTCTTCACAGGAAATAAAGCTCATGCTATGCATAAATCATCATAAGAAAATGCCTTAAAGTTACTGCCCTTGAGGGCTTATGCGCTTCATGGCAGAAAGCCTCCCCTGTTCTATCCCAAAATCTGCGCACTTAATCACTCAGTTCAAGAGCTCTCTCGATGTGCGCACTTAGGCGCCCACTTTCTGAGCGCTTAGGCTCTCAACGCTAGAACTACTCATTCTACTTTCTAGCCTTGTGCGCTTGGGCACTTAGGCGCTTAAGCACCAAAAACTTTGTTCCTGTTTTATTAAATTTCTAACCAGTTTCCAACCTTTCACTTATAGGTTCTAAATGGTTTTCCAACCTAAAAATGGTCTCTAAGCATGTAGTAATCCTCATGCAAACTCTTAACTCATTTAGCTTGGACTTCATGAACTAAAACAACACCTTTCCATACCCATTTTTACAACTACCAACTCAAGTACCCAAATGGAGGTTCCTAAGTTCACAAACATCAACCATGCATAGAATAAGCCAAAAGCAAACTAGATTTAGCCTTAGGAACAAAAATCAATCAAAAGGAACCATATTTGCCTCAAAACCCATTTTTCTAACTCACACAACTAAGCATCAACAAGAAGGTGTAGGAAAGATTAGAGTTATAGAGACAAAGACCCCTACCTCACTTGTGTAGAAGATCCTCAAGCCTTGGCTTTTCCCTTTGCCTTTCTCTTCCTTTTCTTTTCTTTCTCCTTCTTTCCTTCTTTTCCTTTCTGTTTTGCTACTTCTGCTGGTGTTGTTTCTGCCTTGAGAGAAAGAGTGAGTTTGAGTGGGAAAAGAGAGAAAAACCAACAAAGTCAACAAGAAGCCACTAGAACCATGAGTCACTAAGCGACTTTGATATTTACTGAAAACTTTATATCTCTTAGAAATACTTTAATTTTACTAAATTAAGTTTTCTAACTTCTAAAGATATTGTAGAAATTCCTAGGATTCATCTCAACCCTAGTTTCATAATTTCCATATGTTTCCATATATTAGTTAAGTTAATATGGTATTAAAACACTAATTCAGTGTGCTTAAAAATACTAAACTAACTCAAATTATTCTCAAACTTTAACTAAATCACATTGCATACATTTTGACCTTGAAACCAATTTTCCATATCTGTTTCCCTTAACTATATAATTTGTGTCATTATCTGAGTCATTTTAAGCTACTTTTCACTATCTATGTTCCAACAAAGTGTCTAATCTAACTCAGTTCATCATAAAATTAAGCAGACATATCAAGCAAGTATTATGATACCTCTATGATCATATACAAGTCTAACATGCTAAAAAGAGGATGTTACATGTAGTGTCATGATCAACCATTTTTGAATTTCAAAAAGGATGCGTCATGATGAGGTACTTTAACCGAAAAGGTGTATTTGGCCCCATTAATGGCTACTATTTGGGGGTGACCTTCCGTGCTTATAAATAGGAATGAGGTTTATCCCTTCTTACTCTTTGCCTATTCTTGCACTATAGATTTTCTTCTCCAGTGACTTAAGTGGTTTCCAGCGTCTTTTGCGGCGGCTATTAGTGGTTCAAGGCTTTTCAACACTTCCTTCGTCGTTCAAAACCTCTCATTTCCTCCAAAACTCAAGGTATTCCTCATTTCACCCTTTTTCATTTTGACTTTTTTCTTTAAGCATTTAATGGGGGGAAATATCTAGGAGTGAGGAGACGGTGCAGAATAGTGGTCCATTAGTGGAGGTTTTGACTCATCCATGGTCTCCACCTCCTCAGCCACGGCGGGGACTTCAAGCCCGTGGTGGGGACTATGGTGATGGTCTAAAGTCCTTTACTAGGATGAGGATCTTGAAGGTGTTCCAAAAGGTGGACCAAGCCAGAGAGATGGTGAGGAGCAGGCCAGCCCGTCCATTCTCTGAACTTATGATGACAGTAAGAGATATAAGTGATTCTTCCTTAGGTGATTCTTCTGAGTCTAATTTAGGCGTGTCCTCTATAGGTGATGTTATAGAGCGAACCCGAAGGGCGGCTCCTACAAGGCAAAAAAATATCACCTTCTTCTGAGATATCTGGAACATCCTAATACTGGTAACCTAGTATATCAAGTATATACCTGGATAAGCAGTATTAGCTATGCTACTTCTAACCTAAGCATCATACTAATATCCATATTATTTAAACAAATAATAATGGAGAGCCTTGTGGAAACTAAGAGTTATATACATACATCTTTGCCTCAAAAAGGCTCATTGTATACATAAACTTTCTGTACAAACTAAAAGTAGCATAAATAAATACAAGCTTTACTACTAAGCATAAAAACTACTACTCTAGTCTTCATACTTCTTCTTTTTTCCTTTGGAAGAGCTTCCACCTGGATTTACATGGCAATAATGGGGTGAGAAATCATAATTCTTAGTATAAGCATTCCAATACCAGTAGTTTAAACATTCGCGATGAATAAACCAAACTATTACATAATAACATATACCTCAACTCTATGCAATGTTCATAATGTAATCTATAACCTTAACTTGAACTAAACCAACAATGATATCAAACAACTGCCCATACAATCATATGATATTATCAAGCAAGACAACTGCCCGTACAGTTGTCACCGAAGGCAAATACAATACAAACACAACAGGAACACAAATTCCAATCAAAACAAGTGTTAAATAATGCAATGATGAAATGATGTATAATTATGCTCAAAGAAAAGTGTATGATAGTATAGGTGTAATGTCATGAAACTTAACTATTCCTCTGGGTAGGGAGGGAATATACTATAATAACATGTAACTTCCTATAGCCTACCAAGTAGTCTACCAAGTTGCCTACTAAAAACTGAGTGGACAAGTCCATTATCTCAACTCTAGGAATAGCAAGTATGTGAGAAATATAGTATATGTGTGAGAATGGCGTATTATGTCTATCTCTAGTATAACCACCACATAGCTCTATACTAAGTTCATCTTTGCATTACTAACTCTTCTTCAACTCTTTGAGAGCATTTCATGCACTACGGCACTTAACTAATGTCAACCAGACTTAGTACACTTACTATCCTTGCATTATTAGCTCTACCTTATCTCTATGAGAGATTTCATGCACTATGGCATTTCACTCTTGTCAACTAGGCACTATGGCACTCAACGCTTGCCAACTAGACTGTATACTTTTTTCTTACTTTCTCATCACTTCCCAAGTGATATCTAAGCAACACTTGCACTAAACTTTGATTTATGGCAATCTATGCTTAATGGATGCACAACCTTTCCGTACTTTCCCTTATTAGGCATATGGTCTTTCTATCTAAGAAATACCCTTATTTAATGTCTAAACACTTTTAAAAGGCATAAACAAATGATCATATCAAGAATAGAACTCAACTCATCAAAAAATAGCATTGTTGAGAGTTCCTAGTACTCACGCCTCGGCGCAGCCCTCCTCACGCGGCGGCGTCTTGCTCTCTGGTATCTCACACCGTGGCACAACGTTGGCATGTCATGGCGCCTTGCTCTCAGGTGCTCATGTGATGCACCTCACGCCTCGGTGTGAGCTTCACACGCCACAGCGCAGCAAGGTTTTCTGCAGAATTCTGCAGAAAACTCACTGTTCTACATTATTCCATTGATTTCATCTTAGCTTGCAATAATCTAAACTTGGTTCCTAGGTGATTTCTAGCTTCACCAACACTTTCTAAACATGTTGTAACACTTTTACAATCTATTGATTCACTTAACTTGGATCAATCACTAAAAACCTCATACTTGATTATTCAAAACCTAGGTTCCAACTCAAGAACCAACTAGTTATATCTTTGGATAAATCCAACTCTCTTGTTCTCATTAAGTTGAAATAACTAATTCCAATCCATGAAAACAAGAATCAAACTAAAGAAATTGATTTTCACTCTTTGAGAACCTATCTTCTCCATCTAAAGACTTAAATCCTAGCATAGAAAAGATGAAGGAACAAAGATAGAAAACACCTGGCATTGCAGAAACAAAATTAAGTTTGATAACCAAGTTATTTTTCTTAGCTCTGCAAAGAGTATGGTGAGGGCAAATATATCTCTTACTGGTAATCTTTGCAAAGGTTGTATGCAATTAGATATGGTTGAATTTTCTATTTTAAAGGCTTTCTCAATCATTTGTCATCCGAGGAAGGACCTTGATATAATAGAAGTGAATTAGTACCCTCCCTCCTGTAATTGGGTCAAGTGCAACTCTGATGGTGCAGCCTTAGGAACCCCAGGTCTTACAGCTTGTGGAGGCATATTCAGGGACTTTAGAGAGCAAGTCTCAGCTGTTTTGCAACTAATGTTGGTAGTTCATATGCTTATCATGCTGAGCTAGAAGGAGCTATGTATGCAATTAAAATAGCTCATGAGAAAGGTTGGAGGAATTTATGGCTAGAGTGTGACTCTATGCTAGTGGTTCAAGCTTTTAAAGGATTAGTAAGGATTCCTTGGAGGCTTAGAAATAGATGGAATAACTGCTTAAGGACGAAGAAAGACTTGAATTTTTATTGTTCTCATATATACAGAGAAGGGAATAGCTGTGTAGACAAATTTGCTTCTCATGGTTTGTCAATTCAAAAGTTTAAGTAGTGGAACACTATCCCTGGTTTTATTAGTGTGGACTTTTTGCATGATAGATATAGCTTGCCTATCTATAGGTTTTCTTAATTTTGTTATGTTTTGCTAATTGGGTAAGGTTCTTGTCGCCCCCTTTTTTTGCATTTTTTTTCTTTCTTAATAAATTATTGATATGCTGCAGATGATTGGTGTTGCTTGGGGTGCTAACCTTGTTGGGATGCCTAACAATACAGTGATGCCTTAGCATATCTTCTTTCTTTTAAAAAAAAGTTATCTATGATTCTCTTGAAAAAAAGAAGATAGAAAACACCCTTACCTCTTATATTAATGAAGATATTGAAGCCTTAAACTTGCTCTTTGATCTTTCCCTTTGATTTCCTTCTCTTTCTCTTCCATTGTTTCCTTTTTCTCACTTTCTCTCTTCTGTTTTTGCCTTCTATCGTGGGAGAGAAAAGAAACATAAGAAGCAAAAGTCAAATTTTGCTTCTTATAAGATAACCACTAATGTGATACTAAACTCCCGATCTACTATGAACACTTAGATTTCACCGAATCCAATTTTCTAACTTCATACAAGTTTAAAATAAATCCTAAGATTCATTAAAAATGTTGTTTCACCATTATCTTATTTTTTCATATCTGCTACTAGTCAATCCGGCGTTAAAACACACAATTAGTATGCTTAAAAATGTCAAACTAACTCTGATTATCCTCAAACTTTAACTACACCATACTTAGCTCATTTGTGACCTAGAAATAAATTATTCATATTTGTTTCCCTTAGCTAAGTAACTTATGCTATTATCTGAGTCATTTTAGGCTACTTTTCACACTTTGGATTGTAACAAAGTGCCTAAACTGACTCAATTTGTCACAAAACTTCACTGACATGTCAAACAAGTATTAGGCTACCTATATAACCTTATATAAGCCTAACATGTTATTGAGGGTGTTACAATATCAGCATATACCGATGGGTAGAATAGGAGGTCTTAGGCACCCCATCCAATATGAGGACTGCAGAAGATGTCCATGAAAAGCAATAATATTTATAGCTTATTGTGCACGAGTTACGAGATTAGGAGTTAGCAATCTGACACCCATCAGAGGAAGAAAGGGTGTGCTCGATCTGTACTGTGGGCAGGCACTTCATGTATATGTACGACTCTTCAGCCGGATCGGGTTACGATTGCTATTCTTCAATTCGAGATGGGTGTCCTTCTTCACAGACGACTGGCACCTACTCAACTCCATCTGAATGCTTAGGGGTTCGTTTGAGCATCAAGCTTGTGTGTCAGGTCTTTGAGTGGCCGTATTCAGTCAAATCCTTTTTTTTTCTTTTTCTCAGTTGTCAACCTTGGGGAGTAACAAAACCAAAGGATGGGTCACACTATAGACACAGACTGGGCGCATGGTTTTCAAACCCTACTAAGAGTCCTTTAAGAATTTTAAAAAAGACTTCTTTAGGGTAGAAAGGGCTTCGGGGTCGACACTATAACACCCTAACCCTAATACAGTAGTATATTCAACATATACTATAGTAAAGAGAGCTAAGCATGTCACTTTTACTTTAACACATCGATAAAGTATTCCATAAATAACTATATAAGCTATTAAAGAGCCAAAAGGGAAGAAAAGTTTAATATATACATCACTTTCCACGAGCGGGCTCATTGTCATATATAAATTTTACAAGAAACAAGCAATATAAACAAATACATGCTTAAGTTGAAAGAAACAAAATAAGCTACTCTAGGTCTTTTGCTTCTTTTTCTTCTTTCTCTTTTTAGGGTCTCGACCTGGAACTACATGGAAACATAAATGGGGTGAGAATACACAATTTCTTAGTATAAGCATCCTAATACCAGCATTCATAGATATGTCAACTCAAAAACCCAAGAATCACATTCCTTTGTATTTGTCTCAATAGGATAAGCAAAGAAGCCTTTATACTACTTGGTCAACGATGAATTTTTTCCCCTCACCACAGTAAAAGTACTATTACCACCCTATGTATCGAAAACCCTGACCATAATAGCTCTCTAGCCACAAGAATTCAGGAATAATCCCTATTCTCTAGCCAAATGGTTGTGTGCACCATATAAGGTCACAATACGTAGGAATAAGCAAGTTAAGAAAAGCATGTAAGAAAGTTTCCACATTTGTCACAACACAAAGTTCTCTACAACCAAAAGGAAGGGCAATACCAATAACTTAAGATTCTAACTTAACTTATCACACAAAGCAAGGATAATCAAGTTACTAGTATTCTGGTGTCTAGTACTTCATACCATCACTTCACAAGTGAATTCAAAGTCAACCTCAAGTTGAACAAGGTCCTAGATACCACCCTAAGGCATTCCAACACACATGAATGCTCAAAGTTTCTCGCAAATCCCATATATGCTAGGTAGATATTTCCTTCATAAAATACCCATATTAGTATCTCAATACACTTAAAAAAAACACATAAAGGAGGGATTCCAACAAGTAGGGAACTCTAATTTACCAAGATAAACACTCTGGAAGTTTTTGTGTTTAGGCGATTAGGCGCCCATTTTCTCAGTGACTAAGTGCCCTATAGTAGAAAAACTCCCCTGTTTCATCTGTCAATAGGCACTTAAGCGCCTAAAACTTGAGCGACTAATCGGGACCTCCAGAGCCTTCTGGCCTCGAGCGCTTAGGCGCTCACAAACTGGGCAATTAAGCGACCTAGACATAGGAGCTCTTTGGCCTTCACCGATTAAGCGGCCAAAATTGGGCGATTAAGCGCTCAGCACCTGGAACTTCACCACTATTCCATTGATTTCTAAACTAGATTCTAACACCTAGAATCAGGTTCTAAGAGTCCTCCAACACCATTAAAGGTCTCTAAGATGAGAGAAACTATCATAAAACCTATCCACACATCACCTCAAAGCAAATGGTTCAACCAACCATTCTCAACATCTATTTTCTCAACTCATGGATATGAGGTTCCAAGGATGCAACCAAGTTTCAAACAACCTATAAACACATTCTAACTCAGTTTGGGGCATCAAACCAGTCCTCAACCAATTTCAACATCCCAAACCATGAAAAACATGAAAAACCTAATTTTCTATCATTTAACATGCATCAAACAACATGAAGAGAAGAAAGATGGAGTTTGGAGATGAGAGATAAGAACCCCTACCTCTTGTAGTATGGATGATGGATTCAAGCTTTTGCCTTGCCTTTAGCTTTCCTTCTCTTTTCCTTTTTCTTCCTTCTCCTTTTCCTCTTATTTTCCTCTCCTTTTCTCTGCTCCTTTGGCTGCCTCTGTTTTGCAGAATGTGAGAGTGATGAGAGTGAGAGAAAAGTCAACGAAATAGGAAGAAAGAAGACCATAGAACATGAGAAAAACTTAAGACAAAAAGATATTTTGTAGAAAATATTATATTTGTTAAGAACACTTAGATTTCTCCAAATCAAGTTTCCTAACTTTCAACAAGTTTAAAATAAATCATAGGATTCATAAAAAATTTTGTTTCACTAATAAAAATACCAAACTAACTTTGATTACTCTCAATAATTAATCGTATCACAGTCTATACATTTGTGACATAGAAACAAATTATCCACATCTATCTCCATTAGCTAAGCCATTTACGCTAATATCTGAATCATTTCAAGCTATTTTTTACCTTTTGGGTTGCAGCAAAATGCTTAAACTAATTCAGGTTGTCACAAAATTAAACAAATATGTTAAGCAAATATTAAGCTACCTTTGTAACCATTTACAAGCCTAAGATGTTTTAGAGGATGTTACAGACACCTTTTTTCGTCACCTAGGAAGGTCAACCATGCCTTTATCTATACTGATCATGTAACATCCTAATACCGTCACCTTAGTATATCTGACATATACCTGGAAAAGCAGTATTAGTTATGCTACTTCTAACTTAACATCAACTAACCCATAATATTTACATAAATAATTATGGAGAGCCAAAAAGAAAAAGGGCCATACATATATACATCAATAGCCTCAAAGGCAAAGTGTTAAACATACAACTTTATATAAACTCAAAGCGAATATAAATAAATACATAAGCTTTGTACAAACTAAAGCAAAATAAAGTACACTAGTTCTTCTGCTTCCTTGTCTCTTTTCCCTTGAATGGTCTTAACTTGGATTTATAAGGACACACAACAGGGTGAGAATTCACAATTCTTAGTATAAGTATTCCAAAACTAGCATTTATACATTCACAATGAATAAATGGACTCATTTAAAACATATTATGTTTGCAATAGATAAATGAGGCTCTACTCATTACTATAAGAATATACACATACTCACTATATAATACTCATAAAGCAAGCATAACCCTAAACACACTTCATCACCAACACTGGAGACAACTTCCCATATAATTGTCATCGAAAGGCAATTGTAATGTTTATGTTAAATGATTATGCATAAGAAATGTCCTACAAATTATGCTTATGCAATCCTTACATAAGTTTTTGCTTTAGAAAACCATGATCCTCACATATTCCCAAGAACTGTGATCCTTGTATATACTAGGTAGAATAGGCAATTAAGCCCTGACACTACCTAGTAATAAGTGGATTCCTTCCCCTCACAAAGGTAAGAGTACTACTACCACCCCAATACAGTAACCCCGACCATAATAGCTCTCTAGCTACAAGAATTTAGGACTAGTCCTTATTCTCTGGCCAAATGATTGTGCATACCATAAAAGGTCACAATACATAGGAATAGTAAGCGTAAAAACATGCAAGATTATATTTCAAATCACATTTGGAAACCACAAGGTTCACAACAACCAAGTGACAAAACAATACTAGTAACTTAAGACTCTACCATAACTTATCACATAAGGAGTAAGGTCCATGTCACTAGCATTCTTGTATCTAGTAACTCACATCATCACTTCACAAGTGATTTCATAAGCAAACTCATGTTGCTCAAGGTTCTAGACACTACCTTATAGCATACCATAGTACCTGGATGCCCAAGGTTTCACCAAATCCCATCACAAGGTTCACCCTAACTACGTGAAAGAACTAAAACTAGAAAATATGCACTCATGGATCAACTTTAGCTCATAAAGGAACCAACTCATGCTTCTACCACTTCTCATAACTCAACCTTAATGGTCAAGGGAGTAAAGTATGGTACACTTACAAAATAGACTCGTCTTTACAACAAAGGAAGCAACTAGTTCATCTTTAACTCATAAAGAAGAAACTATAACTTTTAGGGTTCTTAACTCCCATAGACTATTTTCAATTTAATCCTTATTAACCAAAACATAGCCTAATTCATGTTAATCCTAGCCCAAAGAGTACACAACTATGCTTTAATAGGTCCATAACCAGTTATCCCTCTTGGATAATCGGTTATGACCTTCAAACAAGCCAATTTTATATTTTTCCTAATTAGTTTTCAAACTTGATAATCGGTTAGGACCTTTTAAAGATGTCTCTTGGCATGAAGAATAATTAGTTAGCACATTACGTAACTAGTTATCATACAACAGCAGCCTTCTGCCAACAGTAATAACCGATTAGCTTCATGGCTAATTGGTTATTGTAAACCGTGAGACATTATGCAATAGCCACCTAATCGGTTATAGCTCACCTATAACTGATTATGCTGCAACTTTTCAGCAGCAAAACATGGAATTCACACATGAAACTCCATCCCAAAACACCTTTCAACTGAAGGACAACATTTCTCAACCCAAGTTCTTTCAAAACAAAGATAAAAGAGTCCCATGAACACAACCTAAACATCAAGAACCCTTGGGTCATGCTCATCCAACTCCAACCATTGAGATACCTTCTCAAGAGCCCCTTTTGAACAACCCAAGAACACCTCATGTACCAAGAGAGTAAAAGAAAGAGATGAAGTTGATTGAATAAAGCACCCCTACCTCGAGCCCTTAAAGATGACCAAGCTTTGACTATAGAAGCTCCTAGCTTGCCTTCCCTTTTCCCTTACTCTTCTTCTACTCTTATTTCTCCTTTTCCTCTTCCTTCTCTCCTCTATCTTCTACTATAAGAAACGTAAGAAATAAAGAGAAAAGTGCAAAGAAAGTCAAGAAAAGTGGGTAAGAACGGTGACTCCAAAGTCACTTAGATATTTTACGAAAACATTATACTTGTTAGGAATACTTTGATCTCACAAATCTAAGTTTCATAACTTTCCAACATACTATAGAAAATCCTAGGATTCATCTAATTTCCAAAATCACTGTTTCTATACTTTTCCATATCTACTACATGTCAATCCAGTATTAAAACAGACAACCAGTGTACTTAAAAATACCAAATTATCTCAGTTTATCTTGAAACATTAACTACATCCTCATCCACACATTTGTTGTTGGTATATGCCCTAGAGGCTGATACATTTGTCTGTATTTATATACATTCTATTATGCTTATTTTAATATATGAGGCATTTCATTTATTGTATTCTTTTTTGATAAACATAATAAAGTCCTTAAAATAGTAATTTTGATGCCACAGGTTATTGAGTGGATGACTTGATCATGAGATCCTTTTGGTTATAACACTATTCTTAAATGTCCCTAATCAAGTATTACTATTGATTAGGACAACAATAATACATTAAGACTAGTATGTGCATAGACTGATGACCACATCTCATGGGTCAAGGATATGAGATATCAAGTCTTCATATGGGTACATATTAGAGTAATGATGTATTGGACTGACCCACCATGAGAACGCTACATGGATCGTTACGTGAGTGTCATAAGCGATTCTCATAGTGACAATGGTGTCTGTGGTCCTTTGACCTGAAATCACTACGATTCCTACATGAGGAGTTGTGTGTTTTAATACCATCAAATGTCATATGTAACAAGGTGATTATAAAGTTAGTTATTGGACATATCGCAAATCATGCAGAGGGATGTGAGTGACCTAGATGGGATTTGTCACTCCTACATAACAGGAGCGATATCTTCGGGCCCCCTGATTGAGTGAGACTGCGAAATGCATGGCCATGCTCAAATGAGTCAATATGAGATATTGATTTTATTTGTTGTTACAAAGTCTACTCGAGTATCAGGAAACGAATGATTGGACTATACAAGGGTGACGCATTCCATACCTTGTGTTCAATTTAGATATTTTGACAAAGGGACTAAATGACATGGAAACATTGGCCACAGAAAGGTTATGTCAAATCACTGACATTCTTATTACTTGGGTAGCAGCGATGTGTTGCTAGATACCGCTCACTGCTTGTAATATTAAAATGGGATTTTAATATTACTGCCAACGTAATGAGAACCTGTAGGGTCACACACATAGAGCAGACTAAAATTGGAGCAATGGATCCAAGTTGGACTCAGATTCAAATATGGGCTAAACTCATAACAGATGAGTCTAGGGTTGCACAGCTTACCTTGCTGTTGCTCACACTCATTTAAGGCAGTCACTATTATAAATAGTACTGCTAAGGGGCTACTAAGAGACACGATTTCAAAACCCTAACCGCACCTACAAAAAATTGAGTGAGTGAGCGACAAGTTTCTTCTCTTCTCTTCGCAGCTAGCACTGTGTGAGAGACGTGAGGCTCCTCTTTGCGGATGTTAGACGTTCATGAGTCTGTTCATGTGGATACCTTAGAGACATCGTTACTATTACGGTGTTGGTGATTCACGTCTTTCCTTTTGATCACGCTTCAAGAGGTAAATAATTTAAAAACTCAGATTATGGTTTTTCGCATGGATCCTCGGTGGGAATCCTATTTTTTTCACTGCGTGATGTAACTGCAATTCCCAACAGTGGTATCAGAGAGTCTTGCAAAACCATGATTCGGTTTTCTGTTTTCATTTTGTATGAAATAACATGTTTACCATTCTTGTTTTTGATGAAAGATATGATCTTTAATATGTTATTTCAAAAAGATGAGTGAAACCCCTTTGCGAAAACATATTCTGTTTTATATGTTGTATGCAAAACTAAGATGTTGTTTTCAAAAAACCCATGAAGATGTTCATATGTTCTGTGAAAATCATTTTGTTTGAGATATATGTTTTTGTGAAGCTTTCTGATATGTATGTGATACGTACAACGTTTTGGAATCCTTATTCTCAATGCGCAGTGCAAGGGTTTAGGAAACCTTGTTCTTGGTTTGCGGCAGCAAGGGTTATGGAATCCTTGTTTCTGCATGAGCGGCGCAGCGCAAGGGGTTTTGGAAACCTTATTCCTATCTTGCGATAGCAGCATCAAGTGTTAATGTCAAGCAGTTAAGGAGGCGCAATGGTTCAAGTGTTGAACAGCTGCACAAGGGTCCCCCGCGGTGCATAAAGCGTTCATGCGTTTTCGGTTTAGGGGTCAAGCCGTCAAGGGAGGCACAAGAGTTTTAGCTCTTGTTTTCGGTTCAATTTTTCGGGCCGGGGTGCTGTGAGTTATTCGAAAGCGCAATGTTTTCTATCCAATTTTATGACTCACGAAAATAATTTTTTATTATTGTTATAAGTTTATATGTTCTTTGTGATGCATGGTGCATGGTTATGACCTTAATCCTCTTTTTATGCTATTTTGGTTTTTTTATAAATATGACATGCGTGTCATGCCTTTCTCTCTACATTCTGATTGTACATTCTCTTCTTACCTAACTCCCCTTGAATGTAAAAGAGGTTTCTATATAATGTAATTATGATGTGGATGCAAGAAGACGGTATCAAGTGAGGACGTTGATGGGAGGCACTTGGTGAAGCTGGCTTAGTTAATGCTATTCTCTTAGGGGGCCATAACCATGTCAGTTTTATTATATGCTTTTTATGTATGAGACACATGGATAATGTTTATGGTATGATAAACAGTTTAATAAATAGTGAGATATAATAATAATAATAATAATAAAAATTCCCTCAAATCAAATATTAAGTCATTATGTGATGCCTTCCAATGTGTGGCACTCGTCAAGATTAGTATCGATCAAGTGCAGGTCTGCCAAAGCAGGATGCCTTTATCTATATTAGTAAGATGCGATGGGATAAAGGTAATATCCAACTGCCAACCATTGGGTCTGACTTAACTAGGCCATTTCAATAGGATTGAAGGCTTAGAGGTATGAAGTTGAGCTTTGGTCCATTAGATGGATTTGAATAAGTATTATTCACCTAACCATTGAAAAATGTTTCCTACCTAAATAACTAAATTTTGGGTGATCAGTCAAAGCTGACTCAAAATTAGGTGAAATATGGATCTTGGCCCACTAGAAAATCTTACGATGGGATTTTCTGAGTCAATGCTGAGGGTCATTGACTTGAATAAAATAGTGGGAGGCATATTTAATTAAAAGACCTCATTAAATATGTTTATGGCATGATACTTATATTTTACATATTTCTGTTGATAAATTACCATGGCAATAAACACATCAAGTAACTTATCACTGCGATCTATCCTTGAGAAGGACAAGTTATCTGGAATGAATTTTCTAGACTGGTACAGGAATTTGAGGATTGTTCTCAAGCAAAAGAAAAAGCTGTATGTACTAGAACAACCTATTCCTGAGCCACCTGCTACTAATGCCCTTAGAATTGAAAGGGATGCTTATAAGAAGCATCAAGATGATGCCTTGGACATCGGATGTCTTATGCTGGCCACCATGAACTCTGAGCTCCAAAAGTAACACGAGAACATAGATGCCTACGATATGATCGTACACCTTAAGAAGCTCTATCAAGAGCAGGCTAGACATGAGAGATATGAGGTCTCTAAAGCGCTATTTCAGTGCAAGCTGGTAGAAGGAAGCCCTATTGGTGCTCATGTACTCAAGATGATTGGGTACATTGAAAACCTAGAGAGACTTGATTTTCCTTTGGGCCAAGAGTTGGCCACTGACTTAGTCCTGCAATTGTTACTGGAAAGTTTTAGTCAATTTATCATGAACTACAACATGAATGAGATTGACAAATCACTACCAGAGCTGCTAGGCATGCTGGGAACTACTGAGCAGAATATTAACAAAGGAAGGTAAATGCATCCACTGTGGTCAGACCGGACATTGGAAGAGAAACTGTGCCAAAATCCTAGAGGAGCTCAAGAAAAAGAAGGGAAGTGAGACTTCCACTTCAGGTATTTTTGTTATTGAAGCCAATTTATCTACTTTTGCATCATGGGTATTAGATACTGGATGTGGATCTCACATTTGTGTAAATGTGCAGGATCTAAAGAGCAGTAGACCATTGACGAAGGGCGAAGTCAACCTACGAGTGGGAAATGGAGCAAAGGTTGCTGCATTAGCTGTAGAGACTTATTTATTATCTTTGCCCACTGGGCTTGTAATAGAGTTAGAGAACTGCTATTTTGTGCCTGCTATTAGCAAGAATATCATTTCTGTTTCTTGTTTGGACGAGAAAGGTTTTTCTTTTATTATAAAAGACAAGTGTTGTTCCATTTATATGAATGATATTTTTTATGGTAGTGCACAATTGAGTAATGGACTTTATGTCCTTGATCTCAAAATGCCCGTCTATAACATAAATACAAAGAGGTTTAAATCAAACGATCTGAACCCAACTTTTCTCTGGCATTATCGTTTGGGCCATATAAATGAGAAACGCATCTCCAAACTCTATAAAGATAGATTATTGGACTCGTTTGATTTCGAATCATATGAGATATGTGAATCTTGTTTATTGGAGAAGATGACAAAGACCCCATTCACTAGACAAGGTGAAAGGGCTAGTGATCATTTAGGCCTTATACATAGTGATGTATGTGGACCACTAAACACACTCGCTAGAGGCAGTTTTCAATACTTCATTGCAGTTACTGATGATTTCAGTAGATTTGGATTTATATATCTTATGAAGCACAAATCAGAATCCTTTGAAAAGTTCAAAGAGTTCAAGAATGAAGTACAAAACTAACTTGACAAGAGTATTAAAATCCTTCGATTAGATCGAGGAGGAGAATACATAAGCCAACAGTTTGATGATCATCTGAAAGAGTGTGGGATAATATCTCAACTCACTCCACCAGGAACACCACAATGGAATGGTGTCTCTGAAAGGAGGAACTGGACCTTGTTGGACATGGTCCGATCCACGATGAGTCATGCAGACCTTCCAAGCTCCTTCTGGGGACATGCTCTGTTAACAGTAACTTTCACACTTAACTGTGTTCCATCTAAGACGGTTCAAAAGACACCATATGAGATATGGATTGGGAGACCGCACAATATGTCTTTCTTGAAGATTTGGGGCTGCGAAGCTTATGTGAAACGTCAAGTTTCTGATAAGCTTGGACCTAAATAATATAAATCTTCTTTGTGGGGTATCCAAAGGAAACTAAGGGATACTTTTTCTATAATCCTATTGAGTGCAAAGTGTTTGTGACACGGACAACTGTGTTTCTAGAAAGGGAGTTTATCTCTAAAGGAACCAGTGGGAGAAAAGTAGAACTTGAAGAAGTTCAAGTTTCACAAAGTAGCAATGAACCAATGGTGGAAATAGAGCAACTTCCACAAAATGTTGTGGAACAATAACCTACTCTAGTAGCACAAGACTTGCGTAGGTCTAACAGGATACGTCATCAACCAGAGAGATATGGATTTCTCATGACCGAGCAAGGTGACGTATTGCTCATGGATCAAGATGAGCCTGTGACTTACCAGGAAGCCATTATTGGCACAGAACCTGAGAAATGGCTTGAGGCTATGAGATTTGAAATGGATTCCATGTATGCCAACTAAGTATGGACCTTGGTTGACCCACCTGAAGGGGTAAAACTGCAAGTTGGTTTTCAAGAAAAAAATCGACATGGATGGTAATGTGCATACCTTTAAGGCGCGATTGGTTGCTAAAGGTTTCAAATAAATTCATGGTGTATACTATGATGAGACCTTTTCCCCAGTTGCGATGCTTAAATCTTTTCAGATCTTGCTTGCTATTGCAGCATACCATGATTATGAAATCTGGCAAATGGATGTCAAAACTGCTTTTCTTAATGGAAATCTTCTCGAGGATGTGTACATGACACAACCTGAGGGTTTTACCACACCAGAGGATGCTGGAAAGGTGTGCAAGTTGCAATGATCTATTTATGGATTGAAGCAAGCTTTCAGAAGCTGGAATCTTCGTTTTGATGATACAATAAAATAGTTTAGTTTCATCAAGAATAAAGAAGAATCTTGTGTCTATAAGAAGGTTAGTGGGAGCACTATTGTCTTTCTAGTATTGTATGTAGATGACATACTACTTATCAGAAATAACATCCTTACTTTACAGTCTGTAAAGACTTAGTTAGGGATCTGCTTCTCTATGAAGGACTTGGGCGAAGCCACCTATGTGTTAGGTATCAGGATCTATAGAGATAGATCATTGAGACTGCGTGGCCTAAGTCAGAGTACATACATAGACAAAGTGTTAAGACGGTTTAACATGCATGAATCCAAGAAAGGACTCTTGCCTATGTCGCATGGTGTAAGCTTATCTAAGGCTCAATCCCCTTCTACCCAAGATGAGAGGGATCGCATGAGCAAGATTCCATATACATCTGCAATTGGATCTATCATGTATGCTATGTTATGTACTCGACCAGACATCTCGTATGCTTTGAGCATGACGAGTAGGTACCAGTCTGATCCCAGTAAGAGTCACTAGACTACTGTCAAGAACATTCTTAAGTACTTGAGCAGGACTAAAGATTCGTTCTTAGTATATAGAGGCGAGGAAGAGCTGGTTGTAAAGGGTTACACTGATGCTACCTTCCAAACCGATAAGGACGACTCCAGATCACAATCAGGTTATGTTTTTAGCCTAAATGGTGGGGCTATGAGCTAGAAGAGTTCAAAGTAAGAGACAGTCACCGATTCTACCACAGAGGCTGAGTATATTGCTGCCTCCAATGCAGCAAAGGAGGCCATTTGGATCAGGAAGTCCATTGCTGAACTTGGCGTTATTCCTAGCATTGTGGACCCCGTGGACCTCTATTGTGATATTAATGGAGCCATTGCACAAGCTAAGGAGCCTAGATCTCACCAACGATCCAAACATATACTTAGGCACTTCCATCTCATTTGAGAGATCATCGATAGAGGAGATGTGAAGATATGCAGAGTACTAACAGATGATAACATTGCTGATCCACTGACGAAGCCTCTTGCACAGCAGAAGCATGAGGGTCACACTAGGTCTTTAGGCATTAGACATATGCCTGATTGGCTCTAGTGCAAGTGGGAGATTGTTGGTGTATGCCCTAGAAGCTGATACATTTATTTGTATTTACATACATTCTATTATGCTTATTTTAATATATGAGGCATTTCATTTATTGTGTTCTTTTTTGATAAACATAATAAAGTCTTTAGAATAGTAATTTTGATGCCATAGGTTATCGAGTGGATGACTTGATCGTGAGATCCTTTTAGTTATAACACTATTCTTAAATGTCCCTAGTCAAGTATTATTGTTAATTAGGACAACAATAATACATTGAGACTAGTATGTGCATAGACTGATGACCATATCTCACGGGTCATGGATATAAGATATTAAGTCTTCACATAGGTACATATTAGAGTAATGATGTGTTGGACTGACCCACCATGAGAACGCTACATGGATCGTTCATGAGTGTCATAAACGATTCTCATAGTGACAATGGTGTCTGTGGTCCTTTGACTTGAAATCACTACGATTCCTACATGAGGAGTTGTGTGTTTTAATACCATCAAATGTCATCTGTAACAAGGTGATTATAAAATTAGGTATTGGATATACTGCAAATCATGCAGAGGGATGTAAGTGACCTAGATGGGATTTGTCACTCCTACATAACAGGAGCGATATCTTCGGGCCCCTTAATTGAGTGAGACTGCGAAATGCATGGCCATACTCAAATGAGTCAATATGAGATATTAATTTCATTTGTTGTTTCAAAGTCTACTCGAGTATCAGGAAACGAATGATTGGACTATATAAGGGTGACATATTCCATGCCTTGTGTTCAATCTAGATATATTGACAAAGGGACTAAACGACACGGAAACATTGGTCACAGAAAGGTTATGTCAAATCACTGACATTCTTATTACTTGGGTAGCAGCGATGTGTTGCTAGATACTGCTCACTACTTGTAATATTAAAATTGGATTTTAATATTACTGCCAACGTAATGAGAACCTACCGGGTCACACACATAGAGCAGACTAAAATTGGAGTAATGAATCCAAGTTGGACTCAGATTCAAATATGGGCCAGACTCATAACAGATGAGTCTAGGGTTGCATAGCTTACCTTGCTGCTACTCACACTCACTTAAGGCAGTCACTATTATAAATAGTACTGCTAAGGGGCTGCTAAGAGGCATAATTTCAGAACCCTAGCCGCACCTACAGAAAAGTGAGTGAGAGAGCGACATGTTTCTTCTCTTCTCTTCGCAGCTAGCACTGTGTGAGAGACGTGAGGCTCCTCTTTGTGGACGTTGGACGTTCGTGAGTCTGTTCGTGTGGATATCGCAGAGACATCATTACTATTACGGTGTTGGTGATTCATGTCCTTCCTTTTGATCACGCTTCAAGAGGTAAATAATTTAAAAACTCGGATTATGGCTTTTCGCATGGGTCCTCGGTGGGAATCCTATTTTTTCCACTGTGTGATGTAACCGTAATTCCTAATATTTATGACCTAGAAATAAATTATCAATATTTATTTCTCTCTTCTAAGTAATTTATGTCATTATCTGAGTCTTTTTAAGCTACTTTTCACTTTTTGTATTGCTACAAAGTACCCAAACTAACTCAGAATGTCAAGTAAGTAATATGCTACCTCTGTAACCATATACAAGTTTAACATGTCTTCCAAGGTGTTACATTTTTCCCCTCCTTTTAAAAATTTTGTCCCCAAAATTTAGTCTCTTGCTACTAAAACTTCTGAGGTCTCTAATAGATATCATTCTTGAAGGAATCTCACCTCCCTTAGTGATATCTAACAACTCAACTCATCTTATACCAAACCTTTAAGAATATTCTAATTAGTTTCCAACTATTGGTAAACATAAAAGAATACCTTGTACGGATCGGATCGGAATATTGACCCTCCTCTTTGCCGTTAAGAATATATACCCTTCCTGTAGCTAGCAATGTAGGGTTAGGCATAATTCTTTGTCTCTGCGGACACTCTCGAGCAAAATGCCCTAGTTGACCATACACAAAACACACCACACAAGGTCTGTCGCCATGTGGCCTTCCATACTTAGAGCATTCTGACTCCGTGATTTCCTCCTGAACTTGCTCGTCTTCATCATCTTTATTATCTTGTGAAGAGTTAGATGTAGAAACACTTTCCTTATCTTCATCTTTATATTCACCTTGTGGATAGATGGGTGTAGAAACGCATTCCTCATACCCATCATCCACCCTTTTCCTCTTTTGAAGGCCCAGTGATCTTTGCTCCTCTTAAGATTTACCAGCATGACCTTCAACGATTCTAAACTTATTCACCAAGGCCGAAAAGTCTCGTATCTCGAAAGGTCTAATGACCCTCTGAATGTCATCCCTCAATCCTTCTTCAAACTTTACATATTTCTAACTTTCATCTGCGTTGAATCTGATATAGGATGAGAACTTCAACAACTTAATAAACTTGGCCACATACTGACTAATAGACAAATCGCCCTGTTCCAACCTCAGGAACTCCATCTCCTTTGCATTTTGTAAATTTTGAGGCAAATACTTCTCCAAAAAAGAATTCTTAAATATCTCCCATGTAATCTGAATGCCAGATGCCTCAAACAACCTCTTGGCATCAGTCCACTAATCCCCTACCTCCTCTACCAACATATAGGTAGCAAACAAGACTCTCTGTTCATCCGAGCACACCATAACTGCAAAGATCTTCTCTATTTCCTTAAGCCACCCTCTGCCTTAACCGAGTCATACTCTCCCTTAAAGGATGAAGGGTTAGCCTTTAGAAACTCTGAGAGATCTTGGAAGTTTTGGTTTTGCTTCACGTGTACCTCTTGTACTGGTTGCACCGGTTGAACTGGTGGTGGCGTCGACTGTTGAGGTGGAATTACTCCCATCCTCTCCAGCATCCTCGTATTCATAGCAGTCTACTCCCTTATGGCATCTGCCATAGCCATAAAGGGTCTAGCCATATCTGGGCCTTCATCAAGTAAGTTCTTATTCCCACAGGTTCACCTTGGAGGTGCCATAGTTTCCTATACACACAGAACTATAGATATTGAGTTGATCATTTTCAATATTATGTAACAGTGTGTCAGTAGCTATAAGAACAATCCAACTTAAGGCAAGTCATGCAATTCTGTGCACACATCTCATAATAAGGCAAGAAAAACACAACACACAAACAAAGAAATTCCTAAACATGCCTAAGTATAGTCAGTTCATACCCCGGCTCAACAAGATGAACTTCTTTGATACCATAATATAACATCCTAATATTGTCACCCTAGTATATCTGACATATACCTAGAAAAGAAGTATTAGATATGCTACTTCTAACATAACATAAACTAACTTATAATATTTACACAAATAATTATGGAGAGCCAAAAAGAAAAGGATCATACATATATACATCAATAGCCTCAAAGGTAAAGTGTTATACATACAACTTTATACAAAATCCAAATCGTATATAAATAAATACATAAGCTTTGTACAAACTAAAGCAAAATAAACTACACTAGTTCTTTTGCTTCCTTATCTTTTTTCCCTTGAATGGTCTTAATCTGGATTTACATGGATACACAACGAGGTGAGAATTCACAATTCTCAGTATAAGTATTCCAAAATTATTATTTATACATTCACAATGAATAAATGGACTCATTTTAAACAGATTATGTTTATAATAGATAAATGAGACTCTACTCATTACTATAAGAATATACACATACTCAGTATGTAATACTCATAAAGCAAGCAAAATCTTAAACATACTTCATCACTAACACT
The DNA here is from genome assembly GCA_029884595.1 of Ormosia semicastrata. Classification (NCBI taxonomy): domain Eukaryota; kingdom Viridiplantae; phylum Streptophyta; class Magnoliopsida; order Fabales; family Fabaceae; genus Ormosia; species Ormosia semicastrata. The sequence continues at coordinate 33,089,590 of JAQQTO010000044.1, read as the reverse complement.
AGAGACAACTGCCTATACAATTGTCATCGAAAGGCAAATGCAATATTTATGTCAAATGATTATGCCTAAGAAAATGTCCTACAAATTATGCTTATATATGCTTTTGCTTTAGAAAACCATGATACTCACATATTCCCAAGAACTGCATTCCTTGTAGGTAATTAAGCCCTGACACTAACTGGTAATAAGTGAATTCCTTCCCCTCACAAAGATAAGAGTACTGCTACCACCCTTATACCGATAACCCCGACCATAACAGCTCTCTGGCTACAAGAATTTAGGACTAGTCCTATTCTGTGGCCAAATGATTGTGCACACCATAAAAGGTCATAATACATAGGAATAGTAAGTGTAAAAACATACAAGATTATATTTCAAATCATATTTGAAAACCACAAGGTTCATAATAACCAAGTGACAAAACAATACTAGTAACTTAAGACTCTACCATAACTTATCACATAAGGAGTAAGGTCCATGTCACTAGCATTTTTGTATCTAGTAACTCACATCATCACTTCACAAGTGATTTTAGAAGCAAACTCATGTTGCTCAAGGTTTTAGACACTACCTTATAGCATTCCACAAGACCTGGATGCCCAAGGTTTCACAAAATCCCATCATAAGGTTCACCCTAACCAAGTAAAAGAACTAATACTAGAAAACATGCACTCATGGCTCAACTTTAGCTCATAAAGGAGCCAACTCATGCTTCTACCACTTCTCATAACTCAACCTTAATGGTCAAGGGAGTAAAGTATGGTACACTTACCAAATAGACTCATCTCTACAACAAAGGAAGCAACTAGTTAATCTTTAACTCATAAAGAAGAAACTAAAACTTTTAGGGCTCTTAACTCTTATAGACTATTTCAATTTAATCCTTGTTAACCAAAACATAGCCTAACTCATGTTAATCCTTGCCCAAAGGGTACATAACTCTGCTTTAATAGGTCTAAAACTGGTTATCCCTATTGGATAATCGTTTATGACCTTCAAACAAGCCAATTTTCTATTTTGTCTAACTGGTTATCATACTTGATAATCGGTTAGGACCTTTTAAAGATGTATCCTGGCATGAAGAATAATTGGTTAGCACATTATGCTAACCAGTTATCACACAACAGTAGCCCTCTGCCAGCAGTAATAACCGATTAGCCTCATGGCTAATTGGTTATTGCAAACCATGAGCATTATGCAACAGCCACCAAATCAATTATGGCTCACCCATAACCCGTTATGCTATAGCATTTCAGTTGCAAAACATGGAGGTCACACATGAAACTCCATCCTAAAACACCTCTAACTCAAGGACAACACTTCTCAACCCAAGTGCTTTCAAAACAAAGCTAAAAGAGTCCCATGAACATAACCCAAACATTAAGAACCCTTGGGTCATGCTCATCTAACTCCAACCATTGAGATACCCTTTCATGAACCCCTTTTGAACAACCCAAGAACACCTCATGTACCAAGAGAGTGAAAGAAAAAGATGAAATTGATTGAACAAAACACCCCTACCTCAAGGCCTTGAAGATGACAAAGCTTTGGCTATGAAAGCTCCTAGCTTGCCTTCCATTTTCCCTTCCTCTTCTTTCTCCTTTTCCTTTTCCTTCTTTCCTCTATTTTCTGCTGAAAGAAATGTGAGAAATGAAGATAAAAGAGCAAAGAACTGTTAGTGTATGCCTTAGATGCTGACACATTTGTCTATATTTACATACATTCTATTACGCTTATTTTAATATATGAGGCATTTCATTTATTGTGTTTTTTTAATAAACATAATAAAGTCCTTAGAATAGTAAGTTTGATGTCATAGGACATCAAGTGGTTGACTTGATCATGAGATCCTATTAGATAAAATTAGAACACTATTCTTAAATATCCAAGTCAAGTATTATTGTTAATTAGGACAACAATAATACGTTGAGACTAGTATGTGCGTAGACTGATAACCACATCTCACGAGTCATGGATAAGAGATATCAAGTCTTTCACATGGGTACATATTAGAGTAATGATGTACTGGACTGACCCGCCATGAGAACGCTATATAGATCGTTACGTGAGTGTCATAAGCAATTCTCATAGTGACAATGGTGTCTGTGGTCCTTTGACCTGAAATAACTACGATTCCTACATGATAGTTGTGTGTTTTAATGCCATCAAACGTCATCTGTAACAAGGTGATTATAAAGTTGGTTATTGGACATACTGCGAATCATGCAGAGGGATATGAGTGACCTAGATAGGATTTGTCACTCCTATATAACAGGAGCGATATCTTCGGGCCCCCTGATTGAGTGAGACTATGAAATGTATGGCCATGCTCAAATAAGTCAATATGAGATATTGATTTCATTTGTTGTTACAAAGTCTACTCGAGTATCAAGAAATGAAAGATTGGACTATACAAGGGTGACGCATTCTATGCCTAGTGTTCAATTTAGATATCTTGACAAAGGGACTAAACAACACGAAAACATTGGTCACAGAAAGGTTATGTCAAATCACTAACATTCTTATTACTTGGGTAGTAGCGATGTGTTGCTAGATACTGCTCATTGCTTGTAATATTAAAATAGGATTTTAATATTATTGCTAACGTAATGAGAACCTGTAGGGTCACACACATAGAGCAAACTAAAATTGGAGCAATAAATCCAAGTTGGACTTGGATTCAAATATGGGCCAAACTCATAACAGATGAGTCTAGGGTTGCACAGCTTACCTTGCTATTATTCACACTCACTTAAGGTAGTCACTATTATAAATAGTACTGTTAAGGGGCTGCTAAGACATACACACTACAGAACCTTAGCCGCACCTACAGAAAAGTGAGTGAGAGAGTGACAGGTTTCTTCTCTTCTCTTCGCAGCTAGCACTGTGTGAGAGATGTGAGGCTCCTCTTTGCGGATGTTAGACGTTTATGAGTCTATTCGTGTGGATACTGTAGAGACATCATCGCTGTTATGATGTTGGTGATTCACGTCACTTCCTTTTGATCACCCTTCAAGAAGTAAATAGAGCGTCAATAAAAGTGGGTAAGAACGGTGATTCAAAAGCATTTAGATATTTTGCGGAATCATTATACCTATTAGGAATACTTTGATCTCACTAATCTAAGTTTCCTAACTTCCCAAGATATTATGAAAAATCCTAGGATTCATCTAATTTCCAAAATCCCCATTTCCATACTTTTCCATGTCCGCTATATGTCAATCTGATATTAAAATAAATAATCAGTGTATTTAAAAATACCAAATCAACTCAGTTTATCTTGAAACTTTAACTACATCCTCATCCACATATTTATGACCTAGAAATAAATTATCCATTTTTATTTCTCTCATGTAAGCAATTTATGCTATTATTTGAGTCATTTTAGGTTACTTTTCACCTTGTGTGTTGATGCAAAGTGCCTAAACTAACTTAGTTTGTCACAAAATTAAACTGATATGTCAAGCAAGTAATATGCTACCTCTATAAGTATATACAAGTTTAACATGTCTTCTAGGGCGTTATAGTTCCGAAGCTGGCTAGGAGTAGAGTAACAAAGAGTTAGAGACTTCAGCCTTCGATGTCTCTTATTCTGAGGCATTGGTCCTGTGCTTCCTGTAATAACCTAATACTAGTACTAATGACGTGCCTGTTACCAAGTGGCTCCAGTACTCAAGAGGGGGGTGAATTGAGTATAAAAAATCTTCGCAAATGCTTTTAAAACAAAAACAAATATTGAAGCTATTAAATAAAGATGTGAAATTATGAGAGAAAGAAGAAAAACTTAAGAACAACAAATAAACAAATATATAATAATAATAAACTGCAGTAGATAAAGAGATTAAGAAGAGAAGAGCAGACACAATATTTATCCTGGTTCGACCACTAAATCACTTGTGGCCTACGTCCAGTCCTCAAAAAATATCTGAGATTTTTCACTATGAATGTAAGCTTCCATAGGTGCTTGCTACTGTTACAAAATAGAACACTTTTCACACACAGGAAAACTTTACCTTTATGTTAAAACCTCAGCCTACAGGGATACCTCACCCTTATACAAACCTTAAGGGATACTTCACCCTCGATATAGAAAAGCAGAATATAGATGAAGAGAAACTTTCACATAGAGTAAATATCACAAATTGAAGCACTAAGAAGTTCTCTAAGGATATCTCAAAGTTTTCGCAAAAAGAGCACAGAAAATATGTTAAAATTATAAATCACATTTTCAAAGCAAGAATAAAATATTCAGATAGCTGGGCAATTATAAAAGAGACTCTCGGTCTCTATTTATACAGTTTTGAAAGAAAATAACCATTGTAACAATTAATTCACGTAATAAATACAAAATATGACCATTTCTTTATAAAATAGGATTCATGTTTATTCGAATAAACCTTGGGTTATTCGAATAACACGTTCTTAAAATAACCATTTCTGAAAATGGTTATTCGAATAACACATGAGTTATTCGAATAACACAGCTTTAAAAAGATTTTTGAAAAACAGGTCTATTCGAATAACTCTGGAATTATTCGAATAGCTTATATAAGAACAAGCTACTCTGAAAGGTTTTATTTGAATAACAAGAGTTTTATTCGAATAACAGTTATACAAACAGAAGCGTGCAGCAGCCATTTGAAAACATTATTCCAATAACTCATGGGTTATTCGAATAACTGTGTTTCTGAAACATGTGTAAATACTTTAAAAGGAGCCCAGATGATTTTTCAAAAACACCAAAACTTTTTAAAATATTTTCAAGGTCAAATACAATTTTGGGATAAGTTTAAAAAACATTTTTATCTTATATTGTAAAAGACCATGAGATATCCAAAAAGATCCCCGTACAAAGAGACTCTAAGTCCTAAAGCTAATCTTGAAGTTCTTGGACTTGGTCTTCTCATCTTCATGTTTGTTATCATCAAAACCAAACTTCATTGTAGCATAGTCAAACACATTCTCCCCATTTTTGATGATGACAAACTATCATTGAGAAAAGTATTAGTTGACATAAATTGGAATTCACAAGGATAAAGTTTAGAGAACTTACTCCCCCTCTTTTTCATAAGAGGTGTTTTAAAACAGAGATGTGCGTAACTGCCCCTTTCTTTTGGAATCCAATAACTATTTTTAATTTATTTTTACCTAGCTTTTCTCAAGAATTACTTGTTAATATTTTTCTCCCCTTTTGGCATGATCAAAAAGCACAGGGGATCAAGGCAAAACAAATAATAAATAGATATTCATATAATCTCAGATAAAACAAATAATACCAGTATAGTAATAAACAAATGACATGATCAAACATTCATTGCATTTATATTAACTTTGCCAATTACATGTACAAAAAGAACAACTAGTATATAACCAAAAACAAAACAAAACAAAACAAAAACAAAAACATAGCAAAGCCTAAAAGTAGGCATCCGGTGGCGGAGGAGGGGAGTCAGGTGCTCGCAGAGTCAGCAAAGAGCGAAGAGTAGCCTGCTCACGCTCTATACCTTATATTCTGTCAAACAAAATAGAAAATGTGTTCTCTATGTAGGCCCTATTATCCTGCAAGACTCCCATGATTTGATCTAAGGGGACTGGATCAAGAGCAGCAGGAGCAGGAACAAGAGCATCAGCAGCAGGGGCATTAGGGATGTCGTCTTGGTCTTCATCTTCAACTTCATCAAGGTACACCCATCCATCAGAGGTTTTGACTATCTTCATTTTATTCAGGGTAAAGGATCCAAAAACATAATGGTGAGTCAGCTTTGTCGCCCGTTCAGTTTCCAATACCTGAGGGTACTTGCCTAGGAAGGTAGAGAAGATCAAGCCATAGGGCAAATCAGATCGTTCATTGCCCTTTGCCTTCATCATATGCTTCATGATAAAGGTAGGCCAGTTAACCTGGTACCCTTTCTTGATAAGCCACATCATGAAAATGTCGTCTTCACTTAAGTAAGCGTAGTTGCCTCCGCGAGGTGCTAGAATGTGAGCATAAGCATAGTGTAAGAGCCTATCTTGGCTCTTCATCATGCCTCCCTTGACACCCTTAGGAGGCAGGGCCAGACCAGGCTTCAGCAGATATTCAATAGCTTGAAGCTTCTTATACTCTTAGTCCAGAGTATCAATATCATCATCAATGTGTCGCCCAATGGTTTACAACCCAAATATTTGTTGCTAATCACTGGGAGTGATGACTATGTGCTAATCAGAGACGTTAGAGTGCAGGTCTTCGCCAATAATATTCATGTTGCAGTAGAACATCTTTACCAAGTCAGGGTAAAGAGGAAGTGAAAAACACCCTGTGTGGCCAGAAGGTTGAGGAAGTCAAAGCCGCCTTCGTTCTGGAAGAAGTTCAGGTCTATGTACTTCGAGTGCACAAGGTTATGCTCCTAAAAATGAGTAATAAAGTGGCCCAATTCTTCTTAGTTTGAGAACAGCCTTTGAAGATCCAGAAGGTTGTTGCAGGGGGTTGTCTTCATCCGTGGGAGCTTGGCATGTGAAGAGGAGGATGCCATGGTGGGATGGTGATTACAGAAAGAAGGGTTGAGAAGGATATGGAGAGGAGCAAAGGTGTTGATGGTAGATGAGGAGAGGGGTGCATAGAACAGAGGGAGAGAAAGGAGAGAAGGTGATAAAATAAATAAAAATATTTGGACAGTGCTGGGAGAATTTGTAGAGAACCCATGTTTATTCGAATAACAAGGGTGTTATTCGAATAAAACTACGTGGAAACCAAATGGTTGTGACATTTCAAATAGAAGTTATTCGAATAACTATGAGTTTATTCGAATAACAAGCTCTGTGATGGGGCTGTCTGCTAAGGATTTATTTGAATAACCCTATGGTTATTCGAATAACTAGAAGACATTATTCAAATAAATGAGACTTTATTCGAATAAGGCAGAAAAGGGAAAACACAGGGTCAAAAAACCCACTTCAGGTTTATTCGAATAGATCACTGTTTATTCGAATAAAACATGAAGACAAAGGCTCATACATCACATATATTCAAATAACAGTAGAGTTATTCAAATGTGACAGATATGAAAGAATAAAACTGTGGTTGCTTGTATTAGTTTATTCGAATAAATCAAGGTTTATTCGAATAAAACTGATATGCAACACCTCTTTTTCAGCAACTGATGGAGTTTATTCGAATAACCACAAGTTTATTCGAATAAACTTATCAGAAAAACATTATTAAACATGACCAGAAGGTAATTTTAAGATTCAGAGACTTACCTCACGATGATTTACCTCTGTATTTGGTGATTTCAACAGGTTTACCTACTTCATCCTTGTCTACGTAGCATGAGGTGCTCATTGGAGTGTCCATATGCTTTGAGTTATCCATTCCAAATCTTTTGAGAAGTTCTTTGCAATATTTGGATTGGATAATGAAAGTTCCACTCCTTATTTTTTTAATTTGAAGTCTAAGGAAAAAGTTGAGCTCCACTTTTAACATCCATTTGATATAACTTAAAATCCATGATGTAAGCATAAGTAAGTAACATTCTAATAGCTTCTAGTCTAGCTACAGGTGCATAGGTTTCTTCATAATCTATTTCTTCTTCTTGATTATACCCTTTAGCTACAAGCCTAGCTTTATTTCTTGTTATTAAGCCTAGCTTTATTTCTTATTATTAGGCCAACTTCATCAAGCTTATTCCTAAAGACCCATTTGGTGCCTATAATTGGATGATCATTGGGCCTTGTAACCAATTCCCATAGTTGGTTTCTTTCAAATTAATTTAACACTTCTTGCATTGCCAAGATCCAATGTTCATCACCAAAGGCTTCATTTAAGTATTTAGGTTCAATTTGAGAAACGAAAGTCATATGGTTACATGCATTTCTAATTGAGTTTCGAGTACTTACACTGTTAGATACATCACCTATTACTTGGTCAAGTGGATGGTATCTTGAGGTTCGCCATTCTTTGGGAAGGTCCATGACTTGCGAATTCTCTTAATTTGGGGAGTCCTCTTGACTTTCTTCTAGCTTTCTCTTTTCTAATTCCTTGTTATTCAAGTGGGTTTTTGCCAAAGCCTTTGCAACATCATCAATAACAAAATCCTTTCTTGATCTATTTGGGTTAGTTTTGTCAAATGCAACATGAATGAATTCTTTAACAGTCATAGTTCTTTTATTATAAATTATAAAGGCTTTGCTATGATTTGAATAACTAAGAAATATACCCACATCAGACCTAGCATCAAACTTGCCTAAGTTATCCTTTCCATTATTCAACAAAACATTTGCAACCAAAAACATGAAAATGCGAGACATTTGGTTTTCTTCCTTTGTATAATTCATATGGGGTTTTCTTTAAAATTGGCCTTATATGGGCCCTGTTCATTACTTAACAAGCTGTGCTTATAGCGTCCACCAAAAAATACTTCGGAAGAGTAGCCTCATTGAGCATAGTTCTTGCCATTTTTTCTAAAGATCGATTTTTCTTTTCTACAACTCCATTTTGTTGTGGAGTTCTAGGGGCAAAAAAATTATGCACAATGCCATGTTCATCATAGAAGGTTTCAAAAGCATGATTTTCAAATTTGCCACCATGGTCACTTCTTATAGAAGAAATAGAAAAACTTTTTCGTTTTGGATAACTTTGGCAAGTCTTTTAAATGCTAGAAATGTGTCATTTTTATTTAATATAAATAAAGTCCATGTGAACATAGAAAAATCATCCACAATCACTACAGCATAGTAATTCCCACCAAAGCTCATAGTTCTAGATGGTCCAAAAAGATTCATGTGCAAAAGCTGTAAAGGTCTAGAGGTTGAAACTATATTTTTCACTTTAAAAAAAACTTTTACTTGTTTTCCCTTTTGACATGCATCATATAATTTATCTTTTATAAAATTGAGTTTGGGTAGTCCAATTACTAGCTCTTTAGAGACCAATTTTTTTAGGTAATCCATGTGAATGTGTGCAATTCTCCTATGCCTTAACCATGAATCACTTGAGGATATGTCATCAAGGCTAATCATATAAATATTGTTAATTCTATGACTGATGAACTTAACATTCTTATCATTTTTATCTTCAATTATGCAACAACTTGAATAAAAAATTACTCTATTTCCTTTACCACATAATTGGTTAATACTAAGCAAGTTGTGTTTGAGTCCTTCAACAAGTAATACATTATCTATAGAGGAATTAGGACTGTTACCGACTTTGCCGATTTCAAGAATCTTTTCTTTGTTGTTATCACGATATGTAACATGCCCATGATTCTTAGGAACGAGAAATGTGAACTTGGTGTCATCTCCGGTCATGTGCTTAGAGCAGCCGCTATCGAGATACTAACTTGAGCTCCTGGCCTTCAAGTACACCTACAACACATGTTTAATTTTTAACTTTTGGTACCTAAATTTTCTCAGGTCCTTGAGTGTTAGTTTTGAGAATTGTACCCTTAGGAACCTGATCTGTTGATTATTCCTATATTTTAATCGCCTTGTAATTGATTCATTGAACTCCATTTGTGCTTAATTGTCATCATTTAGCTTAGTTTATGATATCAAACCCTAATTGGAACATTAATGTGAAACTTTGCTTAAATGTGTCCATTAGCACTTATAATTGAATTATGCTTTTCAGTCACTAGGCTTCTTAAGGTTCAATTAGGTTTAATTAAGTTGGTTTTGACACATTTTATGATATTGAGCCTAATTGGACCATTGAAGGAATTATTGCACGAATTAGCCTTAATTTATCTCTTTGACAGTGTTCAGTAAACTAGCTATAATTTGAGTTTCAAATATCTGATTAATGTGATTTTGATCTTGTAGGAAAGTTAAGACAATTCTCTACTACTTCCATGAAGACCTCAAAGGCCCAATCATATGTTTGGATAACTTAAATTGGAGTTGAAGCAAGAACTAGGGTGCTGATCCTGACAACTTGACCTATGTGTACTGTTCATGACATAACTTGAGCTTCAAGTTGTCAAATGGGCTAAAAGTTTGATGGTTGATAGTTAAGATCCAAATCTACAACTTTCATGTTGAACACGTTTCCAGATTCGGAGGTCTAATAGGTCATATTGGACTTGGACGTCAGATTACAGGGCCTAAGTCAAATTACAGGGCCTAGGCTGCGTAAAAAATACACGGCCGTGTGAGAGTACACGGTATAGGCCGTGTACTCCTCTGACTTTTACAATTAAAATAGTAAATTTTGATCCTCCACGCAGTGTCATACACGGCCTAGGCCGTGTATGCATGCATGGCCGTGTATTTGTGTCAGAAACTTAATTATTGAAACTTCTACTAGAAGTTTGTGTTGGAGGCCTATATATTGACACCCTTAGTATATTTTGAAGAGAGTTCTGACCTAGGAGAGCAGCTGCAACTCCTTGGAGAAGGAGAAGGGAGTCTTGGATCAAAGATTGGAGTCTCGGGTTCAAGCAATCGAAGATCCATCATCCTCAATCCTCAGAAACTCATTTGCTCTTTAGTTTTTTTGCACTTTGTTTCTTATGTTGATCTTAGTTTTTCTTGTGATTTTGTTCTAGCTATGTGTAACTAAACCTCCCTTAGTTAAGAGGGTGATGAAACCACTAGTTTTGAAGTTGTGAATCTTGCATATTTGATTATTTCAACACAGTTATGTTTTTATTCATATATTTCTGAATCTATTGTTGGTATGAAGGTTTTTGTACTTATTCCCACTTTCAAAGTGGTAGATCTGGGTTTATTATGCGCGGTTGTGGTAGTATATCTAGCGGAATGTATGATGTTCATGTGGGTATAATTATCTTTGTGTTATTTGCCAGTTATAAAAGTGGTAGATCTGAGTTTATTATGCGTAGTTGCGGTAATAGATCTAGATAAATATATGTTCTAAGTAATTTAATCCTGGTATATGATTAGATCTTAGTGTAATTGGTTTTCTAAAACTTAATGCAATTATCGGGTAGTTGTAAGAGCAGTTGCTTTATGACTAATTAGTGATTAGGAGTTGATTTGAGCGGTTGCTGAATTGGCCAATACGTAAGGAAAACAGAGATTTACTCTCACAATTGTGTAAAAACATAATTGAGCATGTTGGAATAAAAGGATATGTGGATTTACATCATTATATAAATCTAGTGGTGGATTCAATCTCTTAACAAATTTTCTTATATTGTTAATTTCAGTTTATTTGTTGTTATTATTTTTGAAGTTGTTCATTGTTCATCAAAACTCCAAAAACCCTCTTTTTTACTGTTTATTGTTAATCAAAGTTTAAATTAGGAATTATTTAATAATGTTGATTGAATTAGTTCTCTATGAATTGACCCTTATTAAGTACAACTAGTTGTAAGGTTTTTATTTTCTGGTGAGCCTAACAACTGATTTTTATTTTGAATTTTTAATCACTATCCGCCTCACACCAAGAATTTTGGCGCCGTTGCCGGGGAACCAATTTTTCAATTACACTGTTAATTTATTTCTTATTTTTACTCTGTTTTTATTTTATTTTTAGTTTTTGATTCTTGCTTTCTGAGTGTTTTGTAGGTGTTGATGTCCATTGAAGAGTTAGATGAGGGATTACAGAATTTGAGGAACTATACTGATCAACTTAACTCACATCCTCAATTTCCCTTCTATCCGGCTAATTTCCAACTCACACCTGCTGACATTGAAGCTGCCCGTTACATTGATCTATCGAGTTCAGAGGCATTTGAGCCATCTGAAATATCTGAAGAAATGACAATGGCAGAAAACACTTTAAGGGCATTGGGTGCTCCAGATCTAGATCAACAGCCTCTATGCATAGACATTCTTGAAAATGAAGAGACATTTGAATTGAAATTCGGCTTAATCCATCTTTTGTCATCTTTCAATGGATTACCCGGAGAGGACCCCAATAAGCACTTGAAGGAAATTCATGTGGTATGTTCTAGCATGAAGCTTGCAGGAATTCTAGTAGACCAAGTCAAACTCAGAGCTTTTCCATTTTCACTAAAAGATTCAACTAAGGAGTGGCTTTACTACTTGCCACCCGGATCCATCCAATCATGGCAGGACATGGCCCGAGCTTTCCTAGACAGATACTTCCCTGCTTCAAAAGCCGCAACAATCAGAAAAGAAATCTGTGGTATTCAACAAAGGCATGGGGAATCACTACATGATTACTGGGAGAGATTCAAGAGGCTATGTGCCAGCTGCCGTCAACATCAAATTAGTGAGCAACTCTTAATTCAATATTTCTATGAAGGATTACAAGTGATGGATTGCAACATGATTAATGCTGCTAGCGGAGGAGCATTGGTTGATAAAACTCCTCAAGAAGCTAGAAACTTGATCTCAAGAATGGCTGGCAATACTCAACAGTTCTACTCTAGAAATGACACTGGAGTGAGAGTAGTGAAAGAAGTAGAGACAACTAGTCTACAACAGCAAATGACTCAATTAACTGCTATGGTTCAGCGGTTAATGGATATAGGCAAAGCACCAGTTCATGCTTGTGGGATCTGTTGTTCATCTGGACATCCTATTGATATGTGTCCCACTCTCCAAGAGGACACAAATGAGGAGGTAAGAGCATGAGGGGATATCTTTGGACTTTCAAAAAATTACAACCCCTACTCAAACACATATAATCCGGGTTGGAGGGATCATCCTAATTTCAGCTATGCAAAGCAACCTCAAAATCAACCTCCAGCTTATGGACCTCCAGGATTTCAGCAAAGGCAAGCACCTTTCCCTCAGAGATAGCAGCAAGTTCAAGCTCCTAAGCAACCTGAGCCTTCACTAGAGGAGCTAGTGAAACAAATGGCCACTAATAATTTGCAGCTCCAACAAGAAACAAATGCCACCATACAAAGTTTCAAGCAAGAAACAAGGACTGTAATCAATAACTTGCAGAACCAGATAGGGCAATTATCCACAGAATTCAATAAGTTTCAAAGCCAAGCTTCAGGGAAACTACCCTCACAGCTAGAAGTAAATCTAAGGGAAAATGCTAGTGCTATCACATTGAGAAGTGGGAAAATGTTGGATGAGCCTACATCTGTTCCACCCAACACTCAAGAGAAAAATGAACCACCCAAAGAAGTAAATGAGAAGGGGCAAAGCTCCAAAGCCCCTACGGTAAGTAATTTTGAACCCCCTCCTAAATATGTCACTAAAGCTCCTTTTCCCAACAAGTTAGTGAAGACTAAGAAAGAAGAAGCAGAAAAAGAGATCCTAGAGACTTTTAGGAAGGTGGAAGTTAATATCCCTTTATTAGATGCCATTAAGCAAGTACCTAGGTACGCAAAATGTCTGAAAGAATTGTGCACTAACAAAAGAAAATTGAAAGGAAATGAAAAGATCCAAGTGGGAGAAAATGTTTCAGCTGTGATAAAAAAAGAAACTCCCAACTAAATGTAAGGATTCTGGCACATTCACCATTCCATGCACTATAGGTAACACAAGGTTTGAAAGGGTAATGTTTGATTTAGGTGCATCTATAAATGTCATGTCATATTATATTTATGCATCTTTATACTTGGGTCCTTTGGAACCTACTGGTGTTATTATACAACTGGCTGATAGATCTAATGCATACCCAAAAGGTGTGGTTGAAGATGTTTTAGTGCAGGTGAATGAATTAGTGTTTCCGGCAGACTTCTATGTTTTGGACATGGAAGAGGATGATTCTCCCAAATCTGCTCCTATCTTGTTAGGGAGACCATTTTTGAAAACTGCGTGGACAAAAATTAATGTGCACTCAGGAACTTTAATAATGGAATTTGATAGGGAATTGATTAGATTCAATATTTTTGAAGCTATGAGATACCCAAGTTATGTGCACTCTGCTTGTTTAATTGATTCTTTTGATCCTTTTGATTCTTTAATTTCTGCAGCTTTTGATTCTAACCATTCTGATTCTCTTGATACAATTCTAACTCATAGATTAGATGTACAGGAGGAAAAGAAGAATGATGAAGAAAAGCCATGGATTGAAGACATTGATGAAATTGTTGCTACCTTACAAGAGCTCTCTTCCACTCCAGAAGAGCATGAGGTATCTTTTGTTAATTTACTTGTTACTACTGATATACCTCAACCTTCCGTTGTGCAGGCACCTGAATTGGAACTAAAAGCATTGCCTGATCATCTTAAATAAATCTTCTTGGGGGAGAAGGACACTCTTCTAGTAATAATTATAAAGTCACTCACCCAAGAGCAAGAAGAGAAATTGGTGGCTGTTTTGTAGAAACATAAGACAGCCATTAGTTAGTCAATAGCTGACATCAAGGGTATTAGTCTCTCCATTTGTATGCACAGGATCCTAATAGAGGAGGGTGCTAAACCTGTGAGAGAACCCTAGAGGAGGTTGTGAAAAAGAAGACACTGAAGCTCCTAAGTGTAGGAGTGATCTACCCCATTTCTGACAGCTAGTAGGTAAGCCCAATCCAGGTAGTACCAAAGAAATCTGGAATTACTGTGGTAAGAAATGCTGAAAATGAGCTTATTCCCACTAGGTTGCAGACAGGGTGGCGTGTTTGTATTGATTACAGGAAGTTGAATGCCGCTACTAGAAAAGGCCACTTTCCTTTACCTTTCATTGATCAAATGATAGAGAGATTAGCTGGCCATTCTCATTATTATTTTCTAGATGATTTTTCAGGTTATAATCAGATTGCCATAGTTCCAGAAGACCAAGACAAGACTACAATCACTTGTCCATTTCATACCTTTGCATGTAGGCGAATGCCTTTTGGACTTTGCAATGCACTAGGAACTTTCTAGAGATGCATGATGAGTTTATTTTCTGATTACATTGAAAATATTATTGAGGTTTTTATAGATAACTTTAGTGTCTTTGGAAATGGTTTTGAAAACTGTTTAGATCATTTGACATTGGTGCTTAAAAGATGCATTGACACTAACCTGGTACTGAATTGGGAAAAGTGCCATTTCATGGTGGAGAAGGGTATTGTGTTAGGTCATGTAATTTCTGCTAGGGGAATTGAAATAGATAAAGCTAAGGTAGAGCTCATGCATTCTTTGCCCCCACCCACTAGTGTGCGAGAGATTCATTCTTTTATTGGTCATGCAGGTTTCTACCGGAGATTCATTAAAGACTTCTCTAAAGTCTCATTGGCCCTTTACAGACTTCTTTAAAAAGATGTGCAATTTAACTTTGATGAGAAATGTATGGAAGCTTTCAATAAACTGAAGAAATTGTTGACAGTTGCGCCTATCATCAAGCCACCCAATTGGGAGTTACCGTTTGAACTAATGTGTGATGCCAGTGACTTCGCGGTAGGGACTGTCTTAGGACAGCGAGTTGATAGGGTTCCTTATGCCATTTACTATGCATCAAGGACTCTAAATGATGCTCAGCTTAATTACTCAACCACAGAAAAAGAACTTCTAGCTGTTGTATTTACTTTGGAAAAATTTAGATCATATCTAATTGGTTCTAAAGTAATTATGTTTTCAAATCATGCGGCTTTGAAGTATCTTCTGACAAAAAAAGAAGTGAAGCCTAGGCTAATCCGTTGGATTCTATTACTCTAAGAATTTGATTTAGAAATTAAGGATAAGAAAGGAAGCAAAAACTTGGTGGCCGACCACTTGAGTAGGTTGGTGACTGAAGAGGAGGAAATGCTAATCATAGAGACTTTTTCGGATGAGTATCTAATGGCCGTCAAAGCCATAACACCTTGGTATGCTGATATTGTTAACTACTTAGTTACTAAGGATTTTCTGGAAGGCTTAAACAAAGCTCAGAGAGATAAACTAAGGAGTGACTATAAATACTATATCTGGGATGACCCGTACCGATGGAAGCATTGTGCAGATCAAGTCATTAGGAGGTGCATTCCTGATTCTGAGACACACTCCATTCTCTCCTTTTGCCACACCTATGCATGTGGAGGACACTTTGACAGTAAAAAGACAGCCAACAAAGTGCTTGACAGTAGTTTCTATTGGCCCACAATTTTCAAAGACGCTTACAACTTCTGTAAGTCTTGTGACCACTGTCAGAGAACAGGTAACATTGGTCCTCATAATTAAATTCCTTAGACTCTGATCATTTTTATGGAAGTCTTTGATGTGTGGGGTATTGATTTCATGGGACCATTCCCTCTTTCATTTGGTTTCACATACATTCTCTTATCTGTTGATTATGTGTCTAAGTGGGTGGAAGCAAAAGCCACCTGATCGGATGATTCTAAAACTGTTGCAGATTTTATTAAGTCATATATTTTCTCCAGGTTCGGGACCCCAAAGGCTATCATCAGTGACCAAGGGACCCATTTCTATAAGAGAACATTTGATGCTCTTTTAAGGAAATATGGAGTGATGCACAAAATTTCCACACCTTATCATCCACAGACAAATGGGCAAACTAAAGTGTCCAACCGGGAGATTAAGTTAATCCTTGAAAAGACAGTGAATCCCTCAAGAAAGGATTGGAGCACTCAACTTGAGGATGCGTTATGGGCTTATAGGACTACCTATAAGACTCCCATTGGCATGTCACCATTTCGGTTGGTGTATGAAAAGCCCTGTCATTTGCCCGTTGAGCTGCAACATCGCTCTTACTGGGCTATTAAACAAGTTAATATAGAATTAGAAGGTGCTGGAAAGCAAAGGAAGTTCCAGTTACAGGAACTGGAAGAACTAAGAAATGAGGCCTTTGAGAATGCCCTAATTTATAAGACTAAACCTAAGACATTCCACGACTAATTGATTTCCAGAAAGAAATTTCATAAAGGACAAAAAGTTCTACTATACTCATCCAGACTCAAATTATTTCCAAGTAAACTGCGTTCTAAGTGGATTGGGCCGTTTGTGGTAACTAATGTCTTTCCTTTTGGTGCAGTTAAGATCAGGAGTGAAATTTCTAGTAAAGCATTTAAGGTTAATGGTCACTGTCTCAAACCATATCATGAACTTCTGACAGTGCAGAGATGGAAGTGATGACCCTTATCCTTCCACAATATGAGGAGCATTGAAAGTATCATCATGTCGGGCTGAGGACAATAAACTAAGCGCTTATTGGGAGGCAACCCATCATCAAGAAAATCAGATTTGCTTTCTTTAACCCTTTTATTTTATGTTTTTATCTGTTTGTTGATTGTGAGCATGCGAATCTTTGGAAAACCTTGTGTTTTGGTTTGATTAAATGTGTGTTTGAATGCATTGATTGTTTGATTGATATTTGTGTGGACAAAGTATAGTGGAAACCAAGCGAAACTGTAGGAATTACTTCTTTTGTGGTGTTGTTGTTTTGTTTTTCTGAATGCTGAATCATGTTCTTTGGGAATGATTTCCTTCAATTGAAAGTTAAATTGTATTTCATAATGAATGGACTGAGTAAAGAGTCAATCTCTTGAGACACATTCTTATGAATTGGTGCCTTATGAACTTCATCGATTTTTGGGAATCCCCTCAAGCATGATGAGTTTTAGTTTTGGGAATCTGACTTTAAAAGACCCTGACTTGTGTTTTTGAACTGATTTCTTATTATTTTTCAAAGAACATCATCATCCATAGGAGTTTTCCTATCATCTCAGTGTTAATCGAGTCATGTAGAGTTTTCCCATACCCTATTTATGTACCCCTGTAGTTTCCATTATAATGCACATTCCACTGTATTGTATTATATAGTCTTGATCTTTGGTTTAAACTATGTATTTGGTCATTGATTTACTGGTTGATGTTTTTCATTTTGTGTGTTTATGTTATAGCTTTGTTGGTTATTTTCTTTTTCTCGATGTGTGTAGCATTTCTTTTATTTTTCTTTTCTGAATGTGTGTAGCATTGAGGACAATGCCTAGTTTAAGTGTGGGGGTGTGGATACTTTGATGTTCCATTTTTGATGCTTTTGATGTTCTGAATTATTCTCCTGGGGTTTTGAATGACTGATTGAACTATATTGACTTTCTTGGGGTGAGTGTATTTGATCTTAATGGTGTTGTTCTTCTTGTGATACTTCTCCATAGGCTTTTAAAGTTTCCGATAAGCTTTCAAGTGATGTGATTAGTGAGCAATTGACCCCAAAAAAAAATTTCAAAATAAAAAAATAAAAAATAAAAAAATTTATTAAAAAAAAAACTTTCAGCATGATTAAGTGAACTTTCTGGTTATCAATTTTGTAGGGTGAAATTCTAAATTAAAGGGTTTAATTGAAATTGATGAATCGAAACCTAGTGAGTTTTTGGGCCTTGTTGTAAATGGCTAACTTTAGACCATTTTGGATCTTTGATTGTGTGATTCTACTTATGATTATTTTGCTTTTCAGAACTTGTCTTGGTTCTCTTTTAAGTTGCTAATGACCACTGCATACATTTGAAATGATAAAGGCATTTTCTTTTAAATAACTACTGGCCAAATAGCCATCCTTACATTTTATCCATTGATTAACTCCTTTAAGCCTATTTGACCTCATTTCTTTCTATCTAAGCTCAATTTAAACCTTAAAGTGAAAAAAAAACTATTTTACTACCCTACCTTAGGGAGTAGAAGAGCTTAAGGATTGCATTGGAAAGTGGCTTTTGAATAAGTGTGGGGGTGTGATTCATGATGTTTTTGCCTAGTTATGTCTGTGTATAAAATGTCTCATATTGGCAAAATGTCAGATTGAATTGAATGCAAGGTGTATATATATATATATATATATATATTAAAAAAAAAAAAAAAAAAAAAAAAAAGAAGTTAGAACAAGGATAAGGTACATAATAAGAATTTGAATTTGAAGATTATTGGGAAATTTTGTGTAATGATTGAATATTTTTTCATTTTGCTCTTCTAGTTCTCATGGTCTAGCTTTGTCTATCTTTGATGTATCCTACCTTAACCTTGATCCCATTACAACCTGAATAAAGTCCTTTTTATCTTTGTTTGCATGTGGTCTGAGTAGTGGAGAAGTAGAGGCTTGACAAGCCTATGGTAAAGCATATTCTTATGAGTTGGTTAAGTGAAAACACAAGCCTGAAACACTTTAGTGAGAGAGCATTTCAGTGAGGATTTATCATGCTGATTGAACCCTGAAATTTGATTGATTTTGCTTGTCAACTTGGATTGCTAAGAAAGGGAATTTTGTTTAAATTCTTTGAAAACTAAATGCATAAAGGTCTTTGCTCATTATTCTGCATTTGCTTAGCTTGTTGTGAAACTGTGTTGAACTGTATATTTTTGCCCAGGAGTGCAAAACGCTAAGTGTAGGGGTAATTGATCTGTTGATTATATTTTAATCACCTTGTAATTGATTCATTGAACTCCATTTGTGCTTAATTGTCATCATTTAGCTTAGTTTATGATATCAAACCCTAATTGGAACATTACTGTGAAACTTTGCTTAAATATATTCATTAGCACTTATAATTGAATTATGCTTTTCAATCACTGGGCTTCTTAAGGTTCAATTATGTTTAATTAAGTTGGTTTTGACACATTTTATGATATTGAGCCTAATTGGATCATTGAAGGAATTATTGCATGAATTAGCCTTAATTTATCTCTTTAATAGTGTTCAGTAAACTAGCTATAATTTGAGTTTCAAATATCTGATTGATGTAATTTTAGTCTTGTAGGAAAGTTAAGACAATTCTCTACTACTTCCATGAAGACCTCAAAGGCCTAATCACACGTTTGGATAACTCAAATTGGAGTTGAAGCAAGAACTAAGGTGCTGATCCTGACAACTTGACCTATGTGTACTGTTCATGACATAGCTCGAGCTTCAAGTTGTCAAATGGGCTAAAATTTTGATGGTTGATAGTTAAGATCTAAATCTACAACTTTCATGTTGAACGCTTTTCTATATTTGGAGGTCTAATGGGTCATATTGGGCTTGGAAGTCAGATTACAGGGCTTGAGTCAAATTACAGGGCCTGCGTCAGATTACAGGGCCTAGGCTACGTAAAAAATACACGGCCGTGTGAGAGTACACATCATAGGCTGTGTACTCCTCTGACTTTTGTAATTAAAATAGTAAAATTTGATCCTCCAGGAAGTGTCATACATGGCCTAGGCCGTGTATGCATGCACGACTGTGTATTTGTGTCAGAAACTCAATTATTGAAACTTCTACGAGAAGTTTGTGTTGGAGGCCTATATATTGACACCCTTAGCATGTTTTGAAGAGAGTTCCGACCTAGGAGAGTAGCTGCAACTCCTTGGAGAAGGAGAAGGGAGTCTTGGATCAAAGATTGGAGTCTCGGGTTCGAGCAATTGGAGATCCATCATCCTCAATCCTCAGAAACTCGTTTGCTCTTTAGTTTTTTTTTCTGTACTTTGTTTCTTATGTTGATCTTTCTTAGTTTTTCTTGTGATTTTGTTCTAGCTATGTGTAACTAAACCTCCCTTGGTTAAGGGGGTGATGAAACCACTAGTTTTGAAGTTGTGAATCTTGCATATTTGATCATTTCAACATAGTTATGTTTTTATTCATATATTCCTGAATCTATTGTTGGTATAAAGGTTTTTGTACTTATTCCCACTTTCAAAGTGGTAGATCTGGGTTTATTATGCATGGTTGCAGTAGTAGATCTAGCGGAATGTATAATGTTCATGTGGGTATAATTATCTTTGTGTTATTTGCCAGTTATAAAAGTGGTAGATCTAGGTTTATTATGCGCGATTGCGGTAATAGATCTAGAGAAATATATGTTCTAAGTAATTTAATCCCGATGTGTGATTAGATCTTAGTGTAGTTAGTTTTCTAAAACTTAATGCAATTATTGGATAATTGTAAGAGCGGTTGCTTTATGACTAATCAGTGACTAGGAGTTGATTTGAGCGGTTGCTGAATTGGCTAACACGTAAGGAAAATAGAGATTTACTCTGACAATTGCATAAAAACATAATTGAGCATGTTGGAATAAAAGGATATGTGGATTTACATCATCATATAAATCTAGTGGTGGATTCAATTTCTTAACTAATTTTCTTATATAGTTGATTTTAGTTTATTTATTGTTATTATTTTTGAGGGTGTTCATTATTCATCAAAACTCCAAAAACCCCCCTTTTTACTAATTTATTGTTAATCAGAGTTTAAATTGAGAATTGTTTAATAATGTTGATTGAATTGGTTCTCTGTGGATCGACCCTTACTAACTACAACTAGTTGTAAGGTTTTTATTTTCTAGTGGGCCTAACAACTGATTTTTATTCTAAATTTTTAATCACTATCCGCCTCACACCAGAACCCAAACCATTTTTGTTCCACTCTTTGTATTTATATTCTTCCTAGCATTGTATGTTGACGCACTGTGTCCTTTCTTCCCACAATAGAAACATTTAATAAAAGGACTACTAGAGGTACTTGAATGAACAAAGAAATTTTTATAAAATTTATGTCGATTTTTGGGATTGTAACCTATCCCAGTTTTTTGAAAAATAGCTATTTGTTTTCCTAACAAAATATTTAAGCTATCTCTTCCAAAAGTGAATTTAGAAAGTGTGTTCTTTAAGTCTTCAATTTCTTTTTCCAGATTTTGTCGTGATAGACAAGATGAAGAAGTTAAGACATGTAAAGAGCAACCTGTACAAGCATCAATTAATCCTAATGTTTCATTTTCAATTTTTAATTCTTCAATTTCTTTGTTTAAAGCAAGAATTTGATTAAAAGATTATTTTCTTAGATGAGGAGATTAATTTTATTATCCTTATCAATTCTTCATATAATTCTTCAAAAGCATTTTGTAATTCATCATAAGAAGGTGATAAATCATAGCTAGAACTTACCTCATTGTCACTTTCTTCTTCTTCTTCTCCTTTGGCCATAAGACATAGATGAGCTTCTTTGCTATCTGAACTATCAGTGGAGCCATATCGTTGTCATCCCATGCTATGTAGGCTCTTCTTCTTTTTCTATCCTTGAAGGGTTTCTTTTCATGTTTCTCCATTTTCTTTTGTTATATTGGGCACTTCATCTTCATGTGGCCCAGTTTTTCGCACTCGTAACAAGTTAGAGTTGATAATGCTCATTCCCCTTTTTGATGAGTCTTCTTTTGGGGGAACAGTGGTTTTCTTTGAGTTCATTTCTTTTTTAGGAACCTTCCAAATTTCTTTACTAGAAGACTGAGGTTCTTTTCATTCAACTATAGGTTATCCGCTTCATCTCCATCATTTTCATCTTCATTATTGATATTGGAGGAGGTGGCTTTAAGTGTGATTCCCTTTTTCTTCTTATCATTTTCTTCGCTTTGACTTAACCTGCTTAGCTCTAGCTCGTGTTCATGAAGTTTCCCAAAAAGGGTAGCTAATGTTATTGTTGACAAATCCCTTGATTCTGATATGGCTGTCACCTTGGGTTGCCAAATCCTGCTCAGACATCTCAAAATTTTGTTAATAAAATCTTCATTAGAATTTTTTTTTTCCTAATGATGCAAGGTGATTAATAATGTGGGTGAACCTCTTTTGCATTTCCTGAATGTTTTCTCCTTAGTTCATTATGAATAATTCATATTCACGAGTAAGAGAATTTATTCTCGACCTCTTTACTTCATTAGTACCCTCATAGGTGACTTGTAAAGTGTCCCACATTTTTTTAGCAATTTTACAATTTGAAATTCTGAAAAATTCATCATACCCCAAGGCGGTGGTAATGATGTTTTTGGCTTTTAAATTGTGTTGAAGTTTTCCTTTATCCTCATCAGACTAATCACTCTTTGGTGTCTCAGTTTTTACACCATCGACCTCTTTTAGGTATAAATGCGTCATCTTCGACATCATCCCACACATCGAGATCAATAGCTTCGATGAAGATTTTCATTCTTTCCGTCCAATAGGCATAACCATCCTTATTAAAAAAGGGTGGTCGGTTTATAGAAGATCTCTCTGAAAAGCCATTTGAGAAAGCCATGTTCTCTTGAAGCTGCTAAGCTCTTTAAACAAGAGTCTAGCTCTGATACCATTTGTTACCAAGTGGCTCCAGTACTCAAGAGGGGGGTGAATTGAGTATAGAAAATCTTCGCAAATGCATTTTAAAACAAAAACAAATATGAAAGTTATTAAATAAAGATGTGAAATTGTAAGAGAAAGAAGAAAAACTTAAGAACAACAAAGAAACAAATATGCAATAATAATAAACTGCAGTAAATAAAGAGATTGAGAAGAGAAGAGTAGACATAATATTTATCCTGATTCGACCACTAAACCACTTGTGGCCTACGTCCAGTCCTCAAAAAATATCTAAGATTTTTTACTATGAATACAAGCTTCAATAGATGCTTGCAATCATTACAAAATAGAGCAATTTTTACACACAGAGAAACTCTACCCTTGTGCTAAAGCCTTAGTCTGCAGGGATACCTCACTGTTATACAAACCTTGAGGGATACCCCACTCTCGATACAGAAAAGCAGAATATAGATGAAGAGAAACTCTCACACAGAGTAAATATCACAAATTGAAGCGCTAAGAAGCTCTCTAAGGATATCTCAAAGTTTTTGTAAAATGAGCACAGAAAATATGTTAAAACTATAAATTACATTTTCAAAGCAAGCATAAAATATATAGATAGCTGGGCAATTAACATAAGAGACTCTCGGTCTCTATTTATATAGTTTTAAAAGAAAATAGCCGTTGTAACAATTAATTCACGTAATAAATACAAAATATAGCCGTTTCTTTCTAAAACAGGATTTGTGTTTATTCGAATAAACCTTGGGTTATTTGAATAACACGTTCTTAAAATAACCAGTTCTGAAAATGGTTATTCGAATAACACATGAGTTATTCGAATAACACAGCTTCAAAAAGATTTCTGAAAAATAAGTCTATTCGAATAACTCTGGAGTTATTCAAATAGCTTATATAAGAACAAGCCATTCTGAAAGGTTTTATTCGAATAACAATAGTGTTATTCAAATAACACTTATAAAAATAAAGGCGTGCAGCAACATTTGAAAACATTATTCGAATAACTCATGGGTTATTCGAATAACTCATGGGTTATTCGAATAACTCTGTTTCTGAAACATGTGTAAATACTTTAAAAGGAACCCAAATGATTTTTCAAAAACACCAAAACCTTCTAAAATATTTTCAAGATCAAATACAGTTTTGGGATAAGTTTAAAAAATATTTTTATCTTATCTTGTAAAAGACCATGAGATATCCAAAAAGATCCCCGTACAAAGAGACTAAGTCCTAAAGCTAATCTTGAAGTTCTTGGACTTGGTCTTCTCATCTTCATGTTTGCTATCATCAAAACCAACCTTCATTGTAGCATAGTCAAACACAGTGTCCAGAATCATGCCTTAGTAATTAGCATTAGTGATGTCACTTTAAAACTAATCACAAGTTTATAAAAATAGAAACTTATACAAAAATATGAGCCTGATACTGGTGTAATCATACACATATCGAAATAATCTTTATACAAATACATACTTCTTAATACAAATAATTCATCATATGCCTCCATGGCAATACATATATAAACTCTACATAATACTTATCTAACAATTACAACTAAACTTCTTGTAACACTCTAAATTTTGACTATTTTACAGTAATGACTAAATTGTACTGTTTTGTGTTTCTTGTATGATATAAAATTATTTTGACTGTTCTGAGATTATTTTTAATCGTTGTGTGAGATTTGCTCCGAGTCAAGAAGATAATAATTTTTAGGCCGAGGAAAATCTTATTTGATTTATTCGGAGCCGGGAGATCTTACAAAACTCGAATCTGAGAGACACGAAAACTAATCTTTTAATTTTTAAAATTTATCTTTGAAATAAAAATATTTTACAAAAAAAATATCCACTATTTTATTAACAGCAGTTTCTGTTACCGAGTAATGAACCAGTTATATTTTATTTGTCAGAAAATAGACTGAGAATAATTTCTATTACTTTTTTTAAAAATAAACCAATAGGAATTGGTCACCATTAGTGGTTGGACTTTTTCTAACCAATAGAAAATAGTCAATATAAATGGTTGGACTAGTTACTAAGTAACTTGATAAACTAACTAAGTTATCTTAATAGCTTAATTAGTAGCTAAATAAACTAACTTAGTTACTAAATAATTAGAATCTAGTTACTAGAAAAATATCTAATCATCTAGAAACATGACATAAGCATGACTTATACAATGACTTAAGCAAGTAACTAACTAGTTAGAATGTAACTAAATAACCTAACCTAGTTAGCTTACTATCTAATTAAGATGTAATTAGAATCTAGTTGAAATCAAACCTAGTTACTACTTCCTTAGAGCCACACGGCCATAAAGGCTATTCTACCATGTTCTAGGTTCATCTACATGACTATTTGATGACTCTTAAATGACATAGGCCATGTGAAAATGCATGTGATATTTTACTACATTGATTAAACAATAGTTTCTCCTATTCACTAACTCCACGGCCATGCAAGGAAAATATAGCTATCTATCTTCATTTATTCACACTTTATAATATCAAGCCTTCATCTTTTTCTCTCAATATTCAAGAACACCAAAAACTCACTTTTTCCTCCCACTTTGAAGCTCACGGCCTCCACCCTCTAGACCCACTTCCATACTTCTATAATTTCATCTCTTCATACTTTCTAATGCCAAACATCATTCTAAACACTCTTCCTTTAGTGAGTTTTGTCTAAATCTCTCTCTAAGGGCTTCAAACAAAAAAAACAAGCTTTGGTTTCCTAAATCAAAGGTAATTTCTTGAATCTTTGATCTTAGGTTGGATTTTTTATTTTCTAGACCATGATTGATCCATGGTTTATTGTTTTCAAGCCTTGATTATGACTTTAGAATTTGTTTAAGATTTTTAGGGATTTTTGTTTAAGGCTCACGAATTCAAGAGGAAAGAGGAACTTGAAGATTTTGTCTCCCTTGAGGTAAAAGAGAGATTAACCTCATCAACTATGTGTTGGTGGTGAGAAAATAGATTGTTTGTGGTGAAAAATCCATAAGGATTTATTCACTTGATTTTCTATGCTCTCTTTGTTTGTGTTTGTTATGCCTATAGTTTGAAAATATGTTTGCATGTGTTGGTATGATTATAGCTTTGATAATATGCTTGTATGTATACATTGGAAAAGCATGTAAATTTATGTGTAATTTAGGATGTGAATAACATGTTGAAAAAATTGTATGAAGGCCCCAAAGAGCCTAGAGGCACACGGCCTCATCACCACAAAGAAGATCAAGGATCCTAAATTATTTTTTTCCTAATTGAGAATTAAATAAGTTTATATCAAGAAATTTAATTAAATGAGTTTATAAGAATTAAAGTGTTAGAAAATGATTTAAATATGAATTTTGAAACAAAATGAGAATTCGGCCAATATGTCAATTTTTGATGATCAAGATCCAAAAATTATTTTAAGTGTAAACTTAGGTGTTTTAATAGTAAGAACTCAATTTGGTAAGTTTAAGAATTTAAAATGAA
The DNA here is from genome assembly GCA_029884595.1 of Ormosia semicastrata. NCBI lineage: Eukaryota > Viridiplantae > Streptophyta > Magnoliopsida > Fabales > Fabaceae > Ormosia > Ormosia semicastrata. The sequence continues at coordinate 33,063,234 of JAQQTO010000044.1, read as the reverse complement.
AGTAATTTAATTTTTAGAACTAAAATTGGCTTAATTAAGGTATTAGTAGTAAAATGAAAGTGAATACTTGAAATTTTCTGATGTATAGCTCACCCTATGGGTTTTGGAGTGCGTTAGAAAATTTTGAACTGTAATATCCCAAGTAAATTAAAGAAACACCATTTTTTGGGAAACAGTAGAAATACTAATTTTTAGAAGGACTATATTGAAAATATTATTTAAAGAAGTACTATATTACAAATATTATTTAAAGAAGGGCTATTATGTAAATATTATTTTATAGAAGGACTATTATGCAAATAATGAAAATAAAGTCAATTTTTGGTATTGAATGATAAAAATCTCATTTTGAATTTAAAATATGTTAGAAATAGTTTATGCGATTTAGAAAATATTGAAAAATCCTTACGCGATTTAAAAACGTAAGAAAAATGCTCTGCAATTGTGAAAATGTGAAAATATCGCTACACGATTAAGCTTAAATAGCAGTTTACTGTCGGGCAGTTGTGGTGGACCCGATCATGTTGAATATTTATACCACTAAGACATGGTGAGGATATATGAAATATTATGACAAAAAATTGTATGTGTGTTTGTATCATACATCATGCATAGAAAAACGTGTTCACTTATTTAAGTAAGGTTGTACGCTTAGGAGATGAATTACGCCTAAGTGCGGGTGCGAGTAGATAAGTGTAGGTCACTTGTTGACCTTAGAGGCATTGGGGTGCTGGTATCTCGCAATGGACGGTTGGTAGCTCTTCTGTCAGTGAGGTAGATTGATGCAAACACACCGATGATCTGGACCGAGACATTGTCCTATATCGAGATCTGGTCTAGAATGTCTTGTCCAATGCCTTGATGTGCACATTAATAAAATTAATATGTTATAGCACTTGTGGCTATGACAACCGAGTGACAGACATATCTTCTGGATCTTCTCTCCGAAATTGTGTTTAGCTCTATGGAGTAGGAATTGGTCGTTATGCATATGCATTGTTGGTTAGCATATTGATTGGTTATTTAAGTTTGTTTAATTTATTATCTGTGATATGATAATATGATGTAATGTTTTAATATAATATGCTATTTATTTGTTATCGTTTCTTTTACTGCCACACTAGTATTGATGTAGGGGATCTCACCTCGTTATTGTATTGTATCTGTTTATTTGTGTATGTTTGATAAAGATCGGGAAGATGAAGAAGCTAGTAAATCTATTTACCTCCAATAGCTGTCTGTTTGTTTATTAGTTGTGATGGCGGCGAGACATCGGGTGTTAGGTTTTGTCTGGGTACAGTTCCATGGGGGGATTGATGCTTGGAGGTTTGATTATAATAATGAGAGGTTTGTTTACACTGGGGATTTGACTATGAGTTTGAGTGGAACCCTAAATGGGATTTTCGTGTTGACAAAACATGCCCCTGTACATATGAAATTCATGATACCCATTCGTGAACTTTGGGGTGGAACTGTGTCTGTCTACACACCCAAGAGAATTCTGTAGTATCATCGATAAGGACCCCCATGAGGCGTCTGTATCCGCCTGGGTTCTTCGATGATAATGTAGAGGAGGAGGAGGATCCTTCCGAGGAACCAAATCCTTAAGTTTGTTTTAGAGTACTGCTTAATAGTTATATTTGTATTTTACTTTTGAAATAGGATTGTATTTATGTAAATTTTTTGGACAAAGTTTGTAATATTAATGTATATATATTTTGGTGTGTTTATTACGAAGTCTTACTAATGTTTTAAATTCAGTTTACTTATTTTATTTTATTCCACAAACAAAATTTTAAAATTGACATTTTTACAATATTAATTCTTTTACAACTTGGGTAAGTTTTATTAGGATTAGTCTTTTACAAAAGGAGAAGACCTCTTGAATTTGAGGAAGGTGAGCATGTGTTTTTGTGAGTAACACCTACGACTGGTGTTGGCAGGGTTATAAAGTCTAGAAAACTCACTCCTAATTTCATTGGACCATACCAAATTCTTCGTCGGATAGGTCCAGTTGCATACCAAATAGCTTTACCACCTTTTCTTTCAAACCTTCATAATGTTTTCCATGTATTCCAATTAAGAAAGTATATCCCTGATCTTTCACATGTTATACAGCCTGATGAAGTGCAATTGATAGAAAATTTGACGTATGAGACACTTCTTGTTAAGATTGAAGATAAGAGGGTGAAGCAGCTCAGGGGCAAAACAATTCCTTTAGTGAAAGTAATTTGGAATGAGACAACCGGAGATGCTACTTGGGAAATGGAAGAGAAAATGAGGGATCAGTATCATTAATTGTTTTAATGTATGATCAATTTCGGGGATGAAATTCTTTTTAGAAGGGGAGAGTTGTAACACCCTAAATTTTGACTATTTTACAGTAATGACTAAATTGCTATTTTGTATTTCTTATATTATATAAAATTATTTTGACTATTCCAAGATTGTTTTTGATCGTTGTGTGAGATTTGCTCCGAGTCAAGAAGATAATAATTTTTGGGCTGGGAAAAATCTTATTTGATTTATTCGGAGCCAGGGGATCTTACTATACCCGAATCTGAGAGACACGAAAACTAATCTTTTAATTTTTAGAATTTATTTGTGAAATAAAAATATTTTGTGAAAAAATATCCGCTATTTTATTAACAGCAGTTTCTGTTACCGAGTAATGAATCGGGTATATTTTATTTGTTGAAAAATAGACTGAGAATAATTTCTGTAACTTTTTTTAAAATAAACCAATAGGAATTGGTCAACATTAGTGGTTGGACTTTTTCTAACTAATAGAAAATAGTCAATATAAATGGTTGGACTAGTTACTAAGTAACTAGATAAACTAACTAAGTTATCTTAATAGCTTAATTAGTAGCTAAATGAACTTAGTTACTAAATAATTAAAATCTAGTTACTAGGAAAATATCTAATCATCTAGAAACATAACTTAAGTATGACTTATACAATGACTAAAGCAAGTAACTAACTAGTTAGAATGTAACTAAATAACCTAACCTAGTTAGCTTACTATCTAATTAAGATGTAATTAGAATCCAGTTGAAAACAAACCAAGTTACTACTTCCCTAGAGCCACACGGCCATAAAGGCCATTCTACCATGTTCTAGGTTCATCTACATGACTATTTGATGACTCTTAAATGACATAGGCCATGTGAAAATGCATGTGATATTTTACTACATTGATTAAACAATAGTTTCTTCTATGCACTAACTCCATGGCCATGCAAGGAAAATACAACTATCCATCTTCATTTATTCACACTTTATAATATCAAGCCTTCATCTTTTTCTCTCAATATTCAAAAACACCAAAAACTCACTTTTTCCTCCCACTTTGAAGCTCACGGCCTCCACACTCTAGACCCACTTCCATACTTCTATAATTTCATCTCTTCATACTTTCTAATGTCAAACATCATTCTAAACACTCTTCCTTTAGTGAGTTTTGTCTAAATCTCTCTCTAAAGGCTTCAAAAAAAAAAACAAGCTTTGGTTTCCTACATCAAAGGTAATTTCTTGAATCTTTGATCTTAGGTTGGATTTTTTATTTTCTAGACCATGATTGATCCATGGTTTGTTGTTTTCAAGCCTTGATTATGACTTTAGAATTTGTTTAAGATTTTTAGGGACTTTTGTTTGAGGCTCACGAATTCAAGAGGAAGAAGGAACTTGAAGATTTTGCCTCCCTTGAGGTAAGAGGGAGATTAACCTCATCAACTATGTGTTGGTGGTGAGGAAATAAATTGTTTGTGGTGAAAAATCCATAAGGATTTATTCACTTGATTTTCTATGCTCTCTTTGTTTGTGTTTGTTATGCCTATAGTTTGAAAATATGTTTGCATGTGTTAGTATGATTATAGCTTTGATAATATGCTTGTATGTATGCATTGGAAAGAATGCAAATTTATGTGTAATTTAGGATGTGAATAACATGTTGAAAAATTTGTATGAACGCCCCAAAGAGCCTAGAGGCACACGGCCTCATCACCACAAAGAAGATCAAGGATCCTAAATTATTTTTTTCCTAATTGAGAATTAAATAAGTCTATGGCAAGAAATTTAACTAAATGAGTTTATAAGAATTAAAGTGTTAGAAAATGATTTAAATATAAATTTTGAAACACAATGAGAATTCGGCCAATATGTCAATTTTTGATGATCAAGATCCAAAAATTATTTTAAGTGTAAACTTAGGTGTTTTAATAGTAAGAACTCAATTTGGTAAGTTTAGGAATTTAAAATGAAAGTAATTTAATTTTTAGAACTAAAATTGGCTTAATTAAGTTATGTAGTAAAATGAAAGTGAATACTTGAAATTTTCAGACGTATAGCTCACCCTATGGGTTTTGAAGCGCGTTAGGAAATTTTGAGCTGTAATATCCCAAGTAAATTAAAGAAACACCATTTTTTGGGAAATAGTAGAAATACTGATTTTTAGAAGGACTATATTGAAAATATTATTTAAAGAAGGACTATATTGTAAATATTATTTAAAGAAGAATTATTATGTAAATATTATTTTATAGAAGGACTATTATGCAAATAATGAAAATAAAGTCAATTTTTGGTATTAAATGATAAAAATCTCATTTTGAACTTAAAATATGTTAGAAGTAGTTTATGCAATTTAGAAAGTGTTGGAAAATCCTTACGCGATTTAAAAACGTAAGAAAAATGTTTTGCGATTGTGAAAATGTGAAAATATCGCTACGTGATTAAGCGTAAATAGCAATTTGCTATCGGGCAGTTGTGGTGGGCCCGATTGTGTTGAATATTTATCCTGCCAAGACATAGTGAGGATATATGAAATATTGTGAAAAAAAATTGTATGTGTGTTTGAATCATACATCATGCATAGAAAAGTGCGTTCACTTATTTGAGTAAGGTTGTACGCCTAGGAGATGGATTACACCTATGTGCGGGTGCGAGTAGACAAGTGTAGGTCACTTATTGACCTTGTGGGCATTGGGATGCGGGTACCTCGCAATGGACAGTTGGTAACTCTTCTGTCCATGAGGCAGACCGATGCAAACACACCGATGATCCGGACCGAGACACTGTCCTATATCGAGATCTGGTGTAGAATGTCTTGTCCAATGCCTTGATGTGCACGTTGATAAAATTAATATGTTATAGCACTTTTGACCACGGCAGCCGAGTGACAGACATATCTTCTGGATCTTCTCTCCAAAATTGTGTTTAGGTCAATGGAGTAGGAATTGGTCGTTATGCATATGCATTGTTAGTCAGCATATTGATTGGTTATTTAAGTTTGTTTAATTTATTATCTGTGATATGATAATATGATTTAATGTTTTAGTATAATATGCTGTTTATTTGCTGTCGTTTCTTTTACTGCCATACTAGTATTGATGTAGGGGATCTCACCTCGTTATTATATTGTATCTATTTATTTGTGTATGTTTGATAAAGACCAGGAAGACGAAGATGCTGGTAAATCTATTTACCACCAGTAGCTGTCTGTTTATTTATTAGCTATGATGGCGGTGAGACGTCAGGTGTTAGGTTTTGTCCGGGTACAGTTCCATGGGGGGACTGATGCCTAGAGGTTCAATTATAATAATGAGAGGTTTGTTTACACCGGGGATTTGACTATGAGTTTGAGTGGAACCCTGAATGGGATTTCCGTGTTGACACAACATGCCACTGTACATCTGGAATTCACGATACCCATTCATGAACTCTGGGGTGGAACTGTGTCTGTCTACACATTCCAAGAGAATTTTGTTGTATCATCGATAAGGACCCCTATGAGGCGTCTGTATCTGCCTGGGTTCTTCGATGATAATGTAGAGGAGGAGGAGGATCCTTCCGAGGAACCAAATCCTTAGGTTTGTTTTAGAGTACTGCTTAATAGTTATATTTGTATTTTACTTTTGAAACAGGGTTGTATTTATGTAAATTATTTGGACAAAGTTTGTAATATTAATGTATATATATTTTGGTGTGTTTATTGCAAAGTCTTACTAATGTTTTAAATTCAGTTTACTTATTTTATTTTATTTCGCAAACGGAATTTTAAAATTGACGTTTTTACAAGATTAATTCTTTTACAACTTGGGTAATTTTTATTAGGATTAGTCTTAAATGTGATACCTTATGGTGGGTGTTACACTTCTCCTCTTCGATTCGGTCTTCCTTTCTGCGTGCTAAAGCCTTCGAAGTTCCTGGAAATAACACGAAAATACAAATATATGGGGCCGAGAATTCTAAGAATTCTCAGTAGTTTTATAAAAATGTGTCCTCATAATATTTCTAGTTGTTTCAGGAGAAAACACATTCTTTGTTTAAAACTCAACATAAATATATATATCTATATAAGTTAGAGAGGTGGCAAACTGCCAAAGCTTGTCCTCTCTCTTCTCGAAACAGAAGTTTAATTATTATCCTTTATAAAAATCATTTGCACAATCCAATCAATCATACAGTTTCAAATTCAATTCTTAATCATAATCAATTCAAGCATTAGCATTAAGTATACATAACTTACATCATATATATTCATCTTTCATAATAAAACATAAGATAATAGTAATCCATATCAAATATCATTCCTCAACGTAATCACTATTTTTCATTCCTTCGGGATACTCTCAAGTCAGGCATCAACCTTGGTCCTCATTAATTTAATTCTAAAAATAAGATAATTGCCATACAATTTTCATTTTATGCAATCATTATGATGTATGATTATGCCGAAGGGATGCCCAGAAGTATGCTTATGCGATGATTTTTAAAATATTTTGTTTTCGTAAAACACATATTACTTGCACATTTTCAGGAAAACCTTTGTTCTTTGTATTTTCCTCTGAGTAGTAGGGCAACAACCAATTAACACTACTTGGGTATCCTTTCCAAGTAGTAGGGCAACGACCCATTAACATTGCTTGGGTATCCTTTCTAAGTAGTAGGGTAATGACCCGTTAACATTACTTAGTACAAGTGGGCTAACTTGCCTCACATCCATTAATACCCAAAACCCTGGCACTAGCAGTCCCTTTTGCTCAAGCCATAGGGTCATTCATACATGGAAATAGCAAGTAACAAGTTTGAAAACAAAATATGCAATAATATTTTAAAATTGTTCCTCCATTCACTTTTCATATAATCTTGCTTTTCTTTGCATAATAAGGAAGCAAAACCTCATTCTTACATTAAATTATTTACATAATTATTCAATCCTTTCATAGTCCAAGTAGAGAGGGAATGACTCACTCAACCTCAATCTACCATTATCCTTTCTTTATTTTGCTTCCCAATATTATGCTTGTCAACATTATTCATTAATATGCATATAACAATATGCTTCTCGACATCATTCACATATATCATTTCACTCAAGACATACAACCGAAGAATAATTCTTCATGTCATTATTCATTATATGCATACTTTCATATTCTATTCATTCCACCTTCATGCGCAATGCATCATCTTCTTTCAATCCATAGTCTTTATTATTAATCATGTATATAATTCATATTTTTCATGAATTCATCTAAGATTTCATAAAATAGCATTACATTGCATTACACATCTCATTTCCATGTAATAAAATAACACAACCCTTTCTGCCCTTTGGGCACTTAGGTAGTGAGCATTGGGCGCTTAGGCGCCCAAGCACCAACGAATGCTCCTTTCTGTTTTGCGATTGGCGCTTCTTCTTATGCTTAAGCACTGGTTGTGCGCTCAGGCGCCCAACATTCAGCAACACGCTGAAAGCCTTTAGGTATTGGGCGCTGAACAACTAATGCCTAGGCGCCCGTGCCCAAAAACTTGAAGCTTTGTTCTTCAATCCTCCAACCAAATTCCAAATCTTTCAAGCTTTGATTCCAAACAATTACTAATCTTATGACAAATTTCTGCATCATTAAAACATTCTTAAACAATTTCAAATCCACAAACATACTAAATCAATAAACCAAAATCATCAAACCATATATCTAAAATCAAGTTCATTTCCAAACACAAAGCCGTGAAAAACCATCCAATCCATTTCTAATCTCATACATAGCATGAAAATGAAAACAATAGAAAATAGAAGATGAAAATACTTCCCCCTACCTCATTCCTTTTGCTATTTGAAACTTGTTTCTTTTTACCCTTTCTTCCTTCCTTCCTTTTCTTACTTCGCTTCTTCTCCTTTTGCTCTCACTTTCTCCTCCTTCTTTTTTCTTCAATGGTTGCTATTTTCAACCCAAAACCGAGAGAGAGACGATATAGATGGTGAGAGAAGAGAGAAGAAATATATCATATTAGATGAGAAAACAAATTTATAGAAAGCATGGCTCCACAAACTAGACTTCAGCGCTTGGCTGAGAAATTGGAGGCTAGGAGTAGTGAGGCATCAGGATCTCGGGCCTCGATGACTGCTCAAAGGGTGACTGGTGCTACCCCTACACCTTCGAGCAGTGCGGTCCCTACTCCTGCGGTCGTGGTGATCTCCCCACTTCCCCCAAACATTGAGTTCCAAGATGCTGAATCGAGTTCTCCTGTACTGCCACTGCTACCCTGGAAGAGGTAGGCTCAGAGCAGTAAGGATGTTATAGGGAAGAGGCCGACAATTGAAGGCATTCTAGAAGAGCCTAAAATAGATGAGGTTCCAGCTAGTTTGGGGTTTGAAGATACTCCAAGGCCTAGGGTTACTTCATAGTCTGGGGTTGTTCCATGCCACTTTCCATCAGGATTGGTGTAGACTTGGGGGATTGACCCTATTAACTTTATTTATGGTAACTTCTTAAGTCCTGCTGAGACCGATGTGCTGATTGAGCGTGACATGGCAGAGATCCTCAGTGAGGCCTAACTTTAAGGTTTGTGCATCGTCTCTGTTCTTTAATTTATGGAGGAGGCTTGGCAGTCCGTTTGGGAGGTTACCAGCTTGGAGGGGGAGCCTAGTACCCTTCGGGGTGAAATTACCGAGAATGATAGCAAGCTAGCTCAAGCTGCCATGAAGTTAACCTAGAAGGATGGGCAGCTAGCCCAGCCTGTTGAAGAGCTTAAGTTGCACAGCACCGAGGTTGATAAGCTCCTAGCTGAGGTTGCCCACCTTACTGTAAATGTTGTCAAGGTCCCTTCCCTCTGGGCTCAAGCTGCTGAGGTGGAGTCATTCCGAGCCAAAGCTGCTGAGGCTAACAAGCTTCGAGTCTAACTTGGTGAAGTAATGACTCAGGAGGATGCATTGAAGAAGAACTTAGCCTCGACTGAGTCCATCCTCGTCGACGTTTGGGCTTAATGTTTACTTCTGAAGGGGGAACTAAACTAAATAGTAGATGATTAGTTAAAGTCTGTGGAGGAAACGTTTGAGAATGCCCATAGCCAACTCTTCCTTCTTAACCCTGATCTTAATGTGGAGGGGATCAATGTAATATTCTCCCTAACCTATTAGTATTAATTATTGTTATAGAAGCCTGATAACACTTATGTGAGTTACTAGTTAATTCTGTTGAAGTTTTGAGTTAGTTTGGGCATAATATTATAACAAAGAATGTGAAAAATAACTTATATAAGCTCAAAATTTAGCATAAACTGCTTAGATGATAGAAATAAATATGAAAAATTTATTTATAGGTCACAAATAGTTGGAAGGAGTTGTGGTAAAATTTAGAGAATCAACTAAATTAGTTTGACATTTTTAATGACATAGGATGAGTGTTTAAATGCCAAATTAAATAGAAATATAGCTTAGAAAATCATGAGATTTTGTGGAAATGTTAAATAGAGGATGAAGGTTATCCTAAGAATGATTATAGGTTATGGCAAATACCTATAAGCCTATTAGTTTAACTCCTTAGGTTTATCTTAACTTAAAGAAGAGTAAAAGAGCTTAGTGGCTGATAATAGTGTACATGGATAATTATTGAATGATGAATATAGAGATTGAATGAAGTCCTAGAATTTTCTCTAACACCTATGAAGGTTAGAAAATTTATCAATGGAAGATCAAAGTATCCCTAAGAGATACAACATTTCCACTTAACCACCAAAACTCTTCATCCTTATCTTTCTAATTCTCTCCACTGCCTCCTCTCTATCTCTTCACACTTTTTGACTTTTCTTTTCTCATCTCACTCTTCTCTCATATGACCAAGTAGTAGGAAAAAAGGAGAAAAAGAAAGAAATAAGAGCAAGGGAAAGGATCAAGCAACAAGAAGGAGAAAAGGAAAGAAAGAAAGAAAATGATTAAGCACCATCAAAAGAGAGTTGAGGCAGGACTTATGTTTCTTTGTTCTATTCTTTTCTTTTCTTGTTTCCAAAGAGTTTGGTTTGGTAACTTGATTGAAAGTTATGGAATGTATAATGAATTGATGATGTTTGGATGATATGTTTATGTATATAGATATTGAGCTTAAGAATAGCTATAGATCTATGAATATGAGATTGATAATATAGGCCTTGATTATTTGACATGTAACATTCTAATACCAGATACCTTAGTATACAGTATTAGTCATGTTATTTCTAACTTAAGTAAATCATTCTAACCCATAACATTTATATAAATAATTATGGAGAGGCATAAAGAAAAGGTTATACATATATACATCACAAGCCTCAAAGGCAAAGTGTTATACATACAACATTATACAAACTCAAAGAAAATATAAATAAATACATAAGCTTTGTCTATTAAAGCATTTAAACTATACTAGTCTTCATGCTTTTTCTTCTTTCCTTTTGAAGGGCTGATGAACCGTCAACATGTCATATTTTTACGGTTCAATTTCTTAGTTTTCATATTCTTTTTATTTATTTTTATTGAATTATGTTCGTAAGTTTTGTTATATTTTTTAATTTTGTTTAATTGTATTTTTATTAAGTGTTTTGTGCATTTTGTCAGGTAATTATATTTGGAGATGAATGAGCATTCAAAGAAGCAAGAAAAGAATAATTTTAGCATCAGTGACTAGCGCTTGAGCGCTGGTGTTGGGGTGCCTAAGCGCCCAGAGCATATGCAACAGTGGTGATTTAGTGTCCCAGCACCTGAGCGCTGGGTAGGGAGTGCTTGAGTGCGTAACGTGTAGCAGTGCACATTCTGGTTTAAGTGGCTGAGCGCTTGAGTACTCAGAACTGGGCGCCTAGGCCCTAAGAGCGTAACAGCAGACGTGAATTTCAATATAATGGGAAAGTTACGCCAAATTCAATACATTGAGTACATTACACAGGAAATCCCTAATCTTGAGAGAGTTGTTTTGCGGTAGCAGACCTTGGAGGGCGATTTCAAAGGAGGATTCTTGAAGGCTTGAAGATCTTAATCTCCATTAAAGGGGTTTTGATTTCTCTTTCTTTTTAGTTTCCCTTTTTCTGTGGATTTTCTTTCCATGGATTTGTATTCTGATATGGGTTTGTTTTTATTGAACATGAGTAGCTAAACCCATAGCTAGGGCTATGGGAGATCTTGTTTTCCTAATTATTTGGGTTTGATTTCTAATTTGATTATGGTAATTTATTTTTGGGTTTATCATATTACTTATATTCTTGTCAGAATTTGATCATTTTTGGCATGTGTTAATTCATTGTTTGACCGGTGACCATCCGCATTCAAGGAGTGGATCTATATGGTAAGCTTAGGATTAAATTGGTGAATGACCAAACATCGATTTATCCTACCAATAGAATTGACGGTATGTTAGTTCATCTTTTGAATTGAAGCTTAATGCATTCTTAATTAATTCAACTAAATGACCAAATAGGTGAATTAAATTAGGAATAGAATATTGTTTCATCCATGACCATTGGGATTCAATAGCAAATAAGAGAATATTGGCAAAAGAATTACCTACATCATAATTGAAAGAAAATCTAAATAATTAGATTCAAGTGAACCTTGCGCCCTAGTCTCTTTCTCATTGATTATCTTTTCCTTGTTTAATTGTTCATTGCTTTTCTTTATTTGTTATTTTGATTTTAATTTGAATTTCTTCATACACTTTCGATTGTCTAGATAACAAAGAGTTTAGCGAATCTAGTAATTACTAATTATTCCTCGTGGGATCGATAACTGGGACTCAAGTCCTATATTACTTAGCGATAGAGTGCACTTGCTCTTAGTGTATTTTACGTGTACCAAGTTTTTGACACCATTGCTCTTAGTGTATTTTTATTTCTTATTTTATTTAATTTTTATTTAATTTTTCTCTTCTTATTTTTTTTGGTTTATGCTTACTCGATCTCAATTTTCTGATTTGGCTTTTGATTCAGAAATTGAAAAACAGCTCGCAAGTTAAAGAAGCAGACTTTTATTGTAGCTGTGACAGAAGATATTAACAGGATGGAGAGGCAACCAGTTGTTGAGGCCAACCGTGAAGAAAGAGCTATTCCAACAGAGCGGACCATGTTTGAGTACTTTATGCCCACTACTGAAGGGTATGGAAGGAGTATTATAAAACTAGCTGTGGCGGCTAAAAATTTTGAGATCAAACTAGCATTGATCTCCATGATTCAGAATTCTGTTCAGTTTGGTGGATTGCTTTCGGATGATCCTAATCAGCATTTGGCCAGGTTCTTGCAATTGTGTGATATTATCAAGTACAATGGGGTGACAGATGATGCGATTCGATTGCGACTATTTCCTTTCTCTCTTAGGGACAAAGCAAGCCAATGGTTAACGTCACTACCGAGGGGTTCCATCACTACATGGGATCAATTAACACAACAGTTTCTGGCTAAGTAATTTTCTCCTTCTAAATCTGCTAAATTAAGGAATGATATATCTTCTTTTGTGCAGTTTGATATGGACACTCTTTATGAAGCTTGGGAGCGCTTTCAAGAGTTGTTGAGGAGATGTCCACATCATGGATTTATCGTATGACAGTAGGTTCAAACTTTTTACAATGGTTTATTTCCTGTAAATTGTTCACTCATTGATGCTGCTGCGGGAGGTACTATATGGAGGAAAACACCTACTGAAAGCCAAGCATTGGTTGACGAAATGACGTTGAACAGTTATCAATGGCAGAATGAGCGCCACGCTCCTAAGAAACAAGCAGGTGTACATGCTGTTGATTCTTCTATTGCAATTCTGAGTCAATTGGAAGCTTTGGCCAAGAAGGTGGAGACTTTGATGGTGACCAATAGTGTAGCCCCACTTATCATCTGTGAAGCATGTGGAGGACAGGGTCATACTAGTGCAAATTGTTAAGTTGGTAGTCCTTTTGCCCCTGAGCCTGAAGGAGTTAGTTTTGTTGGTAATTCCAACTAGTAGTAATACAATCCGTATTCAAATATGTACAATCCTGGTTGGAGGGACCACCCGAATTTTAAATGGGGAAGTCAGTAAGGCTATCAGCAGAATCAGCAGAGAGTTCCACCACCACCTCCAGGTTTCCAAGCACCTGCAGAGAAGCCGAGTTTTGAAGATCTGGTTATGAAGTACATACAAAATTCTGACGCTAGAATGAAGAACATGGAGACTCAGATCAGTCAGCTGACTACATTGATGACAGCGAGGGCATCAGGGACATTGCCTAGCACTACTGAGGCTAATCCAAGGGAATAGGCCCATGCAATTTTCCTTAGAAGTGGTAAGGAACTTGAGGAGTCCTCTAAAAAGAAGGAAATACCATAGCTTGGAGGTACTCTTATTAAGTCTGTGCATGATGAAGAGAAGGCAACTGAAGATGTCCTTGCTGAAGATGTCAATCAAGAAAGAGAGGTTGAGAAGAAAGCACCAAAGTGGCAGAGAGTGAAGAAGGATTGTGAGCAGAGTGCAGTTTATGAACCATCCCCATATGCCAAGATCCCATTCCCTCAGAGGCTCAAGAATAATCAGCCAGATCAGTAATTTGCCAAATTCTTGGAGATATTCAAGAAATTACAAATTAATATTTTGTTCGTTGAAGTCATCTCTCAAATGCCCAAGTATGCAAAGTTTTTGAAGGAAATACTTATAAAGAACCGCAAGCTTGAGGAATTTGAGACTGTATGTCTTACTGATGAGTGTTCTGCCATTCTTTTAAAGAAGTTACCCCCAAAATTGAAAGATCTAGGAAGTTTTACTATTCCTTACACTATTGGTAACTCTTATTTTGATAAGGCATTATGTGATTTGGGTGCTAGTGTTAATTTGATGCCTTTGTCTGTGTTTAAGAAATTGGGGATGCAGGAACCGAAGCCTACTTACATTTTACTACAGTTGGCTGATAGATCCATCACTTACCCGCGTGGTGTGGTGGAGGATGTTTTAGTGAAGGTGGACAGATTCATATTCCTAGTTGATTTTGTGATGCTAGATATGGAAGAGGATACTGATATTCCTCTCTTTTTTGGAAGACCATTTTGGCTACTTCTAGAGCTGTGATTAATGTACCTCGGGGTGAGCTCATCTTGAGAGTGGATGGAGATCATGTGATCATTAATGTCTTTAGGGAGGCTAAATCTTCCCCAATGTCAAATCTCTATGCTCCTATCAATTTTGTTCAAGCTAAGAAGCAGGAAACCTTAGCTATTAAAGACTCCCCACCATCATACAGTGTTGATGTTGATCTGTTGGAATGTCAAGCTATTGAAACAGATAAAGGTCCTCCTATATTCTAGGTTTCTTCACAGATTGGTCCTTAATTTGTTGATCGAGTACGACTACCATGGCCTAGTGGAGTCAAGGCGCGATTAGGACAGTCAAGCTCTTGTCAAGTTCACAATTCTATTGGAAACAATCCCAAAGCCATTGTTGAAGGGAGGAAGAACTATTTTGAAAAGAAGAAGACGTCCTCCTATTTCTCTTGCTTTAAGCCACCTTGATTCATTGGAAAAAGGCAACGTCGAGCTAATGATATTAAACAAGAGCTTCACAAGAGGCAACCTGTGTTTCTTCTTTCTTTATTTTATTTTAGTTGTTTTGTTATTTTTGTTTTTCTTTTAGATCTACTCATGTGTTTTGAGATTTTATTTTTCAGATTGTGTTGCTGCGCTGACTCTTGTGCTTCTCCTTTGTCTGACATTGTGTCATTGTCCATCAGGTTGTGTTGTTCTTTTCTTTACCCCTTTTATTTCTTTTTTTTCACATTGAGGACAATGTTTATCTTAAGTGTGGGGGTACTTTTATAATTTCTTTGGGTTAAATTTTTTTTTTGTTGAAGCACTTGAGTAATGTTGGTAACTAAGCTGGAATTGTGTATTGATATCTTAATTTATTCTGAGCTGATGGAGATATGTTTTGAAGGAGATTCCATTGATCATGAGCTGATAATGTGTGAAGCATTCTTTTTCAATGAAGAAAAGTGAGATTTAGCATTTTAGTTGGAGATTGGTAATTTCTTTAGTTAGAAATTGGCCATGTCTGCTCGCTTTTGTTCTCTTTATTAACTCTAGCCAGAAAGTGAGTTTTGAGCCTTAATGATTAGATTTTTCTTCTGGAGTGAGTTTTCTCTTGAGTGATGTGCGCTAGAACTTGCTTTGATATCTTGTTAAGACTTTAATGATTCACATGCATACTTGAATATGATTAAGGTAATTAGGCTTAATTTTTTCTTGACTTTCAGAGTTGCATTGGTTAAATAACCCCTTAGTTGCCCCCTTTGAGCCTGAAATTAATTCTTTAAATACCCAATTGAATAATCAGGTTGAATTCTTTAGAGCAATTGATGTGTTAATTGAAAAGTCTTGAAAGGTTGCTTTTGTCTTCAAGGATTAAAAAAAAAAAAGAAAAACAGAAAAAAAAGTTTGAAAAAAAAAGGAAAAAATGAAAGAAAAAAAGAAAAGAAAAGAATTGTTGGTGAAGAATATGAAAATATTAGGTTGAAAGTGAGAAGTTGTTATATTCTTGTGCATCGTGCTCTATCTGTCATCTTTTCAGCCTGATTCTGCTTTGTATTGATTTATTCATGAGCATTCTTTACCTTATTTTATCCTTTCTTCCTACCTTCCATTACACCCTTGGCCCTGTTACAACCAAAGAAAAGTCTTTTTGATTCTTGTGTTGTATGTGAACCTAAGTGGAGATGAGATTGATAAGCAAACCTATGGTATTGTATTTTTCAAGAGAAATTTGAGTGATCTCTTTGTCCTTTAAACACTTGAGTGATGGAAAGTTGAGTGATCTCAGATGTTTGATGAAGAGAACAGTTGCAAGCTAGACTCAAGCCTTTAATTGTTTAAGTGTTAAATGATCTTGCTTGATTGGATTTGATTGCTGAACTTGAATTTGTGGAATTTTCCTTATATTCATATTTCTTGATGTTTAGTTTGATCTTGTTGTTGATTCCTATTCTTTGCTTGAGGACAAGCAAAGCTCAAGTGTGGGGGAGTTGATGAACCGTCAACATGTCATATTTTTGCGGTTCAATTTCTTAGTTTTTCATATTCTTTTTATTTATTTTTATTGAATTATGTTCGTAAATTTTGTTATATTTTTTAATTTTGATTAATTGTATTTTTATTAAGTGTTTTGTGTGTTTTGTCAGGTAATTATATTTGGAGATGAATGAGCGTTCAAAGAAGCAGGAAAAGAATAATTTTAGCATCAGTGACCAGCGCTTGAGCGCTGGTGTAGGGGCGCCTGAGCGCCCTGAGCGTATGCAACAGCAATGATTTAATATCCTAGCGCTTGAGCGCTAGGTGGGGAGCACTTGAGCCCGCAACGTGTAGCAACGCACATTCTGGTTTAAGTGGTTGAGTGCTTGAGCGCTCAGAACTGGGCGCCTAGGCACTGAGAACGTAACAGCAGACGTGAATTTCAATATAATGGGAAAGTTACGCCAAATTCAACATATTGAGCACATTACACAGGAAATCCCTAATCCTGAAAGAGTTATTTTGCGGTAGCAGACCTTGGAGGGCGATTTCAAAGGAGGATTCTTGAAGGCTTGAAGATCTTAATCTCCATTAAAGGGGTTTTGATTTTTCTTTCTTTTTAGTTTCCCTTTTTCTTTGGATTTTCTTTCCATGGATTTGTATTCTGATATGAGTTTGTTTTTATTGAATATGAGTAGCTAAACCCATAGCTAGGGCTATGGGGGATCTTGTTTTTCTAATTATTTGGGTTTGATTTCTAATTTGATTATGGTAATTTCTTTTTGAGTTTATCATATTACTTGTATTCTTGTTAGAATTTGATCACTTTTGGCATGTGTTAATTCATTGTTTGACCGGTGACCATCCGCATTCAATGAGTGGATCTATATGGTAAGCCTAAGATTAACTTGGTGAATGACCAAACATCGATTTATCCTACCAATGGGATTGACAGTTTGTTAGTTCATCTCTTGAATTGAAGCTTAATGCATTCTTGATTAATTCAACTAAATGACCAAATAGGTGAATTAAATTAGGAATAGAATATTGTTTCATCCATGACCATTGGGATTCAATAGCAAATAAGAGAATATTGGCAAAAGAATTACCTACATCATAATTGAAAGAAAATCTGAATAATTAGATTCAAGTGAACCTTGCGCCCTAGTCTCTTTCTCATTGATTATCTTTTCTTTATTTAATTGTTCATTGCTTTTCTTTATTTGTTATTTTGATTTTAATTTTAATTTCTTCATACACTTTCGATTGTCTGGATAACAAAGAGTTTAGCAAATTTAGTAATTACCAATTATTCCTTGTGGGATCGATAACTGGGACTCAAGTCTTATATTACTTGGTGATAAAGTGCACTTGCTCTTAGTGTATTTTATGCGTACCAAGGGCTTCCACCTAGATTTACATGGCAACATAGTGGGGTGAGAATTCTCAAATTCTCAGTAAAAATATTCCAAAACTAGCATTTATCCATTCACAATGAATAAACAAACTATTTACATCAGGAATATATTTGCAACAAGTCTATGAGCTACTACTCAATACTAAAGGAACAATCATATACTCACTCTATGTGTCACTCCCAAGCAAACATAAACCCAAAGATAAGATAATCGCCTATACAATTATCATCGAAAGGCAAATGCTTATGCATGCAATATGCTCATGATGATGCAATGTCCTAGAATAATGTTTGTGGAATGCAATGTATTGTGTATGTGTAGATTTGTGTGTGTCACTTACATATTCCATGTTCTCTTTAAACTTGTAGTTAAGAAGACTAATTCTTCAAACTACCTGTTAATGAGTGGAATGGTTCTTACTCACACTAGTGAGAGTATTGATTCCACTACATAAACTTATAACCTTGACACTCTGAAAATCTAGGGCTAAATCCTTGTTCGAAGAACCTTTTTGGACTTTTCCATTCTCTCCTTTGGCCAAATGATTATGCATACCATCTAAGGTTACTCTACGTAGGAATTAGCAAGTAACATTAAATGCAACATCATTGTTCTTTAATGATTAGCACCTTAAACCTTACCTATGTCAATCCACTACTATTGGATGTACAAAGTTCTATTCTTTTACACATGTACTAGGTAGATATTTCCTTCTTAAAATATCTCTAATGATGTCTTAACTTACACCAAAAAGGCATGCATAAAAGATTCTTGCATCTTTAGCTTTGCTTTCTTCACAAAGGAGCATTCATGCACAATGACAACTAACGATTGTCAAACAACTTATCTTACTTGTATCTAATACCCCACCTCATCACCTCACATGTGATATCAAATGCAACACTATGTTGCCTAAGGGACTAGATACTAACCTATGGCAATCCATAACTATTGGATGCTCAAGGTCTCCTACTTTTCTATATATGCAAGGTGGTCAATTCCTCTGTGAAATACCTTTACTAGTGTCTCCACACACTTAAAAAGGCATATATAAGGGATCCTAGCAAGTAGAGAAGTCCTATTTCTCAAAATAAATATCCTAAGAAAAACTGCTTTGGGCGCCTAGGCGCCCACTACCCAGCACTTGGGCACTGGTTTGGTAGAAAACTTGCCCTATTTTCCTAGTCGCTAGCGCTCAACTCCTGCCGCCTAAGCGCTCCACTGGTGCTTGGGCGGTGGACATTGGGCGCTCAAGCTCCCAGACATCAGAAACTCCACCTAGTTTAACTCTGTTGCTAGCGCTTAGGC
Source organism: Ormosia semicastrata (assembly GCA_029884595.1). Classification (NCBI taxonomy): domain Eukaryota; kingdom Viridiplantae; phylum Streptophyta; class Magnoliopsida; order Fabales; family Fabaceae; genus Ormosia; species Ormosia semicastrata. The sequence continues at coordinate 33,044,242 of JAQQTO010000044.1, read as the reverse complement.
ACTCTGCTATGGGCACTCAAGCACCAGAGTTCAATATCACGAAGGAAGCCATTCTAGGCAGTGGGTGTCTAGTGCACTAGAATAGGTTTTCTATCCTATTGGTTTCCAAACTAGTTTCTGACTTTCCAAAATCATGTTCCAAGTGGTTTTCAACCACAAACATGACCTCTAAACATAATATATACCTCATGTACAATCATAACTCATCTAAGCATGGATTTATGAACAGAATCATAACCTCAAATACTTATTTCTCAACTCCTAACTCAAGGTGTTTCATGGATATTTCTATGATCAAAACTAACAACCATGCATAGACTAACTCATTACAAGTCCTATCTCAAGTTCCTAATGACTTCATTCAACTTAAACCCTTGAGAAACTCCTAGAAACCCATTTTCTATCGCAAGCAAGCATAACTCAAGCATCAAAGGATAAAGAAAAGGAATAAACTACATAAACAAGCACCCCTACCTCACTTGTAACAAGGATGAACTTCAAGCTCTAGCTTTGTTCTTTGATTTTCCTTGGTTCCTCCTTCTTATTCCTCTTCTTTCTTTCTTTCCCTTTTCCTTCGTTTCCTCTCTTCTTTTCCTTCTTTTCTTTCCTTTGTTTTTTATTGCCTTTCTTCTTTTCCTTCCTTTCTTTTCTTTGTCTTCTATTGCCTTCTTGTATGAGAAAAGAGAGAAAATGTGATGGAAAAGTCAAATATGACAACTTAAGGGATAGGAACCATGGACTTTAGTAACTTAGGATATTTTTGCTGAAACTTCATATCTCTTAGGAATATTTTGATCTTACAAAATCAAGTTTCCTAACTTTCATTAGTATTATGAAAAATCTTAGGATTCATCTCAATCTTATTCTCATTATTTCCATAAACTTCCATATATCTATTAAGTCAATCCGGTATTAAAACACTCACTTAGTGTACTCAAAAATACCAAACTAACTCAGTTTATTCTCAAACTTTAACTACATGACAAACTACTTATGACCTTGAAATAAATTCTCCTTATTTGTTTCCCTCATTCTAGCAACTTATGCTACTCTTTAGGCTATTATCAGCTACTTTCCACATTTTGTGTTATAGCAAAATAGCCTAACTAACTTAAAAAGGTCATCAAAGTTAACAGATAACTCCTGCACGAGTGATGTTCACATATTTGATGCATTAATAAGCCTTCATTTTTAGTCATTTACACTCTCCGTGCACTTAATAAATTAAGTTTGGTTATGTTTTGTATGTTTTGAACTCAAAATAGATTTAATTGAATTTTTCAGCATGATTTACGTCTTACACTAATTCTGTATTTGGGTCATATCTTGGGCTGTAGGTGGATTTTTAAGGTGAATCTTATGTCATTTTAAAGATAAGAGAGAGCTCTACAATCTTCATGAAGACTCAAAGACTCAATCACACGTTTGGATAGCTCAAATTGGCATTGAATCAAGAACTAAAGTGCTGCTCCTGGCAGAATGACCTATGCATACTGTTCATTATACTGCTCATGGTGAAAGTTGTAGAATGGGCTGAAATTTTGATGGTTGATAGTTAAGACTCAAATCTACAACTTTCATGTTGTACACTTTTCCCGATTCAGACTCCTTAGAGGTGATATTGGGCTTGGAAGTCAGAACAGAGGAGCTGCGTTTGGACCTAAGCAGAGTGCAGTAAATTGAACATATCTGGAGCTATGGAAGTGATATTGGGCTCAAACCAAAGCCATTTGAAAGCTAAGATCCAGACCTAAAATCTTCATGAAGACCACTTGGCTCAAAAATGACGAATGCAATGACTTCAGAGCTGCATGATTTCGGAGACAAAGAATCTCCATAATTTTCCACTCACCAAAAGTCATTCAACATTTTCCACTCATCCACCTACTCCATTCATCCACCTACTCCACTCAACCACCATGACTCAGCCCCTTTTGACATTTTGTACCTCTAAACCCTCTATAAAAGGGAGGCTATGCAGATCATTGTAGTATGTAGAGCTTTTATGTAGTAGTGTTGTTATAATTAAAGTTTTAGTGTTTCATTTTGGAGAATTCTCTTCTTTTCTTCCTCTCCTCCTCTCTCTTTGTTACTTTCATTTTTGTATGGTTCTTGAAGGTTCTCCAATGGTGATGGCTATGGAGAGCTAAACTTCTTTAATCAATCCAAGAGATTGACAAGCTTGATGATTAATCCTGAGATCTCGTTTTAATCGTTATACGTTCATCTATTAATCAAGTTTCTCTTTCTTTTCTTCTCTTGTTTAAATTCTGATTTAATGCTTAATTTGATTGGGATTTGCATATGTTAATTGCGTAATTATCATATGCCAAGAGATGAATTCAGAGGTTATATAATTTATCAAACATCTTTGATAAAATATTTAGCTTGGTTGGATCTTGGTTTTTAAGTTAATTTGGGTTTTGGATGGATGCTTAATTTGTCTAACCTTAATTAATTGAATTTTAGAAGCGTTTCTAATAGAAGATCCATGGATCATTGAGAGGTGTCTTGATGTGATCTAAGACCAAAGATTTGGTTGATAGTTGAACGGATTTATAAAGATCAAGGATGGATTAAAATCAAGATTTGTTAATTCTCTTGGATTGGTTGTTTTCTCAATTTTGTTTACTCATTTTAATTACTCTTTGTTGTTTAATCTTGCAAAACTCTTTCCCCCTATTTATTAACCTCTTAATCTGACTTTATAATTAGAGTGATCTACGGGCTCGACCCGGTGTTACCTTATGCTACAAGTAGTTTTGGTAAATCGGTTATAAATTGATTTAAATTTGGTAAGCTCGACAGTTGTCAAATTTTTGGCGCCGTTGCCGGGGATCATTCTGATTTTGTTCAATCTTATTAAGAGTATATTTAACTACTAATCCCTCACTAACCTTTGTTTTGCTGTGTTTTGGTGATTTTTAGGAGAAAACGGGTGATTACGGGTCATTTTGCAGAATTTCGTACTGACAGGAAATGTGCCCAGAATGAGCTGAAACTTGGTCAGTTGAAGGAAAACAGCCTAATAAACAAGACTCACAGTAAACTGTGAGGTCACCCCTGGTTTTTCCAAAATCCATCGTTTAGACCAGTTTTTCAATTTTTTAATATTTTTTATTGTATTTTTTAGTTTCATTTTTGTGTAGTTTTTATGCTGTACAAGTCCCATAATTTTTAAAAATATTTAGATAGGTGAATTATATTTATTTTGGTATATTTTTAGAGTTGTCTAGTGTATTTTACTTGTTTACTTATTTTATTTTATTTTTGTGTTTTTGCATGACTAGGTCTAATCTCGATATCTTGCTTGAATTTGATCCCGAGATTGATAGAACATTGCATAGGTTGAATAGAACTCGTAGGCTAAGTGAAAAGAATTGAGTCTCGAATTTAGTTGTGACATTGAATCTGAAAGTGCACTTGAGATCTTAAGTGATTCTAAAATCATGGTGCGATAACAGCAAAATAGGACCCTTAAAGAACTTCTCGCTGCTCGATGTAACTTACCAGTCTTTGTGCATTCAATATCCTAATCTTGATGCTGACTTCGAGTTAAAATCTGGATTGATACACTTGTTGCCCAAGTTTCATGGTCTTACAGGTGAAGATCCCCATAAGCACTTAAAGGAGTTCCATGTGGTCCAAATTCAACCATGAAGCCACATGGAATCTCTCGAGGAGCATATCAAGTTGAGGGCATTCCCTTTCTCTTTTCTTTGATGTAGCCAAGGATTGGTCATTTCTACCTTTCACCAGGTTCTCACACGAGTTGGGATGATATGAAGAAATTATTCTTGGAGGTTCTTCCTTGCATCCAGAGTACCGCCATTAGAAAAGACATTTGTGGTATAAGGCAAATGACTGGTGAGACCTTGCATGAGTATTGGGAGAGATTCAAAAAGCTGTGTTCGAGTTGTCCCCACCATCAAATTAGTGATCAGCTCTTGATTCAATATTTCTATGAGGGCTTGCTGTCGATGGATAGAAGTATGGTGGATGCCGCATCTGGAGGTGCATTGGTGGATAAAACCCCTACTGCAGCAAGAGATTTGATAGCAAATATGGCAGCCAACGCTCAACAATTTGGCACAAGAGTCCTTACCTCAACCAGAGGAGTTAATGAAGTTCAATCGTCTCATGTAGATCAACAGAGAATGGAACATAGACTTGATGAATTGACTTCTTTAGTGAGGCAATTAGCAGTGGGACAACATGTACCAGGTTCTGTACAAGAGCCTGCAAGGGTGTGTGGCATTTGCTCTTGCTCATCTCATCCCTGATTCATGCCCCACACTTCAGGATGGTGGTTCCGCGTTTCCGAAACGATCGATTGCGGCGGTGGCATTTTTCCTAGTAGACCTCAATATCGCGGTCCCCAAAGCACTAAGATATGATCCATTTTCTAATACTTATAACCCTGGTGGAGGGACCATCCTAACTTGAGATATGGGAATTCTAGTCGGAAGAACAACCCCAACAAAGAAGTAATTTAGATACCAAGTCAGTAGGTCCTAGCAACAAATACCAACCACCCGCATTCGACAACAACAAACCGGTACGACCACGTGCGGCAAAGAACCACTCCATCCGAGCCATCATTGGAAGATTTGATGAAACAGATGGCTACAAATAATGTTCGGTTCCAACAAAATGTCAATGCCACCATTCGAACCCGCAAACTCGGATTGGGCGGTGGCCACCACCGTGAGTGAATTGAAAAGCCAAGGATCGAACCAATTGCCTTCACAAACAACAACAACCCAAGAGGCAATATAAGTGCCATTACCTTGAGAAGTGGCAAAGAAATTGATGGTCCTAGTCTGCCACAACCAGAGCTCCCATTGCGGCGACGAGAGATTGATCGACACAACAAAATTCGCATGATGCCCCAAATCCGGAAGAAATGTGCGAGAGAATTCGGACTTGAACATTCCACTACCCTTCCCAAACAGAGTGACACAATCCAAGCGATAGCGCAAGCAGAAATGGAAAAGGAAGTCATGGAGACATTCAGGAAGGTGGAAATCAATATTCCCCTCCTAGATGCAATCAAACAAATTCCCAAGTATGCCAAATTTCTCAAGGAGTTGTGTACTCACAAGAGAAGACTTAAGGGTACTGAGAAAGTCAGTATGGGCAGAAATGTTTCTGCGATGATTCAGCCAAGCATGCCAAAGAAATGTAAAGATCCTGGAACTTTCACAATCCCTTGCACTATAGGTAATTCCAGGTTTGACCATGCAATGCTAGATTTGGGTGCTTCTATTAATGTCATGCCTACGTCAGTGTATAAGTCTTTGAACATTGGCACCTTACACCCCACTGGTATAGTGATTCAGCTGGCAAACAGGACTACTGCTCACCCTGCAGGAGTGCTGGAAGATGTGTTGGTGCGAGTAAATGAGCTAATTTTTCCAGTGGACTTCTACATTCTGGACATGGAAGATGAGTCTTCAACAAATCATGCTCCATTGATTCTAGGAAGACCATTCCTCAAAACAGCCAAAACCAAGATAGACGTGCATGCATCGGCACCCTTTCTATGGAATTTGGTGGAGATGTGGTACGCTTTAACATTTTTGATGCCATGAGACATCCCCTTGAGGAGCATTCAGTTTTTCATGTTGATGTGATTGAAATCTTTGGTTGATGATACTTATCTTGATATGAGTATTGAATTCCCGATATTGCTAACTTTCGGATTCTGTCACTTGTGATATATGTGTTAACTGTGATACTGAACCATGTGCTGCATGTGTTGAGATTTATGCAGTTGTGAGTGATGATGTAGCTGCTGACTTGAATGATGCAGCATATGAAAATGAGAGTCAGGAGTATGTTGAATTTAATGCTGCTGAGTTGTTTGTTTCAAATAGCTTGCTACCTTCTATTGCGCATCCCCCATCCTTAGAGCTAAAGACTTTGCCAGACCATCTTAAATATGCATATTTGGAAGATGGTGAGAAGCTGCCAGTGATTGTCGCTAAGAATCTGCAACCTGAACAAGAAGAAAAATTGCTGCAGGTTTTGAGGCAACATAAGCGTGCTATTGGATGGACACTTGCAGACATTCCTGGTATTAGTCCCTCCACATGTATGCATAGGATTTTATTAGAGGAAGATACCAAGCCAGTGAGGCAACCCCAAAGGAGACTAAATCCCCTGATTCTGGTTGTGGTGAAGAAGGAAGTGACCAAGCTGCTACAAGCTGGCATTATTTATCCCATATCTGACAATAAATGGGTAAGCCCAGTGCAAGTGGTTCCAAAGAAATCTGGAGTCACAGTAGTTGCAAATCAGAACAATGAGCTCCTACCCACAAGAATCCAGAACAGTTGGCGGGTGTGCATTGATTATAGGCGGCTTAACCAGGCCACTAGGAAAAATCATTTTCCATTGCCTTTCATTGATCAGATGTTGGAGAGACTGGCTGGCAAGTCACATTACTGTTTCTTGGATGGATATTCGGGCTATTTTCAGATTCATATAGCCCCAGAAGACCAAGAGAAGACCACTTTCACCTGTCCATTTGGAACATTTGCATACAGGAGAATGCCCTTTGGTGCAGGTAAACGCTCCGGGAACCTTTCAAAGGTGTATGGTCAGTATCTTCTCTGAATTTTTAGAGAGTTGCATGGATGTGTTTATGGATGATTTTACTGTCTATGGCTCTTCCTTTGATGCGTGTTTAGATAGTCTGGATAGAGTCTTGCATTGATGCATTGAGACTAATCTTGTTCTTAATTATGAGAAGTGTCATTTTATGGTAAAACAGGGCATAGTCTTAGGCCATATCATCTCTCAGAAGGGTATAGAAGTAGATCCTGCTAAAATTGATGTTATTTTCCAATTGCCTTACCCCTCTTGCGTGCGAGAGGTTCGTTCTTTTCTTGGCCATGCAGGTTTCTACAGGCGGTTCATTCAGGATTTCAGCAAAAAGGCCATTCCCCTGTCTAACTTGTTGCAGAAAGATGTTGCTTTTGATTTTGATGGCAAGTGCAGAGAGGCTTTTGATTTCCTTAAAGGAGCTTTGACCACCACTCCTATCATCCAACCACCATATTGGACACTCCCATTTGAACTCATGTGTGATGCCTCTAATTATGCATTGGGAGCTGTCCTTGCACAGAGAGTCGACAAAGTACCTCATGTCATTTCCTATGCTTCGAGGACTTTAGATGCTGCACAAGCCAACTACACTACAACCGAAAAGGAACTTTTAGCAATTGTTTTTGCTTTAGATAAATTTTGATCATATTTGCTTGGTTCTAGAGTGGTTGTATTTTCAGATCATGCAGCTTTGAAGTTTCTCCTGAAAAAGCCCGATGCAAAGCCAAGGTTGATTCGGTGGATGTTGCTCTTACAGGAGTTTGATATTGATATCAGAGATAAGAGTGGAGCAGAGAACCTGGTGGCAGATCACTTGAGTCGGATTGAAAGAGAGGCAGATTCTTCTCCTATCCATGATGCCTTCCCTGATGAACAACTTTTCAAGATGCAAGGTAACATCCCTTGGTTTGCAGATTTGGTTAATTTCTTGGTTGCTAGAGCACTACCTGCACATTTTACTAAGGCACAGATTGATAAACTGAAAAGTGAGTCAAAATATTATGTGTGGGATGACCCTTATTTGTGGAGATTTTGTAGTGACCAAGTCATTAGGAGATGTATTCCTGATCATGAGTTTGATTCTGTTCTTAGTTTTTGTCATGCACTTGCCTGTGGGGGACATTTTGGACCTACTCGTACAGCTAGGAAAGTTTTGGACTCTGGATTATATTGGCCCACTCTATTTCGTGATGCATATTTGTTTTGTAAATCTTGTGAACAATGCCAGAGAACAGGGAATATTTCTCGTAGGAATGAGATGCCCCAACAACCTTTGTTGTTCTGTGAAATATTTGATGTTTGGGGTATTGGTTTTATGGGTCCTTTTCCTGTGTCATTTGGTTTTGTTTACATTTTGCTTGCTGTGGATTATGTATCTAAATGGGTGGAGGCAAAAGCCACTCGGACTGATGATTCCAAGGTTGTTGTGGATTTTGTTAGATCACATATTTTCTCGCAGTTTGGAGTCCCAAAGGCCATCATTAGTGATCGGGTTCACATTTCGTAATCGAAGCATGGAAGCCTTGATGAAAAAGTATGGAGTCTTGCATAGAGTTTCTACACCTTATCATCCCCCTGGACTAATGGGCAAGCCGAGGTTTCCAACAGAGAGATCAAGCGAGATACTTGAAAAACAGTTCAACCTAACAGAAAGGACTGGAGCAAAAGGCTTGAGGATGCTTTATGGGCTTACAGGACCGCCTATAAGACTCTGATTGGGATGTCTCCTTATCGGATTGTTTTTGGCAAAGCATGCCACTTGCCAGTGGAAATTGAGCATCGTGCATTTTGGGCAGTAAAAAGGTGTAACTTGGACCTCAATCAAGCAGGCATGGAGCGAAGCTACAGTTGCAGGAATTGGAGGAGATCCGCATGGAGGCTTATGAGAGTTCCAAACTTTATAAAGAGAAGACTAAAGCCTTCCATGATAAGAAGATCATGAAAAAAACATTTAAGATTGGTCAAAAAGTTCTCCTTTATAACTCCCGCCTCAAACTCATGCCCGGAAAGCTCAGATCTAGGTGGCTTGGTCCATTTGTTGTTACTAAGATTTTTCCTTATGGTGTTTGTCAGGAGTTACAAGTGAGACTACTACAAAAGCTTTCACAAATCAATGGACATCGCCTCAAACCATTTTATGAGGGAGCTCAAGAGGATATTTTGGAGGAGGTCCACTTGCAAGAAGTCGTCTACTCCACTTGATGAGTAAGATGCCGCCTCAATTTACAAAAAAAAAAAAAAATTGATTGATTTAAAAAAAAAAAAATTCTATTGTGCTGACCTATATTTGTTCAATTTTTGTCCTGATCAAATCTTTTGGAGATTTGTACCCGACAATGAGGTAAGTAGTGTCATTGAATTTTGTCATTCAGAAGCATGTGGAGGTCATTTTTCTTCAAAGAAAACAACAAGCAAAATATTGCAGTATGGATTTTATTGGCCATATTATTCAAGGGCACTTATACTTTTTACAAAAGTTGCGAACATTGTCAAAAATTGGGGTCCATTTCTGAAAGAAAAATGATGCTCCTAAGTTACGCAAATTGCACTTGCATGAATTGCGGAATCAATAAATGATGCATAAAAAAATAATAAAAATAATAAAAATAAAAAAAATAAAAAAAAATAAATTTTTTTTTATAAAGCAAAAAAGACTCAAACCATTTCTGGAACATCAAGCTGTTGAGGTAGAATCCATCTCCCTTTCTAATCCTTGTTATGAGTAGAATTTATTTTAATTTGTTTCTTCTTTTTGCAGTTCTTTCAGTTCCTAGGTTAAACGGCGGATAACGGTACTCCGTGACTCTCGAGTCGGTTTGTCTTTCAGTTTCCCATAATAACTGATTTCTTCTCTTTCAAAATGGATGTCATTCTTTCAAATCTAAAAAAGTATTTTCCTTCTGTTCATAAAAATGTTCTAACCAAAATTTACAAAGCTAGGTGTGAGAGATTGAGACTGTTAATGTACAAGGGCATCCCAGAAGATATACGCTGGATAATCGAAGCAAAGGTTCGTTTAGCTGGTGAATCTTCCGATTCATTTGTCTGATACATGCCTGGTCTCGGTAAAAGTTCATTTTCGAAAAAGAGAAGAGCAAAAGAATGCACGTTTGTTACAAGTGTGCACGATGGAATTGCAACACGCGATGTCGTTCTTTGGGAATGGTTTCGTAAACAGAGAAAGATAAAATACTCTTCATTAAGAATGGATCGAGTAAGGAGTCATTAGATAATATCTTATTGACTCTTGAGACGCATTCTTGTGGAATTGTGCAACGTGAACTTCTTCGTTTGTGGAATCTCTTCAAGGACGAGCAAGAGCGTTATAGTCTTCGAATCGACTCAAAAAGACCGTGTTTGCCAATTTATAAGAAAATTGGATGGGAAGCCTATCCCCGACTCATAGAAGGCGTTTAAGCCATTTCTGGACGTAAAACCAGAGGAAGATGTGAGCCACAATCACAACAATCTGTATATATTATCTTATGCATTTTTTATTTAAAAAAAAAACAAAACATTAAAAAAAAATAAAAACAAAAACAAAACAAAAAAAAAATTCAAAAATTTTCTGACAACAGCCAACCTACTCATATAGGAGCTATTATTTTTTTTCTATTCTCTTCTCTATTTAAACACTCCATTTTCTTCACTTTCCTGCAACTCTTAAATCATTCACAGAGAGTGTAAGTGTAGAGATAGAGGGAGCTTCTTCTTCTTCTGTTCGTAGACTTGTTAGTATCTGTGTATTTTGTGGGACACATTATGGGAAGAGTTTAGAGTTTGTCAACGCAGCAACCACTCTTGGTAGAACACTTACTGCGAGGAACATTCATGTAGTATATGGGGGAGGTTGCCTTGGGTTAATGGGGGCTGTATCACTGTCTGCATTTCTAAGAGGTGGTCAAGTTTTCGGTGTCATTCCTGAACCTTTAACTCGAAGGAACTTCGTTGGAAAGACAATTGGACAGGAAATTCAAGTATCATCTATGCATGAACGAATGAAGGCAATGCTTGACAACTCTGATGCCTTCATAGCCTTACCTGGTGGTTTTCGTACTTTGGAAGAAGTCTTTCAAGTTGTCTTGTGGGCCCAATTGAACATCCACCATAAACCCATAGGTTTGTTAAATGTTAATAATTTCTTTGATAATTTGTTATCTTTTGTTGATCATGCTGTGGAACAGAAATTTGTCACACCTTCTGAAAGACAACTCCTTATCTCGGCTTCCACTATTGATGAGTTAATTGATAAATTGGAAGCCTTTGTTTATGAACTGATCCAAAGGATGTGACCCGTATAGATTGGTCGAGAGACAAGAAGAAGCGAGACAACAACAAGGGAGGCAAAGAAGAAACAATAGTGTGACCTGACACTTCATCTATGACTTTCCTTTCTCTTTAGTTTTATTCATCGTACTTTGTTTCTGTTTTTATTTGTGTAAGGTTTCTCTTTTCCGTAATTGCAGTAACAGGTACTATCCTCTATCTTTTTCCTTTCTATTTTTTTTTAACATTGAGGACAATGTTATGATCTAGTTGGGGGGAAGGATAGTTGTGTGACTAAAAAAAAAAAAATTTAGTAAATGTGTTTATGTTTGTCGTGTGTAGAGTTGTGAAAAAAAAATGTGTGTGTATATATTAATATGTTTATTGTGTTTATATGTTTGTCAGTAATTTTCTAACCGGTTAAGGATGGCGAGTAAAGAGTAATTCTACTCTTGAGATGCATCTTAATTGGTGGCAGAGGTCTGATGTGGCACTGACAGTATGCTTCTTTTCCTGCTTGGCGTTGATTCACTTCTTATCAGGTTGTGTTGCTCTTTTCTATCTCTCTCTTTCACATTAAGGACAATGTTATATTAAGTGTGGAGAAGAGATTTTAGCATTTTTTGTTTTGTTTTGTTGTTAAAAAAAAACCAAAAAAATAAAAAATAAAAAAAAACAAAAAAAAGGGTTCATTGCATGATTGAATAACTTTTCTTCCTTCTTGAACTGATATGCTTGGTTATGGATGATTGAATTGATGAATTGAGTTTGATAGATGCATACCTTGTGAGATTTTGAGCCTAATGGATGGATTCAACATTTATGCCATTCTCTTCTTTCTTGTGTGATTTTCACTCATGCTAATGATCACTCTAGAACTTGCTTTGACTCTTTTTGAGGCTACGTTTCACTTGCATGCATGAACATGATTGAGGCCCTCTTTCTTAATCAGCTAGTTTAACCAAACAGCTAACCTTGCATATTTTCCCTTGCTTAACCCCTTTGAGCTTATTTGATTATTCTTTGTCTCGAACTCATTATGTTTCTTAAATAAAAAAAAAAAAACCATGTTCTTACTTAGTCTTAGGGAATAAGAGAACATTAGCTTTGCCATTGGATGAGTTCATGAACAAGTGTGGGAGTGTGTATGCAGAATGGTTGAAAAATGTATTTATGATGTTCTTTTTGTAAAAAAAAATATATATATATATATATATATACATATAAAAAATTCAAAAAATATATATATATATATATATATGTAAAAAAAAAAAAAAAGGGTCAACAAGGCAATAAAGGAATGGAAAATAATATGTAAAGGGAATTTGTATTAGATAAAGTTAGGATGAACTTTCATGATCGATAATTGAACTCAGCTTTCATGTTCTTTTATTCTCTTTGGTGTTTAACTTGTCATATCCATATTACCTTCTCCTTTACCTTGACCCCATTACAACCTTGAATAAAGTCCTCATGATTTGTGTATGCATGTGATCTGAGTAGTGGAGAAGTAGAAGATAAGCAAGCTTATGGTAGTGCAATTTTCATGAGTTGAATTGAGTGTAATACCTACCTTTTAAACACTTGAGAGATTGAGAGTGAATTCTGTGAGGATCTATCATTCTTTACTCATGCTTTTCAATTGAAGTATCCCTGCTTGTTGATTTAAGATGTGAAGATGTGTTACCTCATAAATGTTTTGATCACTTGAATTATCAATTGCTCTTCATTCTTAAATATTATTAGAAATTGAGTCTTTTAGAATGTTTAACTTTTGAGTCTGTTTTATTTTGTTTTTGTGTGTTTTGCCCAGGAGTGCAAAAAGCTAAGTGTGGGGAAATTTGATGTTCACATATTTGATACATTAATAAGCCTTCATTTTTAGTCATTTACACTCTCCGTGCACTTAATAAATTAAGTTTGGTTATGTTTTGTATGTTTTGAACTCAAAATAGATTTAATTGAATTTTTCAGCATGATTTACGTCTTACACTAATTCTGTATTTGGGTCATATCTTGGGCTGTAGGTGGATTTTTAAGGTGAATCTTATGTCATTTTAAAGATAAGAGAGAGCTCTACAATCTTCATGAAGACATCAAAGACTCAATCACACGTTTGGATGGCTCAAATTGGCATTGAATCAAGAACTAAAGTGCTGCTCCTGGCAGAATGACCTATGCGTACTGTTCATTATACTGCTCATGGTGAAAGTTGTAGAATGGGCTGAAATTTTGATGGTTGATAGTTAAGACTCAAATCTACAACTTTCATGTTGTACACTTTTCCCGATTCAGACTCCTTGGAGGTGATATTGGGCTTGGAAGTCAGAACAGAGGAGTTGCATTTGGACCTGAGCAGAGTGCAGTAAATTGAACATATCTGGAGCTATGGAAGTGATATTGGGCTCAAACTAAAGCCATTTGAAAGCTAAGATCTAGACCTAAAATCTTCATGAAGACCACTTGGCTCAAAAATGACGAATGCAATGACTTCAGAGCTGCATGATTTCGGAGACAAAGAATCTCCATAATTTTCCACTCACCAAAAGTCATTCAACATTTTCCACTCATCCACCTACTCCATTCATCCACCTACTCCACTCAACCACCATGACTCAGCCCCCTTTTGACATTTTGTACCTCTAAACCCTCTATAAAAGGGAGGCTATGCAGATCATTGTAGTATGTAGAGCTTTTATGTAGTAGTGTTGTTATAATTAAAGTTTTAGTGTTTCATTTTGGAGAATTCTCTTCTTCTCTTCCTCTCCTCCTCTCTCTTTGTTACTTTCATTTTTGTATGGTTCTTGAAGGTTCTCCAATGGTGATGGCTATGGAGAGCTAAACTTCTTTAATCAATCCAAGAGATTGACAAGCTTGATGATTAATCCTGAGATCTCGTTTTAATCGTTATACGTTCATCTATTAATCAAGTTTCTCTTTCTTTTCTTCTCTTGTTTAAATTCTGATTTAATGCTTAATTTGATTGGGATTTGCATATGATAATTACGCAATTAACATATGCCAAGAGATGAATTCAGAGGTTATATAATTTATCAAAGATGTTTGATGAAATATTTAGCTTGGTTGGATGTTGGTTTTTAAGTTAATTTGGGTTTTGGATGGATGCTTAATTTGTCTAACCTTAATTAATTGAATTTTAGAAGCGTTTCTAATAGAAGATCCATGGATCATTGAGAGGCGTCTTGATGTGATCTAAGACCAAAGATTTGGTTGATAGTTGAATGGATTTATAAAGATCAAGGATGGATTAAAATCAAGATTTGTTAATTCTCTTGGATTGGTTGTTTTCTCAATTTTGTTTACTCATTTTAATTGCTCTTTGTTGTTTAATCTTGCAAAACTCTTTCCCCCTATTTATTAACCTCTTAATCTGACTTCATAATTAGAGTGATCTACGGGCTCGACCCGGTGTTACCTTATGCTACAAGTAGTTTTGGTAAATCGGTTATAAATTGATTTAAATTTGGTAAGCTCGACAGTTGTCAATGAGTTACTGAACTTCTACAACCATAATTAAGACTAAATGGTTAAGGAGGATGTTACATGACCATTATTGATAAGCCCTTTTGATGTTAGTTTGAGAATATATATGTTGAGGAATGCTGTTATGTTGGTTGGAAAGTGGTTTGTTTTGGGTTTGCTATAGTTGAGAATCCATTGTTACTGATGAACACTATGTGGTAATCGATTACCATGAGTAGGTAATCGATTACTAAGCTTTTGTGATATGAGAATTATATGTGGTAATTGATTACCACGAATAGGTAATCGTTTACAAAGCTCTTGAGTTATGAAATTTCTAACTAATAATCGATTACCAAGAGTAGGTAATCGATTACCAACCCTCTGTTTTGAGACAATAGCTCATAGTAATCGATTACCACGAATGGTAATTGATTACCAGCCCCCTGTTTTTGAGAAAACAGAGTTTTTTGCTTGGTGGGACTAAATGTGATATATATTTATGCTATATGGTGTGAATTAATTCACTATTTATTATATCTTATGATGTTACTGTGCACCTAGCATATCTATGAAGGATGATATCATTGTGCACTCAATTTACTTGGGAAATGATAATGTGTACACCTAGTTTATTAGAGAATGTTGATATTGTGCACTGAGTTCACTTGTGAAGTGGTAATTTGTGCACTAGATATATGCATAATGAGATAAATTTGCATTATACACTTGTCATATATATGAAATGTATTAGAAATTGAATTACTCCTTTACAAAGTTAAAATTGAGTTAGAATTGAATATGAATTGTGAATTACTCCTTTGCATTGTTAAGGTTGAGCTAGGATTGATTTGACATGTAATGTACTCAAAGTTTAAAAGATATTGGACATTATCCTTGAAAATGGGAGAAAAATGATCCTTAATTGTTATTCCCTTATAAGAGGTAACCCATTGATTGAATAATCAATTTTGCCATTAGTGAATTTTAGAAATGACCCTTGATGGGGGAAGGTGATCTAAAATTCTAGTTAAGAATTATAGGAATGACCCTTGATGAGGAAGGTAATCCTAAATTCTTAGATAAAATTCCTCATTTGTCTCCTCATTAGACAGTAGTTTTTCTCATTAGTTATGGCTAGGGTTACTCGGGATAGTACTATTTAACAACATACTGTTACATATAGGTTGAGTGCACCAACTTGATAAGTAGATTATCACCATATATTTGATAGTGTAAAACCCATATTCACTCCTTACCTTTAGATAACAGAACCCAGGGTTATATGAGGTAGCCCTATCTATTGAGGTATATTGATATGAGTTTTGGGAATATGTTAGCAAGATGACATTAAATGAGCACTAGTAAAAATTTACCTGTGTGAGCATTTCCACATCATCATGAAGATGATGTTTGTATAGATCATAGTACTAATTATGAATGTTTACATAATGAGAGTATGTGGATATTCTAGAGATAGTGAATTGGGACTCATATATGATATATGATATATGATATATATATATATATATATATCTATCTATCCTTGATGTAGACTATGATCTATTGATGTTGTGTTGAATTTGGTTAATAAGGATGAATATGAATTATTGATCAGTGATAATAATGGAATTTATGCCTTAGGAAGAGAAAGGAACAATTTTGGCTTTTGCCACATTTCTATACGATATTTATAATACTGATTTTAGTTTCTCGAAGCAACTGGAGTTATTATAATGACATGTTATATGTAGATCTACTGAGAATTTTAGAATTCTCACCCATTTGCATTATTTTCATGATAAATCCAATGCGAGATTCATTCAAGGAGAAGAAGTGAAGTTGATGACGTAGTGCAGATTTATCTACTCTTTTGACCATTGCCTTGTATTTTATAGTTATGCAATAGATTGTATAAAGTTATTATGTACATATGCCTATAAGGCTTAGTTTGTATTTATTCATACAAAGATGTATTAGTTTACATTGACTGTCTATATTAGAATTTTCAGTTATGTATGTACAATGTTATTGAGCATATTACCTTTCCCTCACAAGGCTCTGTATAATAATATGGTATTATTATTATCAGAGTGTGATAACATGTTAGTTGTGGCATGCCTAATCCTCTTTACTCATGTATATTCCAGATATACTATAGTATTAGCTTTGGGACATTATAATCGGCACACCGAGGGAGATCTGGGATGGTTAAATCATGGATATGGTTGTTTCAGTGGCTGTCCTAAATAACTAAGTGGACCGCAGGTTAGATGGTGGAGGAAGGGCAGAAGTGGCACCGGAGGCTAGACAAGAAGAGACTAAGGCTATTGTGCCTGAGGTGGTGTAGGCCAAAGTGGTGTAGACTGAGGTAGTGCAGTTCAAGGTGATGGTGAAGACCCCAGAAGATCAAAGCCCCACCTTCATAGATTAAAGCCCCATTTTCCTGCCCCCTGCATGAGGCTTTATTGATATATTTAGAGAAGTCCCAACCTCAAGCATTTTGAGTTTAATTTTAATAGTTGCAATTCATAGATTTTTCTTTAGTTGGGATAAGTCCAATACTCACTCAGTGCTTCCTTCACACGTCAAAATTTTGCCTTTGCAATGCTGAGATGGGTTTGACGCTCAATCTCGGTATTGATTTTACACTTAAGCAATTAGCTCATGTAATTCACCGAGACAGGTCCAACGCTTAATCTTGGATACAAGACTTTAATACTCTTAGTATATGATGTCCTTTTAACAGCTTTTACTCTGTGATTTGTAGCAGTCTGCGCTTGCGTAGGAAATTTTGCTTTGAATTTATTAGGAATTAAGGTTGCTTAAATACAATAGCAATCTTCCGCTCTATTCCCTAATTGCTTGTTGTCCTTGTGGCATATTAGAAGGGAAGAACAATTAAACATAGCTTTGAATATGCAATTGGTTCACCTTTATAAATAACTATTTACAGTGGGGTTGCCAGTTGTTTCCTTCTTTCATTTTCTGGCTTTGTTTATTGGCTTTGTTTGAGATTGCTTTGTTTTCTAGCTTTGTTTTAAGGCTGCCTTTTCTAGAAGGTGGCCCTTTTATGCTTCCATGAGCATGTTGAGGGATATATCCCTTTCTAGAATCATCTTCCATTTATTTCCCAAATTTTTAAAGGTATTCCCCCTCTCCCTGCATATTCTTCTGTCGGGGGCCTTTCTTTCCAGACATAATAGCTCGATGAGGGCCAAGTAACTACTCTATGTAGCCTGGTTGATGCGTCTTCGAGTAGTAGGAGCCTTTCTTCCTAGGTATATATAGAAGATCTTACTTTTGATGGGAAGGCTCACGGCTACTGTTGTAATTCCTGTGAGGCATGGAGGGGTTTCACCAACCTTTCTCCTCTGCTTCCCTGATTGTTGCCATATCGTGGGTGTATGCATCTTGAAGAACCATTGAGATGGTCATTATCAGTGCTTAATTATCATCACTATCTTACCAAGTTACCTTCTTGGCTTCCTTCAAGTGGGCACCTATGCATCAGAGCAGTTTATGGGTTCTTTATGTAAAGTTGATGATGTTTGGAATATGAATAATAATAAATTACTTTCTTGGATATTCACTCCATGTCTTACTTGATGTTGGTAGCTCTTTCTTTTGTTTTCGTAATTCCGAGATGGGTCCAACGTCAGATCTTGGTATTCGCTCATTTGACGAATGCTTGCTTTGCCTAACCGAGATGAGTCTAAAGCTCAATCTTGGATGTCAAGTTCGTTTATTCTAACAAACACTCTTTTTGTCAGTCGAGATGAGTCCAAAGCTTGATCCCGATGGTTGGATTTGCTTAGTCTAACGAACACTCATTTTGCCAATCAAGATGAGTTCAAAGCTCGATCTTAGTGGTTAGGTTCATTTAGTGCATGTGACATAGAAGCCTCTTGGTGTGGGGTCCATGATCCTGGCCTACGGTTAGTTACGCTTAACCAATATAAATTTAGTCAGTTTATGGGTTAAGGTCAGGCCATAAAGGCACAGGTGAAAACCTTTGAATGCGTTGCTTAACCCCAGAAGGTGCTCAAGTGGATTCCCTTATCTAGTTATCAAGTAAAAATATGCTTAACCGCTATAAATTAGGTCAGTTTATGGGTTAAGCTCAGGCTCAAATGGGTATAGGTGAACACCCTTGAATGCTCTGCTTGACCTCAAAGGATGTTCATGATTCCCCAGTTTGGTTGTAATATAGAGATGTCAGAATAACTAATCCTTTCGGGCCTTGTATTCCTTGGTGATCGTCATGCATGTGATTATGTATTAATTTAGGTGATATTACAATAAGTGCATGGATCAAACAAGTAATAAAGAGTGAGTAGAATATTATTCCCACGAGGAATTAGTTTACCAAGTACCACTTCTCTAATATTAATACTATCTAGGTAACCAATAACTAAGAGTAATTCAAAGCAATTAAAGATACAAAATTATAAAAGATGAAAAACACACAAGAATGCATGAAATTAAAAGGGAAAAGAGAAAATATAGCAAACAAATGTAAAACACATTAAGGATGTAAATACACAAAATTAAAACACTAGGGATCTGACTTCACTTAATTCAACAATCTATCATAGACAATAAAGTAGCTTTGGAACCTTCATTCTAATTAATTTATAGTCATTCCATTAATTGGGAGAATCTATTAATTAATTAAATTAAAATTCCTTGGCAAGTTAATTCTCTTTAATTATTAAAGCCTAGTCAATTCCTTGATCTAAACCCCAATTCTTGAAAGGATGATCTTTACTCTATGGATTATCATGGAAAATATCACAATTCTCCCACACAACCTATAACCTCTATTCCTAGATGATTATAAATCATGAAAGTTATTATTTATGATCTAAGTCATATGCAAACCTTTCAATTCTACACACATCTCACAAGATCAATTTATGAGTAGCCAACTCATAAAAACATTAAGAACCATAATAAGCAGTTAAATTGAATAGAAAATAAATTAATTAAAAATCTAATCTTAATACATGTCGATTGAATCAAGTTACATTTTCACCCTAGAAATACACGAATTTAGCTACTCATGACAAAAGAGGAGAAAAGATAGGAAGAGGAGAGAAAATTCACTATGATAGAACCGTTGAGAAGAAACTAAAATGCCTTCAATAGTGATTTAATATCCAACTCCATGAGAGCTCCATGACAGATCCTCCTCCTCTCCTAAGGCTCATCCCCTCACTGCTTTTGAGCCTCCAAAACTCTATATTTTTTGTGTATTTTCTGAACTAAAAGAGAGTTCCTTTACTAAACTCATTTTTCTCCTTTTATAGAAAAGCTGACAGTTTTTCGTATCTAACTTGTATGATTTTTCTCACCCTCCAGATAGCCAAAATTTCCATCAATCTCAACATAGAAATTGTAGGATTTGCTGTTGTCTTTTCAATGTTGCAAACCGAGCATTGATTTGATCTCTATACCGCAAGATATAGCTCCATTACTGAGGAATGGTCAGGATGTTACGGGAATCCAAATTTTGCTCCAAATCTAATCTCTTTGAAAATTTTTATCCAATCTCCAATATAAGATTTTGCATCCAATTAGAAATCTAATTAGCATCTAAGAATAAGATAAGAATCCTTCAAATATTTATCTTTATGAATTTCTTATTTTTGTACAAAATCTGATGATTTATCCTAAAAATTCAAATATGACTAGGTGAAGGGATAATTATTTAAAAATAAATTTTAAAAAATAAAAATAAATAAAAAATAAATAAATAAATTAAAAATCCTAATAAATAAACCTAAAAGATAAGTGTATTTTACACTATTAGGAATTGCAGATACATCACACAGAGGAAAAACAAAAATTTCCACTAAGGATCCATGCAAAAAGAGACCATAACCCATGTTTTTGAGTTTACCTCTTGAAGTGAGATGAAAAACAAACGATGTGAATCACCAACACCGTAATAGTGATAATATCTTTGCGGTATCCACACGAACAAACTCACGAATGTCCAACATCCACAAAAAGGAGTCCTACGTCTCTAACACAGTGCTAGCTGAGAAGAGAAGAGAAACTTGTCACTCTCTCACTCACTATTTTTGTAGGTGCGGCTAAGGTTCTGTTATGAGTGCTTAGCAGTCCCTTTTGCAGTACTATTTATAATAATGACTACCTTAAGTGTGTGTGAGCAACAACAAGGTTAACTGTGCAGCCTTTGGACTTATATGTTATGAGTTAGGCCCATGATGAAATCCCAATCCAACTTGAATTCTCATTGCTCCAATTTAGTCTGCTCTATGTGTGTGACCGTGCAGGTTTTCATAACGTTGGCATTAATATTAAAATCTTATTTTAATATTACAAGTAGTGAACGATATCTAGCAACACATCGCTACTGCACAAGTAATGAGAATGTCAGTGATTTGACATAACCTTTCCGTGACCAATTTTTCCGTGTAGTTTAGTCCATTTGTCAAGATATCTAGATTAAACACAAGACATGGAATGCGTCACCCTTGTATAGTTGGATCCTTCATTTCCTGATACTCGAGTAGACTTTGTAACAACAAATGAGATCAATATCTTATATTGACTCATTTAAGCATGGTTATGCATTTCGCAGTTTCACTCAATTAGGGGGCCCAAATATATCGCTCCTATTATGTACCAGTGACAAATCTCATCTACGTCACTCACATCCCTCTACTCGCTGTATGTCCAATAACTAACTTTATAATCACCTTGTTACAGATGACGTTTGATGGCATTAAAACACAACTCCTCATGTAGGAATCGTAGTGATTTCAAGTCAAAGGACCACATACACCATTATCACAATGAGAATCGCTTATGACATTTACGTAACGATCCATGTAGCGTTCTCATATAGGGTTAGTCTAGTACATTATTACTCTAATATGTACCCATGTGAAGACTTGATATCTTATATCCATGACCTATGAGATATGGTCATCAATCTATGCACATATGTTTGTGATGATCCGCAAGTGCACGGGTCGACAAGTAATATATGAGAGTTAGAGTATCGTATCCCAAGGGATTGATAATTAGAGAAATGCTAAACTTAACTAATTTCCACAAATTCTTATCCAAGCAATCGAATTGTGGTAGTGAGTTGTAATTAAAATAACAAATTAAGAGAAATAAAGTGAGAAAGTATCGAACACCAATTCCATAAGAGAAAGATGAGAATAATTAAAGCCTAGGGGTCCCTATTCACTTGCTACTTCATTAAATAACTTGCAATTCACAAGCATCTAACAATGAGTTGGTTTTGTTAGCTAAAACAAGCAATAGATAAAAGCCTATGTCTAGGATAATTACTCATGTGAAACCTAGTTAATCCACTATGTGTCCATGTGAATTAGCATAAGAATCACTCATTGAGACCAATTATCAAACACTTACTATGCATGACTAATGGGTATGTGTCCATCCCATTAGCTAATCAACACACTTAACCCAATAGAATGTAATTAAACATACATCAACCATATCATATCCATATTCACAACACCCTATTTCTAGTTCAATTGGAATACTAAAATCATGCAATTGATGGCCAATCAATAACAAGCATTAAGCATAGATATGGAAGAACACAACTAATTTCATTAATAAAAACCCAACAAATTTACTAGATATTCAAATCCATAACAAGATTCTAGAGAGCCCCTAGATTAGGATTTAGTTACACATCATCAAAGAAGAGAAAACATATGAAATCATAGAACCCATCAAGTTACAAATCAAGAGAGAAAAAGAGAAGAATGAACAAAAGTGGAGAGAATCCAAGCTTGATCTTCCTTCCTTGATCTTGATTCTTCCCATGAATCACCTCTATCTTGAGTGATTTTCTCCTCCTCCCACTTTTTCTAGGGATTTCATGCTTGGTCCACAAAACTCTTTATGCAGAATGCCCTCCAAAATCAGATAAAAAGGGCCAAATTTGTAGACCAGGGTTTTTCACACGCCTAGGCGTGGTTATAAAACACGCGCTGTCAGGTGCTGGACACACCTAGGCGTGACTTTTCCACGCCTAGGCGTGAGTGTCTCTGTTTGAAATTCCTGAAAACCTGAGAGTGCCACGCCTAGGCTTGGTTTTTCCACGCCTAGGCGTGGTTTTGTCAAGCCTAGGCGTGGGTTGGCAGCAGCATCTATTTTTTTGCTTTTTTTTTTCAAATTTGAGCTCCTTTTTGAGTTCCTTGGCCCTTCCAAAGCTTTTCCATGTTGAATACCTACATCAAGACAATGTCAAAGTCCATCAAATCATGATCAATCCAATTTCTTTAAATAAAATCCTCAAAGATTTGATTCCCAATCATTTGAGTTAACAAGCTTAAATCATTAAAGTCATGCATAAATTGAACCTTTGGCCTATAAAACTTAAGGATAGCATGCTCATATACATTCAAAATCAAGTGAAATAACTTCATTTCCAGAAGTTATCAACATACTAGTCTCAATGCATTATTGTTGTCCTAATTAATAATAATACTTAACTACGGACATTTAAGAATAGTGTTCTAATTTTATCCAATAGGATCTCACGATCAAGTCATCCACTTGATGTCCTATGGCATCAAACTTACTATTCTAAGGACTTTATTTTGTTTATCATAAATAACACAATAAATGAAATGTCTCATCCTAATCATCTCCCTATATCATTAGGCAATAATGCTACACAATTCTTCACTAATCCAAGTCTATCCCAAGCTAAGATCTTTTATTTCTTCTTTCCTCTCTTGTGAAGTTTGGTGTGAAAATGTCTGAGTTTATGGTTCACCATCAACCTTTATTCATAATTTAGAATTTTAGAGGAGAACAAAAATCAAGCGCAGCGTGTGTTCGAGTTTATGGCTCACCACTGGCTTTTATAAACTTTTCCCTTTTTTCATTAATTTTCTTAATTTTCACCACTCGTAAACTTATACTATTTTATCACTTGGGTGGTGAAAACTCTAATAACTCCATAAAATGTAATTATTTGTGCCCTATATCAGTGCTTTATTGATTGCTTAGTCCTTGTTCTTAGGCATAATTGGAATACTTTAGCCTTATTTTCATTCAAATGTTTCCTCTTTATTTTGTGAACATATTTCTGATTCTTTTGTTAGATTATGTTGATTTTGCACTTGTGATTAACTGGGTGGACTATAAAGTGTAGGATAGGCTAAATAATAGATGAATTGGAGCAACCTATGGCCCAGCATGAGAAGAGAAGAACCAGGAGACATCTCAATTTCTCACGTCGTGGCGAATCCATGTCTATGCTGCGGCGTGGAACTGTCAGGTTGCAGCGTATTGAGAGGATAGAGGCTGGCATGCCGAGGTGCAGACAAGTGCACGCCGCGGTGCATAGATGTAAGCAGTGCCTATAAATACGATGCTATCAAATCAAAAAAGAAAGAGAGAGTTCTAGGCCATGAGAAAACGCAGCTAGGGCTCATTTGCTAGCATTTTGGAGAGCTGTGAAGGGACTAGAAGTGAAATCCACCATTCTTCAAGGAGAATCATTCTTCTAAGCACCAACATTATAGTGTTTCCCATCTTCTCTCTTTACTTTCTCTCATTCTAGGGCATGGGCATGGAAATGGTTGTGGCATTTTCGTGTTCCATGGCTAGCTAAGTTAATTTTAGGGATTCCTTTGGATCTTTCTATGTAAACTTAATGATTTTGTAACCTTGTGATTTATTTATGATGATGTGGTTTGTTCATTCATATTTCTCTTAATGCTCATGAATGTGCGGCCAACATTTATTGTGTTTTGGTTGAATCTATTGAACTAGACATAGGGATTTGGGTTTTGGATCATGAATATAGTTGATGCATGTTTAATTTCATTCTAATGGATGAGTGAGTTAATTAGCTAACGGGATAGAAATATACCCTTTGGTCATGCATGACAATTATTAAAAATCAATCTTAATGAATGGAATTTGCTCTAGTTTTCATGGACACATAGTGAGCAAGGCAAACAATATATGGTTAATTGACCTAGACATAGGCTTTTAGCTAGTGGAGTTTCTTATGCTAACAAATTCATTCATGCATAATGCTCACATTGGTTGCATATTATCAAGTGGAATAGTTAGTGAAGAAGGAGTCCCTATTCTCCAATCCTTGACTCTTAATCTCTTATTAAAGTCTTCTAGTTTTTTAATCAATTCACACCTTTTCTCCCTATTTGAATGTCCTTGAATAGAATTTCTTAAACTACTGCTTGATAGTTAGCTTAGATATTAATCCTAATCCTCGAGAGAATGAACTTAACTTCTCACTTTATTACTTACGCGACCCATACACTTGCAGTACACAAAAGTGGTCAATAAGTTTTTGGTGCCGTTGTCGGGGATTATGGCTAATTTTTGCTTTGCTAATATTGACAACAAGTTTGATTAGTTCTAGTTCAAGTTTTTTTTTATTTCATTTTAATTCAAGTTTCATTCTTTTTCTGTTTTAGGTACATTTCCAATGGCAGACCACAATGATCACACAAAGGCCTTTGAGGGAGTTTGCTACTCCTCAGATGGGTAATCTTCAATTGAGTATCACAAGGCCTCCCATCTGAGCCAATAATTTTAAAATCAAGCTTGCCATCATATAGATGATACAAACATTGGTGCAATTTGGTGGCTTGCCAAGTGAAGACCCAAATACCCATCTTTCAAATTTGTTGGAGATATGTGACACCTTCAAGCATAACGGTGTTTCTGAAGACGCCATCCGTTTAAGGCTCTTTCCTTTCTCTTTCAGGGATAAAGCCAAGAGCTAGTTGCAATATTTTCCAGAAGGGTCTATAAGCACTTGGAAAGATGTATGTGGCAAGTTTTTGAATAAATACTTTCCACCTGCCAAGACTACGGAGATGGTGAATGATATCACCTCATTCATACAAGCTAAATCTGAATCCTTGTATGAAGCTTGGGAGAGGTACAAGGATCTTCTGAGAAGGTGTCCTCACTATAAGATACCACCATGGCACCAAATCTATTCATTTCACAAGGGCTTGCTGCCTCACCACCGTCCAATAGTGGATGCAGCTTCCGGTGGTTCATTGCTTAGCAAAACATTTGATGAGGCATACTAATTATTGGAAGAATTGGCCACTAATAGCTATCAATGGCCATCTGCAAGAAATACCCCAAAAAGATTGGGTAGAGTGCATGATGTAGATGCAATTACATCACTTTCTGCTCAAGTGGCTGTAATTGCTAACAAGTTGGACAGTTTGGGTGTAAGCTCTCATCAAAGCCCATTCGTGTTGTGTGACCAATGTGGGGATAACCATGCAATGGATAGATGCCCATCTAATATGGAGAGTGCTCAATATGTGGGAAACTACCGTCCTCCTCAGAATAACCCCTATTCACAACAGTATAATCCTGGGTGGAGGAATCACCCATACTTCTCATGGAGGTATAACCAAGGAACAACTTCTTCATCAACTGGAAATGAGAGACCACACTATCCTCCTAGTTTCTCTTCACAAGTAAGACCACCACTACAAGAGAAGAAACCATCACTTGAGGACATGTTCATGCAGTTCATGGTTAAATTTGATACTTATATGTCTAAAACTGATGCTCATTTAGCTAGAAATAATGCAATGATTCAAAGCCAAATAGCTTCAATGAGAGCATTGGAAACACAGATGGGGTAATTGGCAAATGCTATCAACAACCAACCTCCTGGTTCATTTCCAAGTGACACCATCAATAATCCAAAAGGTGACCCAAAGGATTGCAAAGCTATTTCCCTTAGAAGTGGGAAGAACATAGAAGGGAATCCCAAGACCAAACTGCTTGTTGAAGATGCTGAGGTGACACAAGAAGAAGAGATTATGTATAAGGAAGACTAAAGGACTAAGGTGATTGCTAAGAGCAAAGATGAGCCAAATAAGGAAGAAATCAAGAAGAAAGAAGAAAACACTTATCCTGCCTTGCCATTTCCTAATCACTTTGCCAAGCATAAAATGGATGCACAGTTCAAGAAATTTTTAGAAGTCTTCAAAAAGCTTCAAATAAACATTCCATTGGCAAAGGCATTAGAACAAATTCCTAGTTACGCGAAGTTCATGAAGGATATATTGTCTAAAAAGTGAAAATTGGGTGAGTTTGAGACAGTGACATTGTTAGAAGAGTGCAGTGCTATTTTGCAACAAAAGCTTCCTCCAAAATTGAAAAATCTAGGAAGCTTCACAATTCCGTATGCAATTGGAGAAAAATTTTGTGGACAAGCCTTGTATGACTTGGGGGCAAGTATTAATCTCATGCCCCTATCCATTTTCCAGAAGCTAGGTTTATGGGAACGTAAGCCGACATCAGTTACCCTCCAACTAGCAGATCGCTCCTACTCTTACTCGAAGGGAATTATTGAAGATGTCTTACTCAAGGTGGACAAGTTCATATTCCCTGCATGTTGGTGTATGCCCTAGAGGCCAATACATTTTCTGTATTTACATACATTCTATTATGCTATTTTTATATATGAGGCATTTCATTTATTGTGTTCTCGAGAGATGTGACAAAAAATATCAAGGCACTGTAGAACACAAGCTATTTGACTCAAATCAGTATGCCCAAAGAGTAACAGATCATCAGTAAAGATTAAATGCGGGATTTGAGGGCCATTTTTTCCGGCTCTAATGGTATTCCAATGCCCATTTCTAACTTAAGCTTCGACGATGTGGTTCAACTTCTCAATACACAGTATGAACAAGTAAAGGGAGAGGGGATCCGTTGTCTTAGCCCTTTGCTAGCATTGAAACTTTCAGTATAGCCCCCATTCCACAACACATTAGTTGAGACAGTGGAAATGCATTGCATCACAACCTCAATGAAGTTTTGGTTAAAACCAACCTCCTCCATAACAGATCTAACAAAACTCTATCTCATTCTATCATATGCTTTCTCAAGGTCAATCTTGATTGCAAAAAAGCCTTTCTTACCTCTCAGTTTACTCATAGAATGGAGTAACTCCTGGGCTATGATTATATTGTCTGGTATATTCCTCCCTAGGACGAAACTTGTTTGAAAAGGAGAAATAAGTGATGGGAGAATGAGATTTATTCTATTGACTAACACTTTCATGATCCCCTTGTATATTATGTTGTATAAGGAGATTACACGCAGCTGGGCAAGAAATTTTGGGCTCTCCACTTTTGGTAGCAATACTAAAAGGGTTTTATTCATCTCCCTGATATCCTTCAAGTTCGCCACCACCCTTCTAAAAAAATCAGTAACTTGCTTACCAACAATCGGTCAAGATGAATGGTAGAATGATGCTGGGAAATCATCTGGGCTTGGGGCCTTTAAAGGTCCCATAGCAAAAAACGCAACTCTAACTTCCTCCTTTGTGACTTGCTTGTCCAGGGACTCCAAATCCTCATTGCAAAGATTGGGGAAACCAAATTCAGTGGCATGAAAATTGGAAGCTACTTCATCTTCGAAAAAGAGGCTTTCATAGAAGTTAACAGCCATAGCCTGCAATTCAACAGCATCCTTCTCCTATTGGCCATCACTCTTCCTTAGCATGTGAATCTTGTTTCTTCGTCTCCTGCCAATAGTTTTGAGATGGTAATAGCAAGTCGCCATCCTTAATCCACTTGGCTTTGGATTTCTGATGCCAAAACACCTCCTCCTCCAAAAGGACTCCTTATGAATTTTATTTTCCAAATCATGTAAAAAGGGGTTGCTTCTCTGGTTTGCAGAATTCTTCCTTTGAATTCCTGTCAACCTGGCCTACAACTTCCTCTTTTCCCCTTGATTGTTGCCAAAAACTTCTTTGTCCCACACTTTAAGTCTCTGGGAGGTTTCATAAATGTTCTCCACCATATTGCTGCTCTCCTTCCAAGCATCTCTAATACAACTTTTGTAGTCATTATGCATAACCCAGGCTTGTTCAAACCTAAAGGGTTTGGAAATGGGCTGAGGTTGAAGCCCATTGATGCAAACAAGGATCGGGTGGTGGTATGAGAATTGAACTCTATGGAGAAGCCTTACTACAGCTTCCTGAAACCTTAGTCTCCATTTAGCATTGGCCAAAGCATAATCTAGTCTTTCAAACACTATCTCTATCCCATTTAGTTTAGACGCTACACTTCCTTCATTAACCAATATCAATTTTACATCTCTTCATTTCTCAACCGTCTACGTTGATTGTGGTAATTTTGTTAAACATGCATGTTCTTAATACAGATTTTCTCCATCTCAAGAGTCCTAACAAATCATTTTGTTTAGGATTTCTAGTACTTTTGTCTATAGTTCAAAACCCTAACCTTTACTTGTGGGTGCTTATATATAAAACTCACTTTCTTATTTGTGTGTCCTTATTTATAGGTTTTGAGATTCTTGCTTTATGAGGTTAAACTTCTATTGTTATGTTTGTGAGCTTTCTTTTGATTTTTTATTTGTTATTTCAATCTTGCTTGGTACTTATTATGGGTCCTTTTGATCTTTAATAAAAAAAATCTCTACTGAGAGAGAGGCTTGGAGATTGAAGGCCAAGATTGCCCATTTGCAATATTCATTCTAAACTCTATTGAAATGGTATTCATGGATGAATATGTAAAATTTGTGTTTAAGATTTTCCTTATCATTTTATGTTTAATTTTGGTTTCTATTATGCTTCCAATTTGAGTGATTTTTTTATATGTGATGAGTTTCTTTTTTATCCTTTTAGGGTTGTAAAATACATGCCTTAGTCATAAAAAGATCTTAGTTTACAAATTCAAACTTCTTTTATTTGAGGGCCAAGTTTATTCATTGGATTAGAATAGCCAATCACCTCAAGGTGATCTGAACTCATATAAGTTGACATATGATCTTTGGTACCATTCAGATATCTCATGACTAGCTTTGCAGCCTACCAATTAGTCACACAAGGTTTGCTCAAGTATCTCCCAAGTACACTAATAACAAAACTAATATTAGGATGTGTACAAACTTAAGTATGCATGAGACTGCCAACAACAGAAGTATAAGAGACATTATCCATTTCAGTAACGTATTTACCATTTCGAGGACACTACAACCATATAATTAATGTATTCCCTCTGGTTATATTCTTTAGCAACAAGTTTGGCCTTATAGCCCTCAATTTCACTTTTGACATCACATTTGGTCTTAAAGACCCATTTATAATAAATATTTTTACAGCCAGCAGGCAACTCCACTAATTCTAAACACCATTCTTTCTCATAGAAGTCAACTCATCTTCAATAACCACCAACCATTGTGAACTATTAGAACTAGCCATGGCCTCTTGAAAGGAAATAAGATCAAAATCCTCAACTGAGTTAAACTTAAGCTATTATAGGTACACAACATAATCTCTTAATATAATATATTCAGTGGATATAGAAACCTGCTTAGATCATCTAGGTGGAGCCATAACAACATATGGATTCCGTACATGATTTTTGACTTGTCAAGGGATGTCAACATTATCAATAGGATCATCATGAATCAAAAGAGATGCCTATGCTCCCGTAAGGAAGCAATATGAATGGGAACGACAACACATGCCTCTCCAAATTCAACAACACATGGCTCTTGAGTTATGCCATGCTCTAAGCCCCTTTCAAAATAAATAACCTAATCAGACTCAATAACTCCAGTGGTATGAGAGGGACAATAGAACCTAGAACCTATCGAGCTAATACAATAGCCAGTAAAGAAACCACTAATGGTTTTCAGATTAAGCTTCTTCAACTATGGGTTATAAGGTCTCAACTCTACCTTATATTATCAAACGTGAATTATATTAAAAGGTTTTTTGCCTGACATAGACTCATATAGAGTATTTGACACAAGTTTACTTGACACATAATTCAGAATATAAGCAGTAATCTTCAAGGCATCTCCCACAAGAGTTCTAGAAAAGAAGTATGACTAAGCATGTACCCTATACATTTGATCTTCATACTATATTTCAATTCAACAGTGGTCTTGAATGTCTTAAAAAAAGTCTAAAGAATCAGATCTCTCATACAATAAGTGGATCCATTCATGCCTAGAGAAAATGTCAATAAGGGTGGTGAAGAATTAGAAAAAAATGCCTATGGCAATAGGAGAAATGGGCCCACAAAAGTTTGTACGAATCAACTGTAGCATTTTTTCACACCTACTAACCCACTTTTCTTGGCTCCAATAGTTAGCTTCCCTTTTATGCAATCAACGCAAGTATAAAAGATTTAGAAAAGTCCAATTCATAAAGAATTTGATCAACTTCTCCACTCTTTCCGTGGAGATATGACCTAAATGTTTATGCCACAACATAGATGAAAAATTGGCACGCTTCTTCTCAATAACATCACTAACATCTGAATGTCATTGATTAACAAAAAAAAGGTCAACAACTAGAAAAGATAGTGTTTGAAGGTCATTAGAAGAAACTTCAAGACTAACCAGAACACAATCATAAGATAAGGAGACTCTCTTATCACTAAATAGAAATGATAGATCAACTATATAAAGCAGAGGCCAAAATCATGTTTCTTCTTATAGAAGGTACAAAGATGGTGTCTTTAACCGTAAATAATGTCTAGTACACAACCTCAAGGAAACAACGCCTATATACTCTACTTTGACACTGTCTCTATTTTCTATTGTGATCATCAACTCTCCTTCACTTGGTCTTCGCCTATTTTTGAACTCCAATAATGAGCATATAACATGAGTAGTTGCACCAAAATTTAACCAACATGTATTAGAAAGGATATTAACAAGATTGGATTCAAAACACAATAAAGCTAGTGACTCAACTTCCTTCTCCTCAATCTGATTATTAAACTCTATAAAAATAGTTCATCTGAGCCAATCTACAAATTTCGTGACGCGTTCATCACCATTCACAGCATCATGCTTAGTCTTGCTCAACATACATTGCAACAATTTTGGCTTTTAGCAATGAAGTTTCTAGCAAGGCTTAAAAAGCATTGCCTAAACTTGTATAGGACATGTTTTTTGTAAGTTACTTTTAACTATAGCTTTAGGCCACATATTTTAGGCAACGTTTGAGAAACGTTGTGATAACTAGTATAGACAACACTTTATGATCGTTCTCTAGATTTTAATATATTCAGACAACAATTTTGACACCACATTTAATAAACATTGTATTAAAGGGAATAAGCAACAATTTATAACTATTCCCATTGTATTTCTTTTTATAATGAGCTAAAAACATTGCTTAATTAGTTTTTATGTGCTGACACTTCTTAATCAGAAAGGCGCGCATATAGTACGGGAGTGTAAAAAAGTTTGGCTTCAAACCCCAATCATAGCGACGCACTTAGATCAACTTGATAATCACATATTCTATACATTAATAAACCCTCATGTTTAGTCATTTACACCTTCCATGTCCTTAATTGTTTGAGCTTGGTCATGTTTTATAAGTTTGGACTTAAATTGGGCTTAATTGATAATTCCCAGCATTATTAAGGTTTTACACTATTTCTGTATTTTGGCCATATCTTGAGCTCTAGATATCTAATAATTATGTATTTTACCTTGTAGGAAATATGAGAGGAAGCTCTACAACTTTTTTGAAGAGCTCGAAGTCTCAATCAGATGTCTAGTGGACCGAATTGGGCCTGGAAGTCAGAATACGAGTTTAGTGACCCTTTGATTTTGTTTTTATCATAACTTGAGTTGTAGAACTCCAAATTGCTTGGTTTGGGCCCAATTGCTCATAATGGACCCAACTTTGTATCTAAGTGGATTCTAATCATGTGAGGCCAAAATAGGAGGTAGTTTTAGCAGTTTTAGGCAGAAATCCGAGGCTAGGCAGAGAGATACCTCTCATTCTACACTTTTCTCCTCCTTTCTGTTCTTCTCTCTGGAACTTCCTCCTCCTCTTTCTCCCTAGAATTTTTTTTTCTCTTCTCCTACTTTTTTGAGTTCTCCCCTTCTCATGGAGAGGTAGGGCCTTTAGATTAATCCAAGAGATTGAACAACTTGATGCTTAATCTTGAGATTCTGCTTTAATTGTTATATTCATCTATTAATCAAGTTTCTCTTCTTCTTCTTCTCTTTGTTAATTCTGGTTGTTTGATTAGAATTTTCATATGTTAATTACTTAATTATCATGTGTAAAGAGATTAACTCAGAGATTAAACAAGGTATTGAAGGTGTTTGATGAAATGTTTAACTTAGTTGGATCTTGGCTTTTAAGTTAATTTCAGTTTGGATGGGTGCTTAATTTGTCTAACCTTAATTAATTGAATCCTAGAAGCATTTCTAGTAGAAGATCCGTGGATCATTGAGAGGTTTCTTGAAGTGATCTAAGACCAAGAACTTGATTGATAATTGAATGGACCTATAATAATCAAGGATGGATTAAAATCAAGTTTGGTTAATTCTCTCGGATTGATTGCTTTATTAATTTTGTTTTATCCATTTTTGTTTGAATTCTTTTATCTACGTTTTCTGAATGCTCAACCCCCTCTTCCCAATTTCAGCTTGATCTAATTAAATTGCAACTAAAATCTTTGAGAGACGATCTGGTGTTGACTCCTATGCTACAAGTTATAGGTATAACTCGGTTTTAATTTTGATTGAGTTTGGTGCTCGTCAAAATTTTGGCTCCATTGCCGGGGATTGATAGTTGTAATCTGATCACATTAGGTGTCATACTAACTCTTGTTCTTACTAACAACTAATTCTTGTTTGTTCATTCTGATCATAACTACCATTCTGCTGCATTGCAATTCTGCTGTATAATTCTAGTTGCTGTTGCATTGGATTCTACTACATTGCATTACATTCTATTATTGTGCATTGCATGATTTCCTTACAATTTCATTGCATAACATAATTTTGATATAACACTAACATAATTGTTTAATTATTTGCTGCATTGCAATTCTACTACTTGGTTACTGTTCCATTAGTTGTTGCTGCTGTTAGCCATCCTTTTGCTACCTTTATTCACAATTGCATTGCAAGATCTCCTTGTAAGTATCATTCACTCATTTTGGATGAGATCCTACTTGTCTAACATTGTTTTATACCTTGCTAGCACTTTTTCACCATTTTTTGATCTCTTCGGGTGCAAGGGCAGACTAG
Organism: Ormosia semicastrata; assembly: GCA_029884595.1. NCBI lineage: Eukaryota > Viridiplantae > Streptophyta > Magnoliopsida > Fabales > Fabaceae > Ormosia > Ormosia semicastrata. The sequence goes on along the minus strand of JAQQTO010000044.1, from coordinate 33,010,792 downwards.
TGCAATTCTGGCTGTGGAGTTTTGAGCTGAGACTTAGTCTTCAAGATTAAATCACCATTCTAAGCAAAGTGATCTTAAATCACCCCCTCGGATTTTAACCAAATTCCATCATCTAGTAGGAGTTTTGAGCAAACTAGGGACATAGTGGTAATTTTTATAATTATTTTGGTATCTCTGAATGGGGTGATTTTTTGCCAGTAAATAGAAAAAAATCCATCTCCGAGGGGCAGGTACACTGTGTATTCATTTTTAAGCCAAATTCTATCATTTAGATCACTTTTTCAATTTTTGAAATATTTTCTCTGCATGATAATTTTCTAAAAAGTGTAGTTTTCATCTTGTGGTGGTCCCATGATTTTTAAAATTCATTTGATATGTTTTTTATGTTTTCTAGCCATTTCTGTAGTGTAGATTTGCATGATTTTGTGTTTTTGGCATCCTGACACATGTTTAGCCCTGATTGGTACATGACTAGGTCTAATCCTAATATCTTGCTTGAATTTAATCCTGAGATTGATAGAATATTTCATAGGTTGATTAGTGCTCATAGGCTAAGTGAAAGAATTGCTTCTGAATTTAATTGTGACATTGAATCTGTCATTGCATCCGAGAGTTTTAGTGATTTTGAAACCATGGTTGATAACATGCATAATAGAACCCTTAAGGAACTTGTTGCTCCTGATGTAACTTACCAGTCTTTGTACATTCAATATCCTAATCTTAATGCTGACTTTGAGTTAAAATCTGGATTAATACACTTGTTGCCCAAGTTTTATGGTCTTGCAGGTGAGGACCCCTATAAACACCTAAAGAAGTTCTATGTGGTGTGTTCTACTATGAAGCCACGTGGAATCCCTGAGGAGCATATCAAGCTAAGGGCATTTCCTTTCTTACTTGTTAATGCAGCCAAGGATTGATCATTTTATCTTACACCAGGTTCAGTCAGGAGTTGGAATGACATGAAGAGGTTGTTCTTGGAGAGATTCTTTCCTGCTTCCAAAGCTGCTGCAATCTGGAAAGACATATGTGGCATTATGCATATTTCTAATGAGACTTTGCATGAGTACTGGGAGAGATTCAAAATTTGTGTTCAAGCTGTCCCCACCACCAAATTAGTGATCAACTCTTGATCCAATACTTCTATGAAGGCTTACTGCCAAATGACAGAAGCATGGTGGATGCTGCCTCTGGAGGAGCATTAGTAGACAAGACCCCTACTGCAGCAAGAGATTTGATAGCAAACATGGCTGCCAATATATAGTAATTTGGGACAAGAATGGTAACTCCAACCAAAAGTGTAAATGAGATCCAAATGTCTCATGTAGACCAACAGAGAATGGAACACAAATTGGATGAATTGACTTCTGTGGTGAGACAGTTAGCAGTGGGACAACAACCACCTATACAAATGGTTGCAACTGTGTGTGGGATTTGCTCTTGTCCATCCCATCCTACAGATGCTTGTCCAACACTTTAGGATGGTGGTTTTGTTTTTCTAGAGCAATCAGTTGTAGCAGTTAGTATTTTTCCTAGTAGACCTCAATATCAGTAGCCCCAACAGCCCAGATATGATCCAATTTTGAGTACTTATAACCCTGGCTGGAGGGACCATCCTAACTTAAGATATGGGAATTCTGGTCAACAACAATAGCCCTACCAGCACCAGCACCAGCAGCAACTTAGATACCAAGCTGTAGGTCCAAAAACCAACCACCTGCATTCAGACAGCAACAAACTGTGCAGCCACCTATGCAGCAGCCCCTCATGCTGCCAAGTCAAGTAGCCAATCCAGCCGAGCCATCATTGGAAGATTTGATGAAATAGATGGCTACAAATAATATTCAGTTCCAAAAGAATGTCAATGCCACCATTCAGAACCTGCAAACTCAGATTGGGCAGTTGGCCACCACTGTGAGTGAGCTGAAAAGCCAAGGATCAAGCCAATTGTCTTCACAAATAGTCAATAATCCAAAAGGCAATGTAAGTGCCATTAGCTTGAGAAGTGGCAGAGAAGTTGATGGCCTTAGTCCACCAGTTCAGCAACCTAAGCAGCAACCTGAGATAGACCAGAAATAGCAAAATTCACAGAAAATAAATAGTTCAGTGCAGAAATTCGTGACACAAAAGAAATGTCCAAAGAATCCAGATTTGGCCATTCCACTACCCTTCCCAAATAGAGTCACATAGTCCAAGAAATAGTGCAAGCAGAAATTGAAAGAGAAGTCATGGAGACATTCAAGAAGGTAGAAATCAATATCCCCCTCCTGGATGCAATCAAGCAGATTCCAAAGTATGTCAAATTTCTCAAGGAGTTGTGTACTCACAAGTGAAGACTCAAGGGTACAGAGAAGATTAGTATGGGCAGAAATGTTTTTGCAATGATTCAGCCGAGTATACCACAAAAATGCAAGGATTCTAGAACATTCACCAATTCTTGCATAATAGGCAGCCAACAATTCACTCATGCAATGTTGGATTTGGGTGCCTCCATATACCCAAATCAGTTTTTGAATCCTTATACATTAGAAAGTTGAAGCCTACCGAAATCATCATTCATCTAGCAAATAGAAGCACAACTCATCCATTAGGAATGCTTGAGGATGTTTTTGTAAGGGTAAATGAGTTAATATTTCTAGCAGATTTTTATATTTTGAACATGGAAGATGAATTTGCATCTAGTCAGCCACCATTAATTTTAGGTAGACTTTTCTTGAAAACTGCTAAGACTAAGATTGATGTGCATGCTAGTACCCTTTCCATGGAATTTGGTGATAACATAGTTCAATTTAATATCTTCGATGCCATGAAACATCCTTTAGAAGAGCATTCTATTTTTCAATTAGATGTCCTTGATATGCTAGTTGATAATGTGCATTTTGATATGCTAGTAGGATTTCCTAAGATTATGAGATTTCTAGATGGTGTTGCTGTTTCTGCATTTGTTATTTCTAATTTGTTGATTCTGCTAAATCTATTTGTTCTGCTGCTGATTGTGATACTTTTGCTGATTGTGATAATTGTGATAATTCTTCTGCTGATTGTGATAAATCTGCTCTTTCTAATCAATTTGCTGTTTCTGCAGTTGTTATTTTTAATCAATTTCCTACTTCTGATCTTGCTTTTATTTCTAATAAATTTGCTATTTTTTATTATGGTAAATCTGCATCTTCTGATATTCTTGCTGTTGTGAATGATAAATCTACATGTTCAACATTTCCTTATTTTATGAGATATTATCTTGTTGTTTAAGAAGTTTCTACAACCAGGCTAATACCTTCAATACAAAAACCACCTACCCTTAAGCTTAAGCCTTTCCCTGAGCATCTGAAGTATGCAGATTTGGCAGATGATGAGTAGCTTTCGATGATTATAGCCAAAAAAACCTCCTTGTTGACCAGGAGGTGACATTGCTGCAGGTTTTGAGAACAAATACGAGGGCCATCGGATCGACATTGGCATATATTTTTAGCATTAGCCCTTCCACATGCATGCACATAATTTTACTTAAGGATGGAGCTAAATTAGTGTGACAACCCCAGAGGAGACTGAACCTTCTGATTCTAGATGTGGTAAAGAAAGAGGTAACTAAGCTACCGCAAGCTGGTATTATTTACCCTATATCTGATAGCACTTGGGTGAGTCCTGTGCAGGTTGTCCCCGAGAAATCTGGAGTGACGATTGTGGCAAATCAGAAGAATGAGCTGATCCCTACCAGAGTGCAGAATAGTTGGTGAGTTTGCATTGATTACAGGAGGCTCAACCAGGCCACTCGGAAAGATCACTACCTCTTGCCTTTCATTGATCAGATGTTGGATTGATTGGCTGGGAAATCCCATAATTGCTTCTTGGATGGATACACTGGCTACTTTCATATTCACATCGCACCTCAGGATCAGGAGAAAACCACATTCACCTGCCCTTTCAGCACCTTTGCTTATAGGCGGATGCCTTTCAGCCTCTGCAACGCCCCTGGTACCTTCCAACAGTGCATGGTAAGTATTTTCTCTGACTTTTTAGAGGAGTGCATGGAGGTGTTTATGGATGATTTCACTATATATGGTTCTTCTTTTGATTCTTGTTTGGATAGTTTATCTAGAGTGCTGCATCAATGCATTGAAACTAACCTTGTCCTGAATTTTGAGAAATGTTATTTCATGGTAGAACAGGGTATAGTTTTAGGTCATGTAGTGTCTAGCGAAGGTATTACCATTGATCTTGCCAAAAAAGATGTTATTACCTATTTATCTTACCCTACATGCGTGCGAGAAGTTCGCTCCTTTCTTGGACATGCAGGTTTCTACAAGCGCTTTGTTCTGGACCGTGATCCGGGATCTCGCTCCATGGGATCAACCCCGGCATGCACAAAATCAGACTCCTCCTAGCTGGCGTAGAGGAAGACTCGTGACGTATTCTAGACCACAGATTACGGCCTTCGAGCGGTGTTAGGATATGACGTCGTGGTTGATAGATTCACGCAGTGGATGAATCCCTAAATATTCGTAACTACCAATCATTAACTTACGATATTATAGGATTTATAGATATCGTTGATGGCTAGATACTTTCCATATCTTAATCCCAGATTTACAGGGACATATCCTATAATAATGGAAAGATGATCCTCATTAGGATACTAATCCTAAATTACCTGCATTCAGTAAGGATCCCATTAGGATTCTATGTACGCTCTATAAATACATAGTTGAGCCATCTTAAGAAGGTAACTTTTAACCCAATCTCTTAAGCCTCCTTGTGCACTGCCTGACTTGAGCATCGGAGTCCCTTTGTAAGTACCCACCCCCTGTGCAACACGCTCAATCGCTGCTCGAAGGAGAAATCACTGTAACGTGCCTACCTCAGGTACTCTCTGAACCCGATTCAGAACATAACGTGCCTACCTCAAGTACTCTCTGAACCCGATTCAGAACATTGGCGCCGTCTGTAGGAACTATAAAATTCTAATCCCACCCAATCATGGTGAATACGAGGCAAAACTCAAGAAGAGATGTTGTACAAACCTCTGTCAACCAGAGACATGATCTTAATATGCAATGTCCACCACCACCACTGCCTCCACTTATGGCTCAAACCTCCGCTGTGAGAAATCAGGCACCCGGATCAGGAAGCAGACGTGATGGGCACTCCACCTCCTTTTCTGAGAAGTCTCCTAACCCATCACACAGGATTTCTGTTAGGGAAAGACTTGAATTCCCAGCCCAGAGAGGTGACCAGAACCTTCAAGAGCATAGGATTCCAGTACACCAACGTTTAGGAATCCCGAACAACGAGTTCGATGATCGTGCATCCAGCTTTGAACGTACACATCAATCTTGGGGTTCCCAACGCCAATTTTAAGATATGTTGCAGCAACATATGGATTTGCTCAATGACCAATTCAGAAGGCTGGAAGACATGCAGCGCGCCATGCATGAAAACCAACTGAAGCCACGCCACCATGATAGACGGACAGATGTGGAAAATAACAAAAGGAGGGCCCACGATGATGAGGGAATTCCCAATACTGGGGACAATAACCAGAATCATGGAACTATGGAATAACCTTTCTCCGATCAACTCATGGAGTTCCGGGTTCCGAGAAATTTCAAGTTTCCTCCAAACCTGGAAATTTACGATGGAACCACGGACCCCCAGGAACACATAAATGCCTACGAGCAGTCCTTATGTTTCTATGGCAGATCCATGGAATTGTTATTCCGAGCTTTCCCTCTCACCCTAAAAAAGGGGCCCTCAAGTACTTTACCAGCCAACCACGGGGGACCATCGTGGATTGGTCGAACCTTAAACAGCGTTTTCTGCTACAATACACCACGAACAAGGAACAACCTAAATCCATCGAATCTCTAGCTAAGATCCGTCAGGGAAAGGACGAGAGCCTCCGGGATTACGTTAGGCATTTTATGGTTGCCTGCACTAATGTAGAAAACTTTGAAGACAGAATAGCATTACATTATGCCAGAAGCGGTCTCCGGATAGGCTCCGAATTCTTTAAGTCCCTAGCAAAAAAGAAACCAGACAATCTGAGCGACTTCCAGAAATGATCCGAGAAGTATGTCTACTTGGAGGAAGCAACAGAAGACCATAGGAGGTGGGATAAAGGCGAGCCCTCTCACCACAAGCCCAACCAGAATTCCTCAAGGTCGCGACCCTCAAAGGGTAGCCCACCACGGAGAAATTATTCTGATTACACTCCTTTGAACACGCCTCGGGAAACAATATTGAGGGAAGTGATGCACACGGAGTTTCAAAACGTCCGGAGACCACCCCCTATCAAGAAACACAAGCAGAAGGATCACTCCAAACATTACACATAGCATAAGGCCTATGGCCATGATACAGAAGACTGCTATCAGTCGCGCGATGCCATTGAATTTTTAATCAAAGCCGAACGCCTGCAACAGTATATCCTTCGTGTACAAAATAACAAGGTGGACAATAGACGCAGAGACAGTAGACGTACCCCGTGTCGGAGTCCGTCCCCTCCGCGCAGAAGAAGGACAAGAAGTCCTAGAAGAAGATCCCGGACTCCACCTCACAAAGATAACAGCGATCGGCAAGGTCGGACCAGGAACACTCCCCCCGTTGATAATGACAACCATCGCACCGAGCCCAATAGGACGATCCATACCATTGCTGGTGGCTTTACCGGAGGAGGATCTTCCAATGGAGCTCGAAAGAAAGCCCTTAGAATAGAAGTCTTTAGCGTGGTCCACTCAGAACTAAGAACACAAGCGGAGATTAGAAAAGCACCTCTCATCACTTTCTCAGACGAAGACTACGGTGGAATAATCCCAGACCACGACGATCCACTCGTCATCTCCGGGGTAATTTCCAATGCTGAGGTCTGCCAAATTTTCGTCGATCAAGGGAGTTCAGCCGACATTATGTTCCTAGATCTTTATCAGAAGTTGGAGCTCCCGCAGTCTGATTTGACTCCCCACGTAGGAGAATTGACGGGTTGCACCGGTGAGAAGATCACCCCGGTCGGATATTACGAAACCCACCTGACCCTCGGATCATCTAAACTCTTCAGGACTGTCAAGGTAAAGTTCCTGGTTATGGACTACCCTTCGGCTTATAACATTATCTTGGGCCGTCCTTCTCTCAATGCCCTTAGAGTAGTGGTATCTATCACCCACCTCGTGATGAAGTTCCTCAATAAAAATAATGACGTCGTCACCGTAAAAGGTGACTAAGTTGCCGCCAGAAAATGTTATAATGAGAGCCTGAAGATTTGTAAAGTACCCCGGAGGTTGAGCCTTTTCGTCTCCACCCCGGCTATCGACCAGGTTAACATTTTAATAACTGAGTTGGACGTCAGAGAAGAGATCCAGGGTACTTGACCCCATCCCTAAGGCGAACTGGAATCTCTTCAGCTCGGGACCAACCCAGAACAGGTCACCAAGATCAGAGCTCGTCTGGGTGAAAAAGAAAAACAACAACTCTCAAAACTCTTGTTGAGAAACAAAGACCTTTTCGCTTGGACTTCCTCCAACGTTCCCAGACTCGACCCCAGCTTTATTTGCCACTGATTGTCAATTAAAGAAGGCACCAGGCCAGTCGCACAAAAGAAGAGGAAGGTCGGACCCGAGAGGCAGCAAGTCGTTGAAGACCAAGTTAAAGAGCTACTAAATGGCAACTTCATCAAAGAAATCTCCTATACCACATGGCTTTCCAACGTGGTTCTGGTAAAAAAGTCCGACGAAAAATGGAGAATGTGCATAGACTATACTAACCTGAATAAAGCATGTACCAAGGACCCATACCCACTCCCCAATGTGGATAAATTAGTGGATGGCTCCTTAGGGTTTAGATGGCTCTCGTTCATGGATGCATATTCCGGGTAACCAGATTCCCATGTACGCTGGGGATGAGGATAAAACCGCTTTCATTACTGACAGGGCGAGCTACTGCTACAAGGTCATGCCTTTTGGCCTAAAGAATGCAGGCGCCACCTACCAGAGGATGATGAACAAGGTTTTCGAAGACTATGTGGGAAAGATGCTAAAAGTCTATATAAATGACATGATAGTAAAGACCCCACACAGCGGATCACACACGGCAGACCTCGAAGAAGTATTCGCATAACTCTGAAAGTACAACATGAGGTTGAACCCAGATAAGTGCCCTTTCGGGGTCCAGGCCGGTAAATTCTTAGGGTTTATGCTAACTCATAAAGGAATCGAAGCCAATCTGGACAAATGTCAGGCCGTCCTCAACATGAGAAGTCCCCAGAACTTTAAAGAAGTACAACAGCTTACGGGGCGCATAGCGGCCCTCACAAGATTCTTAGCCAAAGCCGCTCACAAGTCTCTCCCCCTGTTCAAATTGCTCAAGAAGGGAAAAAGTTTTGAATGGACCCAAGAGCGCGAGGACGCCTTCACATCATTAAAAAACCTCTTGTCCTCCCCTCCTATTTTGACGAGGCCGGACACCGGGGAGACACTCTACTTGTACCTATCCGTCCATGATGAGGCCGTAAGCTCAGTCTTGATCTGGGAAACTGACGAAGGACAGAAGCCTGTCTACTTCATAAGCAAGGTCCTTCAGGGCCCTGAACTTCGATACCAAAAGGTTGAGAAAGTTGTCTTTGCGCTCATTATCACCGCAAGAAAACTTCGGCAATACTTCCAATGCCACCCTATGGTGGTAAGAACGGACCAACCTATCCGGCAGGTGCTACATAAACTAGATCTGGCCGGGCGAATGATTGCATGGTCAATTGAACTCTCAGAGTTCAGAATTACATACGAACCACGACTTGCAATAGAAGCCCAAGTGTTGTCCGACTTCCTAGTGGAACTTGCAACAGACAACGGCGACACTAAGAAAGCCTTCTGGACCATTTTTACCGACGGATCATCGAACCCCAAGGGAAGCGGGGCCGGAGTGATATTGGAAAATTCGGAGGGTTTGACCTTGGAGCACTCCCTGAAGTTTGAATTCCCAACCTCAAACAATCAGGCCGAGTATGAGGCCTACATCGCTGGTTTGCTAATGACAAAGGATATGGAGGCAACGCGGATCATACTCTGTAGTGATTCCCAGCTAGTAACCTCCCAAATCCAAGGTGACTATCAAGCTAAAGAACCCCTCCTGTAGAAATACTTGAGCAAGGTCCAGGAACTTTTGAGAGGTTTTGAAGAGGTCAAGATAGAACATATCCTAAGAGAACAGAACTTCAGAGCAGACCTTCTGTCTAAACTGGCCAGCACGAAGAGCCCCGGCAACAACCGGTCTGTAATCCAAGAAACTCTCTCCCAACCCTTCATCACGGATCATAGCGTATCCCAAGTGGAGGACCATCAGCCATCTTGGATCACCCCTATACTGGGCTATTTGCAGCACGAAAACTTATCATTGGACCCTAAAGAGGCTTCTAGATTGGTAAAGACTACCGTTAGATACACTATTTACAACGGCCGCCTATACCGATGTGGTTTCTCCTCCCCCCTTCTAAAGTGCTTAAACCCAAAGGAAGCAGAATACGCCCTAACTGAAGTTCATGAAAGAAGCTACGGTCACCATTTAGGAGCCAAAGCCCTAGCCCAAAAAGTATTAAGGGCAGGATTCTATTGGCCGACAATGGAAGCTAACTCTAAAACACATGTTCAAGTTTGCGACAAGTGTCAGCGCCATGCAAATCATTTTCAAACCCCTTCTGAAGAATTATTCATGACGTCGGTTCCTTGGCCCTTTTACAGGTGGGGTATGGACATTTTGGGTCCGTTCCCCTAGGCCCCAGGGCAGTTTAAATCGGTAGACTATTTTACTAAATGAATCGAGGCCGAACCCCTGATCACTATCACCTCAGCGCGAATTAAGAAGTTTACTTGGCGCCATATTATCACCAAGTTTGGCATACCGGAATCTGTCATCACAGATAATGGTACCCAATTCAAAGATAAAACTTTTGAAGAGCTGCTAGCCAGATTGAAAATAAAGCACCACTGCAGCTCCGTTGAGAACCCCAGGACAAACGGATAAGCCGAGGCCGCCAATAGAATCATCGTGTGAGGCTTAAAAAAGAGGCTAGATGAAGCCAAAAAAAACTGGGTCGAGCAACATGATCATGTTTACTGGACATACCGGACCACTCCCCATTCCACTACGGGAGAAACACCATTCAAATTGACTTATGGCTGCGAGGCCATGATCCCGGTGGAGATTGGGGAGCCCAGCTGGCGCTACCAACAGTTCTCGTCTGACAACAACCCCGGTCTAATCAGAGAAGACCTGGACTTACTCAAAGAAGGAAGAAACGTAGCTCACATACGGGATGCCGCCCTTAAGCAGAAGACAGCGGCCAGGTACAATAAGAAAGTGATCCCAAGAAAATTCCAACCAGGCGACCTAGTGCTTAGGAGAGCCGACATAGGAGGGAAAAATGCCTCCCAAGGAAAATTAGCCCCTAACTGGGAAGGCCCCTACCGTGTCGTCACCAGTATGGGTAAGGGAGCATATACCCTGGAAACGTTATCCGGAGCCCCAGTCAAGAATTATTGGAATGCGGATAAACTAAGAAAACACTACAGCTAAATGCCCATAGCGGCTTAGCCCTCTAGTAGAATTATGTTTGATCCGTCCTTGTTTTGAATAAACACGCTCTGTACAGACTTTCATCCTCCCAATATCATCAGTAAAATAGTCATTTAGGTACCAAATTTGGTCCAACGCGCTACACTAACTGTTAAAATGTCAAATGGATAGGAGGTAGTACGGATTATATGTACACTCTCCTTCGTTATACCTAAACCATGAAGGGGTCCCAAAATCTATATGATTGTTAGAGTTGGGCCCCGGGCAAGGTTAAATAATATTGGTGCCTCAGGTAAAAGGGTTTTCGCGTAAAATACCCTGAGTCAGGGCGTTACTCTTACCTATATCCGCAATGCCAAACGCTTCCCATAACAAGCATTAGAATATGGATTAAGGTTTTACTTTGCCTAAGTCTAAAATTGCATAGACGTTTGATTGTTATAAACGTTAATTACAAACCAAGGCATTATTCCCACCTAAGTCAAGTGGAATGCCATCCACTCAACGGTATGAGTGAAGGATCCCGGACCATGGTTTTCTGCTACCACAAACAGTTTTCTAAGTCCATTAAAATGACTATAAAAATGGGCGTTGAACCCAAGCCAGACCATGAAAAACGAGGATGAACGACGAAACAAAGTAATTAATTATAAAACCCCAATCACGGGGTAATTATCCATACAAGTAACAAAACCCCACGCAGGGGGCAGAAAACAGGAAACGAAAAAAGTAAGAAAAGTTTAAACGTCGGCCTCTTCTCCTTCCGGGATCTGAATAACCTCTGGGTTGCCACCAGGAGCATTCACGGCTAACTCCTCTGCAGCTACAAGTCAGCCGTTATGAAAGATTTTATCTGGGGTAACACCCTCCAAGATTGAAATGCTAGATTTGCGCAACGAAATTCTGGAACTGCTCTCCCCCGACCTTTTCAGATGCCTCGTCCAGCTCCTCCACCTCCTTTTCAAGCTCAGCCACCTCGGCCTTCGGTGTGCCAATATTTTTGTCGGCCTCAAGCTTCTCGGTCTTCCTTGCAGCCTCAGAGTCCGCCAATGCCTTTTCCAGTTTGGTGACCCTCCTTTCCAGTTCGATGACCCTTGCCCTAGTATCCTCGTTTATTTTTAAGGACACGGTCAACTTCTAGTTAGTTTCCTCCTTTTCTCTCTTCAAAGTCTTCAGCTCTTTCGATGCCCGCCTATCAGCGTTCTCGATAGTCTCTTCGATTACACGAATCTCAGCCGCAGCCTGGAAAGCTTGCCTTTGAAGTACAACTAAGGTTTGGGCCAGGCCTTGCTCGGCAATATGCTGCCTCACCTCGCCGCTTAAAAATCTTCCAGCTATAAAGGGGCCGGGATCGGAGTGCCCCATGATGATTGACAAGAAATTCACCTTTTCCTTATCACCGCCCTCCGACGACCTTTCATCATGTTCAGAAGGTCCTTCGACAGCCTGCCTCCTTCTCCTTTTAAAATTGTGGATAGGGGAACTCGACTAATCTCTTTCTGCGATAACAACGCCTTGGTCGGAGGAGGCCGGAACGGTCGCGGAGGAAGAAGCCGCGGTTTTCTTTCCCTTCCTCTGGTTTCTTGAGGAATGCAAGGCAACCATGGAAGGCCCAGAAGTCATGTTGCTAACTGAAAGAAAATAGAAACAAGTACAATCAGCATATCACCAAAACATTATTATATGAAGATAGAGCAAACACCTAGGGATACTACGGGTAACAATGCCCTAATTCCTACCTAATAAAGCATAAAGAAGATCATCACCAGGGGTACAGAGAACATCTCTAATATTGATGTTCCCATGCTTCTCGGCATACCGGGTTATGAACCTGACAGACCTGAGCTCCTCGGGGTCGAGATCTTCCTCCTTTTTTTCAATTAAATCGATGGGTACATCCCAGCAGCCTTGCGTCCAGTAAAGCGGAAATTCTGGCTCCCCGTCCGGCTTAAGGAAGAATGGTTGACATCCCTCCTTGGCTTTCACCTTGAAGAATGTAGTCTTAAACCCTTTGAAGCTTTCTTCGAAAACATCAAAGGACTTACGACCAAGCCATGACCGGATGACAAGCCAACTCGTTTGCCTTACCGTCCCCTGGGTGTTTATTCTTGTATAAAAATAAAAAAAGGTATTAATTGAGCACTTTTACAGCTCATTAACTGGTAAAACTTCTAGAACGAGATGATGTAGCCCCAACCATTAGGATGGATTTGCGAAGGGGCCACATGAAGAGTACAGAGAACGGCTATTTGAAAGTCAGAAAATGGCATCCTAAGCCCCAGCTTGAGGAAAAGGGGCTCATATAGGAACATAAAATCTGAACCGGCTTCTCGGCAGGAACACACTATCTCACTCCAGCTTGGACAGACAACTTGGAATTCGTCGTCCTGAGTTTTGTTTACGGTTAACTCCAAGGCAAATAAGGATTCTCAGAGTATGGCTTCGCTCGAAAACTTGGACTGACGATTCCATACGTCGTCCACCACCCAGGGGCATACCAGCCCGAGACCCCGCTGAATTCGAATCAGCTCGTCCTCTGCCAGGTCATGGACGTTGTGGAGTGGGGGCTGGACTCTAGCCTTTTTTCCTTTGGCCATGAAAATCTTGAGAACATCCAAAGAAGTCGGTAAGCAACTATCAGAATCAATAATCTCATAGATTCAGACACAGGGAGAGCGAAGTAATCTAAACCTCCCCTACCGACCTCCTGTCCCACCAGAAATAAAGCATTCAGGGGAACTCCTCTGCCGCGCATGGCGCAGTGAAGATGGTGTTTCAGGGAGGCGACAAAACCTACCTAAATCACTAAGGTCCACTTGAAAGAAAGCAAAACCAGAAATGCAAAGCTACTCTACTCTTTAAAAAGTTATTAACATACTGAAAGCGCAAATAACGAGAGGGTTGAGAGAAAGCTACTTACTATGTAAAGGTAGAATGCTTGAACAATGGAGAAGTTACGAGTGGTTGGAAAGCACCCAAAAGAAGCCAAAGCTTTCGCCGCACAGTGTTTTCAGTGAAGGAGGCCAAAAATGGTAAAGTGAGGAAGACGAACCTTTGACTCTTATTTATAAAGGTTTGAATGGTTAGGGGACATTTTTGTCCTCTCCATCGCAAGTTCAAAAGGTGCTCATCATGGCTCGCGGATCTCTAGGCACGTCTCTCCGATGAAATCACACCACGTGGCCCTCACAGCTGTAATAGCAGCTGAAAGGACAGTTACGCAGTAATCCAAAGCATCGTATGAATGTTAAACGAGAACCCAGGTTTGTACTGCGGATCCCAGCTTCAAATCACTGTTGACAACACGAACTACGAACTAACGCCAAGGTGCAATTATTGTGATGATTATGCCGGGTTAGCATTGGACCTATCCCGGCAATGTCTTTACGGGGTTATATCGGGATAAGCGTTGGACTCATCCTGGCAGCGTTACCTCGACAAAAAATAATGTAATGAAAGTACAGAACAAGTACAGAGAAGGTAAAGCCTATTGAACCATCTTCATTCCATACATCGTCATACATCCGATAAAGAGGAAAAAGAAAATATTGAGACATGGAATGTATAAAGGTACCCCGGGAAAGGGGGCAAACATCTCCAGCTACCTGAATCATACCCTATCCACATCTCCAAACCTCGGTCTCTTGAAAAAGTGGATTGGCTCTGAAGAACATTGGCAAACCGGGATCATAATCTCAGAGAAAATACCAAAGTTCCTTGCACTGCTTCTCCGCGATGCAACTAAAGATCGAAATCTTATTTTGCTTGTTGGAAGGGGTACGACCTCTCTAGCTGAAGAATCCTCCGCCGGCATCAACCATTCCAAGTTGCCTCAAGTTACAGAGCAGCTACAGTGGCCTTTCTACCCCGGAACAGACTGAAGCCACTCCGGAGTAGAAATCCTCCACTCACTCGTTCCTCTCCCACCTTCTCAATGGATAATGGCAGAAGCGGATACCCGCTGCTTCCTTGAAAGCAAGTCAAAGAAACAGACCATCCCTGTTTGCTCCAATGGGGTCCTTGCTTCTTTCGACCCGGCATCCTTGCATATCCAGCCGTACTACAAAGAAGACTGGCCAGGTACTTTCAAATAGCCCGCCAATAAGATAGAAAAAGGAACGGTGTGCTCCGTCGAGTCCCCATGCAATAGTAGACGAAGGCGTTGTCTCATCCTGGTAACACGTTGGATGAGACACTGTCGTGTACGCCAGGAGAGAAAGGCTTCTGCCTCTCTAAATGCATAGCAGCCCAGTTTTATGCCAAGAAAGAAAGGCCCCAGTCAAAAGCAAAAAATGCTCGGGGAAGATCAAACATCTTCAAGAACTTTGGAAAAAATAAAAGTATAATCTCTGCAGATGATAAAGCTCTCTTAACAAAAGTGGGAAATGAAGAAAGAACTACACTCGTTCTCTTGGAAGAAATCATCTCTATGCGAGAATGAAAAAGAAGGGAATGCAAGCTCACAGAGAAGTATTCTCTACTTATAACATGCATGAGAGGTTCTGATTGGTCCCGTAAAAGGTGACCTGATCCCATGAAGTCAGCTGAAATAAATGCTTCTAATCTCTTATTGGTCACAAAGATAGGGAGCAGTTGAGAAAATTCATATGAAACTGGCATTGGGAATTAAAGAATCACTACTCCCCAATAAAGTCCAAGTATCAGTTTCCCAGAGAATCGCAGTCTGTTGCCACCAGAGATCATGTTCAGAATTTATGTTGAACATATCTCCAGGAATTCCTAGTACTCTTACTTGGGGGCAGAAATCTTTACTCGTAACTGAATAGGACGAGGACATCGGTAATAACCCAGGGTCTAACACCTATCTGTTGAATTACCATGTTAGCCATGTGATGGTTGATCCATTCTAAACTTGACTCTGGTCTGTCTCATCCAAGAGCCAAGTTGGGGGCAACTGTTGTGGACTGTGATCTGGGATCTCGCTCCATGGGATCAACCTGGCATGCACACAACCGGACTCCTCCTAGCTGACATAGAGGAAGACTCGTGACGTATTCCGGACCACGGATTACGGCCTTCGAGCGGTGTTAGGATATGACATCGTGGTTGATAGATTCACGCAGAGGGTGAATCCCTAAATATCCGTAACTGCCAATCATCAACTTACGATATTATAGGATTTATAGATATCGTTGATGGCTAGATACTTTCTATATTTTAATCCCAGATTTACAGGGGCGTATCCTATAATAAAGGAAAGATGATCCTCATCAGGATACTAATCCTAAATTACCTGCATTCAGTAAGGATCCCATTAGGATTCTGTGTACGCTCTATAAATACATGGTTGAGCCATCTTAAGAAGGTAACTTTTAACCCAATCTCTTAAGCCTCCTTGTGCACTACCTGACTTGAGCATCAGAGTCCTTTTGCAAGTACCCACCCCCCTGTGCAACACGCTCAGCCGCTGCTCGAAGGAGAAATCACCGTAACGTGCCTACCTCTGGTACTCTCTAAACCTGATTCAAAACATAATGTGCCTACCTCAGGTACTCTCTGAACCCGATTCAGAACACACTTTATTAGAGATTTCAGTCAAATAGCCCTTCCGCTATCCAACCTGTTGCAGAAAGATGTGGAGTTCTTATTTGACCAGAAATGAATGGAGGCCTTTGATAATTTGAAGCGAGCCTTGACCAGTACCCCTATCATTCAGCCACCTGATTGGATACTCCCATTTGAGCTAATGTGTGATGCTTCTAACTATGTTGTGGGAGCTATCTTGGAGTTTCCCATGTGATCTATTATGCTTCACGAACTTTGGATGCTGCTCAAGCAAATTACACAACCACAGAAAAATAACTTTTAGCTATTATGTTTGCATTAGACAAGTTTTGATCTTATTTGCTCGGTTCTAAGGTTATGGTATTTTCTGATCATATAGCTCTGAAATTTCTTCTGAAGAAGCCTAAAGCTAAACCACAATTGATTAGGTGGATGCTGCTACTCCAGGAATTTGATGTGGAGATTCGAGATAAGAGTGGAGTAGAAAACTTGGTGGCTAATCACTTGAGCAGAATTGAGAGAGCCTCAGATCCCCTTCCCATTGATCATTCATTTCTTGATGAGCTGCTTTTACAGCTACAAGGTAAGGTCACTTCTCCTTAATTTACGGATATAGTAAATTACCTAGTTGCTGGTATTTTCCCTCCATGTTTTACTAGGGCTCAGATTGATAAGTTGAAAAGTGAGTCTAAGTATTATGTGTGGGATAATCCTTATCTTTGGAGATTTTATAATGACCAGGTAATTAGGAGATGCATTCCTAATCATGAGTTTGATTATGTTCTTAGCTTTTGTCATGTATTTGCATATGGTCGACATTTTAGACCTACTCGTACAGTTAGGAAAGTTTTGGACTCTGATTTATTTTGGCCTACCTTATTCCATGATGTATATGTGTTTTGTAAATCTTGTGAACAATGCCAGAGAACAGGAAATATTTCTCATAGGAATGAGATGCCCCAATAACCCTTCTTGTTCTGTGAGATATTTGATGTATGGGGTATTGATTTTATAGGTCCTTTTCCTGTATCATTTGGTTTGTTTACATTTTACTTGTTGTGGATTATGTATCTAAATGGGTGGAGGCTACGGCCACTCGGACTAATGATTCTAAAGTTGTTGTGAATTTTGTTAAATCACAAATTTTCTACAGGTTTGGAGTCCCGAGGGCCATCATTAGTGATCAAGGTTTGCATTTCTGCAATTGGAGCATGGAAGCCTTGATGAAAAAGTATGGAGTCTTGCATAGAGTTTTTACCTAGACTAATGGGCAAGCCGAGGTTTCCAATAGAGAGATCAAGCAGATACTCTAGAAAACAGTTCAACCTAACAGAAAAGACTGGAGCAAGAGGCTTGAGGATGTTTTATGGGCTTACCAGACTGCTTATAAGACACTGATCGGGATGTCTCTGTATCGGATTGTTTTTGGCAAAGCATGCCACTTGTCGGTGGAAATTGAGCATCGCACATTTTTGGCGGTGAAGAGATGCAACTTGGACCTAGATCAAGCGGGCATGGAGAGGAAACTACAGTTGCAGTAATTGGAGGGGATCTGCTTGGAGGCTTATGAGAGTTTCAAACTCTATAAAGAGAAGACCAAAGACTTCCATGATAAGATGATTATGAGAAAAACATTTAAGATTGGTCAAAAAGTTCTCCTCTATGACTCCCGTCTCAAACTCATGCTTGGAAAGCTCTGATCCAAGTGGCTTAGTCCATTTGTTGTTACTAAGATTTTCTCTTATGGTGCTGTGTAGGTTACAAGTGCGAATACCACCAAAGCTTTCACAATTAATGGACATTGCCTCAAACCATTTTATGAGGGAGCTCAAGAGGACATTATGGAGGAGGTCCACTTGCAAGAAGCCATCTACCCTACTTCATAAGGATGTTTCTTTTCTTTCCCTCTCTTTTATTTTACTTGTCCATGTCCTTCATTCATTAATGATTTTGATGGATGCTATTTTTCTTTTGAGCTTTACTTTGAAGACAATGTGGAATTTAAGTGTGGGGGAGGAATTTTAGCATTCTATTTTTATTGTTTCTATTTTTACTATTTTTAAATTCTATTTTTACTATTTCTGATTTTGTTTCTGTTTCTATTTTTACTGTTTCTTATTTTTAATTTATGCTATTTTTGATAATTTTCTACTATTTTAATTTATGTTGTTTTGATGTTTCGATATTTTTGTATCTGCTATTACTATTTTGTTGTTGATGTTTTTATTTCTATCGTTTATGTTTTTTTTTCTATTTTTTATTTTCTATTTCTGTTTCCTGTTTCTATTTTTTGTTTCTATTTTTTGTGTTGTTAAATTCTATTGTTTCTATTATTAATTCTATTTTAGCATTCTATTTTTATTTTTGCTGTTTACTATTTTTGTTTATGCTATTTGTGCTATTTTTTTCTATTATTGTTTCTATTTTTTGTTTTTAATTCTATTTTCTGTTTTAAAGAAAAAAATTGCATTTTTAATTATTTTCCAATGATGTTTTGAGATTTGTGAAGTTTATGAGTTTGAAGCAATTGAAATTCAAGGTACTTGGCATGATTGAATAAATTTTCTTCCTTCTTAATTTTGACATGCTTGGTTTTGGATGTTTGATTGGTAAATTGAGTTTGATAGATGCATACCTTGTGAGATTTTGAGCCTATTGATGGATTTAACATGTGCACCATTCTTCTCTTTCTTGTGTGATTTTCACTCATGTTAATTAATCACTCTAGAACTTGCTTAGATTCTTTTTTAGGCTACATTTTTAGTTGCATGCATGAAGATGATTTAGGCCTTCTTTCTTGAATTAGCTACTTTGGCCAAATAGCCAACCTTGCATTATTTCCCTTTGATTAACCCTCTTAAGCCTATTAGCCTATTCTTTGTCTTAACTCATTATATGCCTTATGTGAAAAACTATGTTTTACCTTACCTTAGGGAATGAAAGAGCATTGGTTCATTTTCATTGGAGGAGCTCTTTTGCTTGTCGGTAATAATAGTTCAAGTGTGGGGGTTGTGCAAATTGATGTGCAATATGCAAGGTGTTTGGTGATATAAAAAAATAGAAAGAAAGAAAAAAGCCAAATGAAAAGAAAAAAAAAATAGAATGTAAAGAAAAAAAAGAGAAGAAAAGAATAAATGTAAGAAAGGTTATGAAAGAAAAATAATAATAATAAATAAGAGAACGAAAGAAAAGGAAATATGTAAAGAGAATGTGCATTATTTGGAGTTGGGGAATAAAATTTCATGTTTGTTACTTATCATTTGAGTTCCTTCCCAATGCTCTTTTATTCTCTTGGATGTTTAACTTGTTATATCCATATTGTTTCCTTCCCTTACCTTGGCCCCATTACAATCTTGAATAAAGTCTTCTTGATTTGTGTGTGCATGTGTTTGAGTAGTGGAGAATTAGAAAATAAACAAGGTTATGGTAGTACAATTTTCATAGGTTGAATTGAGTAAAATACTTACCTTGTAAACACTTGAGGGATTGAGAGTGTATCTTGTGAGGATCTATCATTCTTGATTTCATGCTTTTCAAATTGAAGATACCTTGCTTGTTTGTTTGAGATGTGAAGAAATTGTACCTTATGAATGCTTTGTTTCCTTTAATCTTTGGTTGCTCTTCTTGCTTGTAAACTTTTGCAAACTTGAATGTCATTGGAATTTGAGTCTTTTAGAGTTTTTAGTTTTTTAGTTTTTATGTTGATCCGTTGTTCTCTAGTTTTGGTCTTATGTGTTTTGCCTAAGTGTGCAAAATGCTAAGTGTGAGGAAATTTGATAATCACATATTCTATACATTAATAAACCTTTATGTTTAGTCATTTACACCTTCCATGTCCTTAATTTTTTGAGCTTGGTCATGTTTTATAAGTTTGGGTTCAAATTATGCTTAATTGATAATTCCCAACATTGTTGAGGTTTTACACTATTTCTATATTTTAGTCATATCTTGAGCTCTAGATATTTGATAATTATGAATTTTATCTTGTAGGAAATCTGAGAGGAAGCTCTAAAACTTTGATGAAGAGCTCAAAGTCTCAATCAGATGTCTAGTGGACCAAATTGGCCTTGGAAGTCAGAATACGAGTTTAGTGACCCTTTGATATTGTTTTGATCATAACTTGAGTTGTAGAACTCCAAATTGCTTGGGGTTTAGGCCCAATTACTCATAATAAACCCAGCTTTGTATCTAAGTGGATTCTACTCATGTGAGGCCAAAATAGGAGGTAGTTTTAGTAGTTTTAGGCAGAAATCTGAGGCTAGACAGAGAGATACCTCTCATTCTACACTTTTCTCCTCTTCTCTAATTTTCTCTCTAGAACTTCTTCCTCCTCTTTCTCTCTAGAATTTTGTTTTCTCTTTTTTTTACTTTTCTGAATTCTCCCCTTCTCATGGAAGGGTAGGTCCTTTAGATCAATCCAAGAGATTGAACAACTTGATGCTTAATCTTGAGATTCTGCTTTAATTGTTATATTCATCTATTAATCAAGTTTCTCTTCTTCTTCTTCTCTTTGTTAATTTTGGTTGTTTGATTAGAATTTTCATATGTTAATTACTTAATTATCATGTGTAAAGAGATGAACTCAGAGATTAAACAAGGTATTGAAGGTGTTTGATGAAATGTGTAACTTGGTTGGATCTTGGCTTTTAAGTTAATTTCGGTTTGGATGAGTGCTTAATTTGTCTAACCTTAATTAATTAAATCCTGGAAGCATTTCTAGTAGAATATCCATGGATCATTGAGAGGTGTCTTGAAGTAATCTAAGACCAAGGACTTGATTGATAATTGAATGGACCTATAATAATCAAGAATGGATTAAAATTAAGTTTGGTTAATTCTCTTAGATTGGTTACTTTATTAATTCTATTTTATCCATTTTTGTTTGAATTTTGTTATTTATTTTTTCTGTATGCTCAACCTCATTCCCAATTTTGGCTTGATCTGGTTAAATTATAATTAAAATCCTTGAGAGACAACCCAATGTTGACTCCCATGCTACAAGCCATAGGTATAACTCAGTTTTAATTTTGATTGAGTTCGATGCTCATCATAACTCCACCTTCTTGTTCCTACCTATTCTCAGCCATGCCTGTTCCTTGCTCTGCCACTAGCTCCACCTTCTTGTTTCAGTACTCAGACGATGCATTCGGATTAACCCTAATAAAAAACCAGGCCCAATCGAGACTAACCCCAATCAAAACTAGCCTCGATCGAATCGTTCCTCAGAGTTGGTAGCAATGCAAATTGAGCCCCAATCGAGACGACGTTGCTCAGAGCCCCAATCGAATAGTTCCTTCTCAAATGATGCACTCGTTGTTTTCTTACTCAGTGGCACAAACTTATTCATTCATTTTCTCTTTGGTAAGTAATCTCTAGCAAGCTTGTTCCTTCCTTCTTATAGCTGTGGTTATTAAATTTTTCTTTTTTTTTTCATTTTCTAGAAAAATTGAGATGTTGGGATAAATACAAGATTAAGTTGATTCCTAACTTTTACTCACTTGTGTTAATTTCAGTAGGAGTCATCTATTTTTAGAGAGATTTCAGTGATGATCATGTCATTAGAGAATATCTTGACTCGAATTAATAGGTAAGCTCCTGGCTAAAATAACACGTTGTTTGATTCTGGTATAGTTTTAGGAAGAATATTGTTTTTGTTGAACTCTTAAACAAATTTCTTAATTTTCTGGTAACATTTACATTTTAGAAGATGTTTGTTGATAAGATAAAGTATTAAATCTCTCCAGAAATGATTTTTCCTGGTAAAAACATGCATATTTGGGCATGAATGATGAATCCCATTTGAACTTGAATTCCAATTTAATTCCTTACGTTTTCCTAATTCTAGTTCTAACCTGAATCGACTCCTGTAAAGATGTACATAATCTTCCACTGAATTGAAAAATAACTAGTGTGGATCCGAAATATTGAACTAATAATATAATATGGAGGTAAGAGTGTTAAAGTTGCCTAGAGATCTTTGATAGCCATATGGAGAGTCCTCTATTCGGTATTATTTTATTTTCTCTTTTATTTTCTTTCCTGTTAATATATCCTGTTAACTACCCAAATGATATCACATGAGTTTTTATTCTGCACATGTAGCTTATGGTGTATGCAGTTTGCTTGTTTAGTTGGTGCTGGAATCCCTTTTCTTATGGTGTGAAACTATCTTCCTTCCTTTAAATGTTAGAACTTGTTCAAGAAAAATGTATGTTTACTGTTTGACAAAAAGATAGATAATGAAAAAAAAAACACATGGTCAGCACAAAAGAATTAATTGTTGCACACCTTATCTACACTTTTCTACTTTGGGAAAAAATAAAAAGATAATGTGTGAAATGCATGCTTATCTTATTTTATTATAAAAATGGTATAAAAATACTACAAAATGGGTCTTCGTGCATGGGTAGATTTTCATTCTTTTTACAACACTAGTAATTCTGGTCTATTTCCTCGTTGGTCAACTCCTGGCAGGTTTATCTCTTTCAAGTGCATCAAACTCTTATTCACTTATCAATTTTACTGAGTCATCCTATCTATACTTATCAAGTTTTGCTACTATTTTTGATGATTCTGTTTCTACTGATATCGTTTTCCCAGTAATTGAGGGAGACTTGATCACTCCATATTACATGTGTTTATTGGCCACGGAGGTAGGTGAAGGACTACTTAAGGGTATTTGACTTGATGGTGTTTCTGAACTTTGAATTGGAGTCTCAATTGCCAAATTTGGCCTCTCAATTGATTCAAATTCATCTTTTATTTTCTTAATGGTGTCAAATAGTTGTGTGACCTTGTTGTTGTCTTTTCTATATCAAAATTGTAAACTTTACTTATGGATAGGGAAGTAACACTAACATGTTTGTTAACATTAGAAAAACAAACAAGGATAGAAGGTCAGGTGAAGAATGAGAGCAAGAAACAACATACCTGAAAATACCTTCCTTTTGAATGTGAAACTGCTTGCTCATGGTGTCCACTATATTCAGAGTGGTTAAAAACTAACAAGTAGAAAAAGAAATAAACATCTGTTTTAAGACCTCAAAATCTTGCAGAACAATGGACTTGAATAACCTTATCTTGTCACTTCACAAGATTATCTTACTTTCATGAGAGAAATGATTTTCACTTCACATAATGAGATCAATGAAACATTAAAAAGAAAAATACCTTGATTCGATATCCAAATCACAAAATGATCTCCATATCTCTTCAGTTCAACACTTTTATATGTAATAAGAAAAAAAACAGATAATATGAAAATTAATAAATGAAAACAAAAACTTTAAGGCACATAATAGGGACTATCATTCTAGATATTGATTTGCATAACAACTTTGGAAGATGTATACTTTCAAGAGTTATTTAATCATATTTGATTGCCCATTGGTATTAAACTACAAGACATACTTGACTTGCCCCTCCTTTTTCTGTTATATTAGCTCTACACAAAGCATTGGCTTGCTGTCTTACACATTTTTGAGGAGTACAGGGAAGGAAGACATTGTACTACCCATGGTAATTTGATTTGATTACTTAATTCATTTTAGTTTTTCTTATATGACTTAAACTAAAACGTTTATGTCAAATTATGTCTTGCATATTCACTATCAAGTCTATAAGCCAAAGCCACATTAGTAATTACAAGAGGCCTTGTCCCCTCCAATTAATGAACTTTGTCTTTTAAGGTATTAGTGATAGTATATACTATTATTGGAATCATGGGATAGTCCAATTTCTTTACCTGAAGATAGTTGAATTCCCATAATCTTGATATATGGTACTTCTAAAACCTTGAGTTTATCTTGGTCACTGTAGCAACTATGCTTGCAATTAATTATCTCATTGTCAATTATGAGATTCATGTGTTTTAACAGAAAAATGGATTTCTTTGGTTTCAAAGCATAGGATGGGGTGGGGTGGTTATAGATTGGATGAATTATGTAACACCTTCCGAAGGACATTACATTTCAGACCAACTCTTTTAAAAACTTTACCCAAGCTATAAGAGATTTAATATTATAAACTACAGGTTTCAAAATTACTTTTTTGTAGTAACATAAACTTACCAAATTATGGAAACACAAGATGTAACACCCCAAAAATTATTTGTTTCATCATAAATAGTCGTTTTACAATATTTGTGATTTTTGAAAATTTTTGAAGATTTTTCTAGAAATGTTGAATATTTTAATATATTTTTCGTTATAGGTGCACACTGAGCAGAACTTGTGTAACACCTCAAAAATTATTTGCTTTATCATAAATAGTCATTTTATAATATTTATGGTTTTTGTGAATTTTTTTGAATTTTTTTGGAATTGTCGAATATTTTTATATATTTCTAAATTTACGTGCGCACTAAGCGGAGTCAGAAAAATGAAATATTTTCCCCGGGGCTGGTAAACCTTGAATTGTGAAAACGTCGATGGGAGATCTTACTAAGCCCGAGGTGGGGCACAGTTTACGAGGTTCACTTTTTTGAGATTTTATCTGATAAATAAAATCTCGGTCTGTTCTGTTAAATGAAAATTTTTCGATATGCTGTATTATCTATCGGACAATAAATACTGGCTTTGCAAACTGTAACAATTGTCCATTGGGTAATAGCTTGTAATAAAAATCCTTATTACCTTATCTAAAAATCTACTTTATGTCTAATTATGTTGACTTTTTCAAATTTCTAACAAAGCTTCTCAAAGAAGCTTTGTATGAAGCTTCTCATGTAAGCCTTCTAAAGCTTCCAAGACGCACTTCTCTCTCTCCCCCTCTCTCTCTTCTCCATGGCCATGAGCCAATTTTGGGGAGCCAAAAAAATTTATTTTCATTTCATCATTTCCATTTCTAATTTCAAATCCTAAAAGCTACTATCACTTTCTCTCTCTACCATTTCTCTTCTCTCATTTTTTTCTCTCAAGTTTTCCCCTCCTTCTCTCTTCTTCTTCCCATGGCAGCACCACTCCCATCCTCCCCCATTGTTGCTTGATTTCAAGCAACCACCTTACTTGAATCTACTATTCCATTGAAGTTTTTCTCTTCTTGTTAAAATCTCCTACAAAGAACTTAACTTTTCTCTTCTCCTTTTCTCTCCAAAATCACCGGCCACACACAGCCATCACCCCTCCATTTTTCTTTTGTTTGCTCCAACTAATCACATTTCTTAAACCCTCTCATCACCATTACCCTTTTCTCTTTTGTGACCACCACCAAAATCCACCATTTTTGTTTTCCTCCATCAAGCTTCAAAGTTGGAGACTTTGAGGTAAAAGTTCATAGCTTTCTCATTTTTCCATCTCATTTTCGTGATCCATGGTCACTATAGTGATCATGGATGCCTTTTCCAAGTTTTGATTGTGATTCTTGTGAGTTTGATGTTCTTAGGGTTTTCTTGAAGGGTGAAGGCTGAATTTACAAGGAGCTTCAAGGAAGTTTCTTGCTTGTTTTTCTCTCTTGGTAAGAGGAAGACTATCCACTTCAACCTCTATTGGTAGTAGGAAACTTGTAATGTGTGTTGGTTGTGAAAGAATCCATGTTAGGGTTACTCTCTTAGTTGTGTGTTTTTCTAATGATTCTTGTATTTATTTTACTCTATGTGATTTATTGATTATAGTTGTGTATATTGATGATCTTGGATTGATTTTAATGGATTGGAAACATGATTTGGAAGCAAGGGTTCCTTGCTTTCCTTAGTAAGGCTCACGGCCATACCCTTCCATAGGGTGTCCATGAATTAAAATTGTGCAATAAGTGGAGAGATAACTAATCAAGTGAAATAACAATTAATGGATCAAAGAAAAATTTAGGTTCTTACCCCTTGGAGAGGCTCACGACCTCTAGGGCAATTTTGGGTCCAAGTATGTAATTTTTGGGCAACCTTCGAAATTTAGTAATTAAGTGTTAAGTAATTAACAACGCGATGGAAAGAAACTTAAATTGGTGACCTAGAGTGATTTTTGAACTTAAGCGAAGAACACGAGTGAGTGTGAGACTTGAGAATCTTAGAATAATGTTCTAAGTGAATATGATTCAATCTAAGTAAAGAACTTAACTAATTAAGAGAATTACAAGAGAATTTCTCTAGAGAAAGATTCCATAAGAAAGTATTTGATTAAAGTAAAACTTCATAATAAGCCTTAAAAAGTGTACATATCTCATTGAGAATTTGATGATATGACATTATGGGTCCATGAGTGGGACCAAAATTCTGCTGATGTTCAACTTGGCCAAATTATGGCATACTGTAGAAAAGTATATCATTGTCAAATATACATGTATATGCATTGTGTTAACATGCATTGTGAAAGTCCGATGGACTATTGTTAAGTCCATGTTGCCTGGGAGATTAAATCACACCTATGTGTAGGTCATACTATTGACCTTGAGGGCGTCGGGGTGTAGGTGTCTCATAATGATCAGTTGGTAGCTCTTCTAGGCTGTGGGATAGAACGATGCAAACACACCGATGATCTAGATCGAGACACTGTCCTATATCAAGATCTAGTGTAGAATGTCTTGTACAATGCCATGATATGCACGTTGATAAATTGAGAAATTTTAGCACTTGTTGGCCTCGGCAACCGAGTTACAGATATGTCTCCTGATCATTCTCTCTGATGTTTGTGTCTAGCTCCATGGAATAGGATTTTGATTTCATATGCACATGCATTGTGAGTCAATATATTATTTGGCATTATCCGCATGATAATTTGAATCTTACTGATATTACTACTGCCTGAAATTGCTTAGTTGTATACTATTTACTTCTTGACGCTAATTATTATTTCTGATATGCTATATGGGCGTCTTGCGCTATTCTGTTTCTTTACTGCCATAATTGGTAATGAGTGTAGGATGTCTTACCTCTTTTCTGTATCTTCTGCTATTCTGTCTATTTATATGTTTCCCGAAGACATCGGTCAATAAGGGGAAATATATGAGTTCCCTGGCTTTTGGCTTGACTTTGACTAGTACTGGTTTTGATCATGGTGTCCCGTCCGAGAGGCTTTTGGGGTTACGTGAGATGATTTTCCTTGGAGGTCCGGACTGTTAGCATATCAACCTGGGTACGAATCACTGCATTTATCTCAGAGACGTGACAATGTCTCTATCTTGGGGGCATTATGATCCGCCAATTTTTACTTGTAGTGTTCATTTGCATTTGGAATTTTATTTACCCATATGAGATATGTGGGGTGAGCGTTACTACTCCCCCACTGGAGGACTCATTCCTATTTACCACACGAGCCCCTGCTCGTAATTCGGTGGCTCCGATGAGGGTTTCCTTTGACGAGGAAGACCCTGAGGAGGACCTCACTACGGTTTCTTCTCATTCTCTGTAGGGGCTGATGCAGTCGATGGCCACTGATGGCTATCTGTATTTCTTTTTGGGGCCTGATGTTTAATCTCTTTTGGTGGGTTGTATATAGATAATTCTTTTGGGGCAAGTAAAGCTTTTGTTTTTTATATATCTGATGATGTAACTAAACGAACATGATATAAGTATATATATATAGCATGATGTATGGACGTATGTTTCATTTCTCATGTTACTTTCTATTGTAACCAAATATTATTATCTTATTGTAACAAAAAAAAGAATTCACTAATTTAATTTTACGATTACAACCAGGCAAGCTTATCTATATTATAATGAGCCGGGTCATATTTTTTTTAGTATTGTTTTTATTTCTTGATCATGGTGTGACGTTCCCTCCTCAAAAAGGGGCGTTACACTAGTTTGGTATCAGAGCCCCAGTTTAAGTTTTCTTTTGGGTCTTGTGGTTAGGTCTGACTTGTTTGTGCTGTGTGATTCTCTGTGTTTGGTATTCCGAAAGGATACATCTAATTCTTCCTTGTGTTTTTCAGTTATTCTAACTTGAAAAAGGGAAATGGCACGCGGTGGAGATATGGCCGTAGTAATTGAAGCAATGTAAAGAATGGCAGAGGTTATTGCACAGTAAACTGAGAGAGCTGTTCAACAGCAGGAAAGAGCTGCTCAACAGTTAGAAGCTATAGCCGATGCTCAAAATTTGGTGGAGTTCCGTCGTAACAACCTTCCTCAATTTAGGAGAGAATTTGATCCAGAGAAGGCTAGTCTTTGGATCAAGGAGCTAGAGAAAATTTTCAGAGGCATGAACTGTGTTGATGATAAGAAAGTAACTTATGCTGCTTTTATGCTAATCAAAGACGCGAAAGATTGGTGGAACGGAGTGCAAAGATTACTAGAAGCTGAAGGTCGAGTAATCACTTAGGCAGTGTTCAAGGATAAATTCTTGGAAAAGTATTTCCCAGCAAGTACAAAGCATGCAAAAGAGATGGAGTTCCTTAGTTTGAGGCAAGGGAACTTAAGTGTCAGTGAATACGCAACAAGGTTTGAGAGCTCATCTAAATTTTCAACATATTTCCAACACTAGCCGGATGAGGTATGGAAGTGTCAGGAATTTGAGGAAGGACTGAGGCACGATGTGAAAAGAGCAGTCATAACCTTGAGGATCAACAAATTTTCTAAACTGTTGGACACATGTCACCGAGTGGAAGATCTGGATCAGGCTTGAGACACGAGAAATCGTAACTTTTGGCCTGCTAGGTTCCAAAAAGGGGGTGGCCACAATGCAAACCGTTTCCAAAAGAAACCTTATTCTCGACCACTAGGAAGTCAGCAACAGACATCTAGTGGAGATTCTAGTGGAGGTTCTGGTGGAAATCGAACTGGACAGAATGTGGCATTTCCTTCGAAGTGTTTGAAGTGTGGGAAGGATCACCCAACGAGAGATTGCACCATCAAAAGAATTATCTATTTTCGATATAGAAAACCTGGACATATCTCTAGGGACTACAATCAGGCTAAGGCAGAGCCTTCAGTTAACGCTACACGAGCTACAAAACCACAAGCAGGAGGCAGAGTCTACACTATGAGTGGAGCAGAAGCCTCCGAATATGAAGATTTGATACAAGGAGAAGGTACCATAGAAGGTAATCTTTTGACTGTACTGTATGACTCTAGGGCAACCCACTCTTTCATTTCTTATGACTGTGTGTGACGACTTGGTTTACCTGTGTCTTCCTTACCTTTTGACTTGATTGTTTCTACTCCCACTGATAAACCTGTTGTTACCACCAAAGTTTGCTTAAATTGTCCTTTAATTGTTGAGGGTCGAATCTTTTCTGTTGATTTGATCTGCTTACCTCTTTCCCAATTAGATGTAATTTTAGGAATGGATTGGTTGTCTTCCAACCATATCCTGTTAGATTGTTCTAGTAAAACCATAGTTTTCCCTATGGATGAAGTTTCTAGATTTTTGATGGCTAACCAAGTTCAAGCTTTCTTGAAAGAATGAGCTTAGGGATATATGCTATTCTCTTCCCTGAAGGTCAAGAGTGAGGTAGATGTGAATATAATTCCAGTGGTTAATGAGTTCCCAAAAGTCTTTCCTGATAATGTACCAGGTTTACCGCCGAAGCGAGAGATAGAGTTCGCTATTGATCTTGTACCTAGATTTGGTCCTATATCTATAGAACCTTACAGAATGTCACCATCCGAGTTAACTAAGCTTAAGAAGCAGTTAGAAGAACTCCTGTAAAAGCAGTTCATTAGGCCCAGTGTGTCACCTTGAGGAGCACTAGTGTTGCTAGTCTGAAAGAAGGATGGGACTTCGCAATTGTGTGTGGACTATCGCCAACTGAATAAGGTCATAATCAAGAATAAGTATCCACTTTCGAGGATAGATGGCCTGATGGATCAACTGAAGGGAGCAGCAATATTCTCTAAGATCGATTTGCGATCGGGCTACCATCAAATTTGAGTAAAGGCAGAGGATATTCCCAAGACGGTTTTTTGTACTCGTTACGGTCATTACGAGTACCTTGTAATACCGTTTAGTGTAACGAATGCACCTGCCATATTCATGGACTACATGAACAGAATCTTTCATCCTTACTTGGATAAATTTGTTGTTGTCTTTATTGACGACATTCTAATCTACTCGCAAAATCAAGAGGATCATGCTGAACACCTCAGTATAGTTCTCCAGATTCTGAAGGAGAAGAAGTTGTACGCCAAATTGTCAAAGTGTGAATTTTGGCTGGACGAAGTCAATTTTTTGGGCTATGTGATCTCGAAGGAAGGGATTACAGTGGATCCGTCAAAAGTGGAAGTAGTTCTACAGTGGGAATGACCGAAGATGTTGACAGAAATTCAGAGCTTTGTGGGATTAGTTAGATACTATCGAAGATTCATTGAGGGATTCTCTAAGATGGCGGGGCCTCTTACTCAGCTCACGAGAAAGAATCAAGCCTTTAAGTGGACTAATGCTTGCGAAGAAAGTTTCCAGGAATTGAAGAGACGATTAACTACTTCACCAGTGTTAGTTCTACCTGATCCAAGTGAACCCTTCGAAGTGTATTGCGATGCTTCATACCAAGGATTAGGATGTGTGCTTATGCAAAATAGAAAAGTGGTGGCTTACGCTTCGAGACAGTTGCGAGTGCATAAGAAAAACTACCCAACACATGACTTGGAGTTAGCAACTGTGGTATTCACTTTGAAGATATAGAGGCATTTCCTTTATGAAGCGACGTTCAACATCTTTAGCGACCACAAGAGCTTGAAGTACCTATATGACCAAAATGAGTTGAATATAAGACAACGAAGGTGGTTGGAATTTCTAAAACATTATGATTTTTGACTTATGTATCACCCTAGAAAGGCAAACGTCGTGGAAGACGCTTGAGTAGGAAGATGCTAAGTATCTCTGCTATGATGATCAAGGAAAAGATTTGATAGAGCAATTCAAGGATGTATGGTCCTTTGTGGAATTGGCACTGGGGAAGATTTGTATGAACTTGGTCACAATTTCAAGTGAATTAATGGAAGACTTCCAGGAGAAGCAGAAAGTTGATGAGATTTTGCAAGAACAAAGGGAGCTAATGAAGCAAGGCAGTGTGATAATATTTGAGGAAGGAACAGATGGAATCCTGAGATACAGAGGTAGAGTTTGTATACCCAAAGATTAAGAACTTAGAAAGTATATTCTCGAACACACTTACACTAGCAAGTTGAGTATGCATCCAGGAATAACCAAGATGTATCAAGACTTGAAACAGTTATTTTGGTGGCACAGAATGAAGAGTGATATTGCCAGATGTGTGTCGTCTTCTCTAGTTTATCAGAAAACGAATATTGAGCACCAAAGACTGTCAAGAATGTTGCAACCCCTAGCTATTCCCAAATGGAAGTGGGATAGTATTGCGATAGACTTTGTGGTTAGATTGCCAAAGACCAGAAAAGGTTACGATTTGATATGGGTGATTATTAATCGACTCACGAAATCAGCACATTTCTTACTAATCAATATAAGGTACAACATGGAGAAGTTGACTCAGCTGTATATTGGTTTGATCGGTAGGCTGCATGGTGTGCCTACCAGTATTATTTCTAATAGGAATCCAAGGTTCACTTCAAAGTTTTGGCAGAGGTTACAAGATTAGGAACGAAGTTACATTTGAGTTTCACTTACCATCCACAAACCGATGGTCAATCAGAAAAAACAATTCAATCATTAGAGGATTTGCTCAGAGCTTGCACTTTGGAACAAGCTGGAAGTTGGGATGAAGTTTTACCGTTGGTAGAGTTCACCTACAACAACAGTTTTCATTCAAGCATAGGGATGGCACCCTATGAAGCTCTATATGGACGACGGTGCCAAACTCCTTTGTGTTGGTACCAAGATGGAGAGCGCCTTACTGTTGGACCTGATATTATACAACAAACGACTGCAAAAGTCAAGATGATTCAGGAAAAGATGAGGACAGCTCAAAGTTGACAGAAAAGCTATGCGGACAAAAGAAGAAAGCCTATTGAGTTTGAGGAAAGCGAGCATGTGTTTTTGAAAGTCACACCAACGACTGGGGTCGGCTGAGTTCTAAAATCTAGAGAACTTACTCCCAAATTCCTTGGACCTTACCAAATTCTTTTCCAGATAAGTCCAGTAGCTTACCAAATAGCCTTACCACCTTTTCTTTCAAACCTTTGCAATGTCTTTCATGTGTCACAATTGCGGAAATATATTCCTGACCCGAACCATGTCATAACACCGGACATAGTATAATTGAAAGAGAACTTAACATATGACGCACCTCCTATAAGGATTGAAGATAGGAGAGTAAAGCAACTCAGAGGAAAGGAGATGTCATTAGTAAAAGTAATCTGGAACGAAACGACCGAAGATGCAACATGGGAGTTGGAAGACAAGATGAAGGAGCAACACTCACAACTATTCGAAGGTATGAAAATTTCGAGGATGAAATTTCTTTTTAGAATGGGAGAGTTATAACACCCTGAAAATTATTTGTTTCATCATACATAATCATTTTACAATATTCGTGATTTTTGGAAATTTTTGAAGATGTTTTCGAAAACGTTGAATATTTTGATATATTTCTCGTTATATGTGCATATTGAGCAGAGCCTGTGTAACACCTCAAAAATTGTTTGCTTTATCATAAATAGTCATTTTATAATATTTATGATTTTTGTGAATTTTTTCAGAATTGTCGAATATTTTAATATATTTCTTAATTTGTGTGCACACTGAGTGGAGCTGAGAAAATGAAATATTTTCCCCAAGGCTGGTAAACCTTGAATTATGGAAATGTCGATGGGGGATCTTACTAAATCCAAGGCTGGGCACAGTTTACGAGGTTCATATTTTTTGAGATTTTATCTGATAAATAAAATCTCGGTCTGTTCTGTTAAATGAAATTTTTTTGATACGCTCTATTATCAATCGGACAATAAATAATGGCTTTGTAAACTGTAACTATTGTCCATTGGATAATAACTTGTAGTAAAAATCATTATCACCTTATCTAAAAATTTACTTTATGTCTAGTCATATTGACTTTTTCAAATTTCTAACAAAGCTTCTCAAAGAAGCTTTGTATCAAGCTTCTCATGTAAGCCTTCTAAAGCTTCCAAGACACACTTCTCTCTCTCTCCCTCTCTCTCTTATCCATGGCCATGAGCCAATTTTGGGGAGCCAAAAAAATTTATTTTCATTTCATCATTTCCATTTTTAATTTCTAACCCTAAAAGCTACTATCACTTTCCCTCTCTACCATTTCTCTTCTCTTATTTTTCTCTCTCAAATTTTCCCCTCCTTCTCTCTTCTTCTTCCCACGCAGCATCACTCCCATCCTCCCCCATTGTTGCTTGATTTCAAGCAACCACCTTGCTTAAATCTACTACTCCATTGAAGCTTTTCTCTTCTTGTTAAAATCTCCTACAAAGAACTCAACTTTTCTCTTCTCCTTTTCTCTCCGAAACCGCCGGCCACACACCACCATCATCCCTCCATTTTTCTTTTGTTTGCTCTAACTAATCATATTTCTTAAACCCTCTCATCACCATTACCCTTTTCTCTTTTGTGACCACCACTAAAATCCACCATTTTCATTTTCCTCCATCAAGCTTCAAAGTTGGAGACTTTAAGGTAAAAGTTCATAGCTTTCTCATTTTTCCATCTCATTTTCATGATCTATAGTCACTATGGTGATCATGGATGCATTTTTCAAGTTTTGATTGTGATTTTTGTGAGTTTGATGTTCTTAGGGTTTTCTTGAAGGGTGGAGGCCGAATTTACAAGGAGCTTCAAGGAAGTTTCTTGCTTGTTTTCTCTCTTGGTAAGAGGAAGACTATCCACTTCAACCTCTATTGATAGTGGGAAACTTGTATTATGTGTTGGTTGTGAGAGAATCCATGTTAGGGTTACTCTCTTAGTTGTGTGTTTTTCTAATGATTCTTGTATTTATTTTACTCTATGTGATTTATTATTTATAGTTGCGTATATTGATGATCTTGGATTGATTTTAATGGATTGGAAACATGATTTGGAAGCAAGGGTTCCTTGCTTTCCTTAGTAAGGCTCACAGCCATACCCTTCCATAGGGTGTCCATGAATTAAAATTGTGCAACAAGTGGAGAGATAACTAATCAAGTGAAATAACAATTAATGGATCAAAGAAAAATTTAGGTTCTTACCCCTTGGAGAGGCTCACGGCCTCTAGGGCCATTTTGGGTCCAAGTATGTAATTTTTGGGCAACCTTGGAAATTTAGTAATTAAGTGTTAAGTAATTAACAATGCGATGGAAAGAAACTTAAATTGGTGACCTAGAGTGATTTTTGAAATTAAGGGAAGAACAAGAATGAGTGTGAGACTTGAAAATCTTAGAATAATATTCTAAGTGAATATGATTCAATCTAAGTAGAGAACTTAACTAACTAAGAGAATTACAAGAGAATTTCTCTAGAGAAAGATTTCATAAGAAAGTATTTGATTAAAGTAAAAGTTCATAATAAGCCTTAAAAAGTGTACATGTCTCATTGAGAATTTGATGATATGACATTATGGGTCCATGAGTGGGACCAAAATTCTGTAGATGTTCAAC
Source organism: Ormosia semicastrata (assembly GCA_029884595.1). Taxonomy (NCBI): domain Eukaryota; kingdom Viridiplantae; phylum Streptophyta; class Magnoliopsida; order Fabales; family Fabaceae; genus Ormosia; species Ormosia semicastrata. Next base: position 32,976,264 of record JAQQTO010000044.1, on the reverse strand, counting down.
TTAGCCAAATTGTGACATACTGTGGAAAAGTATATCATTGTAAAATATACATGTATATGCATTGTGTTAACATGCATTGAAAAAGTCTGATGGACTATTGTTAAGGCCATGTTGCCTAGGAGATTGAATCACACTTATGTGCGGGTGCGAGTAGACTAGTGTAGGTTATATTATTGACCTTGGAGGTGTCGAGGTGCGGGTGTCTCACAATGGTCAGTTGGTAGCTCTTTTAGGCCGTGGGATAGAACGATGCAAATGTACCGACGATCTGGACTGAGACACTGTCTTATATCACGATCTAGTGTAGAATGTCTTGTACAATGCCATGATGTGCACGTTGATAAATTGAGAAATTTTAGCACTTGTTGGCCTCGGCAGCCGAGTTACAGACATGTCTCCTGATCATTATCTCCGATATTTGTGTCGAACTCCATGGAGTAGGATTTTGATTTCATGTGCACATGCATTGTGAGTCAACATATTATTTGGCATTATCCGCATGATAATTTGAACTATTTTCTTACCGATATTACTACTGTCTGAAATTACTTAGTTGTTTACTATTTGCTTCTTGACGCTAATTATTATTTCTGATATGCTATATGGGTGTCTTGCGCCGTTCTATTTCTTTACTGCCATAATTGGTAATGAACATAAGATGTCTTACTTCTTTTCTGCATCTTCTGCTATTCTATCTATTTATATATTTCCCGCAGACGTCGGTGGAGAAGGAGAAGTACATGAGTTCCCTGGCTTTTGGCCTGACTTTGACTAGTACTGGTTTTGATCATGGCGTCCTATCCGAGAAGCTTTTTGAGTTATGTGAGACTGACTTTCCTTGGAGGTCCAGACTACTGGCATATCAACCTGGGTATGGATTGCTACATTTATCTCATAGACATGATAGTGTCTCTATCTTGGGGGCATTATGATATGCTGATTTTTACTTGTAGTATTCATTTGCATTTAGAATTTTATTTACCCATACGAGATATGTGGGGTGAGCATTACTACTCCCCACAGGAGGATTCATTCCTATCTACCACACGAGCCCCCGCTTGTAATTCGATAGCTCCGTTGAGGGTTTCCTCTGACAAGGAAGACCCTCAGGAGGACCCCTCTACGGTTCCTTCTCATTCTCTGTAGATGCTGATGCAGTCGATGGCCACTGATGTTATCTGTATTTCTTTTTGGGCCTGATGTTTTATCTCTTTTGGTGGGCTGTATATGGGTAATTCTTTTGGGGCGAGTAAAGCTTTTGCTTTTTGTATATCTGATGATATAACTAAACGAACATGATATAAGTATATATATATAGCTTGATGTATGGATGTATGTTTCATTTCTCATGTTACTTTCAGTTGTAACCAAATATTATTATCTTATCGTAACAAAAAAATAAGAATTCGCTAATTTAATTATACGATTACAACCAAACAAGCTTATCTATATTATAATGAACTGGGTCTTATTTTATTCAGTATTATTTTCGTTTCTTGATCATGGTGTGACGTTCCCTCCTCAAAAAGGGGCGTTATATAAGACATAAGAACTGAATAATATACTTTACATATAAAGAAAGTTTACTACAACCATAAATACATCATACTTACAAACCAAAACCATAAAACATCTAACTTAACCAACCTAGACTGGCCCAAGTTCACAACACATAATTAGAAGAATCCTCTCAGAAGAAAAATTCCCTGGCTGGGGAGTGTCTCGACGAACAGAAATTCAAGCAAAAAATGTTGGTGTATGCCCTAGAGGCCAATACATTTTCTGTATTTACATATATTCTATTATGCTATTTTATATATGAGGCATTTCATTTATTGTGTTCTTTTTGATAAACATAATAAAGTCCTTAGAATAGTAAGTTTGATGCCATAGGACATCAAGTGGATGACTTGATCGTGAGATCCTTTTGGTCACAACACTATTCTTAAATGTCCCTAGTCAAGTATTATTGTTAATTAGGACAACAATAATACATTGAGACTAGTATGTGCATAGACTGATGACCACATCTCACGGGTCATGGATATGAGATATCAAGTCTTCACATAGGTACATATTAGAGTAATGATGTACTGGACTGACCCACCATGAGAACACTACATGGATCATTACGTGAGTGTCATAAGTTATTCTCATAGTGACAATGGTGTCTGTGGTCCTTTGACCTGAACTCACTACGATTCCTACATGAGGAGTTGTGTGTTTTAATGCCATCAAACGTCATCTGTAACAAGGTGATTATAAAGTTGGTTATTGGACATACCGCTAATCATGCAGAGGGATGTGAGTGACCTAGATGGGATTTGTCACTCCTACATAATAGGAGTGATATCTTCGGGCCCCCTGATTGAGTGAGACTGCGAAATGCATGGCCATGCTCAAATGAGTTAATATGAGATATTGATCTCATTTGTTATTTCAAAGTCTACTCAAGTATCAGGAAACAAAAGATTGGACTATACAAGGGTGACGTATTCCATGTCTTGTGTTCAATCTAGATATCTTGACAAAGGGACTAAATGACACGGAAACATTAGTCACGGAAAGGTTATGTCAAATCACTGACATTCTTATTACTTGGGTAGCAGCGATGTGTTGCTAGATACCGCTCACTGCTTGTAATATTAAAATGGGATTTTAATATTACTGCCAACGTAATAAGAACCTGCAGGGTCATACACATAGAGCAGACTAAAATTGGAGCAATGGATCCAAGTTGGACTCGGATTCAAATATGGGCCAGACTCATAACAGATTAGTCTAGGGTTGCACAGCTTACCTTGCTGCTGCTCACACTCACTTAAGGCAGTCACTATTATAAATAGTACTGCTAAGGGGCTGCTAATACACAGATTTTTCAGAACCTTTACTGCACCTACAGAAAAGTGAGCCAGAGAGCGACTGGTTTCTTCTCTTCTCTTCATAGCTAGCACTGTGTGAGAGACGTGAGGCTCTTCTTTGCGGACGTTGGACGTTCGTGAGTCTGTTCGTGTGGATACCGCAGAGACATCGTTTCTATTACGGTGTTGGTGATTCACGCTTCAAGAGGTAAATCATTTTAAAAAAACTCGGATTATGGCTTTTTCACATGGATCCTCAGTGGGAATCCCTGTTTTTTGCTGCGTGATGTATCCACAACTCCCAACAGTGGTATCAGAGCGTCTTGCGAAATCATGATTTGGTTTTCTATTTTTGTTTACATGAGATAACATGTTTTCTGTTCTTGTTTTTGACAAAAGATATGATCTTTAATATGTTATTTCTGAAAACCGTATGAAACCCTTTGCGAAAACATATTCTATTTCTTGTGTTGTATACAAAACCATGATGTTGTTTTCAAAACCCCATGAAGATGTTCATATGTTTTTTGAAAATCGTTTTGTTTTAATATGTATGTTTTTGCGAAGCTTTCTGGTATGTATGTGATACGTACAACGTTATGGAATCCTTATTCTCAATGCATGGCGTAAAGGTTTGGGAAACCTTGTTCTTGGTTTACGGCAGCAGGGGTTATGGAATCCTTGTTTATGCACAAGAGGCGCGGCGCAAAGGGTTTTGGAAACCCTATTCCTGTTTTGCGGCAGCAGGACCCCCGTGCTACCTCTGCGTAGTGTGTTATTCGAAAGCGCAATATTTTCTATCCTTTTATAACTCACAAAAAATAATTATGTATTATTGTTATGAGTTTATATGTTCTTTGTGATGCATGGTGCATGGTTATGGCCTTGGTCCTCTTTTGATGCCTTTTGGTTTAATAAATACGACCTGCATGTCGTGCCTTTCTCTTTACATTCTGATTGTACATTCTCTTCTCACCTGACTCCCCTCGAATGTAAAAGAAGTTTCTATATAATGTAATTATGATGTGGAGGCAAGAAGACGACATTAAGTGAGGATGTTGATGGGAAATGCTTGGTGAAGCTAGCTTGGTTAATGCTACTCTCTTAGGGGCCATAACCATGTCACTTTTATTATATGCCTTTTATGTATGAGATGCATGGATAATGTTTATGGTATGATAAATAGTTTAATAAATGGTGAGATCTAATAATAATAATAAAAATTCCCTCAAAGCAAATATTTAGTTATTATGTGATGCCTTCCAATGTGTGGCACTCGTCAAGACTAGTATCGATCAAATGCAGGTCTACCACAGCAGGATGCCTTTATCTATATTAGTAAGACGCGATGGGATAAAGGTAATATCCAACTGCCAACTATTGGGTCTGACTTAACTAAGCCATTTCAATAGGATTGAAGGCTTAGAGGCATGAAGTTGGGCTTTGGTCCATTAGATGGACTTGAATAAGTATTATTCACCCAACTATCCAAGAGTTATATGTGATGTAATTAGAAAGTGTTTCCTACCTAAATAACTGAATTTTGGGTGATCAGCCAAAGCTGACTCAAAACTAGGTGAAATATGGATCTTAGCCCACTAGGAAATCTTACAATGGGATTTTCCGAGTCAATGCTGAGGGTCATTGACTTGAATAAAATAGTGGGAGGCATATTTAATTAAAAGACCTCATTAAATATGTTTATGGCATGATACTTATATTTTGCATATTTCTGTTAATAGATTACCATGGCAATAAACACATCGGGTACTTTATCATTGTGATCCGTCCTTGAGAAGGACAAGTTGTCTGGAATGAATTTTGTAGACTGGTACAGGAATTTGAGGATTGTCCTCAAGCAAGAGAAAAAACTGTATGTTTTGGAACAGCCTATTCTTGAGCCACCTACTGCTAATGCCCCTAGAACTGAAAAAGATGCTTATAAGAAGCATCAAGATGATGCCTTGGACATTGGATGTCTAATGTTGGCCACTATGAACTCTGAGCTCCAAAAGCAACATGAGAACATGGATGCATACGATATAATCGTACACCTTAAGAAGCTCTATCAAGAGCAGGCCAGGCATGAGAGATTCGAGGTCTCTAAAGCACTATTTCAGTGCAAGCTGGTAGAAGGAAGCCCTGTTGGTACTCATGTATTCAAGATGATTGGGTACATTGAAAACCTAGAGAGACTCGGTTTTCCTTTGGGCCAAGAGTTGGCCACTGACTTAGTCCTGCAATCATTACCGGAAAGTTTTAGTCAATTTGTCATGAACTACAATATGAATGAGATTAACAAATCACTACCAGAGCTGCTAGGCATGTTGAGACCTACTGAGCAGAACATAAACAAAGGCAAAGGGAAGGCCATAATGATGGTCCAAAAGAATAAGGGCAAGAAACAGCAGAAAAAGCCTAAGGACAACTAGAAGGGCAAGGGCAAGGATAAGTCCAAGCCCAACACTTCTGGCTTGAAACCAGTGGGTGGAGTGGCTAAGGAAGGTACATGCTTCCATTATGGTCAGACCAGACATTGGAAGAGGAACTGTGCCAAGTTCCTAGAGGAGCTCAAAAAAAAGAAGGGAAGTGAGACTTCCACTTCAGGTATTTTTGTTATTGAAGTCAATTTATCTACTTCTGCATCATGGGTATTAGATACTGGATGTGGATCTCACATTTGTGTAAATATGCAGGATCTAAAGAGCAGTAGACCATTAACGAAGGGCGAAGTTGACCTACGAGTGGGAAATGGAGCAAAGGTTACTGCATTAGCTGTAGGGACTTATTTATTATTTTTGCCCACTGAGCTTGTAATAGAGTTAGAGAACTGCTATTTTGTGCCTGCTATTAGTAGGAATATCATTTCTGTTTCTTGTTTGGACAAGAAAGGTTTTTCTTTTATTATAAAGGACAAGTGTTGTTCTATTTATATGAATGATATTTTTTATGGTAGTACACAATTGAGTAATGGACTTTATGTACTTGATCTCAAAACGCCCGTCTATAACATAAATACAAAGAGGTTTAAATCAAATGATCTGAACCTAACTTTTCTTTGTCATTGTCATTTGGGCCACATAAATGAGAAATGCATCTCCAAACTCCATAAAGATGGAGACTCGTTTGATTTCGAATCATATGAGACATGTGAATCTCGTTTATTGGGGAAGATGACAAAGGCCCCATTCACTGGACAAGGTGAAAAGGCTAGTGATCTTTTAGGCCTTATACATAGTGATGTATGTGGGCCACTAAACACACTCGCTAGGGGCAGTTTTCAATACTTCATTACATTTACTGATGATTTCAGTAGATATGGATTTGTATATCTTTTGAAGCACAAATCAGAATCCTTTGAAAAGTTCAAAGAGTTCAAGAATGAAGTACAAAACCAACTTGGCAAGAGTATTAAAATCCTTCGATCAGATCGAGGAGGAGAATACTTAAGCCAACAGTTTGATGATCATCTAAAAGAGTGTGGGATAATATCTCAACTTACTCCACCAGGAACACCACAATGGAATGATGTCTCTAAAAGGAGGAACCGGACCTTGTTGGACATGGTCCGATCCATAATGAGTCATGCAAACCTTTCAGGCTCCTTCTGGGGATATGCTCTATTAACAGCAGCTTTCATACTTAACCGTGTTCCATCTAAGACGGTTCAAAAGACACCATATGAGATATGGACTGGGAGACGGCCCAGTATGTCTTTCTTGAAGATTTGGGGCTGTGAAGCTTATGTGAAACGTCAAGTTTCTGATAAGCTTAGACCTAAATCAGATAAATGCTTCTTTATGGGGTATCCAAAAGAAACCAAGGGATACTTTTTCTATAATCCTACCGAGGGCAAAGTATTTGTCGCACGGACAGTTGTGTTTCTAGAAAGGGAGTTTATCTCTAAAGGAACCAGTGGGAGAAAAGTAGAACTTGAAGAAGTTCAAGTTTCACAAAGCAGCAATGAACCAATGGTGGAAATAGAGCAGCCTCCACAAAATGTTATGGAACAAAGAACTCCGCTCTAGTAGCACAAGACCTACGTAGGTCTAACAAGATACGTCATCAACCAGAGAGATATGGATTTCTCATGACCCAACAAGGTGACGTATTGCTCATGGATCAAGATAAGCCTGTGACTTACTAGGAAGCTATTATTGGCCCAGAATATGAGAAATGGCTTGAGGCCATGAGATCTGAAATGGATTCCATGTATGCCAACCAGGTATGGACCTTGGTTGACCTACCTGAAGGGGTAAAACCCATTGGGTGCAAGTGGGTTTTCAAGAAGAAAATCGACATGGATGGTAGTGTGCATACCTTTAAGGCGCGATTGGTGGCTAAAGGTTTCAAACAAATTAATGGTGTAGACTATGATGAGACTTTTTTCCCAGTTGCGATGCTTAAATCCATTCGGATCTTGCTTGCTATTGCAGCATACCATGATTATGAAATCTGGCAAATGGATGTCAAAACTGCTTTCCTTAATGGAAATCTTCTCGATGATATGTACATGACACATGCTGAGGGTTTTGCCACTCCAGAGGACGCTAGAAAAGTATGCAAGTTGCAACAATCTATTTATGGATTGAAGCAAGCTTCCAGAAGCTGGAATCTTTGTTTTGATGATACAATAAAATAGTTTGGTTTCATCAAGAATGAAGAAGAATCTTGTGTCTACAAGAAGGTTAGTGGGAGCACTATTGTCTTTCTGGTATTGTATGTAGATGACATACTACTTATTAGAAATGACATCCCTACCCTACAGTCCGTAAAGACTTGGTTAGGGAACTGCTTCTCTATGAAGGACTTGGGCGAAGCCACCTATGTATTAGGTATCAGGATCTATAGAGATAGATCACTAAGACTGCTTGGCCTAAGTCAGAGTACATACATAGACAAAGTATTAAGACGATTTAACATGCATGAATCCAAGAAAGGACTCTTGCCTATGTCACATGGTACAAGCCTATCTAAGGCTCAATCCCCTTCCACCCAAGATGAGAGGGATCACATGAGCAAGATTCCATATGCATCTGCAATTGGATCTATCATGTATGCCATGTTATGTACTCGACCAGACATCTCGTATGCTTTGAGCATGACGAATAGGTACCAGTCTGATCCCGGTGAAAGTCACTGAACTGCTATCAAGAACATCCTTAAGTACTTAAGAAGGATTAAGGATTCGTTCTTGGTATATGGCGGCGAGGAAGAGCTAGTTGTAAAAGGTTACACTGATGCTAGCTTCCAAACCGATAAGGACGACTCCAGATCGCAATCGGGTTATGTTTTTTGCCTAAATGGTGGGGCTGTGAGCTGGAAGAGTTCAAAGCAGGAGACAATCGCCGATTCTACCACAGAGGTTGAGTATATTGCTGCCTCCAATGCAGCAAAGGAGGCCGTTTGGATCAGGAAGTTCATTACTGAACTTGGTGCTATTCCTAGCATTGTGGACCCAGTGGACCACTATTGTGATAATAATAGAGCCGTTGCACAAGCTAAGGAGCCTAGATCTCACCAGCGATCCAAACATATACTTAGGCGCTTCCATCTCATTCGAGAGATCATCGATAGAGGAGATGTGAAGATATGCAGAGTACCAACAGATGATAACATTGCTGATCCACTGACGAAGCCTCTTGCACAGCAGAAGCATGAGGGTCACACTAGGTCTTTAGGCATTAGATATATGCCTGATTGGCTCTAGTGCAAGCGGGAGATTGTTGGTGTATGCCCTAGAGGCCAATACATTTTCTGTATTTACATACATTCTATTATGTTATTTTATATATGAGGCATTTCATTTATTGTGTTCTTTTTTTATAAATATAATAAAGTCCTTAGAATAATAAGTTTGATGCCATAGGACATCAAGTGGATGATTTGATCATGAGATCTTTTTGGTTACAACACTATTCTTAAATGTCCCTAGTCAAGTATTATTGTTAATTAGGACAACAATAATACATTGAGATTAGTATGTGCATAGACTGATGACCACATCTCACGGGTCATGGATATGAGATATCAAGTCTTCACATGGGTACATATTAGAGTAATGATGTACTGGACTGACCCACCATGAGAACACTACATGGATCGTTACGTGAGTGTCATAAGTGATTCTCACAGTGACAATGGTGTCTGTGGTCCTTTGACCTGAACTCACTACGATTCCTACATGAGGAGTTGTGTGTTTTGATGCCATCAAACGTCATCTGTAACAAGGTGATTATAAAGTTGGTTATTGGACATACCGCGAATCATGCAGAGGGATGTGAGTGACCTAGATGGGATTTGTCACTCCTACATAACAAGAGCGATATCTTCGGACCCTCTGATTGAGTGAGACTGCGAAATGCATGGCTATGCTCAAATGAGTCAATATGAGATATTGATCTCATTTGTTATTACAAAGTCTACTCGAGTATCAGGAAACAAAAGATTGGACTATACAAGGGTGACGCATTCCATGTCTTGTGTTCAATCTAGATATCTTGACAAAGGGACTAAACAACACAGAAACATTAGTCACGGAAAGGTTATGTCAAATCACTGACATTCTTATTACTTGGGTAGCAGCGATGTGTTGCTAGATACCGCTCACTGCTTGTAATATTAAAATGGGATTTTAATATTACTGCCAACGTAATAAGAACCTACAGGGTCACACACATAGAGCAGACTAAAATTGGAGCAATGGATCCAAGTTGGACTCGGATTCAAATATGGGTCAGACTCATAACAAATGGGTCTAGGGTTGCACAGCTTACCTTGCTGTTGCTCACACTCACTTAAGGCAGTCACTATTATAAATAGTATTGCTAAGGGGCTGCTAATACACAGATTTTTCAGAACCCTAGCTGCACCTACAGAAAAGTGAGCGAGAGAGCGACAGGTTTCTTCTCTTCTCTTCGCAGCTAGCACTGTGTAAGAGACGTGAGGCTCCTCTTTGCGGACGTTGGACGTTCGTGAGTCTGTTCGTGTGGATACCAAGGAGACATCATTTCTATTATGGTGTTGGTGATTCACGCTTCAAGAGGTAAATCATTTAAAAAAAACTCGGATTATGGCTTTTTCGCATGGATCCTCAGTGGGAATCCTTGTTTTCCGCTGCGTGATGTATCCACAACTCCCAACAAAAAATACTACGGAGTCCTCCCTAGGAGTATAGTGAAGATCATTCCACAACTCCCTGATAGGCATAACAAACCTACATATATAGCAGCAAAAGAAAAAGTAGTGATCCCATGATGGGTCCTACTTATGGATAGAGTAATGTCTCCATAATACTCTATTCGCTCCGTGTCCCAATGGACACGCCAAGCATCAGCACCTTCGAGAAATTGTAGTTTAACAAAATCTAGAAAATCCTTCCTGGCCACCATCACCGTCTTCACATACATAAACATAAATAGAAATAGACAAAACAATAAACAAAGAGGTGAGATCCCCTACATCAATACCAGCATGGCAGCAAAGAAACAACAATAACAATAATGCTATTCATATACAGCAATAACAAATATATTCATTGCATCAAATAATAGATAATGCCACAAACATATATATATATATATATATATATATATATATATATATATATATATATATATATATATATATATATATATCACAACAATATAATAATTGACTTTGCATATGCATAATGTACCAATTTCCTACTCCATGGAGCTAAACATAATTTCGGAGAGAATGATCCAAAAGATATGTTTGTACGTCATTCGCCTCAATTCAAGTGCTATAATTTTTCTTAATGTACACATCATGGCTTGTACAAGACATTCTACGCCAGATCATGAATAGAGCAATGTCACGTCAAGATCGTTCGGTGCATTTGCAACAGTCACCACGACACAGTAGAGCTACTAACTGGCCACATGTGGGATACTCGCGCCCTGACATCTCCAAGGTTATTCATAGACCTTCATTAACGCAATTTGCACCCGCACGAATGTGTAATTCATCTCCTAGGTAACAAAAGCCTCTACAGACGTATGCATAATCAATGACTTAATGCATATCACAAGCCATTTTTGGTTACAACCAAACATTGATATATCTGGGTCCAGTACATTGGTCGGACAACAAACTACTATTTTACTCAATCGCATAGTATTTTTATCACATTTTCACAATCGCGTAACACTTTTGTTACGTTTTCAAATCGCATAATATTTTTTTAATGTTTCCTCAATCGCGTAAAGATTTTAAAACATTTTCTTAATTGTGTAGCTAATAATAATCATTTTTAAATTGCATAAAGGTTTTTCTACATAATTTCAATCGTGTAAAACATTTTATTGATAATCTAAGCTTATTTGTAAACTTCTCTTATTTATTATAAAAATTGGACATTAATTCCAACATTTCCTTGCTAAAATTCATCTAAGTAATATTTTCTAACATTCTTTCCAAAATTTTTACATTATTTTAATTAATTCAAGATATCTCAAAATCTTTGTTCATTGCTCTAAATGAAAACTTTCTTAAATAAAATATTTTAAATTCCAACTATCCTTAAAAATTATTTCCATTGACATAGCCGAAAATCATTACTCCTTAAATTATAAAATTGTATTCATCTTCTTTTTAATTTGTAAATCCTTTAATCCTAATTTAGTCCCTTAATCATCTAAGTTCTTAATTAACAAAATATTTTTCTTATGAATACCTCCTCCTAGGCCAAAAGCCGTGAGCTTCAAGAGGTCATTGGGACCAAAAGTCATTCCTTTCCAACTTAACTCATAGCATACAACATACATCAATCATCACAATTCTACCATATCAAATTCATGTATACTATTAAAGCCATAAAAATCATATAAATACAAATCACACAATTTATACAAATAGGTGAATAAATCCTCACATGGACTTTTCACCTACAACCCAAATTTTCATTTCTCACCACCATAACTGGTTGATGAGGTTAATCTCCCTCTTACCTTAAGGTGATGATCAAAGCTCCTTTGATGTCCTCTTGTAACAAGTTCTACCACCAAGTTGTTCTTGAAAACAAAACAAACATTCATATATTAACATCTAAGGCTTGAAACAAGATGACCATAGATCAAGATATGGTTTAGAACTTGAAAATGAAACAAGAAGTGAAGTTTCAAGAACTTCACCTAAAAACCCTTGAACTTGAGCTTGAAGAAAAAGCTTGAAGATGAATGAATTAGAAGATGGTCATAACACCAAAGTGTCTTGAAATGGTGTTTAGATTCAAGATGTGAGGTTATCTTGATTTAAGAAAGATTGGATGATGGGTTTTAGGTTCTTGGCCGTGAACCTCCAAGAGAGAAAAAGAGAGAGTTTTTGTGTTTAGCTTCTTGGTTTCTTGATAGAAATGGTAGGAAATAAACTAAGTGTAAACTTTGCCCTCCAACTAACCTTGGCCGTGGGACTATCAAGAGAGAAAAGATGAGAGCTTTTGTGAGTTTGCTTCTAGGAAAGATGACAAGTTGGATACAAGGAAGTACCAAAGTACATCGTGGCCATCCAAGAGTCCTTTGGCCGGGGGACTCCAAGGAGGTGAGTCACAAAATGTGACTCACATGGGTGAGTCATGTAATGAGTTATAAGGTGAGTCACACCATGAGTCACATATAAGGTGAGTCATAAGGTGATTTACTCAATGAGTCACATGGAACTCTGTAGAAAAGATGATGAGATTAACACAAAAAGAGATAACAAATACCATTTTAATCATCTAAGCTTATTCTACAGGCTTCTTGAAAAAGAATGATAAGATAAGCTTAAGAGATTAAGTAACCAATTTGACTTTGTCTTCTAAGCTTGAGTAGTCATTTTGAACTTCTCCTCCTTCAAGCTTGAGTAACCATCTTGCCTTCTTCAAGCTTGCCATTGGTTCATCACTTTGAGTCATAGCCACCAAGTTAGACCTCCATCAAACTTAGCTTGTAAGTCTTATTCTCATTGGTTCAAAACCAATGAGTCATAAGAGAAGCATCTACAGAAGATGACTAGGCTTATGTCTAGAATCATCCATCTAGATCTTTACCGGAAACTATTATCCAATGGACAAAGGTTACTGCTAGTGAAACCAGTATTTATTATCCAATGGATAATAACATTATCCAATAGATAATAGAACAGAATAAAATCTTAGAAAAAGGAAAACTTTGAAAACTGTTTCCGATTTCGGGTTTAGTAAACTCCTCCGACCCCGCATTAATAGTCCAAAATTTTTCGGCCCCAAATTTTTTTTTTCGGCCTTGCTTTCAAACACACATAAGTCCAAAATAATAATAAAATAATCAAAATAATTTAAATAATTCAAAAAATCACAAAAATAAGAAAAACATATATAACAAAGAAAGAAAGAAAAATCGAAGTGTTACAACACTCCCCCTCTAAAAAAATTTTGTCCCCGAAATTCATACCTTAGAGCAAAATGCGGATATTGCTCTCTCATTTTGTCTTCTAGTTCCCATTTTGCATCTTGTAACATTCTCTTTTTAGTAAGTTAGACTTGTATATGGTCATAAGGTACCATAATACTTGATTAACATGTCTAATGATTTTTGATACATTTTAAGTTAATTTAGGCACTTTGCCGCAATACAGAACGTGCAAAATGGCTATTTTGACTCATAAAAATAGCATAAATGCTAAATCAAAGGAAATAAATAAGAAAAATTTTATGAATAGGTCACAAATGTGTGAAAGACGATGTGATTAAATTTTGAGGACAAACGGAGTCAGTTTGGCAGATATGGAAATTAAAGTTTTGACTCAGTTTTTAAGGAAATTATAGAAGTGTTTTAATATCGGATTGAGAAATGGCAGATATGGAAATTCATGAAAATGATGAAATAAGAATTTTGATAAATCTTAAGATTTTTTAGAATTTAAGAAACTTGATTTAGTAAAATCAAAGTATTCTTAACAGATATGAAGTTTAATGAAAAGACCAAAGTGCCGCTAATTCTTATCTTTTAAAAGTGAGATTTTTCTCACTTCCTCTCATCTCTCTCCTGTGCATGCTATTGCTGAAACAAAGAAAAGAAAGAAGAGAAGAAGGGGAGATGGAGACAGAAATGAGAGGAGAGAAATAGAGGAGAAATGAGAGAAATGGGAAGAAAAGAGAAGGAAGAAGCCCAACCAAGGAGGAACCAAAAACCAAGCACCATGGAATCTTGAGGTAGGGGGATTTCTAAAGCTTTACCCACTTTGTTCATCTTTTACATTCTTGAAAAATGGAGTTTTGATGAACTTTGTTGAGATTTGTGGATTATTGAGCAAAATATATATTTTTATGCATTGAATACATGCTAAAAGTTCAAGCTTTAATGGTGTTCTTGAAACTCTTTGAGTTTTTGAAAATGAGTACGAAATCCACTTTTGTTTTGATGCATTGGATGATATATGAGCACTAAAATGATGTTATTTTGATGTTTTTGAGCTGTTATTTGTTAGTTTGTTAGTGATTCTTGGAGCTATTTTTGAGCTAAGTGAATTGTGCCTCGTATGGCTGCAGCTGAGACACAGACACGCCCTCCCTGTGTCTTGGTCTAATAGCCTATTTCCTTGGCATTTCACGGGCAGAGAAGAACACGACCCACCCCATGTCTTATAACACGGGCCACGTCTTACTCTATAATGAGAATCAACTTTTGTAGTCTTCATGAAAGTTGTAGCTCTTTCTCTTAACTTTCTAATGCCACCAAAATCACTTTGTTTTGACCTCTATAGCTCAAGTTATGCTTGTTTTACTGTACAAAGGTCAAACTTCATGCTCAGCTACTAGAAACAGAAATGTTTTGTGATGTTTTTAAATTGATGAATTAATTTCCAATGCTATATACAAGTGTTTAAAGCAAAGAAAAGCATATAAAAATATATGAAAAGGATGACTTACCTTGATGAGATGAAATGCCAATGAAGATAAACCTTGTAAATGCATGTGTTGCATAATTTTTGAGATATTGATCAAAGGGATTTGTGGAAATGAAAAATTTGTTTTTCTCATGGGTATCCCTTTGTGGAACTAGGCTGAGTGTGGTTTTGGATTACCTTACACTTGGGTAATGCTTGGTTAATGGTAAAAGAGAATAAAGAATCTCTTTATACCAGAGTAATTAGGGTTAAGATGTGTTCTTCCCTTTTGCCTGGGCTTCCCTAGTTTCCCCTCGCACTTGGGGTGATCCTAAACCCAAGATAGCTAGGGCAGCGTATCCTAGCATCCCAAGCGACATGAGGTCGTGGTCTATTCATGTGGAGTGATTGAGGCTTAGTAAGCATCCTCTCTCCTAGATTGAATGACACATGGGTCCAGTTATCTGGAGTAGTTCTGTGTGATGAAGTGAGTCACAAAGAGGTTGAAGTGCACCAACCTAAAAGTAGACTACTACCAAGTAAATAGTTTTAAATGCTAGCATTGACTGAATCATGTGGTCTTGTGAAATGAGAATTTTTTATATGTATTGATATTGGATAATATCATTTATTTCCACCATTAGTTTTCATGAATTGAATTATGACCTGTGAATTGTCACGAGACTTTAATGAAAAAATGATTTATGACTTGAATGATTAAATATTTTTCGTAATAATGGGAAATGGGATGTCTATGTCGGGAAGAGAAAGAACTTGTTTTGGCATTTTGCCACCTTTCTAAATATAGAAATGGTTTATATAATAAGTTTTTTCCCTGAAATGGCTGGAATTATTGTGAAGACACAGTTTTAAATGAGCTACTGAGAATTTTTAAATTCTCAACCCCACTATTTTCTATGGTTTCCATGATAATTCCAGGAATGATCTACGGTAAACAAGCAAGATGAAGCGAGACAGAGTTTAAGCATGAGAAGAAATTTTTGTTAGTTGTTCTAGATTTTGTAAATAGTACGATATATATATATTATGTACAGTGATGAAAACCTTGTATAGAAACCTATTTCATATGTTATTTATTGTAAGTTTTCGCGAAAGGCTCATATTTTGTATATTATTAAACTTTTTATTTGAATAATTTGTGGATATTCATAAATAATGTGTCAAATTCTAATTACTGATGTGTAAACCGGATACATCATTAGTGTTAGTCTTTGGGACGTTACATTATAGTATCAGATCAGTTCATCCTATTGAGCTGGGGTATGGACTAGCTATGCTTTGTTTTGCATTTGTCTTATCTAGACGATAAGATGTCTAGGTAGAATTACATAACAGCCTTGAGTCTGTATGTTATGGTTAACTAACACCCTGTCACATAATGTTGAGTCTGGCTAACTCAATATATAATGTGTGGTGTGTACAGAAGACTATGACATCAACTAGGCGTACGCGTAAAGGCAGGACAACTGCCAATGAAACCACGAGAGATGTTTAGAAAGTTAACAGCTTCTAAGCGAGAGTGAGGAGAAATGTCTGCAATTATGAAGGAGAGAGAATGTGACTATAATTAGGAAGTTGGAAGGAATGGAAAAAAATCCATATCCGTAGTGAGAATATGTGAATAGTCGTGAATGGAAGCCAGAACCTTTCTGACCTTTTAGGGTCTAGAAGAATTTATTTTCCTCCTATATGAAAAAGATTTTGTTGAGTTAGTGTGCACAGACGAACAATGAGTATCCCTCACTTTTTATTTGTTGAAGAGGAGATAGAATATTAGTAGATTGAAGTTAAAAGACCTCTGAGGCTTGCTGGAACTTACAATATATGGGGAGTATTTTTCCCAAGTGTTTAAGAAAATAAAGGAGTTGGAACTTATGGATCATGGGCAAGGGAGTTTGATGATAGGTCAATACTTAGTTAAGTCTGAGGAAAGAAAAATAGGAGGAATAAAAATAAATAATATGACCAATTTTTGACTAATGTTCGTTGAAGATTAATGCTAAGCTTAGTGAGTTGAGTTTGTTGTTAGACCTGAATATTCTCCTTCTCTTCATGTTGCTTTTGAAGGTTTCACCCTCATTCTAGGCAAGCATGTGTCACATGGTTCACCAAGACAGTTTGATACTCCTTTGATTGCAATGTGGTCAACTCTAGACTGTGGCTTCGAATATGTTAACTAGAGAGATTGAAAAGTGGTCGGATGATACCAAGAGATTGCTAGTCATAGTAGGAGCCTAGATTGTTTGGAAAATGATTAAGGTTGATTTTAAGGGTCACAACTTAGGATGGATGATTTGATAAACTAGATAAAAGAGAGCAGTAGTGTTCTCCAAGAATGACTTAAGGGGTCAGAGTACTATCAGAATAGAGTTGGAGAGAAAATATTTTGAAGACCGTCCTTATAACCAAATGTGAACACCGAGCATCTACAATCTTTATGGACTAGATGAATAGATTTTCTAAACTATAGTTAGTTAGAATGGTTGTGGTCTTTGTAGATGATATTTTCATCTATTTAAAGACACCCAAGGAATATGAAGATTACTTCAAGGAGATACTAGAAATTCTGAAGGAGAAGCAAATGTATGTTAGCAAGGTGCAAATATTAGAATATGAAATTTCTAGGGAAGGGATATTTGTAGACTAAAGTAAGAATAAACACGAGAACTGTAAGGGGTAGTGTTTCTAAATAAACACAAGAGTACAGAAATAATTTCCAAGGACAGAAAAGAGATTGACTTCTATACTGGTTTTAGTGGTTCCAAATGCTCAAGGAAATTTTGAGATATACTCGGATGCCTCAAGAAAAGAGGTAGGATGCATGCGATGCTAGATGGACAGGTAGTTGCTTACACCTCTAGGCAATTGAGACCGCATAAGGACAACTATCTAACCCACAGTCTAAGATTGATAATTGTGGTGTTTGCCTTGAAGGATTGGAGACATTAAGTGTATGGAGTTAAATTTGAGGTCTTTAATGACCATAAGAGTTTGAAACACCGATTGACCAGAAATGGTTAAGCACGAGACAAAGACGATAAATTAAGTTCTTAAAAGAATATGATTCTGAGTTAGAGTATCTTTTAGGTAATGCCAATAAAATTGTTGTTTCTGAGCAAAAGGTGTTTTTATAATCCTCTACTCTATAGGAGTTGAGGGATTGAAAACCATAATTGAATTTTGATGTAGGGTTAAACAATGAGTAGAAGAACTCATGTGGAGGATTCATGGAATGTCAGAGGAAAATAGATGTATATAGAATTGAGATTGCGGAAGATGATCTTATGGTAATCGAAACCTCAACTCACCTATAGCGTATGAGGTAGGTGAAACCTCATCAAGTTGAAGAATTCAATTTCTCTTGATTAGGGATCTCGCGGTGAGTATCCCTAGGGTTGCATCTTTTGCTCATGTTTCGAGAGCTGGAAAGATATTTATGATTGTCAATGTCATGCAAAGTTTTCTTGGTAAGCATCCTAATGTTAGACCTTTAGTGGTGCTTTTTAAAAGAATACTATCAACTCGGGAAAGGTTTCAAATATGGCAAGATGAGGATGCATCCCTCTATGACTCTTAAATTATGAAAGGGAACGACCATTAAATCATAAATGGGGTTCTCATGAGCCACATGTATATTGCTATTATGTCTCTTCATATGGGAGCTTTGTTAGGAATTGCGATTACATCACGCAGCGAAAAAACAGGGATTCCCACCGAGGATCCATGCGAAAAAGCCATAATCCAGGTTTTTTTTTAAATTATTTACCTCTTGAAGCATGATCAAAAGGAAAGACGTGAATCACCAACACCGTAATAGAAATGATGTCTCTGCGGTATCTATACAAACAGACTCACGAACGTCTAACGTCTGTAAAGAGGAGCCTCACGTCTCTCACACAATGCTAGCTGCGAAGAGAAGAGAAAAAACTTGTCGCTCTCTCACTCACTTTTCTGTAGGTGTGGCTAGGGTTCTGAAATTATATGTCTTAGCAGCCCCTTAGCAGTACTATTTATAATAGTGACTACCTTAAGTGAGTGTGAGCAGCAGCAAGGTAAGCTATGCAACCCTAGACCCATCTGTTATGAGTCTGGCCCATATTTGAATCCGAGTCCAACTTGGATCCATTGCTCCAATTTTAGTCTGCTCTATGTATGTGACCCTGCAGGTTTTTATTACGTTGGCAATAATATTAAAATCCTATTTTAATATTACAAGCAGTGAGTGGTATCTAGCAACACATCGCTGCTACCTAAGTAATAAGAATGTCAGTGATTTGACATAACCTTTTCGTGACTAATGTTTCCGTGTCGTTTAGTCCCTTTGTCAAGATATCTAGATTGAACACAAGACATGGAATGCGTCACCCTTGTATAGTCCAATCTTTTATTTCCTGATACTCGAGTTGACTTTGCAATAACAAATGAGATCAATATCTCATATTGACTCATTTGAGCATGGTCATGCATTTCGCAGTCTCACTCAATCAGGAGGCCCGAAGATATCGCTCCTGTTATGTAGGAGTGACAAATCCCATCTAGGTCACTCACATCCCTTTGCATGATTTGCGGTATGTCCAATAACTAACTTTATAATCACCTTGTTATAGATGACGTTTGATGGCATTAAAACACACAACTCCTCATGTAGGAATTGTAGTGATTTCAGGTCAAAGGACCACAAACACCATTGTCATTATGAGAATCACTTATGACACTCACGTAACGATCCATGTAGCGTTCTCATGGTAGGTCAGTCCAGTACATCATTACTCTAATACGTACCCATGTGAAGACTTGATATCTCATATCCATGACCTGTGAGATGTGGTCATCAGTCTATGCACATACTAGTTTCAATGCATTATTGTTGTCCTAGTTAACAATAATACTTGACTAGTGAGATTTAAGAATAGTGTTGTAACCAAAAAGGATCTCACGATCAAGTCATCCACTTGATATCCTATGGCATCAAACTTACTATCCTAAGGACTTTATTATGTTTATAAAAAAAGAACACAATAAATGAAATGCCTCATATATTAAAATAAGCATAATAGAATGTATATAAATACAGAAAAAGTATCGACCTCTAGGGCATACACCAACAAGCTTAAGGTCCAATGGCCCTATTTTACATAATGTCTAGATACATCTGTATTAATCTTTAAGTGATGATAATGTTTTAATTGTCAGATTTGCTGAGGAAAGGAATGTAAGAAATCTTAGAGTTAGTGTTTAAGAAACTGATATTCCCTATTGGAAGTTTGGATTTTTGTGAAAATGTTTGTTAGAATGAAATCATATTCTTTTGTAAATGAGAGGACATCTTACATTTTGTCAAATGAGATAATGTTTGAAGTTAGAATTTTGATCATGCATGTTTATGTTAGCTAATGTGGACAAGTATAGGGCTAGGTTTTCCTCCCCTTTCTGTCAAGACCTCGAGACTCAAAAATATTGATTTGGTAACTATAAGGATTTACCTTATTGGAGATGTATACTGCCAAAATGAAATTGTAATATTGTACATGATAAGGAGAAACCACGTATTCACACTGATAGAATTGGGTCTGTATAAAAGGATTTGGCAATATTTTACTTTTGCAATGTGTCGGAAGGAAGGGATTCAAAGAATAAATAAATAAAGTAAGGAAATTCCAAATCTGGTTGTACTTTTAAGGTAAGTGCAAAATAGAGAAGTGGTGAAGAAGTTCAAAAATATTATTAGAAGTTGTATGTACTTATGTAGCGTAGGAGGTGTTTAAGGAAACTTTCTCATACAAAAGTTTTCTAAGAAATATACAAGATGATAAAGGAGTGGAGTATATCTGGAACTAAAACGAGAAGACATGTCTACTGTATAATATGAAGTGAAGTGAAGTTTGGAAAACTCTTCAAGTTTATTTCTTATATCAGACTTAACCCAAATGAAAACTAAAAGTGTGTCAAGTTTGAATCTAAGTTGAATGAAAGAAATCAAGAGTTATACCCAATCCTCGACTACCGGCCCTAGGGAGGGTATATACTTTAAGAAGGCAAAAGGAAGCTCAATCTTTCGAATCTTTACAAGATAACTCTCGTTAGGATAAAAGAATATGAGCATCTAAGTCTGAATAAAAGCTAGAGTGGATAAGATGAATATTAATAAGGATAGTTGTTGAATGTTTCCAAATTTTAGTATGAGAAGCTAAATTTTGGGGATAAAATTTCTAAAAGGAGGGGAGAATCGTAACATTCTCTTTTTAGTAGGTTAGACTTGGATATGGTCATAAGGTACCATAATACTTGTTTAACATGTCTAATGATTTTCGAGATGTTTTGAGTTAATTTAGGCACTTTGCCCCAACACAAAATGTGCAAAATGACTATTTTGACTCAGGAAAATAGCATAAATGCTAAATCAAAGGAAATAAATAAGGAAAATTTTATTGATAGGTCACAAATGTGTGAAAGAGGATGTGGTTAAATTTTGAGGATAAACAAAGTCAGTTTGGTATTTTTAAGGACACTGTAGAAGTGTTTTAATACTGGATTGAGAAATGGCAGATATGAAAATTTATGAAAATGATGAAACAAGAATTTTGATAAATCTTATGATTTATTTTATAGTTGTTGGAAGTTAAGAAACTTGATTTAGTAAAATCAAAGTGTTCTTAATAGATACGAAGTTTAATGAAAAGACCAAAGTGCCCCTAATTCTTATCTTTTAAAAGTGAGAATTTTCTCACTTCCTCTCATCTCTCTCTCGTGTTTGCTGTTGCTGAAACAAAGAAAAGAAAGAAGAGAAGAGGGATTTCACAGGCAAAGAAGAACACGACCCACCTTGTGTCTTATAACACCAGTCATGTCTCACTTTATAATGAGAATAAGCTTATGTTGTCTTCATGAAAGTTGTAGCTCTTTCTCTTAGCTTTCCAATGCCATTGAAATCACCTCGTTTCGACCTCTATAGCTCAAGTTATGCTTATTTTACTGTACAAATGTCAAAGTTTGTGCTCTGCTGCTAGAAACAAAAATGTTTTGTGAATTTTTTAAATTGATGAATTAATTTCCAATGCTATATGCAAGTGTTTAAAGCAAAGAAAAGCATATGAAATATATGAAAAGGATGACTTACCTTGATGAGCTGAAATATCTATAAAGAGAAACCTTGTAAATGCATGTGTTGCATAATTCTAGAGATATTGATCAAAGGTCATTGTGGAAATGAAAAATTGGCTTTTCTCATGGGTATCCCTTTATGGAACTGGGCTGAGTGTGGTTTTGAATTATCTTGCACTTAGGTAATACTTAGTTAATGGTAAAAGAGAATAAAGAATCTCTTTATACCAGAGTAATTAGGGTTAAGATGTGTTCTTCCCCTTTACCTGAGGTTCCCTAGTCATTAGTGGTTGAAAATGGATGTTCCCCTCCCATTTGAGGTGATCCTAAACTCAGGACAGCTAGGGCGGCGTATCCTAGCATCCCAAGCGACATGAGGTCATGTTCTATTCATGTGGAGTGATTGAGGCTTAGTAAGCATCCTCTCTCCTAGATTGAATGACACATGGGTCCAGTTACCCGAAGTAGTTCTGTGTGATAAAGTGAGTCACAAAGAGGTTGAAGTGCACTAACCTAAAAGCAGACTACTACCAAGTAAATGGTTTTAAATGCTAGCATTGATTGAATCATGTGGTCTTGTGAAATGAGAATTTTTTATATGTATTGATATTGGATAATATCATTTGTTTCCACCATGAGTTTTCATGAATTGAATTATGACCTGTAAATTGTCATGAGACTTTAATCACAAAATGATTTATGGCTTGAATGATTAAATGTTTTTCATAATAATAAAAAATGGGATGTCTATTTTGGGAAGAGAAAAGACTTGTTTTAGTATTTTGCCACCTTTCTAAATATAGAAATGGTTTACATAATAAGTTTTTTTTCCCGAAATGGCTGGAATTATTGTGATAACACAGTTTTAAACGAGCTACTGAGAATTTTTAAATTCTCACCTCCACTATTCTCTATGGTTTCCATGATAATTCCAAGAATGATCTACGGTAAGCAAGCAAGATGAAACGAGATGGAGTTTAAGCATGAGAAGACATCTTTGTTGGTTGTTCTAGATTTACGATATATGTATATTATGTACAGTGATGCAAACCTTGTATAGAAACCCATTTCATATGTTATTTATTGTAAGCTTCCGCGAAAGGCTCATATTTTGTATATTATTAAACTATTTATTTGAATAATTTGTGGATATTCATAAGTAATGTACCAAATTCTAATTACTGATGTGTAAACCAGATACATCATTAGTGTTAGTCTTTGGGACGTTACACATCTCCCATCACATTATTCCAGATTACCCTTACCAATGCAATCCTTTTCCTCTGAGTTGTTTCACTCGCCTATCTTCAATCTTAACAAGAAATGTCTCATAGGTCAAGTTCTCTTTTAGTTGTATTGTATCTGGCGATATGATATGGTTTGGATCAGGAATATACTTTTGCAATTGCGATACATGGAAAACATTATGAAGGTTAGAAAGAAAATGTGGTAAAGCTATTTGGTATACTACCGGAACTATCCAATGAAAAATTTGATATGGTCCGATGAATTTAGGAGTGAGCTTTCTATATTCAAATCCAAAAATCTTTATCTTAGGGAATACTAAAGTTTTATTGGAATAATATAATAGGATATGGTTAGAAGATAACCAATCCATTCCTGAGATCATGTCTATTTGTGAAAAAGGTAAACAAATCAAATTAACAGAAAAGTTCTGATCTCTAACAGTAATAGGATAGTTTAAGCAAACTTGTGTAGTAATAACAGGTTTAGCAATGAGAATAGCAATATTAAAGTCAAAAGGAAATGAAAACATAGACAAACCCAAATGGTTCACACAGTCATAGGCAATAAAAGAATGGGTCACCCCCGAGTCAAACAGTACAGTTAAAGCTTACCTCCTATGACACAATCTCACTTAATGAGATCTTCAAATTAGGAGGCTTCGGCTCCACTCAACGTATAGACTTTCTGTCCTACTTGAGGTCTCGAAGCACGTATATCCATTCACAAACCAAAACACAGAAAAACACATAACACAAACAAAACAAACCTACCCACAAACCCGACAGACCAAACTTGGGCTCTGATACCAACTAATGTAACACCCTCCAAAGGGCATTACATTTCAGAATAACTCTTTTAAAAACTTTACCTAAGCTATAAGAGATTTAATATTATAAACTACGGGTTTCAAAGTTCCTATTTCACAGTAACATAAACTTACCAAATTATGGAAACACAAGACATAAGAACTGAATAATATACTTTACATATAAACAAAGTTTACTACAATCATAAATACATCATACTTACATACCAAAACCACAAAACATCTAACATAACTAACCTAGACTAGCCCAAGTTCACAACACCTAATGAGAAAAGTCCTCCTCAGAAGACAAATTCCCTAGCTAGGGAGTGTCTCGAGGAATGGAAATCCGAGCAGAAAATACTACGGAGTCCTCCCTAGGAGTATAGTGAAGATCACCCCATAACTCCCTGATAGGCATAACAAACTCTACATATACAATAGCAAAAGAAAAAGTAGTGACCCCATGGTGGGTCCTACTTATGGATAGAGTAATGTCTCCACAATACTCTATATGCTCCGTGTCCCAATGGACACGCCAAGGATCAGCACCTTCGAGAAACTGTTGTCTAACAAAATCTAGCAAATCCCTCCTGGCCGCCATTGCCATCTTCACATACATAAACATAAACAGAAACAGACAGAATAATAACACAAAGAGGTGAGATCCCCTACATCAATACCAATATAGCAGCAAAGAAACAACAATAACAACAATGCTATTCATATACAACAATAACAAATATATTCATTACATCAAATAACAGATAATACCACAAACACACACACACACACACACACACACACACACACACACACACACACACACATATATATATATATATATATCACAATAGTATGATAACCGACTATGTGTTGGTGTATGCCCTAAAGGCTTCTATTATGCTATTTTTAATATATAAGCTATTTTATTTATTGTGTTCTTTTTAATAAACATAATAAAGTCCTTAAAATAGTAAGTTTGATGCCATAGGACATCAAGTGGTCGACTTGATCGTGAGATCCTATTGGATAAAATTAGAGCACTATTCTTAAATGTCCCTAGTCAAGTATTATTGTTAATTAGGACAACAATAATACATTGAGACTAGTATGTGCATAGACTGATGACCACATCTCACGGGTCATGGATATGAGATATCAAGTCTTCACATTGGTACATGTTAGAGTAATGATGTACTGGACTGAGCCGCCATGAGAATGCTACATGGATCGTTACGTAAGTGTCATAAGCGATTCTCATAATGACAATGGTGTCTATGGTCCTTTGATCTGAAATCACTATGATTCCGACATAAGGAGTTGTGTGTTTTAATGCCATCAAACGTCATCCATAATAAGGTGATTATAAAGTTGGTTATTGGACATATTGCGAATCATGCAGAGGGATGTGAGTGACCTAGATGAGATTTGTCACTCCTACATAATGGAGCGATATCTTCAGGGCCCCTGATTGAGTGAGACTGCGAAATGCATGGCCATGCTCAAATGAGTCAATATGAGATATTGATTTCATTTGTTGTTACAAAGTCTACTCAAGTATCAGGAAACGAAGGATTGGACTATACAAGGGTGACGTATTCCATGTCTTATGTTCAATCTAGATATCTTGACAAAGGGACTAAACGATACGGAGATATTGGTCACGGAAAGGTTATGTGAAATCACTAACATTCTCATTATTTGGGCAGCAGCGCTGTTGCTAAATACCACTCACTGCTTGTGATATTAAAATAGGATTTTAATATTACTGCCAACGTAATGAGAACCTGCAGGGTCACACACATAGAGCAAACTAAAATTAGAGCAATAGATACAAGTTGGACTCAGATTCAAATGTGGGTCAGACTCATAATAGATGAGTCTAGGGTTACATAGCTTACCTTGCTGCAGCTCACACTCACTTAAAGTAGTCGTTATTATAAATAGTACTACTAAGGAGGCTGCTAAGACATGCATTACAGAACTCTAGCCGCACCTACAGAATAGTTAGTGAGAGAGTGACAGGTTTCTTCTCTTCTCTTCGCAGCTAGCACTGTGTGAGAGACACGAGGCTCCTTTTTCTGAATGTTGGACGTTCATAAGTCTGGTCAAGTGGATACCGTAGAGACATCGTCGCTATTACGATGTTGGTGATTCATGTCACTTCCTTTTGTTCACGCTTAAGGAGGTAAACATTTAAAAAAAACTCGGATTATGGCTTTTTCGCATGGATCCTTGGTGGGAATTCTATTTTTCCGCTGCGTGATGTATTCGTGATTCCCAACAGTGGTATTAGAGCGACTTTTGAAACCATGGTTCGATTTTTCTATTTTTGTTTTGCATGAGATAACATGATTGATGTTCTGGTTTTGGTAAAAGATATGAACTTTAATATGTTATTTCATAAAACAAATGAAACCCTTTGCAAAAACATATTCTATTTTATGTACTGTATGCAAAACTGTGATGTTGTTTTCAAAAACCCATAAAGATGTTCATATGTTTTATGAAAGCAGTTTTGTATTGAGATGTATGTTTTTACGAATCTTTCTGGTATGTATGTGATACGTACAACGTTATGGAATCCTTGTTCTTAATGTGCGGCATAAGGATTTGGGAAACCTTGTTCTTGGTTTGTGGTAACAAGGATTATGGAATCCTTATTTCTGCACAAGAGGCATGACGCAGGGGTTTTGGAAACCCTATTCTTGTTTTGCAGCAACAGCATCAAGTGTTGATGTCAAGCCGTCAAGGAGGCGCAAGGGGTTCAAGTGTTGAACAACGGCACAAGGGTTCCCTGCGGCACATGAAACGTTCATGTGTTTTCGAGTTTAGGGTTTAAGTGTTAATACTCTAACTGTCAAGGGAGGCACAAGAGATTCAGCTCTTGTTTACGGTTCAATTTTTTGGGTCGGGGCGCTACCCTCCACCCACAAGGGGCGGCCTCCCCTTGACCCGTGCCAGTGGGACCCGCGTGCTACCTCTCCGTAGAGCATCTTTTCTGAGGTGTGTAACTTAAATCCATTTTTATGACTCACAAAATAATAATGTATTATTGTTTTGAGTTTGTATATTCTTTGTGATGCATGGTGCATGATTATGGCCTTAGTCCTCCTTTTATGCTTTTTGGTTATTTTAAATATGACCTACGTGTTGTACCTTTCTCTCTACATTCTGATTGTATATTCTCTTCCCACCTAACTCCCCTCGAATGTAAAAAAGGTTTCTATATAATGTAATCTTGATGTGGAGGCAAGAAGACGACATCAAGTGAGGACATTAGTGGGAGACGCTTGGTAAAGTTGGCTTTGTTAATGCTACTATCTTAGAGGGCCAAAACCATGTCACTTTTATTATATGCTTCATATGTATGAGATGCATGGATGATGTTTATGGTATGATAAACAGTTTAATAAATGGTGAAATCTAATAATAATAAAAAATCCCTCAAAGCAAATATGAAGTCATTATATGATGCCTTCCAATGCGTGGCACTCGTCAAGACTAGTATCTATCAAGTGTAGGTCTGCCAAAGCAGGACGCTTTTATCTATATTAGTAAGACGCGATGGTATAAGGATAATATCCAATTGTCAACCATTGGGTCTGACTTAACTAGGCCATTTCAAGAGGATTGAAAGCTTAGAGGCATGGAGTTGGGCTTTAGTCCATTAGATGGATTAGAGTAAATGTTATTCACCTAACTATCCCAAAAGTTACATGTGATGTGTAACACCCTAGCTTTGATACCAACTAATGTAACACCCTCGCGCTGGCATCACATTTCTGACTTCCGACTCATAATCTGAAAATAAGTTCGCACAAAGTTTGAGTTATAAAATATGGGTTTCAAAATTTCCTTCTTTTACTGAAACGTAAATTTACTGAAAATATTAGGTAATATTGTAAATCATATTTCAACTATTCATTATACAATATTGACACCAATTAATATCACAATTTAAAGAGAAATATAAAATTAACAGACTTATTTTTTTTTTACAGTAGCAAACCCCATGACGGGTCCTACTTAATAGCACGGTACAACACTAACAGAAAACTTTAACATACTTATTCCTTTTTCTGTCCATCTTGATGCATCAGACATCTATTCCTTTGTCAACACTGCACACCTTCGAGTCCTGAATGTCCACTCCTTATTGTTGTCACCAATCTCAGAGTATCCATCGCCCGTTATGTCTAAGACAACTCAATCTTTCTATTATTTGATTTTAACAGTACAGACACAGCAAAACAATATAACAAAGAGGTGAGATCACCTACACTAATACCAACATGGCAGCACAGAGATAACACAAACATCAATATCATACAGATAGATCATACCATAATCATGCTATCAGCATTAATCAACTATCATCATCTAATCATTTATCAGTTCAATCATCATCCAAGTACTCAAAACAATTGTCATAGCCAATAACCAATATTCCTCAATTAATATATCATATAGATATAAATGCTCAGATTTATGCATATGTACAAAGACTCAGTTTATCAAAAATGACTCCATGGAGGTTTTCACAATTTCGAGAAGAATGCTCAGTTAATTGTCGGCCTTAGCCCAAAGACAATCTCCGGTCGTTGAAAAGAATCGTGTTCTTGTCGGGTATCGTCAATGCGTTGCAACGGACTGCATCGCCAAGTGGCACAGGGTACTCGCCAGCTGTCCACTGGTCGACCGCCGCGCCTCGACGCCCCCAAGATCCATCATAGACCTCACTATCAATTCTCATTCCCTCTTCCACCACAAGGGCCATAATAGCTATTAGCTATATTTTATACAATGCACGAATATATCAGTGCAAGTCCAACCCCAACGAGCCAAATCTTTTCAATTTCATTTGTACAATGCACGAGTATATCAGTGCAAGTCCAACCCCAACAGGTCAAATCTTTTCAATGCATGTATAATGCACCAAATGCCAATCACAGGCAAAACATGTCATTTTCTCACACAGCATCCATATACTGGTTCTTCGGTATTTATACTGTATTTTCAACAGGAAAATCATATTATCACATTTTCATAGTTATGAAACACTTTCGTCATGTTTTTTCACAAAATTGTGCAACATTTTCATTTCATTTTTACAATTCCAAAATGTTTCTGTTACGTTTTCACAATTCTAAAACGTTTTTGTTATAGTTTCATAATACCATAACACTTCTTTTACGTTTTTAAAATTTCGTAACATTTCTGTTATGTTTTCAAAATATCGTAACACTTCTGTTACGTTTTTAAAATTTTGAAACTTTTCTGTTATATTTTCACAATACTGTAAAAATATTCTATTACTTTTAAATCACATAGTGATTTTTCAACAGTACGTCAAATATTTAAACTCACGTAAAATATTTAAACGTAATTCAAATCACGTAGAAATATTTTAACATATTTTAAATCGCGTAGGAATATTTTACTATATTCTAAATCATTTTTAAGATACGTAAATCATTTTTCACCACAATTCTATTACGAAAAATATTTCTTAACCTTCAAAAATTTCATTTCATCCTTTCTCAAAATATTATGACTTTGTATTTCATTTTTCACATTTTCTTACTCAAGAAAATCTTTTTCCGCGTTTCTTTACTCAAGAAATTCTTTTTCAAATATAATCTACAAAATTACCTTTCCATTGATATAAATCAATGTTTCAAATCATAAAATTTCCAAACGTACTTCAAAACTTGAAAATAAGTTATACTTGAGTAAATTCTCAAAATACCATTATATTCTCCATTTTTCCCCAAATCATTTCCAAATTAACTTACTTCAAAATAAATTGAAGTTTGAAAACATTTTCATTTACAAAACTTAATTTTTCAAGTGAGTAAAATACTCTGATTCCCTTTTCAAATTTCTTGTATTAAATCAATTATATTTTCATTTGAAAAATTACTTTGTTTCATCAAAATCTAGGCATTACTATTTGAAAAATTATCAAAACATTTTTTATTTTAAATTGATATGATTTTACACAAATAAAACCATTAAAGTTTTATTTTCAAAACCAAAGTACCGATTGGTCATATAACAAACCCATTTGTTCAAATTCATTTTCACTTTCTTTGCAAATCCTTTTTCATTCTTAGTCAAAAAATTTTTCCTTAATATATATTTTCTCAAAATCACTTTTTATTGATCTAGTCCTACAAAATCACATTGAGTTGTTTTAATTATTGTTTCTTAACTTTAAATTTCCTAACGTTTTCCAAAACCCAATAAATAAATTCTCTGTTAGAAATTTTAAGTTACAAATGTTTTCCTTTATATTTCTAAATCACTTCTAAAAATTGATTAATTTGAAGTTCAATACTTTCAATCTTCTTTTTCTTTTATTTATGAAAATTCCACTTCACTTAATTTATAACACTTAATTCCCTTTTCAAAAATCCTTATTTGAAAATTCTTGTATTTCATAGCATCAAAACATTTTTCTAAATTATCAAAACTTTATAGATGGCCATTGGAACCATGAAATATTTTTCTTCTAACTTAAATAAATTCCATTCTTGTTTCTACACAAAATAAATCAATAAAATTTCATTCTAAAATTTGTGTTCATGTTTTCTAAAAAAAAAACAAACCTTTAGTTCATTTTTCATATTCCTCAAATCAATCCAATTCTATTCTTCCATAAACATATTAATTTGTAAACACCTATTTTGAGGTGTCTTGGCCGAAATTCTCATTGTTCTAGGGATCAAAATTTAATTTCCTTGTTCTTGAAAAATTTCAACATTGACCCAAATCAAGGGCATCAAAACCGTAGTTCTTCCTTGGCCATTGGAACCAAGATCAATTTTCTTTCCATCCACACATCATGGCATACATATATATATTTCATCATAAATATCACAAACATGCCATATACTCATCATGCATATTATAAGTATACTATCAAAGCCATAAAATCATGCAAAGCATATTAAGCATAGATAAAAATAATCAAAGCACAAGAAAATAAAGCAAAGCTCATAAACACACAATTAATTATTACATAACCATGGATTGGAATTCTCACATGAATTCACAATCCATCAAATATAAGACCATCTCCCACCACCATAATTGGTTGGTGAGATAGATCTCCCTCTTACCTCTTGAAGATCCTCAAAGCTTCTTGATTTTGCTTCTCTTTCCAAGTCCTTCACCACCAAGGGCTTCTCAAATTCAAAACAAAATACATAGAAATTAGTATACTAAGCTTGATTAAGAGGAACCATGGATCAAATATGGTTTAGATCATGAAAAAGAAGAGAAGAAATGAAGTCTTCTTATACTTCACCTCAAAAAACCCATAACTTTGTTCTTGAAGAAAGTCCATGAAGATGAATGATTTAGAGAAAGTCTCTAACATGAAAGTGTTTTGAATTGATGAGAGGATTCAAGATATGTAGCTAGATAAAATTATGGAAGATTGGAAGTGGTTCCATGGGTGGTGACCGAATGCTCAAGGAAGGAGAGAAAATGGTGTTGTTCTTGGTGTTCTTGACAAATTGGAAGAGAGAGAAGAGAGAGAATGAGTTAAGTGTTATAAAATGTGATACAAATGAAATCAAATGGCTGAATTGAAGTGGGCAGCCGTAGCATTGCATGGAGAGAAAGAAAATAATTTTGCTTTAGGAAAATGACCAATAATTAGTCAAGACATCTAATTAATGTCTTCAAGCTTTTTCTTTGGCCTAAAAAGGCTACTCCAACATGTCTCAACATGTCTCTTCTTCTTTCTTGCTTCTCCAACCGTCCCCCCTTTTCATCATGCAATCCAAAGGAAGCAAACAAAACAATAATGGTCATATTGACCATGACAAACAATAATGGTCATTAATTTAGTTTGCATGGCTATTATTGGTGGTTCAAGAACCATGTAAAAGTCTCCCCAAGCTGCATGAAAACCGTGTGGCTCATTGAGTATTTTAGGGAATTAATTGTTCTCAATTTACACCTAATTGCATGCTAATTAATTAGGTAATTAGTTAGGTTAAATTTTCTAACCAATCTTAACTAACATTCTAACTATATAACTAATTAATTAACATATTATTTCATATATTATAATCTCTAATTAAAATTAGGATATCTAATTAAGAATTAGTTTATAACAATTTAACATTTAATTTAGTTTACTTAACTTGTTAATTAGGCCATTAGATTAATCAAATTAGGCTTAATTAATTACTAATCAAATCATTGTTGACTTCATCTTTTCTTTAGCCTAAAAAGGCTACTAAAAAAATTGTCTCCTCCTTGTCCAAGCACTCCAAAACCGTCCCCCCTTCCATAATGCATGAAGTTGTCATCTTTTTTTTTTATATACAATTATTTGAAGCATTCCTAGCCATTGATTAATTCAATGGTTAGGATTTAAGTAGACTTTTAATTTAGAAGACTAAATCTAAGTCATTGGATCCTTCTCCTTTAAATTCTAGCCATTAGATGTGTCTCCAAAATAAAGGGTCAAGATTACTTCTTCTTACTTTTAATCCAAGGGTCATAATTAGTCTTTGCTACTTTTTAAGACCAAATCTCCACCCTTGATCAATTCTAAATCCAATGGTTGTAAATGATCACTTTATATAATTAATTTTACACCGTTGATTAAATCTACGGTTGATATTGAAGCTCACCTAATTAAGTTTATTCTCACACCATTGATTAAATCAATGATGATTATCTTATGTTTCTTTATTAAATTTATTTCTTAACCATTAATTGAATCAATAGTGGATATCCAAACCACCAATGTTGACTTAAGCAATATAATTTCTATTTTTATCTACTAAAAATCCCACGAAAGAATATATTTACTGTATTTTTATCTTCTGATAAATAAATACAGTATAAAATAAATTTTCTAAAACTGTTTCCAGATTCAAGTTTAGTAAGATCCCCTGTCTCCGTCTAAACAGTACAAATTTTCTATGCGTAGAAAAAATTTTCACTTTGCGGGACCCACCTGGGTCCACGTAAGGTCACCTGGGCCCACCTAGGACCACCTGAGCCCACAAACAGAAAAAATTTCAAAATCACACATAAAATCACAAAAATTAGAAAATGTATGAAAATCAAGTCAGATTGTTAAAAATAATTAACAGTCAAGAGAAATAAATACAGAAAGATTTTCCCCGACCCGAAAATTATTATTTTCTTGACACGGAGTAAATCACTCAAAACGATCAAATACACTGACGGGATAATCAAAATAATTTTACAGTATCCAGAAATTACTAAACAGTAAAATTCTGTTAACTGTCAAAATTACTGTTTAAGAGATACGAAATTTGGGGTGTTACATGATGTAATTAGAAAGTGTTTCCTACCTAAATAACTGAATTTTGGGTGATCAGCCAAAGCTGACTCAAAACTAGGTGAAATATGGATCTTGGCCCACTAGGAAATCTTATGATGGGATTTTCTGAGTCAATACTGAGGGTCGTTGATTTAAATAAAATAGTGGGAGGCATATTTAATCAAAGACCTCGTTAAATATGTTTTTGGCATGATACTTTTTTTTTGCATATTTCTGTTGATAGATTACCCTGGCAACAAACACTTTAAGTAACTTATCATTGCGATCTATCCTTGAGAAGGACAAGTTATCTGGAATGAATTTTCTAGACTAGTACAGGAATTTGAGAATTATCCTCAAGCAAGAGAAAAAGTTGTATGTTCTAGAATAACCTATTCTTGAGCCACCTACTACTAATGCCCCTAGAACTGAAAAGGATGCTTATAAGAAGCATCAAGATGATGCCTTGGACGTCGGATGTCT
Organism: Ormosia semicastrata; assembly: GCA_029884595.1. Taxonomy (NCBI): domain Eukaryota; kingdom Viridiplantae; phylum Streptophyta; class Magnoliopsida; order Fabales; family Fabaceae; genus Ormosia; species Ormosia semicastrata. The sequence goes on along the minus strand of JAQQTO010000044.1, from coordinate 32,942,555 downwards.
AATGCTAGCCACTATGAACTCTGAGCTCCAAAAGTAACATGAGAACATGGATCCTACGATATGATCGTACACCTCAAAAAGCTCTATCAAGAGCAAGCTAGACATGAGAGATACGAGGTCTTTAAAGCACTATTTCAGTGCAAGCTGGTAGAAGGAGCCCTATTGGTGCTCATGTACTCAAGATGATTGGGTACATTGAAAACCTAGAGAGACTCGATTTTCCTTTGGGTTAAGAGTTGGCCATTGACTTAGTCCTGTAATTGTTGCCAGAAAGTTTTAGTCAATTTGTCATGAACTACAACATGAATGAAATTGACAAATCGCTACCAGAGCTGCTAAGCATGTTGAGAACTACTGAACAGAACATAAACAAAGGCAAAGGAAAGGCCATAATGATGGTCCAAAAGAATAAGGGCAAAAAAAGCAGAAAAAGCCCAAGGACAAGTGGAAGGGCAAGGCCAAGGATAAGTCCAAGCCCAACACTTCTGGCTTGAAACCAGTGGGTGGAGTGGCTAAGGAAGGTACATGCTTCCACTATGGTCAGACCGGACATTGGAAGAGGAACTGTGCCAAGTACCTAGAGGAGCTCAAGAAGAAGAAAGGAAGTGAGACTTCCACTTCAGGTATTTTTGTTATAGAAGTCAATTTATTTACTTCTGCATCATGAGTATTAGATACTGGATGTGGATCTCACATTTGTGTAAATATGCAGGATCTAAAGAGCAGTAGACCATTGACCAAGGGTGAAATCGACCTATGAGTGGGAAATGGAGTAAAGGTTGCTGCATTATCCATAGGGACTTACTTGTTATCTTTGCCCACTGGGCTTGTAATAGAGTTAGAGAACTGCTATTTTGTGCCTATTATTAGCATCAATATCATTTTTGCTTCTTGTTTGGACAAGAAAGACTTTTCTTTTATTATAAAGGACAAAAGTTGTTCCATTTATATGAATGATATTTTTTAGGGTAGTAATGGACTTTATGTCCTAGATCTCAAAACACCAGTCTATAATATAAATACAAAGAGGTTTAAATCAAACGATCTAAACCCAACTTTTCTCTGGCATTGTCGTTTGGGCCATATAAATGAGAAACGCATCTCCAAACTCTATAAAGATAGATTCTTGGACTCGTTTGATTTCGAATCATATGAGATATGTGAATCTTTTTTATTGGGGAAGATGACAAAGGCCCCGTTCACTGGACAAGGTGAAAAGGGATAGTGATCTTTTAGGCCTTATACATAGTGGCATATGTGGGCCACTAAACACACTGGCTAGAAGTGGTTTTCAATACTTCATTACATTTACTGATGATTTCAGTAGATATGGATTCGTATATCTTATGAAGCACAAATCAGAATCCTTTGAAAAGTTCAAAGAGTTTAAGAATGAAGTACAAAACTAACTTGGTAATAATATTAAAATCCTTCAATCAGATCGAGGAGGTGAATACTTAAGCCAACAGTTTGATGATCATCTGAAAGGGTGTGGGATAATATCTCACTCCACTAGGAACACCACAATGGAATGGTCTCTTTGAAAGGAGGAACTGGACCTTGTTGGACATGGTTCGATCCATGATGAGTCATGCAAACCTTCCAGGCTCCTTCTGGGGACATGCTCTATTAATAGTAGCTTTCGCACTTAACCGTGTTCCATTTAAGATGGTTTAAGAGACACCATATGAGATGTGGACTGGGAGACGGCCTAGTATGCCTTTTATGAAGATTTGGGGTTGCGAAGCTTATGTGAAACGTCAAGTTTTTGATAAGCTTGGCCCTACATCAGATAAATGCTTCTTTATGACGTATCCCAAGGAAACCAAAGGATACTTTTTCTATAATCCTATCGAGGGCAATATGTTTATTGCACGGACTATTTTATTTCTAGAAAAGGAGTTTATCTCCAAAGGAATCAATGGGAGGAAAGTAGAACTTGAAGAAGTTCAAGTTTCATAGAGCAACAATGAACCAATGATGGAAATAAAGCAGCCTCCACAAAGTGTTGTGGAATAACAACCTGCTCTAGTAGCACAAGACCTGCGTAGGTCTAACAGGATACATCATCAACCAAAGAGATGTGGATTTCTCATGACCCAGCAAGGTGACGTATTAGTCATGGATCAAGATGAGCCTGTGACTTACCAAGAAGCCGTTATTGGCCCAAAATTTGAGAAATGGCTTGAGGCCATGAGATTTGAAATGGAATCCATGTATGCCAACTAGGTATAGACCTTGGTTGACCCACCTGAAGGGGTAAAACCCATTGGGTGCAAGTGGGTTTTCAAGAAGAAAACCGACGTGGATGGCAATGTGCATACCTTTAAGGCGCAATTGGTGACTAAAGGTTTCAAACAAATTCATGGTGTAGACTATGATGAGACTTTTTCCCCAATTGCGATGCTTAAATTCGTTCGGATCTTGCTTGCTATTGCAGCATACCATGATTATGAAATCTGGCAAATGGATGTCAAAACTACTTTTCTTAATGGAAATCTTCTCGAGGATGTGTATATGACACAACCTGAGGGTTTTGCCACTCCAGAGGATGATAGAAAGGTGTGCAAGTTACAACGATCTATTTATGAATTGAAACAAGCTTCCAGAAGCTAGAATCTTCATTTTGATGATACAATAAAACAGTTTGGTTTCATCAAGAATGAAGAAGAATCTTGTATCTACAAGAAAGTTAGTGGGAGCACTATTGTCTTTTTGGTATTGTGTGTAGATGACATACTACTCATCAAAAATGACATCCCTACCCTACAGTCTGTAAAGACTTGGTTAGGGAACTATTTTTCTATGAAGGACTTGGGCGAAGCCACCTATGTGTTAGGTATCAGGATCTATAGAGAGAGATCACAAAGATTACTTGGCCTAAGTCAGAGTATATACATAGACAAAGTCTTAAGACGATTTAACATGCATGAATCCAAGAAAGGACTCTTGCCTGTGTCACATGGTGTAAGCCTATCTAAGGCACAATCCCTTTCCACCCAGAATGAGAGGGATCACATGAGCAATATTCCATATGCATCTACAATTTGATCTATCATGTATGCCATGTTAAGTATTTGACCAGACATCTCGTATGCTTTGAGCATGACGAGCAGGTACCAGTTTGATCCCAGTGAGAGTCACTGAACTACTATCAAGAACATCCTTAAGTACTTGAGAATGACTAAGGATTCATTCTTGGTATATGGAGCTGAGGAAGAGCTAGTTGTAAAGGGTTACACTGATGCTAGCTTCCAAACTGATAAGGATGACTCCAAATCGCAATCGGGCTATGTTTTTTGCCTAAATGGTAGGGCTATAAGCTGGAAGAGTTCAAAGTAGGAGACAGTCGCCGATTCTACCATACAGGCTGAGTATATTGCTGCCTCCAATGCAGCAAAGGAGGCCGTTTAGATCAGGAAGTTCATTATTGAACTTAGCACTATTCCTAGCATTGTGGACCCAGTGGACCTCTATTGTGATAATAATGGAGCCATTGCACAAACTAAGGAACCTAGATCTCACCAACGATCCAAACATATACTTAGGTGCTTCCATCTCACCCGAGAGATCATCGATAGAGGAGATGTGAAGATATGTAAGGTACTAACAGATGATAACATTGTTGATCCACTATCGAAGCCTCTTGCACAACAGAAGCATGAGGGTCACACTAGGTCTTTAGGCAATAGACATATACCTGATTGGCTCTAGTGCAAGTGGGAGATTATTGGTGTATGCCCTAGAGGCTGATACATTTGTATGTATTTACATACATTCTATTATGCTATTTTTAATATATAAGGCATTTCATTTATTGTGTTCTTTTTAATAAACATAATAAAGTCCTTAGAATAGTAAGTTTGATGTCATAAGACATCAAGTGATTGACTTGATCATGAGATCCTATTGGATAAAATTAGAACACTATTCTTAAATGTCCCTAGTCAAGTATTATTCTTAATTAGGATAACAATAATGCATTGAGACTAGTATGTGCATAGACTGATGACCACATCTCACGGGTCATGGATATAAGATATCAAGTCTTCACATAGGTACATGTTAGAGTAATGATGTACTGGACTGACCCACCATAAGAACGCTACATGGATCGTTACGTAAGTGTCATAAGCGATTCTCATAGTGACAATGGTGTCTGTGGTCCTTTGACCTAAAATCACTACGATTCCTACATGAGCAGTTGTGTGTTTTAGTGTCATCAAATGTCATCTATAACAAGGTGATTATAACATTGGTTATTGGATATACCGCAAATTATGTAGAGGGATATGAGTGACCTAGATGGGATTTGTCACTCCTATATAACAGAGCGATATCTTTGGGCCCCCTGATTGAGTGAGATTGCAAAATGCATGGCTATGCTTAAATGAGTCAATATGAGATATTGATTTCATTTATTGTTACAAAGTCTACTCGATTATCACGAAATGAAGGATTGGACTATACAAAGGTGATGCATTCCATGCCTTATGTTCAATCTAGATATCTTGACAAAGGGACTAAATGATACAAAAATATTAGTCACGGAAAGGTTATGTCAAATCACTGACATTCTCATTATTTGGGTAGTAGCGATGTGTTGCAAGATATACCGCTCACTGCTTATAATATTAAAATGGGATTTTAATATTACTACCAATATAATGAGAACCTGCAGGGTCACACACATACAGCATACTAAAATTGGAGCAATAGATCCAAGTTGGACTCGAATTCAAATGTGGGCCAGACTCATAACAGATGAGTCTAGGGTTACACAGCTTACCTTACTGCTGCTCACACTCACTTAAGGCAGTCACTATTATAAATAGTACTTCTAAGGGGGCTTCTAAGACATGCATTACAAAACCCTAGCCGCACGTACAGAATAGTGAGTGAGAGAGTGACAAGTTTCTTCTCTTCTCTTTGTAGCTAGCACTGTGTGAGAGACGTGAGGCTCTTTTTTGTGAACGCTGGACGTTCGTGAGTCTGTTCGTGTGAATACTACAGAGACATCGTTGCTGTTACTGTGTTGGTGATTCATGTCACTTCGTTTTGTTCACGCTTCAAGAGGTAAACATTTTTAAAAAAAAAACTCAGATTATGGCTTTTTTGCATAGATCCTTGGTGGAAATTTTGTTTTTCTGCTACGTGATGTATCCGTAATTCCCAACACTATGCATATGCACAATGTACCAATTTCCTACTCCATAGAGCTAAACACAATTTCAGAGAGATTGTTCCAAAAGATATGTCTGTATGTCATTCGCCTCAATTCAATTGCTATAATTTTTCTCAGTGTACACATCATGGCTTGTACAAGACATTCTACGACAGATCATGAATAGAGCAGTGTCACATCTAGATTGTTCAGTGCGTTTGCAACAGCCACTATGGCACAGTAGAGCTACTAACTAGTCACTTGTGGGATACCAGCGCCCCGACGCCTCCAAGGTCATTCATAAACCTTCACTAACGCAATTCGCACCCGCACGAAGGTGTAATTCATCTCCTAGGCAACAAAAGCCTCTACAGACACCATCTGTAAAATAATGCATGATCAATGACTTAATGAATATCACAAGTCATTACCGGCTACAACCAAACATTGATATATCCGGGTCTAGTACATTGGCCTGACAACAAACTGCTGTTTTACCCAATTGCGTAGTATTTTTATCGCATTTTCACAATCGCATAACACTTTTGTTATGTTTTCAAATTGCGTAACATTTTTCAACATTTTCTCAATCGCGTAAAGATTTTAAAATGTTTTCTTAATCACGTAGCTAAAACTCATCATTTTTAAATCACGTAAAGGTTTTTCTAAATATTTTCAATCGCATAAAATATTTTATTAATATTCTAAGCTTATTTCTAAACTTCTCTTATTTAATATAAAAATTAGACATTAATTCCAACATTTCCTTGCTAAAATGCATCTAAGTAATATTTTCTAACATTCTTTCCAAAACATACATTTATTTAATTAATTCAAGATATCTCAAAATCTTTGTTCATTGCTCTAAATGAAAACTTTCTTAAATAAAATATTTTAAATTTCAACTATCCTTAAAAATTATTTCCATTGACATAGGCTAAAATCATTACTCCTTAAATTATAAAATTGTATTCATCTTCTTTTTTATTTGTAAATCTTTTAATCCTAATTTAGTCCCTCAATCATCTAAGTTCTTAATTAAAAAAATATTTTTCTCATGAATACCTCCTCTTAGGCCAAAAGTCGAGCTTCAAGAGGTCATTAGGACCAAAAATCATTCCTTTCCAACACAACTCATAGCATACATCATACTTCAATCATCACAATTTTACTATATCAAATTCATGCATACTATTAAAGCCATAAAAATCACATAAAGCAAATAAATACAAATCATATAATTTATACAAACAGGTGAATAAATCCTCACATGGATTTTTCACCTACAACCTAAATTTTTGTTTATCACCACCATAACTGGTTGATGAGGTTAATCTCCCTCTTACCTTAAGGTGATCATCAAAGCTCCTTTGATGTCCTCTTGTAACAAGTTCTACTACCAAGTTGTTCTTGAAAACAAAACAAACATTCATATATTAACATCTAAGGCTTGAAACAAGATGATCATAGATCAAGATATGGTCTAGAACTTGAAAATGAAACAAGAAGTGAAGATTCAAGAACTTCACCTAAAAACCCTTGAACTTGAGCTTGAAGAAAAAGCTTGAATATGAATGAATTAGAAGATAGTCACAACACCAAAGTGTCTTAAAATGGTGTTTAGATTCAAGATGTGAGGTTATCTTGATTTAAGAAAGATTGGATGATGGGTTTTGGGTGCTTGGCCGTGAGCCTCCAAGAGAGAAAAAGAGAGAGTTTTTGTGTTTAGCTTCTTGGTTTCTTAATAGAAATGGTAGGAAATGAACTAAGTGTAAAACTTTGCCCTCCAACTAGCCTTGGCCGTGGGACTTTCAAGAGAGAAAAGATGAGAGCTTTTGTGAGTTTGCTTCTAGGAAAGATGACAAGTTGGATACAAGGAAGTAGCAAAGTGCATCTTGGCCATCCAAGAGTCCTTTGGCCATGGGACTCTAAGGAGATGAGTCACAAAATGTGACTCACATAGGTGAGTCATGTAATGAGTCATAGGGTGAGTCACCTAGTGAGTCACAGCATGAGTCACCCATAAGGTGAGTCATAAGGTGATTCACTCAATGAGTCACAAGGAACTCTCTAGAAAAGATGATGAGATTAACACAAAAAGAGATAATAAATACCATTTTAATCATCTAAGCTTATTCTACAAGCTTCTTGAAAAGGAATGATAAGATAAGCTTAAGAGATTAAGTAACCAATGTGACTTTGTCTTCTAAGCTTGAGAAGTCATTTTGAACTTCTCCTCCTTCAAGCTTGAGTAACCATTTTGCCTTCTTCAAGCTTGCCATTGGTTCATCACTTTGAGTTGTAGCCACCAAGTTGGACCTCCATCAAACTTAGCTTGTAAGCTTTCTTCTCATTGATTCAAAACCAATGAGTCATAAGAGAAGCATCTAGAAAAGATGACTAGGCTTATATCTAGAATCATCCATCTAGATCTTTATCGGAAACTATTATCTAATGGACAAAGGTTATTGCTAGCAAAACTAGTATTTATTGTCTAATGGATAATAACATTATCCAATGGATAATTGAACAGAGTAAAATCTCAGAAAAAGAAAAACTTTGAAAATTGTTTCCGATTTCGGGTTTAGTAAGCTCCCCCAACCCCGCATTAATAGTCCAAAATTTTTCGGCCTCGAAAATTTTTTATTTTTTCGGCCTCGTTTTCAAACACACATAAGTCCAAAATAATAATAAAATAATTCAAATAATTCAAAAAAATTAGAAAAACATATATAACAGAGAAAGAAAGAAAAATTGGGGTGTTCCAAATTATATTAGCGAGAGGCAGTGAGGGATGTGGGGGTGTTTGCTAGTGAATTTTATTAATTGGATTTATGTTCTCTAGTATGCATCTAAGTATCTAACTGTTGTTGTGTCTGTTGAAATGAAAACTGGACTATGAAAGAGGAGGACAGAAATGGAATAGGATGATTCAAACTTCTACTAATGATTGGAATAAAAATGTTGAAACAATAGTTCAATACCATTTTACAATGAAGTTGATCTTCTTCGTCAGGTAATCACTAGTTATATGAGGGGGGAATTAATCTCATATCTTTTTCTTTTCTAATTTTTTCTCATCTGGGTGCTTATTACCTAATTTCACAAGTAAGTCATCAGGTTATATATGTATGTATGTTAAACTTTATTGTTTTACTCTTACTCAATTCAGTTCAATTTGATGAAAGATCATGATGGTACACGAGAAATTATATTCAATCTTTAGGAGGATGACCAAGGTCAACTGGAACTTGATTTTGATGCAGATCCATATGTATGTCCTATAACTAAAACACATTGTCCCCCCGTCCCCCACAAAAGAAAAAAATTATCCATTTATTTTGAAACAAGCTTTATACAGTTTTGATATGCATATGGTTTGTGTTAGGATATTCAAATCAAAGGTGTAAATCGAGATGAGAAAAACATACACATGGCTAAAGAGTTTCCCAACTCTAGACACTTCCTAACTTATCGACATTCACTAAGGGTAAGTCAAGATGATTATTATTATTACTAATATTTATTTTAGAAAAACAAATTAAGATGTTTCCTGCATCCATGGTCTGCTGTATTTGTTTAACTAAAACTTTTCATAGTTGAAACCCTGAAAATAGCGAATTAATTAGACATAGATTCTTAAGCGATAACTTATTGAAAAATTAAGCAATATGATTTTAGTTCAATTTTATGTTTAATATAGACATCTATATGACTTGTATACGTGTGTGTGTGTGCGCGTTTGTATTATCATGTTTCTTATCATTAATATTCTTGTCTCTCCAGAGTTATGCCTCAATTTTATATCTAAGGCTTCCTCCAAGCTTTCGAATTATTCTTCGTGGGAATTATATTGTGCATCACAATATAGTGAATGATATGATGATGTCTCAGGAGGTGACATACAAGCCACAACCTATGGCTGATGGGATTCCAAAGGATTCAAATGTATATGTATTAAATTTTAAGTTTAATCTTCCTAACTTGTTTATCATCATGATTTCATCTAGATCTTGTGATAGATGGTTGTTGTTGCTACTTAAGAAAGAAAGAAATCCACAAAATTAGATTCATCTGCATTTAGCTATGTGATTTGAGGGTATTGTATTCTTTATATATTTTTTAATTGCATTGATATTTAGGTAATTTTTATATTATTATCTATCACTATGCAGGTTGTTAATGCTAATGATATAGTTGCAAGGACAATGCAAGTTCTTAAGAAGATTGTGCAGACAAATACTCACTTTTGGTGATATTTACTTTGAAGTTGAATATGTATATATAACAATTATATTACTCATGACAGTTGTATTATTATTTTTAAAAAAAATCTATGGTTAAGTATATTTTTTCTTGTGTATGTTAATAAGGAGTAATGTAAATGGAAAACGTTTCTCGTCCAACTAAATACTCCAACTTTTGTCCACCGTATGCTTTCGTACGTATGTTTGTTGACTTTTTCATATGCCAATATTTTCATTTTAAATTTCTCATTTCCCGCTTCTTGGATTCACCAGAAATTGATATAGATTAACCACTTATTTCTAATGTATTAAGCAGTTAATTCCTCACTTCTCATTTCCTGCTTATTGGATTCACCAGAAACTAATATAGATTAACTACTTATTTCTAATGTATTAGCCAGTTAATTTCCTACTTCTCATTTCCCGGTTCTTGGATTCACCAGAAACTGATATAGATTAACTACTTATTTCTAATGTATTAACCAGTTAATTTAGATTCACCAATTAATGAGATTCACCAGAAACTTATAGTAATAAACCAATTTTATGTAATGTATTAACCAGTTATTCATTATTGGGAACTCTTTCTTGGATTCACTAGAAAATGATATAGATTAACCAATTATTCCTAATGTATTAACCAGATAATTTGAATTCACTAATTAATGAGATTCACTAGAAACCTATAGTGATTAACCACTTTTATGTAATGTATTAACTAGTTATTCATTATTGGGAACTCTTTCTTAGATTCACCAGAAACTGATATAGATTAACCACTTATTTATAATGTATTAACCAGTTAATTTGGATTTACCAATTAATGAGATTTACCAAAAACCTATAGTAATTAATCGCTTTTACGTAATGTGTGATGAATCTCATTAATTGGTGAAAGACAAATTAACTAGTTAATGCATTAGAAATAAGTGATTAATTTATATCAGTTTCTGGTGAATCTAAGAAGCGAGAAATGAGAAATTTGAAATTAAAATATTGATATACAGTGGACAATAGTTGGACGTATTTTTAATGGACAAATAGCGCGACCGAATGTAAATTGATGAGATAGTCATGTGTAAGAAAATTAGTTTTCAAATAAATTGTGATGAATAAATTATGCTCGTTTGAATGTAAAAGCATTGCTTATAGTCTATTGGTAACGCTTTTTGAAAGTTATATTTTCCTAGACTTTAGCAATGTTTTGAAAATGTTGCCTGTTAATATAGCTTTTGGCAATGTTTTTTAAAAGTTGCCTAAAGCTATAAATATAGGCAACATTCATTAAACGTTGCCTATAGCTCATGAACATGCAACTTTATAAAAGCATTGCCTAAGATTATGAATAAGCAATGTTTGAAAAACATTGCCAAAGTGTAAGAATAGGCAACATTTTATTGAAAATGTGTTGCCTTAGGCTTTAGGCAACGCTGGCTTAGGCAACAGCCTGGCAACAGTTGAAAAGCATTGCCTTAGACTTTAGGCAATGATTTTGGTTCTATGGCAATGTTTTTTAGCCCTTTCCAAAAGGCAAAAATGTTGTAGTGATAGAGAGGTCATAGGCTCTTCTAGATTCGTCATCTGCCTTTACAAAATTTGTTGACATTATCCACTTCACAAATACATAGTGGAAGACATTTGTGGGCTTCGAGGCTCATCCATAGCGATAGCAACATCAACAACAGAGACGATAAAAAATAAATTCACTGATTCAACCTAGTCCTCATAATTGGTCCCACACAGTTTTGTCAAAATACTCATTTTCATAGGCAAAGCTAGATAATCAATATTTAAAGGGAGATTTTCTTGTCGAGCATATCAATATACAAGATGAGTAATAACCACAATAGAGTTCTCTCATGCAATTATAATTGATCTTGCCTAAAGGTCCCGAATTATAACACATGAGTAGACTCCCACAGACAATAAAATCATGTACCTAAAACTAGTACCAAGAGGATATTGAAAACTCTAAGGACATAACCTCAATGCTCTTAACAAATCATCAGGAATTACATTAATAAAGGCAAATTGATACGGTAAGTGTATTATCAACATAATTCCAAATGCTACAAAATAATAATATTTTATCAACAAAATAGTACATTGTCATAATTGGTCCCATGAATGCGAGTTCACAATTATGAAAGGTGCCCAAAAGTTTCACAATATTTTAAACAATAACTCTTAGAATAAAATTGCATAAAGAATACCAAGAAATAACAATATACAATATTTTACATAGCATTTTATGCACAAAATAACATTGAAGATTTACTTCAGTGATAGAGAGTACAAATTGTACAACACTCCCAATAGTGTCACAATCATGTTGGAAAAATTCCATGTCAAAACTCAGAGAGTATACTGTAATTATTTTAACATTATGCAATTTATACATACAATATAGCATCAAAATTATTTAAATAATCAAATAACACAAAATTTGAGAGTGTGCAATATATATGATGCCCAATAGAATCACATTCATTAAAAAAAATTAGGTTCAAAAGTGGATAGTATCACATGAATTTAGTCATTATAAATTCACTAAAATTCAAAATAAATAACTCAAAATGCCTAAAAAATAAATAAAATTCTCCATAATTATAAGAAGGGCACGTGGAGAATAATTCAAAAAATGGAATTAAAAAATTCATTTTATATAATTCACACTCTCCTACACTCTCTAGGACCGTGAGTAGGTGTAGGTGTGGGTAGAAAATCACCTTCTTCCTTACTGCTTGACTGGAATTCGGGTTGTTTGACTCAATTTTGGCCTAGTTCATGGTGTGATGGGTCTTCTGCGATATCTCTCTCGTTTCTAGTCTATTTTACATTATTCTTGTGCCGTTGGATTCAAAATTCAGAGATCTACAAAATGCCTGAGAAAGTTTTTGAAAATTTTGCATGAAATTTTTGGGCTTTTGATTGAATGTTTAAGGACGAATATATGGGTTCAAACACGAAATTTTAGCGATTTCTCCATCGTCTCTCAAAGAGAATAAATTATTCAAGTGCCATTAAACTCGAAAAATTGAGATATATAAAACCCCTAAGTCAATTTTTAGAAATAATTCACAAAATTTATAGGTTGTTCAAACCCAATCCGTTGGGGTTTTCGCAGGGTTTCTATTATGAAATGCTCACTATTTTCTCAACCATTTGGCACGATTCTTATGTCTATACATTCACCAAACCTCGATCTACAATAACCCTATAAGAATTTCTAGAATTGATTAACTAAAATTTTGAATCATAAAACTTGAATGTTTTATGGTTCCAAGGGTTTGAGTAAAATTTTCAATGGATTCATAACATTATAATATGACATACATGTTTTTAGACTCAAGATAACCCGATCTACAAAACCCTTAACTTGATTTTCAAAATCAACAAAAAAAAATTGAATTACACATCATATACGTTAGGATTTTAGGTCAATTTTATATTAATCATGATTTTTTAGGTAAAATAAAAATTTGATAGCCATAATTAGGATTAAAACTACTCTGATACCAATTCCTAAAATCTCAGATCAATTAACCCTAAATATGGCATATACAGTAATACGTATTAAGTTATAAGATTACCTAGAAAAGATGACGATGAGTCTACCATGTTTGAATACTTGAAAATGATTTTGATGAGGGAGAGAAGCTATTCATATTCCACGGTAGTTAGCTCATGCGTCAGTTTCTATGGGATAGTTGTCACACTAGGATGATAAGAATAAAGGCATCTCCCTGTATATATAAAACAACAAGATGGGCTAAACGTACTCATCATAGTTAGCCCATATACAGCACCCATAAACAAAATCCACTTATGCGCAATGCTAAACAACAATAAGTGCAATAACAATATTGATCACAATTTGGGCTAAATAATATGCTCTAATAATCTTCACATCAAATTATTCTAGGTTTTATAAAATTGTAATATGATTTATGCTAGTCCAAACAAAAATTATTCTAACAAATACATGATTTTCCTACACAATCAAGCATGAGTTTCCTTTGAGTCGAAGGTTATTCCTTTCAATGGATTGTATGAAGCCATTTGAATCGAAGGTTATTCTTTTCAATGGATTGTCTATGATGCCTTTTGAAGAAATCTTCCAGATCTAAGGAGATTGTCTCTTTTTAGTTGGTAATTGCACTACTCATTGTTAAATGGAAGTTATATTTGATTTCTTATGTGTATTGTGTCATTCTGGATTTAATTTATATTTCAAATGTCATAAAATTATTAACAGTTGTTGGGATTGAAAATGAGACATTAAAGAGCTAATTTGATGTCTCGTGTATCTTTAGATAATCAATTTAATGTATTTATAAATGGAGTTTTAAACTAAAATCCCTAAACTGAAAACAATCTTGAAAATAAATTAAAAGGTTTTGGTGTTTTTGAAAATCATCTGGGCTTTTTCTAAAAATATTTACAAATATTTTAGAAACAGTGTTATTCGAATAAAGGCTTCCTTATTTGAATAAATCAAGCTTAGGAAAACTGTGTTTGAACTGAATTATTTGAATAACCCGAGTTATTCAAATACTATTTTCTGAATCCTGATGCGCGCCTCTGTTTTCACAAGTGCTATTCGAATAACACCTCTGTTATTTGAATAAAATCTTTTTAGAATGGCTTCTTTTTATATAAGCTCTTCAAATAAATTCAAAGTTATTCGAATAGACTTATTTCTCATAAAACGTTTTAAAGCAGTGTTATTCGAATAAACATCATATTATTCGAATAACCCATATCAGAACTATTTTTTTAAAAACATGTTATTCGAATAACACAAGAATTATTTGAATAAAAAAGGGATCCTATTTTAGAAAGAAACAGACATATTTGCATTCATTACGTAATTTAATTGCTTCCAATAGCTATTTTCTTCTAAGACTCTATAAATAGAGACCGTGGGTCTCTTCTATTTTTTGCCTAGCTATCTAAATTATTATTTGCTTGCTTTAAAATGTGATTTATAGTTTTTACATATTTTCTGTGCTCTTTTCGCTAAACACTTTGAGATATTCTTAAAGAGCTTCTCAGTGCTTCAATTTGTGACATTTACTCTTTGTGAGAGTTTCTCTTCATCTATTTTCTGGTTCTTTGTAACGAGGGTGAGGTATCCCTCAAATTTTGTATAAGGGTGAGGTATCCCTGAAAGTTGAGACTTTAGCATAAGGGTAGAGTTTCCCTGTGTGTAAAAAGTGCTCTAATTTGTAACGATAGTAAGCACCTATTTAAGCTTGTATTCATTGTGAAAAATCTCGGATATTTCTTTTGAGGACTGGATGTAGGCCACAAGTGATTTGGTGGTCAAACTAGGATAAATATTGTGTCTGCTCTTCTCTTCTCAATCTCTTTATTTATTATAATTTATTTATTATTGCATAACTGTCTATTTTCTATTCTTAAGTTTTTCTTTTTCTTCTCTTATATTCACATCTTTTATTGAATAACTTCAACATTTGTTTTTGTTTTTAAAAGCATTTACAAAAAAATTTTATACTCAATTCAACCCCCCTCTTGAGTACTGGAGCCACTTGGTAACTAGTGGTATAAGAGTTAGACTCTTGTTTAAAGAGTTTCACAGCTTCAAGAGAACATGGCTTCTTCAAATGGTTTTTCAGAGGGATCTTCCATAACCTAACCGCCCTTTTTCAATGGGGATGCTTATGCCTATTGAAAGGAAAGAATGAAAATCTTCATCGAAGCTATTGATCTCTGTCGAAAATAGTGCATTTATACCTACAAAAGAGGTCGATGGTGTAAAAACTGAGACACCAAGAAGTGATTGGTCTGATGAGGATAAAAGAAAAGTTCAACACAATTTAAAAGCCAAAAACATCATTACCACCGCCTTGGGGTATGATGAATTTTTCAGAATTTCAAATTGTAAAACTGCTAAAGAAATGTAAGACACTTTACAAGTCATCTACAAGGGTACTAGTGAAGTAAAGAGGTCGAGAATCAATTCTTTTACTCATGAATATGAATTATTTAGAATTAACTAAGGAGAAAGCATTTAGGAAATACAAAAAAGGTTCAACCACATTGTAAATCATCTTGCATCATTAGGAAATAATTTTTCTAATGAAGATTTGATTAACAAAGTTTTGAGATGTCTGAGCAAAATTTGGCAACCTAAGGTGACAGCCATATCAGAATTAAGGGATTTGTCAACAATGACATTAGCTACTCTCTTCGGAAACCTCCATGAACACGAACTAGAGCTGAGTAGATTAAGTCAAAGCAAAGAAAATGATAAGAAGAAAAATAGAATCGCACTTAAAGCCACCTCCTCCAATATCAATAATGAAGATGAAAATAATGGAGATGAAGCGGACAACTTTGAGTTAAATGAAGAGAACCTTAGTCTTCTAGTAAAGAAATTTGGGAGGTTCCTAAAAAAGAAAGGAACTCAAAGAAGACCGTCGTTCCCCCAAAAGAAGACCCATTACAAAGGGGAAGGAGCACCATCAACTCCAACCTATTACGAATGCAGAAAATCGGGCCACATAAAGATGGAGTGCCCAATTTACCAAAAGAAAATGAAGAAATTTGAAAAGAAATCCTTCAAGGATAGAAAAGGAAGAAGAGCCTACATAGTATGGGATGACAATGATATAGACTCTACTGATAGTTCAGATAACGAAGAAGTCCATCTATGTCTTATGGCCAAAGGAGAAGAAGAAGAAGAAAGCAACAATGAGGTAAATTCTAACTATGACTTATCACCTTCTTATAATGAATTACAAAATGCTTTTGAATAATTGCATGACGAGTCAATAAGACTGACAAAATTAATCTCCTCATCTAAGAAAATGATTTCTTCTTTGGAAAATAAAATTCTTGCTTTAAACAAAGAAGTTGAAGAATAAAAAATAAAAAATGAAACATTAGGATTAATTGATGCTTGCACAATTTGCTCTTTACATGTCTCAACATCTTCATCTTGTTTATCATGCCAAATTCTTGAAAAACAAATTGAAGATTTAAATAACACACTTTCTAAAATCATTTTTGGAAGAGATAACTTAAATATTTTGTTAGGAAAACAAAGAGCTGTCTTTCAAAAAGCTAGGATATGTTACAACCCAAAAAATTAGCATAAATTTTATAAAAATTTCTTTGTTCACTCAAGTACTTCAAGTAGTCCTTTTATTAAATGCTTCTATTATGGAAAAAATAGACACAGTGCATCAACATGTACTGCAAGAAAAAATATCAACACACAAATTGGAAGTAAAATGATTTGGGTTCCTAAGGGTACTATACCCAAAACAAACACTCAAGGACCAAAGAAAATTTAGGTACCAAAAGTTAAAAATTAAACATGTGTTGTAGGTGCGCTTAATGGCCAAGAGCTCAAATTGGTATCTCGATAGCGACTGCTCCAAGAACATGACCGGAGACGACTCCAAGTTCACATTCCTTGTTCCTAAGAATCATGGACATGTAACCTATAGAGATAACAATAAAGGGAAGATTCTTGGAATTGGTAAAGTCGGTAAGAGTCCTAATTCCTCTATTGATAATGTATTGCTTGTTGAAGGACTCAAACATAACTTGCTTAGTATTAGCCAATTATGTGATAAAGGAAATAGAGTAATTTTTTATTCAAATTGTTGCATAATTGAAGATAAAAATGATAAGCATGTTAAGTTCATCAGTCATAGAGTCAACAATATTTATATGATTAGCTTTGATGACATATCTTCAAATGATGTGAAATGCCTTTTAAGTAAGAATGATGATTCATGGTTATGGCATAGGAGAATTGCACACATTCACATGGATCACTTAAAAAAGTTAGTCTCTAAAGAGCTAGTAATTGGATTACCTAAGCTCAATTTTATAAAAGATAAATTATGTGATGCATGTCAAAAGGAAAAACAAGTAAAGGTTTCTTATAAAGCAAAAAATATAGTTTCAACCTCTAGACCTTTACAACTTTTGCACATTGATCTTTTTGGACCATCTAGAACTATGAGCTTTGGTGGGAATTACTATGTTTTAGTGATTGTGAATGATTTTTCTATGTTCACATGGACTTTATTCCTTTCCAATAAAAATGATGCATTTCTAGCGTTTAAAAGACTTACCAAAGTTATCTAAAATGAAAAAGATTTTTCTATTTCTTCCATAAGGAGTGACCATGGTGGCGAATTTGAAAATCATACTTTTGAAACTTTTTATGATGAATATAGCATTGAGCATAATTTTTCTGCCCCTAGAACTCCACAATAAAATGAAGTTGTAGAAAAAAAAATTGATCTTTAGAAGAAATGGCAAGAACTATGCTCAATGAGGCTACTCTTCCTAAGTATTTTTGGGCAGATGCAATAAGCATCGCTTATTATGTAATGAATAGGGCCTTTATAAGGTTAATTTTAAAGAAAATCCTATGTGAATTATACAAAGGAAGAAAGTCAAATATCTCACATTCATGTTTTTGGTTGTAAATGTTTCGTTTTGAATAATGGAAAGGATAACCTAGGCAAGTTTGACACTAAGTCTGATGAAGGTATATTTCTTTGTTATTCAAATCATAGCAAAGCCTTTAGAATTTATAATAAAAGAACTATGACTGTCAAAGAATCCATTCATGTTGCATTCGACGAAACTAACCCAAATGGATCAAGAAAAGATTTTGTTGTTGATGATGTTGCAGAGGCTTTGACAAAATCTCACTTGGATGACAAGCAGAAAAAAGAAAGGAAGCAAGAAGAAAGTCAAGATGACCCTCAAATCAAGAGAATTCATAAGCCATGGACCTTCCCAAAGAATGGCGAACTTCAAGATACCATCCGCTTGACCAAGTAATAGGTAATGTATCCAAAGGTGTAAGTACTCGAAACTCAATTAGAAATGCATGCAACCATATGGCTTTCGTTTCTCAAATTGAACCTAAAGACTTAAATGAAGCTTTTAATGATGAACATTGGATCTTGACAATGTAAGAAGAGCTAAATTAATTTGAAAGAAACCAAGTATGGGAATTGGTTCCAAGGCCCAATGATCATCCAATTATAGGCACTAAATGGGTCTTTAGGAACAAGCTTGATAAAGATGGCCTAATAAAAAGAAATAAAGTTAGGCTTGTAGCTAAAGTATATAATCAAGAGGAAGGAATAGATTATGAAGAAACCTACGCATCTGTAGCTAGACTAGAAGCTATTAGAATGTTACTTATTTATGGTTGCATCATGGATTTTAAGTTATATCAAATGGATGTTAAAAATGTTTTTCTAAATTGTTTTATTCAAGAGGAGGTATATGTTGAATAACCTCCAGGTTTTTAAAATCATGAACTACCCAACCATGTTTTCAAACTGAAAAATTCCTTATATGGCTTAGAACAAACTCCTAGAGCTTGGTATGAAAAGTTGAGTAAGTTTCTTTTAGAACACGATTTTAAAAGAGGCAAAGTTGATACAACCTTTTTCATTAAAAATAAAAAGCATGATATTCTCCTTGTACAAGTTTATGTAGATGATATTATCTTTGGTGCTACTAACGAGTCTCTATGTAAGGATTTTTCTAATATCATGCAAAGTGAATTTGAGATGTCCATGGTGGGAGAGCTCATTTTCTTCCTTGGGCTTCAAATTAAGCAAACAAGGAGTGGAACCTTCATTAGCCAATCCAAGTATTACAAAGAACTCCTCAAAAGATTTAGGATGGATAACTCAATGTATATTGACACTCCAATAAGCACCTCATGCTACTTAGAAAAGGATGGCGCAGGTAATCCCATTGAAATCACTAAATATATATGTATGATTGGATCCCTTCTCTATCTCACTACTAGTAAACCGGATATTATGTTTAGCGTATGCATGTGTGCTAGATATCAAGCTAACCCTAAAGAATCACACTTAAGTGCAGTAAAACAAATTATGAAATATCTTGGTGGCACTTCATAAATGGGCTTGTGGTACCCCAAAGGTGCCACTTGTAGTCTTGTTGGTTATTCTGACTTCGATTTCACTGGTTACAAATTGGATAGGAAAATCACTAGTGGAACATACCACTTGCTTAGAAGCTTGTTAGTTTCTTAGCATAGTGAGGAACAAAATAGTGTGGCTTTATCTACCGCTGAGACTGAATATATTACAGTTGGAAGTTGTTGTGCCCAAATCCTATAGATGAAGCAACAACTTTTAGACTTTGGTTTTCAGCTTGATCACATCCCTATAACATATGACAATACTAGTACAATCAATTTGACTAAGAACCCCATTATGCATTCTAGGTCTAAACATATTGAGATAAAACATCATTTCATAAGGGATCATATTCAAAAAGGTGACTGTGTTTTGGAATTTGTTGAGACAACTAATCAACTTGTTGATATTTTCACAAAACCTTTACCTAAAGATACCTTCTTCCATTTAAGAAGAGAACTTGGAATTCTAGATCAATCTTTCAAATAGTGCTTATATTTATTGATTCATTATTGAATTATTAAATTATTACTGACTTGAGCGTTAGAGATATCCCCAAATTCTTTTTTTACAGGTAAATCATCATTAGGTAAGTCTCTAACTCTAAAATTACACTTCTGGTCGTGTTTACTAAAGTTTTTCTGATAGGTTTATTCGAATAAACTTGTGGTTATTCAAATAAACTCCATCAGCTGCTGAGAAAAATGTGTTGCATATTAGTTTTATTCGAATAAAATTAAATTTATTAGAATAAAATGAGACAAGCAACCACTGTTCTTATTTTTCATATCTGTCTCATTCGAATAACTTCTATTTTATTCAAATATATATGCTGCATGTGCCTTTGTCTTCATGCTTTATTCGAATAAATAGTGCCTTATTAGAATAAACTTGAAGTGGATCTCTTGATCCTGTGTTTTCTCATATCTATCTTATTCAAATAAGCGAAACCTTATTCAAATAATGCTTTCACAAGGTTTTTATCCTTATCTGGTTATTCGAATAACCAAAAGGTTATTCGAATAAATCCTTAGTGTTTAGCCATATTAGAGCTAGTTATTTGAATAAACGTAGAGCTATTCAAATAACTTCTAGAAGAAACGCCACGACCGTTGGTCTCCACGCAAGTCTATTCGAATAACACCCTTGCTATTCGAATAAACACGGAGTCTTTATATATATGCCCAGCGTTGTCCAAACATTATTTCTCTCTGTTCTATTTGATTCTCTTCTCTCTCTCTTTCTCTCTCTCAGTTTTATGCATACCCAGCTCTATCCAAACTCTCACTTTTCCCCACCTTCACTTCTCCACATCCACCATTATCCTCCACCCTCTCAACCACTCTCATCGTGACCACCATCCAACATATGGCCTCTTCTTCTTGCCGTGGCAAATGCCCTCATATGAAGACCACCCCCTACAACAACCTGTTGGACCTACGAAGGCGGTCCTCCAACCACGAGGAGCTGGGTCGCTTCATTTCTCACTTTCGGGAGTGAAATCTTGTGCAACCGAAGTACCTTGACTTGGGCTTCTTTGAGAACGAAGGTGGCTTTAACTTTCTCAACCTTCTACACTATTAAGGTGTGCTTCGTCTCTGCGCTCACAAGTCTGTCCTCTACCTAGACTTAGTGAAAATGTTCTATTGCAATCTGAAGATTATTGGGGAGGACCTGCACTCTTATGTCTTTGATCAGCATATGGTTATCACTCCGAGTGATTGGGAACAGATGTTTGAGCTGCAGACCATTGGTCGTAACATTGATGAAGACATCAACACTCTGGACTAAGAGTACAAGAAGCTTCAGGGCATTGAAGACATGATTAAGCCTGGTCTGGCCTTGCCTCCAAAAGGTGTCAAAGGAGGAATGATGAAGAGCCAAGACAGACTCTTACACTATGCTTACGCTCACATTCTGGCACCTCGGGGAGGCAACTATGCCTACTTGAGTGAAGATGTCATCTTTATGATATGGCTTATAAAGAAAGGGTACCAGGTTAACTGGCCTGCCTTTATCATGAAACATATGATGAAGGCAAAGGGTAAAGAATAGTCTGATTTTCCCTATGGTTTGATCATTTCTACCTAGGCAAATACCCTCAGATTTTGGAAATTGAGCGGGCAACCAAGTTGACTCATCATCATGTTTTTGGGTCCTTTACGCTAAACAAAATGAAGATGGTCAGAAATTCTGATGGTTGGGTGTACCCTGACGAAGTTGAAGATGACGACCAAGAAGACATCCCTGCTACCTCTGTTGCTTATGCTCCTGCTCCTACTGTTCATGATCCAGTCACTTTGGATCAAATCATGGCAGCCCTACAGGACAACAGGACCTATATGGAGAACACCTTCTCTATTCTATTTGATAGGATAGAAGGTGTAGAGCGTGAGCAGGCTGCCCTTCGCACTTTGCTGACTCAGCGAGCACCTGACTCCCCCCTCCGCCACCGGATGCTTACTTCTAGGCTTCATTTTTCTTTTGTTTCTTGGCTTTTTTTTTTTTGCACGACTGTTTTTATTGTACATATAATTTATCTTCACTAATTTAATATAAATGAAATGACTATTTTGATGCATTATCTGTTTTATCTGAAATCATTTGAATATCTATTTTGTAAAGCATATTATTTGTCTCTACTTGTCTTGATCCCTTATGCTTTTTGATCATGCCAAAGGGGGAGAAAAATAATAACTGGTGGTAATTCTTGAGAAAAGTCATGTAAAAATAAAACAATTATTGGATTCCAAAAGAAATGGGGAGCTGCGTACATCTCTGATTTAAAACACCTCTATGAAAAAGAGGGGGAGTAAGTTCTCCAAACTTTATCTTTGTGAATTCTAATTTATATAAACTAATACTTTTCTTAATGATAGTTTGTTATCATTAAAAAGGGAGAGAATGTGATTGGCTATGCTACAATGAAGATTAATTTTGATGATAACAAACATGAAGATGATGAGAAGACCAAGTCCAAGAACTTTAAGATTAGTTTTAGGACTTAGAGTCTCTGTGTACGGAGATCTTTTTGGATATCTCATTGTTTTTACAACATAAGATAAAAATAGTTTTAAACTAAAATCCCAAAACTAAAAACAATCTTGAAAATAAATTAAAAGGTTTTGGTGTTTTTGAAAATCATCTGGGCTTTTTCTAAAAATATTTACAAATGTTTTAGAAACAGTGTTATTCGAATAAAGGCTTCCTTATTCGAATAAATCAAGCTTAGGAAAACTGTGTTTGAACTAAGTTATTCGAATAACCTAAGAGTTACTCGAATAATGTTTTCAAAATCCTACTACGCGCCTCTGTTTTCACAAGTGCTATTCGAATAGCATCTTTGTTATTCAAATAAAAGCTTTTTAGAATGGCTTCCTTTTATATAAGCTATTCGAATAACTTCAAAGTTATTCGAATAGACCTGTTTCTCAGAAAATGTTTTACAAAGCAATGTTATTTGAATAAACATCATGTTATTCGAATAACCCATATCAGAACTATTTTTTGTTCTAAACATGTTATTCGAATAACACAAGAATTATTCAAATAAACACGGGATCCTGTTTTAGAAAGAAACGACCATATTTGCATTCATTATGTAATTTAATTGCTCCCAACGGCTATTTTCTTCTAAGACTCTATAAATAAAGACCGTGGGTCTCTTCTATTTTTTGCCCAGCTATCTGAATTATTATTTGCTTGCTTTAAAACGTGATTTACAATTTTTACATATTTTCTGTGCCCTTTTCGCCAAAAACTTTGAGATATCCTTAAAGAGCTTCTTAGTGATTCAATTTGTGACATTTGCTCTTTGTGAGAGTTTCTCTTCATTTATTTTCTGCTTCTTTGTAACGAGGGTAAAGTATCCCTTAAGTTTTGTATAAGAATGAGGTATCCCTGAAAGTTGAGGCTTTAGCACAAGGGTAGAGTTTCCGTGTGTGTGAAAAGTGCTCTAGTTTGTAACAGTAGCAAGCACCTATTTAAGCTTGTATTCATAGTGAAAAATCTCAGATATTTCTTTCGAGGACTGGACGTAGGCCACAAGTGGTTTGGTGGCCGAACCAGGATAAATATTGTGCCTGCTCTTCTCTTCTCAATCTCTTTATTTACTGTAGTTTATTTATTATTACATAACTGTCTATTTTCTGTTCTTAAGTTTTTCTTTTTCCTCTCTTATATTCACATCTTTTATTAAATAGCTTCAATGTTTGCTTTTGTTTTTAAAAGCATTTGTAAAAACTTTCTATACTTAATTCACCCCCTCTTGAGTACTGGAGCTACTTGGTAACACAATTTGCTTACCTTTGTGCCCAATCCTTTGTGTGTAATGCCACATTTATCTTTAAAATACCAAAATAATCATTTACTATTCACCTTACATTGTAGTTTCCACACACTAATTATATTCTATAATTTTACTTTATTTCACATGTGGAAATATAGAAATATTCTAGTTTATTTGAGTGAACCACATGGTGAAGAATACGATGTGTAAGCAGCCTGTGATGCCAACAATCAAGGGATAGGTGGACCTAAGCATTGGCAACATGGGGAGATATATGTTGGTGTTAGTTAGCTTATAGACATTGTCCTTATTTCGACTGGAAGAAGAACACCTCGTGCTCAAAGCCTTCACCTTGTAATACAGAGGGAAAGGTTTAATTGTTACATTGTTTCTCTCTTTATTTTTTTAGCATGTAATTGAGAAATTATTATGTTTGCACAATTGAGATACAGAAATTAAGTTCTGATTATTGGAAGGTGGACCGTACCCAGAAAAAGGCTCAACCCAACTTGGACCTCTGTTAAAGGCCCAAATTTGACTCAAATCCAATACAGTTATGATATTCTTACCATTAACAGTGCATACACCTCTTTTCATACTCCTCTTAATACCATTCATCATACTTACTTTTTTCTATCACTTTTTCTCACTAAATCTGGCACCTTTAAAAAGGGTGTCAACAGTGCATACACTCCTTTTAGGGGTGTATGATGATCTTTTTCCAATCCAATAACTCCCTCCACAGTCATAAGGGTCGTGATGACCTGCTTTCCAAGGCCCTACCCAACTTGACACACCCTTGAAGACCCAACCCAAAAAAACCTAGTGGTCATCACCTGCACATCCTGCCCTGACCCAATAAGTTACACTAGACCCATAACCCGAGGATCACACTTGACCCTATCCCTGTCCAGACACCTAAAATATCTCCTAAAATATCTATAATGGTCTGATCAAGACACATGTCAACACCTATATGGAGATTTTTCAGCTTATCATAGGCCTAGCTATAATCTAGGGTGCGTACTGTACCCCTTAATCCTACTATAAATTGGCATTGTCCCTCTTCCTAAAATGGTTTTTTCCTTTCTCTCTCTACGCTTTTTACTTTTCTAGGATTTCCTCTTATATCTCCTATTGACTTGAGCTTTGAGCGACGAATTTGAACCACAAAGGAGCTTTCTAGAGTAGTATCATCAGTCTTTATCAACCATCAGAGAGAAGGGAAGGAACAAAAGGTATATAAAGGACATTGGTCAATCTCATAGGAGAGGATGAAATATTTGGAATGGTGGAACCTATTTGTGCTATTGGTAAACCTTTGCCATTTGGAATAGTGAGTCGAATATGGCCACCATAATTAGACTTGATAGAGAGGTTGTTGAAGTCATAGGCGAAGTGATGAGAACCAATACAGTCTAAGAGTTAGGAGGGTTAAGGGTTTATGGTGCTTGTGGTATGAAAGACAATGGAAGCATTTTTCTTCACTACAAGAAATTCACCTATTACCGGCAAATATTTCTGGCAGATACATATTCACCGATAATTATTACATTTTCTACGAGGGAAAAATATTTTCAATGGTTTTCGGTAAAAAAAATCCACTAGAATAACGAAATTAATGAATTTCCAGTGGCAAATCTGCGTGGAATGCATGTTTTGGAAAAATAAAAAGAAACAAATAAAAAGAAATTTTAAATAATTAAAAACATATTAATGGTGCCTATTTATTACCCCACCACAATTTTTAATTTTCAGAGTAAAATTTAGTCGAAAATATTTTAAAAGAATATAAAAAAAAGGAAAAAAATTTCAAAAAATGTTATATTAAAATTAGGCTAAAAAATTCACCGAAAAATTTTTGGAAAAAAAATAATTTTAAAATTTTAAAAAAATATTAATGGCGCCTACTGGTTAGTGTGTCAGAATTTTATTTTCTAATGAAAATATTTTCTAAAAATATTTTGAAAAAGTATAAAAAAAGAATTAAAGATAATTAATTTTAAAAACATTATTTTATTTTCCAATGGACTTTTCTACCTGAAATGTTTTCAGTAAACCAAGGCGTCCTCACGTGCCTTGTTTGTGGTGAAATTTCAGTTGGAACATTTAAAACTTCTGCCAAAAGTAATTTTCGATGGAACTGAATAACTTATGTGCGAACTAATCTTCGCCTCCCCCATTTCCCCGTCGTCTCCATATTCACCATCTCTCTCCACTGTTATTCTCTCCCACTCTCCACTATCATCTCCATATTTACTCTTATTCTCCCTTGTGTTGCTGCCCTCTCTCCCTCACACTATCGCCCTCTATCGCGTCATTTCCTCCCTCACGGCCCTGCCCTCCCTCATGCCATCAGCGCTGTTGTCCGTCGATGTTGTTGCTCTTAGTTGATGCCTGAACTCTGCCTCTCCCTCTTCATGTATGCTACTCTCCTTCAAAGGTAGGTTCTTCTATTTGATCCCTACTATTTTCTAGTTTAGAAACTTTAGTTGCTTTATTTAAGTTAGTAATTGACATAATTAGCAAATGTAAGTTATTATCAGATTTAATTTTTACATAGGTCTATTGTGCAATCTATTATTCAACTTAGTAATTCTCTGTTATGCTTGTCAATGTGAATTTTTTTTTTTTTTGGTTAATTGTTAGCTATGTTGTAGATGTTGTAAAATTAAAAGAATTTTATTATTAGTTTTAAACTTAAACTTCATGTTTTAAACTTAAATACGAGGTCATCATAGGTTATATACTTATATTGAATCATTCATGGGTTCCATGAAAATCATTAATGCAAGCTTTAGACTATATTTGAGAGTTTGAAGATTTTTTTAGATTGGTGGTAAGGGGTGGAAAGGAGTGGACACTTTCCTCCATCCCATCCTTAAATATCCAAACAATGAGGGATGAGAATGGATTTACTAAAGTCATTCCTTCCTCGACCCTTCCCTCCAAATTAGAGGGACAAAAATTAGAGGCTTTGAGTGCCAAGGGGGGGACTTCTTGACCCTCCCTTACCATTCCACTTCCTCATTTAAATTGAATGTTAGATGTTGTGGTTTAGGCCTTTGTGGGTCTAGGATTAAAGTATAATTTTTGTTTGTGAATTATAGAAGATTGATATTCCTGAAAATCGATGATGGATATATAATAGGATTCTTCCTGGTATAAAGGGTTTTGTACAAGAGTTTTTGGATGGGGTTGAAGAATTTTTTAATTTTGCTTGTTGGTCTTCACAATATGAAAATGAGAAAACAATTAGGTGTCCATGTGTGAAATGTTGTAGTGGAAACCTAATAGATCCTGAGATGGTTAGGTTACATTTGTGTAAGAAAGGATTTGAACTAAATTATTAGTATTGTTCGAATCATGGGGAGTTTGCCCAACTATGCTTCAATTTTAGTACAATGTTGGTGTTGGCACTTCTGCTACCCCTGAAGTTAGTAATGAAAATGAAGTTAATGACTACCAGTAGCTGGTATATGATGCTGCTAGAGCATAAATTCTTAGTTTTAGTGGCCTTTCTGAGGACAGAGTAGAGGAACTCCTAAATGATGAGACCTATTAGTTTTATAACTTATTAAATGTTGCAACATAATCTTTGTGGCCTAGGTGCGAAAGACACTCCTAATTACCTGTTGCTCTTCATATGTTAAGCATTAAATCTGACCATAACTTATTTGAGAATGCTTATAATGATATAATGAGATTAATGAAGGAAATAAATCCTACTGGGTCACTTGTTCTTGATAATCTGTACATGGCAAAGAAATTGGTTCCTAAATTAGGGATTAACTTAGTTGAATATGATTATTGTGTTAATGGATGCATGATATTCTACACCGATAAGGATAAGCAATTGAGGCAATGTAAATTTTATGGTGTTGAATGGTATAAGCCTTGTACAGTTACAAATTGAAATAGAAAAGGTGTTCTTGAGCAAAGAATGCATTATTTGCCTTTAATTCTTAGGCTTAAGAGATTGTATACTTCTATGAGTTTTACTGAACACATGAGATGAAATTATTTAAATAAAAGAAAAGATGTGGTCCTATGTCACTCATAGGATAGAGAGGAATGGAAGCAGTTCGATGAGATACATCAAGATTTTGCACGTAACCCCTAAGATATGAGGCTTGGTTTGTGTTTTGATGTATTTAATCCATTTAGCCAGTCATCTATAGCTTATTCTATTTGGCCTGTCATTGTCACCTCATACAACCTATCCCTAAAAATATGAATGACGATACTATATATGTTTTTGATATGCATTATTCTTGGTCCTCATAATCCGAAACACAAAATTGATATTTACTTGCAACTTTTGATAGATAAGTTGAAATTTGTTTTGTGTGGTGTTAAAATTGATGATGTGTCAATGAAATCAAATTTTTTTATGAGAGCAGCATTGATGTGGACAGTTAATAATTTTCTTGCGTATGGTATGTTGTCTAGTTAGATGCCTTTTTGTAAACTTGCATGTCCTTATTGTATGGAATAGTCAAAAGTGTTTACCTTAACACATAATAGGAAGAATTCGTGGTTTCATTGTCATCGCCAATTTTTGAACGTTGACCATTTGTTTAGAAGGAATAAGGATGCCTTTAAGAAGAGAACTATAAATCATAATTCTCCTCCACGCAAATTATCTAGACAAGCTGTGTTGGAAATTGTTAGTAACTTGTCAAAAGTAATAGAAACAGATGGTGAAAGTAGATTGCTGGGATATGGTATTAATCATAACTAGACAAAAAGAATTTTTTGGGAGTTGTTATATTAGAATGATACCATGATAAGGCATAACTTGGATGTTATGTAAATTGAGAAAAATTTCTTTGATAACGTGTTTAATATTGTAATGGATATCAAAGGCAAAATAAAAGATAATGAGAAGGTGCGAATGGATGTGAAAGAGTATTGCAAATGTCCTAAACTTGAACTTTTTGATTTGGGAAATGGTAAATTGTTGAAACCTAAGGGAAATTACGAGCTTAACAGGGAGCAAAGGACATTGATCTTTGAAGGGGTCAAGGAGGTGAAAATTCCTTACGGTTATGCTTATGATTTGGCTATATGCATGCATATGAAGCAATTGCATTTTGTTGGGTTGAAAAGTCATGATTGTCACATGTTTATGGAGTCTATATTTCCAATTGCATTTCACTTACTTCCTAAACATGTTTGAAGTCCTCTAACAAAAATAAGTTTATTCTTTAAATACTTGTGTTCCTATACTTTGAGAAGAAAAGACTTAATGGAAATGAAAAAAAAAACATTCTTATCATTTTATGCAAAATGGAGTAGATATTCCCACCTAGTTTTTGTTATTCTATGGAACATTTGCTAATTCATTTTCCTTATGAAGTGAGGGTAGGTGGGCCAGTTCAATATAGATGGATATATTCATTTGAAAGACACATGAACAAGTTGAAAAGAGCAGTCAAGAAAAAATCACATGTGGAAGGTGCAATATATAAGTGATACACCACAAACGAGACTGCACACTTTTTTTCATTCTACTTTGGGCCTAATGTTAATTGTATGGGAAAAAGAGTGGGGCGCAATGATGATGGGTATCAAAATGATGTCTCACAGCCATCTCTATCAGTATTCATTCAACCTAGCTGATCAACTAGAGCATCTACTACTAAATGGTTAAATGATACTAATTTCAAGTCTGCTGCACTTCATGTCTTTATTAACTAAAAAGGTCTAGCCATTTATAAAGTTAGTACCTATACTTGCTTTTTAAATTTCATCACGTCTACATTTTTATGAACATAATGTCTAACATTTGTTCATTTATGGAGTATGGTTAGTACATTTGTGGAACATTTTAATATTCTACAAGAACATTCATACAAGAGCATACTATGTATATATTCTACACCTGATATTAACTATTTATTTCATGAATATCTTGATCGACAATGTTGGTGTCTAATAAGAAATCATGATGTGTAGGTTCACGAACCTTAGCATATGGTAACTAATCGTGGCCTACATGATTTTGCTTGTGGTCCAAGTGGACAAGTGAAATGTTATTCACAGTATTTCATTAATGGGTATAGATTTCACACTTCTGCATGGTCACAATGAAGAAAGTCTATCAATAGTGGAGTTTCTGTTAAGAGATCAAGTAATGGTGAAGAAGATGATTACTATGGGGTAATTCAAGATATTATTTAGTTGAAACATCTTGGGGAATCAACCAACAATGTTATCCTTTTCCAATGTGAATGGTTTGACCTAATCAGAAATAGCAGAAATAGGGTGCATAAGGATTATAAAATTGTGGAGCTGTGACATACAAGAAGATATCAGAGATATGATCTTTTTATCATTGCTTAATAAGCAAGACAGGTGCATTATGCTCCCTGGCCAGGAAGGGTTAAGGACAATATTACTTGGTGGGTAGTTATTAAGGCTAAGCCCATGAATCACGTGGAACTTGAGGGTGCATTGGAAACTACGTTCCAAAATGATGTTATATCTCGATTTTCTCCAAGTGTTGATACAATCAAGGTTGAAACTTTGTGAGATAATGATGGTGAGTTTGAAGTAGTTGTCGCAGCTCTTGTGGGCACTGGAACAGATAATATTGATGAAGAAATTAATTTAGAAGAGGAGGATAACGAACTACAAGCACCACAAAAAATTGGTGTTTAGCCACGATTATTTTGCTACAATTTCAACAACCATGGCTAAACCAATTAAAAAATCTCTCCTAGACCATCAGTGTGCCACCCTTTTCTCATCTCCTTCCTTTTTCATCCATCTTCTACTCTTTTTCCCATCATCGAAGAACCTACTCTGTTTTCCCACTCTGAACCCACTCTTTTTCCATCCCCCCTCTCTCTCTCTCCCTGCGACTTCTCTCTCTTCCCACATTGCCTGCACTCAGATCCTCCTCTGGCACTGCTACAACACATCGCGATGCCAGCGCTGCATTTCTCCTCCGTTAAGCTTAGATCCAGCCACCATCGTGCCATTATCGCTCTAACTGTCACCTCGCCACCGTGCCGCTGCCGGTTTGACTGTGCCCCCACATTGCCACTGCCTGTGTAACACTCTTCCCTTTTCCTTCTCCTTTATTCAACCTTTTTATTATTTAATTTTTTTTTTTACTTTTATGCTTGCTATGTTGCCAAAATTTCCTTATCTGGATTTTTTATAAAAACTTGCAACTCTACATTTCTGCCATTGATGATTGATCTGTTAACTAACCAACTTCTGAATCAACAGCAGAGATGCAAGTTCTAAGTTTTTGTAAGTGCATGAATTTTTAAAGGTAGCACTAAACTAACAAAATAGTGGTTCAATATTATCTGTTAAATTTTTTGGATTGGGAATTGAAATTAGGTGGTGGCTTATGGATGTCTGATATTATCTTGATTTGAGTTTGATTCGATTAAGTTATGAGCAAGGAACCATAATCAGAGTCTATTTGGTGTCAGATGCAACAAAGGTGAAGAATAAAACTCAATGTCTTTCTGAATGCTGATAGTGGGTGTTAATTGTATTAGCCATTATTTCTTCTATCGTACAGTGTTTTCTCTCCTTGAAGCTGCAAATAATATGATTTTGGTTACAAAATTACCATGGATCAGATAATGGTACAATCCTCTAGTAGGTCCCTTTAAATTTAAGTCATATCAAAACACACTTAGAGGCCCTTTACTGATAATGTTGACCTTGAGAGTCCTCTCCAAATATGTTGGTTCAAGGATGTGAATGCTCATATATCAACTGGTTGGATCCCCAAAATGATTATGTGTCCTGGAGAGATATCCTCTGTTGCATATTTTGTAGTAGTAGTCATCCATCTCATTCTTTGTCAACTATGTTGGATGACTCTTTAAGAGCAGTTGTATGTTTCATGTTATGTAAATGGACTATCAAATTCTCTTGGGGTGTTCTTA
Source organism: Ormosia semicastrata (assembly GCA_029884595.1). Classification (NCBI taxonomy): domain Eukaryota; kingdom Viridiplantae; phylum Streptophyta; class Magnoliopsida; order Fabales; family Fabaceae; genus Ormosia; species Ormosia semicastrata. The sequence continues at coordinate 32,910,975 of JAQQTO010000044.1, read as the reverse complement.
TCTTATCCTCATTTAAGGTTGTCTGTTTACCATATGCATATTTTATATTTCTGGCCCAATTCTCACCATGTTGGTTTTCATATGATTTAATGTCTCAACTTTTCTTTTGTTAAGATTGTTTTGCTTAAACTTAAAGTACTTTTTTTAAAGATTGCTTAAAGTTAATTTATAATAAATTAGCATTTATTTTAGTAATATATAGAACCTAATGATGTTTTTACTGCTTTTTTGTTCGAATAAATTCCTTTGCTTATTGTAAATCCCGAATGAGAATCTCAAAAAGAATAAGAAAAGACATCCTCCATTGATGATGTACATGTCTTAGAATTCTGATTATAATGAATCTAGCATATGCTCTTCATAGCTTGAGATTTTTAATGAACAATAAAAATATCTATAGCATATACACAGAATGGAAGCCCATACCTATATATTTGTTACACTATTTTTCTAACCTGGTTGTGGAAGGTAAATTTGCAAAATTAATCTCTAACATGGAAATTGAACCATGGAACCAAATATTTTCCTATAACATAATGCTCTTTTTTTCCTTTCTTTTTTCCTATTTTTTCCCTTTGATGTAATTTATACTTGAATTATATTCATGATAGATTATATTCCTAGTAGCAGTTTGATACTTTTAATATTATGTTACGATTATACTTCAAGTGTAGAATCTGACAAGAGCAGGCTGACATTGTTCTTTGTTTTAACATATTCATTTTGTTATGTATTTTTTTCCAAGGATTTCTTGATGTTAATTTTGTCTAATCATAATGAAAGTAAAGATAAAGCTTTTCAAGTTTGTTTTGAGAGTATAAAAACAAAGCTCTTTTTTGCCTTTCTACCCTTCCTCTCAGTTGCTTATTATTAGAATTGTGATTGCAAAAATTGAAAATTCATATTTCTCCCTAGTATTAGAAATGGCCACCTTTCGCTTTAAGAAAATATTAAGTGTATCTTGTAGTTGTCTTTGTGACACCCTGATTTTTTATTTTTCTGGATATTTATGAATTTTATAATATTTGTGAATTTTTGAGATTTTTTAAATTATTTTGATTATTTTAATATTATTTTGAGCTGTATGTGTTTGAGACAGACTATTCATGCGGGGCCGGGGGAACTTACTAAACCCGAAATCGAGAACAGTTGATGAAAATTTTCTTTATCTGAGTTTTTATTATCCATTGGATAAAGCTATTATCCATTGTGTAATGTTATTATCCATTAGACAATAACTAGCAGTAGCTATTATCCATTGAGTAATAGTTTATAAAAATATCTGAAAATATCTAGCTTGGTCAAGGAAGTTGGCTTTGACACCTTTATGATCAACCAATTAGAAACAAGCTTGGAGGAGAAGCTTTGCAATCCACCCTTGATCTAATCAATGGTTGTGGGAGCAAGCTTAGTGTAGAAGCCTTGAATGTCCACCATTGATTGAATCAATAGTTGTGAATGGTTGAAAGTGGTCAAAATTATCATGCTTCTTTCTCTCCTATCTCATGGCCATTTAGCTCCAAAAGTGGCTAAGTTTCATTTTCTATGACATACAAAAAGCTATCATCTTTTCTCTCAAAAACCATAACATAGTTTCTCTTATTTTCTCTCTTCTACCACACGGCCTCCCTACACCAATATACCTCCCAATCACTTTTAATTCAAACAAACCTTACCACTTAGTCCTAAACATAATTCCAAACAACTTTCATGTTGTGATCAAGACCTAATTCCATCATCTTCAAGCTTAATTTTTGGATTCAAGTTCTAGGGTTTTAAGGTGATGTTCATGGTTTTTCATTTCTTCGTTGATTTTTGAAATCCTGAAACCATATTTGATCTATGGTTGTCTTAATCTAGCCTTGGATGTTAATATGTTTGTGTTTGCTTTGATTTTCAAGAATCACTTGGTGAAGAAAGTTAATAGAAAGGATCAAACAAAGAGCTTGGGAAGCTACATACAAGGTAAGAGGAAGATTAACCTCATCAACCACTTATGGTGGTGAGGGACACGAAATTGTGTGATTTGTGTGGTCTGTAATTATTTATTCTATGTGACTTATTGCTTTGATATGACGCATGAACTTGTTAGAATAGAGTTGTGATGCTTAAAATATGATTGTATGTGATAAATGATGCTTGTGAGGAAAGGAATTTTAGCTCCAAAAGCCATTGAGGCTCACGGCCTCTAAGCCTTTCAAAGGGGTATCCATTTCAAAAATGTTTTTAAATGGTAATCTAGAGAATTAGTGGTTAATAACCTAATTATGGAATTATAAAATAAAAATGGAAATGAATATATTTTTATTACTAATTAAGAAATTGATTTTCGGCCATATAGTGAATTTAGGACTAAAATGTAATTTGGAGACTTTAAAATAATTTATTTATGATGATATAAATAAATAAAATGGAAAAGGATTTTATTTAAAATTAAAATAGATTAAATTTTTAGAAAAATGTTAGAAATATTATTTAAAGATGATTTAATAGAGAAATAATGGAAATAAAGTCTAATTTTGATATTAAATAAGAAAAGTTTTAATTTGAGCTTAGAATATTGAGAAAACATTTTACCTAATTGAAAATACATATAAAAACTCTTACGCGATTTAAAAATGGTGATTTTTAAGTACACGATTGAGAAAACATTTTAAAATCACTATGCGATTGAGAAAATATTAAAAAATCATTACCCGATTTGAAAAAGTAATAGAAATATTACGCGATTGTGAAAACTCGATAAAAATGTTATGCAATTAAGAGCAACAACAAGTTTTGCTATCGATCCGATATACTGGACCCGAATATATCACTTTGTGTTTGTGGCAGATAGTGGCCTATAATGTGCATTAAGTCATTGGACATGCATTTGTCAAATAGACGGTATCTGTTAAGGCTATTGTTGCCTAGGAGTTGAATTACACCTAAGTGCGGGTGCGAATTGCATAGTGTTGTTCACTTGTTGAACTAGGAGGCGTAGGAGCACAAATATTCCATTAATGGACAATAAGAAGCTTCACTGGGTTGTGGTAATTGAGCAATGCTCTGACGATCTTGACTAAATACTATTCTATTCATGATTTGGCATAGAATGCTGTGTATAATGCCTATGGTGCATGTTGAGAAATAATAGCACTTGGTCTGAGGCGGTCGATATACCAACATGTCTTTTAGATCATTCTCTCCAAAATTGAGTTTAGCTCCATGGAGTAGGAAATTGGTTTATTGTGCATGTGCATAGTCAGTCAATATTTTATTGTGATATATATATATATATATATATATATGCATGTGTTGTATTAATTATTTGCTATTCAATACAATGATTATGTGATGCTATGAATGTATCTGTTAAATGCTGTGTATGAATAGTATATTATTTTACTGTCTTTCACTGTCATGATGATATTGATGTAGGGGATCTCACCTCTTTGCTATGTTATTCTGTTTATTTGTATGTCTGATAAATAGTGTGAAGAGGAGGAAGAGGAAGAAGGATTGCCTCATTTCTATCTCGGTTAGTTTGTCTGTTGTTGTTATGGTGTCGAGGGGTTTTCTAATATATGTGAAAGTGCTGTTTAGAGGAGGCACGAACGCCTGGCGCTATGATGCTGATGAGGATCGTGTAGTATATATCGGAGCAATGTCTGTTACCCTTAGTAGGACTTTTCATGGGGTCCCTATATTTTCTTTTAATACTTTTGTGCATTTACGTTTTACTATGCCTATGGAGTTTTTATGGAGTACTCGTCGTGTTACTCCTACAGAAGACTCAATTGTTTCTTCTGCACGGACTTCAGTCCGTAGCCCTACGACCCATTCATGGTTATTATCTTCTAAGGAATCTGAGGAAGATCTGGAGGAGGATCTGGATGAGTACCCTTCTGACTAGATGTGAGTACTAGGTTAGTTTATATTTAGGCTGTAGTACCTGTGTAGTTATTTTGAGAACAAAACTGGATGTTTTAAAGTTTTAGATCTTGGTATGTATGTAATGTAAATTATTTTAATTTGGTATATTTTGTAATATATTTAATTTGTTAGTTTTAATTATCCGCAAAGAAAAATATTTGAAAAACATACAAATAATATTAATAATTTTTTTATAACTTGGTAAATTTTGGTAAATGAAAATTTGAAAATGTGATGCCCTAAAGGGGGTGTTACAATTAGTTGGTATCAGAGCTCAAGTTTGAGTCTTTTGGGTTTGTCGATAGGTCTGTCTTGTTTGTGTTGTGTGATTCTCTGTGTTTAGTTTTCGCAAGGAGACAACAATGTTTGAAATGACTTTCAAATGATTTTAGTTAACTTTGATTTTGTATTGTTTAGTTTAACTTCGAAGGAGTACAATGGTGCATGGAAGAAGTTCAAGTGTGAATACTGGACGCGATAAGGAGAGCATGGTTGCAGTTGTAGAAGCGATGCAAAGGATGGCGGATGTCATCGTGTAGCAGAATCAAAAAGCTTCCCAACAACATGCCGAGAATGCAGAAGCTCAGAATTTATTGGAATTTCATCATAACAACCCTCCACATTTAAAGGAGAGTTTGATCCTGAAAAGGCAAATCTCTGGATCAAGGAGCTGGAAAAGAGTTTAGAGGAATGGGTTGTGTTGATGAAAGGAGGTAACTTACACTACCTTCATGCTAGTGGGAGATGGAGAGGACTGGTGGACTAGAACACAACAACTGTTAGAAGCTGAAAGGAGAGTGATTACATGGGGACACTTCAAGAACAAGTTTCTAGAAAAACATATTCCAGCAAGTGTAAGGCATGCTAAGGAGATGGAATTTCTTAGTCTGCACCAGGGGGGAATGACAGTCGGAGAAAATATGCCGCAAAGTTCGAGAGCCTGTCTAAGTTCTCAAGGTACTTCCAACTTCAACCTGACGAGGAGTAGAAGTGCAGGAAGTTTGAAGATGGTCTAAGGCACGATTTGAAGCGTGCAGTGCTGTCTCTGGGGATTGACTAGTTCCCAGTTTTGGTTGATAAATGTCGACGAATAGAAGAGATAGATCAGTCTTGCAACACCAGAACTGTAACTTTGGACCAACACGGTTCCAAAGGGGAGGAAATAACAACAGCTGATTCCAGTGAAAGCCGTACTCACGGCCAACGGGGAGTCAATTTCAACAAAGATCTTATGGAGGAAGTGCAAGCAACAACAAATTCGGTCAGATAGTGGCGTCTATATCAAAATGCTTTAAATGTGGGTAGGACCATTTGACAAAGGACTGCATAATCAAAGGCATCATTTGTTTTCGAATGTGGAAAACTGAGACATTTTTCAAAGGACTATGATCAGCCTAAGATTGAGCCCTCGGTCAGCAATGTTCGTGCTGCCAAGCCACAGACAAGAGGGAGAGTGTACACAATGAGCGGAGAAGAAGCCTCAAAATCAGAGGACCTAATTACGGGGTAATGTGCCATAGAAGGTAATTCTTTAACTATACTATATGATTCTGGAGCGACGCATTCTTTTATTACATATGACTGTGTGGATCGTTTAGGATTATCTGTGTCATTATTGCCTTTTGATTTAGTTGTTTCTACCCCTATTGATAAGCCTATTATCACTACAAAAGTTTGTTTAAACTTCCTGATTGTGTTAAAAATTGAATCTTTTTTGTTGATTTGATTTGTTTGCCTCTGTCCAAAATAAACATAATCCTAGGAATGGATTAGTTATCTTCTAACCATATCCTATTAGATTGTGCCAATAAGACTTTTGTTTTTTCTAAACTCGAGAATTCTGGATTTTTAACGGTGAACCAAGTCGAAGCTTACTTAAGGGAAGGAGTTCAAGGATACATGTTGTTATCGTCCTTAGAGGTCAAGAATGAAGAGGATGTGAATGCTATTCCAATAGTAAACGAGTTTTCCAAGGTTTTTCCTGATGACATTCCTGGACTACCACCGGATAGAGAGATAGAGTTCTCTATTGATCTTGTACCAGATGCTGGTCCTATTTCTATGGCACCATACCGGATGTTGCCAGCAGAATTGGTTGAATTCAAGAAGCAATTGGAGGAACTGTTGGGGAAACAGTTTGTGAGACCTAGTGTGTCTCCGTGGGGAACTCCAATACTGTTGGCGAAGAAGAAAGATGGAACTTCATGGTTGTGCGTAGATTACCATCAGTTGAATAAGATCACGATCAAGAATAAGTATCCACTTCCGAGGATAGACGATTTGATGGATCAACTGAAGGGAGCTGCTATTTTCTCAAAGATTGATTTGTGTTCTGGTTATCATTAGATTTGCGTGAAGGTTGAGGATGTTCCTAAGACATCTTTTCGAACGCATTATCGGCACTACGAGCATCTAGTAATGCCTTTTAGGGTAACGAATACTTCTATGATATTCATGGATTACACGAACAGGATCTTTCGTCCCTGTTTAGATAGATTTGTATTTGTCTTTATTGACGACATTCTGATCTATTCTTAAAGTCCAGTGGAATATGCTGAACATCTCAGTGTGGTTCTTCAGATTTTGAAGGAGAAGAAGCTATACACGAAGTTGTCCAAATGTGAATTCTAGTTTAATGAAGTTCAATTTTTGGGGCATGTGATCTCAAAGGATGGGATTGCAGTGGATCCAGCAAAAGTAGAGTCAGTTCTTCAGTGGGAAAGACCGAAAATAGTGACGGAGATTCATAATTTTATTGGATTGGACGGGTACTATCGAAGGTTTATTGAAGGATTTTCAAAGATAGCGGGACCTCTCACCCAACTCACACAAAAGAATCAAACTTTTACATGGATGGATGCATGTGAGGAGAGTTTCCAAGAACTGAAGAGGCGTTTGACTACTGCACCGGTATTGATTCTTCCTGATCCCAATGAACCATTTGAAGTGTATTGTGACGCTTCATATTTGGGTCTAGGTTGTGTGTTGATGTAGAATAGAAATGTTGTGGTGTGTGCTTCAAGGCAGTTGAAAGTGCATGAGAAGAATTATCTTACTCATGATTTGGAATTAGCAGCAGTAGTGTTTGCATTGAAGATATGGAGACATTTTCTTTATGGAGCAATCTTCAATGTTTATAGTGACCACAAAAGTCTGAAGTATCTGTTCGATCAAAAGGAATTGAATATGAGGCAGCGACGATGGTTAGAATTTTTAAAGGACTATGATTTTCAACTTCAGTATCACCCTAAAAAGGCAAATGTCATAGCGGATGCCTTGAGCAGAAAAGTAATTAGTGTATCTGCTATGATGATTAAAGAGAATGAATTGATAGAGCAATTCAGGGATATGCGATTGTCAATGGATTTAACGTCGGGGAAGATTTGTTTGAATATGATGGTCATTTCGAATAGTTTGATAGAAGAGATTAGAGAGGAGCAGAAAGGTGATAAATTTTTTCAAAATGAGAGAGAGCTTGTAAAGAAAGGTGCAGAGACATTGTTTAATGAAGGATTTGATGGAATTCTAAGATTTGGAGATAGAATTTATGTGCCAAGTAATTCAGATCTTAGGATATTAATTCTCGATGAAACCCATAGAAGCAAGTTGAGTATGCACCCTGAGCGACCAAGATGTATCAAGATCTGAAGCGATTGTATTGGTGGCAAGGGATGAAAAGAGATGTTGCAAAATATGTATCGTCTTGTTTGATCTGTCAGAAAGTAAAGGTTGAGCATTAAAGACCATCTGGAATGTTGCAACCTTTGGCGATTCCCGAATAGAAATGGGATAGCATTGCTATGGATTTTGTTGTCTGTTTGAGCAAGACTCGAAAGGGTTATGATTCTATTTGGGTAGTGGTTGATCGACTTACGAAGTCAACACATTTCTTGCCTATTAATATAAAATATTCAATGGAAAGGTTGACCCAAGTATACATTGGCGAGATCGTTAGACTTCATGGTGTACCCTCTAGCATTATTTCTGATAGAGACCCGAGGTTTACGTCGAGGTTTTGGCAGAGTTTACAAGAAGTGATGGGGACTAAACTTCGTTTAAGTTCAACATATCATCCACAAACAGATTGCCAGTCAGAAAGAACAATTCAGTCACTGGAAGATCTGTTACGGGCTTGTGTTCTAGAACAATCTGAAAGTTGGGATGAATTTTTACCTTTGATAGAATTCACTTACAACAACAGTTATCACTCAACCATAAGGATGGCACCCTATGAGGCATTGTATGGGCGACGATGTCGAACTCCTTTGTGTTGGTTTCAAGATGGGGAGAATCTTGCTTTAGGACCTGAACTTGTGCAACAGACGACAGATAAGATTCAAGTAATTCAAGAAAAGATGAGGACAACTCAGAGTCGATAGAAAAATTATGCTGATAAGAGAAGGAGACCACTTAAGTTTGAGGAAGACGAACATGTATTTTTAAGAGTTACACCCACGACTGGGGTTGGACGGGTTATAAAATCTAGAAAGCTCACTCCTAAATTTATCGAACCATATCAAATTCTTCGTCGGATAGGTCCGGTAGCATATCAGATAGCCTTACCGCCTTTTCTTTCAAATCTTCATAATGTCTTTCATGTGTCTCAGTTAAGAAAGTATATTCCTGATCTCACTCATGTTATAGCTCCGGATACGGTACAATTGAAAGAAAACTTAACCTATGAGATGATTCCTGTAAAGATCGAAGATCGAAGAGTGAAGTAACTTAGAGGAAAAGAAATTACCTTGGTTTGGTGATCTGGAATGACATAACTGGAGATGCCACATGGGAGTTGGAAGATAAGATGAAGGAGCAATATTCTTATTTGTTTTAAATGTAAGAGAAATTTCGAGGATGAAATTTTTATTAGAGGGGGAGAGTTGTAACACCCTGATTATTCGTTTTTTTGGAATTTATGAGTTTTATAATATTTGTGAATTTTTGTGAATTTTTGAGAATTTTTAAATTATTTTTATTATTTTAATATTATTTTGAACTGTATGTGTATTTGAGACGGGCCCGAAAAATAAAATTTTTTTCGGATCGAAAAGTTTCGGACTGTTAATGGGGGCCGGAGGAACTTACTAAACCTTAAACTGGGAACAGATGACAGAAATTTTCTTTATCTGAGTTTTTATTATCCATTGGATAAAGCTATTATCCATTGTGTAATGTTATTATCCATTGGACTATACTAGCAATAGCTATTATCCATTGGGTAATAGTTTCTGAAAATATCTGGAAATATCTAGCTTGGTCAAGGAATGTGGCTATGACACCTTTATGATCAACCAATTAGAAACAAGCTTGGAGGAGAAGCTTTGCACATCTACCCTTGATCTAATCAATGGTTGTGGGAGCAAGCTTAGTGTAGAAGCATTGGATGTCCACCATTGATTGAATCAATGGTTGTGAAGGGTTGAAAGTGGTCAAAATTATCATGCTCCTTTCTCTCCTATCTCACGGCCATTTAGCTCCAAAAGTGGCTAAGTTTCATTTTCTATTACATGCAAAAAGTTATCATCTTTTCTCTCAAAAACCTTAACATATTTTCTCTCATTTTCTCTTTTCTACCTCACGGCCTCCCTACACCAATATACCTTCCAATCACTTTTAATTCAAACAAACCTTACCACTTAGTCCTAAACATCAATCCAAACAACTTTCATGTTGTGATCAAGACCTAATTCCATCATCTTCAAGCTTGATTTTTGGATTCAAGTTCTAGGGTTTTAAGGTGATGTTCATGGCTTTTCATTTCTTCTTTGATTTTTGAAATCCTAAGACCATATTTGATCTATGGTTGTCTTAATTTATCCTTGGATGTTAATATGTTTGTGTTTGCTTTGGTTTTCAAGAATCACTTGGTGAAGGAAGTTGATAGAAAAGATCAAACAAAGAGCTTGGGAAGCTACATACAAGGTAAGAGGGAGATTAACCTCATCAACCACTTATGGTGGTGAGGGACACGAAATTGTGTGATTTGTGTGGTCTGTAATTATTTATTTTATGTGATTTATTACTTTGATATTATGCATGAACTTGTTAGAATAGAGTTGTGATGCTTAAAATATGATTGTATGTGATAAATGATGCTTGTGAGGAAAGGAATTTTGGCTCCAAAGCCATTGAGGCTCACGGCCTCCAAGCCCTTCAAAGGAGTATCCATTTCAAAAATGTTTTATTAAATGGTAATCTAGAGGATTAGTGGTAAAAAATCTAATTATGGAATCACAAAATAAAAATGGAAATGAATATATTTTTATTACTAATTAAGAAATTGATTTTCGGCTATATAGTGAATTTAGGACTAAAATGTAATTTGGAGACTTTAAAATAATTTATTTATGATGATATAAATAAATTAAATGGAAAATGATTTTATTTAAAATTAAAATAGATTAAATTTTTAGAAAAATGTTAGAAATATTGTTTAAAGATGATTTCATAGAGAAATAATGGAAATAAAGTCTAATTTTGATATTAAATAAGAAAAATTTTAATTTGAGCTAAGAATATTGAGAAAACATTTTACCCGATTGAAAATATGTAGAAAAACTCTTACGCGACTTAAAAATGGTGATTTTTAACTACGCGATTGAGAAAACGTTGAAAAATCATCACGCGATTTGAAAACGTAACAGAAATGTTACGCGATTGTGAAAATGCGATAAAAACATTACACGATTGAGAGCAACAACAAGTTTTGCTGTCGGGCCGATATACTAGACCCGAATATATCACTGTGTGTTTGTGGCGAATAGTGGCCTATAATGTGCATTAAGTCATTGGACATGCATTTGTCAAACAGACGGTGTCTATTAAGGCTATTGTTGCCTAGGAGGTGAATTACAGTTAAGTGCGGGCGAATTGCGTAGTATTATTCACTTGTTGAACTAGGAGGCGTAAGAGCACAGATATTCCACTAATGGACAGTAGGTAGCTCCACTGTGCCGTGGTAACTGAGCAATGCTCTGACGATCTTGACTAAACACTATTCTATTCATGATTTGGCGTAGAATGTTGTGTATAATGCCTGTGGTGCACGTTGAGAAATAATAGCACTTGATCTGAGACGGCCGATATACCAACATATCTTCTAGATCATTCTCTCTGAAATTGAGTTTAGCTCCATGGAGTAGGAAATTGGTTTATTATGCATGTGCATAGTCAGTCAACATTTTATTGTGATATATATATATATATGCATGTGTTGTATTAATTATTTGCTATTCAATACAATGTTATGTGATGCTATGAATGTATCTGTTAAATGCTGTGTATGAATAGTATGTTGTTTTACTATTTTTTACTGTCATGATGGTATTGATGTAGGGGATCTCACCTCTTTGCTATGTTATTCTATTTATTTGTATGTCTGATAAAGAGTGTGAAGAGGAGGAAGAGAAAGAAGGATTGCCTCATTTCTATCTGGGTTAGTTTGTCTGTTGTTGTTATGGCATCGAGGGGTTTTCTGAGATATATGAAAGTGCTGTTTAGAGGAGGCACGAACATCTGGCGCTATGATGTTGATGAGGATCGTATAGTATATATCGGAGCAGTGTCTGTTACCCTTAGTAGGACTTTTCATGAGGTCTCTATATTTTCTTTTAATGCTTTTGTGCACTTACGTTTTACTATGCCTATGGAGTTTTTGTGGAGTACTCGCCGTGTTACTCCTATGGAGGACTTAGTTGTTTCTTCTGCGCGGACTCCAGTCCATAGCCCTACGACCCATTCGGGGTTATTATCTTCTAAGGAGTCTGAGGAAGATCCGGAGGAGGATCCGGATGAGTACCCTTCTGACTAGATGTGAGTACTAGGTTAGTTTATATTTGGGCTGTAGTATCTGTGTAGTTATTTTGAGAACAAAACTGGATGTTTTAAAGTTTTAGATCTTGGTATGTATGTAATGTAAATTATTTTAATTTGGTATATTTTGTAATTTATTTAATTTGTTAGTTTTAATTATCCGCAAAGAAAAATACTTGAAAAACATGCAAATAATATTAATAATTTTTTTATAACTTGGTAAAATTTGGTAAGTGAAAATTTGTAAATGTGATGTCCTCTTGGGGTTGTTACAGTCTCTTCATTTGCTTTCTTGCTTTAAGCACTAGTATTATTCAACAATGTAACTTTTCCAGTTGTATGAGTAAACTAATATGTGAAATGTTATTGTATATGTAGTATGTTGACTATTTTTGTTATTAAACATAACTTTTCTTGTGCCCTTTCAATTGTTTTTAGTTTGACGTTTGAAGGAGTTCAAAGGCTTTGGATTTTAGCTGCCAATTGAGCTTACAACAAGTTCGACTTCTTTTAGAGCAAGTTCAAATAATCTCTCTCAGGTATTTTATCCTTTTCAATTGTGATTTTTCATATCTTGATTGTATTATTCTTGCCATGAACTTAATGTTAAAGCCTATTTAAAATGTAGGATAGTAGTAATCCAATAGATTAGACAAGTTTTTCTAAAGAAACATTGCTTCTTTATTTATTTAGTTGCATATATGAGTTTGTACAATTAAATATGATTTTAAGGACTCTTATCCTAATATATATGATTTAATAGTTTGTTTTAAATATGAAATCAGATATAGCAAATCATGATTGACAAGAATTGGATTAAGAAGTCAAATAAATCAAGAGAATATTCAGATGGAGTAGTACGGTTTTTGGACTTTGCTTTTTCACATGCATCTGTGAATGGAAAAATCATATGTCTTTGTACTCCTTGCAAATTTCGTGTTATAGGAAATAGAGCTGATGTGTTCTCTCATTTACTTGAAATAGGGTTTCCCAGAAGGTACACTACTTGGTATTTGCATGGCGAGAATTTTGATAAACCCAATGAGGAACCAGTAGTCTAAATACAAGCAGAATCAATTAGACAATATCCAATGCAAGAATTATTAAATGATGCATTTGGTGGCTTTGAGGATAATGAGTTTCAAGATCCTATTCCTTGATCTCAACTTGGCGATGATGATACTAGAGGTGTTGGAGCTGTAAACAATGAAGAATATGAAAAAATTGAAGAGTTACTTAAAGATGAAAATCAAGAACTATATGATGGCTACTCAAAATATAGCAAGTTATCTTTCATTGTCCAGTTGTATCACATAAAAGTGTTGTGTGGTGCTAGTGACAAACAATTTCAATGATTTTTGCTTGGTGGGTAGTTATTAAGGCTAAGCCCATGAATCGCGTAGAACTTGAGGGTGCGTTGGAAACTACGTTCCAAAATGACGTTATGTCTCAATTTTCTCCAAGTATTGATACAGTTGAGGTTGAAACTTTGTGAGATAATGATGGTGAGTTTAAAGTAGTTGACACAGCTCTTGTGAGCACTGAAATAGATAATACTGATGAAGAAATTAATGTAAAAGAGGAGAATAATGAACTACAAGATGACAAAAAAGAGAACTCCCGACACGAGGATGGAAAAAAAGGAGTATGAAGACTCACATTGATAATCTGACCATAAGACTTTATTTATCAGTCATTTAAAGGTTATTTATAAGACTTTATCTTCTGATGTTAAATTTTAGAATGCTTTTGCAGGTATCTCAATCCAATTCGAGTCTACTCATCAAAATTAGCTCACGACCTGAGCTCATCATTTGGTATGAATTATAAGGAGTTTATGTAATCAAGCTTTGAGTATTGTAAATCTTTTAGTTGGAATGCGTAATATAATATTTGTCAATTTTTTACTTTATTTATTTAGGAGAAAGGGTGATAATCAAATAGAAAAACTCAACAAGTTAGACTCAGTTTAAATCTCAATAATGTCGAAATATTGAGCTCAAATATTAAATGTTCAATGTTGATAGACCTCGAACTTAAATGGTTATATATAATATTCATCATACTTTTATAAAATTATAGAATAAAATACTCTAACATTCTATCTTTTTGTTTGATTTTTCATATGCCCTTCTCTATTTTTAAAAGTTACATAAAACTCACTTTGCATTTACATAAACATCCATTGTACATAAATCTAATTAAGTAAAATAAGTCTAAAATTGATTAAGAAAGTTATTAGCTAATTATTAATAACCTTAAAATGACATTTTTACTCATAATTTTATCAGTTTTACTTGTAATGTGATGAAATTAAGAGGTAGAAATATCATTTAGGATAAAAAAATTTAAGAATAGAAATGTTATTTCAAGTCAAAATCATTTAGTATTACAAATAATATCAATGAAAATAAAGGTCAAAATATAATTTGAAGGTTATTAATGGTTGGCTGGTTCTATTAATCAATCTTAGGCTTATTGTACTTAATTAGATTTATTAACATTTTTTTCAAAATAAAAAGGGTGTTTGTGTGTAAGTGTTAAAAGAGATTTTGTGTATCTTTTGAAAATAAATGGGGATATGTGTGTTGTTTTGGTAGCACTAATTTTATGCACTGGATAAGTGGGTAACCCTGATCTTGGACAATCCTTTAAAATAGAGCGAAGAAACATTGGACGTGTTGAACATTTGTGGTGAATAACTGAATATGGACAACTGGAGGAATAGCATGAGATTTGGATTCTTCACTGAACTTAAAATCAGGACAACGACCCTCTGGTCCATTTCACTCACAAACATACTCAGAACAAGAGCCAGAGAGCCATGGCTGTGGAAAGAATCCCTCACATCAAGTTCCCCTCATAGACGTATCCTAAGCCTTCGCGTCAGGTGAAGTTCTGCATCTGAGACTCAAGCTTCTTCTGCAGCTAGCAAGTGAAGCTAATTCACCATTCTCTTCAAGTTCATAAGCTTCAACAGTGGGAGGGAAGGCGTCTCTTCATTAGCCAAAAACAATTCCTGTGTCCAATAAGGATGTTGAAGCAATTTTGTTGTGTGGCTGCTTCTAATCAAGCACATTCCGTGGCTATGATTCACCAAAATCGACCACCCATGTTTGGTCTCATTTTTATTTTTAAAAACCATTTTGATATTTTCTTATGATTTTGAGGTTAGAAAATTGAGTATAAGTTATCTAAATTTTCCAATTCCCATTTTCAAGTGATACCAAATTGATTCTAATTTGCAACAATGGAACAAGCATAGGATTGAAATTGAAAATCATGACTAATCTATATCCGATAACAATAATAATAAAAAATTTACAATCGATTCGGGAAAAAAAAAAAGACAAGAGAATGTGATATCAACAATGATAAGAAAAACAAATGATAATTATTTTACAGTGTTTGAACTTTAAAATTGAGAGACAACTAATACACATTTAATTGATAACTTATTTTATTTGAACAAAGTATCGCTATAGAAATCTTTACGAGACTAACCCATTACGCAGTATGCCGAGGAACATTAAATTAATAATTAAGTTACATATAGATTTATAATGACCAAAAAAAGGTTTAATATTTATCGAACTCTCCATAAAAAGGATACAAGTTTTGTGAGCTAAGGGTTATATAGGTAACATATACGCTGAGTCTCAAAAAAGAAAATTGAAGGGGGAGATAAAATCTCATCCAAGCTTGAATTGTCAAAAATAAGAATGGCAGATATAAATTAGATATTAAGGTGAGCATGCTTTGCAGAAGAGAGCTAAAACAATGATTATTTGGATTCTTCATGATATAGCCTTGGCTTCTTTCAAAGTCAAGGGATCGGACGTCAGAACAATTCCTGGTTTGGGAGGTGGGTTTTCCTCAATGAACCTTTTCAACCCTTTCTCACCCCCAGGAAACCCCCCAGTTAGCCCCATCATCTCTTTCTCAAAAGCATCTTCTGGAACTGCAACAGTACCATCACTGAACTGTGCTGAGCCACCTGAGTTTTCTTCCACTCTGCCGCTCGCTGCTGCTGGTGGTCGTGGTTGCTCATCAACTTGCCTTTTCAGCTCTTGTTGAAGTCCTAGTTCTCCGTTGCGTAGTCCTCTTCCTCCCATGATTTCCAGCATGTTGAACTTGGCAAGTGGTCGTAGTTCAAAAGTTGGTTTGCTGTGATGTACTGTGGAAGGGTGTTTGAGAGGAAAGTGATGAGTGAGGTGGTGATCTTGGCCTAGGAACTGGGATCGAAGAAGAGAGCCATGCAGGCCGTGAAGGGTAACAAAAGCAGCCATTGTTAACTGTTTAATAAACAGGCAACAAACAACATTAATATGATGAGGGGGGGAAGTGAAGAAAGAAAAGAAGTCTTGTCTAATCTTTGGAGTTTTAACACATTGGGGCGTCTTGGACATGTATCCCTATCTTCTTTGTGAAGAAATTTCTATGAAAAGATTCCTCAATCCTGATTTAATTCTAACCACAAATTAATATCGTACATAGTACGTTATATACAATAGGTGGTTGTGGTTGATTTTAGCTGTACATATATATATTCATAAAAAAAGAAGCTGCATATATATATATAGAGAGAGAGAGAGAGTCTACACAGTACAAAGTACAATGTACATTTTATCGAATAAAAAAAATTGAAAATGGGGTTTTTATTTCGATCTTTCTACTTTTTTCTTTACTTCTCATCTTACTTCATCATTTTTTTAATGTACCAAAATGTGCTAATCTTAAAATATTTTCAAAAATCATTACGGACGAAGACAACTCCTATTTATAAATGTTGTATTTAGATATCGTCATACGAAGTAATTTTTGTGAAGAAAATGCTGTCGTTTATTAAAATATTATTATGAAAATGACTGTCTTTAAACTATCAACTAAAAATAAATTAAATACATAACTAAGTAGCTATTATCATTCGTGATAACTTATGAATATTCGTATTTTGGTACAAAAAGAAAAAGATGGAATAATATGAAAAATAAAAAAGGAAGTATCAATATTAGAATAAAAAACCCTTGGAAATGTTCATCCAATCATACAAAAATGATGTACTATGTATTAATCACAAGTTTTTAAAGTTATTAAGAACATTTTTTTGTTTAATTTTTATATCTCAACGACATTTTTATTATAATATTTTTTAAGTACAAAATAAGTTAATTTTGATACGCTTTTAAATTATATTATATTATATGGATGTGTGGAGTTAGGACTTATAGCGGCAACTCCCCCCAAAATCTTTTTTAGCTGGCTATAAATGGTAGAAGAATTTCAGCAATAGAGTTCTGGTCGCAAGTTTAATCATTGTTAGATTTGACATGGTTATTTTGAGTGAATTCCATCAACTACATACACTTGTGCTAAGATGGAAATTAGCAACCCGTAGTCGTTCATCACAATATTCCTTTCATGGGCTTGTGGGTAGGAAATAAGATACGAAAATGCACCAACATTTCCTTATCAAGTTCCCTTATTCTAGTAAGGGTGAAAATAGTTCGGTTCAGGCATCATCTTAATTATCAAATCAGCAAGTCGGGGAAGAGGTAGGTGAAAAAGTTTTCCCCCAAAATTTCTGATCAAGTTCTACGCTGGCTGGGATTATTTGTACATAACGTCCATTTGATTTCGGATACGACTATAAATATAATGACAGTAACTCCATGTACAAATTATATGAATGGAATGTCTGTAATCTATGTACATAGTTCTTTCTCAAAGAATGGCTAACCAGTGTTCACCACAAAAGTGGGCAAATTCCCACACCGAAAGTTTCAAATCCTATAATAACCTATTTAGATTTCATAATAAGGTTATTTGAAGAGGAGAAATACATGTGGTCTTTCTCTAGAGCTTTTAAGCGAGTATGTTTGGTAACAATTATAATCGTTAAAAAAAAAATTGTTTAACAGTGTTCAATTATATTTGATAAAATTAACTTTATCTTTTATACGAAATTTAATATACTCTAAAAACTTTTTTTATAATGCTGAAATTTTAATTTTTAATTTTTAATTATAAATTATTCTTTACACTTTAAGATGTAAATACTATTTTATCATCAATTAAATAACTTTTTTAATCAATCAAATAAATTTTTTAATCAATCAAATAATTTTTTTAATAATTTTATACTTATTTTAATAATTTAATATATAAAAATAATTCTTTTTTACACTATTCAAATAAAATAAATTAACTTAAAATCACTTTTCAAATAACACATCTAAACATAAAATTAATTCTATTATAATCAATTATAACAAAAAATTTATATAATAATTAATTATTAAAATAATCTAATTTTCACAAATATCTTAAACACGTATGTATATTATATTCATTTATTTATCTATGAAGTGATATTGATGTGCAAAGTTTTAAATGGCAGGCCACAACAGTTTTAAATAGCTGACTGAATCACTTGATGCAGCAGCAACATCCCAGCCACGGCAGCCGTCACAACCGCATCACACTGCAATTGCGAACCATATTGGTCCGCCTCAGCCCGCAATGGCAGCAACACGACTGCACCCGCAATTTACAACCTTGATGATGTGTGAAAAAGTTTTATATGAAAGAATCAAATCCAATATATACATTATCATGCTTAAATTATGAGTGAAGATCCAAGAAATGATGAATGAATGTAATCCGGGTAAAAAAAATTGAAGTAACATCTATTGAGAAGAAACTTGTAGAAACTCGCTTAAGGTTTGGTTGAGAAAACCAATAAAGGCACTAGGTAAAATATATATATATCAATGTAAGATATCCAATTAAAAGAGATGAAGAAAAATGGAAGAAACTTTAGGAAAAACAATTATCCAATTATACAGTCAGTCAAAATGGTGACTCAATAGCACTAAGATAATTACAACATCATTTCTTATCTCCATAGTTATAAATGAGGTACTACTAATACGGAAACTACCTTCAATTCAATTCTTGCAACACGGACCTATGATACCTTACATCAGCTGCTGGCGGGGGAAGCATGTGACTTCTCAATAAGCAGCTCAAGTCTCTGGTCATAAATATAGCGAAAAAAGAAGGCAATTAAAATATGAATGTAACTAAAGTACTAAACAAAAACAAAATTAAACAGCACAAGTCTTAGGCCTGCTGTTCTGTTGCATCAGTGTCAAGTGTCAACAAACAATCACCCATGTGCATGCGGTGTGACGAAGAGAGAGAACAAAAATTGATTCAATAAGACCATACTGTGTATTGGAGCCAGCAAATGGTCAATGAATACAGAAAATTTTCCAAAGAAATGTAAGTATGGTAGGGAGCCCAAGAAAAAGAGGAAACTAAGAGACGTGTTTCCAACTTTCCATCAAGTTGAAAGATATAAACGAATATAAGTTTTTCAATAGAATCCATGCTCTATTAAGAGAAGATACAAACCTTTACTGATTTATTGACTTCTTCAAGTTTATTAAACAGCAATCCTCCGGCTACTCTGCGCTCTAGTAAAGGAGAATGTAGTGAGCCTGCCATCTGCAGATGAGTGTAAAACAGAGGTTTATATGAGAGAAATTCAAGCAACACATCTGATACTAGTGCCATCTGTTGATGGCTTGACCTTGAATAGCAATATATCAGAGTGAATAAAAAACCTTTTTAAAAAAAAAAGACAAGCTATCAAGTTAAATTTTTTGTGCTCCTCAAACCTCAAGAACCAAATCAACAGAAGATTTATCCTACAATTGCCAAGCAAACTAAAAGATCAGTCTACCATTGAATCAGTTTCCATGGGCCATAATAATCTGAACTCCCAACCCAGCCAAACAAATTCACCCAATTGATTAGTCAACAACTTTAATTTGTTCCCCTTGAAACTTCCACAATAAACCTGCTGTTTTCTTTTTGAGGCACTGTTTAAAATTCTTGCTTCTAAAATGAGAATAGACCATAGCTAAGTCTATAAAATTCAGAGGCTTGAAGCCAAGAATGCTCCTTACCACCAAGAGGCAAAAAGAATCAAAGTAGGACATGATGTTTGCAAGGTAAAAGAACCTCTAGCACTAGAATTCCTAAATTATATTGATTTATACAGAAACTCTCGAAACTGGTAGTGCACCTTCAAACATCAACTCAATGGACAAAAACAGAATTCAAACACTTGCAGAAGAACATAAGCATGCTTCTTACAAAGACCACTGTAAGGCTATAAACCATTCCATATTAATAGAGGGCCGCAGGCTAGATTCCTACCAACTCAAACAAGCTCAGCTCTGGGATGATGATATAGACCAACTACCAAACTTACTAATGGTCCAAAAATAATTGAATCTATGATATATATAGGATCTAATATAATAGTGGAACTGGAACCTTATTTCCTTTATGACTGTTAATGTTTTAGTGAAAACAGCATTTTAGACCAGATCATTTCTGGTATGGCTCTTAGAATTACAAGTTGTGACATTTTCGGTATTTATTCAATCCCTTTAGTAACAAGGAGTGGCTCTTTGTTAGGACACATCGAAGGAGGCCTACCATTACCTTCCAACTTTTCGATGGTGATCTCAAAACAGTTGTTGCTGGCATACGAGCCATGTTTTCAACATCTATGCTCGGAGCAATCAGCTTCCCACTTTTACTTGCATCTTGTGAGATCTTTGAAGCTTCTGTTATGATCAACTGCAAATCAATTGCAGTATCTTAAGATGATGACATCCCCTTTGTTAGCAGTATAATGTTAAAAAAACCACTACAATATAAATGTTAAGAATGATATTGAATATTA
The DNA here is from genome assembly GCA_029884595.1 of Ormosia semicastrata. Lineage (NCBI taxonomy): Eukaryota > Viridiplantae > Streptophyta > Magnoliopsida > Fabales > Fabaceae > Ormosia > Ormosia semicastrata. Next base: position 32,890,484 of record JAQQTO010000044.1, on the reverse strand, counting down.
ACATCTCAGTCACCAAAAATATAAAGAATCATATTAAGAACCATGTTTTGTTTAACCTTTCTCAAAAGATCAGGTTCAGAAATTCCTTGAACCTGTAGTTCATCTACAGGTGCAGCTTTTCCATATGCGATACTTTCAACACGAAAAGTATGGATTCCATATATAGACTGCAGGCAACCTGGTAAAAGAAATGAGGCAATCTAGTCAAAGGAAAAATATAAGAAGACATATCAAACATCATATATGTAAGGTTTCAATCACAAGATAAAATGTCCTATACTATGTCTATTTAGTCAAAGCTAGTAATTTATAACCATTTAAAAGTTAAAACCCGTTTGGCCGTGTCCTTCTTTTGAACGATATAAAACATCCAAACTCACAATTTATAAGGGATAATTGATGTGTTCAATTGTTAGTTCACAGCAACCAGAAAAATAAACCTAACAGACACTTTATAAACCATGTGCTAAAAGAACACTTTATAACTAACAGACACGCATATGGTCATGACTCAAAAAACAAAAGAACACTTTATAACTAACAGACACGCATATGGTCATGACTCAAAAAACAAAACCAGAAGGTAAATGCAATTATTTTAAACAAAGCATACTAAAATAGGATGCAAGAAAACAATCTGGTAAAGCCTGAATCAATACCTTGTTCAATAATAATATCAATCACCAGAGAAAGAGGTACACGCCTCTCAATTGTTATGGTCCCCCAAAAGGGTAAAAATGAAGGCCTTGACACCTTGACACCAAGGGAGAAAGAGAAGAAAAAGTCACTTCTCATTTCAAAACTCATAATACAACATCATGATCATGCAGAACTATTCATATATACCTTGTAAACTATTTCAGTAGGTGTAACATATAATCTGCGAGAAGACAAATCCTTTTGAAGCACATATCTCCTAATGGGCAGGTAAAGCAACATAATAAGGCCAACTCCCCAAGCTAAAACCAGCAGTAGTGATATAGAAAGCCATATGACCGTATCATATTTAATGCTATTGCTTGCAAGTTCTTCAAAGGATGCTGAATACAGTATCTGTTCTGAACAATCTTCCCCTTCATCATCACCTAATTCAGATATAGGTTCTGCAAGTATCTGATCCTTTGATGACCTCAGTTCTGATAGGCCATCCGTGTGACCCATCAACATCTTTTCAAACACAAACTAGTAAAGAAGAAAGGTACACAAACAATAAAATGTTATCTCCAAAAGAACTAGAAAGTCCCTTCTCCTAGTGCAACTACTGCTGACATGCCTTAAACCACTGTTCTTTCAGTTGTTTCAAGAGAGAGAGAGAAAGGGCTGATTTTGCTATACTGAAATGTGAAAACTTCAGAAGGTTAGTAAATTGGGATCAAATAAGATTTTCTGCAGCATATGCTCATATGGACTGAACTGAATTATATAATACTGAAAACTCTAATTTCCACAACACTCTGCAGTATTTTCAAATGCATTTATATCTCCCAAAATAATGCAAATAACTATTTACATCTTTCCCGTACTATTCAGTTCCAAATAAAAGACAATAAAATAAATAGCAGAATCAGTCAAGGATCTGTTTGGCAACCGAGAATAAAGATGAAAAAATCGAAACAAACACATCCTCATAAACCATTTATCACCTTATCACATTCTCTGAAGCACAAATTCATCTGGGTATCAAGTTTTCTCCTTTATCAAACAGCAGAATAGGAATCAAAAACCAAAAAAAAAAAAAAAACTTGGTACCAATTTGTTTTAGACCTCAGAGAACATGCCACAAAAATTGACGGAACAGAATAAATTAATAAAATCTAACACAAAGGTGAAACCTTTACCTCGTATTTACGATAAATGTGTTGAAATGCTTAATGGGTATGTGAATGAAACCTGCAAGATGCTGGTTTCAGTGGTTTGATTCCATGTCTCTCACTCGTTATTTGGATAATGGATATGTATGGGTAGGGTTTATGGTAAAAGGTGCAAGTGAAGTGAAAAAAAGAGGAAAAAAAGGCACCAAACCAAACGTTCAATTCAAAGGGTGATTGCTAGTTTCCATAGAGAAGTGGCGAAACTCGGACGTTGGCAGCTACGTGGCAAACAGATAGAAGCTAGCATATGGCAAAATGCAAATTTTGTTACCGTTTTGGGAAATTCTATCGAAGTGATGCATAAGCCTGAGATCCAAAACCTGCGTTTAAGTGGATTACTAAAAGTTAATTATGTGTATTAGTAGTGTTGATATGTAAAATACATTTCTTTCATTAATTAATTTGTATAAATTTTAAAGAGATTAAATTTACCAAAAGTAAATCCTTTTTTTAAAAACAATATTTTGTTCTTTATTTTCATCAATCTTCTTGCCACGGTGTTGCTTATGTTTTTTTTATCATGCATCAAACTTGCAACTGTTCGGTGTTTAGGGTTTGATAAATTGATTCATGTGTAATGTGTTTGATCCATTGGCTATTATGGCCACCATAAGCAATCGTTTATGGCCATCGTTTATGGCCACCGTTTTTGGAGTTCTAAAGCCAAGTTCGTACGCAATCCTTGCAAATCTCCCTTCTGGTCACCATAAGTAAAATATTCACACACAATTTTTTTGACATTATTTTGATCTAAATCTGTTTTTGATATTAGAATGGATCAAATCTCTATTTCTTCTCTGCAAATATGACCCTCTATTTCACCATAAGCAATCTCCTTTCTTCTATTTCTTCTTTGCAACCAAGACTCACCCAGCTGCTAGCAGGATCAAATATCTCTTCTTTTAGTTCTATACCAATGTAAAAGTAAAATAAAAAGGAACACTATCTTGCAATTTCTATTTGAAAAAGTATTTATTTGCAACTAAGTTTATAAAAAACCTACTTTAACTTCACTTAATCGATATTTATTATTATATTTTTCCACATTAGCATAGGTTCCAATTCATAGTAACTCCTTAACATTTTCATAGAACTTGAGCTTTGAGCACATATTGTGACACAACACTGCACACTCACTTAATAGAGCATATAACATCCCTGTTCTGGACCGAGTTACAGGTTCATAAAACTGGAGCAACCCAACCCGTTGAGCTGGCACCCAGACGTATAGTGCGCATGAAGCAGTCCATATATCAGGCGTAACGATGAGAACAAATCCTAATCGTATCCCATACAAATGGGTGAATAAGGACAAAAGGATAGTAGTCTCCACGACTGTGTCCTCACGATCCTATCCCCCATGATCGTGTCGCCATGATCCCAAGTAGCAACATTCGGCACGCACTGAATGCTCAGATACCATTTACCTTAAGACGCTCATATAAATACAGTAAGCAAGAGAGACATGGTATGAGCTAATCCCCAAAATCCCACTATACTCTCCTTATGCACCTACTGACTTGAGCGTCGAAGTGCCTTTTGCAGGTAACCACCCCCTCAATCGTTGTTGTTGTGGCTGCACTATGGACGAGCTCATTGTTTCATACTTATACAAGTAACCCTCAGAACACGGTTCTGAACATTAGCGCCATCTGTGGGGAAAGATAAATTTCTACTCCCAACACCACCTTCAAAAACTCCCCCTATTGCCACTGTAACATCCCTATTTAGATATCCTGATATATCTGGCATATACAAGAATAACCAGGAATAACAATGCTACTTCTAACTTGAAACAACATTCTAATCCCATAACATTCATTCATAAAAATAATTATGGAGAGCCCTGCGGAAACTAAAGGGTATATATACATAACTGCCTCAAAAGGCCTAAGTGCCTATACATTACTTGGAAATAGGTGAATACCTTCTCCTTACAAACGTAAGAGTACTACTACCACCCTTATACCGGTAACCCTGACCATAATAGCATAAATGCTAGGAGAATTTAGATTTAACACCTCATTCTCATGCTATATGGTTGTGCGTACCATCTAATGTTACAATACATAGGAAATAGCAAATAACAAGTTTGAAAACTAAATATGCAAAGTGATTATAAAAAGACTTGCACTTATCACAAGGTCCTTCCTAACCAAGTGAAAAATGAAAACTAGCAAACCTAACCACTAGGCTTAACTTACCCCATAAGGAGCAAGGTCATGTTTCTAGTTCTTTCCTCTACTCAACCTTGTCACACAAAGAAGTAATTGTCATTCATGCACCTTTTGCTCTACTTTATACCCAAAGAAACAACCTATGCATGACAACATGAACACCGCCAAGTAAACTTAGCATACTTTACCTAGAACCTTTCCTCATCACTTCACAAGTGACTTTAAAGACAATCTCATATTGCTCAAGGTAAATACTAACTTATGGCACTCCACAATCCTAGGATGCTCAAGGTTTTTGAAATTCTATCACAAGGTTCAACCTAACCAAGTGAAAGGCTCTAACTAGAATACATGCTCTCTTGGCTCAACTCTATCACATAAAGGAACCAACCCATGTCTTTAGTAAAACTCAAAGCTTAACCTTGATAAACAAGGAAGCATACACTAATTATGCATCTCAAGCTCAAATTTAACTCTAAAGGAGTAACCCTTGCATCTAGATAGGCATACCAAACCAAACAAACCCAAACTAGTTGTTTCTAGTGTACCTTGTCTTTACTTCTCAATTAATACCAAAAGCAATCTCATGTTGATTATGGTTCTAAAAACCCACCTAGGGCATTCTACACCTCAAAAGATGCTTAAAGTTTTCCTCAGTTTCTTACATATACAATGTAGTAATTTCTTCCATGAAATACTCTAATTAGTGCCTTAAGACACTTAAAAAAACATATATGAGTGATCCCAACACTTACAAAACTCCAAAATATCAAGAATACAATTCTTGAAGAATTCTGGAACCCACATCTAAGCATGACGTTCCCACGCCTTTGAAGAATTATGGAACCCACACCTAGGCATGACGTTCCCACGCCTAGGCGTGGCTGACTTACCATGTCTCACGCCTAGGCTAGGAATTTCATGCTTGCCTAGGCATGAAATTCTCACGCCTAGGCATGAAATTCTCTTGCCTAGGCGTGGTACTCTCTAGTTGATCTTGGACTGAAAATTTTCAGTCTACGCCTAGGCATGAAATTCCCACGCCTAGGCGTGATCTTATTACATGATAATCACATATTTTATACATTAATAAACCCTCATTTACACTTTTCAAGTACTTAATTGATTGAGCTTGGTCATGTTTTGTAAGTTTAGGCTCAAATTGGGCTTAATTGATATTTCTAGCATTATTGAGATTTTACACTGTTTCTGTATTTCGGTCATATCTTGAGTTCTAGATGCTCAAAACTTTTGTATCTTACCTTGTAGGAAAGATGAGAGAGAGCTCTACAACTTTCATGAAAGCTCCAGGGCTAAATCGGACATCTAAAGAGCTAATTGGGCCTAGAAGTCAGAACACAGGTTCTATCAATAGAACTAGAGTAGTGTGTACTAATCAGGGCATAACTTGGGCTGTAGATGTGATATGGGCCTGAAACTAGTGGAATTTGAAAGGTAAGACATATATCTTCAATTCATATGAAGATCTCTTTTCCAGACTACGACATTTAGATGAAGCGTTTATTCCTTGAAGTCAGTCAACAAAATCAGAGACCCTTTGAGAATGATTTGAGCATAATTTGAGTTATAGGCCTCTAATTGACATGGGACTTAAGTCCAATAATTCCTAATGGACCCAGCTTTATAACTAATATGTTTCTAATCATACAAGGCTAAATTAGGGGGTAGTTATAGGGGTTAGAGCACAGAACCGAGGCATCTTCTCATTCTACACTTTTCATTCTCTCTCTAGATCTAGATCTTTCTCTCTTCTTCTTCCTTTTTCCTCAAGCTCATTCATGGTGATAGCTATGGAGAGCTAAACTTCTGTAATCAATTCAGAGATTTTTGAAGAAATTATGATTTGGATTCTTGAGATCTTGGTTCTGTTTTTATGTTCGAATTGCATTTGGATTCCTCTTCTTCTTCTTGATCTTGAATGCATGAATGGTGATTCTGTTTATGTTTGATCTAATTAGGTCTTGATTTAAGATTGAGAATTGTGATAGGATTTAGGATCGATTGATCTGAATTAATCACAGAATTACGGAGGTTAGATTACTGATTTGTGCCTAGGTTAATTGAATTCAGAGATCAAATTAACATAGATCTAACATGAATTGTGCGATTGCAAATTTGTATGTCAATTATTAATTGAATTCTAGATGATTATCTAGTACGAATTCTGGATTTGATGCAGATATTTTGATTAAATCCAAATTAACCATTCAAATGTACTTCAAATATTCATTGAATGATCGGTGCAAGCCGTAGGTATAACTCAGTTACAATTTTGATTGAGTTCAATGTTCGTCACTGCAGAAAATTCTGCAGAACATGAATCACTATTCCAATGGTGAACCACACGAATTTCAATCACTCCAAAGCAATTTTTACTTGATTTTAAGTTCCTAACAAGTTCACTAATATATACGAATCATCAACCACTAACTTAAACCACCAAAATAGGATCCATGAACCAAATCATTCATCCAAAAACTCATTTTCTCACTTTGTGCATCAAAGGTCCAAATGAAGAGTTCCAAGTCTCTAACTCAAACTCACACCATGAACAAGTCATAAACAACCATTGAAGACACATTCAAGCAAGAAAACACTCAAACACCTCAAAAACCCAAATTGACCTATTATGCATCAAGGATGAAGATGGGAAAAAGAGGCTAAAAGGGACTCTAATCCCATACCTCTTGTATAGATGATCAACCTTCAAGCTTGAGCTTTGATCTCGATCTTCCCTTGCTCCTCTTTCTCTTCTACGTTTGCTCCTCCTTATCCCATTTTTCTCTTTTTTTTCTATTCTCTTTTGCTCCTCTGCTGGCCAGTCATGGGAAATAAAGAGAAATGAGATAAATATCTCATATAAAGGTATCAAAAGCCAAGGTAGAAAGAAAGAGAGAGACGTGAGGCTTATTGCCTCTTTAGATATTTAACTAAATTCTTGATCTGTTAAGAACACTTAGGTTTCACCAAATCAAGTTTCTTAACTTCCAACAAGTTTAAAATAAATCTTAAGATTTATAAAAAATCTTGTTTCACCATTTTCATATTTTTTTCATATCTGCTATTAGTTAATCCGGCATTAAAACTTACACTCAGTATGCTTAAAAATATCAAACTAATTTCGATTAACCTCAAATTTTAACCACACCATTTTTCACACATTTGTGACTTAGAAATAAATTTTTCATATTTATTTCTGCTAACTAAGTAGTTTAAGCCAATTCTGGGGTTAATAACAGCTAACTAAGTGTTATAGCAAAGTAACTAAACTTGCTTAGAAAGCCACAAAATTAAACAGGAATGTTAAGTAAGTATTAGGCTACTTCTGTAACTATATACAAGTCTAATATGTTTTCACGGGTGTTACAACCATTATCATCATGAACACAAGGAGATAAACACCAACCAACCAAAATCGTGCCTTCGCTGTGTGTAACCATCCTTCTTCGAACCATTGCCCAATGTTTAACCCTACGACTCACTAGTCGGTATTGGAATTGGTCGTAGCCTGCCCAGAACTCAGACAGGACGGGTAGGAGATTTCTTTCATTGGAGAGAATTTCCCCCTCATTCCTTGAGGATTCTGGAAAGCCAACGCCTTAGCCCTCAGAAAGCACCTTCTGGGGACGCTGGGCAGTAGGTATCGGTGCTGCAACACCTTAGTGACTGGGCAAAAAATGAAGTTCAGTCCCTTTGAGGTATGACTGATCACTAGGAGTTGTCCAAAGTGGAACTACTCTCCTTGGTTAGGCTCCAGGACGAGAGAATTCACTATCAAGATGAGAGAATCAATAACCTAGAGAAGACTGCTAACCAGAACAACGAAGTAGAGAACCATTCGCTAGTAAAGAACCATGAAAATAGAAAAGATCAACATCGACGCGATGACCACCAATTGGAGAACTCCAAGATCACAGATCTCGGCTGTCAACTTGAACCTGTCCACACAAGAGAGCAAGCACACACAGTAAGGGACACCATGTAGCAAAACTAACCATTCTCTAATAGACTGATGGCCTATGAGATCTCGAAGCGCTTCAAGTATCCTGCCAATATCAAAACTTACGGTGGGACCACAGATCCTCAAGAACATGCAGGCACTTACGTGTCTGCACTCTTATTTGTGGGAGGAGATAACTTTCTCATATGTCGTGTTTTCCTCTTGTCTTTAAAGAAAGCTGCCCTGAGATTGTTCACTACCTTACCTCCGAGGTCCGTGGATAATTGGGAAGACCTGTCCTTGAAATTTATGTTGCACTTCACTAGTAAGTGCAACCTAAATCCATTTCATGTCTCTCTCAAATAAGGCAAGGAAAAAAAGAGTCACTCTAAGACTTTATAGCCCGATTCAATAAGCAAATCGTAAATATGTGTGACTAGGATGAGAGACTCGGACTGTTCTACATCAGGGAAGGACTTCGTTCGGGATAATTCTCTTCCTCATTAACAAAGAAGGAGCCCAAGACCATGGATGAGTTCTGAGCCCGCGTCGATAAATATATCAACGCCAAAGACGTTCTTAGAGCCAAGAAGCATCTCGACAAAGAAGATGTTAAGCCAAGGTCTGGGGAGCAGTTGAATCAATAGGGGAGGAATCCAAGGCCACCCCTCAAGGGGAAGTATGACCATTATACTCCCGTCAATGTACCACAGGCCCAGATTTACTAGGAAGTCATGAACATAGAGCTTTGGGATATACCTAGGCCTCCCCCCCCAAAAAAAGCTTGCGTTGAGATACACATCCAAGAACTGTGAATGGCATGATGGTTCTGATCACAACACGGAGGGTTGTACCAACCTCCAAGATGTCATTGAGTCCCTCATCCAGGATGGCCATTTAGGTCGATATTTTTGGAAGGCCCAGAACAAACAAAGGATGGGTCATTATAGAAAATAGAGCTACAGCCCTTGGAGTCCCTCTCCTTTGTAATACCTTTAATGAAATGTTAGACTTTTATATATATACAAAGGTAGCATATGACTTGCTTAACATGCCTATTTAATTTTGTGACAAACTGAGTTAGTTTAGGCACTTTGTTGTAACACCAAAAGTGAAAAATAGCTTAAAATGACTCAAATAATAGCATAAATTACTTAGATGATGGAAATAAATATGGATAATTTATTTAGAGGTCACAAATGTATGCAACAAGATGCAGTTAAAGTTTCAAGTAAACTGAGTTGATTTAGTATTTTTTGTTGGTTGTGGCTTCTAATTACTCAAGAAAGGGGGGTGAATTGAGTATTATAGGTTTTTTTGAAACTTTTCCCCTTTTTGCAAAAACTAATTCTTTTCTTTAATCAAAGAAAGAGATTTTGTCAACCAACAAACCAAAATATGTTTTTGCAAGATGAATTGCAATCAAGAATTAAAATTTATAAAGAAATATTCGCAATAAGATTGTTTCATATTAAAATATGATCATTAACAAATCAGATCATACAAGTATCCCTAACATATTGCTTAATTCATACATTCAATAGTAAAGCAAATAAAGAGTTAAGGGGTAGAGAAAATTACAAATCGAGATTTATCCTGGTTCAGCTACCTCCTCTAGTAACCTACATCCAGTCCCCACACCACTGTGAGATTTATCCACTATAGAAAATCAATATACAAGATTCTTTACAAAAGCTTCACTTCTTGGTTCCTTCTACCTAAATGACAACTTTTCAGTCAAAGTAATCTTGCAAAACCCACAAGAATTCTTTCTATTCTTGCACAGCACCAAGAGTCCCTTCTACTCTTGATCTAACCAGCGAGAGAACCTTCTCTCTTATCTCTCTTTTACAAACTATGAAAAGATTGAATCAGATTCCAAGAAATCAGATATTACAAATTGAATTTCTAGAGAAAAAATACTCTGTTTTTCTTTAATGAAAAGCTCTCTGAATTTTGAGTGTATGATTTCGTATATTGAATCAATTGTTGTTAAAAAAGTGTTTGCCAATGTCCTTATATAGGTATATCTCAAAATAGATTAGTTGAATACACTTTACAAATCAGTTGAGATCATAACAGACTTGACAGAAAAATTCTGTTATTGGTCAATCGATGTGTACACAGATGTATTAACAATATTTCACTTTTATAACATGGGTACATCGATTGCCTAATTAATTGTTATCTTAGATGTTCTTGATCTTGAAAGATATACACATGAATACATCGATGTTGTTCTTCAAAAACACTTTAAATTTCAGCCCAGAAGATTATAAATCGATTAACTAATTGATTGTATAGTTATTTTAAAACGTTCTTTCTTCTGTTTTGGTTTATACATCAATGTATCAATAGATGTATTAAAGTAAAATGCTTCTGTTTTGACTTATACATAGATGTACTAATTGATGTATATATATAAAAAATTTCTATCTTGACTTATACATAGATGTACGAATCGATGTATATATATGTCAAATGCATTCTACCTTCTGTTTTATTTATACATCGATGTACTAATCGATGTATATATGCAAACGTGCATATTGATCAAGTAAGTCCAGAATCAATCGATGTATACATAGATGTACACATAGGTTTTCATCAAAAGTTAGTTAATTAACAGAAAGTACATTGATGTACACATTGATGTACAAACTTATTAATTAACCTTGTTCATTCTTAGTCCATTTATTCTTTTGAAAAACCATTTTTACTTATTTGAGAGAGCTTAATCAAAGAATTAAATTGAGTCTTTTCTTTACAACATGTTCCTAATATCTTCATTGTATTGCTTCTTCATGATGCTTCTTCTTCAAGTAATCCTTCTTGATCCTTGCATTGACTTTACTTGCTCTTTTAAATCTCATTGAAAAATTCAAGTTTGGCAAGCAGTTAGTGACTCAAAATAATAATCATATTAAGTTTAGTCATTAATCAAAACATATTAGGGTCATTTATCCACAAACTCCCCCTTTTTGATTGATGACAAACTTACCATACATAACATGTTTAACATTCAATATATCAGAGTAATTAAAATGTATATCAGAGTAATATTGCCATTTACTCCCTCTATCTAATTGACAGTTCTTTAACATGTAAACATGTATAGGATCATTGCATCATTATTTTTATATTTTAGATCATTAGTTTAAGTTGATTTAGTATGTATGTAGTATATTTGTATGGTACCTATTTCTCCCCCTTTGTCATTATCAAAAAATATATATATATATTAGGGAGAATCAAAGTGTAAAAGTATATAAAACAAAGTACATTCTTAAAATTCAATCATTCATTTATATCCATTATTCATTCAGTCATATTAACATGATCAAAACAAGTCATACAGTCATTTATCATCATCATTATTCAAAACAGAATTGAAAATGGTTCAATGAATATCAAAAGCAACATTACAGACACACTTAAGACATCCTAAGACCTAAATATCTTCATTGGTTCTAGGTTCTTCTGTGTGCTGTGAAGCTTGACTTGCTTGCCCTTCAGGATTAACTTCCTCTTCAGGTGCAGCAGCAGCAGCTCTTGCTATGTTTACCACATCTTCAGAGGTAGGATGAACTTCTGGATGTGCAGTGATAGAAATGCCTAGATGTTGATGTAGAGTGGCCATTTGGCCTTCCAAAGTATTGAGTCTAATACTCAAGTAGTCAATAGATTATTTTTGCATCATATGATATTTTGTTTGCCTAGCCTCAAAGCCTTCAAACATTTGTATTAACTTGTCCATTTTGCTATTCAGCTCTGAATTTTCCTCAATAGCTCTTGTTGGTTCTTCACCAGCTATTATGACCCATTCTCCATCTACTTTAGCAAGCTTCATCTTGCTAATTGTTCCTTCACCAAATTTGTGAGTTACCTTTATGGCAGCAAATTTCTCTTCATTTTCCAGAGAAACACCAAAATGTTCTAGCAGACACACCACCAATCCAGGATATAGTAGGGTAGCTCCACTGATTTTACAGTCCAGCATGTGTCTAGCAATTATGTAGCTCCAACTTAGTTGCTTCTTTTGTAGCATAGCCCAGAGCATTAAGATGTCATTGTTATGCACCACAGCATGATTTCCTGATCTTGGTAGCAGTATCCTGCTCAGCACATATTGCAGGAGCCTATGCTGAATATGCATTGAACTGATATTAATCAGTCTCCCTTCTAGTGCATTTTCAATTAGAAGCACCTTCTTTGCTTCTTCCTTATCAAAGGTCTTAATCCAAATACTGTCTGTTCTAGTACCAGTAAAATTACTTCCTTTATAATCTAATCTAGTAAATTGAGCAAATTCTTCAAAAGTCATCTCAATTTTAGTGTTCTTTACTTCAGTAGAGAATCCCTCATTGTCCATTTCATATGTACAATAAAATGCTTTGATCAATGTAGGGTAAACGTCACTCTTAATCTGTAGAAATTGACTCAGATTGTACTCTTCTAAAATTTTGTGAAAAGTAAATTCATGAGCTTCAAAATAATTGAAAATGAGTATCTTTGTGCTTAAAATTATTCTTATAAAGCATAATGTGCTCTTCATCAGAGAAATACCTCCTGAGAAGTTTAATCTCAGTAACTCTTTCATCATCATCTTCTTCTTCCTCTGTCCTCTTTCTTTTTTTTTTGGACAGTTTTCTTTTTGGGTGTGTCCTTCACCACCTTCTTCTTCTTTTCTTATTTCATAGGTGTTGGTCTTGAAGATTCAGCAACCTTCTTTCTTTGTCCTGTGTTTTCTTCTTCAAGCTTTTGATTTGAAGCTTGTCAATTCTTTGAGAAGGCCGAGCTTTCTCAGTCCCTTTTCTTTTAGGACGAACAGGGGTTGCTGTGGGTGATACACGTTGAGGGGTGGAGGATTGAGTTAAGGAGGAAGATGTAGAGTTAGAGGGAACAGGAATATAGGGTTGAGGTTGCTTCACATGAGCCATTGGAGACATTCACGAGCTCTGCTAGGGTTTTGATTTTCTGAAAGTTTGGTTTAGACGAGTGAAGATTTTGGAGGGAAGTTGAAATTAATAAACTCAGAACAGTCAATCGATTTCCTAATCAATTGTAACATCGATTGTATGATAAATCCAAATTTTAGAGCTCAATGTATACACAGGGTCAGTGTCTTAAAACCATTCTAATCGATATGTCAATCGATGCATAATCTCTTATAGTAAGTAGTGTATTTAAGATTAGTTATTCAATCGATGTGTAAATCAATTTCTATCATATACTGGACCTATTTAATTAAAAGTAATCGATTGTCCAATCGATTAATAAAATTTCCTGTACTTATTTTATCACAATAATTGATTATTTAATTGATGTATAATGACTTCCAAAGAGTCATGTATACAGTCCATACTTATATCAATCGATTGTATAACATCAAACATCAAAATGTCACACATTTAATATTCAAAACATCAAGCATAGGTAGGATCAATTATTCCTAACTCTCTTCTTATGTAGAAAAAGCTTTCTTTAGCCAATGGTTTAGTGAAAATATCAACTAATTGTTTAGATGTATTAATATATTCAATGATTTATATCTCCACTTTGAATGTAATCCCTTATGAAATGATGTCTTATCTCAATGTGTTTGGTTATAGAATGCATTATAGGATTCTTAGTGAGATTTATAGCTCTAGTATTATCACATTTGATTGGTACTTTCTCTAAGAGAACACCATAATCAATAAGTTGTTGTTTCATCCATAGGATTTGTGCACAACAACTTTCTGCTGCAACATATTCTGCTTCAGCAATTGATAAAGCCACACTTGTTTGTTTCTTACTAAACCAAGAAACTAATGAGTTTCCTAGAAGGTGGCAGGTTCCACTAGTACTTTTCCTATCTAACTCGCATCCAGCAAAGTCAGAATCAGAATATCCTACTAAGTTACATGTTGATCCTTTAGGATACCAATTATTTGTTTGTCCTTGGGTTTAGGAACAAGTTTCTAAACTTTATTTCTTTCAAACTGATTAAGTTCTTCTTGCATTGCCATAATCTAATTTTCATCAATAATTACTTCATCTATAGTTTTAGGTTCAACTTGTGATACAAAAGCCATATTATTGCATACATTTCTTAAGGAATGTCTAGTGGTTATCCCTTTGGATATTTCACTAATTATGTTGTCCAGAGGGTGATTCCTTACAGTTTTTCATTCTTTAAGTAGATCTTCATGTTGAGAATCTTCTGGAATTTCCACTGCTTCATCCACTTTGGCATTGTCCTGTTTTTCTTTAAGTTGAATCTCTTCTAAAACTTCTGCAACATCATCAACATATTCCTTTCCCAACCTTTTGGGGTTAGTTTCATCAAATGTAACATGTACAGATTCTTCAATTGTTTGTGTTCTTTTATTGAAAATTCTAAAAGCTTTACTAGATGATGAATAGCCTAGAAAGATTCCTTCATCAACTTTAGGATCAAACTTACCTAGATTGTTCTTTCCATTATTTAGTACAAAACATTTACAACCAAAAACATAGAAATGTGAAACATTTGGTTTTCTACCTTTATAGAGTTCATATGGAGTCTTTTTCAAAATTGGTCTAATCAAGACTCCGTTCATTAAATAACAAGCTGTGTTTACAGCATCTGTCCAAAAATATTTTGGCATGTTTGAGTCATTCAACATAGTTCTTGCTATTTCTTCTAAGGATCTATTTTTCCTTTCCACAACTTCATTTTATTGTGGAGTTCTTGGAGTAGAGAAATTATGTTGAATTCCTAACTCTTCACAAAAATTATCAAATTCTTTATTTTGAAATTCTCCACCATGATCACTCCTTATGGCAGTTATTTTCATATCTTTTTCATTTTATACTAACTTAGCCATTTTCTTAAAGGCTGTAAAAGCTTCATTTTTATGTGCTAAGAAGAAGGTCCATGTAAATCTAAAGTAATTATCAACTATGACTAATGCATACAAATTTCTTCCAAAACTTTTGGTCCTAGAGGGTCCAAATAAATCCATGTGTAGTAGTTGTAAAGGTCTTTCAGTTGAAACTGTATTCTTAGCCTTAAAAGATACTTTAGTTTGCTTGCCCTTTTGGCATGCATCACATAAATCATCTTTTGAGAATTTAGTTTTAGGAAGTCCAATTACCAATTCTTTAGAAATGAGTTTGTTTAGTTGATCCATATGAATATGTCCTATTCTTCTATGCCATAGCCAATTTTCCTCTTCCTTAGATATCAAACAACATACATCACTAGCAGAAATGCTTTCTAAGTCTATCATGTATATGTTATTCAATCTATTACCTATCAGCTTTGCATTACTATCATGCATATTTTCTATAATGCAACTACTAGAGTTAAAGAATACTTTATAACTTTTATCACATAGTTGGCTAATTCTTAGTAGATTGTGCTTGAGCCCTTCCACATATAGTACACCTTCTATCTTGGTAGTTGTGCTTCTTCCAATTGTTCCAACTCCTAAGATCCTTCCTTTATTGTTATCACCATAGGTGACACTTCCACCTTGTTTAGGAGTGAAGGATGAGAATTTAGTGATATCTCCAGTCATATGTTTGGAGTAGCCACTATCAAAATACTAATTTGAACTTTTGGCTCTCAAACACACCTCATCTTCATTGTCATTTTGATGGTTAGTCATGAGACAAAGATTGGCCTCTCCTTCCTCAGAATGTTCAGAGGAATCCATATCATTTTCTTCCCAAGCTATGTATGCTCTTCTTGGCTTTCTATTCTTCTTGTCCTTGGACTCATGATTGTCATACTTGTCCTTCTTTTAAAGTTTAGGACACTCATTCTTGTAATGTCCAGGTCTGCCACATTCATAGCACTTCACATTTGATGTTGAACTTTCAGCTTTTGAAGTGTTCTTCTTGGAAAAGAAATTTGAGGGTCTTTTGTTGAAGGTTTTCTTCTTTTTGAGGAATCTTTTGAATTTTCTTACTAGCAGTCCCATATCCTCTTCAGATTCATCTTCATCTTCAACTTCTTCATCTTCATCACTATCAAGACTTTCTTTGGAGACAATTGCTTTAAGTGATAAGCCTCTTTTCTTCTTCTCTTTTTCTTCATGATCATTCAATCTATGCAACTCCATATCATGTTCTTTGAGTTTGCCAAATATTGTAGCAATATTCATGGTTTCCAAGTCCTTTGATTTAGCTATAGCAGTAATCTTTGGTTGCCATTCTCTTGTCAAACATCTCATGATCTTGTTGATTTGTTTTTCATCTGAAATGCTCTTTCCAAGTCCATTCAACTAATTCATAATGTGAGTGAACCTTCTTTGCATATCATTGATGTCTTCACCATTCTTCATGTGAAATAGTTCATACTCATGCATGAGTGAGTTCATTCTTGCTCTCTTTACATCACTGGTTCCTTCATGAGTAATTTGCAGCGTATCCTACATTTGCTTGGCTGTCTTACAATTTGAAACCCTAAAAAATTCATCATAACTTAAGGCAGCAGTTATAATATTTTTAGCTTTATCATTATAACCTACTTTCCTTTTGTCCTCATCATCCCAATCACTTCTTAGTTTTTCTTTCTTGTTGCCATTTGCATCAAGAGAGTGAGGAATATATAGGTCATTCTTAACAGCATCTAAGACATCAATGCCACTAGCCTCAAGAAATATTAACATCCTTTCTTTCCAATATATATAGGCAGTGCCATTGAAAGCAGGGGGTCTTGCCAAGGAAGCCTCTTCTCCCAAGATATCATTTGAAGCCATCCTCTTAAGCTGTTAAGCTGTACATAAAAGTGAAAGCTCTGATACCACTTGTTGGTTGTGGCTTCTGATTACTCAAGAAGGGGGGTTGAATTGAGTATTATAGGTTTTTGAAACTTTTTCCCTTTTTGAAAAAATTGATTCTTTTCTTTAATCAAAGAAAGAGATTTTGTTAATCAACAAACCAAAATGTGTTTTTACAAGATGTATTGCAATCAAGAATTGAAATTTATAAAGAAATATTCGCAATAAGATTGATTTCAGATTAAAACATGATCATTAACAAATCAGATCATACAAGCATCCCTAACATATTGCTTAATTCATACATTCAATAGTAAAGCAAATAAAGAGTTAAGGGATAAAGAAAATTACAAACTGAGATTTATCCTGGTTCAGCTACCTCCTCTGGTAACCTACATCCAGTCCCCACACCACTGTGAGATTTATCCACTATAAAAAATCAATATACATGATTCTTTACAAAAGCTTCACTTTTTGGTTCCTTCTACCCAAATGACAGTTTTTTAGTCAAAGCAATCTTGCAAAACTTACAAGAATTCTTTCTATTCTTGCACAACACCAAGAGTCCCTTCTACTCTTAGTCTAACCAGCGAGAGAACCTTCTCTTTTATCTCTCTTTTACAAACTATGAAAAGATTAAATCAGATTCCAAGAAATCAGATATTACAAATTGAATTTCTAGAAAAAAAATACTCTATTTTTCTTTAATGAAAAGCTCTCTGAATTTTGAGTGTATGATTTCGTATATTGAATCAATTGTTGTTAAAAAAATGATTGTCAATGTCCTTATATAGGTATATCTCAAAATAGATTAGTTGAATACACTTTACAAATCAGTTGAGATCATAACAGACTTGACAGAAAAATTCTGTTATTGGTCAATCGATGTGTACACAGATGTATTAACAAGATTTCACTTTTATAACATGTGTACATCGATTGCCTAATCGATTGTTATCTTGGATGTTCTTGATCTTGAAAGATACACACATAAATACATCGATGTTGTTCTTCAAAAACACTTTAAATTTTAGCCCAGAAGATTATACATCGATTAACTAATCAATTATATAGTTATTTTAAAATGTTCTTTCTTCTATTTTGGCTTATACATCTATGTATCAATAGATGTATTAAAGTAAATTACTTCTATTTTGACTTATACATAGATGTACTAATCAATGTATATATATCAAAAATTTCTGTCTTGACTTATACATAGATGTACGAATCGATGTATGTATATGTCAAATGCATTCTAACCTCTGTTTTATTTATATATCGATGTACCAATCGATGTATATATGCAAACATGCATATTGATCAAGTAAGTCCAGAATCAATCGATGTATACATAGATGTATAACATTTATACATAGATGTACACATAGGTTTTCATCAAAAGTTAGTTAATTAACTGAAAGTACACTGATGTACACATTGATGTACAAACTTATTAATTAACCTTGTTCATTCTTAGTTCATTTATTCTTTTGAAAAATCATTTTTACTTATTTGAGAGAGCTTAATCAAAGAATTAAACTGAGTCTTTTCTTTACAACATGTTCCTAATGATCTTTATTGTATTGCTTCTTCATGTTGCTTCTTCTTCAAGTAATCCTTCTTGATCCTTGCATTGACTTTACTTGCTTCTTTAAATCTCATTGAAAAATTCAAGCTTGGTAAGCAGTTAGTGACTCAAAATAATAATCATATTAAGTTTAGTCATTAATCAAAACATATTAGGGTCATTTATCTACATTTTTAGGCATATTAGTTGTCTTTTTAATACCAGATTGACTAACAGCAGATATGAAAAAATAAGATAATGGGGAAACAACTTTTTATATGAATCTTAGTATTTATTTTAAAGTTATTAGAAGTTAGAAATCTTGATTTAGCTAAATCTGAGTGTTTTTAACATATCAGGAAATGCCAGTGCATGGCCTTAAGGGCTTTATAAGTCTTTTTGGAACCTCTTTTTAAGCTTTCTTTCACGGTTCTTTTGTTGCACATCATAGAAACAGAAAATGTGAGAGAACAAAGGAAAGAAAAGGAAAGAAAGGAGAAGGAAGAGGAGGAGAAAAAGAGGAAAGCCAAAGCAAAATCCAAGGTGTGACCAACCAAGTTTGAATCTTTATCTTAGCTGCTAAAGGTAGGGGATTAGAGTTCTTTTCACTTCTTCATTTTCTCCATTGATGCACTTTTGGTGCATAATAGGTCAAAATGAGTTTTAGAGGTATTTGATGTGTTTTATTTACTTGAATGTGTTTCAATAGTTGTTTATGACTTGTTCATAGCATGAGTTTGAGACAGGAACTTATAACATCTCATTTAGACCTTTGATCCACAAAGTAAGGTTTTAGGTCAAAGCATGTGTGATTTTGGTTCATAATCCAAAATTAGTAGTTTTAGTTGGTGATTGATGACTCCTATGTGTTAATGAACTAATTAAGGACCTAAAATCACTTAGAAACTATTTTAGAATGACCAAATCTCATGAAGAAAACTAATGGAACAATACACGGTTCTGTAGAATTCTGCAGAACCCAGTTTCTACTACTTGCACTGTGGCATGAGATGCACCATGCCGAGGCGTTAAGGACTAGAGAGCAGCGCGCCGTGGTGTGAAAGAAGTTACGCTGAGGCGTGAGGTGCATCACTTAGGCACCCGAGAGTAGTGCATTGTGGCATGAGCCCCTATAGTTCTTAGAGTGTCCTTTTTGATGTTTTGGAGTTCCTTACTAGATGAAATCATTTGTATATGTTTCTTAAAGTGTGTTAGGACCCCAATATGGATATTTTAAGAGGGAAATTATCATTTAGCAAGGATTAGAAAGTTTAAGCCTTTGAATATCCAAGATTTATAGATTGACATAGGTTATGTTTAGTATACTACTAGAGGTAATTCAATAAGAGGATGATCCTTTGGTATGTATATTACATGTATAAATCTTAAAGCAACCAAGAGTAAGGGTTTGCTATAGATAAGTGTGTAGCACCCATAGTAACTTATTGTTGCTTAGTATCACTAGAGATGTAATGATGAGGTGTATTAGATACAAGAAAACTAGGATAAGTTGGTAGTTTTACTTATGAATGTGACCTTATATGGCATTTATTGTTATTTGACCAGAAGGAAGGGAGTCAAAAGCTCCTAAAGGAATAAGTTATTCCTGACCAAGAGTTAGGGTTACATGTAGTGTGAGGTTTCAGTCTTCCTATTTACAAGAGGTAAACATGAGAAACCAGAGTTCCTAGTAAAACATGCCTAGCTCTTAAATGAACTAAGTATGTAAGAATATATGCATGTATGTTTAACTTGGCTTATCTAGTTATTAAAGTTAAACCTTGTAAAGAATGTAAGCATGTCTTACTTTAAACTATTAAGATTGTGTTATGTATGACTGATTTTGGTTACTTATACTGAGAATTGTTGTTTCTCACCCGCTATATTTTCATGTAATTCTAGGGGAATGTTCTTTAAAGCAAAATAAGAAAAAGGAAGCTAAAGTACTAGATTAGTTCTAGTTTTAGTATTTATGTTACAATCTTTGTATCTATATACTCCTTTTGTAATGTAAATAGTTATGTAATATTTTAAGCCTTCAGGGAGGCTAATGATGTGTGTGTGTGTATGTGTGTGTGTGTGTGTGTGTGTGTGTATTGTTATGGTGTTTATGCTTTCCGCATTTCATAAGGCTCTTTATAATGTTTCCAATGAACATTATGGATATATTTATCAGGTTATTACGTAAGTAGTGACATTGTAATGCTACTAAGTATCTCCTTATGTTCTTTATATATTGAGATATTGGTATTAGGACGTTACATCCTTCCTATCAGAAAAGACATTTTCCAGCAAGAAATGACAACCTTGACCCACTCTCACCTAGGGATAATGCTCATGATCAAGATAAGGCGCGGCCGCAAGACACCAACCAGGAGAACCATCACCACCACAAAGTAACCCGCACGATCATGTAATGCCCTATAATAATTACTTCTGTTGTGTAATGAATATCTTTGCATATCATTAAATTACTGTTTCTTCACTATTGTTGTCTTATCTTAAAGCTAGTACCTCAATTGTGACCACGGGTCCACAGGTACTCCATTTTATCAACATCTATAACTAGTATCTCAGTAGTGCCCTCAAGTTCACAGAAACTTAGGCATGTTGCAACCCACAAGGTCACCACACCTTGGTGAGGTTCAAGGAAGACAAGGTCTGGAAGGATCAGCTATTCCGACATCTCTAAATGACGAACAAACTGGGTAATCCACTTGAACACCATTAAGGGTCAAGCAATGCATTCAAGGGTTTTCACTCGTACCCATTTGAGCCTGACCTTAACCCATAAACCTACGATAGTTTATAGAGGTTAAGCGTAATCGACTGTAGTCCAACATCATGGACCCCACACCAAAGGCTTTCATGTCACATACATTAAACTAACCCAACCACCAAGATTCGAGCTTTGGACTCATCGCAACTGGCAAAATGAGCGTTCATCTAACTAAATGAACCTAACCATCGAGATTCAAGCTTTGGACTCATCTTGGCTGGCAAAATGAGTGTTCGTACAAGTAAACAAGCTTAACCACTAAGATTTGAGCTTTGGACTCATCTCAAATGGGCAAAGTAAGAGTTCGTGAATCTAAAAAAGTAACTACCGAGGTCGAGCGTTAGACCCATCTTGGTAATTTGCATACCACGTCAAACCCACCTCAACAAGTGCAAAATAATTTACGAGATTGAGCATTGGACTCACCTCAGCAAAGGAAGCATACAACAGAAAGTAAAACATTCAGAAGAAGAGTAAATTTTACTATTCACATCCCAAACATCATCGACCTTACAAGAGAAGCCTGCAAGTTACCCTCGTGCAAAGACCACCCTTTTGAAGGAAGCCGAGAAAGTAGCCTGGTGCAAGTGAGCAACCACCTTAATGGCCTCTCTAGGTGCGAGCAAGCAACCACCTCTTCTTTGATCAACAAGAAAGCAAAGTTCCACTACCCTACACTCCCCAAACGCCCCTGCACACCCACAACATGGCAACAACTAAGGGAGCAAAGAAGGAAGGTTAGTGAAACTCTCTGTGACTTTCAAGAGCTATAGGCAAAAGCCTCGAGCCTTTCTAGCAAAAGTAGGAGCTTACTCTGCTACTACATATGACTAGAGAAAAAAGGCTTCTGCCTTCTAGAGACATGTTGATTAAGCCGCATAGAATAGTTACTCAGCCCTCATCGGGCCATTATGCCTGGAAAGAAAAGCCTCCACTAAGAAGAATATGCAAATAGAAGGGGAACACCTTTAGAAATTTGGGAAAGAAATGGAAGATGATTCTAGAGAAGGACACATCCCTTAACATGCTCATGGGGGCATAGAAGGGCCACCCTCAGGAAAAGGCAGTCTCAAACGAAGTAGAAAATGAAAAGAACAAGTGACAAGCCCATTGCAGACATTCCCTATTTATAGAGGGAATAAAAAGGGGAGATGACTACATGTTTGAGGCCATATTTAATTGTTCCTCCCCTGTGATTAGCCACTAAGGCAACGGGCTATTGAAAAGCAAAGCGAAAACTACTATTGCATTTAAACAAGCCTTAGTTCCCAATAAATTTAAAACAAGTTCCCCAAGGAAGCACAGTCTGCTACAAATTATAGAGCAAAGGCCGCTAAAAGGACACTAGATTCAAAAGCTTACCACTGAGATCGAGCATGGGACCCATCCCGGTGAATTACGCGAGCAAAATCACTTAAGTGTAAAGTTAACACTGAGGTTGAGCTTTAGATCTATCTCGACGGTGTAAACGCAAAAATTCAACAAGCATGAAAGCAGCACTATGATTGAGCTTTGGACTTATCTTGGCAAAAAGTGCAAGCATTATTGTAAGAGAACAAGCATTAGAAAGACAAAATGCCAGAGGTCGAGATTTGTCCAAATATATAAATGAAGCCCTATGTAGGGGGCAAGAAAAATAAAAACTTGGATGTCAAAAAATGAGTCTTTGACCTTCTGAAGTCTCTATCGCCACCTTAGTCTGCGCCCTCTTGGTCTGAGCCACATCGATTTGCACTGATTCGGCCACAACCACATTGGCCCCTTCTCGCCCAACCTCTAGTGCTGTTTCCATTTTTCCCCGTCTTCCACTATGGAATCCACTTAGTCATCTGAGGCAGCTCTCGAAGCAACCATGTCCACGATGTGACCATCCCAAACTTCCTTCAGAGTGTCGACCCCCTCCTCATTAAGACCAAGGTTAAGAAAGTGAAGTTGGGTGAGGATGTTCTTAAAAGTTACCTCCATGGATACCGACCAATCATTAACTGTCTAGGCAAATTCACCCTTTAGAAGTTCATATTGAACTTGGGCACTGGTGAGGCCAGACTCAATCGAGGCTAGACACTTTTTCAGTGCATCCTCCCGAGCTGTTGCCTGACGAAGCTGGACTCGAAGGTCGTTGACCTCAACAGCCTTGACCTGAAGTGTCTCCACTTCGACAACTTGAGCTCGAAGGGAAAGGACCTCAGCAGCATCTGCAGAAAGGCAGGCAACCTCAGGCCTGAGTTTGTCTAGTTTGGAGGCACTTAAGCTGCTCATCCTTCTGGTTTGCATCTGCGATGGCCTAGGCGAGCTGCCTATCCTTCTTGGTAAAGTCCAACTCAAGTTTCCACTTCTCACCCTGAAGAGTGTTAAGCTCTCTCTCCAAGTGTGTAACCTCCTAGATGGACCTACAAGCCCCTTCTGTAAATCGAAGGGCCGAGGTGATGTGCAAGCTTCGAAGTTGGGCCTCATGAAGGATTTCCTCCATGCCACGCTCAGTCAACACCTCAGCCTCGACAGGGCTCAACAAATAACCATCAATAAAGCACATAGGGTCGGCCCCCCAAGTCCACACTAATTCTGATGGAAAGAGACATGGACCCATCCCAGACCTCGGAGTATCCTCAAGCCCTAAACCGACTAGAACCTCGCCTACTTCAAGCTCATTCGAAATGCCCTCGACTCCTAGCCTCTTTCCCTTGTCATCCCTACCGTTCTCAGCTTGCCTCTTCTGGGGTCGCAGCAGTGGCATAAGAGAGCTTGGTTCAACATCTCGAATGCCAATAACTGGGGGAGGTGGAGAGACCACCATGGCCATAAGAGGGGGACCATACTACTCGAAGGCAAAGGGATAACCCCTTTAGCAGTCGTTGGGGCCTGAGATTCTGATGCCTCACCACTTCTAGCTGCCAACCTCTCATCCAGGCACCGAAGCTTGGAAGATAGAGCCATGCTTTCTACAAGCAAAAAAGAAAAGCATTACAACACTTAGGCAAATTCATGCAATAAGGCAAGTACAAAAGGAAAATATGCAAGATGAGATACATAACATGGCCTTTATAGTATCAATAAGCTTATCCAAAACATCCTTACAAGAGATGACTCGCTTTTCCTCGGCCCAATCAATCAAGACCTCCAGGACCCAGGCCTCAAAAGAAGGGACCTCGGAATCTGGAGTCTCTGACTCCTTATTACTTCGCCCCCAACTAACTTCAGTCTAGTATAAGTGGAGGTGTGGCTCACCTTCTAGGTTGATGAAAAAAGGTATCTTACCCAAAGTTCTTTCTACCCTAAAGAAATCTTTTTTAAACTTCTTGAAGGACTCTTGGTAGAGCTTGAAGACTGTGCGCCCGCTCAGCGCCTGTAACGTGACCCATCCTTTAGTTTGGTTGCTTCCAGAAGTCATCAACCGAGAGAAAAGGAAAAAGAAAGATTTAACCAAGTATGACCACTCAAAGACTCAACAAACCAGCTTGAATTCCCAGACGAATCCCTAAGCATTCAGATGAAGTTGAGTGGGCACCACCTGCATGGCAGTCACACCCCAATTTGAGTAAAGAGAGTCTCGTATATACACACGAAGTGCTCACCCTCTGTATGGGTAGAGCACACCCTCTCTTCCTCTTATCGGTGCCAGATCTCAAACTCCCAGCCTTTGAGTTCCTCAACCATCAGTTGCAAGTACTGTTGCTTCTCTAGGATGTCTTTTGCAGTCCTCATATCGGAAGGAGTACCCAAGACCTCATGTTCCACCCTGTAACATCCTCCTTAACTTGTTAGACTTAAGTATGGTTATAGGAGTTCAATAACTTTTGAATGAGGTACCTGTTAACTTTGGTAACCTTTTAAAGTTATTTTACTATAATACTGAATGTGAAAAATAGCTATTAATAACTCATAGAGTAGCATAAATAGCTTAGATGAGGGAAATAAATATGAAGAATTTATTTCATAAGTCACAAATAAATAAGATGTGATGTGGTTAATTTTGGAGAATTAACTGAGTTAGTTTTGTATTTTTAATAACACTGAGTGAATGTTTAAGAGCCAAATTAAATAGGCAGATATCTTAAAAAATTATGAGAATTTGTAAAAATATCAAGTAAAGAATGGAGAATTTTTTGATAATGAGAACAAGTTAAGGTAAATACTTGTGAGCTTATTAGCTTATTTCCTTAGGTTTAATGTAACTTAAGGAAGAGTAATAGAACTTAAGTGATAGTTTTAGGTGTATGAAAGATTAAGGAATGATGAGAATAGGATTGAGATAAATCCTAGGATTTTCTATAACACCTTTACAAGTTAGGAAACTTGATTTTGTGAGATAAAAGTATTCCTAAGTGATATAAAGGTTCTAGCTAAATATCTCAACCCATCCTTATCTCTCTAACTCTCTCCACTGTCCTTATATTCTGCTTCTTTGACTTTTCCATTTATTTTCTCTCATCTCACGCTCTGTCCAGCAGAGAGAGAAGAGAAAAGAAAAGGGAAAGGAAGAAGAGAAGAGAAGAAGGAAAGGAAGAAGGAGGAATATGAGAAATCAAGGAAAAACAAGAGGAAAGCTTGAGTATCAACCACACAACTTGAGGTAGGGGTGATTGTTTACTTAGCTCTTTCCTTTTCTACACCCTATTGATGCATGCTTGCTTGGGTAAGAAATATGTTTTAGGAGTTTCTTGAAGGTTTGAGTTGGGTGAACTTGGTTAGAAGTTGAGAAAATGATAGGTAATGAATTAAGACATGCCTACTAGTGGTTTAGAGCATGTAAGCATCCATAAAACTCCATTATCTTGTGTTTGGGAAAAATGGGTTTTGGGATGAGAGTTTTAACATACTTGTTCTTGTTTCACTATGTGGTGATTTGAGGATGTGTATGAGAGTTTTAATATGTTTAAAGACCATGTATGAGGTTGAAAACTATCCAAGACTTGTGTTTGGGGGCCAATAATTAGTTAGAAATTAAATGGAATAAGGTATCCACGTTTGGTGTTAGGCACTTAAGCACACAGAAGTTGGGCACTTAATCGCCTAAGGCTAGAGAGCAGAGGCATGTTGGGCACCCAAGAGGTGAGCGCTTAATCACGCATGGGCAAAGAACCAAAGTACTGACCAATTAATCGCTCAAAAGTTGAGTGACTAAGCGCCCAATGATAGAAAAATTGGGAGAGTTTTACTGTCATGGAGCACTTAAGCGCTAGAAAAATGGGCAATCAAGTGCCCAAGAACAGAATGCTATATGTGTTTCTTTTTGGGAAAATGGAGTTTCCTACTTGTTACGATCTTTTATGCATGTTTTTTTAGTATGAGTTAAGACACTATTAGGGATATTTCATGAAAGAAATAACCACCTAGCATATGTGTAAAAGAATAGGCCTTTGTGCATCCAATGGTTGTGCGTTGACATAGGTATGTTACTAATTATTAAAGAGCAATGGTGTTGCACTTGATATCACTTGTGATGTTATAATGTGGTGCATGTTGTTTGCTCCTTTAATGTGAAAGTTGAGCTATTGATGAGTTTTTGTGGTGTGTATATGGGAGTTGAATATAACATTGCATCGTTTCACACACTTGCTATTCCTATGTATTGTAACCTTATATGATGTGCGCAATTATTTGGCTGGAGAATAGTAGGTAATTATTAGTCTGGGGGACTAGTCCTAAATTCTCAAAGTGTGGAGGCTCTCAAGGCCTAGGTTACCGATAAGTTAAGGAGATAACACATTCCCTCCCTCCCATGTAGGTTAAGGAGGTAATATATTCCCTCTCTACCCAGAGAAATGTAAGGGAACCAAGTTCTTGGGAATATATAGGTTTCATGACCGTGCACAATCACTATGATAATACAACTCATAATTATTACCTTAGGGCATATCTTAAGCATGAGTATGAACAAGCATTTACATTTCAATAACAATTGTATGAGTAGTTGTTTTATCTTTGTTAAGGAATGATTTGTGAGATAAGAGAGTGAGAAAAGCACCTTGTCATAGTAGAGAAGTGAAAAAAGCTCTCTACTAAGGGCAAAAGAATGAGAAAAACACTTTGCCAAGGAATTTGATGTTTTACAATTGTATGAACAATTGTTTATCATTGAAAAGAGGTTAATTATGGATATAGATTATGCATTGCTTTGTGAATGTTACATAGAGAGAGTATGTTAATATTTCACGGGTGTTGTGTAGTGACTCATTTACTTGTTGAAATTATAATTTATTGTTAATAAGTTTATTCATAGTGAATGTTTAATTATGTAATAATTGAACGCTCTACCTCGGGAAGAGAAAGGAAAGTTTTTGGCTTTTGCCACCTTTCTAGATGTTATTAAATGGTTTGTTTTTTCCATAAGTAGCTGGAGTTATCATGATGTCATTTATGTGTATATATTACCGAGAATTGTGAATTATCACCCCATTTGTTATTTTTCATGATAAATCTAGGTCGAGACTCTTCCAAGGGAAAGAAGAAGAAGCAAATAGAATAGATAATTTTTATTTGCTTTTGAACAAAGGTTGTATATTATTATATTTGCTTTGATTTGTATAAAGTTTTATGTATTACACTATGCTCTTTTGAGGCTAATGTTATATATATGATCTTTTCTTTCCCTCTTGGCTCTTTATAATAACGTGTATGGTTATTATAAATCAAGAATGTTGTTCTTAAGATAGAACTGACGTGGTTAATACTGTTTACTATTGTATATTCAGAATATACTAAGGTATTAGTATTAGGACATTATATTGTGGTATCTGAGCAGCTCATCTTGTTGAGTCGGGGTATGAACTGACTATGCTTAGACATGCTTAGTAGTTTCTATTATGTGTTGTGTTAGTGTATACCCTAGAGGCCAATTTATTTTGACCTTATTTATATACATTGTATTATACTATTTATTTTAATACACAAGGCATTTCATCTATTATGTTATTTATGATAAACATAATAAAGTCCTTAAAATAGTAAGTTTAATTCTATGGGATATCAAGTGGATGACTTGATCGTGAGATCTTATTGGATAGAATCAGAACAATATTCTTAAATGTTCCTAGTCAAGTATTACTGTTAATTAGGACAACAATAATGCATTGAGACTAGTATGTGCGTAGACTGATGGCCATATCTCATGGGTCATGGATATAAGATATCAAGTCTTCATATGGATACATATTACAGTAATGATGTATTGGATTGACCACCATGAGAACGCTGTGTGGATTGTTGTGTGAGTGTCATAAGCGATTCTCAAAGTGACAATGGTGTATATTGTCCTTTGACTTGAAATCACTATGATTCCTACATGAGGAGTTGTATATTTTAATGCCATCAAACAACCTCTATAACAAGGTGATTATAAAAGAGGTTATTGGACATACCGCAAATCATGCAGAGAGATGTGAGTGACCTAGATGGGATTTATCCTTCCTACATAACAGGAGCAATATCTTTGGGCCCTCTGATTGAGTGAGACTACGAAATGCATGACCATGCTCAAAGAGTCAATATGAGATATTGATCTCATTTGTTATTACTAAGTCTACTCAAGTATTAGGAAATGGAAGATTGAACTATACAAGGGTGACACATTCCATGCCTTGTGTTCAATCTAGATATCTGGACAAAGAGATTAAACTATACAGAAACATTAGTCATGAAAAGGTTATGTCAGATCATTGACATTTTTATTACTTGGGTAGCAGCGATGTGTTGTTAGATACCTCTCGCTACTTGTAATATTAAAATAGGATTTTAATATTACTTCCAATGTCATAAGAAACTGCAGGGTCACACACATAGAACAGACTAAATTGCAGCAATTAGAATCCAAGTTGGACTAGGACTCTATCGTGGTCCAAACTCATAACTAATGAGTCCAATGTTGCACTGCTAACCCTACTGCTACTCTCACTCACAGAAGGCAGTCACTATTATAAATAGTACTGCTAAGGGACTGTCAATACACACAGATTACAAACCCTAGCCGCACCCTAACAGAAATAGTGAGTGATAGAGTAATAAGTTTCTCTTCTCTTTGAAGCTAGCACTGTGCAGGAGATGTGAGACTCCAAGATTGCAAATGTTAGACATTTGTGAGTCTATTTGTGTGGACAATGTAAAGGTACCATCGTTGCTGCGATGCTAGCGATTTGCTTGATCATTTTTCGTCTGACTTCAAGATGTAAACTCAAAAAATCACGTATCATGGCCCTCTTTTTGCATGGATCCTTAGTGAGAATTCTTTTTTCGCTGTTCTTTTCTTCCCGAAATTCCAAACATGTTATGCATTTCTTGTCTCATTGTGAGATATGTGAATAAAATGGCATAACAGCCTTAGGTTTGAATGTTAATGGTTACTGTCACACTGTTACATGATATTGAAACTGATAAACTCAATATGTATTGTTCTTTGTGTACAGGAAACTATAGCTTCACCAAGGCGAACTAGGGGAAACAAGAATTCTTCTAGTGAGGGTTTGCCACGATCCTAAATAGCAGCATTCGACACACATTGAATACTTAGACATGACATACCCTAATATGCTCATATAAATACAGTAAGCAAGAGAAATAAGGTATGAGTTAATCTCCAAAACCTCACTATATTCTCCTCACACACCTACTAACTTGAGCATCGAAATACCTTTTGCAGGTACCCACCCCCTCTTTTGTTGCTGTTGTGGTTGTGCTACGTAGGAGCTCATCATTTTATACCTATATAGGTACCTCAAAACATAGTTCTGAACAATCCCTATAACAAAAGTTAGAGCCCATAACATCTCAGAAATCACCATTCAGAACATCCCAAAATGAAACCCAAATACCTGCACACAAATTACAAATCCATCAACCTCTAAACAAAATCTAAACAACCCACAACAAAATACACCACACAAAGGGTGACAAAATCCTTATGAACCAAAATCGAATCACACAACACCGAAGCCAAAGAAGCCAAAACTGCTCCACCACCATCAACTTCGCACCTAGATCACATACCATCATGCTATTGTCTGCTATCTATAAAGCTGCCACAACCATTCGAACCAGCAACCATGATCAAACCACCCCATAGCTGAAATCAGCCCACATGCCTCTGCTGCCATCCTCAAACCAGCATCATCCTGGCACCTGACCCTGAACCATCATTGTACCTCCATGACTAAGCCTCCACCAACCGCCACGAACTCTGACACCCATGAGCCAGAACCACCCATAATCGTGATCAGGAACCACCTCGTTGTCGTTGGTTGTAACTCAACCTCAAATCACCGTCGTCCACATCCACCCAGGACCACTAGACCGAAATTACCAAATCTGACCCAAAATTTATCTTGTGGACCAAGCCTGAGTTAGTTTTGGGGAAGAAAGGAGAAATATTCTAGAGAAGATAAATATTGGCTTTTGGGAAGAGAAATATAATTTTTAGGCATCTGAATGTAGAAAAGAATCGCATCAGGTCTCTTGTATAGATTGGAAATAGGGAAAAGAATTGCATTGGAAAGAGGAGAAAAAGCATTGGAAGCAAGAGACTCAATAAAGATATGGCTTGGAAGGAAGAGGAGAATTGCATTATGTTGATTGTATTATTAAGATAGTATGAATTAAAATTAAAGGACACAAGTTATTGTCTTAAATGTCTTTAATTTAAGTGGGAAGGTAAAACTCTATAGCAACACCAATATCTTTTATATTTTATATATAAAAGTAGAATACATTGATGTTATTCTAGGATTGTCCTAAGGTTTATTTTCCCTCCTAAATTGAGGTATTTAAGGTATTTTATATTTAGGTATTTTAATTAAATACTTTGAAACATTGTTTTTAGAATCGGACCAGCTGGTTAGACTGGAAAAACTGAGAACTGATCCTTTGGTTAGTTCGGTTAAGCCTCTAAAACTGGTATGTTGAGAATCGATGAACCGGCCACGAACCGGCCAAACCGCTTGAACTGGTCGCAGTTTAGGAGGTTGGACCAGTTTTAGTTTAACTTGGAAATTTACAAAAAATTATCGATGGAGTGTTAAACTTAGGTCCTAAGTGCGTAAGGAGAGCTTGCAACCACTAGGCTAATACTCCTTATTTATATATAAAAGAAGAATACTCTAATGTTACTCTAGAGTTTTACTTTCCCTTCTAATCTAAGAATAATTTAGATATTTATATTTGATAGATTTTGATTGAATTACATTATAACTTTCAATTATTTCATTATTAAAAATAGTCTAATAGAAGAGTGGAACATGGGAAAACCACGCTGCATTAATCTCACCCAACTCCATTCCACCGATGAGTTTTGTTTTGAAAATTTCAATCATCTGGCAATTAATTTTGTTTTGGAAATTTCAGAGTATTTTATTTCCCATTAAGCTTCCAAGGTATGCCTCCTGAAGTTTTTTTTCTTTTCGTGACATTCTCTTTCCTTCTTTTTATTATTGTCTCTCTCTACACATACTTTTTTTCATCCTTCTTTATGCTCTCTTGGTGTTTATCACAGGAATTGAGGAACGATGGGAGAGGTGAGTGACGGTGGCTGGAACTCACTTGCGATGGTGACGCGTTCATTGGTTGGCAGCTTTCATGGCTGGGTTGAAATATTGATAGTTTTTGTTGAAATGGATCCTTTTCAACAATCATTTTAGAAGTTTGAGCAAAATGTCCCTTTCAAAAATAACCAACCAAAAATCTGTTGATATTGCTTTGCATTATGCAAGATGCTTTCAACAACATACCTTAAAATTTTCTTTTCTACAAGATATTTCAATATGTAGAATCATATTAGAGAGATTTCCAACTAAAGCCATGCCAATCATGCTATGCGGGTAAACTTCAAACGGACTTCCATTTACTTACTTTATTTAAAAGCACTTGAATAATGTTTTGTTTACAACTTTTAAATTTTTCTCAATGGCTGGAATGGAAGCAAACGTGAACTTCAAAATGGACTTCCATTTTCTTGGTTTATCATCCTGATGTCGTAGTGGTTTGAATCATCTTAAGATAGTTGACACCGCATGTCATTTGCTGATGTAGACAAGGTTATATATTTAGCATTGGCTTCAGAATATTTTTTACAAGAAAATATGCCAATCACTTATATTTATTTAACATTGTGACAATGGTTCAATGCAGTGAGTTAACCACCACAATCATCAGGGAGCGTACTTTGGAGGTGTTGCTTAGAGATTTGTCTTTGACTAGTGGCTACGCTCAAATTCTAACTGAAAGGACCTTCTTCCAATTTAAAGGGGTGAATTCAATTGCTATTGCTAAATTCAGATTTATAATTCCAAGCAAGGATTTAAGTGAAAGTTAAATTTCCTACATTATTCTCTGTTAATTTGATCAACATGTTGTTGCTTTTTGTTCATTTTCTCTTTCTTTTACTTCACATTTTATTGCTTCATTTTTCAATGATCACATAGGAGACATTTTCTTTGATCATTGATTCGTGTTACTCTCACACCCTTTTTATTAGAACAACTCACTCCTTCTTTGTAGGGACTTTTTTGTTCTATTTTACGAGGCCTTTTGTAGGTATGTAATTTTTTAATATTGATCATTATAGCAACATGTGTGTGTATAATGAGTCTACCAAATTTGAAAGGAACATTTTTCACTTCTATTTTTTATTAATTGTCTATTATACAGATTTTGGTATTATTATTATTATTATTATTATTATTATTATTATTATTATTATTATTATTATTATTATTATTATTATTATTATTATTATTATTGTTATTGTTATTATTGTTATTACTATTATTACTATTACTATTACTATTACTACTAGTACTATTACTACTATTACTATTACTAGTATTATTATTACTATTATTATTATTATTATTACTATTATTAATGTAATTTAATAATATATGCAATTTATTAAAATTAATCTATATAACCTTAAAAATTGAAATTGGCAAAGTAGTCATTTTCAAATTACTTCACTTTGGCTTAGTGAAACAAGGAAAAAATACTTCACTTGGCACTTCTGCCAATTCATATCTGTTAGTCTAATTTAATAAAGTATGGAATTTATTACAATTAATTCATGTAACCTTAAGAAATAAAAATGACAAAGTGTCATATTTATGTTAAGTACTTAATTAACTAACAATTTTATTTCTGTTAACACCAAATAAATTTGGCCTCACCTGAGTTAGGCGATGCAGGAAACAAATGATAGAATGAAGACGAAATCGGCTAGAAAATTGATTATAGGTTGACGTGCAGAATGAACAAAAGTGAAGGGCCTAGAAATGTTGATTGAAGACCACAATAGATGTGCAAGTGAAGGGAATATGAATAGCCATTTGAAATTAATATAATCCTTAGAAAATAGGGCCAGTTGCTAAGGTAGGTGATGAACGTTGAAGCTGTTTTGTGGAGATAACCACTTGATCATTGGCAATGGGCCAATTTCCCTAGTTTTTGGGTTGTTAGGTGTACCCTCAGCTAACATATTTGTTGAATCTAGACGTTGATTATGCTAAGTTTAGCCGAGGGCAGGTTAGTGGGCAAGCATATTGTTAGCCACTTGCCAAACGTGGGTTATGGTTAGTATTAGTGGCAGATAGTGTGCTTAGGCCAGTAACGACTAATTTTTTATCTATAAATAGTTGGAGAGTTTTAATTGTACAGACATGATAACAAACACAGATGGATTAACGCAAAGTTAACTTTCCTCTATTTTGAGCTTTAGCAAGTGTTAATTTCCTGCATTTGTCTAGTTTATTTACAACTTTTTATTGCTTATTGTCTCTTTATTTTCATTCAAATCCTGCCATTTGCTTTAGCCGAATTGTTGAAAGTTTTTCTGCACCATTGTCTATCTAAGAGCTTTCTTTAGTCATCTTTGGAACTACAATCGAGCGATTGAATCCTTTCCTTGGCGTTAATTACTTGTCGATTAGGAATTAAGAATTTGCAAGTGTTAGTTAATTTACTTCGAATAGCTGAGCTAAACATTTTATTCGCAAACATAAAATTGGCATGCCCGATGGTACCACAAATAGTGGTACAAAAAGATTCTGTTTTATAACTAGCATATGCACTTGCATTCTAAGATAATTGTAGGAGAAATGGATCAACTATCACCCATAGCAAAGAAGACTAGTAGCTGAAAGGACTCTGAGTAGTCAACTCCTCAAGTTACCACTTCACAACATTACGATATGCTAGCTTTTCAACCAATGGTGGCTTCAACTATTGATAACTCTACATTAGTTGCTGAAGAAGTCCACGATTCAAACCAACCAATAGTTATGATGACTATATTTATTAGGCAACAAATAGATATGGGTCTGAATGATTTAATGTATCCGATGTTAAGGTAGTTTGCAAATATTGTAAAGTCGATGGTGCACAATGAGGTTTGTAATATCCATGAGCTAGAACATAAAGCAGAGCAACAGAATAAGGATAACACAGGTTCCTCTTCTAGTAGTCGAATTCCTCCTTAGCAGTCAGTTCAGACATGCAGGGCCAAATACTAGGTATATTAGGGGGCAACCATTAGCTGATCCAGTGATTCAACCACAAGTTGGATAATCGGTTGTTCACCAAATAAATATGACATTGGTAGCTGAACCAATGGCTCAGCCTTTCATCCAATAAACCCAGGTTCAACCAATGGCATAACCGATAGTGCAATCATGAGTTTTTCTTGCAGGTCAACTAATCGGTCAACAATAGATGACGACACAGTCAAATGTTCAATCGATGTTACAGCTAGTTAGACAACTATATGCACAGTCTCAAATGTCTAGACAACTGATTATTCAACTTGGAACCCCATACTCTCCTAACAAATCTAGCATGGCTATCTCAAACTCCATCCCTATCAATCTGGCTAGGCAACCACCAAATGCATCAAGTATGATAGGATTACCATATGTTCAGTTTAGGACTGATGTGCCTTTCATTCCATAGGGTATACCATCCCTAGGTATTTTATTATATCAGTCGTTCAAAGCAAGACAACTAGAGAATTTGGAAAATAGCAATGGAACACAATTCCACCTTTTTAGAACACTAGTTTGCTTATCAATCAATGGCAGAGCAGCAGAATGCTTATTATGTTGCACTTTCTTATGGTGTTGAGCAATACTGAAATGTTGTGTCACCTCTATTTGTGAATCAACCAGGGAATCAACATTTCCAGGAGTAGCCAATCCAGCGACCAGTAGCTAGGGTGCCTCTAATTCCACTAAGGTAGTTGACATAGATACCAGTACAATGTAGAACATCCATCAACCGGTGGTCTAGCCTCTTATTGACTATAATATGATTATTGACACTATTCAAAGGCATTTTGGTGTGGAATTGAAGCCATTTGATAATCATGTTTACATAAAACTTTACCCAGAATGGGTCAATAGAATGATGCCTTGCCAAGAAGGTTCAAAACTCTACATTTCACAACTTTCTCAAGAAAAGATAGCAAGTCTACCATAGAGCATATAAGTCAATTCACGGCTCAGTGCAGAGAAGCTAATCAAAACGAGTATCACAAACTTCAGCTTTTCTCTTTATTTTTAATTGAAATTGCATTTACATTGTATTTTACCTTGCCTCCTAATTCTATCCAAAATTGGGTAGATATGGAAAGAGTGTTTCATGACAAGTTTTACTATCCTCAGCCAAAAGTAACCATAGTTGACTTGATGAATCTTAAGCAGTAGGTGGGTGAACTAGTAACTGTGTTCATTGAGAGGTTCAAGAAGATGAAGGGCAAATGTCATGTGTAGTTCCAAGAAGCTGAGTATGCAACCATCATTATCGGGAACATGCATCTTTAGCTCAGGGAGAGACTTATAATTCAAGAATGCACTGATCTGGCTCAACCGGCCACTAAGACAGTCTAAATTGAATAATTCATTTTCAATAAGGAAAATAAGAGAGATGGTTTCTTTAGTAGATCTAGATTCAGAAAAGGTGTCATCCGATGAAGAGCAGGGGTGGTGTCAGTCGAGGTCTTAGCAGCTAAAATCCTAAGAGGGAAACCGTACACCTACCCAGCATTAAAGCCATCCAAAGGAAAGGAAGTACCTAAGGAAGAGAATAAAGAGGAATATTTCTTTGACATTTTGAAGGTTTGATTAGATTTTAGATTACTTGTTGAAGGACCAACAAATCAAATTACCTGAAGGACATAAGATCCTTTCGAAAAAGGAGCTGAAAAACAGAGAATATTATTAGTGGCATTATTCCTTTAGTCATGCTACTATAAATTGTGTAGTTTTAAGGAATGCAATCTAGAAAGAATTGAAAGAAGGTAGATTCAAGTTAGGTGACATGGGCATTGCTGAGATGATAGTGGACACTAACCTATTCCCAATCGTCTCAATTAACATGGTTGTTCCATCTGGATTTCCTCCTAATAAGCCATAAAGAGGTTCGAAGCTAATAGGTAAAACACACTGGCAAGTGAAAGGGGAGGCCTTAGCTAAAAGATCAAGGAAGCCTAGCAGACATTTGAATGCAAAACCCATGCAGCTGAAATTAGTGGTCTATAAATCAAGTGTTTTTGATAGAATACATTTACCACGTGAATCAAAATAGAGTTCCCTGAGTCGATGATTGAGTTTTCCTGCCATATACTTGTAGCCGATTCCTAAAAGACAGAGGACAGTGACAGAATTCAATATTAGAAAATGGATCTTGAAATTGTGGATCATATTTAGGAATGACGAGCTGTTGAGGCTGAAAAGGACTATAAAGCCAAAAGATAAGGTAGAGAAAGGATAATGGTTCTTAAATAAGTGTGTGCCAAAGCAAAATGAAAGGGAAACCGAAGCTCTTTTGACTCGTGCCCAGAAAAGGTGGAGGCAGCATCAACGGTCCACATAGAAGATGAAGCAGATGATGAAAATGTTAGCCGAAGCCAAGACAATCATTCGTAAGGAAGTAGAATCTCCAAGGAAAGAAAAAGTTGAAGAAAAGCCAATTAAAGAGGAGGTCATAAAAGGTAATCAAGTTGTGGTAGACAAGCTTGAAACAAATGATAAGGTAGAAGCTGATGAAGAAGAAGATGATCTCTTGGAGGAAGAAGAGTTAATGGACTATGGTAGTGAAGCCGAGGCTACTCCTATTTCAGTTATCGACATCCTTCCAATTGAGGTTTTAGCCAATTCAGAACAACAAAGAAGCTTAGATGGAGATGTTTTTGCAGAAGAAGCTGAGTGGGCAACTGTAGCTAACAAAAAGTTATATGGACAGCCTACAAAGATAGCTTTTGATAAGTCGACAGAAAAAAATGACAAAGCATCTTAAACCTCTTTACATCCAAGCTCATATTAATGGAAGGCCAATTAGTCGAGTCTTTGTCAATGGAGGGATAGTGTTAAATGTAATGCCTTTGAGTACATTGAATAAACTCATCAAAACTTAGGCTGATTTGTTGTCTACAAATATGAAAATGACTAATTTCACTAGAAAGGCAACAATAGCTATAGGGGTACTAATATTTGATATTACCGTGGGGTCCAAAACTACTAACACAACCTTTTTGGTTGTGGACGTCAAACCCACGTATTCAATATTGTTGGGAAGAGACTGGATACACTCCAATCAGTGCATGCCTTCGACTTTACACCAAGTGTTGATGTTTTGTGAAGAGGAGAAGGTTGAAGTGGTTGTAGCTAACCAAAACCCTTTTACAGCCAAGGTAAAGACGGTTGAGACTATTTTTTACTCTCCACAAGTTAGTACTATTAAATTCCATAAGACTATGAGGAAGGATCTCTACTATCATGCGATTTCACCTCTCAAGGTTTTAAGTTCAAATCTCAGGCCGACCCATGGCCTCACCAAGCAGTTGATTATGGACCAGATGAATAAGACACTCAAAAACATCTTGCAATGCCTTACCCTCTTCATAGTTGAATCAAAAATAGAATTAGTTGATCTAGACTCGCTTGGGGGGCCAAGAAGGAGGA
This sequence comes from Ormosia semicastrata, assembly GCA_029884595.1. NCBI lineage: Eukaryota > Viridiplantae > Streptophyta > Magnoliopsida > Fabales > Fabaceae > Ormosia > Ormosia semicastrata. The sequence goes on along the minus strand of JAQQTO010000044.1, from coordinate 32,852,442 downwards.
ATGAATTGATAAGTAAAAGTTAGAGTCGCCAATCAGAAGGGAAGTCCCTAGTTTTAAGGCTCAGGATCTGTTAATAAAAGTGAACATAGGAACCACCGAAGAACCAAGGAATACTAGAATTAGCGGATTGTTGACTGAAGCTAACCGGGGCCGGATAATCAAATTAATCAAGCAGTATGAAGAATGTTTTGCTTGGGAATATCATGAGATGCCTAGTTTATTTAGGCAATTAGTCGAGCATCGGCTTCCAATTAAGGAAGGTTATAAGCCCCACAAGCAACCTGCTCGATGATTCAATCTAGAACTAATGCCTAAGATTAATGAAGAAGTCGAGCATTTGTTGAAAGGTAAGCTCATCCAAATAACAAGATAAGTTGACTGGCTGTCTAACATTGTCCCTATCATGAAGAAAAGTGGATAAGTTAGAATCTACATTGAAATTCGGGACCTTAATCTAGCCACCTTTAAAGACAAATATGTCATGCCGATAGTTGACATGTTAGTAGATGCAACTGCCAGCAATGGAGTTTTGACTTTTGATAATCATATATTTTATACTTTAACAAACCCTCATTTTTAGTCATTTACACACTCCATATACTTAATTGATTAAGTTTGGTCATGCTTTGTAAGTTTGGGCTCAAATTGGGCTTAATTGATTTTTTCCAGCATCATTGAGGTTTGACACTATTTTTGTATTTCAGTCATGTCTTAAGTTTTAGATGTATAAAAATTATGTATCTTACCTTATAGGAAAGACGTGAGAGAGCTCTACAATTTTCATGAGAATTCTAGGTCAGAATTGGACATCTAGTGGAGCTAATTGGGCCTGGAAGTCAGAACACGAGTTTAAAGACCATTTGAGAATGTTTTGTCCATAACTTGAGTTGTAGACCTTCAAATGACATGAGGTTTAGGCCCAATTACTCATAATGGATCCATCTTTATAACTAATGGGGTTCTAATTATATGAGACCAAAATAAGAGTTAGTTTATAGTTGTAGAATTAGAAAATCGAGATCATCTTTCATTCTATATTTCGCACCTTCTCTCTAGAACTTTCTTTCTCTCCTTTCTCTCTAGGTTTTCATTTTTCTCTTATTTTTTTGAGTTCTTCCTTCCCATTCATGGAGGGGTAGGGCCTTTAATCAATCCAAGGGATTAAAAATTCTTGATGCTTAATCTTGAGATTCTATTTTAATTGTTTACATTTAATTGTTAATCTAATTTTTTCTCATTCCTCTCTTTTTCTAATTCTGATTGGGTGTTTAATTTGATTGGGATTTTGTATTTGATAATTGCGTAATTACCATGTCCTAAGAGATGATTTCAGAGACTAAACAAGGCATTAAAGGTGTTTGATGAAATGTTTAACTTGGTTGGATCTTGATTTTTAAGTTAATTCGGGTTTTGGATGGATGCTTAATTTGTCTAACCTTAATTAATTGAATTTTGGAAGCATTTCTAGTAAAAGATTTGTGGATCATTAAGAGCCTTCTTGATGTGATCTAAGACTAAGGATTTGATTGATAATTGAATGGACCTTTAGTGATCAAGGATGGAATAAGATCAATATTGGTTAATTCTCTTGGATTGGTTGCTTCTTAATTATGTTTTCTCCATTTAGAATTTTGTTCCTGCGTTTTTAATCTTGTAAACCCCCCCCTTTTGTTTATGTTTCTGTTTCTAATTTGAAATTCTGTTTCTAACTTGTAATTCTGCTTTTGTGATTCTATTTCTAATTTTGTCACTAGTTTCTATTTTCTTCAAGTTTGATTTTGTCTATTTTTTAATTTTGTATATCTTTTCCCCCTTATTCATTAACATCCTAATTTGAATCTGTGATCATAATCAGAGTGATCTGTGGGCTCGACCCGGTGTTACCATATGCTACAAATTATTTTGGTAAACTGGTTATAAATTATTAAATCTGGTAGCCTCGACAGCTATCAACTTTCATGGATGATTACTTAGGGTATAATCAGATCTTTTTAGCTGAGGAAGATGTCCACAAAATGACATTTTGTTGCCCAGGGGCTCTTGGCATTTTTGAATAGTTAGTCATGCCATTCAACTTAAAAAATGCAAGGGCAACTTACTAATGGGCAATGAATGCCATTTTTCATGATCTGATTAGGAAAAGTATGGACATCTACATTGATGATATGGTGGTAAAGTCAATTAACTTGGATCAACACTTAGCTGATTTGGAATAGGCTTTTAAAAGTATGAGAGCCACAACTTGAAAATGAATCTAGCTAAATGTGCCTTTGGTGTGTTAGTTGGGAATTTCTTAGGATTTCTTGTGTATCAACAGCGGATTAAAGTTGACTAAAACAAAGCTAAAGCTGTGTTGGAAGTAAGACCACCCAAAAATAAGAAAGAACTACAAAGCTTGATTGGAAAAGTGAATTTTTCGATAAGGTTTATTGCCAATTTAGTTGGGAAGATGAAGGCTTTTTCACCATTATTATGGGTAAAAAAAGTCGAATATTTTATTTGGGGAGAGGAACAACAAGAAGCATTTGATCAGATAAAGCAAAGTCTCACCAATCCACCTGTTTTGGTACCACCCTCTCTAGGTAAACACTAAAGTTTTACATTTCAGTTACAGAAGAGTCTATCAGCTGCCTACTAGCCCAAGATACTGAGGATGGAGTTGAAAGAGTCATTTATTATCTTATTTGATTATTAAATCATGCAAAGACTAGATATTCTCTTGTCGAAAAGCTTTGTCTTTCTCTTTTTCATGCATGTACTAAATTAGAATACTATTTTTTGCCAAGAGAAATTCTAGTTTTATGCAAATTTGATTTTAGGAAGTATTTATTAAATAGACCTATGCTAAAAGGAAGACTAATGAAATGGGCCATTAAGTTGAATGCTTTTGCATTAAAGTATACTCTATTATGAGCCGTCAAAGGACAGTCTTTAGATGATTTCCTGGCTCAACACCCGTGCATTGAGGTGAAAGATCCAATTGATGAGGACACAAGTTATGCTTAACTAAAGCCATGGATTATGGAATTTGATGGATCTAGAACTCAAAAAAAAGGTTGGGGCAGGAGTTGCAATTACTAGTCCTTCTAGAAAATTAGGTAAATTCATGTTTTAGCTATATGCTAATTGTTCAAATAATCAAGTCGAATATGAAGCTTTGTTAGCTGGTTTGAAATTGTTGATTTCCATGAAGTTGAAATTTGTTCAAATTATGGGTGACTCTCTGCTAGTCATTAAACAATTAGTTGGTGAGTATAAGTGCTTAAACCTTAATTTGTTAAAATACTATGAATCGCTAATGCTTTGCTGAGATAATTTGTCGACATAATAATTATGCATGTTCCTATAGAACAAAATGAGATTGCTAATTGTAACACCTCAAAAATTATTTGTTTTATCATAAATAATCATTTTATAATATATGTGAAAATTTTTAAAAATATTGAATATTTTAATATATTTCTTATTTTACGTGCACACTAAGCAGAGTCAGTGTAACACCCCAAAAATTATTTATTTCGTGATGAATAGTCATTTTCCAATATTTGTGATTTTTGAGAATTTTTGTGGAATTTTCTGGAAATATCGAATATTTTAATATATTTCTCATTTTGCATGCACACTGAGCGGAGCCAGAAAAACGAAATGTTTTCCCTGAGACTAGTAAACCTTGAATTATGGAAGTGTCGATGGGGGATCTTACTAAACTCGAGGTCAAGCACAGTTTACGAGATTTATGTTTTTCGAGATTTTATCTGATAAATAAAATCGTTGTACAGTAAATTTATCTAATGGATAATAAATACTATTTTCATTAACTGTAACTTTTATTTACTGGATAATAACTCTAGCAGAGTGTTAATCATCTGTTCTAGAATATTCACTTTGTGTAACCACATCATTTTTTACTTTATCGAGAAGCGTACGAAGCTTCTCAAGGAAGCTTAAAGGAAGCTTCCTCCCAAGCTTCTCAAGGAAGCTACCCACTCTCTCTCCTCCCCCTCACCACACGGCCATGAAGGCCATTTGGAGCCAAAAATTTGTTTTACACTTTATTACTTTCATTTACTAATTTTGAAATCATTTCTTACTATCAACTTCTCTCTCTACATTTTCTTCATTCATCTTTCTCTCATTTTCTCCTCCTTCTCTTTACCACCACACCACACGGCCACCCCTCTTCCATGCCCTCCACCATCACAAAAATTTCAAGCAATCACATTTTCTTAATCTCCACTACATTCTAAACACCTTTCTAGTTGAAGATTTCTTAAAAAGCTTCCATCTTCATCATCTTCTTCAAGCTTCAAGTTTGAAGCTTTAGGGTAAGATTCTTGGTTCCTCACCTTTTCTTCTTCATTTTCGTGTTCATGGCCATCACCATGACCATTGATCCATTCTTTTTCAAGCTTTGGTGTTGATTTGTTGAAATTGAAATTTCTAGGATTTTGGAGGAGTGAAATTGAAATTCACTAGGAGCTTCAAGGGAGTTTCATTGCTTGTTTTCTCCCTTAGGTAAGAGGAAGACTATCCACTTCAACCTCTATTAGTAGTGGGAGACTTGTATTGTGTGTTGGTTGTGAGAAACCCTTGTTAGGGTTACTCTTTGTGATGTGTAATTTTGATGACTATGTATTGACTTTATCATGTATGATTTATTTGATTGAATGTATATATACATTGATGATCTTGGATTGGTTTTGATTGATTGAAAACATGAATTGGGGGCAAGGACTCCTTGCTTTCCCCATTGAGGCTCACGACCATAACCCCTCCTTAGGGTGTTTATGATTTAAAATTTTGCAACAAGTGAAGAGATGAGTAATCAAGTGAATAACAATTAATGAATCAAAGAAAAATTTGGGTTCTCACCCTTTAGAGAGGCTCACGGCCTCTAGGCCCATTTTGGGTCCAATTGTGTAATTTTTAGGTAACCTTGGATATTTAGTAATTAAGAGTTAAGTAATTAACATTGTGATTGGAAAGAAGATTAAATTGATAACCTAGAGTGATTTTTGGAATTTAAGGGAAGAATAAGAGTGTGTGAGACTTAGAGAACCTTAGGATAATTTTTTAAGTGAGTATGGATAAACTTAAAACAAGGAACTAAATAATCAAGAGAATTCATCTAAAAAAGAATTTCATAAGAAATACTAAATTTAAATGAAACTTAATTAATTGGATAATTATGAATTAATTAGGGATTCATAAAATAAAAAGAATCAAGAATGAGATCTTATCCTAAAGCTTAGAATAATTCTAAATTAAAGGAAAGACATGAGTGTAAGTAAGACGTTAAATAACTCAAATTAAATTATACTAAGAAATTTAATGAGAAAAATATAGATGATTAAGGCATAATTCCATAATGAACCCTAAGTGTGTAATGTCTTATTTGAAGACTTGGTGATACCTATCTTGGCCAAATTATAGTATGTTGTGGAAAAGTATATTATTATTAAATATACATGAGTATGCATTGAGTTTTCATGCATTGTGGAAGTCCGAACGAACAATTGTTAAGGCCATGTTGCCTAGGAGATTGAAAATACCTTAGTGCGGGTGCGAGTAGACTAGTGTAGGCAATAATGTTGACCTTGGGGGTGTCGGGGTGTAGGTACCTCGCAATAGACAGTTGGTAGCTCTTCTGCCCGTGGGGTAGACCGATGCAAACGCACCGACAATCCGGACCGAGACACTGTCCTATATCGCGATCTAGCGAAGAATATCTTGTACAATACCTTGATGTGCACATGGATAATTTGATGAATTATAGCACTTTGGCCATGACAGTCGAGTTACAGACATGTCTCTTGATCTTTCTCTCTGAATGTTTGTGTCTAGCTCCATAAAGTAGGGTTTTGATAACATGTATACATGCACAGTGAGTCTGTATATTATTTGGAATTTATTTATTTACATGATGATTGGAACTATTGCTTTATTAATATTATGACTACCTGGAACTGCTTAGTTGTTTACTATTACTATTTAAGGCTGATTATTATTGTTTTTGAAATGCTATGTGGGCGCTTCGCGCCGTTCTGTTTCTTTACTGCCATAATTGGTAATGATGATAGGATATCTTACCCCTTTCCTGTATTTCTACAATTTTTGTCTATATTTATGTTCCATCAAAGACATCGGTGAAGGGGGTGAAGTTCACGAGTTCCCCGATTTTTGGCTCGATATTGACTAGTACCTGCTTGATCATGATGACCAGTCCTCAAGGCTTTTTGGGTTACGTGAGGCTAACTTTTCTCGAAGGTCCAGATTGCTGGCACATCAACTTTAGCTCGGACTGCTGTGCTTATCTGGGAGATGTGAAGGTGTCGTTAGCTTGGGGGTGATCCGATCCACCTATTTTTACCTGTAGTGTCTGCCTGCATTTAGAATTTTATCTGCCCATTAGGGATATATGGGGAGAACGTTATTACTCCCCGCAGGAGGATTCTTTCCTCTCTACTTCCCGAGCCTTTACACATAATTCGGTGGCTCTGATGAGGGTTTCCTCTGATGAGGAAGACCTCGTGGAGAATCCTGACACGGTTCATTCTCTTTCTTCTTAGGGGCTGATACTGTCGATAACTACTAATGGCTATCTGTGTCCTTTTTAGGGGCCTGATAATTTATCTTTTTGGTGGACTGTACATGTATAATCTTTTGGGGCATGCATAGTTTTGCTTTTTGTATATCAGACATTGTAACTAAACAGACATGATGTCAGTATATATATATATAGCATGGTGTATGGATGTATGTTTTACTTCACATGTTAATTTCTGTTATAACCACGTATTATGTTCTTACTTTAACAAAAAAAAAGTATCCACCATTTTATTTATACAACTGTAACCAAACAAGTTTAATTATAATATAATGAACCGAGTCTTAATTTATACTTTTGTTTTCTGCATCGTAAATAATGATGTAACGTCCCTCCCAAAAAGGGGCGTTACATTAAGTTAGTATCAGAGCCCCGGTTTATGTTTTCTTTGGGTTTTGTGGTTAGGTCTGACTTTTTTGTGCTGTGTGATTATCTGTGATTAGTATTCCGAAAGGATACATCTAATTCTTTATTGTGTGTTTCAGTTAGTGTTACTTAAAAGAACGAAATGGCACGAGGTAGAGAAATGACAACAGCGATTGAAGCAATGCAAAGAATGGCAGAAGTTATTGCCCAACAAACTGAAAGAGCTGTTTAACAACAGGAGAGGGATACTTAACAGCTCGAACCTACAACTGATGCACAAAATTTGGCGGTGTTCCGTTGCCACAACCTTCCTCAGTTTAAAGGAGAATTTGATCCAGAGAAAGCTAGTTTGTGGATCAAGGAGCTGGAGAAAATCTTCAGAGGCATGAACTGTGCCAATGACAAGAAGGTAACTTATTCCGCTTTTATGCTGATTGGGGATGCTGAAGATTGGTGGAACGGGGCACAGAGAGTTTTAGAAGCTGAAGGTCGTGCAATCACTTAGGAGGTATTCAAGAATAAGTTCTTGGAAAAAAATTTCCCCGCGAGCACCAGGCATGCAAAAGAAATGGAGTTCCTCAGCTTGAGGCAAGGAAACTTGTCTGTTAGTGAATACGCCGCAAAATTTGAAAGGTTATCCAAGTTTTTGACATATTTCTAGCACTAGCCAGATGAGGTGTGGAAATGTCAAAATTTTGAGGAAGGACTGAGGCACGAAGTGAAAAGAGCAGTTATCACCTTAAAGATCAACTAATTTTTGGAGCTGCTAGATAGGTGTTGTCAGGTGGAAGCTCTGGATCAATCTTGCGACACAAGACATCAAAACTTTGGACCTACTAGGTTCCAAAGAAGAGGCAGCAACAACGCAAACCATTTCCAAAAGAAGCCTTATTCCTGACCACTGGGAAATCAGCAGCAGACATCTGGTGGAAGTTCTAGTGGAGGTTCCGATGGGAATCGAACTGGACAGAATGTGGCATTTTCTTCGAAATGCTTGAAGTGCGGGAAGGATCACGCAACAAGAGATTGCACTATCGAGGGAATCATCTGTTTCTGATGTGGGAAGCCTGGACATGTCTCCAGAAACTGCAACCAAGTTAAAGCTGAGCCTTCAGTCAACGTCGCACGAGCTACAAAGCCGTAGGCGGGGGGCTAAGTCCATACCATGAGTGGAGCTGAAGCCTCCAAATTCGAAGATCTGATACAGGGGGAAGGTACCATAGGAGGTAATCTTTTGACTGTACTGTATGACTCTGGGGCAACCTACTCTTTCATTTCTTATGACTATGTGCGACGACTTAGTTTACCTGTGTCTTCCTTACCATTTGACTTGACTATTTCTACTCCCACTGATAAACCTGTTGTTACTACCAAAGTCTGTTTGAATTGTCCATTGATTGTTGAGGGTCAAATCTTTTCTGTTGATTTAATCTGTTTTGATTTTTGACGGCCAAGTTCGAGCTTTCTTGAAAGAAGGAGCTCAGGAATACATGCTATTGTCTTCCTTGAAGGTCGAGAGCGAGGCTGATGTGAATGCAATTCTAGTGGTTAATGAGTTTCCCGAAGTCTTTCCTGATGATGTACCTGGTTTACCACCGAAGCGGGAGATAGAGTTCGCTATTGATCTTGTACCTGGATCTGGTCCTATATCTATAGCGCCTTACAGAATGTTACCATCGGAGGTAGTCGAGCTTAAGAAGCAGTTGGAAGAGCTCTTGGAAAAATAGGTCGTTAAACCTAGTGTGTCACCATGGGAGCACTAGTGTTGCTCGTTCGAAAGAAGGACGGTACGTCTCGATTGTGTGTGGATTATCGCTAACTAAATAGGGTCACGATCAAGAATAAGTATTCACTTTCGAGGATAGATGACTTAATGGATCAACTGAAAGGAGTAGTAATGTTCTCTAAGATCGATCTGCGATCGGGCTACCATCAGATTCAAGTAAAGGCAGAGGATCTACCCAAGACGGCTTTTCGTACCCGATACAGTCATTACGAATATCTTGTGATGTCATTTGGTGTAACAAATGCACCTGCCATATTCATGGACTACATGAACAGGATCTTTCATCCTTACTTTGATAGATTCGTTGTTGTCTTCATTGATGACATTCTAATCTACTCTCAAAATCAGGAGGATCATGCTGAGCACCTCAGTATAGTTCTCCAGATTCTGAAGGAGAAGGAACTATATGCTAAATTGTCGAAGTGTGAATTCTGACTAGACAAAGTCAAGTTTTTGGGCCATGTGATCTCGAAGGAAGGGATTGCAGTGGATCCGTCAAAGGTGGAAGCAGTTCTACAATGGGAGCGACCGAAGACTGTGATAGAAATTCGAAGCTTCGTGGGATCGACTGGATACTATCAGAGGTTTATTGAAGGATTCTCTAAAATTGTAGGGCCTCTCACTCAGCTCATAAAAAAGAACCAAGCCATTGAATGGACTAATGCTTGCGAAGAAGGTTTCCAAGAATTGAAGAGACGACTAACTACTTCACCAGTGTTAGTTTTACCCGATCCGAATGAACCTTTCAAAGTGTGCTGCGATGCTTCATATCAAGGATTGCGAGCTGTGCTTATACAAAATGGAAAAGTGGTGGCTTATGCTTCGAGGCAGTTGCGAGTGCATGAGAAGAACTATCCAACACATGACTTGGAGTTAGCAGCTATAGTTTTCACTTTGAAGATATGGAGACACTTCCTGTATGGATTGACGTTCAACATCGTTAGTGACCACAAGAGCTTGAAGTACTTATATGATCAAAATTAGTTGAATATGAGACAGCATAGGTGACTGAAATTCCTGAAGGATTATGATTTCTGACTTCTGTATCACCCTGGAAAGGCAAATGTCATGGCAAAAGCATTGAGTAGGAAGATGCTCAGTTTCTCAGCCATGATGATCAAGGAAAAAGATTTGATAGAGCAATTCAGGGATGTATGGTGATGTGAGCCCACTAAGGAGTATGGATCAAGGAGCACTGCAAGGACTTAGTAGACCTATGACAAGAGCTAGGACCAAGAAAGCCCAAGAAGTCCTAAATCAAATGGTGACAACTTTAATTGAAGCAAGCCCAAATTCAAGTCTTGATGGAGTGGAGCCCAAATTTGTCACTTATCTCTTCCAACTTGAAGACCCATGATGACTTAGATGTCCACTTCTCTAAAATAGCCTTTTTTTAGTTTATTTCTATTAAATAAAGTGTAATAAACTATGAAGGATGAATAGTGCACATTTTTGGGAGGGCAACCTTTGGTTTTCATGCCTAGGTAACTCTAATTTTCTAGTTAATGCTTTAATTAGCTACTTAATGGATTAGTTATTGCTTTTTATGGGAAATTTGTCACAGTATGATGACCATTTTGTATGCATATTCTATGCACCCCATTTTCCTATAAGTATGTGCCTAAAACATGAATGAAAGGACTCTTGGATGTGAATTTGGATTGAATCCATTTGTGAGAATTTCATTCTCTTTGGTTCTTGGTTGAGCCATCTTGGTTCTTATCAAAGGCTTCCTCACCTTTGTGGCGAATCTTCGCTTGACTTATCACTCTCTAAGAGTGTGGCGTCTTCTTCTTCTCATTCCTTTTCCTCTTTTTTTTTTCATCTTTTCTATTTTTTTACTATTTATGTCACTATTCACATGCACTATTTACATCACTATTCATCAGTTACTGTTCATCGGGTACTGTTCATCGTTTCATTCTTTGAAACACTAAATCAACTCAAGGATGATCCGTAAAAATAATATGCATCCAACTTGGATAATATCATGTGGTATCTAGAGCCCGGATTCTAGAGTTGATAGAGTTCTTACATGTTCTTTTGTACTTGTTCTTATTGCTTTCCAAACATCAAGCACTATTGCTTGAATGTCATAATTATACACAATCTTGATCATCATTGATCTCTGCCATTTCTACGAATTGGCAACATTTTTTACTTTTTGTTCTTTACTTTTTGCCATTTAAATTCCAGTCCTTTTATTTTCTGCCTTTAGTTTTTGTTCTTTAATTTCTACGCAATATTTACAGCTTTGTTCTTATCAATTCTATATCCATTGTTGTTATATGTTTTATAGCACCTTAATTTGAAAGGAAACTCCTAAATACACAATTGGGCATAACAATTGGAACAAAAATGGCAAGAACCATATTTTTTAAGTGCAAAAAGAGAACAAGGGCGTAAAAAATAGTATTAAAAAAATAATAAAAAAAGAGACTACCCTTGCACTTAAGCAAGATTAAGTTTGAATGCCTTGTGAATTTCAATTAAGCGGTACTATTCTACATACCTTGTGCATTTCTTTTTCTTCTTATTTCTTTTGAGTTCTACCTTTCTTTTTAATTAGCTTTTCTTGCTTGTCTTTTAAATTCCTTTGAGTTTTGTCTAGAGTTTCATCCTTTCTTCAACTTCTGAGTACTTACTCTTGTGAGGACTGCTACCTTTGTAAGAGCTTTTGGTAATTGAAACATGAGAGGGTTCATTTAAGAACTTGCAAAGAGAATTTGAGTGGAAAGAGGTAAGAGTGAAAATTACATCTTGTGTGAAAAAAGCCTATTTGAGTGAAATACACATTGTGTGCACACGTGAGGGAGTGTGGTGAGGATTTATACTATCTTGTTATTTTGATATTGTGTGTTTCAAGTGATGGCAGCCCAAGATGATAGTCCACCTCTTTCTCCAAGGTCCGCGGTTCTTCATGCTAGGATGACTACTCAAATGCAAATCCTTGCAAGGCAAATGGAGCAAATGAATGCAAACTTCAATGAACAACTTGCCAACCTCCAAAACCGAGAAGAATCAAATCATGGAAGTGGTTATGAGAGTGAGGACAGACCTAGACATGGACCACGTAGAGGAAGGAGGCGTGATAGAGAGGATAGAATTGAAGGGGTCAAAATCAAAGTTCCTACCTTTCATGGGAAGAGTGATCCTGAAGCCTACTTGGAGTGGGAAATGAAGATCGAGCAAGTGTTTGATTGCAACAATTTCAATGAAAGAAAGAAAGTGAAGGTAGCCGCTCTTGAATTCAAAGACTATGCACTTGTTTGGTGGGATCAATTGCAAAAGGAGAGAAGAAGGTATGAGGAGGAGCCTATTGAGACTTGGGTAGAAATGAAACAAGTCATGAGAAAGAGATTTGTTCCAAATCACTACCATAGGGATCTTCACAACAAATTGCAAAGATTGGCCCAAGGATCCAAAAGTGTTGATGAGTACCACAAGGAAATGGAGTTGGCCTTGCTTAGGTCCAACATTAATGAAGATAGGGAGGCAACTATGGCTCAGTTCTTACATGGGTTGAATCAAGACATTCAAGACATAGTGGAGCTTCAAAACTACGTGGAGCTTGAAGATTTGGTCCAACAAGCCATAAAGGTAGAGCAACAACTCAAGAGGAAGAAGTCCAAATTTTCTTCTTCTTCTAAGTTTTCATCTTCAAGTTGGAAGGACAAATCAAAGAAGGAGGGTATTTCATCTTCAAAGGAGGCTGTGCCTACATCTCATGGAAAGAAGCCTATGGAAGCATCTCCTAGAAACCGTGATGTGAAGTGTTTCAAGTGCTTGGGTCATGGACATATTGCATCTCAATGTCCAACTAAAAGGACAATGGTATCAAGAAATGGAGAAGTTGTCACACAATCCGAGGCTTCTAGTGAAGAAGAAAGTAGGGGAGAAGTAGTTCCGGAAGGAGGAGATTTGCTCATGGTGAGGAGACTTTTGGGAAGCCAAGCCAAGGAGCATGATGAAAGCCAAAGAGAAAATATCTTCCATACTAGATGCATGATCCAAGGGAAGGTATGTTCTTTAATTATTGATGGTGGGAGTTGTACTAATGTTGCTAGTACTAGAATGGTTTTCAAATTGAATCTTGTGACTAAGCCACACCCACGGCCATATAGACTTCAATGGCTTAGTGAAGTTGGAGAGTTGACCGTGAACAAGCAAGTTGAAGTTTGTTTCTCCATTGGAAAGTATTATGATAATGTTCTTTATGATGTGGTACCCATGGAGGCAAGTCATATGTTACTTGGGAGGCCTTGGCAATTTGATAGGAAGGCCAACCATGATGGATTCACTAACAAATTCACTTTTGTACATCATGACCGAAAGGTCACTCTTTCCCTTTTGTCCCCAAAAGAAGTAAGTGAGGACCAACTTAAGATGAGAGAAAAGAAAGAGCAAGAGCAAAAAGAAAGAGGGAGTGAAAAGAAAAGTGATGACAAAGTGAAAAAGAATAAAAATAGTGAGAGAAAAGAGAGTTATTTGGCAACAAAAAGTGAGGTGAAGAGGGCTTTGATTTCAAGGCAGCCCCTATATATGCTTTATTGTAAAGAATTCTATTTGAATGCTAATGCTCCTAATGAACTCTCTTTGCCTAGTGGTGTTAAAACTCTTTTGCAGGAATTTGGTGATGTGTTTCCAAAAGAAGTGCCTCACGGCCTACCTCCTTTAAGGGGGATAGAACACCACATTGACCTCATTCCGGGTGCATCATTACCCAATAGGCCAGCCTATAGGAGTAATCCTCAAGAGACCAAAGAAATACAAAAGCAAGTGGAGGAGTTGATGCAAAAAGGATGGGTGCAAGAAAGCTTAAGTCCATGTGCTGTCCCGGTTATCCTAGTGCCTAAAAAGGATGGAAGTTGGAGGATGTGCACAGATTGTAGGGCTGTGAACAACATCACAATCAAGTATAGACATCCTATCCCTAGACTTGATGATTTGCTTGATGAATTATATGGTGCTTGTTTATTTTCTAAAATTGATTTGAAAAGTGGGTACCATCAAATTAGGATAAGGGAAGGGGATGAATGGAAAACTGCCTTTAAAACTAAATATGGATTGTATGAATGGTTAGTAATGCCTTTTGGTTTAACAAATGCACCTAGCACTTTCATGAGACTTATGAACCGTGTCTTAAGGGATTTTCTAGGCCAGTTTGTTGTTGTGTATTTTGATGATATCTTAATATATAGCAAAAGCCTAGATGAACATCATGAACACTTAAGGGCTGTTTTGCATGTATTAAGAAAAGAAAAGTTGTATGCTAATTTGGAAAAATGTACTTTTTGTACGGATCATGTGATCTTCCTTGGTTTTGTTGTAAATTCAAAAGGGGTTCATGTTGACAAAGAGAAAATTAAGGCCATTCAAGAGTGGCCAACCCCCAAAAATGTGAGTGAAGTGAGGAGCTTTCATGGCTTGGCTAGTTTCTATAGGAGGTTTGTTACAGACTTTAGTACATTGGCTGCACCTCTTAATGAAATTGTCAAGAAAAATGTTGTGTTTAGATGGGGGGAGAAATAAGAGCATGCATTTAATGAGCTTAAAGGAAAGACTTCCTCATGCACCAATACTTGCTTTGCCTAATTTTGCTAAATTTTTTGAAATTGAATGTGATGCTTCTAATGTTGGTGTTGGAGCTGTTTTAATGCAAGAAGGGCATCCAATTGCTTACTTTAGTGAGAAATTAAGTGGTGCTGTCCTTAATTATCCCACCTATGATAAGGAATTGTATGCCTTGGTGAGGGCATTACAAACATAGCAACATTATCTTTTGCCCAAAGAGTTTGTTATCCATAGTGATCATGAGTCCTTAAAGTACTTGAAAGGACAAGGAAAGTTGAATAAGAGGCATGCCAAATGGGTTGAGTTTCTTGAACAATTCTCATATATGATCAAGTATAAGAAAGGTAAGGCCAACATAGTGGCGGATGCACTTTCAAGAAGGTATACCTTACTCTCTACCCTTGAAACAAAATTGTTTGGGCTTGAATGCATCAAAGAATTATATGAGCATGATAAAGATTTTTCTCATATCTATGCTAATTGTTTGCATTGGGCTCAAAATGGATATTTTAGACACCAAGGGTTTTTGTTTAAAGAAAAGAGATTATGTGTGCCCAAAAGTTCTATAAGAGAGTTGCTTGTGAGGGAAGCGCATGAAAGGGGACTAATGGGGCATTTTGGGGTTCAAAAGACTTTAGACATGTTGCACGAACATTTTCATTGGCCACACATGAAACATAATGTGCAAAAGTTTTGTGAAAATACATTGTTTATAAAAAGTCTAAATCTAAAGTGATGCCTCATGGACTTTATACTCCGTTGCCTATTCCTGATTTTCCTTGGATTGATTTGTCAATGGATTTTGTTGTAGGACTACCCCGGACAAAGAATGGTAAGGATTCAATTTTTGTGGTGGTGGATAGGTTTTCTAAAATGGCACATTTTATACCTTGTAAAAAAATTGATGATGCTTGTCATGTTGCTGAATTGTTCTTCAAAGAAGTGGTAAGGCTTCATAGAATTCCAAGAAGTATGGTTTCAGATCGTGACACAAAGTTCTTAGGTCACTTTTGGAGGACTTTATGGGGTAAGCTAGGTACAAAGCTTCTTTTCTCCACTACTTGTCATCCCCAAATAGATGGGCAAACTGAGGTAGTTAATAGCACACTTTCTTCCCTTCTTAGGGCTGTAATAAAGAAGAACATTAAGTCTTGGGAGGAGTGTTTGTCTCATGTGGAATTTGCTTATAATAGGGCTGTTCATAGTACTACTCAATATTCTCCTTTTGAGGTTGTTTATGGATTTAATCCTCTCACTCCTCTTGATTTATTGCCCCTAACTCTTCAATTTTAAAGCATGAAGATGGCAGGGCTAAAGCTGAATTTGTGAGGAAGTTACACGAACAAGTCAAGGCTCAAATTGAGAAGAAGACTGAAAGCTATGTTATGCAAAGCAACAAAGGGAGGAGGAAGGTGGTGTTTGAACCTGGAGATTGGGTCTGGGTGCACATGAGAAAAGAGAGATTTCCTTCGCAAAGGAAATCCAAGCTTTAACCAAGAGGAGATGGGCCATTCCAAGTGTTGGCCAAGATCAATGATAATGCCTACAAGATAGACCTTCCAGGTGAGTATGGTGTTAGTGCAACTTTCAATGTAGCTGATTTGTCTCCATTTGATGTAAGTGATGAAGATTTCAATTCAAGGTCGAATTCACTTAAAGAAGGAGGGGATGATGTGAGCCCACTAAGGAGTATGGATCAAGGAGCACTACAAGGACTTAGTGGACCTATGACAAAAGCTAGGACCAAGAAAGCCCAAGAAGTCCTAAATCAAATGGTGACAACTTTAATTGAAGCAAGCCCAAATTCAAGTCTTGATGGAGTGGAGCCTAAATTGGTCACTTATCTCATCCAACTTGAAGACCCATGATGGCTTGGATGTCCACTTCTCTAAAATAGCCTTTTTTAGTTTATTTCTATTAAATAAAGTGTAATAAAATATGAAGGATGAATAGTGCACATTTTTGGGAGGGCAACCTTTGGTTTGCATGCCTAGGTAACTCCTATTTCTAGTTAATGCTTTAATTAGCCACTTAATGGATTAGTTATTATTTTTTATGGGGAATTTGTCACACTATGATGACCATTTTGTATGCATATTCTATGCACCCCATTTTCCTATAAGTATGTGCCTAAAACATGAATGAAAGGACTCTTGGATGTAAATTTGGATTGAATCCATTTGTGAGAATTTCATTCTCTTTGGTTCTTGGTTGAGCCATCTTGGTTCTTATCAAAGGCTTCCTTTCCTTTGTGGCGAATCTTCGCTTGACTTATCACTCTCTAAGAGTGTGGCGTCTTCTTCTTCCCATTCCTTTTCCTTTTTCTTTTCATCTTTTCTATTTTTTTACTATTTATATCACTATTCACATGCACTATTCACCAGTTACTGTTCATCGGGTACTGTTCATTGTTTCATTCTTTGAAACACTAAATCAACTCAAGGACGATCCGTAAAAATAATATGCATCCAACTTGGATCATATCATATGGTCTTTCATGGAATTAGCACCGGGGAAAATTTGCACGAACATGGTTACTATCTCAAGCGAATTAATGGAAGACATCTGGGAAAAGCAGAAAATTGATAAGTTCTTACAAGAGGAAAGAGAGCTAATGAGGCAAGGCAATATGACAATATTTGAGGAAGGAACATATGGAATTCTGAGGTTCCGAGGTAGGGTTTGTATACCCAGGGATCAAGAGCTAAGGAGGTATATACTTGAACACGCTCACACAAGCAAGTTGAATATGCACCGAGGGATATTACCAGATGTGTGTCTTCTTATTTTGGTGGCATACAATTAAGAGCGATATTACCAGATGTGTGTCTTCTTATTTTGGTGGCATGCAATGAAGAACGATATTACCAGATGTGTGTCTTCTTATCTGGTTTGCCAGAAAGCAAAGGTGGAACATCAAAGACCATCAGGACTATTGCAACCTCTATCTATTCCCGAATGGAAGTGGGATAGCATTGCAATGGATTTTGTGGTTGGATTGCCGAAGACTAGAAAAAGTTATGATTCGATATGGGTAATCATTGACCGACTCACGAAGTCAGCACATTTCCTACCGATCAACATAAGATACAACATGGAGAAGCTGACCTAGCTGTACATCGGTGAGATTGTTAGGCTACATGGTGTACCTACCAGTATTATTTCAGATAGGGATCCAAGGTTCACCTCAAAGTTTTGGCAAAGTTTGCAAGAAGCATTGGGAACAAAGCTACGATTGAGTTTTGCTTACCATCCACAAACTAATGGGCAATCGGAAAGGACGATCCAATAGTTAGAAGATTTGCTCAGGGCTTGCGCTTTAGAATAGATTGGAAGTTAGGATGAAGTCTTACCGTTGGTAGAGTTCACCTACAACAACAGTTTTCATTCGAGTATAGGGATGACACCCTATGAAACTCTGTATGGACGACGATACCGAACACACTTATATTAGTACCAAGACGGAGAGTGCCTTGCTGTTGGACCTGATATTATACAGCAGACGACTGAGAAGGTCAAGATGATTCAGGAAAAGATTAGAACAGCTCAAAGTCGGCAGAAGAGTTATGCGGACAAGAGAAGAAAGCCTCTTGAGTTTGAAGAAGGCGTACATGTATTTTTGAAAGTCACGCCAATGACTGGGGTCAGCCGAATTCTGAAATCTAGAAAAGTCACTCCCAAATTCCTTGGACCTTACTAAATGCTTTGCCGGATAGGTCCAGTAGCTTACCTAATAGTCTTACCACCCTTTCTTTCAAACATTCACAATGTCTTTCATGTGTCACAACTACCAAAATATATTCCTGACTCGAACTATGTCTTAGCACCGGACACAGTACAATTGAAAGAGAACTTAATCTATGAGGCACCTCCTATAAAGATTGAAGATAAGAGAGTAAAGAAACTTAGAGGAAAAGAAATCTCATTGGTGAAAGTGATCTGGAATGAAAAGACTGGAGATGCAACATAGGAATTGGAAGACAAGATGAAATAGCAACACCCACAACTGTTCTAAGGTATGAAAATTTCAAGGACTAAATTTCCTTTTAGAAGAGGAGAGTTGTAACACCCCAAAAATTATTTGTTTCATCATAAATAATTATTTTGCATGCACACTGAGCAGAATCAGTGTAACACCCCAAAAATTATTTGTTTCATGATAAATAGTCATTTTCTAATATTTGTGATTTTTGAGAATTTTTATGAATTTTTTTGAAAATGTTGAATATTTTAATATATTCCTCATTTTGCGTGCGCACTGAGCGGAGCCGGGAAAAAGGAAATGTTTTTCTTGAGGCTAGTAAACCTTGAACTGTGGAAGTATCGATGGGGGATCTTACTAAACCCAAAGTCGAGCACAGTTTACGAGATTTATATTTTTTGAGATTTTATCTAATAAACAAAATACTGCACTATAAAATTATCCGACGGACAATAAATACAATTTTCATTAACTATAACTTTTGTTCACTAGATAATAGCTTTAGCAAAGTGTTAATCATCTGTTCTAGAATATTTACTTTGCGTAACCATATCACTTTTCACTTTATCGAGAAGTGTATGAAGCTTCTCAAGGAAGTTACCCACTCTCTCTCCTTCCCCTCACCACACGGCCATGAAGGCCATTTGGAGCCAAAAATTTGTTTTACACTTCATTACTTTCATTTACTAATTTTGAAATCATTTCTTACTATCAACTTCTCTCTCTGCATTTTCTTCACTCATCTTTCTCTCATTTTCTCCTCCTTCTCTCTACCACCACACCACACGGTCACCCCTCTTCCATGCCCTCCACTATCACAAAAATTTTAAGCAACCACATTTTCTTAATCTCCACTACATTCTAAACACCTTTCTAGTTGAAGATTTCTTGAAAAGCTTCCATCTTCATCATCTTCTTCAAGCTTCAAGTTTGAAGCTTTAGGGTAAGATTCTTAGTTCCTCACCTTTTCTTCTTCATTTTCGTGTTTATGGCCATCACCATGACCATTTATCCATTATTTTTCAAGCTTTGGTATTGATTTGTTGAAGTTGAAATTTTTAAGGTTTTGGAGGAGTGAAACTGAAATTCACTGGGAGTTTCAAGGGAGTTTCATTGCTTGTTTTCTCCCTTAAGTAAGAGGAAGAATATCCACTTCAACCTCTATTGGTAGTGGGAGACTTGTATTGTGTGTTAGTTGTGAGAAACCCTTGTTAGGGTTACTCTTTGTGATGTGTAATTTTGATGACTATGTATTGACTTTATCATGTATGATTTATTTGATTGAATGTATATATACATTGATGATCTTGTTGGGAATTTTTGCGGATACAACACGCAGCGGAAAACAGGGATTCCCACCGAGGATCCATGCGAAAAAGCCATAATCTGAGTTTTTTAAATGATTTACCTCTTGAAGCGTGAATCACTAACACCGTAATAGAAACGATGTCTCTGTGGTATCCACACGAACAGACTCACGAATGTCCAACGTCTGCAAAGAGGAGCCTCACGTCTCTCACACAGTGCTAGCTGCGAAGAGAAGAGAAGAAACCTGTCGCTCTCTCACTCACTATTCTGTAGGTGCGGCTAGGGTTCAGAATTATCTCAATTAGCAGCCCCCTTAGTAGTACTATTTATAATAGTGACTGCCTTAAGTGAGTGTGAGCAGCAGCAAGGTAAGCTGTGCAACCCTAGACCCATCTGTTATGAGTCTGGCCCATATTTGAATCCGAGTCCAACTTAGATCCATTGCTCCAATTTTAGTCTGCTCTATGTGTGTGACCCTGTAGGTTCTTATTACGTTAGCAGTAATATTAAAATCCCATTTTAATATTACAAGCAGTGAGCGGTATCTAGCAACACATCGCTGTTACCCAAGTAATAAGAATGTCAGTGATTTGACATAACCTTTTCGTGACCAATGTTTCCGTGTCGTTTAGTCCCTTTGTCAAGATATCTAGATTGAACACAAGGCATGGAATGCGTCACCCTTGTATAGTCCAATCATTCGTTTCCTGATACTCGAGTAGACTTTGTAATAATAAATGAGATCAATATCTCATGTTGACTCATTTGAGCATGGCCATGCATTTGAGCATGGCCATGCATTTCGCAGTCTCACTCAATCAGGGGGCCCGAAGATATCGCTCCTGTTATGTAGGAGTGACAAATTCCATCTAGGTCACTCACATCCCTCTGCATGATTTGCGGTATGTCCAATAACCAACTTTATAATCACCTTGTTACAGATGACGTTTGATGGCATTAAAACACACAACTCCTCATGTAGGAATCGTAGTGATTTCAGGTCAAAGGACCACAAACACCATTGTCACTATGAGAATCGCTTATGACACTCACGTAACGATCCATGTAGCGTTCTCATGGTGGGTCAGTCCAATACATCATTACTCTAATATGTACCAATGTGAAGACTTGATATCTCATATCCATGACCCGTGAGATGCGGTCATCAGTCTCTACACATACTAGTCTCAATGTATTATTGTTGTCCTAATTAACAATAATACTTGACTAGGGACATTTAAGAATAGTGTTGTAACCAAAAGGATCTCACGATCAAGTCATCCACTTGATGTCCTATGGCATCAAACTTACTATTCTAAGGACTTTATTATGTTTATCAAAAAAGAACACAATAAATGAAATGCCTCATATATAAAATAGCATAATATAATGTATGTAAATACAGAAAATGTATTAGCCTCTAGGGCATACACCAACAGATCTTGGATTGGTTTTGATTGATTGAAAACATGAATTGGGGGCAAGGACTCCTTGCTTTCCCCATTGAGGCTCACGGCCATAACCCCTCCTTAGGGTGTTTATGATTTAAAATTTTGCAACAAATGAAGAGATGAGTAATCAAGTGAATAACAATTAATGAATCAAAGAAAAATTTGGGTTCTCACCCTTTAAAGAGGCTCATGGCCTCTAGGCCCATTTTGGGTCCAATTGTGTAGTCTTTGGGTAACCTTGAATATTTACTAATTAAGAGTTAAGTAATTAACATTGTGATTGGAAAGAAGATTAAATTGATAACCTAGAGTGATTTTTGGAATTTAAGGGAAAAATAAGAGTGTGTGAGACTTAGAGAACCTTAGGATAATTTTTTAAATAAGTATGGATAAACTTAAAACAAGGAACCTAATAATCAAGAGAATTCCTCTAGAAAAGAATTTCATAAGAAATACTAAATTTAAGTGAAACTTAATTAATTGGATAATTATGAATTAATTAGGGATTCATAAAATGAAAAGAATCAAGAATGAGATCTTATCCTAAAACTTAGAATAATTCTAAATTAAAAGAAGGACATAGGTGTAAGTAAGATGTTAAATAACTAAAATTAAATTATTTTAAGAAATTTAATGAGAAAAATGTAGAAGATTAAGGCATAATTCCATATTGAACCCTAAGTGTGTAATGTCTTATTTGAAGACTTGGTGATGCCTATCTTGGCTAAATTGTGGCATATTGTGAAAAAGTATATTATTGTTAAATATATATGAGTATGCATTGAGTTATCATGCATTGTGGAAGTCCGAATGGACTATTGTTAAGGCCATGTATCCTAGGAGATTGAACACACCTTAGTGCGGGTGCGAGTAGACTAGTGTAGGTCTTAATGTTGACCTTGGGAGTGTCAGGGTGCGGGTACCTCGCAATGGACAGTTGGTAGCTCTTCTGTCCGTGGGGCAGACCGATGCAAACGCACTGACGATCCGGACCGAGACACTGTCCTATATCGCGATCTAGCGAAGAATGTCTTGTACAATGCCTTGATGTGCATGTGGATAATTTGATGAATTATAGCACTTTAGCCGCGACAGCCGAGTTACAGACATGTCTCCTGATCTTTCTCTCCAAATGTTTGTGTCTAGCTCCATGGAGTAGGGTTTTGATAACATGTATACATGCATAGTGAGTCTACATACTATTTGGAATTTATTTATTTACATGATGATTGGAACTGTTGCTTTGTTAATATTATGACTGCTTGGAACTGCTTAGTTGTTTACTTTTGCTATTTAAGGTTGATTATTATTGTTTTTGAAATGCTATGTGGGCGCTTCGCACTGTTCTATTTCTTTACTGCCATAATTAGTAATGATGGTAGGATATCTTACCCCTTTCCTATATTTCTACTATTTCTGTCTATATTTATGTTCCATTGAAGACATCGGCGAAGGGGTGAAGTTCACGAGTTCCCCGATTTTTGACCCGATATTGACTAGTACCAGCTTGATCATGACGACCCATCCTCAAGGCTTTTTGGGTTACATGAGGCTGACTTTTCCCGGAGGTCCTGATTACTAGCACATCAACTTTAGCTCGGACCGCTGTGTTTATCTGGGAGACATGACAGTGTCGTTAGCTTGGGGGTGATACGATCCACCTATTTTTACCTTTAGTGTCCGCCTGCATTTAGAATTTTATCTGCCCATTAGGGATATGTGGGGAGAACGTTATTACTCCTCATAGGAGGATTCTTTCCTCTCTACTGCCCGAGCCCCTGTGCATAATTCGGTGGCTCCGATGAGGGTTTCCTCTGATGAGGAAGACCTTGAGGAGGATATTGACATGGTTCCTTCTCTTTCTTCTTAGGGGCTAATACTATCGATAGCTACTGATAGCTATCTGTATCCATTTTGGGGGCTTGATAATTTATCTTTTTGGTGGGCTGTACATGTATAATCTTTTGGGACATGCATAGTTTTGTTTTTTGTATATCAGGCATTGTAAGTAAACAGACATGATATCAATATATATATATAGCATGGTGTACGAATGTATGTTTTACTTCACATATTAATTTCTGTTATAACCACGTATTATGTTCTTACTTTAACAAAAAAAAAATATTCACCATTTTATTTATACAACTGTAACCAAACAGGTTTAATTATAATATAATGAACCGGGTCTTAATTTATACTTTTGTTTTCTGCATCGTAAATAATGATGTGACGTTCTCTCCCAAAAAAGGGTGTTACATTAAGTTAGTATCAGAGCCTCGGTTTATGTTTTCTTTGGGTCTTTGTGGTTAGGTCTGACTTGTTTGTACTGTGTGATTCTTTGTGATTGGTATTCCAAAAGAATACATCTAATTCTTCATTGTGTATTTCAGTTAGTATTACTTAAAAGAACGACATGGCACGAGGCAGAGATATGGCAGCAGCGATTGAAGCGATACAAAGAATAGCAGAAGTTATTGCCCAACAAACCGAGAGAGCTGCCTAACAATAAGAGAGGGCTGCTTAACAGCTCGAAGCTACGGCTGATGCACAAAATTTGGCGGAGTTCCATCACCACAACCCTCCTTAGTTTAAAGGAGAATTTGATTCGTAGAAAGCTAGTCTGTGGATCAAGGAGCTGGAGAAAATCTTCAGAGGCATGAACTGTGCCAACAACAAGAAGGTAACTTATGCCGCTTTTATGCTGCTTAGGGATGCTGAAGACTAGTGGAACAGGGCACAGAGAGTGTTAGAAGCTGAAGGTCGTGCAATCACTTAGGAGGTATTCAAGAATAAGTTCTTGAAAAAATATTTCCCCGCAAGCGCCATGCATGCAAAAGAAATGGAGTTCCTCAGCTTGAGGCAAGGAAACTTGCCTGTCAGCAAATACGCGCAAAGTTCGAAAGGTTATCCAAGTTTTCAACATATTTCCAACACCAACCAGACGACGTGTGGTAATGTCAAAAATTTGAGAAAGAACTGAGGCATGAAGTGAAAAGAGCAGTTATCACCTTAAAGATCAACCAATTTTCGGAGTTGCTAGATACGTGTTGTCAAGTGGAAGCTCTGGATCAATCTCGGGACACAAGACATCAAAACTTTGGACCTACTAGGTTCTAAAAAGGAGGCAGCAACAATGCAAACCATTTCCAAAAGAAGCCTTATTCCTGACCACCGGGAAATCAGCAGCAGACATCTAGTGGAGATTCCAGTGGAGGTTCCGATGGGAACCGAACCGGACAGAATGTGGCATTTTCTTCGAAATGCTTGAAGTGCGGGAAAGATCACACAACAAGAGACTGCACCATCAAGGGGATCATCTATTTCCAATGTGGGAAGCCTGAACATTGTAACACCCTTGTGGGGATGTCACATTTTTAATGCAAAAAAATAAAATCAAATAAAATTCTTACTCAAGTTATAAAACGTTTGGTACATAAATAATATTAGTGGTAAAATTTTCTCCTTTTTATACTTATAACATTAAATAAAATAACACGGAACACAAAATAAGATAAAACATCATCATACCATAATATACATATGATTTTGTCTGAAGTATACAATTAATTTACAACTACAAATATTTAATAAAGCAGTAAAAAGTCAGTATAATACTAAAACATAACACCTAAGCCATGAGCCCTTGTCAGAAGACAAATTCCCTAGTCGAGAATGTCTTGACCAATAGAAATTCGACCCAAAAATATATCGAAGTTCTCTCAAGGAGTGTGGTGAAATTCATTCCACAACTCCCTAATAGGTAAAATAACCTCTACGAAAGTAACTGTATAAAATGAAGTAACGAACCCATGGCGAGTCCTACTTACTGATAAAGTAATGTCACCGCTATATTCTTTGTGTCCTGTGTCCCAATGGACATACCAAGCCTCAGCGCCTTCGAGAAACTGTAGTCTAAAGAAACCTAATTGACCTCTCCTTGTCGCCATTGTAGTCTTCGATGATTTAAACATAAAATAGAAACAGACAGAACAATACAATAAAGAGGTAAGACAATCTACATCATTACCAGTATGGCAATAAAGAAAACGACAATACAAACGAATATCACAATAATTACATACCATCATATCATATATAGAACATCAATTTAATACATCATCCTTTCCAACACAGACTATAGTAAACATTAAAATGCAGATCATGAATGCTAACACACACTGACTCGTTCCTACTCCATGGAGCTAAACACAGATATCAGAGAGAATGACCCGAAAAGAACTAATAGTACCTCAGGCTGCCCAACCAAACTATTACACTGTCCAACGTCGTGTCTATAGTCCACAGTCCAAAACATCGTGTAGCAGTACACAGTCCAATACATCGTGCACTATAGGCATTGTACTAAATAGTTTCTATAAGATCTCGATTAAGAATAGTGCTTATCGAGATCATTAGTGTGTTGCTCATTACCACGGCCTAGAGGAGCAACCCACTGTCCATATGTGGAATTCTCCGCACACTAATGCCTCCAAGTTCATATAATGAACCACACTACACCTATCACACCCACAACACGGTGTAATTCGTCTCGTCAACCAATCACCAATTATCAACCAAATTGACACAACTCTCTAAGCATGATCAAGAATTAGCAAAATACCCTTAGTTCCAATATATTACCATATTTATGAAAATACCCTCAATCTCAATATACCAAAATATAGTATGTCTCCACTTGACAGTGCTATCTCACAACATGTCCGAGTCCACCACTTTGGCCCGACAGTAAAACTCACTGTTCCATTTAGTCGCATAGAAATTTTATCACATTTTCACAATCGCGTTGCTTTTACAAACATTTTTAAATCGCGTAAATATATTTTGACATTTTTGAACATCGTGTAATGTTTTTAAATCATTTTCTCAATCGCGTAAGATTTTTAAATCATTTTCTTAACCATATAGCTTAAAGTCTTTATTTTAACAATGCATAGGCTTTATTTAGTACTTTTAAACTACGTAGAATATTTTCCTTACATTATAAATATATTATAGAATCTTTTCATTTTATTTATCTGATTTTAGTAAATTTCAGCAGCATTTTGCCTAGAAAATTAGTATATGGTATATTTGACGTTTTTCTCTAAATACTATTTATTTTAACCTTACCCAATAGTTACACCTTGAAACTTGCTAACGCACTTCAAAACTCATAAAGTGAGCTCTACATTAGTATTTTTTAAGCGTTTACTTCATTTCTTAGTTATCACAAATCCTTCTAACCTAAAATTCTAAAACTAACTTTATTCATTTTATTTCTCAAAGATTCATTGGAATCAAATTCTTTTATAGATTAGTTACTTAACCTACCTTAGAAAAAAACTTAGGAATTTAATTGTATATTAAATGGCATGTTGGCCAAAATCAATCTAAATCATTCTCAAATTTATTATTTTACCTAGATTCATTAAATCATTGTTTTAGAAAATGGTTGAGAACATTTTGGTTCTCTATTTCTTGGAGAAGTCGTGAGCCTCTATTGTGTTCTTTGGAACACTCATACAATCGTTACATGTTATTCACATCCTACATTAATAATCATATATCTCTAAACACATGCAATATATTTTAAAAACTATAAACACATGCAATATATTTTAAAAACTATAAACACATGCAATATATTTTAAAAACTATAAACATGCTTGCAAACAAAATCAATCACAGAATAGGAAAAACAATAAACAACCACACAAATGAATCCTTATGGATTCTTCACACACATACAATTCCATTTTCTCATCACCATACAAGGTTGATGAGATTAAATCTCCCTCTTACCTCTTGAAGACAAAGATCTCCTAGTCTCCTCCTCTTCTTGGATTTTCGTGTAAATTCCAAAACAAATCCCTAAAATTCTTAAACAATAAGCAAAATCACATACAAGGATTCATAATGGAAAACCATGGAACAAACATGGTTTAGAAAATCACAAATCAAATTTTAAACCATAAAATCAAAAGCTTACCCTTAAGGAAGTAAACAAAAGCTTGGATTTTGAACTAGAAGGAGTAGGTTTTTGACAAAACCTTCTAAACAAAAAGTGTTTAGGAGATAGTTTAGGTTTAGGAAAAGTAAGAAAGAAAAATTATAAAAGATAGATAGTGGATTTGAGGGTGAAGGCCGAAACTTGAGAGAGAAAAATGGAAGAAAAATGTTCTTGAGTTCTTGGGATTTTTGGAGAGAAAATAAGCAAAGCTTTTAGATAAGTATAAAAGTGAATATTGAGTGTAAAATGGGAGGGGCGCTGCTATGAGTGTATAGGAGAGATTGAGTGTTTAACTTGGATAGTAAATATCCATTTATGTTCACACTTGAACCACATGGCTTATGTCACCATTTGGCCACGTCATGTGCATGCAAGATGGTTCAAGAATAATGGAGAACTTGGTGAATTTGGCCTCCTTTGGCTGTGGGGTGTCTAATGGGTTTAGGACTTAATTTGTTTTCAATTAAAGTCTATTTGTATGCTGTTGATACCTAATTTTGTCCATAAAATTTTGTCACTTAATCAAAGATTAACGCTTAATTGCAGTGTTGCGAGCGCTTGATTTTCTTGGTCAATTTTTTTTATTTGTGCAAACAAAAATAAAAAATAAAATAATAAAAACAAAAAATAATAAAAATAAAAAAATAAATAATAAAAAATATGAATTCTTTCTGTTGTTACAACAAAAATGAATAAATAAAAAACAGAGGAAAACATAACTTTTTGTAGCTGTGCATCAACTGGCTCCTTAGCACTCTGCACACCTTAGGGAGCTACCTGTCATAGATTGGGAAGGGCAGCAAGCATTGGAGAAGGAGGAGTTTGGAACAGAGAGCAACAAGCACAAATGAGGAAATGCTATGGTGACCCAAGCTGGGTCAACCCTGGCAGCCTCTCCACCTCGGACAGGGGGAGGCCTCCGAATTTTTCAGATACAAAGGACAAAGGGGAAGGCAAGCAGAGGGGAGGATTCATATTTTCCACAGACGAAGATCACACAGAGAAGGTTTGCTGCCATCTCCATTGCCAAGCCGTCTTCAACCTCATCTTCAACCATCAACCTTCATACTTCATTTTCACCATCACCACCCTTCAAGCAACTCACTTTATCTTTAATCACCGAGTTGACTCACCAAAACCTCTATCAAGCTCCACCATTTTTTAAACCATCCTACCATTATAACAAACGCACCCACAACCCCCTGCACCCATCTTCATCAACACTTTCAACTTGTTGCCACCATCATACTAACCACCCATCTAAAGCTTTCATCTTCGCTACCTTCAACCCTCCATAACCACCCTTACCTTCACCCAACACCTCTCTCACCCTCATCTTCATCCCCTTACAACATGAGACACTACCCCACCATTAAACCCAAACCGTGAACCTCTTATCTTCACCTTCCTCCCCAAACCCATCACTAATAAACCCAAAGAGCCACCCCTTGACCGTTTCCTCCATTGCCAAAGTCGCGAACCGCACCAGCGACCCAAGCCACCTAGTCCCGCCGGAGCTCCCCCGTGATCTCGCACTCGAAGACCCGCACCATGCCGATCTGTCCAACCCGCGTTAGATCTGCCAAACCGCCGCCCACTGGCCCCCTCGCACCGTGCTGATCTACCGTTCTCCTAGCCGCCGCACCACTGCTCCACCCGTGGACGGACCCGTGAACGACGACCGGAGCTCCCCCTCTGGCCCGAACCTGCGAGCAGCACCGTTCCGCCATCGACCAGCCACTAGACCTTCGCCAGCGACGCTTCTCTGCCGCCGTTCATGCTTGCCGGTCAACCACAAAGTTGTCACCCAACTCTTGAAATCTTGTTCTGAAAGTCCCAAAGTGAAAGGTCCTCCCTTTTTTTCTGCAACGTTTGGTTTTATTTTTTGGGTTTTTTTGTTTTTGTTTTTTTTTTAGCTATTCTGTTTGTGATAATTTGGGCTCATTTAAATTTGTGGTAATTTGAGTTGGACTTAGGTTAGGGATTAGCTTACAAGTGAGTTACTCTTTTATTGGATTAAGGTTGAGGCATTTTTTTTTCGTATTATTTTATTTTATACGTGAGGTAGGAGTCAGAATGTTTTTTTTTTTTTGCTTTTGCTTATTTATGAGTTAGTATTTAATAAGGTGTTTTTTTAAAAATAAAAAGATAATGTATGAAGTCTTTGAGTGAAGAAGAATTAACACGCATACAACCAAAAATATCAAAAAATAGAATAAAACAAAATATCAAAAAAAATATATTTTGAGCTTATTTGTTTGTATTATTTAAAATTAATTGTTGTTAAATGGTATTTATTCTATGTAATGGTGTGTTTTATATGGTATATTGTGATTAATAAAATTTTGAAAAAAGTGAAAACAAGAAATAAATAAAAAAAGGTTATAAAAATAAAATAAAAATGAAAAATAAAAAAATTAAAATTTTGTTTTTGGTTTTGTGATTGTTGTGTTTAATTTTTTTATTTCATTTTTATTGTATTTACTTGACTCATGGTATGACAATGTATTATTTGTGTAGTTACTTGTTTGTCATTATGCATGCCTCAAAATAAAAATAAAAATAAAATTAAAAAAAAGTCTTTTAATCCATGCAATGATCAATGATAGTGATTGAATAGCGGATGCTATCTTCAATGTCATTTGAATCATAAGGGTTTATTGAGTAGCCTGGTGCTAACTTGAAAATTGTGCAAGAATGGATTTGTTTTCAAACAAAATCCCTTTTTCAAAAATCTCTTTCTTAATTAAAATCAACTAACCCACAATTATTTTCTAAAGAACTACGTGACTTTGAGTTCCCCATTGCACCAGGAGATACGTAGGAGCAGAAATCAATTTCTGTCAAGCTAAAAATAAATTTTCACAATTTGGTTATTCCTTTTCTTTCTTTTAAAATAAAAAAAAATTAGTTATAAAGTCTTTTTCTAAAAAAGGGTAAAAATAAATATATTTGAGATTATTAAATTTTGCACAACTAACTTAAGGTACCGTTCTTAGGATGGATAGTGTAGGGTGCTAATACCTTCCCTACCTGTAATCGACTCCTGAATCCAAACTCATTTTCAAAAAGACTAGTTTTCCTGATTAAAGGGTTTTTCTAATGTTTTCCCAGTTTAAATAAACATTGGTGGCGACTCCATTGATTTTCAAAATCGAATCTTTTTCGGTCGTCTCATCACGATCCCGGTTGCGACATATGCTAATTAAATAGGTAATTAATTAAGCTAAGTCTTCTAACAACACTTAATTAACATTCTAATTACATGACTAATTAGTTTAATATATAATTGCATATATCATAACTTCTAAACAAAATTAAGATATCTAATTAATAATTAGATGATAACTAATCCATAACTAGATTAGCTTACTTAGTTCCTTAATTAGGTAATTAGATTAACCAAATTAAGTTTAATTAGTTACTAAGCAAAGTCAAGCCACTATGTTTGACTCAATCTCAACCTTTGATTTTAACTTTAATTCCTAGCCCTTGATTTAATCTAAGGTGGATATTGCTTAGTGATTAAACTAGAATTGTTCTCACACCATTGATTTGATCAACGGTTATGATCAAAAGCATCTAAAACAAGCTTTACATCCAATGGTCCACAAAGAAGTCTTTGCCTCTTTATTTGACCACTTCTTATTAGTTTAAAATAGTCAAGCCACTTTTGTCGACTTGTTCCTATTGGCTTAGAATCTAGTCCAGTCAGAATCGTTGACTGCTATTCTAAACGCGGGTCTCACAGACTTTTCAGGGTCCATGGTCATTTTAGAGCAGATTTTTACTATTTTCGAGACAGTAAGTACTGTCAAATAAAATAATATTATAATAATATAAAATTATTTTATTACACAGTTAAATCCTAAAAATTAAAAGATTAATATATATATTAATCAAAATTTGGTTTAGTAAGATCCCTCAGCTCCAATTAATTAAAATAAGATTTTTTTGGCCAAAAAAATTATTATTTTCTTGACTCGGAGGAAATCACACAAAATAATCAAAAATAGTATCGGAACAGTCAAATTATTTTTATAATGCACAGAAAACACAAAATAGTGTATTTCTGTCATTTCTGTAACATAGTCTAAAATTTATGGTGTTACAGACATGTCTCCAGAGGCTGCAACTAAGCTAAAGTTGAGCCTTCAGTCAACGTCGCACGAGCTACAAAGCCGCAGGCATGGAGCCGAGTCTATACCATGAGTGGAGCTGAAGCCTCCAAATTCAAAGATCTGATACAGGGGGAATGTGCCATAGGAGGTAATCTTTTGACTGTACTATATGACTCTGGGGCAACCCACTCTTTCATTTCTTATGATTGTGTGCGACAATTTGGTTTACCTGTGTCTTCCTTACCTTTTGACTTGACTGTTTCTACTCCCACTGATAAACCTATTGTTACTACCAAAGTTTGTTTGAATTGTCCATTGATTGTTGAGGGTTGAATCTTTTCTGTTGATTTGATCTGTTTACCCCTTTCTCAGTTAGAAGTAATTTTAGGGATGGATTGGTTGTCTTCCAACCATATCCTGTTGGATTGTTCTAGTAAAACCATAGTTTTCCCTACGGATAAGGATTCTAGATTTTTGACGGCCAACCAAGTTCGAGCTTTCTTGAAAGAAAGAACTCAGGGATACATGCTATTGTCTTCCTTGAAGGTCAAGAGCGAGGCTGATGTGAATGCAATTCTAGTGATTAATGAGTTTCTTGAAGTCTTTCCTGATGATGTACCTGGTTTACCACCAAAGCGGGAGATAGAGTTCACTGTTGATCTTGTACCTGGATCTGGTCCTGTATCTATAGCGCCTTACAGAATGTTACCATCGGAGTTAGTCAAGCTTAAGAAGCAGTTGGAAGCGCTCTTGGAAAAGCAGTTCATTAGACCTAGTGTGTCACCATAGGGAGCACCAGTGTTGCTAGTCCAAAAGAAAGACGGTACGTCTCGATTGTGTGTGGACTATCACCAACTAAACAGGGTCACAATCAAGAATAAGTATCCACTTCTGAGGATAGATGACTTAATGGATTAACTGAAAGGAGCAGTAGTGTTCTCTAAGATCGATCTGCGATCGGGCTACCATCATATTTGAGTAAAGGCGGAGGATATACCCAAGACGGCTTTCCGTACCCGATACGGTCATTACGAATATCTTGTGATGTCATTTGGTGTAACAAATTCACCTGCCATATTCATGGACTACATGAACACGTTCTTTCGTCCTTACTTGGACAGATTCGTTGTTATCTTCATTGACGACATTCTAATCTACTCTCAAAATCAGGAGGATCATGCTGAGCACCTCAGTATAGTTCTCCAGATTCTGAAGGAGAAGGAACTGTATGCTAAATTGTCGAAGTATGAATTCTAGTTAGACGAAGTCAAGTTTTTGGGCCATGTGATCTCGAAGGAAGGGATTGTAGTGGATCCATCAAAAGTGGAAGTAGTTCTACAATGGGAGCGACCGAAGACAGTGACAGAAATTCAAAGCTTCGTGGGATTGGCTGGATACTATCAGAGGTTTATTGAAGGATTCTCTAAAATAGCAAGGCCTCTCACTCAGCTCATAAGAAAGAACCAAGCCTTTGAATGGACTAATGCTTGCGAAGAAGGTTTCCAAGAATTGAAGAGACGACTAACTACTTCACCAGTGTTAGTTCTACCCGATCCGAATGAACCTTTCGAAGTGTACTGCGATGCTTCATATCAAGGATTGCGATCTGTGCTTATGCAAAATGGAAAAGTGGTGGCTTATGCTTCGAGGTAGTTGCGAGTGCATGAGAAGAACTATCCAACACATGACTTGGGGTTAGCACCTGTAGTTTTCGATTTGAAGATATGGAGACACTTCCTGTATGGAGCGACATTCAACATCTTTAGTGACCATAAGAGCTTGAAGTACTTATATGATCAAAAGGAGTTGAATATGAGATAGCGCAGGTGGCTGGAATTCTTGAAAGATTATGATTTCTGACTTCTGTATCACCCTAGAAAGGTAAACGTCATGGCAGACACATTAAGTAGGAAGATGCTCAGTATCTCAGCCATAATGATCAAGGAAAAAGATTTGATAGAGCAATTCAGGGATGTATGGTCTTTCGTGGAATTAGCACCGGGGAAAATTTGCATGAACATGGTTACTATCTCAAGCGAATTAACGGAAGACATCCGGGAAAAGCAAAAAATTAATAATTTCTTACATGAGGAAAGAGAGCTAATGAGGCAAGGCAATGTGATAACATTTGAGAAGGAACATATGAAATTCTGAGGTTCTGAGGTAGGGTTTGTATACCCAGGGATCAAGAGCTAAGGAGGTATATACTTGAACACACTCACACTAGCAAGTTGAATATGCACCCGGGGATAACTAAAATATACCAAGACCTGAAGAAGTTATTTTGGTGGCATGCAATGAAGAGCAATATTACCATATATGTGTCTTCTTATCTAGTTTTCCAAAAAGCAAAAGTGGAACATCAAAGACCGCCAGGACTATTGCAACCACTATCTAATCCCGAATGGAAGTGGGATAGCATTACGATGTATTTTGTGGTTGGATTACCGAAGACCAGAAAAGGTTATGATTTGATATGGGTAATCGTTGATCAACTCACGAAGTCAGCACATTTCCTATCGATCAACAAAAGATACAACATGGAGAAGCTAACCCAGCTGTACATCGGTGAGATTGTTAGGCTACATAGTGTACCTACCAGTATTATTTCAGATAGGGATCCAAGGTTCACCTCAAAGTTTTGGCAAAGTTTGCAAGAAGCATTGGGAACAAAGCTACAATTGAGTTTTGCTTACCATCTACAAACTGATGGCCAATCGGAAAGGACAATCCAATCGTTAGAAGATTTGCTTAGGGCTTGTGCTTTAGAACAGATTGGAAGTTGGGATGAAGTCTTACCGCTGGTAGAGTTCACCTATAACAACAGTTTTCATTCGAGCATAGGGATGGCACCCTATGTAGCTCTGTATGGACGACAGAGCCAAACACCCTTATGTTGGTACTAAGACGGAGAGCGCCTTACTGTTGGACCTGATATTATACAGCAGACAACTGAGAAGGTCAAGATGATTCAGGAAAAGATGAGAATGGCTTAAAGTCGGCAGAAGAGCTATGCGGACAAGAGAAGAAAGCCTCTTGAGTTTAAGGAAGGTGAGCACGTGTTTTTGAAAGTCACGCCAATGACTGGGGTCGGCCGAGTTCTGAAATCTAGAAAAGTCACTCCCAAATTTCTTGGACCTTACCAATTTCTTCACCGGATAAGTCCAATAGCTTACCTAATAGCCTTACCACCCTTTCTTTCAAACCTTCACAATGTCTTTCATGTGTCATAGCTACCAAAATATATTCCTGACTCGAACCATGTCATAGCACCGGACACAGTACAATTGAAAGAGAACTTAACCTATGAGGCACCTCCTATAAAGATTGAAAATAAGAGAGTAAAGAAACTTAGAGGAAAAGAAATCTTATTGGTGAAAGTGATCTGGAACGAAAAGACCGGAGATGCAACATGGGAATTGGAAGACAAAATGAAGGAGCAACACCCACAACTATTCTAAGGTATGAAAATTTCGAGGACGAAATTTCTTTTTAGAAGGGAAGAGTTGTAACACTCCAAAAATTATTTGTTTCATCATAAATAATCATTTTGCATGCACACTGAGCAGAGTCAGTGTAACACCCCAGAAATTATTTGTTTCGTGATGAATAATCAAGCTTTGGTGTTAATTTGTTGAAGTTGAAATTTTTAGGGTTTTGGAAGAGTGAAACCGAAATTCACTAGGAGCTTCAAGGGAGTTTCATTGCTTGTTTTCTCCCTTAGGTAAGAGGAAGACTATCCACTTCAACCTCTATTGGTATTGGGAGACTTGTATTGTCTGTTAGTTGTGAGAAACCCTTGTTAGGGTTACTCTTTGTGATGTGTAATTTTGATGACTATGTATTTACTTTATCATGTATGATTTATTTGATTGAATGTATATATACATTGATGATCTTGGATTGGTTTTGATTGATTGAAAACATGAATTGGGGGCAAGGACTCCTTGCTTTCCCCATTGAGGCTCACGACCATAGCCCCTCCTTAGGGTATTTATGATTTAAAGTTTTGCAACAAGTGAAGAGATGAGTAATCAAGTGAATAACAATTAATGAATCAAAGAAAAATTTGGATTCTCACCCTTTAAAGAGGCTCACGGCCTCTA
This sequence comes from Ormosia semicastrata, assembly GCA_029884595.1. NCBI lineage: Eukaryota > Viridiplantae > Streptophyta > Magnoliopsida > Fabales > Fabaceae > Ormosia > Ormosia semicastrata. The sequence continues at coordinate 32,817,128 of JAQQTO010000044.1, read as the reverse complement.
GGCCCATTTTGGGTCCAATTGTGTAGTTTTTGGGTAACCTTTGATATTTACTAATTAAGAGTTAAGTAATTAACATTGTAATTGGAAAGAAGATTAAATTGATAACCTAGAGTGATTTTTGGAATTTAAGGGAAGAATAAGAGTGTGTGAGACTTAGAGAACCTTAGGATAATTTTTTGAGTGAGTATGGATAAACTTAAAACAAGGAACCTAATAATCAAGAGAATTCCTCTAGAAAAGAATTTCATAAGAAATACTAAATTTCAGTGAAACTTAATTAATTGGACAATTAAGAATTAATTAGGGATTCATAAAATGAAAAGAGTCAAGAATGAGATCTTATCCTAAAACTTAGAATAATTCTAAATTAAAGGAAGGACATAGGTGTAATTAAGATGTTAAATAACTCAAATTAAATTATCTTAAGAAATTTAATGAGAAAATTGTAGAAGATTAAGGCATAATTCCATAATGAACCCTAAGTGTGTAATGTCTTATTTGAAGACTTGGTGATGCCTATCTTGGCCAAATTGTGGCATGTTGTGGAAAAGTATATTATTGTTAAATATACATGAGTATGCATCGAGTTATCATGCATTGTGAAAGTCCAAACGCACTATTGTTAAGGCCATGTTGCCTAGGATATTGAACACACCTTAGTGCGGGTGCGAGTAGACTGGTATATGTCATAATGTTGACCTTGGGGGCATCAGGGTGCGGGTACCTCACAATGGACAGTTGGTAGCTCTTCTGTCCGTGGGGTAGACCGATGCAAACGTATCGATGATTCGAACCGAGACACTATCCTATATCGCGATCTAGAGAAGAATGTCTTGTACAATGCCTTGATGTGCACGTGGATAATTTGATGAATTATAGCAATTTAGCCACGGCAACCGAGTTACAGACATGTCTCCTGATCTTTCTCTCTGAATGTTTATGTCTAGCTCCATGGAGTAGGGTTTTGATAACATGTATACATGCATAGTGAGTCTACATATTATTTGGAATTTATTTATTTACATGATGATTAGAACTGTTGCTTTATTAATATTATGACTGCCTGGAACTGCTTAGTTATTTACTGTTGCTATTTAAGGCTGATTATTATTATTTTTGAAATGCTATGTGGGCGCTTCGCGCCATTCTGTTTCTTTACTGCCATAATTGGTAATGATGGTAGGATGTCTTACATCTTTCCTGTATTTCTATTATTTTTGTCTATATTTATGTTCTATCGATGACGTCGGCAAAGGGGGTGAAGTTCACGAGTTCCCTAATTTTTGGCCCGATATTGACTAGTACCTGCTTGATCATGATGACCCATCCTCAAGGTTTTTTTAGGTTATGTGAGGCTGACTTTTCTTGGAGGCCTGGATTGCTGGCACATCAACTTTAGCTCGGACTGTTGTGCTTATCTGGGAGACGTGACGATGTCATTAGCTTGGAGGCGATATGATCCGCCTATTTTTACCTGTAGTGTCCGCCTGCATTTAGAATTTTATCTGCCCATTAGGGATATGTGGGAAGAACGTTATTACTCCCCACAGGAGGATTCTTTCCTCTCTACTGCCTGAGCCCCTGCGCGTAATTCGGTGACTCCGATGAGGGTTTCCTCTGATGAGGAAGACCTTGAGGAGGATCCTGACACGGTTCCTTCTCTTTCTTCTTAGGGGCTGATACTGTCGATAGCTACTGATGGTTATCTGTGTCCTTTTGGGGGCCTGATAATTTATCTTTTTGGTAGGCTGTACATGTATAATCTTTTGAGGCATGCATAATTTTACTTTTTGTATATCACGCGTTGTAAGTAAACAGACATGATATCAGTATATATATATATAGCACGGTGTATAGATGTATGTTTTACTTCACATGTTAATTTCTGTTATAACCACGTATTATGTTCTTACTTTAACAAAAAGAAAATTCACCATTTTATTATACAACTATAACCAAACAAGTTTAATTATAATATAATGAACCGAGTCTTAATTTATAATTTTGTTTTCCGCATCATAAATAATGATGTGACGTTCACTCTAAAAAAGGGGCGTTACACTAATGACTTAGCACAATATGCATCCATGTACAAAGAATTAATTGATGATATGGACCAAGGAAGCTTCTCATGGGGAGAAATCGCCTTAGCCGAGTAACCAGTAGCCAAGGATGATTAGAGAATTGAGTTAATTTAGTGTCTTCAGAACCCATAAACTGTTGTAGATTTTAAGGTAAAGTAAAAGGCTTTTAGGTATGTTCTTATTGATAACGACTTGTATAAACGATGTAACGCCCCAAAAATTTAGTATTTCATGAATTTTATAATATTTATGAATTTTTTCGAAAACGTTAAATATTTTAATAAATTTCTCATTTTGTGTGTGCATTGTGCAGAGCTGGTACAACATCCCAAAAATTATTTGTTTCATGATGAATAGTCATTTTATAATATTTGTGATTTTTGTGAATTTTTATGGAATTTTCTGAAACTATTGATTATTTTAATATATTTCTCGATTTATGTGTGCACTGCGCAGGCCGGGAAAATAAAATATCTTCCCCAAGGCCGAAAAACTTTGGACTGTGGAAATGTCAACGGGGGATCTTACTAAACCCGAGGTCGGACACAGTTTACGAGATTTTTATTTTTTAAGATTTTATCTGATAAATAAAATCGTTGTACCGTGAAATTATCTGATAAATAATAAATATTATTTTTATTAATTATAACTTTTGTCCACCGGATAATAACTTTAGTCGAGTGTTAATCATCTTTTCTAGAATGTTCACTTTATGTGACATCGCCTTGATGACATCACACAAGTGACATCGTCGTTGACTTTTCAAAAAGGTAAGTTTTGGCTTCTTGAAGAAGCTTTGGAGGAAACTTCCTAGCACCTTACTATTGGCTTCTTGGAGAAGCTTTCTCCTTTCTCTTTCTCCATTTGGACCACACGGTTTGGGGGGGGGATTTGTGACCACAAATCCTTATGTCATCTCACTTACACATATCACTCTCATTCATTAAGTTACTATCACTTTCTCTCTCTACCATTTCTCTTCTCTCTTTTCTCTCTCAAGCTCTTCTCTCCCTTTTCTCTTCTCCTCTCCACGGCACCAACACCATTGGAGACCATCTCTATTAGCTTGCTAAAACTACTTCCATTTCTTACTTCATCTCATCATCCTAATGCTTTTCTCTTTGGTGATCATCTTCAAGAAAACTCACCTTCTCTCTCCTCCATTCTCTCCCCATTTCCACGGCCAAACCCACCATTTTTGGCCACCCAAGTTTTCTTACTCAATCAACCTTATTTCTTGAATCATCTCATCACCATGATCCTTTTCTCTTTGGTGAGCATCACTTGATTCCACCATTTTCACCATTTTCTCTCAAGCCCTAGATTTGGAACTCTTGAGGTAATGTTCTTGAATCTTCATTTTCTCTTCTTGATTTCGTGATTCTTGGTCCTCTTTGTGACCAGGGACTCCTCTTTTCATGGTTTGAGTGAGAATTGTAAAAGTTGCTCACCTTAGGGTTCTCTTGAAGGTGGAGGATGAAAATTGCAACAAAAAAGATCAAGAGGCTTGCTTTCTTGTGTTGTCTTCTATAGGTAAGAGGGAGATACATCCTCATCAACCACCCATGATGGTGAGGGACGAATATGTGTGTTGAAATTAGAGGATCCATGTGTGGATTTCTCCTCTTGATTGCTTGATTCTTGATGATTTGTAATTATGTGTTTGTATGATATTGTTACTTGATGTTGTTTTATTATGTTGCATGGATAAATTATGATATTTTGTGTGCTTGAAATCAAGTGTGAAAGATAAGGAATTCTTGCCTATGTTGAAGGGGAGCTCATAACCTTGTGGCCTTAAATGATGAATCAAGAATCAAACCTTCTATTAAAATGGAACTAAAGCAACTAATTGATGAGTTGATGGAAATCTTGGGTCTAGAGACCATGGTTGAGTGTCTCGGCCAAGAGGAGGCAAATTAGGAAAATTTGTAATTAAAATTGGGATGAATTGGAACTTGGAAGTTTAAGTGGGAAAATGGATTGATTAAGGAATTAAAATGATGGATTAAGAAGATGAATGTTGAATTCCATGAACTTAGGGCTCACGACCATTTAGGGTAATTAAGAGAAAATTTTGTATTAAAATGGAACTTTGAATACTTAAGTGATTAGACATTCAATTAGGGATTCATGAGATGGAAAGAGAAGGGAAATAAAATTTTACCATAAAATTATGAGTAGATCTTGAACTTTAAAGGGAAATGAGTGTAAGTGAGAATCATAAGACATTTAATTAAATAAGTTTTATTAAGAATAAAGAGGAGGACTTATTTAATGAAAGTAATAAGGCTTTGGTGAAAAACTCAAAAGAATTCCCCTAGAGGGGCCTAATAAGAGAAACATTGACGTTAAAGCGTAATTTCATAATAAACCTTAGAGGTATGTTTTACAATTGAAAATCAGATAATATATTATTGTGGGTCCACGAATGGGACCAAGGATTATTGATAAATGATGGGGCTTGATATGGCATGTGATTTTGGATAAGTTATGTTATTATTGTGAGTCTATATATGTATAGATATGTATGCATTGGATCCACATGCATTGAGGCATGCATTGAGAAAGTCCAACATGATGAGCATTATACAGTTTGTGACTGTTGTGGCATTTTATGCCTAAAGAGTGAACAAGAACTTACAGGATAGTGTGATCCATGATGGATCTTAGGGGGCATCTGTGTGTGGTGATCCACTTAGTGACCTATTTGTCACATTGTATACCCTTGGCCGTGGTGATCCATTGCAACGCACAACGAGGACCTAACAAACACTATTGCTTTTCGTGGCCCGACGTAGATTGTCTTTTGAGGGGAGACAGGTCTTCTGAGACGTTCATCTCTGAATCATGAGTCTAGCTCCATGGAGTAGGAAATGAGTACATTGTGCACAAAGATGGTCAGCATACACATTGTGCATGTGCATAGTCATTATGCATATTGTCATGGCATGGCCAATATACATACTGTGGTGGCATAATTATGATTTATATATCTATGGTGGATATCTGTTGTTATAGTGCCGTTAATATTTATATTATTGTGGGATATGCTTTCTGATGATATCTATGAAATTGATAACTTAAATATATCGGTAATATCTGTATGTATGGAATGACTTCATCATTCGTATTATTTTCCTTCGCTGCCATGTTAGTAATGATGTAGGATATCTTACCTCTTTGTTGTATTGTCCTGTTTTATTTTGTGTTCGATAAAGGCTGTGAAGCGGACATAGTTGAATTGGCTGGTTTTGGTTAAGTTAACTTTCTAATTCTTGTGATGGCACTGAGATGAGATTTCATTGGTTACGTGCAAGTGCAGCTTCATGGGGGCATTGATGCCCGGCGTGTTGACCGGGACACCGAACGTTTCATTATGTATAGGGGTAGTGGCTCTGTCCACAGGTAGTACCTATCCCGGGTTACTACTTACCCTTTAGTGCTTTGATACATGTCTTTTGTTATTTGAGTATGTAAGTGCTACGTTTTTATATTAATAGTACCTTGTGTTCATTATATATATATATATATATATAATGTTTTTCATTCAGTGATTGTATTTTGAGAGCTATGTAATAAGCATATTTCATTCGTGGCTCATATTTTCTTTATATGCACAATGATTAAATTTTGAGAACCTGTTGTTTGAGTTGTAGCACGCCAAAAAAATTTAGTGACCGTGGTATAATGGCGATTGTGTCGTGGTTATTAAATCGAGGGGTGTTACAAACAAAGCCATGAGGGGTTATTACTGAAATGCCTGAATAAGGAAGAGGCTCTGAAAATAATGGTATAAGTGTATGAAGGCATTTGTGGTGCACAAAGATTAGGCCCCAAAACGAGGTGGTTGATTCATAGACATGGTTACTATTGGCCTGCAATTAGAGTTAATTGCTTTCAATACGCCAAAGGCTGTGAGTCTTGCTAGCTTCATGGGCAAATTTAAAGGTTCCCAACCGAGGAGCTTCATCCCATTATCAAGCCTTGGCCCTTTAGAGGATGGAATATAAATTTCATTAGTAAAATATATCCATCATCTTCAAAAAGGAACACATTTATAATTGTAGCTACTGATTACTTTACCAAGTAGGTTGAAGCCATTGCTTAACCTACTTAAAATATTGGTGAGTGTCTCACAAGTCGACATTATTAAATTTATTCAAAATCAAATAATATATAGGTTTGCCATTTCTCAAACAATAACAGCTAACCAAGGGACAGTTTTTACTAGAGATAAGGGGGTGGCCTTCGCTCAAGAATTCGGGATAAAAATGGTATATTCTACACCATATTATGCCTAGGCTAATGGAGAAGCTGAGGCCACTAACAAAATTTTGATCAATATGATTAAAAAGGCAATCAAAGACAAGCTTAGGAAATGGCATGAAATGTTAGTTGAGGTATTGTGGCTTTACAGGAATTCCAAATGTAGTGTCACTGGTTTGACTCCTCGTTAGCTAACATTCGGTCAAGACGCAATTTTGCCTTTAGAAATAATTGTTAAGTCACTTTGGGTTGCAAAAGAAAATAATCTAGAAACTGAAGATTATTTACAAGCCATGTATATGCAACTTGAGTCAGTTGATGAAGATAAGTTAAAGGCTTTGGTTAATATTCAGCTAAATAAAGAAAAAGTGGCAAAAAGCTATAACCAAAAAGTCAAAACAAAGAGGTTCGCTGAAAGGGACTTAGTTTGGAAAAGCATTTTACTCATTAGGACAAAGGATCCTAAATATGGTAAGTGGTCTCCAAATTGGGAATGCCCTTATATTATTAGTCAAGTTATTCCAAGTGGAGCATATCGGCTAGTGAACATGCAAGGCGAAGAATTATTAAAAAGCATTAATGGTAAATTTCTAAAGCCATACTATCCATCCATGTGGGAAATGTTGCAAATGGATTAAAAGTGGAATGTTTATAGTAGTTACAAGCTAGCTACTTAGATTTTCCACACAATTAAAATAAAATCCTAAGAGGCTCAAATTATTCACTTCCAAAAGGAAGTTTGCTAAGTTAAACATTGAAAATAAACATTGGTAGATTTCTTTTTAAGCATTGGCAGGGGGATTATTGGATCTTTAGAAAAGACAAGCAAAGAGGTCTCATTTGCAGTAGCTGATAGGGAAGACATAGAGACAGTAACTTGACTGGGTGAATTCTGGGCCATTTTTGAGTTTAGTAGAGGGAGCTTCTGTTTGGCCTAACAGGTTCTTTAGCCTGTTCCAAGATCTGACTGCTTCAGCTAGGCCAGCTTCACCGACTGCCATGATGCATTCCAGAATGTCCTTTTGTTGCAACAGGTATTCAATTTCAACATCTAACCCAGTTAATTGATTGTATAGCTGAATCTGATCATCAGAACCATATTTGATGTTGGTCGTAATGAGAGCAAGTTCAGGCTGGATCATTGCAATCTTATATTTTATTCGGTTAAATTCCTTGGTGAGCTCTTCTAAGCGAGTGTTACATTCAAGCTTTCTCCATGAGGTTGTCTTGCTTCTCTTTCTCCACGGCTTTATATTGAATTTGGTAGGTTGATTTTTGCACTTGGAGAGATGTTAGGGATCTAAGCCTTTCTAAATGGAGTCCCTTTAGGACTTGTACATTTGATGATTGATATAGAAGCTCATTAATATTTGTACTAATTAATTGTTAATTTTGGGAATTTTTTGAGCTAGTTTAGATATAATGCTATAACCCAAGATGTGAAAAATAGCTCATATTAGTTCAAAATTTAGTACAAATTACCTAAATGAGGGAAATAAATATGAAAAATTTATATCTAGGTCACAATTATTTAGAATGAGTTGTGGTAAATTTTTGAGAATTAACTGAGCTAGTTTGACATTTTTAATAACACATGATGAGTGTTTACAAGTCAAATTAAATAAGAAAGTAGCTCAAAAAATTATGAGATTTTGTGGAAGTGTCAAATAGAGGATGAAAAATATTTTAAAAATGAATACAGGTTAAAACAGATATCTGTAAGCCTATTAACTTATTTCCTTAGGTTTAACTTAACTTAAGGAGGAGTAATAGAGCTTAAATGACAATTAATAGTGTATAAAAAATTATTGAAAAATGAGTATAAGGACTAAATGAAGTCCTAGAATTTTCTATACCATTTATAAAGTTAGAAAAATTAATGGAAGATCAAAATATCCCTAAGAGATACAACACTTCCATTTAGCCATAAAATTCAAAGGATCCTATCCTTTTCCTCCCTTCATATGAAACAAATGCAACAGAAAGATAAGAACAGAGGAAAATAAAAGAAAGAAAGGGAGAGAAAAAGAGAGAGATAGAAAATGTGAGATAGAGAGAAAGAAGGAAGAAAAGAGAGAAAGAACTGTAGAAAAGAAGAAAAGAAAAAAAGAAGAAGAAGAAAACCCCATTATCAGGAGAATTAGGTAAGGATGCTTGACTTTGCCTAATTGTTCTTCTTTCTTCTTCATCTTGATTTTAATGATTGGTTGAAGATGGTGAAGATGCACAATAAATTTGGTGGAAAAAGGGTTTTACCTCTTTATACTTTTCTAAATGCTCAAAATTACATGAATGAAGTGTTGGATGACTTTTTTGTGACCTTGATGATAGAATAATGTATTATCATGCATGACGTTGATAGTTTGAGGTTAAATGTATACATATACTTGAGAAATTGAGATGTATGATATCATGAATATCATGGATTGATTTTTGTGTTATATAACATGAAATTTGGATTGAATATATATGAATATATGTATATGATAAGATTTGAAGATATATTAAATGAAGAATTGGAAAAGGATAGGGGTTTTGGAATTTTTAAACTATTTCTAGTGTGAAAATATGTAGGCTAATCGATTAGACAATAGTCCTAATCGATTAGTCATTTCCAGAAACATTGGAAAATTGAGTGCTAATCAATTAGCACTATAGGCCTATCCAATTTGCAGTGTTTAGAATAGAAAGAAAACTAGTTGCTAATCGATTACCATTGGTGGATAATCGATTAGCAGTTTACAAAATTGGAAGAATGGAGTGTTGTAATTGATTACCAAACATCATAATCAATTACCATGCCTCTATTTTGCGAAAATGGAGTACTTTTCTCTATGGAAACCAAGTTGGATACATCTTCACTATGTGATGATATGATCCTAAAAACAAAAGATCATGTAGAAATTCTTATCTATCCTTGAGTGACCAACCAAAATTCGAAGAAGAAGAAAATAATCAAATGGACAAGATAAGGAATGGAATGGTAGGCACCACAATTCCAAGGGGAATTGATGAGCCATGGTGAGGATCGCCACAAGGGTCTTGGACTCTTGATAAGATCAAAGGGGTTAGTTCAATGAAGAACCTAAGAGAGGCTAAACACTCTCACAATTAGAACAAATCCAAATTGAACATTGAAAAAGTTTTTTTTTCATTCATCATAGATGTGTACATATATAGAGTTTAGGGGTTGCATAGAATATTCATACAAAAGGTCACCATAATTGTGACAATTCCCCATAAAAGCAATAACTAATCCACTAAGTGGCTAATTAAAGCAACTAATGACAATTAAGTGGATAATAAAAATGATTCATGACTTCTAAAAAGGAGTTACCTAGGCATGCAAGCCAAAGGTTGTCCTCCCAAGAAGCTTAATAAAAATGTGCACCGTCCACACACAAAGTTTATTACACTTTATTTAATAGAAATAAACTAGAAATTCTGTCCAAAAATTTGTCTTCAACTTCCAGCCCATTTTTCACCATGATAGAAGTCGAATCTGGTCAAGAAGCTTGAAATAAGATTTGTAGATAAGTTCCTTATCTTTCCAACGCACTAAAGAATGCACCAATCAGAGATCTATAATGCAAGATATATCCAAAACAAGTCAACAGGTTCATCACTAATGAAAATAAAATTTTCATCAAAAATCAATTTGGCCTTAAATTAGACATCATTCTTGGTTTGCATCATTCCCTCCCCCTTGAAGAGAATTCGACCTCAAATTTATTGCCTTTGGGAATCGTCTTCATCCTCTGGGTTCAAACACAACTCTTTTGAATCCATGAGACACCTCTCTTGGAATTATTTCTTCAACTTCCTTATTTTCTTTTATAGGAAGACTCTTAATTTTTCTTTCAACCTTTGCCTCTTCAAAGAATGCTTTTTCCACCTCACTTTTGTTCATAAAGAGACTCTACTTTTTCCTCAATATCTTTTTCAATCTCTTCATTCTCACTATTTTTCTCTTGCTCTTTGCTTTTGTTGGTTTGGCCTTCACTATTCTTTTCTTCATGGCCTAGGGGAGAAATGTTAGACAAATGAACCAAAGTAGAAGAATCCCAACATTTGATTCCATAAGCTAATCTAGAAGCAGGTATTATAGTAATAGATTGCCATGACTTTCCAAGTGAATTTGAAGACTTATTCTCAGCTTTAAGTGTAAGCCACTCTCTAGTTGTCTTCATCTCCTTATCTTCCTATTGCAATTCAACTCCAATTGATGCTTTGCATTCTTCCTTTGGAATTTCATCTTCAATTTCATTGATTGTGCAAGCTTCCTTTGGAATCTCATCTTCAATTTCATTGAATGTCTTGCAAGTTTCCTTTGGAGGAACACACTCAATCTCCTTCACAAGAGAATCAACACAACTAGGCAAAGAATTAGGAATAGCATCAAAACAAGCATTCAAGTTTGTTTTGTTCACCTCACTTTCTTTTTTAGAGTCTTCAACCATTTTATTCACATGTGCTTCAAAACTTTCTATTTGTCTTTTCATTCTCTCATTTGTTCTCACCCTTTTATTGTTCTCCTTTTTCTCCCTTTCAATTTCTCTATCTCTTCTCTCATATCTCCTTCCTCCATGCCTCCTCCTTTTTATTTCTCCTAGCTTTTCAAGCATCTCATTGAACTCCTTCATTCATCTTTGCAATCTTTCAATTTCAAGGAATAGTGTTGCCATGATATGTGGTGAGAAGAATTTTTTTTTTGGAAGAAAAAAAATCAAAGAACAAGATAAAAAAATCACTTTAGGAAGCATGGCTCTAGATACCACATGATATGATCCTAAAAAGAAAGATCATGTAGAAATTCATATCTATCCTTGAGTGACCAACCAAAATTCGAAGAAGAAGAAAATAATCAAATGGACAAGATAAGGAATGGAATGGTAGGCGCCACAATTCCAAGGAGAATTGATAAGCCAAGGTGAGGATCGCCACAAGGGTCTTGGACTCTTGATAAGATCAAAGGGGTTGGTTCAATGAAGAACCTAAGAGGGGCTAAACACTCTCACAATTGGAACAAATCCAAATTGAACATTGAAAAAGTTTTTTTTTCATTCATCATAGATGTGTACATATATAGAGTTTAGGGGTTGCATAGAATATTCATACAAAAGGTCACCATAATTGTGACAATTCCCCATAAAAGTAACAACTAATCCACTAAGTGGCTAATTAAAGCAACTAATGACAATTAAGTGGATAACAAAAATGGTTCATGACTTCTAAAAAGGAGTTAGCTAGGCATGCAAGCCAAAGGTTGCCCTCCCAAGAAGCTTAATAAAAATTTGCACCGTCTACACACAAAGTTTATTACACTTTATTTAATAGAAATAAACTAGAAAATTCTGTCCAAAAATTTGTCTTCAACTTCCAGACCATTTTTCACCATGATAGAAGCCGAGTGTGGTCAAGAAGCTTGAAATAAGATTTGTAGATAAGTTCCTTAGCTTTCCAACGCATTAAAGAATGCACCGATCGAAGATCTATAGCGCAAGATATAACCAAAACAAGTCAATAGGTTCATCACTAATGAAAATAAAATTTTCATCTAAAATCAAATTGGCCTTAAATTGGACATCATTCTTGGTTTGCATCAGTATTGGCATGTTACAAATGCTATTTCATTATAAGCCGCCTTTAGACCAACAGGAAGTGTAGGGTCATCAGACTTGGCAATCTTGGCCAAGGAGAGTTTTGGGGTTGATAGGATCTGGGAATCTGCTAGAAAATCTTTCCACAACTGATTTTTGACAAAATCTAACTGCATTGATAAAGGAGAACTTTCAACCCGGCTTGAAAATGGCGATTAAAGTACTGGCTAAGAACTTTATCCAAAACTTTGAGAGTTGATTTGCTTCTACCAAAGCTTGTGCAGTCAAAGGCATGAGAGATTTTGGGGTCACTTGCACTTTGCTTTCTTTTCCAAAATAAAATATCCAAGAGGATTGTTAGCCGAGTGTTTAACATAATAAAGGCAAGGAGATGATAAGAAAGTTACCTTTGTAGAGACCTCAATGTTGACTAAGGATCTCCTACTTTTGGATTTTTCGAAGGAAGCAAGAGTCTTGGTGGCAGAAGTTGCTTTGATGGTAGGAGTTGCTTTGGTAGCGAGAGTTGGAATGGCATTGGTGGCTTGGCGAGTAAGACACCTAACAGAGCCAACTAATATATTTCTTGGTGAAAGTTGGAGTCTTTCTATGTAACACCCCAAATTTTTGTTTTCTTGATATTTATGAGTTTTATAATATTTATGAATTTTTGAGAATTTTTAATTTATTTTGATTATTTTAATATTATTTTGGACTGTTAGTGTGTTTGAGGCGAGCCCAGAAAAATAAAAATTTTTCCTGGACCAGAAAGTTTTGGACTGTTAATGTGGGGTCGGGGGAACTTACTCAACCCGAAACCGGGAATAGTTAACGAAAATTTTCTTTATCTGAGTTTTGGGTACATTTTATTATCCATTGGATAATGTTATTATCCATTGGGTAATACTTTTATCCATTGTAAAATGTTATTATCTATTGGACAATAATTAGCAGTAGCCTTTGTCTATAGGGTAATAGTTTCTAAAAATATCTAGAAAATATCCAAGCTTTTGAAAAATATCTTAAGTGGTCAAATATGATGGTTATGACAACTTTATGCATAACCAATAGGAGACAAGCTTGGAGGAGAAGCTTTGCATATCCACCCTTGATCTAGTCAATGGTTGTGAGGGCAAGCTTAGTGAAGAAGCTTATGATATCTACCCTTGATTGAATCATTGGTTGTGAGGGGTTGTAGTAAAATAAAATATCTCTCTCACTCTTCATAAATCTCACAGCCAAGAGGCATTCAAAGGAGACCAAAACACAATTTTCTATCACTTTTTCAAGCTATCATCTTTCTACGCAAAGCTTAACACAAATTTCTCTCATTTTCTCTCCTCTAGCTCATGGCCTCCTCACCCAAAAACACCTTCCAATCTCTCATAATTCAAACTAACTATACTACTTGATCCTAAACTTCATTCTAAGCAACTTTCATGTTGTGATCAAGACCTAATTCCATCATCTTCAAGCTTGAGTTTTTGGATTTGAGTTCTAGGGTTTCAAGGTAAAGATCTTGAAACTTGATTTCTTATTTGATTCTTGAAATTCTAAGATCAGATTTGATTTATGGTTGTCTTACTCTAGCCTTGGATGTTAATATATTTATGTTTACTTTGATTTTAAGAGTTACTTGGTGGAGGAAGTTTATACAAAGGATCATACAAGGAGCTTAGGAGGCTACATCTAAGGTAAGAGGGAGATTAACCTCATCAACCACTTATGGTGGTGAGGGACACAAAAATTTGGTGTGCTTGTGTGGTTGTAATAATTTATCCTATGTGATTTATTGCTTTGATATTATGTATGAACTTGTTAGAGTAGAATTTTGATGTTTAAAATATGATGTATATCATAAATCATGCTTGTGAGGAAAGGAATTTTGGCTCCAATGGCCATAGAGGCTCACGGCCTCCAAGCCCTCCAAAGAGGAAATCCAATGCAAAATGTTTTATTAAATATTAACTTAGAGAATTAGTGGTAATAAATTTAATTAAGGAAATACAAAATAAAAATAGAAATGAACATATTTTTATTATTAAATGGAAAGTAAATTTTGGCTATGATATTGAAAATAGGATGGAAAAATAATTTGAATATTTAAAGTATTTTATTTAAATTAATTTTTAAAGAGGAAGATGGAAAAGGTTTTATTTAATTAAAATAAGTGTAGGTTTTGGAAAGGATATTAGAAAATATTATTTAGAGTAGTTTCAAGAAGGAAATAATTTTTAATGATTGTTTGGAGTTTAAAATATTTTATGTAGGAAAGTTTTATGAAGAGTAAAGAACAAAGATTATGAGGTGTTTTGAATTAATTTAAATAATTTAGGTTTTAGTTAGAAAATTTGGAAATATTATTTAAAGGTGATTTAATAAGGAAATAATGGAATTTAAGTCCAATTTTTATATTAAATAAGAAAAGTTTTAATTTGAGTTTAGAATATTAAGAAAATATTTTACGCGATTGAAAATATGTAAAAAAATGTTTATATTAAATAATTGTGATTTTTAACTACGCGATTGAGAAAACGTTTTAAAATCTTTACGCGATTGAGAAAATATTAAAAAATTGTTACGTCATTTAAAAACGCAACAATTTTTCTACAATTGTGAAAATGTGATAAAAACGCTACGCGATTGAGAGGAACAACAAATTTTGCTATCGGGTCTATATACTGGACCCAGATATATCACTGTGTGATTATGGCCGATAGTGGCCTATAATGTGCATTAAGTCATTGGACATGCATTGTTTTTACAGATGGTGTCTGTTAAGACTGTTGTTGTCTAGGAGTTAAATTACACCTAGTGCAGATGCGAATTGCGTAGTGTAGTTCACGTGTTGAACTTGGAGGCGTCGGGATGCAGAATTCCACATATGTTCAGTTAGAAAGCGCTACTGCATCGTGGCAATCGATACAAAAGTACCAACGATCTCGACGAGAACACTATTCCTATTTCCGATCTGGCATAGAATGTCTTGTATAATGTCTAATGTGCACATTGATAAATTATAACACTTGGTCTGAGGCGGCTGATATACAGACATATCTTCTGGATTATTCTCTCCGAAATTGTGTTTAGCTCTGTGGAGTAGGAAATGGGTGCATTGTGCATTAGGATAGTCAGTATATATGTACATAGTCAGTATACATATTGTTTTGGCATAGTCAGTATACTTATTTTTGTGGAATGATCAGTATTTATATATTGTGATATACATTGCTGAAATATCTATTAGTTGAGAACATGATTATACTTGTTGTTCTGTGATATTGATATATATATATATATATGAATGACATTATTATCATTATTGTTCTTTGCTACCATGATAGTATTGATGTGGGGGATCTCACCTCTTTATTGTATTGTTCTATCTGTTTCTGTTTTATGTTTACGTCTGTGAAAACTGCGATGGCAGCAAGGAGGGATCTATTAGGTCTATTTAGACTACAATTTTTTGAAGGCACAAATGCTTAGCATGTCCATTGGGACACAGAGCATACAGAGTATTGTGGTGACATTACTCTATCTGTAAGTAGGACCCACCATGGAGTCACTACTTCTTCTTTTACTGTTGTATATGTAAAGTTTGTTTTACCTATCAGGGAGTTGTGGAATGATATTTGTGATTACCATGCAATATTAATGATGAGTTTTGATGATAACAAATATGGAGATGATGAGATGATGAGAAGATCAAGTCCAAGTTGTTCAAGCTTAGCTTTAGGACTTAGGATATTTCTTGTACAGAGCTCTCATAAGATATCTCAGTGTTTTAGTCAAAAGATCTAAAAACATGTTTTCTCACAAACCAAATTAAGGTTCTTAAATTGATCAAAGAGTTTGTGAAAATTAAAAATCACCTAATCTGTTTTCTAAAGGTGTTTATCATGTTTTCAAATAGAGGTATTCGAATAACCTTAGAAGCATTCGAATACAATATGATAAAAGCCTTTAAAAAATGTGTTTTATTCAGAGGTATTCGAATACCTCATAATAGTATTCGAATAACCTGTCTCTAAAATGCCTTCAGAAACGTTTTTCAAGCAGTGGCATTCGAATACCTTGATATGGTATTCGAATAACGTGGGTCTGATCTGTTTTTTATATACTGATATCAGAGGTATTCGAATACCTCATAATGGCATTCGAATAACCCAAGCTTAAACGGTTTTTTATATATAGATATCAGTGGTATTCGAATACCACAGTCATGTATTCGAATAACCCACGAGTTTTAGCTTCTGTTTTTTGAAATTGATACGCTAACGGATTTTGCATTTATTATGCATTCAATTTCCCAAGCGAGATTTTCTGATCAAAGGCTCTATAAATAGAGACCTTCCCTCACGGCTGAAAAATACGAAACCTTGAATTTATTTTCTGGCTATGCTAAAATACTGTTTGTATAATTTCTCTTTTTCTCTCTGTGCTCTTTTGGTAAAATTCTGAGATATTGTTAGAGAGCTCTATAGTGTTTCAATTTGTATTACTTACTCTAAGTGAGAGTTTCTCTTCATCTTTTTTCTGATATTTTGTATCGAGGGTGAGGTATCCCTCAAGGTTTGTATAAGGGTGAGGTATCCCTGCAGGTTGAGACTTTAGCATAAGGGTATAGTGTCCCTGTGTGTGAAAAGTTCTCTATTTTGTAACGGTAGCAAGCACCTATTGAAGCTTGTATGCTTAGTGAAAAATCTCGGCTTTCGAGGACTGGACGTAGCCCACAAGTGGGTTAGTGGTCGAACCAGAATAAATACTGTACCTGCTTCTCTTTTCCCTAATCTCTTTATTTTATGTAATTTATTTTATTGCACATTTATTTTTCGCTGTTCTTTATTGTTTCTTTTCTTCTTCTCATTCCTTCTGTGCATTTATTTATTAAGCTTTTGATATTCGTTTTAATTAAAAAGAGGTTTTGCGAAAAAGTTTTTATACTCAATTCACCCCCCTCTTGAGTACTAGAAGCCACTTGGTAACAAGTGGTATCAGAGCTAGACTCTTGTATAAAGAGCTTAGCAGCTTCAAGAGAACATGGCTTCTTCAAATGGTTTTTCAGAAGGATCTTACATAAACCGACCACCCTTTTTCAATGGGGATGGTTATGCATATTGGAAGGAAAGAATGAAAATCTTCATCGAAGCTATTGATCTAGATGTATGGGATGCTGTCAAAAACGGTGCTTTTATACCCACACATGAGGTCGATGGTGTAAGGACCGAAACACCACGAAATAAATGGTCTGATGAAGATAAAAGAAAAGTTCAATTTAATTTAAAAGCCAAAAATATTATTACCACTGCTTTGGGATATGATGAGTTTTTTAGAATTTCAAATTGTAAAACTGCTAAAGAAATGTGGGATACTTTGCAAGTTACCCATGAGGGTACTAGTGAAGTTAAGAGGTCGAGAATAAATTCTCTAACTCGTGAATATGAATTATTCAGAATGAACCAAGGAGAAAGTATTCAGGAAATGCAAAAGAGGTTCACCCATACAGTTAATCATCTTGCATCTTTAGGCAAAAGTTTTTCTAACGAAGATTTGATTAACAAAGTTTTGAGGTGTCTTAGCAGGATTTGGCAACCCAAAGTAACAGCTATTTCAGAATCGAGAGATTTGTCCACAATGACTTTAGCCACCCTCTTTGGAAAACTTCATGAGCACGAATTGGAACTAAGTAGACTAAGCCAAAGCGAAGAGAACGATAAAAAGAAAAAGGGAATAGTGCTCAAAGCCACTTTATCAACATTCGACAATGATGATGAAGAAAATGAAGAAAGTTCAGAGAATATCGGGGTAAGTGAAGAAAATTTAAGTTTACTAGTTAAAAAGTTTGGTAAATTTCTCAGGAAAAAGGGAACGCAAAGAAGACCTCCCTTCCCTCCTAAAAAGACACACTTCAAAGGCGAAGGAGCTTTATCAACTCCAACTTGCTATGAATGTGGCAAACCTGGTCACATGAAAATGGAGTGCCCAGTTTATCAAAAGAAGAAGGAGAAATTTGAAAAGAAGCCCTTCAAGGAAAGAAAAGGAAGAAAAGCCTACATAGCGTGGGATGAAAACAACATGGACTCAACTCGATGCATGACTCGTATAGCGAAGAAGCTCAACTGTGTCTCATGGCAAAAGGAGATGAAGAAGAAAGCGAAAACGAGGTGTGCTTGAAAGCCAGGAGTTCAAATTGGTATCTTGATAGCGGCTGCTCCAAGCACATGACCGGGGACGACTCAAAATTCACCATGCTTATTCCCAAGAATCATGGACACGTCACTTACGGTGATAACAACAAGGGTAAAATTCTTGGAATCGGCAAAGTCGGTAAGAACCCTAACTCCTCTATTGAAAATGTGCTGCTTGTTGAGGGTTTGAAACACAACTTGCTTAGTATTAGTCAATTATGTGATAAAAGAAATAAAGTTATATTTGATTCAAACTGTTGCATAATTGAAGATAAAAATGACAAGCATGTTAAATTCATTGGTCATAGAGTAAACAACATCTATATGATTAGTCTTGATGATATATCTTCAAATGATGCGAAATGCCTTTTAAGTAAGAATGATGATTCATGGTTATGGCATAGGAGAATCGCACACATTCACATGGATCACTTAAAGAAGTTGGTCTCTAAAGAGCTAGTAATTAGACTACCCAAGCTTAATTTTATAAAAGATAAATTATGTGATGCATGTCAAAAGGGTAAACAAATAAAGGTCTCTTTTAAAGCAAAAAATATAGTTTCAACTTCTAGACCTTTACAACTTTTGCACATGGATCTGTTTGGACCTTCTAGAACTATGAGCTTTGGTGGGAATTACTATACTTTAGTGATTGTGGATGATTTTTCTAGGTTTACATGGACCTATTTCTTGCAAATAAAAATGATGCATTTCTAGCTTTTAAAAGACTTGCCAAAGTTATTCAAAATAAAAAAGGCTTTCAAATCTCTTCTATAAGAAGTGACCACGATGGCGAATTTGAAAACAATGTTTTTGAAAATTACTGTGATGAACATGGCATTAATCATAATTTCTCTGCCCCTAGAACTCCGCAACAAAACGGAGTTGTAGAAAGGAAAAACTGTTCTTTAGAAGAAATGGCGAGAACTATGCTTAATGAGGTCGCTTCTTCCTAAATACTTTTGGGCGATCTTTGTAAATACAGCTTGTTATGTAATGAACTGAGCTCTTATAAGGCCTATTTTAAAGAAAATCCCATATGAGTTGTATAAGGGAAGAAAGCCAAATGTCTCACACTTTCATGTTTTTGGTTTTAAATGTTTTGTTTTAAACAATGGAAAAGATAATTTAGGCAAGTTTGATGCTAAGTCTGATGAAGGTATATTTCTTGGCTATTCAAATCATAGTAAAGCTTTTCGCATTTACAATAAAAGAACTATGACTATTGAAGAATCTATACATGTTGCATTTGATGAAACTGACCCAAATGGATCGAGAAAGGATCTTGTTGTTAATGATGTTGCAGAAATCTTGGCGGAAACACATTTGGACAGTAAAGAAAAGGAAATCAAGGAGAGGAGGATAAACAAAGACAAGAAGATTCGCAAGCTTTGGAACTTCCCAAAGAATGGCGAACTTCAAAATATCACTCCCTTGATCAGATTATCGGTGATGTATCTAAAGGTGTAAGTACACGCAACTCTCTTAGAAATACTTGTAATCACTTAGCCTTTGTTTCTCAAATTGAACCTAAGGATTTAATTGAAGCTTTTGATGATGAACATTGGATCTTAGCTATGCATGAGGAATTAAATCAATTTGAAAGAAATCAAGTTTGGGAATTAGTCGCTAGACCTAATAATCACCCCATAATTGGCACTAAGTGGGTTTTCAGAAACAAACTTGATGAAAATGGGTTAATAACTAGAAACAAAGCTAGATTGGTTGCTAAAGGGTATAATCAAGAAGAAGGAATAGATTATGAAGAAACCTATGCACCTGTAGCTAGATTAGACGCTATTAGAATGTTACTTGCTTATGCTTGCATCATGGATTTCAAATTATATCAAATGGATGTCAAGAGTGCTTTTCTGAATGGTTTTATTTAAGAGGAGGTATACGTTGAACAACCTCCAGGTTTTGAAAATCATGAACTGCCCAACCATGTTTTTAAACTTAAAAAGGCTTTATATGGTTTAAAGCAAGCTCCTAGAGCTTGGTATGAAAGGTTGAGTAAGTTTCTTTTGGAAAATGGTTTTTCAAGAGGAAAAGTTGATACTACTCTTTTTATTAAAAATAAAAAGCATGACATTCTTCTTGTGCAAGTATATGTGGATGATATTATCTTCGGTGCTACTAATGAATCCCTTTGCAAAGAATTTGCTAAGTCAATGCAGAATGAATTTGAAATGTCAATGATGGGAGAATTAAATTTCTTCCTTGGACTTCAAATCAAACAAACAAACAAAGGGACTTTCATAAGTCAAACAAAATACTGCAAGGAATTGCTCAAGAGATTTGAAATAGAAAACGCTAAACACATGACCACTCCGATGGGCACGTCTTACTACTTGGACAAAGATGAAAGAGGTAAATCAGTAGAAATAACGAAATATAGAGGTATGATTGGTTCTCTCCTTTATCTTAATACTAATAGACCAGATATTATGTTCAGTGTATGCATGTGTGCTAGATATCAGGCAAACCCTAAGGAATCTCACTTAAGTGCTGTCAAACGAATAATGAAATACCTAGTAGGCACTTCACAAATGGGCTTATGGTATCCTAAGGGTGCCTCTTGTAGCCTAATAAGCTATTCTGACTCTGACTTTGCTGGGTGCAAATTAGACAGAAAGAGTACTAGTGGGACATGCCACTTGCTTGGTAGTTCTTTAGTTTCTTGGCATAGTAAGAAACAAAACAGTGTGGCTTTGTCTACCACTGAGGCTGAATATGTTGCAAATGGAGTTGTCAACGCTCAAATCCTTTGGATGAAGCAACAACTCTTAGACTACGGTCTTCAGCTTGATCACATCCTAATAAGATGTGATAACACTAGTGCAATAAATATTTCTAAGAATCCTATACTGCATTCTAGAACAAAGCATATAGAGATAAGACACCACTTTATCAGAGATCACGTACAAAAAGGGGATTGCATTCTTGAATTTGTTGAAACATCTAAGCAACTTGCAGATATCTTCACTAAACCCCTAGCAAAAGAAGCTTTTTTTTATATAAGCGGAGAATTGGGGATAATTGATCAATCCAACATTTAAATGCTTGTTATTTGCTTAAATTTATGTTTAATCCTTCTTAAATTATTACTGACTTGAGCGTCGGAGTACCCGAAATCTTTTTTGCAGGTACTTCATCAACAGGTATGCGTTTGTCTTTCAAAATTGCATTTTCTGGACATTTATAAGTGTTTTTCTTGCTTAGTTATTCGAATACCTCCATAGGATATTCGAATACCCTTACTGTTATATGAGAAAACCTACGTTTTTTTAAGGCATTCGAATACCTTAAAGGGTTATTCGAATACCCAGAGGTTTTTTTGTCTCAGTCACCGAAACAGCTCTCTGGAGCATTCGAATGCCATCAGGGTTATTCGAATACCCAGACGCTTCCTGTTTCTGTTTCTTTCTGGAGTATTCGAATACCGTTATGTCGTATTCGAATACTTGCTCCCTTGGCCTTCTCCTCTGTCTCTGGCATATTCGAATACCATCAGTTTGTCTCTGGAGTATTCGAATACTTCATGAGCATTCGAATACCTTTAAAAGTATTCGAATACCTTCGTTTGGCAGCCAAGCTTATTCTGGTAATCCATTTGAATACCTGGTGTGGTATTTGAATACCCTCTGTCTGGAGGCTGCGTCTTTTGAGCTTTCTCATTCGAATACCTCCCTTTCCTTTAAATACCCCTTTTCCCTACGTATCCGAATACCCTTCTCTTCTCTATCCCCACTTTCAAAAACTCTTGGTTTTCCCTCCTCCAAAAACCTCCCTTTCTCACGGTCTCCACCCTTCCTCTTCTCCTCTCCTCCATGGCCTCATCCTCCTCTCGCTCTAAGCGTCCTCGTACGAAGATGGCTCCGTGCAACAACCCGTTGGACCTTCGCAAGCTTTCCTCTAATGAGCAACAGCTCGGGCGCTTCGTTACACACTTTCGAGAGTGCAACTTGGTGCATCCTAAGTACCTTGACTTGGGGTTCTTCGAACGAGAAGGTGGTTTTGAATTTCTCAACCGGCTAAGCCACCAAGGCGTACTTCACTTCTGCTCTTTTTCTGCTCCGTTGTATCCCGACCTAGTCAAAATGTTCTACTGCAATCTGAAGATTGAAGGTCAGGAGCTACACTCCAGTGTTTGCGATCAAAACATCGTGATCACACCTGGCGATTGGGTTCAGATATTTGGCTTACCGTCCACTGGCCACTTTGCTGACGAAGATTCACTCCTCCAACTCTTCGACAAGAACCAAGCAATTGAAGATGTTCTTTGCCCTGGGTTAGCTTTACCTTTGACTCAAAAAGGAGTCAAAGGGGGCATGATGAAGAGTTAGGACAGGCTCCTCTATTATGCTTATGCCCACATCCTCGCTCCTAGAGGTGGGAACTATGCCTACATGAGTGAAGATGACGTGTTTATGCTATGGGTTCTAAAGCAAGGCCATCAGATCAACTGGCCCGTCTTCATTATGAAGCACATGATGAGGGCAAGAGGTAAAGAGCGATGTGAACTTCCCTACGGCGTAATCATCACTGCCTTCTTAGGCAAGTATCCACACATTCTGGAAACCGAGTGCGCAACCCCGCTAACCCATCATCACGTCTTTGGTTCCTTTACCCTTAACAAAATGAAGATGATCAGGACCGATGAAGGTTGGGTGTTCCCAGTCGAAGTTGATGATGAAGACAACGACCCTGCTGCCCCTGCTGCTCCTGCTGCTGCTGCTGATGTTCCCACTCCTGTCATGAATGAGCAAATTCTGGCTACCCTGTTGGATAACAGAAACTACTTGGAGAACACCTTCACTAATCTGTTTGACAGAATCGCTGGTGTTGAGCGTGAACAGGCTGCCCTTCGAGCTCTGCTGTCTGGCAATGACCCTGCCTCTCCTCCTCCACCACCTGATGCCTATTTCTAGGGCTTGCTTAGTAGTAGGATCTGTTGCTATGTTTTGTTCTTGGCTGTTTATTGTATTGTTGCCCTTTAATTACTTTTGTATATGCGCTTGACCACTTTCATTTAATGCAATGAGTATTTTTCTTCAATCTATTGTCATTTATAATTGCTTTTTGATTATCTCATATATATATTTATCACTATGCTTTATTGGTTGAATGTATCCTTTTTGATCATGTCAAAAGGGGAGAAAAATAATCAAACTTAAACTTATTTGAGAAAAGACAGGATTAACACTGGCTCTTGGATTCCAAAAGCAAGGGGGAGATTATGTTTTGTTATTTATATGAACTAATGCTTTTCTCACTGTTAGTTTGTCATCATCAAAAAGGGGGAGTATGTGATTACCATGCAATATTGATGATGAGTTTTGATGATAACAAATATGGAGATGATGAGATGATGAGAAGATCAAGTCCAAGTTGTTCAAGCTTAGCTTTAGGACTTAGGATCTTTCTTGTACAGAGCTCTTATAGGATATCTCAGTGTTTTAGTCAAAAGATCTAAAAACATGTTTTCTCACAAACCAAATTAAGGTTCTTAAATTGATCAAAAAGTTTGTGAAAATTAGAAATCACCTAATCTGTTTTCTAAAGGTGTTTATCATGTTTTCAAATAGAGGTATTCGAATAACTTTAGAAGCATTCGAATACAATCTGTTAAAAGCCTTTAAAAAACGTGTTTTATTCAGAGGTATTCGAATACCTCATAATAGTATTCGAATAACCTGTCTCTAAAATTGCCTTCAGAAACATTTTTCAAGCAGTGGCATTCGAATACCTTGATATGGTATTCGAATAACGTGGGTCTGATCTATTTTTTATATACTGATATCAGAGGTATTAGAATACCTCATAACGGCATTCGAATAACCCAAGCTTAAACGGTTTTTTATATATAGATATTAGTGGTATTCGAATACCACAGTCATGTATTTGAATAACCCACGAGTTTCTGCTTCTGTTTTTTGAAATTGATACGCAAACGGATTTTGTATTTATTATGCATTCAATTTCCCAAGCGAGTTTTCTGATCAAAGGCTCTATAAATAGAGACCTTCCCTCACGGCTGAAAAATACGAAACCTTGAATTTATTTTCTGGCTGTGCTAAAATACTGTTTACATAATTTCTCTTTTTCTCTCTGTGCTCTTTTGGTAAAATTCTGAGATATTGTTAGAGAGCTCTATAGTGCTTCAATTTGTATTACTTACTCTGAGTGAGAGTTTCTCTTCATCTTTTTTCTAATATTTTGTATCGAGGGTGAGGTATCCCTCAAGGTTTGTATAAGGGTGAGGTATCCCTGCAGGCTGAGACTTTAGCACAAGGGTATAGTGTCCCTGTGTGTGAAAAGTGCTCTATTTTGTGACGGTAGCAAGCACCTATTGAAGCTTGTATACTTAGTGAAAAATCTTGGCTTTCGAGGACTGGACGTAGACCACAAGTGGGTTAGTGGTCGAACCAGGATAAATACTGTGCCTGCTTCTCTTTTCCCTAATCTCTTATTTTCTGTAATTTATTTTATTGCACATTTATTTTTTGTTGTTCTTTATTGTTTCTTTTCTTCTTCTCATTCCTTCTGTGCATTTATTTATTAAGCTTTTGATATTCGTTTTAATTAAAAAGAGGTTTTGTGAAAAAGTTTTTATACTCAATTCACCCCCCCTCTTGAGTACTGGAAGCCACTTGGTAACAATATTCACTATACTCTTAGGGAGGACTCCGAGATATCTTTTGCTTGGATTTCTATCCATTGAGACATTCCCGACTAGGGAATTTATCTTCTGGGGAGGACTCTTTTCTTTAGATGTTGTGAATTTGGGCCAGTCTAAGTTAGTTATGTTAGACGTTTTATGTTTTTGGGTATGTAAGTATAATGTACGTATGGTTGTAGTAAACTTTGTTTCTATGTAAAGTATGTTATTCAGTTTTATGTCTTGAGTTTCTAAAATTCGATAAGTTTATGTTATCTGTGAAGAAGAAATTTTGAAACTCATATTTTTTAATATCAAGTATTTATAACTTGGGTAAAGAATTTAAAAAGAGTTAGTCTGAAATGTAATGTCCTAAAGGGGGTGTTACATTAGTTGGTATTAGAGCTAAGTTAGAGTCTTTTGGGTTTGTGGATAGGTTTGTCTTATTTGTGCTGTGTGTTTCTCTGAAACCAAACACAAAGATGTATTGTTTGGTCTCCGCTAGGAGACAACATTGTTTGAAATGATTTCAAAACGATTTTATTTGACTTTGATTTTGTATTGTTTAGTTTAATTTTGAAGGAGTACGATGGCGCGTGGAAAAGGCACGAGTGTGGAGACTGGACGTGATAACAAGAGCATGGCTGCAGCTGCAGAAGCGATGCAAAGGATGGCAGATGTCATCGTGCAACAGAATCAAAGAGCTACCCAACAACATGAAGAGACTACAGAAGCTCAAAATCTGTCGGAGTTTCATCATAACAACCAGCCACAGTTTAAAGAGGAGTTTGATCCAGAGAAGGCAAATCTTTGGATCAATGAGCTGGAAAAGATATTCAGAGGAATGGGTTGCATAAATGAGAGGAAGGTAACTTACACTACCTTTATGCTCGTTGGAGACGGAGAAGACTGGTGGGCCGGAACACAACGACTACTAGAAGCTAAAGGAAGGGTGATTACGTGGGGACTCTTCAAGAACAAGTTTCTGGAAAAAATATTTTCCAACCCGTGTAAAGCATGCCAAGGAAATGGAATTCCTTGGTCTGCGACAAGGAGGTATGATTGTCGGAGAGTATGCTGCAAGGTTTGAGAGCTTGTCAAAGTTCTCGAGGTACTTCCAACTACAGCTTGACGAGGAGTGGAAGTGCAGAAAGTTTGAGGAAGGCCTGAGGCACGATTTGAAGTGTGCGGTGCTACCCTTGGGGATTGAGCAATTCCTAGTTTTGCTTGACAAGTGTCATCGAATAGAGGAGTTAGATCAATCTCACGATACTAGAAATCGTAACTCTGGACTATCTCAATTCCAAAGAGGACGTAATGGTAATGGTTCCATCAAGAATCGTATTCACGACCACCAAGGAATCAACAAGAATAGCAAAAAGTTGGAGGAAATAATAGTGGCAACAGATTCGGTCAGACCATAGCATCGACATTGAAATGTTGGAAGTGTGGAAAAGATCACTTGACAAAGGATTGTGCGATCAAGGGGATCATCTGTTTCAGATGTGGGGAGCCCAGACATTTTTCTAGAGACTATACACAACCTAAGATGGAGCCTTCCATGAGTAACGTACGTGTGACAAGACTACAAGCAGGAGGAAGAGTCTACACGGTGAGTGGAGTAGAAGCCTCCCAATCTGAAGGTCTAACTAAGTGAGATTGTACTATAGGAAGTAAGCTTTTAATTGTACTGTTTAACTCAGGGGTGACCTATTCTTTCGTTACCTATAACTGTGTGAACCATTTAGGTTTAGTTGTATTTTCATGTCCTTTTGACTTGAATATTACCACTTCTATAGCTAAACTTGCTATTACTACTCAAGCCTGTTTAAAACTATCCTATTATTATTCGAGATCAGAACTTTTCTGTTGATTTGATTTGTTTACTTCTTTCACAAATAGACAAAATCTGAGGAATGGATTAGTTATTTCTAACCACATCCTGTTATATTATTCTGATAAAACTTTAGTGTTCCCTGATATTGAGATTTTTGGATTTGAATCCAGAAAGTTCACCTCTAATTTTATTGGACCATATCAAATTCTTTGTCAGATAGGTCCAGTGGCCTATCAAATAGCTTTACCACTTTTCTTTCTAACATTTATAGTGTCTTCCATGTATCTCAATTGAGAAAATATATTCCTGATTCAACCCATATTATAGTACCAGATACAGTACGATTTAAAGAGAACTTGACCTATGAGACATTTCTTGTTAAGATTGAAGACAAAAGAGTGAAACAACTCAGAGAAAAAGAAATTGCCTTAGTAAAGGTAATCAAGAACGATGTGACGGGAGATGCAACATAGGAACTAGAAGACAAATGAAGGAGCAATATCCGTAGTTGTTCTAAAATAAGATAATTTCGGGGACGAAATTCTTTTTAGTGGGGGAGTATTGTAACATCCCAAATTTTTTGTTTTCCTAATATTTATGAGTTTTTATAATATTTGTGAATTTTTGAGAATTTTTAATTTATTTTGATTATTTTAATATTATTTCAGATAATATGTATGTTTGAGGCGGGATCGAAAAAATAAAAATTTTTCCTGAACCAGAAAGTTTTGGACTGTTAATGCAAAATTGAGGGAACTAACAAAAGCCGAAACCGGAAGCAGTAGACGAAAATTTTCTTTATATGAGTTTTGGGTACATTCTATTATCCATTGGATAATGTTATTATCCATGGGTAATACTTTTATTAATTGTGTAATGTTATTATCCATTGGACAATAATTAGCAGTAGCCTTTGTCCATTGGGTAATAGTTTCTAAATATCTAGAAAATATCTAAGCTTTTGGAACATATCTTAAGTGGTCAAATATGATGGTTATGATAACTTTATGCATAACCAATAGGAGACAAGCTTGGAGGAGAAGCTTTGCATATCCACCCTTGATCTAATCAATGGTTATGAGGGCAAACTTAGTGAAGAAGCTTAGGATTTCTACCATTGATTGAATCAAAGGTTGTGAAGGCTTGTCGTAAACTAAAATATCTCTCTCACTCTTCATGAATCTCATGGCCAAGAGGCATTCAAAGGAGACCATAACACAATTTTCTATCACTTTTACAAGCTATCATCTTTCTACACAAAGCTTAACACAAATTTCTCTCATTTTCTCTCCTCTAGCTCACGGCCTCCTCACCCAAAAACACCTTCCAATCTCTCATAATTCAAACCAACTATACTACTTGATCCTAAACTTCATTCTAAGCAACTTTCATGTTGTGATCAAGACCTAATTTCATCATTTTCAAGCTTGATTTTTGGATTCAAGTTCTAGGGTTTTAAGGTAAAGATCTTAAAACTTGATTTCTTATTTGATTCTTGAAATTCTAAGACCATATTTGATCTATGGTTGTCCTACTCTAGCCTTAGATGTTAATATATTTGTGTTTACTTTGATTTTAAGAGTTACTTGGTGGAGGAAGTTTATACAAAGGATCATACAAGGAGCTTAGGAGGTTACATCTAAGGTAAGAGGGAGATTAACCTCATCAATCGCTTATGGTGGTGAGGGACACGAAAATTTGGTGTGCTTGTGTGGTTGTAATTATTTATCCTATGTGATTTATTGTTTTGATATTATGTATGAACTTGTTAGAGTAGAATTTTGATGCTTAAAATATGATGTATGTCATAAATCATGCTTGTGAGGAAGGGAATTTTGGCTCCAATGGCCATAGAGGCTCACGGCCTCCAAGCCCTCCAAAGAGGAAATCTAATGCAAAATGTTTTATTAAATATTAAGTTAGAGGATTAGTGGTAATAAATTTAATTAAGGAATTACAAAATAAAAATGGAAATTAATATATTTTTATTATTAAATGAAAAGTAAATTTTGGCTATGATATTGAAAATAGGATGGAAAAATAATTTGAAAACTTAAAGTATTTTATTGAAATGGATTTTTAAAGAGAAAGATGGAAAATGTTTTATTTAATTAAAATAAGTGTAGGTTTTGGAAAGGATATTAGAAAATATTATTTAGAGGAGTTTCAGTAAGGAAATAATTTTTAATGATAGTTTGGAGTTTAAAATATTTTATTTAAGAAAGTTTTATTAAGAGTAAAGAATAAAGATTTTGAGGTGTTTTGAATTAGTTTAAATAATTTAGGTTTTAGTTAGAAAATGTTAGAAATACTATTTAAAGGTGATTTAATAAGGAAATAATGGAATTTAAGTCCAATTTTTATATTAAATAATAAAAGTTTTAATTTGAGTTTAGAATATTAAGAAAACATTTTACGTGATTGAAAATATGTAGAAAAATTTCTATGCGATTAAAAATTATGATTTTTAACTACACGATTGAGAAAACGTTTTAAAATCTTTACGCAATTGAGAAAATGTTAAAAAATTGTTACGCAATTTGAAAACGTAACAAAATTTTTCTACAATTGTGAAAACATGATAAAAACACTACGCAATTGAGAGGAACAACAAGTTTTGTTGTCGGGTCTATACACTGGACCCAGATATATCACTGTGTGATTATGACCGATAGTGGCCTATAATGTACATTAAGTCATTGGACATGCATTATTTTATAGACGGTGTCTATTAAGACAATTGTTGCCTAGGAGTTGAATTATACCTAGTGCGGGTGCGAATTGCGTAGTGTAGTTCACGTGTTGAACTTGGAGGCGTTGGGACGCGGAATTCCACATATGGTTAGTTAGAAAGTGCTACTGTGCAGTGGCAACCAATGCAAACGTACCGACGATCTCGACGAGAATACTATTCCTATTCCCAATCTTGCGTAGAATGTCTTATATAATGCCCGATGTGCACATTGATAAATTATAGCACTTGGTGTGAGGCGACCGATATACAGACATATCTTCTTGATCATTCTCTTTGAAATTATGTTTAGCTCCGTGGAGTAGGAAATGGGTGCATTGTGCATAAGGATAGTCAGTATATATGTACATAGTCAGTATACATATTGTTTTGGCATAGTCAATATACTTATTTTTGTGGTATGATCAGTTTTTATATATTGTGATATACATTGCTGAAATATCTGTTAGTTGAGAACATTATTATACTTGTTGTTCTGTGATATTGATATATATATGAATGACATTATTGTCATTATTGTTCTTTGCTACCATGATAATATTGATGTAAGGGATCTCACCTCTTTATTGTATTGTTCTATCTGTTTCTGTTTTATGCTTACGTCTGTGAAAACTGCGATGGCAGCAAGGAGGGATCTATTAGGACTATTTAGACTATAATTTTTTGAAGGCACAAATGCTTAGCATGTCCATTAGGACATAGAGCATATAGAGTATTGTGGTGACATTACTCTATCTGTAAGTAGGACCCATCATGGAGTCATTACTTCTTCTTTTACTGTTGTATATGTAGAGTTTGTTTTACCTATCAGGGAGTTGTGGAATGATCTTCACTATACTCGTAGGGAGGACTCTGAGATATCTTTTGCTCGGATTTCTATCCGTCGAGACATTCCCGACTAAGGAATTTGTCTTCTGGGGAAGACTCTTTTCTTTAGATGTTATGAATTTGGGCCAGTCTAGGTGTTGGTGTATGCCCTAGAGGCTGATACATTTGTCTGTATTTATATACATTCTATTATACTTATTTTAATATATGAGGCATTTCATTTATTGTATTCTTTTTTGATAAACATAATAAAGTCCTTAGAATAGTAAGTTTGATGCCATAGGTTATCGAGTGGATGACTTGATCGTGAGATCCTTTT
The DNA here is from genome assembly GCA_029884595.1 of Ormosia semicastrata. Lineage (NCBI taxonomy): Eukaryota > Viridiplantae > Streptophyta > Magnoliopsida > Fabales > Fabaceae > Ormosia > Ormosia semicastrata. The sequence goes on along the minus strand of JAQQTO010000044.1, from coordinate 32,786,590 downwards.
GGTTATAACACTATTCTTAAATGTCCCTAGTCAAGTATTATTGTTAATTAGGATAACAATAATACATTGAGACTAGTATTTGCATAGACTGATGACCACATCTCACGGGTCATGAATATGAGATATCAAGTTTTCACATGGGTACATATTAGAGTAATGATGTATTAGACTGACCCACCATGAGAACGCTACATGGATCATTACGTGAGTGTCATAAGTGATTCTCATAGTGAGAATGGTGTCTGTGGTCCTTTGACTTGAAATCACTACGATTCCTACATGAGGAGTTATGTGTTTTAATACCATCAAACGTCATTTATAACAAGGTGATTATAAAGTTGGTTATTGGACATACCGCAAATCATGCAGAGGGATGTGAGTGACCTAGATGGGATTTATCACTCCTACATAACAGGAGCGATATCTTCATGCCCCGTGATTGAGTGAGACTGCGAAATGCATGGCCATGCTCAAATAAGTCAATATGAGATATTGATTTTATTTATTGTTACAAAGTCTACTCGAGTATCAGGAAACGAATGATTAGACTATACAAGGGTGACACATTCCATGCCTTGTGTTCAATCTCGATATCTTGACAAAGGGACTAAACGACACTGAAACATTAGTCACGGAAAGGTTATGTCAAATCACTGACATTCTTATTACTTGGGTAGCAGCGATGTGTTGCTAGATACCACTCACTGCTTGTAATATTAAAATGAGATTTTAATATTACTGCCAACGTAATGAGAACCTGCAGGGTCACACACATAGAGCAGACTAAAATTGGAGCAATGGATCCAAGTTGGACTCGGATTCAAATATGGGCCAGACTCATAATAGATGAGTCTAGGGTTGCACAGCTTACCTTGCTGCTGCTCACACCCACTTAAGGCAGTCACTATTATAAATAGTACTACTAAGGGGCTGCTAAGAGACACAATTTTCAGAACCCTAGCTGCACCTACAGAAAAATGAGTGAGAGAGCGACAGGTTTCTTCTCTTCTCTTCGCAGCTAGCACTGTGTGAGAGACGTGAGGCTCCTCTTTGCAGACGTTGGACGTTCGTGAGTCTGTTCGTGTGGATACCGCAGAGACATCATTTCTATTACGGTGTTGGTGATTCACGTCCTTCCTTTTGATCACACTTCAAGAGGTAAATCATTTAAAAAACTCAAATTATGGCTTTTTGCATGGATCCTCGGTGGGAATCCTATTTTTTCCACTACGTGATGTAACCGCAATTCCCAACACTAGGTTGGTTATGTTAGACATTTTATGTTTTTGGGTATGTAAGTATAATATACATATGGTTGTAGTAAACTTTGTTTCTATGTAAAGTATATTATTCAGTTTTATGTCTTGAGTTTCTAAAATTTGATAAGTTTATGTTATCCGCGAAGAAGAAATTTTGAAACACATATTTTATAATATCAAATATTTATAACTTGGGTAAAGAATTTAAAAGGAGTTGGTCTGAAATGTAATGCCCTAAAGGGGGTATTACATTCTACATCTATGATTGCCATGGTAGCCTTGTCTAAATCAAGTTTGGAGAAATCTTAAATTTCAGGTCATTTAGAGAAGAAATAATGAATTGAAAAGAAAAGTTAAGGTATAATACTCGTAGCGGAGATTACCATACTTTGAGGTTTGACAGTCGAACTCATGGAAGCCTTCTTTTTATTGGTTTCAATTGATGGCTCAGAATCTTCATCGATTAGTTTGCTCAAGTAGTTAGCTAGAGGAGAGGGATACACGATATGGAAAACTGAGAGCCACCAATCGACATATTCAAATATTTCACTAGGGTGGAATACAAATTTAAAGAATTGGAATCCATTCAGCTTGCCATAATTGGTTTGCCACGCTCTGATAGTGTAAGCCGATCAAAGGCTTGATTCACAAATTCAAAGGGGCATGGAATGCCTTGGACAAGTCCAAACTGTCTTGTAAAATACTAAGGATTGTAAGGTTTAGCCGATGATTTCGGATGGTAGGATGTGGGCTTGACACCACAAAGGAGGTCTCTAGTTATTAAAACACTGCTCCAATCGAGAACAAGTACGAATAACTCTTAGTGGGGTGATCAACTTGAGGGTTAAGTCTCATCCAGGCTGAACCACAATTGCTTTATAGGTAAGGAAAGAGTTCCAAAGACGGTCAAGTCTGAATTTGCCATTAGTAGGGATCAACTGAAGAATTTCCCCATAGACAACAAGATTGTTGGGCTCCTCAATAGCTAAGAAGATTTTAGGAATAAGCTCTAGGAAGTAATGGTAGACCCATAGAACTAGAAACTAGATAGGACCAATTATATTTGTTAATGATTCTAATTTGCATAGCCGATCTATCAATGTGAAGATACTCCTGTACAACAGAGATAAAAAAAAGGAGCTAGAGCAAGATTTCTTCCAGATGCAAAAGTCGATATAATAGATGAAAATTTAGCAACAACAACTACTGAATTAGAGCAGATAAAGTATCTGTAGAACCAGTAGATGAAGAATGCTTCATGTTCTTCATCTTTAATGGGTTTCTTACATTTTTGGTTAGTCAAAATAAACTTGAAGTAAGAGGAGCTTTGTTTGGAAAACTTGATTTTAGGATCTCCTTCAAAGAAAGAATACATAGTGGAAAATGAGTCACCATTGATTAGTAACCATAGGATAGCCGATAGTCTAACAGGGTAGGGGAGAGAGCGGTGAACAGAAAGAAAAATTCATTAATAGCCATGGACTAGAAGCCAAGAAAGGAAAAAAGATGAGGTTGATGTCCATAGGGGCATCGTGTCAAGATAGGATAATCATATCATAAATCCCCATTTATGTCAATCGACTGCCTTCTCCTTTTCCATGTGTTCTAGCTAGTCGACGTAATCTAGAGCAATCTTTGGCCAAGCCCTAAAATCAAAAGGGGACATTTCCAAAGTGAACCAGTCATAGGTAATTGGAGGAGCGAAACCTTCTAAGCTGTAAAAGTGTTTTATGATAAGCTTTCATTTAGAAGGGTCAAGGGTAATAGGACCTAGGGAGAAAATTTGTTGATCTGAGATATAAGGAACCAAGCTAGAATTCATGGGAGCTGAAGATGTGGGGGAAGATTCACTAGAATTTGAAAGGACCAAGCTTGATGAGGAGCCATTATCATCATCATGATCATCCCCACTGATTGAATAACTTTGATTTTGGGAATCCAAAGCATCCAACATAGCTGCTGGGTTTTCTAGTTTCTAGGTTTCGAAGGGAGATGAAGGACGGTTGAGATGTTGAAAAGTTATAAATTGAGTGATGAAAGGCTATCACTTGATTTTTAAAGAAGTTTTAGGGATTCAAAACAGAGTTAATGGATAAGACAGTTGGGCAAATAACTATCATTAATTATCAGCTGCAACAGTCTTTTTGAATTCAAGTTCCTAATTTGAAATTGAAGGTGTTGAGCATGTGCAAGGAATCCAATAAAACACAGGAATTCAAATTGTCAAGTGCACCTCTTCAACTTACTTCACACTGGCTCATTAGTCGAAGGATGCGGGGACAAAGTGTTAACACTAACAAATTTTGGCCTTAGCTAAATTAGTCGATGTATGAAATAGTCGATAAAATGAAGATGAAATTGGCTAAAAATTTGATGATGGGTTGACTCACAGAATGGACAAAACTGGGTCAGATTCAACAATTGGACCTAGAAATGTTAATTCAAGACCACAATAGATTTACAAATGAAGGCAAAATGAATAAATTTTTAAAACTAATATAATGATGGAGACCAAGGAAGCTCAAGTGGAACCCTAATGGGCCCAATGCCCAAAGAAGCACTGCGAGGACTTGGAGGCCCAATGACAAGGTCAAGAGCTAAGAAGGCTAAGGAGGATTTGGACAAAGCAGTCAACCACTTTCTTTCACTGAAGCTCATTCTTGAAGAAGAAGCGCTCAAGATGGTCCAAATGATCCAAGTTGATGAAGGGCCCAAATGTGGGGACATGATTTCTTCTTAGTCAATTTTATTTAATTATGTATTTGAACCTTTTATTTTTCTTAGTTTTGGTTCTTATTTTCTTTTTGGGTTAATTTTATAATAAGGGCCTATTGATTGGGCTTAACTTGCGCATAATAGAGCTAGGGTTTCCAATTGTGCGTAGGCCACATTTGCACTAGGATTAGGTTTTAAAATGTGCTAGTTTGCTGCATCCTTTAGCTAGACCTAGCTGCATACCTAATGCCTATAAATAGGCTTGTGTTTACTGTATTTGGCACTTTTTGACTTAGAGAATAATATTGCACTTCTTTGTGAGTTTTGAGAGCTTAGTTCTCTTGGGTTTTTGGTAGAGCCATCTTGGTTCTTATCAAAGGTTTCCTTACCTTTGTGGCGAATCTTCACTTGACTTATCACTCTCCAAGAGTGTGGCGTCTTCTTCCTTCCATTCCTTTTCCTTTTCCATCTTTTCCATTTTTTACTATTCATGGTACTGTTCACGTTACTGTTCACGTACTGTTCACTATACTATTCATGCACTATTCATGTTGCTATTCATCCTTTCATTGTTTAATTCTTTAAACGACGAAATCAACTCAAGAACGATCCGTAAAAATAATATGCATCCAACTTGGATCATATCATGTGGTATCTAGAGCCCGGATTTGATAAGGACTTCATGGGAGAAGCCCAATCCCAGACCCAAGTCCAGAAAGAAGTCCAAGATTCAATACAAGGTTTAGGAGGGCCCATGACAAGAGCAAGAGCTAAAAGGGCCCAAGAAGAACTTAAAAAGATGGTGAACAACTTATTAGAGGCCCAACATCAGATTGAAGCCCAACATGTGGAGTCTAGGATTTACACATGCATAACCCACTTAGAATGAAAGGAGAAGAGCCTCTATTTGGTGTATGGTTGTATTCAAAAAAATGTATTTTGTCCACAGCAGGATTAGAACCCAGGCACTTGAAGCTGAATATGTCTCCTTAACCACTGGAACATATCAGTGATGCTTATGCTAAGGGGTTTTGTTTTTATTTTTGTTAAGTCCTAAATGGGCAAACCTCTAAACTAAATTGAATTAAAACATTTGGAGATCATTTGAACAGACATTTTTGGAATATACAAAACTGAGAGTTTTGCTCTGCTAGGGTTCTTCCTTGCATCTTTTGATCTTATCAAGAATTAACCAATTCTTGTGGCGATCCTCCTTGGCTTATCAAACTAGGTTTGTGGCGCCATTCTTATCTTATTTTCTTTTCATTAAATTCGTATCTAGTTCTTTCTTTCAAATTTTGTAATTTTCCCAATTTTCGTCTCAAATTTCTCGTACTCAGATCTCAGCCTATACGTACTATTTTTCGGTGATTCTTGAGTCTAGATCGTGATTCAAAAAGAGATCTTTCACCTCGTTCTGGAATCACGCAATTTTGATGTCTGTAGCATGAGATATTGATGTTTCTTAAGTACGGACAGAAACACTTCTTTTCTTTCTTTATTCTTCCTTCCCATTTCATCTTCCAAATTCTGTTTGTTCTAGTCCTAATTAGGTCCGAATTCAAGAGGCTTAAGGTAAACCTCATCATTTGGTATCAAAGCTAGTCATTAGGGCTAGTGTTTGGGTGTGAATTAGAGCCAAAAGAGGACTGTTTGGGCTTGTCGTTCAGATCTCGCATTTTACATATCCAATTTTAATGATTCTTGAGTCAAAATTGTGTCCCAGAACGTGAACTTTCACCTCGCTATGGAAACACCAAAATCTGAGTTCTGTAACGTGACATACAGTGGCTGTTTGGGCTTATCGTTCACATCTCGAGTTTTACATATCCAATTTCAATGATTCTTGAGTCAAAATTGTGTCCCAGAATGTGAACTTTCACCTCGCTATGAAAACACCCAAATCCGAGTTCTATCGCGCGAGATACAGTGGCTGTTTGGAGGTGCCGAATTGGGGTTTGGAGGATCAATTTTGGTTGCTGCAAAAGCTGCCTATTTGGTAAAGTCAACAACTAATTTCTTTGAGAGAATTGCTAAATTCCTGGAGAAAAAAAAAATTAGAGTGGAATTATTCTTAATTGTTTGCTAATTTTCCTTATTTGGTTGCTACACCTTGTGTTTTAAAAGTCTGCAGTATATACACATTCAAAAAAAAAGTGTCTTGTTTATCCTATTTCTTGATAATCATTCATGTTTCTGTCTTTTTTTGAGTGTTAGTAGTAAAATTGTGCTTTACTTGTGTTATTTCTTCAAATTCTGATCGCCTTGGAAAAGTGGTTCTTGAAATAGATTGTTTGATTCTAGTAAGAACTTTAAGCAAGAGAAAGAGTGGAAAAAGGCAAAAGAGATACATTAGCTTAAAAGCTAAATTTGTGTGAAACACTTTGAGCGAAATAGTTTTGGAGAGGACTTCTTTACCTCAAATCTATCTATGGCTGAAAGAGAGGGACCCCCATCCCCTACTAGGGAGCATAGGTTGTTGTTAGATGCCTTAACTCAAAGGATGAATGAGGTGTTGAGGGAGCATACAGAGGGAATTTATGAGAGGCTTGAAACTTTAGAAAACCAAAACCAGAATGGGGAGAATGACCAACATAGAGATAGGAGGAGACATGAGAGGCATGAAAGGAGAGAACATGAGGGAGAACAGAGGAGAAACCGAGAGGAGGTTGTGAAAGTTACCATACCACCATTTAAAGGAAAAAGTGATCCTAAATCCTATATTGAGTGGGAGATGAAGGTAGAACAAATTTTCTCATGCCACAACCTAAATGAGGAGAGGAAGGTCAAGCTAGCTACCTTGGAATTCACTGACTATGCCTTAGTTTGGTGGGATCAATTCCAAAAGGAGAGGAGGAGGTATGGAGAGCCTATGTTAGAGAGTTGGGAGGAGTTAAAAAGAGTATTGAGAAGGAGGTATGTTCCATCCCACTACCATAGAGAACTTCTCAATAAACTCCAAAGAATGACCCAAGGGAGTAAGAGTGTAGATGAGTTCTTCAAAGACCTTGAAATAGCCATGATCCGAGCCAATGTAGAGGAGGAAAGGGAGGTTACCATGGCTAGATTCCTTAATGGGCTGAATGGAGATATAAGAGATGTTGTTGAACTTCAAAATTATGTAGAAATGGAGGACTTAGTTCACCATGCCATGAAAGTGGAACAATAACTAAAAAGAAAAAGTGTGAGAAAGAGTGTATCAAACTATGATAACTCTAGATGGAAGGATAGGTTCAAGAAGGAGGCTACCTCATCTTCTAGGATTCCCACCATAGCCCAAAACCCAACCCAAAACAAGGGCAAAGAAATGGCAAACAAGTCTCGGTCTAGAGACATAAAGTGTTTCAAATGTTTGGGTAGGGGGCACATTGCATCTGAATGCCCAACCAAGAAGGTTATGGTGTTAAAGGATAATGGAGAAATCACTAGTGAGAGTTCCCAAACTGAATCCTCAAGTGAGGAAGAGAGAGAGGAAGAGGAGGAGATTCCTGAAGGAGATTTGTTCATTGTGAGGAGAATGTTAGGAGGAATAGCCAAAGAGGGTGAGGAAAGTCAAAGAGAAAATATTTTCCATACTAGATGTCTTATCCAAGGCAAACTGTGTTCCTTAATCATTGATGGAGGGAGTTGTACCAATGTAGCAAGTACTAGGTTGGTGACAAAAATGAATTTGGAAACTAAACCCCATCCTAGACCATACAAGTTACAATGGTTGAGTGAGGAGGGAGAATTGAGGGTGGATAAGCAAGTGAAGATTGAGTTTTCTATTGGAAAATATAAAGATAAAATTTTGTGTGATGTGGTTCCAATGGAAGCTAGTCATTTGCTTCTTGGGAGACCATGGCAGTTTGATAGAAAAGCTCACCATGATGGTCATACAAATAAATACACTTTTGACCATGAAAACCGCAAGGTTACATTAGTTCCATTGTCTCCAAAAGAGGTATGTGATGATCAAAATATCATGAGAGAAAAAAGAAAGCAAAAGAGAAAAGAAAAGAAAGAAAATGAAAATGAGAGCAAAAAGAAAGAGAGAAAGAATGCTTTGTTTGTGAAGAGTGGAGAGGTGAGGAGAGCTTTAATGGCAAGGAAGTCTATGTATATACTCTATAATAAGGAGATTACTGCACTTGATTCTGACCTTGAACTTCCTAGTGGAGTTAAATCTATTTTGCAGGAATTTCAAGATATTTTTCCAAAAGATATACCACCAGGACTTCCACCATTGAGAGGTATTGAACACCAAATTGATTTGGTGCCAGGGGCTGTGTTGCCTAATAGGCCAGCGTACAGGAGCAATCCTCAAGAGACCCAAGAAATTCAAAGGCAAGTTGCTGAATTGATGAGCAAAGGATGGGTTGAGGAGAGCTTGAGCCCTTGTGCTGTACCAGTTATTTTGGTGCCAAAGAAAGATGGAAGTTGGAGGATGTGTTCTGACTGCAGGGCCGTCAACAACATCACCATCAAGTATAGGCATCCCATTCCCAGGTTAGATGATTTGTTGGATGAGTTGTATGGCTCTTGTTATTTCTCTAAGATTGATTTGAAAAGTGGATATAATCAGATTAGGATTAGAGAAGGTGATGAGTGGAAAACAGCTTTTAAAACCAAGTATGGCTTGTATGAGTGGAAAGCAATGCCATTTGGATTGACAAATGCCCCTAGTACTTTCATGAGATTGATGAACCATGTTTTGAGAGAGTTTCTAGGAAAATTTGTGGTTGTTTATTTTGATGATATTCTTGTATATAGTAAAAATTTGGATGAGCATTTGCATCATTTGCAATCTGTTTTACATGTGCTTAGAAAAGAAAGATTGTATGCTAATTTGGAAAAATGCACGTTTTGTAAGGACCATGTTGTGTTCTTAGGATTTGTGGTTAATTCTAGTAGAGTGCATGTAGATAAAGAGAAAATAAAAGTAATCCAAGAATGGCCAACTCCTAAGAGTGTGAGTGAGGTAAGAAGTTTCCATGGGCTTGCTAGTTTCTATAGGAGGTTTGTTAAGGCTTTTAGTACCATTGCTGCACCTCTAAATGAATTAGTCAAGAAGCATATGGGATTTAAATGGGGAGAGAAATAAGAGAAAGCATTTGCTGTCCTAAAGGAGAAATTAACACATGCACCCATACTTGCTTTGCCTAACTTTGCTAAATCCTTTGAGCTTGAATGTGATGCATCTGGGGTAGGCATAAGTGCTGTTTTAATGCAAGAGGGACATTCCATTTCCTATTTTAGTGAGAAAATGAATGGGGCTGCCCTTAACTACCCTACATATGATAAGGAATTGTATGCTTTAGTTAGGGCTTTGCAAACTTGGCAACACTATCTTCTGCCTAAGGAGTTTATTATTCATAGTGATCATAAGTCTCTAAAGTATTTGAAAGGACAGGGAAAGTTGAACAAGAGACATGCCAAGTGGGTGGAGTTTCTTGAACAATTCCCCTATGTGATCAAGCACAAGAAAGGTAAGTCCAATGTGGTTGCTGATGCTTTGTCATGCAGGTATGCTTTAATGACTACTCTTGAAACTAAATTTCTTGGTTTTGAATACATTAAGGAATTGTATGAACATGATGTTGATTTTTCTCATATTTATCAAACATGTTCTCATGCTGTATCTGATGGGTATTTCAAGCATGATGGTTACTTAATAAAGGACAAGAGACTTTGTGTGCCTAAAAGTTCAATTAGGGAATTACTTGTTTAAGAGGCATATGAAGGGGGCTTAATGGGACACTTTGGGGTGCAAAAGACATATGACATCTTGCATGAACATTTTTACTGGCCCCACATGAAGCATGATGTACATAAGTTGTGTGATAAGTGTCTTGTTTGTAAAAAGGCTAAGTCTAGGGTCATGCCGCATGGATTATATACTCCATTGCCTGTTCCTAAACACCTTTGGATTGATATTTCGATGGATTTTGTTCTAGGTTTGCCTCGGTCTAAGGGAGGGAAGGATTCTATTTTTGTGGTGGTTGACAGGTTCTCAAAGATGGCTCACTTCATACCATGTAAGAAGGTGGACGATGCATGTCATTGTTGGTGTATGCCCTAGAGGCTAATACATTTTCTGTATTTGCATATATTCTATTATGCTATTTTATATATATGAGGCATTTCATTTATTGTGTTCTTTTTTTGATAAACATAATAAAGTCCTTAGAATAGTAAGATTGATGCCATAGGACATCAAGTGGATGACTTGATCGTGAGATCCTTTTGGTTACAACACTATTCTTGAATGTCCCTAGTCAAGTATTATTGTTAATTAGGACAACAATAATGCATTGAGACTAGTATGTGCGTAGACTGATGACCACATCTCACGGGTCATGGATATGAGATATCAAGTCTACACATGGATACATATTAGAGTAATGATGTATTGGACGACACGCCATGAGAACGCTACGTGGATCGTTACGTGAGTGTCATAAGCGATTCTCATAGTGATAATGGTGTATGTGGTTCTTTGACCTGAAATCACTACGATTCCTACATGAGGAGTTGTGTGTTTTAAATGCCATCAAACGTCATCCGTAACAAGATGATTATAAAGTTGGTTATTAGACACATTGCGATGCATGTGGAGGAATGTGAGTGACCTAGATGGGATTTGTCCCTCCTACATAACAGAGTGATATCTTCGGGCCCCCGATTGAGTGAGACTATGAAATGCATGGCCATGCTCAAATGAGTCAATATGAGATATTGATCTCATTTGATATTACTATGTCTACTCGGGAATCGAAACCGAAGATTGAATTAAACAAGGGTGACACGTTCCATGCCTTGTGTTCAATCTGATATCTGGACAAAGGGACTAAACTACACGGAAACATTGATCACGGATAGGTTATGTCAAATCACTGACATTCTCATTACTTGGGTAGCAGTGATGTGTTGCTAGATACCGCTCACTGTTTGTAATATTAAAATGAGATTTTAATATTACTACCAACGTCATGAGAACCTGCAGGGTCGCACACTTAGAACAGACTAAATTGGAGCAATAAGGATCCAAGTTGGACTCGGATTCAATTGTGGGCCTAACTCATGACAGATGGGTTTTAGGGTTGCACAGCCTTACCTTGCTCTGCTCACACTCACTTAAGGCAGCCACTATTATAAATAGTACTGTTAAGGGGGCTGCTATAGATGTTACATCACAACCCTAGCCGCACCTAAGAAAGTGAGTGAGAGACAGTGAAAGGTTCTTCTCTTCTATTCGCAACTAGCACCGCGAAACAGAGGCGTGACTCCTTTTGCAAGTCTGTTCGTGTGGATACCGCAGAAACATCGTCGCTATTACGGTGTTGGTGATTCACCTCGCTTGTGTTTATCACGCTTCAAGAGGTAATTTTTAAAAACTCGGATTATGGATTTTTCGCATAGATCCTGTGTGGGAATCCTATTATTCCGCTGCGATATATTTTGATCCGCAATTCCCAACAGTCATGTAGCTGATTTATTCTTCAAAGAGGTGGTAAGACTGCATGGTTTGCCTAAGAGTATTGTAAGTGATCGGGACTTTAAGTTCCTTAGTCATTTTTGGAGGACTTTGTAGGGAAAGATAGGCACAAAACTATTGTTTTCTACTACTTGCCATCCCTAAACTGATGGGCAAACAGAGGTTGTAAATAGGACTTTATCTACTCTCCTTAGAGCTGTTCTAAAGAAAAATCTTAAGTCTTGGGAGGAATGTTTGCCACATGTTGAGTTTGCTTATAACAGGGCTATACATAGCACTACTCAGTTTTCACCTTTTGAAATTGTATATGATTTTAATCCTTTGACTCCTTTGGATTTATTGCCATTACCTAACATTTCTCAATTGCAAGATAAGTCTGGGCAGGTTAAAGCTAATTATGTCAAGAAATTGCATGAGAAGGTTAAGGTCCAAATTGAGAAGAAAATGGAAGGGTATGCCAAGCATGCAAACAAAGGAAGGAAGAAGGTAACATTTGAACCAGGTGATTGGGTATGGGTACACTTCAGGAAGGAAAGATTTCCATCTCAAAGGAAGTCTAAGCTTATGCCAAGAGGAGATGGACCTTTTCAAGTATTGGCTAAGATCAATGACAATGCATATAAGATTGACTTGCCAGGTGAGTATGGTGTGAGTGCTACCTTTAATGTGACTGATTTGTCCTTTTATGATGTAGGTGATGAATTAATAGATTTGAGGACAAATGCTTCTCAAGAAGGAGGGAATGATGAGGACTTCATGGGAGAAGCCCAAGCCCAGACCCAAGTCCAGAAAGAAGTCCAAGATCCAATACAATGTCTAGGAGGGCCCATGACAAGAGCAAGAGCTAAAAGGGCCCAAGAAGAACTTAAAAAGATGGTGAACAACTTATTAGAGGCCCAACATCAGATTGAAGCCCAACATGTGGAGCCTAGGATTTACACGGGCTATCACATGCATAGCCCACTTGGAATGAAAGGAGAATAGCCTCTATTTGGTGTATGGTTGTATTCAAAAAAATGTATTTTGTCCACAGCAGGATTAGAACCCAGGCACTTGAAGCTGAATATGTCTCCTTAACCACTGAAACATATCAGTGATGCTTATGCTAAGGGGTTTTGTTTTTATTTTTTTTAAGTCCTAAATGGGCAAACCTCTAAACTGAATTGTATTAAAACATTTGGAGATCATTTGAACAGACATTTTTGGAATATACAAAACTGAGAGTTTTGCTCTGCTAGGGTTCTTCCTTGCATCTTTTGATCTTATCAAGAATTAACCAATTCTTGTGGTGATCCTCCTTGGCTTATCAAACTAGGTTTATGGTGCCATTCTTATCTTATTTTCTTTTCATTAAATTCATATCTAGTTCTTTCTTTCAATTTTCGCAATTTTCCCAATTTTTGTCTCAAATTTCTCGTACTCAGATCTCAGCCTATACGTACTATTTTTTGGTGATTCTTGAGTCTAGATCGTGATTCAAAAAGAGATCTTTCACCTCGTTTTGGAATCACGCAATTCTGATGTCTGTAGCGTGAGATATTGATGTTTCTTAAGTACGGACAGAATCACTTCTTTTCTTTCTTTATTCTTCCTTCCCATTTCATCTTCCAAATTCTGTTTGTTCTAGTCCTAATTAGGTCCGAATTCAAGAGGCTTAAGGTAAACCTCATCAGGATCCTAGAGTTGATAGAGTTCTTGTTTTATTTTTTGTACTTGTTCTTTATTGCTTTCCAAACATCAAGCACCATTGCTAGAATGTGATAATTATACACAATCCTGATCATCATTGATCTCTGCCATTTCTAAGAATTGGCAACATTCTTTACTTTCCGTACTTTACTTTTTGCCATTTAAATTCCAATCCTTTTATTTTCTGCCCTTAATTTCTGTTCTTTAATTTCTACGCAATATTTACAGCTTTGATCTTATCAACTCTATATCCATTACTGTTATATATTTTATAACACCTTAACTTGAAAGGAAATTCCTAAATACACAATTGGGCATAACATTTGGAACTAAAATTGTAAGAATCAATTTTTTTAAGTGCAAAAAGAGAACAATGGCGTGAAAAATAGTATTAAAAAAAAGAAAAAAAAAGAAAAAAAAAAGACTGCCCTTGCACTTAAGCAAGATTAAGTTTGAATGCCTTGTGAATTTCATTAAGCGGTGCTATTCTACATACCTTGCGCATTTCTTTTCTTCTTATTTCTTTTGAGTTCTACCTTTCTTTTTTAATTAGCTTTTCTTGCTTGTCCTTTAAATTCCTTTGAGTTTTGTCTAGAGTTTCATCCTTTCTTTAACTTCTGAGTGCTTACTCTTGTGAGGACCGCTACCTTTGTAAGAGCTTTTGGTAATTGAAACGCGAGAGGGTTCATTTAAGAACTTGAAAAGAGAACTTGAGTGGTAAAAGGCAAGAGCGTTTTCATTAAACAAAAGCCTAATTGTGTGAAACACGAGTGGAATCAATCTAAGAGTGTATACACGTGAGAAGAGTGAGTGAGGACATTGTTTTATTGTGTTCACTAACTTATTATTTTTGTACAATGTCTAAGGAAGAAGACTCGAGTGGAAGTCCCCCTCCTTCCCCAAGGACAGCCGCAATGACATTACAAATGCAAGCCCTAACAAGACATTTGGAAAGGCTTCTTCAAAGACAAAGTGATGAAATCCATGAGAGGATTGATAGGTTAGAGAGGGATAGAACTTCCAACCATGATGAAGAATCCCATGAATCCGAAAGAGAAAGGAGAGATGATAGGAGGCAAGGAGGAAGAAGGAGACATGAGAGGAAAGATAGAGAAAATGAGAGGAGAGATAGAGAAAATGAGAGGCTTGGGGGTGTGAATATCAAAATACCTTCCTTCCAAGGGAGGAATGATCCGGAAGCATATTTTGAGTGGGAGATAAAAATTGAGCAAATCTTCTCATGCCATGACTACAATGAAGAGAAGAAAGTGAAGGTGGCTGCACTTGAGTTCACAGATTATGCATTGATTTGGTGGGATCAAGCTCAAAAAGAAAGGGCAAGATATAGAGAGCATCCTATCATTACTTGGTATGAAATGAAGACTTAGATGAGGAGGAGGTTTGTACCATCTTATTATCATAGGGAGCTACATAATAAGTTACAAAGGCTCTCTCAAGGGAGTAGGAGTGTGGATGAGTACTTCAAAGAGATGGAGGTTGCCTTGATAAGAGCCAACATTGTTGAAAAAAGGGAGGTAACCATGGCTCGGTTTCTTCATGGTCTCAACCGAGACATTAGTGATATTGTGTAGTTGCAACATTATGTTGAGCTTGAAGACTTAGTGCATCAAGCCATGAAGGTGGAGCAACAACTCAAGAGGAAGGGTACTTTGAAGAAGGCTTCTTCCAACTTCAACACAACAAGTTGGAAGGACAAGCAAAAGAAGGAGGGACCCTCTTTCGGTCCAAAGGAACCTGTGGCTGCCCCTAAGGCCACCTTGCTTACTACTTCCACTTCATCTTCTACTTCTAAAAATAAGGACATTAAATGCTTCAAGTGTTTGGGAAGGGGACACATAGCTTCTCAATGCCCAAATAAGAAAACAATGGTGATAAGGGACAATGGGAGCATCACTAGTGAATCTTCTTCTATTTCATCAAGTGAGGAGAAAAGTGATTGTGAGGTTATTCCACAAGAGGGAGACTTATTGATGGTAAGAAGATTGTTGGGAAGTCAAGCTAAAGAGAAGGATGAAGGCCAAAGAGAGAACATTTTCCATACAAGATGCCTCATTCAAGAGAAGGTGTGCTCTTTGATTATTGATGGGGGAAGTTGCACCAATGTGGCAAGCACTCGCTTGGTAAGAAAACTTGACCTTAAAACTACTCCTCACCCCCGACCATACAAGCTTCAATGGCTAAGTGAGAATGGTGAGTTGATAATGAATCAACAAGTGATGGTAAGTTTGTCAATTGGTAAGTATAAAGATAATATTTCGTGTGATGTTGTTCCTATAGAGGCCGGCCATATTTTGCTTGGAAGGCCTTGGCAATTTGATAAGCATACTATTCATGATGGTTTCACTAACAAGTACTCATTTGTTCATAATTCCTTAAAGGTAACCCTTGTACCCCTTACTCCCAAACAAGTTTATGAAGACCAAGTGGCCTTGAAGCTAAGAAGGGAGCAAGAGAAGGAAGACATAAAAATAAAATCAAAGGGGGAAGCGAAGAATAGGGACCAAGAACTTGTAACTGAGAAAAAAAATGAATGTTTAATTACTAGGGAGAGTAAGATTAAGAGGGCTTGCTTTGCAAAGCAAGAGATGTACATTTGCATATATAAGGACTTGTACTTAAATTGTAACTGTAACCCTCTACCTGGTGAAGTTGATTCTCTTTTGCAGGACTTTGAAGATGTCTTTCCAAAGAGTGTCCTTCCCGGACTACCACCCTTGAGGGGGATTGAACATCAAATAGACTTCATCCCAGGAGCCTCTTTACCCAATAGGCCCGCCTATAGGACAAATCCTAAGGAAACTAAGGAAATTTAAAAACAAGTGGAGGATTTGATGCAAAACGGATGGGTTTGCCCCGGTCAAAAAAAAGGAAGAGACTCTATTTTTGTGGTGGTGGACAGATTCTCTAAGATGGCCCACTTCATCCCTTGCTATAAGGTGGATGACGTCATTCATGTGGTGGACTTGTTCTTTAAAGAAGTGGTGAGTGATGAGGTTTTCCTTAAGCCTCTTGATTTCGGACCTATTAGGACTAGAACAATCAGAATTTGGAAGATGAGATTGAAAGAAAGAATAAGAAGGGAAAGAACAAATTTTTGTCCGTTTTTAGGAAAATTCCATATCTCACGCTATAGACATCGGAATTGCGTGATTCCAAAACGAGATGAAAGATCTCTTTTTCAATCACGAATTAAACTCAAGAAACACCGAAAAACAGTATGAAAAGCTTGAGATATGAACGCGAGAAATTTGTGACGAAAATTGAGAAAAAAAATACGAAATTGAAAGGAAGAACTAGAAACGAAATTGATGAAAAGAAAAGATAAGAATGGCGTCACAAACCTAGTTTGATAAGCCAAGGAAGATCGCCACAAGAATTGGTTAATTCTTGATAAGATCAAATGATGCAAGGAAGAACCCTAGCAGAGCAAAACTCTCAGTTTTGTATATTCCAAAATGTGTGTCTATCCTTTCTCTAACGATCTCCAAATGTTTTAGTACAATTCAGTTTAGAGGTTTGCCCATTGAGGACTTAACAAAAATAAAAACAAAACGCCTAAGCATAAGCATCACTGATATGTTCCAGTGGTTAAGGAGACATATTCAGCTTCAAGTGCTTGGGTTCTAATCCTGCTGTGGACAAAATACATTTTTTTTTAATACAACCATACACCAAATAGAGGCTCTTCTCCTTTCATTCCAAGTGGGCTATGCATGTGTAAATCCTAGGCTCCACATGTTGGGCTTCAATCTGATGTTGGGTCTCTAATAAGTTGTTCACAATATTTTTAAGTTCTTCTTGGGCCCTTTTAGCTCTTGCTCTTGTCATGGGCCCTCCTAGACCTTGTATTGGATTTTGGACTTCTTTCTGGACTTGGGTCTGGGCTTGGGCTTCTCCCATGAAGTCCTCATCATTCCCTCCTTCTTGAGAAGCATTTGTCCTCAAATCTATTAAATCATCACCTGCATCATAAAAGGACAAATCAGCCACATTAAAGGTAGCACTCATACCATACTCACCTGGCAAGTCAATCTTATATGCATTGTCATTGATCTTAGCCAATACTTGAAAAGGTCCATCTCCTCTTGGCATAAGCTTAGACTTCCTTTGAGATGGAAATCTTTCCTTCCTGAAGTGTACCCATACCCAATCACCTGGTTCAAATGTTACCTTCTTCCTTCCTTTGTTTGCATGCTGGCTTACCATTCTATTTTCTTCTCAATTTGGGCCTTAACCTTCTCATGCAATTTCTTGACATAATCACTTTAACCCGCCTTGGACTTATCTTGCAATTGAGAAATGTTAGGTAAAGGCAATAAATCCAAAGGAGTCAAAGGATTAAAACCATATACAATTTCAAAAGGTGAAAACGAGTAGTACTATGTATAGCCCTATTATAAGCAAACTCAACATGTGGCAAACATTCCTCCCAAGACTTAAGATTTTTCTTTAGAACAGCTTTTCTAAGGAGAGTAGATAAGGTCCTATTTACAACCTCTGTTTGCCCATCAGTTTGGGGATGGCAAGTAGTAGAAAACAATAATTTTGTGCCTATCTTTCCCCACAAGGTCCTCCAAAAATGACTAAGGAATTTAGAGTCCCGATCACTTACAATACTCTTAGGCAAACCATGCAGTCTTACCACATCTTTGAAGAATAAATCAGCTACATGACATGCATCATCCACCTTCTTGCATGGTATGAAGTGAGCCATCTTTGAGAACCCGTCAACCACCACAAAAATAGAATCCTTCCCTCCCTTAGACCGAGGCAAACCTAAAACAAAATCCATAGAAATATCAATCCAAGGGTGTTCAGAACAGGCAAGGGAGTATATAATCCATGCGGCATGACCCTAGACTTAGCCTTTTTACAAACAAGACACTTATCACACAACTTATGCACATCATGCTTCATGTGTGGCCAGTAAAAATGCTCATGCAAGATGTCATATGTCTTTTGCACCCCAAAGTGTCCCATTAAGCCCCCTTCATGTGCCTCTTGAACAAGCAATTCCCTAATTGAACCTTTAGGCACACAAAGTCTCTTGTCCTTTATTAAGTAACTATCATGCTTGAAATACCCATCAGATATAATATGAGAACATGTTTGATAAATATGAGAAAAATCAGCATCATGTTCATACAGTTCCTTAATATATTCAAAACCAAGAAATTTAGTTTCAAGAGTAGTCATTAAAGCATACTTGCGTGACAAAGCATCAGCAACCACATTGGACTTACCTTTCTTGTGCTTGATCACATAGGGGAATTATTCAAGAAACTCCACCCACCTGGCATGTCTCTTGTTCAACTTTCCCTGTCCTTTCAAATACTTTAGAGACTCATGATCACTATGAATAATAAACTCCTTAGGCAGAAGATAGTGTTGCCAAGTTTGCAAAGCCCTAACTAAAGCATACAATTCCTTATCATATGTAGGGTAGTTAAGGGCAGCCCCATTCATTTTCTCACTAAAATAAGCAATGGGATGTCCCTCTTGCATTAAAACAAAGACCTATGCCTACCCCAGATGCATCACATTCAAGCTCAAAGGATTTAGCAAAGTTAGGCAAAGCAAGTATGGGTGCATGTGTTAATTTCTCCTTTAGGACAGCAAATGCTTTTTCTTGTTTCTCTCCCCATTTAAATCCCACATGCTTCTTGACTAGTTCATTTAGAGGTGCAAAGAATGGTACTAAAATCCTTAACAAACCTCCTATAGAAACTAGCAAGCCCGTGGAAACTTCTTACCTCACTCACACTCTTAGGAGTTGGCCATTCTTGGATTGCTTTTATTTTCTCTTTATCTACATGCACTCCACTAGAATTAACCACAAATCCTAAGAACACAACATGGTCCTTACAAAACGTGCACTTTTCCAAATTAGCATACAATCTTTCTTTTCTAAGCACATATAAAACAGATTGCAAATGATGCAAATGCTCATCCAAATTTTTACTATATACAAGAATATCATCAAAATAAACAACCACAAATTTCCCTAGAAACTCTCTCAAAACATGGTTCATCAATCTCATGAAAGTACTAGGGGCATTTGTCAATCCAAATGGCATTACTTTCCACTCATACAAACCATACTTGGTTTTAAAAGCTATTTTCCACTCATCACCTTCTCTAATTCTAATCTGATTATATCCACTTTTCAAATCAATCTTAGAGAAATAACAAGAGCCATACAACTCATCCAACAAATCATCTAACCTGGGAATGGGATGCTCAGTACTTGATGGTGATGTTGTTGACGGCCCTGCAGTCAAAACACATCCTCCAACTTCCATCTTTCTTTGGCACCAATATAACTGTACAAAGACAAGGGCTCAAGCTCTCCTCAACCCATCCTTTGCTCATCAATTCAGCAACTTGCCTTTGAATTTCCTGGGTCTCTCAAGGGTTACTCCTGTATACCGGCCTATTAGGCAACACAGCCTTTGGCACTAAATCAATTTGGTATTCATGCCTCTTAATGGTGGAAGTCCAGTGGTATATCTTCTGGAAAAACATCTTGAAATTCCTGCAAAATAGATTTAACTCCACTAGGAAGTT
This sequence comes from Ormosia semicastrata, assembly GCA_029884595.1. Classification (NCBI taxonomy): domain Eukaryota; kingdom Viridiplantae; phylum Streptophyta; class Magnoliopsida; order Fabales; family Fabaceae; genus Ormosia; species Ormosia semicastrata. The sequence continues at coordinate 32,766,862 of JAQQTO010000044.1, read as the reverse complement.
CAAGGTCATAATCAAGTGCAGTAATCTCCTTATTATAGAGTATATACATAGACTTCCTTGCCATTAAAGCTCTCCTCACCTCTCCACTCTTCACAAACAAAGCATTCTTTCTTTCTTTCTTTTTGCTCTCATTTTCATTTTCATTCCTATCTTTTCTCTCTTGCTTTCTTTTTTCTCTCATGATATTTTGATCATCACATACCTCTTTTGGAGACAATGGAACTAATGTAACCTTGCGGTTTCCATGGTGAAAAGTGTATTTATTTGTGTGACCATCATGGTGAGCTTTTCTATCAAACTGCCATGGTCTCCCAAGAAGCAAATGACTAGCTTCCATTGGAACCACATCACACAAAATTTTATCTCTATATTTTCCAATAGAAAACTCAATCTCCACTTGCTTATCCACCCTCAATTCTCCCTCCTCACTCAACCATTGTAACTTGTATGGTCTAGGATGGGGTTTAGTTTCCAAATTCATTTTTGTCACCAACCTAGTACTTGCTACATTGGTACAACTCCCTCCATCAATGATTAAGAAACACAGTTTGCCTTGGATAAGACATCTAGTATGGAAAATATTTTCTCTTTGACTTTCCTCACCCTCTTTGGCTATTCCTCCTAACATTCTCCTCACAATGAACAAATCTCCTTCAGGAATCTCCTCCTCTTCCTCTCTCTCTTCCTCACTTGAGGATTCAGTTTGGGAACTCTCACTAGTGATTTCTCCATTATCTTTTAACACCATAACCTTCTTGGTTGGGCATTCGATGCAATGTGCCCCCTACCCAAACATTTGAAACACTTTATGTCTCTAGACCGAGACTTGTTTGCCATTTCTTTGCCCTTGTTTTTGGGTTGGGTTTGGGGCTATCGTGGAGATCCTAGAAGATGAGGTACCCTCCTTCTTGAACCTATCCTTCCATCTAGAGTTATCATAGTTTGATACACTCTTTCTCACACTTTTTCTTTTTAGTTGTTGTTCCACTTTCATGGCATGGTGAACTAAGTCCTCCATTTCTATATAATTTTGAAGCTCAACAACATCTCTTATATCTCCATTCAGCCCATCAAGGAATCTAGCCATGGTAACCTCCCTTTCCTCCTCTACATTGGCTCGGATCATGGCTATTTCAAGGTCTTTGTAGAACTCATCTACACTCTTACTCCCTTGGGTCATTCTTTGGAGTTTATTGAGAAGCTCTCTATGGTAGTGGGATGGAACATACCTCCTTCTCAACACTCTTTTAACTCCTCCCAACTCCCTAACATAGGCTCTCCATACCTCCTCCTCTCCTTTTGGAATTGATCCCACCAAACTAAGGCATAGTCAGTGAATTCTAAGGTAGCTAGCTTGACCTTCCTCTCCTCATTTAGGTTGTGGCATGAGAAAATTTGTTCTACCTTCATCTCCCACTCAATATAGGCTTCGGGATCACTTTTTCCTTTAAATGGCGGTATGGTAACTTTCACAACCTCCTCTCGGTTTCTCCTTTGTTCTCCCTCATGTTCTCTCCTTTCATGCCTCTCATGTCTCCTCCTATCTCTATGTTGGTCATTCTCCCCAATCTGGTTTTGTTTTCTAAAGTTTCAAGCCTCTCATAAATTCCCTCCGTATGCTCCCTCAGCACCTCATTCATTCTTTGAGTTAAGGCATCTAACAACAACCTATGCTCACTAGTAGGGGATGGGGGTCCCTCTCTTGCAGCCATAGATAGATTTGAGGTAAAGAAGTCCTCTCCAAAACTATTTCACTCAAAGTGTTTCACACAAATTTGGCTTTTAAGCTAATGTATCTCTCTTGCCTTTTTCCACTCCTCTTGCTTAAAGTTCTTACTAGAATCAAACAATCTATTTCAAGAACCACTTTTTCAAGGCGATCAGAATTTGTAGAAATAACACAAGTAGTAAAGCACAATTTTACTACTAACACTCAAGAAAGACAGAAACATGAATGATTATCAAGAAATAGGATAACCAAGACACTTTTTTTTTTTGGACAGCAATGTAACAAAACAATAAAGGATTATGATGTATGGATACTAACACAATTTAGAAGTACAAAGACATATAAAAAAAATGAAACTAGGAAGAAACTTAGAATCACGAATTTAAGTCCTCTATGGTCCAAATACTACAATTTTTTTTTTTTTTGGAAAGTGAATATGTCAAGCGACTTCTAAATCACAAGGTCTACAACCAAATAAGGAAAAATTACCAAACAATTAAGAGTAATTCCACTCTAATTTTTTTTTTCCGAAATTTAGCAATTCTCTCAATCGAAATTAGATGTTGACTTTACCAAATAGGCAGGTTTTGCACCACCAAATTGATCCTCCAAACCCCAATTCGGCACCTCCAAATAGCCACTTTGTATCTCGTGCTATAGACCTCGGATTTGGGTGTTTCCATAGCAAGGTGAAAGTTCACGTTCTGGGACACAATTTTGACCCAAAAATCATCGAATTTGGATATGTAAAACACGATATATGAACGATAAGCCCAAACAGCCCTCCTTTGGCTCTAATTCACACCCAAACACTAGCCCTAATGACTAGCTTTGATACCAAATGATGAGGTTTTCCTTAAGCCTCTTGATTTCGGACCTATTAGGACTAGAACAATCAGAATTTGGAAGATGAGATTGAAAGAAAGAATAAGAAGGGAAAGAACAAATTTTTGTCTATTTTTAGGAAAATTCCATATCTCACGCTATAGACATCGGAATTGCGTGATTCCAAAACGAGATGAAAGATCTCTTTTTCAATCACGAATTAGACTCAAGAAACACCGAAAAACAGTATGAAAAGCTTGAGATATGAACGCGAGAAATTTGTGACGAAAATTGAGAAAAAAAAAATACGAAATTGAAAGGAAGAACTAGAAACGAAATTGATGAAAAGAAAAGATAAGAATGGCGCCACAAACCTAGTTTGATAAGCCAAGGAAGATCGCCACAAGAATTGGTTAATTCTTGATAAGATCAAATGATGCAAGGAAGAACCCTAGCAGAGCAAAACTCTCGCTTTGTATATTCCAAAATGTGTGTCTATCCTTTCTCTAACGATCTCCAAATGTTTTAGTACAATTCAGTTTAGAGGTTTGCCCATTGAGGACTTAACAAAAATAAAAACAAAACGCCTAAGCATAAGCATCACTGATATGTTCCAGTGGTTAAGGAGACATATTCAGCTTCAAGTGCTTGGGTTCTAATCCTGCTGTGGACAAAATACATTTTTTTTTAATACAACCATACACCAAATAGAGGCTCTTCTCCTTTCATTCCAAGTGGGCTATGCATGTGTAAATCCTAGGCTCCACATGTTGGGCTTCAATCTGATGTTGGGTCTCTAATAAGTTGTTCACAATATTTTTAAGTTCTTCTTGGGCCCTTTTAGCTCTTGCTCTTGTCATGGGCCCTCCTAGACCTTGTATTGGATTTTGGACTTCTTTCTGGACTTGGGTCTGGGCTTGGGCTTCTCCCATGAAGTCCTCATCAGTGAGGCTTCATGGAATGCCCAAAAGCATAGTCTCAGATAGGGACTCAAAGTTCTTAAGCCATTTTTGGAGGACCCTTTAGAACAAGCTTGGGACTAAGCTACTCTTCTCTACCACTTGCCACCCACAAATCGATGGGCAAACTGAGGTGGTGAATAGGACCCTATCGACCTTGCTGCGATTAATCATCAAGAGGAACATCAAAACCTGGGAAGAATGCTTACCTCTTGTTGAATTTGCTTATAATAGGGCTATGCATGCTACTACTAGTTTTTATCCTTTTGAGATTGTATATGGTTTTAATCCCCTCACCACCCTTGATTTACTGCCTCTACCTAATGTTTCTTCTTTAATTCATAGGGATGGACAGGCAAAAGCTGAATATGTGAGGAAGCTCCATTAACAAGTCAAGACTCAAATTGAAAGGAAGATGGAGCAATATGCTAAGCAATCAAATAAGGGAAGGAGACAAGTTGTTTTTGAACCAGGAGATTGGGTGTGGGTGCACATGTGAAAAGAAAGGTTTCCTTTGCAAAGGAAATCTAAGCTCTTACCTAGAGGAGATGGACACTTCCAAATCTTAGAAAGAATCAATGACAATGCCTACAAAGTTGACCTACCAGGTAAGTATAGGGTTAGTGCAACATTTAATGTGGCTGACTTAAGTCCTTTTGATGTAGGTGATGAAGGATTAAATTCGAGGACGAATTCTTTCGAAGGGGGAGGGCATGATGGAGACCAAGGAAGCTCAAGTGGAACCCCAATGGGCCCAATGCCCAAAGAAGCACTGCGAGGACTTGGAGGCCCAATGACAAGGTCAAGAGCTAAGAAGGCTAAGGAGGATTTGGACAAAGCAGTCAACCACTTTCTTTCACCGAAGCCCATTCTAGAAGAAGAAGCGCTCAAGATGGTCCAAATGATCCAAGTTGATGAAGGGCCCAAATGTGGGGACATGATTTCTTCTTAGTCAATTTTATTTAATTATGTATTTGAACCTCTTATTTTTCTTAGTTTTGGTTCTTATTTTCTTTTTGGGTTAATTTTATAATAAGGGCCTATTAATTGGGCTTAACTTGCGCATAATAGAGCTAGGGTTTCCAATTGGGCCTAGGCCACATTTGCACTAGGATTAGGTTTTAAAATGTGCTAGCTTGCTGCATCCTTTAGCTAGACCTAGCTGCATACCTTATGCCTATAAATAGGCTTGTGTTTACTGTATTTGGCACTTTTTGACTTAGAGAATAATATTGCACTCCTTTGTGAGTTTTGAGAGCTTAGTTCTCTTGGGTTCTTAGTAGAGCCATCTTAGTTCTTATCAAAGGTTTCCTTACCTTTGTGGTAAATCTTCGCTTGACTTATCACTCTCCAAGAGTGTGGCGTCTTCTTCCTTCCATTCCTTTTTCTTTTCCATCTTTTCCATTTTTTTACTATTCATGGTACTATTCACGTTACTGTTTATGTGACTGTTCACGTACTGTTCACCATACTATTCATACACTATTTATGTTACTATTCATCCTTTCATTGTTTAATTCTTTAAAAGACGAAATCAACTCAAGAACGATCCGTAAAAATAATATGCATCCAACTTAGATCATATCATATAATCCCTAGAAAATAAGGGCAGTTGCTAAGGCAGGTGATGAACGTTAAAGCTATTTTGTGGAGATTAGCACCATATCATTGGCAACAGGTCAGTTTCCCTAGTTTGAAGGTTGTTAAGTGCACCCTCGACTGACATATTCATTGAATCTAGATGTTAATTATGCCAAGTTTAGCTGAGGGTAGGTTAGTGGGCAAGCATGTTGTTAGCCACTTGCCAAACCTGGGTTATGGTTAGTATTAGTGGTAGATAGTGTGCTTAGACAAGTAATGGCTAAATTTTATCTATAAATAGTTGGAGAGTTTTAATTAAACATACACGCCAATAGACACATAGATTGATCAATACAAAGTTAACTTTCCTCTATTTCAAGCTTTACCAAGTGTCAATTTCGTGCTTTCTTTTAAGCTTTCTATTGTTTATTGTCTCTTTATTTTTATTCAAATTATGCCATTTGCTTTAGTCGAATTGTTAAAAGTTTTTCTGGCCATTGTCTATCTAAGAGCTTTCTTTAGTCATCTTAAAAACCTACAATCGAGAAATAGAATCCTTTCCTTGGTGTTAATCGCTTGTTGGGAATCAAGAATTTGTGAATGTTAGCCAATTTACTTCGATTAGCTGAGCTGAACATTTTATTTGCAAACAATTCCAATAGTTATTTTAATATTTTCAATTAAATATAGTTACCTTATCAAACTGTAAAATCAAGTATAACCTTTTTTCTTATGTAATAATATATGCTAATATTGTCAATTCATATTGACAAGTACTTTGGCAATTTAAAAAAAAACTCTGTTATAACATTTTTTGAATGCCATTCTCATTTTTTATTTTTTTTAATCAAGATTTGCCCTATATTACACAAGAAATTAAATGTTAAATGGATAATTACTTTGTAAGTCCTCAAACTTTTTAAGATAATTCAAATAGATCCTTAAACTAAAAAAGTTTGTAATTGGGTCCCTAATCCAATTACAAATTTGTAATTGGGTCCCTAATCCAATTTCAAATTTGTAATTGGATCCTTAGATCTATTTACAAATTTGTAATTGAGTCTTTAGATCCTGCAATGGATGTATGGATCTAATGACCCAATTACAAATTTTTAGAATAGTAGGGACCCAATTACAAACTTTTTTAGTTTAGGGGCCTATTTGAATTATCCCAAAAAGTTTGGGGATCTACAGAGTAATTAGACCAATGTTAAATTAAGCATGTAACCTTAAAATATAAAATTAGAAAAAAAAACTCCATGTAAGATTCTTGACATAAATCATAATACTAATAAGCTTCAGTTAATTAGTCATTTAGTTAATCTTTTAAAATTTTAATTCTTAAAATATTTTTTGGCATGTATTAATTTACATATATTACTTTTTATACTTTGATAAGAGAATAACTTATTGATTAATTAGTATTTTATTCTTTGAATGTTAAAGTATTTTTATACTATGAAATATATTACTTTTTATTCTTTGCAAAGTTTCCTTATATAAGCTTAAATTTTTATTAGAGAATTTATATTGTTCTATAAAATTTAAAATTTTTATTATCTATATATATAAAAGATGAAAACTCTTTGTATGAAAACATGATGAAATTAATTAATTAAAATTTATTATTAGGAAACTGAATAAATATAGGACTTAGTAGACCTTTCTTAGCTGGTACTTGGTAGACCTTGTTACAAAGAAAGGTAAGATTGCTTTATGGACTTCAGAACTTTTGTTTTGATATATAGTGTAAAAGTTTTATGTAGGTGTTTGAAAGAGTTCTCTTCCCATTTTGTATAAAGTATCTTTTATATATAAAAGAAGAGTATCTGGTGTTACCCTAAAGTTATCCTAAGGTTTTGTATTTTGTCCTAATTTAAGGCTAATTTAGATTTTATATTTAGTAGGTTTTAATTATACATTGCGTTTTGAATAGGTTAGAAAGATTTACTTGAAAGGCTTTTTGGTGAGTAGGTGATGATGTTTTCCTCCATAGCACAATGACAGCGATGGTGGTGCAAGGGGTGAGTACCTGCAAAAAGTACTTCGACGCTTAAGTTTGACCGTGCATAAGATAAGTAGTGTCTAAAGGTTAAGATCCATACCTTGGTGGCCTTGCATTGTATTTATAGGTGAATGTGGAAGAGGTAAACCTATTTTGAATGTGCATTTATGGATAATGAATATAAATAATAGGAATCCCTATGATTATGGAATTGGTTAGAGTACAAATTGTCTCCTTTAACTATAATTCCCTTAAATGTGGGATTCTGGAGAGATTTCCTCCTTACTGTAAGATATTGTTAGGATTTCAGACATGCACACCGTTAATCGAGATCCGTCATATATAAGCTGGGTTGCTCCTAGTTGGACTAACTCGGAATCTTAGTTGCCCACAATTTGGCGCTCAGGTGTAGCAGCTAAGTGTCAAGATATCTAAAGTCAACAGAAGCAACGACATGCGTAGGACAAAAGGATCCATTTCATGACATGGAAGCCAAATCTCGTAATATCATATCAATTGTGCCACAGTCCGTGGTTTAGGGTAGGACAAAGTGATAGACACTTATGGTAGTATCGCTCCCTATACTAAAATGTTTTACCGAGATCTATTGTGAATCACTTTGTTTTAGCATCATTATACTATGTTTTGTCATCCACATTATATTGCTCCCCTGTCAAACTTGTTTATGGGATTTAAGTTTGATTTTGTGTCCTTAAACCCGTTATCTGTAGTATGGGTTAGGGTGTTCCTAGATTGTGTTAGTCTGGGGTTAGAGAAAGTTGTACACTAATGCTCTTTCATATTTGGTCAACGTCTTTCCATTTATTTTTTCAGTTTTGTGAGGACACATTACAATCATTAGAAGGAAGCCGTAGTTAGGATTTCGTGTTGCCATCATTGCCAAGATTAAAATGTAAAGTGATAGGACAAAAATGCCCCAGCATAGTGGTGGTAGTTGGGGAGTAACCCTGCGCCAATAAATTGGAGCAGGGGATTAGTCTCCTCACTTTCACTAATTCCTCCATCTTTTTCTTCTTCTCTAGCAACCCTAGGTGATTTCTAGCGAGCTTTGACGATGGCGTATGATGGTTTTTTCAACACCTCCAACTTCCCTTAAACTTCTTCTTCCCTTTCAGAACTAGGTACCACTTTCAACAACATTTTTTCCTTCTTATTTTTCCTATTTTGAGTCCTGTTATGGTGAGATTAAGGGAGGTAAGTAGTGGCAACGAGGAGGATAGTTCTTCTATAGAAATTTTGAGTACACCACTGTCTCCACCGTGCTAGGCACGGAGGAGAATGTTGTTAGTCATGGTAACCATCACCCAAGAAGGGGTGAATTAAGTGATTACAAATTTTATTACAACTTTAAGAAATTATGCATTTTAATATTTTTAATTAACACATGCAGCAGAATAAGTCTAACAAAGGCACAACTATTAAGAATTACTTAAATATAACTTGGGATATATGATGAATTAAGTGAATAAGCTAGATATCAAGTTGTAAGAATTAAAACATCAAGATATGCAATAGATAAATATATTTCACTAAATACTGAAATTAAAGAGTGTAGGGAAGAGAAAATCAAACTCAAAAATTTATCCTAGTTCAGCCACTAACCACTTGTGGCCTACATCTAGTCCCCAAGCTTAACTTGAGATTTTCTTCACTATCTCCTAGACTTCACGGGTGCTAGAAAAACCTTTGTACAAATAAGAGCACTCTTCACACCTTGGGATACCTCACCCTTGTGCTAGAGCGTCCAATTCTTTAAGCTTCACAGGTACTTAATGACCTTTACAAACTTGAGCACTTAACACACCTTGGGATACTTTACCCTTTGTGTTTGAGCCTCTATTTCTAAGAGATACCTCACCCTTATAATTTTAAGGGATACCTTGATGAGGTTTTCCTTAAGCCTCTTGAATTCAGACCTAATTAGGACTAGAACAAACAGAATTTGGAAGATGAAATTAAAAGGAAGAATAAAGAAAGAAAAGAACTGATTTTGTCCATTTTTAAGAAGCATCCATATCTCACGCTATAGACATCAGAATTGAGTAATTCTAAAACGAGGTGAAAGATTTCTTTTCAAAACACGAATTAGACTCAAGAATCACTGAAAAAGAGTACGTATAACTTAAGATATGAGTGTGAGAAATTTGGGATGAAAATTGAGAAAATTACGAAATTGAAAGAAAGAACTAGATACGAAATTGATGAAAAGAAATAAGATAAGAATGGCGCCACAAGCCTAGTTTGGTAAGCCAAGAAGGATCGCCACAAGAATTGGTTAATTCTTGATAAGATTAATGAACCTGTAAAAGTTCATATTTTTACGGTTCAAAATCTTGGGTTTTCATCCTCTTTTAATCTTTTTGATTTAATTTTGTTCTCAAATTTTATTATATTTTTTTTATTTTAATTGTGTTCTTATTATGTGTTTTTATGTATTTTTTGTAGGTAATTGCACATGGAGAAGACTGGGCATTTAAAGAAGCAGAAAAAAGAAAAGAAAATAATTTAGAAGCCCAGCGCTTGAGCGCTGGGCCCTCACCGCTTGAGCGCACAATGTGCGCTGGAGGATTCCTATTTTAATGGGCCAGCGCTTGAGCGCTGAACAAGGAGTGCTTGAGCGTTGAACGCGTAACAGTAGCGTGAATTTTTTATAAAAAAGAAAGTCTTGCCAAACTCTTCACACTTTTTGACTTTTCTTATTACATACTCTTAGACACTTAGAGAGAAGGCAGTAGACGTTAAGAGGCACAAACCCTAATGTGGTGTGGGCGCAATTAGGCTTAAAGATTAAGAATTTTCTTCAACCTTTTCACTTTTCTATAATGGAGTTTGTCATATTCTTTCTTTTGTGTTCTTCTTTTTCCATGTGTAACTAATTTCTCATTGTTAGGGGGATGATGGATCTTGTTCTTGGATGATGTAACTTTCTTTTATGGGTTTAATTTATGTTTCTATTTCATGATTTACATGTTTATCTCTATTCTTAATGCTTTTCTAAATCTGACCAATTTGGAAATGATCTTTTGGGTTTATGTATGATTTAGGAAAATTTGCATGAACCTAAAACTTGTGATAAACACCATAACTTCTGCAATGGCTAGGAATAAACGTTGTGAGTTATGTGGTCTTTCTTTTAATTCCCTCATTCTTGATAATGCCTTTCTAATTGGGGTTAGACTAAGGGTTTAGTTAATTTCAATCAGCGTAAGAGGATTAATATACCAAAGGATTGGGTATTAATTAATTTTGGGAATTGACCATAAATCATTGAAATAGAACATAGTTAAACCAATATTTGAGTGTGCATCTAAAGAGTTCAAGTGAAATCTGAACCCTAATGCTTTAACATTATTGTTTTTCACCCCTTTGATTTATTGTTTGCTGATTTTTATTTTTCTTTTTAATTTAATTTTTACCAACTCTCTTTTTGTTAGCTTAAATAATATTATTTTCAGTTAATATAGTAATTAATAACTTAATCCTCGTGGGACGATACTCTGCTCACTTTTTATTACTTTTATTGATTCGGTGCACTTGCCGATATCCGCATCAAGTTTTATGACACTGTTGCCGGGGATTATTGTTATTAATATTAAATAGTAGTTGAAAAGACACTAATTTGAGCATTTTTTTAAAATTGTTTAATTTTATTTTTAATTGTTTAAATTTTCTTTTATTTTTAGATAATTATTTTTCTTATTTAATTTCATTTTTTCTTCATTTAATTTTCTTTTTAATTTGTTTCTTTTTTTTGTTTTCTCTGTTTATTTTTATTATTTTATTTTATTTTTATTTTTAATTTCTTTCTTTACTTCACTCTGGTTTGCTTGTTTGTTTGTTTATGCAAGGTTCTTTGGAATCAGAAGAATTACTTTTTGATCTAGAGATAGAGAGAACAGTTAGAGCAAACAGGAAAGTAGTTAGAGAGAGGAAAAGGCTTGAAGAAGTAGAGCAAAAGATGGCAGAAAAAGTTGTAACTACACAGCAAAGACACACATTGGCTGACTATGCTACTCCATTTGCTGAAAATATTTCTACCAGTATTGTGCGCCCTGCTATTCAGGCTAATAATTTTGAAATTAAACCAGCTCTTCTACAGTTGGTGCAGCAGAATCAGTTTGGGGGAGGCCATGCAGAAGATCCAAACTTGCACATTGCCAATTTCTTGCAACTCTGCGATACTTTTAAGTATAATGGCGTTAATGATGATGCCATTAGATTATGACTGTTCCCATTTTCTCTCAGAGACAAAGCAAAGAGCTGGCTACAAGCCCAGCCACAAGGGAGCATCTCTACTTGGGAAGATTTGGCTAGCAAATTTTTGACTCGATACTTTCCTCCATCAGTGTTTGTGAAGATAAGGAGTGAGATTGGGAGAATCTCTTTATGAAGTATGGGAAAGATTCAAGGAGCTATTAAGGAGATGTCTTCATCATGCATTTGAAGTTTGGCAACAGGTGCAGATATTTTGCAATGGTTTAAATTATTCCACAAGACTTATGGTGGATGCATCTGCAGGTGGGTCTTTAAACACTAAGACTCCTGAAGAGGCTCAGGAATTATTTGAGGTTATGGCCACCAATGAATATTAGTTGCCTAGTGGGTGAGCAGTCGTCAGACAAGGAGTGATGGAGCTTGGTACTTTTGATGCCTTACTTGCTCAAAACAAAAGTATTTCTTAGCAGTTGGCCAACTTGACTAAGCAAGTTAAGAGTATGCAGGTAAATTCTGTGAACCATCAAAGGTTAATTTGTGACTTCTGTGGAGGTAATCATGCTAATAGTGGATGTGAGGCAAGTAATTCTGGTTTCAGTTCTCAAGAGCAGGTAAATTATATGGGTAATCCTTCCAGACCTCAGGGTACTTCATTTTCAAATACATATAATCCAGGGTGGAAGAATCATCCTAATTTTTCTTAGAGCAATCAAACAGTGCCATTGAATCCTCAACCAGAGAAGAAGTCTCCTCTTGAGATTGCACTTGAGAAACTCTCTGTACAGACTTCTGCTTTTGTGCAACAGACTTCTACTTTTATGGAGGAAACAAGGGTAAATTTTCAGAATCAAGGAGTTGTGATTAAAAATTTAGAGAATCAAGTGGGGCAGATAGCAAAACAGCTTCAAGAGAGACCTCCAGGCGCCTTCCCAAGTGATACTGTTGTCAATCCAAAGAAGCAATGTCATGCAATTACACTGAGAAGCGATAAGACTTTGGATGGACCGGTTAAGGAAATTGATTTTCCTGTTGCAGATGTCCAATCTCAAAAGTGCTGTAATGAAGAAGCTAAAGAGGAGCAATCAAAGTAGCAGAAGAAGAAGAAGGAATGTGAGCATAAAATAGTTGATCCTTCACTTTATGCTAAACTTCCGTACCCTCAAAGATTCAGGAAGGAGATTCAAGAAAAGTAATTTTTCACGTTCTTAGAAGTTTTCAAAAAGCTGCAGATAAACATTCCTTTTGCTGAAGCACTTGAGCAGATGCCCTCCTATGCAAAATTCATGAAGGACTTGCTTTCAAAGAAGAGGAAGTTAGAAGAAGATAAGACTGTAGCACTTACTGAAGAGTGCAGTGCCATTATTCAGAGGAAACTGCCACCAAAATTGAAAGATCTAGGTAGTTTCACTATTTCTTGCACCATTGGAAAGCTAAATGTTGAGAAAGCTCTATGTGACTTAGGGGCTAGTATCAATTTGATGTTGGTGTATGCCCTAGAGGCTAATACATTTTCTGTATTTACATACATTCTATTATGCTATTTTATATATGAGGCATTTCATTTATTGTGTTCTTTTTTGATAAACATAATAAAGTCCTTAGAATAGTAAGTTTGATGTCATAGGACATCAAGTGGATGACTTGATCGTGAGATCCTTTTTGGTCAAGTATTATTGTTAATTAGGACAACAATAATACATTGAGACTAGTATGTGTAGAGTCTGATGACCGCATCTCACGGGTCATGGATATGAGATATCAAGTCTTCACATAGGTACATATTAGAGTAATGATGTACTGGACTGACCCACCATGAGAACGCTACATGGATCGTTACGTGAGTGTCATGTTTATTCTCATAGTGACAATGGTGTTTGTGGTCCTTTGACCCGAAATCACTACGATTCCTACATGAGGAGTTGTGTGTTTTAATGCCATCAAACGTCATCTGTAACAAGGTGATTATAAAGTTGGTTATTGGACATACCGCAAATCATGCGCGAGGATGATGTGAGTGACCTAGATGGAATTTGTCACTCCTACATAACAGAGCGATATCTTCGGGCCCCCGATTGAGTGAGACCGTGAAATGCATGGCCATGCTCAAATGAGTCAATATGAGATATTGATCTCATTTGTTGTTACAAAGTCTACTCGAGTATCATGAAACGAATGATTGGACTATACAAGGGTGACGCATTCCATGCCTTGTGTTCAATCTAGATATCTTGACAAAGGGACTAAACGACACGGAAACATTGGTCACGAAAAGGTTATGTCAAATCACTGACATTCTTATTACTTGGGTAGCAGTGATGTATTGCTAGATACCACTCACTGCTTGTAATATTAAAATGGGATTTTAATATTACACGCCAACGTAATAAGAACCTGTAGGGTCACACACATAGAGCAGACTAAAATTGGAGCAATGGATCCAAGTTGGACTCGGATTCAAATATGGGCCAGACTCATAACAGATGGGTCTAGGGTTGCACAGCTTACATTGCTGCTGCTCACACTCACTTAAGGCAGTCACTATTATAAATAGTACTACTAAGGGGGTTGCTAAGAGACATAATTCTGAACCCTAGCCGCACCTACAGAATAGTGAGTGAGTGAGCGACAGGTTTTTTTTCTCTTCTCTTCGCAGCTAGCACTGTGTGAGAGACGTGAGGCTCCTCTTTGCGGACGTTGGACGTTCGTGAGTCTGTTCGTGTGGATACCGCAGAGACATCGTTTCTATTACGGTGTTAGTGATTCACGCTTCAAGAGGTAAATCCTTTAAAAACTCGGATTATGGCTTTTTCGCATGGATCCTCGGTGGGAATCCCTGTTTTCCGCTGCGTGTTGTATCCGCAAGAATTCCCAACATTTGATGCCATTGTCTATCTTGCGCAAGCTGGAAATTGATAAAGTTAAGCCTACAATGGTTTCTCTTCAATTAGCAGATCGATCAGTCAGACATCCGTATGGTATTGTGGAAGATTTGCTAGTGAATGTTGATAAATTTATTTTCCCAGTTGACTTTGTAGTCTTGGATATAGACGAGGATGCTGATATCCCGTTAATTTTGGGGAGACCATTCCTAGCCACATCAAGAGCGTTGATTGATGTCCCTAAAGGAGAGCTTATTTTGAGGGTAGATGGAGATCAAGTGACTATAAATGTTTTTAATAAGGCTGCCCCAACATCAGATCTTTATGCCCTTGTTAATTGCATTCAAGGTACATTTCAAAAGGGATTGGATGGTAAGAATTTTTCTTTGTCCATCAATGCTGATTTTCCTACTCCCAAGATGGTTGACGAAAAGGAGAAAGGACCTCCTCTTTCTAAAAGTGCTGCAATTGAAAAAGATCCTCCAGCTTCCACTGATATATTACAGATTGATTCCAGAGGTAGTGATAGAGTATGGAGGCAAAGAGCTGATAAGAGAAAAATGTCATCCTACTTCTCTTGCTTCAAGCCATCTTGACTAATTGAAAAGGCAACGTTAAACTAATGACGTTAAACAAGCGCTTTTTGGGAGGCAACCCAAATTTTCTCTCCTTTTCTCTTTTATTTTTATTTTTATTTTGTTATTTTCTCATTTTATTGACTAACATTTTTTTTGTTGAAGTTTGCTAATGTTGAGTCGGCTTAGGTGCCTCCCTGAGTTCGAAGTCTTTGTAGGGGGACGTATATAGTTGTCGGCCGCCAAAAAGAGTTTTTCTTTTTCTTTCTTGCATTTAATTCATTTTATTTTTTGTTTTTATTGATTTTATTTTTCCATCATCACTCCTATTGTGTTTTGAGTCATTGTTGAAATTGTGCATGCTGGTGTGTTGATTTGAATATCCAATGATTGTTTGAATTGTGGATTAGTCTGATTTTTTGGGATAGCACATGAGAATCCATGAGTTATGTTTATCTCTATTGTTTTAATTATGTATGGATGTTCTTCCCATCTTTATGATTAATAGACTTTAGATTTTAATTGCATGTCAAGCTTAGAGAAAGTTTATGGGATTGCATGTGTGTGGATGATTTGCATCTAGAAGTTGTTTGATTCTCTCTTGAGGCGAAATCCTAGGCAGTGCATGATTAAGGAAATGATAAGGGCCTTCTTTGGACCGTTTGAGCCTTTCAAGCCAACCTATATACACAGTTTATCCCTAGGTCCCTTTTGCAGCTTTGTTATTGTTTGGCCTCTATTTCTTTTCTTTTACCCACATTTTCCTTTTCCCATACCCATATGAAAAGAAAAATTCTCTCTTACATAACCTTTGTTGAGTGCATATCTTGTATTATTTTATTATTCAAGCTGTTGTTATTTTTGTGCATAAAGTATTTCAGGAGTTATGAAAAAAAAAAGAATTGGAAAAAAAAGAAAAAAAAGTCCACTCCAAATATTGCAAAGAAATAAGTTTGGGGGTAGAGGTTGTTGAAAAAAAGAAAAAAAAAGAAAAAAAAGTGAATGTTGTGTTGTTTCTTATACTCCGTTTTGCACTTGTTTTATATTTTGAGGCTTGAATTTTGAAATTTGCATGATTTTGTATCTCAACTTTTGTTTTCATTATCTTACCACTTCTTTCTTAACCCATACCCTTTGCGTTACGTTATAAGCTTTGAAAAGTCCATTTTGATCCTTGGTTATGTGTTGTTTACATTAGTGGAGAGAGAGATGAAAAATAACCCTATGGGTGTGGGTTTGATGTGCATTTGCAGTTTTATAAACTCATTTGGGCTTGTACTCTATGAGGAGATTGGGTCTTTCATTCATGTTTTTGGGAAGTCATTTGTGCATAAGAGTTGCATGTAAGAGACGATGTGATAATTGAATTGTTCATGTGTGACACTTTGAAATTAGATTGTGAATTAGTTTTTGAGGATATGAATACTTTTTTATACCTGGTATTGCCATGTTTGAGTCTATTTTGAGTTTTAGTTTGTTTTATTTTGTTGTGTTTTTCTTTTACTTGAGGACAAGCAAAAGCTTAAGTTTGGTGGAGTGATGAACTTGTAAAAATTCATATTTTTATGGTTCAAAATCTTGAGTTTTCATCATCTTTTAATCTTTTTTGATTTAATTTTGTTCTCAAATTTTATTATGTTTTTATTATTTTAATTATATTCTTATTACGCGTTTTTATGTATTTTTTGTAGGTAATTACACATGGAGAAGACTGGGCATTTAAAGAAGCAGAAAAAAGAAAAGAAAATAATTCAAAAGCCCAGCACTTGAGCGCTGGGCCCTCACCGCTTGAGCGCACAACGTGCGCTGGAGGATTCTTGTTTTAATGGGCCAGCGCCTGAGCGCTGAACAAGGAGCGCTTGAGCGCTGATTGCGTATGCTACACGGTGACTTTAGTGGGCCAGCGCCTGAGCGCTGAAAGATGAGCGCCTGAGCGTTGGACGCGTAACAGTAGCGTGAATTTCTTATAGAAAAGAAAGTCTTGCCAAACTCTTCACACTTTTTGACTTTTCTTATTACATACTCTTAGACACTTGGAGAGAGTGCAGTAGACGTCAAGAGGCACAAACCCTCATATGGTGTGGGCGCAATTAGGCTTGAAGATTAGGAATTTTCTTCAACCTTTCCACTTTTCTACAATGGAGTTTGTCATATTCTTCTTTTTGTGTTCTTCTTTTTTCATGTGTAACTAATTTTCCATTGTTAGGGGAATGATGGATCTTGTTCTTGGATGATGTAACTTTCTTTTATGGGTTTAATTTATGTTTATATTTCATGATTTACCTGTTTATCTCTATTCTTAATGCTTTTCTAAATCTGGCCAATTTGGGAATGATCTTTTGGGTTTATGTATGATTTAGAAAAATTTGCATGAACCTAGAACTTGTGATAAACACCATAACTTCTGCAATCGCTAGGAATAGACGTTGTGGGTTATGTGGTCTTTCTTTCAATTCCCTCATTCTTGATAATGCCTTTCTAATTGGGGTTAGACTAAGAGATTAGTTAATTTCAATCAGCGTAAGAGGATTAATATACCAAAGGATTGGGTATTAATTAATTTTGGGAATTGACCATAAATTATTGAAATAGAGCATAGTTAAACTAAAATTTGAGTGCACATCTAAAGAGTTCAAGTGAAATCTGAACCCTAACGCTTTAACATTATTGTTTTTCACCCCTTTGATTTATTGTTTGCTGATTTTTTTTTTTAATTTAATTTTTACCAACTCTTTTTTTGTTAGCTTAAATAGTATTATTTTCAGTTAATTTAGTAATTAATAACTTAATCCTCGTGGGACGATACTCTACTCACTTTTTATTACTTTTGTTGATTCGGTGCACTTGCCGATATCCGCATCAAAGATCAAATGATGCAAGGAAGAACCCTAGCAGAGCCAAACTCTCAGTTTTATATAAATTCCCAAAGTGTGTGTATTGCTCTCTCTAATGATCTGCAAATGTTTTAGTTCAATTCAGTTTAGAGGTTTACCAATTTAGGACTTAACAAAAATAAAAACAAATCCCCTTAGCATAAGCATCACTGATATGTTCTAGTGGTTAAGGAGACATATTCAGCTTCAAGTGCTTGGGTTCTAATCCTGTTGTGGACAAAATATATTTTTTTGAACACAGCCATACACCAAATAGAACTAGAATGCAATAGAAAATAAAAATAAAAATAGTCCTAAAAATATATAAAGGTCTTGAAAGTTCAGATTGACTCTTTTGGCTCTTCTCCTTTCATTCCAAGTGAGCTATGCATGTGTAAACCCTAGGCTCCACGTGTTAGGCTTCAATCTAATGTTGGGCCTCTAATAAGTTGTTTACCATCTTTTTAAGTTTTTCTTGGGCCCTTTTAGCTCTTGCTCTTGTCATGGGCCCTCCTAGACCTTGTATTGGATCTTGGACTTCTTTCTGGACTTGGGCGTGGGCTTGGGCTTCTCGCATGAAGTCCTCATCATTCCCTCCTTCTTGAGAAGCATTTGTCCTCAAATCTATTAATTCATCACCTGCATCATAAAAGAACAAATCAACCACATTAAAGGTAGCACTCACACCATACTCACCTGGCAAGTCAATCTTATATGCATTGTCATTGATTTTAGCCAATACTTGAAAAGGTTCATCTCCTCTTGGCATAAGCTTAGACTTCCTTTGAGATGGAAATCTTTCCTTCTTGAAGTGTACCCATACCCAATCACCTGGTTCAAATTTTACCTTTTTCCTTCCTTTGTTTGCATGCTTGGCATACCCTTCCATTTTCTTCTCAATTTGGGCCTTAACCTTCTCATGCAATTTCTTGACATAATCAGCTTTAACCTACCCAGACTTATCTTATAATTGAGAAATGTTAAGTAAAGGCAATAAATCCAAAGGAGTCAAAGGATTAAAACTATATATAATTTCAAAAGGTGAAAACTGAGTAGTACTATGTATAGCCCTATTATAAGCAAACTCAACATGTGGCAAACATTCCTCTCAAGACTTAAGATTTTTCTTTAGAACAACTCTAAGGAGAGTAGATAAAGTCCTATTTATAACCTCTGTTTGCCCATTAGTTTGGGGATGGCAAGTAGTAGAAAATAATAGTTTTGTGCCTATCTTTCCCCACAAGGTCCTCCAAAAATGACTAAGGAATTTAGAGTCCCAATCACTTACAATACTCTTAGGCAAACCATGCAGTCGTACCACATCTTTCAAGAATAAATCAGCTACATGACATGCATCGTCCACCTTCTTGCATGGTATGAAGTGAGCCATCTTTGAGAACCTGTCAACCACCACAAAAATAGAATCCTTCCCTCCCTTAGACCAAGGCAAACCTAGAACAAAATCCATAAAAATATCAATCTAAGGGTGTTCAGGAACAAGCAATGGAGTATATAATCCATGCGGCATGACCCTAGACTTAGCCTTTTTACAAACAAAACACTTATCACACAGCTTATGTACATCATGCTTCATGTGGGGCCAATAAAAATGCTCATGCAAGATGTCATATGTCTTTTGCACCCCAAAGTGTCCCATTCAGCCCCCTTCATGTGCCTCTTGAACCAGCAATTCCCTAATTGAACTTTTCGGCACACAAAGTCTCTTGTCCTTTATTAAGTAACCATTATACTTGAAATACCCATCAGATACAGTATGAGAACATGTTTGATAAATATGAGAAAAATAAGCATCATGTTCATACAATTCCTTAATTTATTAAAAACTAAGAAATTTAGTTTCAAGAGTAGTCATTAAAGCATACCTACGTGACAAAGCATCAGCAACCACATTGGACTTACCTTTCTTGTGCTTGATCACATAGGGGAATTGTTCAAGAAACTCTACCCACTTGGCATGTCTCTTGTTCAACTTTCCCTGTCCTTTCAAATACTTTAGAGACTCACGATCACTATGAATAATAAACTCCTTAGGCAGAAGATAGTGCTGCCAAGTTTGTAAATCCCTAACTAAAGCATACAATTCCTTATCATATGTAGGGTAGTTAAGGGCAGCCCCATTCATTTTCTCACTATAATAGGCAATGGGATGTCCCTCCTGCATTAAAACAGCACATATGCCTACCCTAGATGCATCACATTCAAGCTCAAAGGATTTAGCAAAGTTAGGCAAAGCAAGTATGGGTACATGTGTTAATTTCTCCTTTAGGACAGCAAATGCTTTCTCTTGTTTCTCTCCCCATTTAAATCCCACATGCTTCTTGACTAGTTCATTTAGAGGTGCAGTAATGGTACTAAAATCCTTAACAAACCTCCTATAGAAACTAGCAAGCCCATGAAAACTTCTTACCTCACTCACACTCTTAGGAGTTGGCCATTCTTGGATTGCTTTTATTTTCTCTTTATCTACATGCACTCAATTAGAATTAACCACAAATCCTAAGAACACAACATGGTCCTTACAAAACGTGCACTTTTCCAAATTAGCATACAATCTTTCTTTTCTAAGCACATGTAAAACATATTGCAAATGATGCAAATGCTCATCCAAATTTTTACTATATATAAGAATATCATCAAAATAAACAACCACAAATTTCCCTAGAAACTCTCTCAAAACATGGTTCATCAATCTCATGAAAGTACTAGGGGCATTTGTCAATCCAAATAGTATTACTTTCCACTCATACAAGCCATACTTAGTTTTAAAAGCTGTTTTCTACTCATCACCTTCTCTAATCCTAATTTGATTATATCCACTTTTCAAATCAATCTTAGAGAAATAACAAGAGTCATACAACTCATCTAACAAATCATCTAACCTGGGAATGGGATGCCTGTACTTGATGGTGATGTTGTTGACGACCCTACAGTCAGAACACATCCTCCAACTTCCATCTTTCTTTGGCACTAATATAACTGGTATAGCACAAGGGCTCAAGCTCTCCTCAACCCATACTTTGCTCATCAATTCAGCAACTTACCTTTGAATTTCCTGAGTCTCTTGAGGATTACTCCTATATACTGGCCTATTAGGCAACACAGCCCCTGGCACTAAATCAATTTGGTGTTCAATACCCCTCAATGGTGGAAGTCCTAGTGGTATATCTTCTGGAAAAACATCTTGAAATTCTTACAAAATAGATTTAACTCCACTAGGAAGTTCAAGGTCAGAATCAAGTGCAGTAATCTCCTTATTATAGAGTATATACATAGACTTCCTTGCCATTAAAGCTCTCCTCACCTCTCCACTCTTCACAAACAAAGCATTCTTTCTCTCTTTCTTTTTGCTCTCATTTTCATTTTCTTTCTTGACTTTCCTCTCTTACTTTCTTTTTTCTCTCATGATATTTTGATCATCACATACCTCTTTTGGAGACAATGGAACCAATGTAACCTTGCGATTTTCATGGTGAAAAGTGTATTTATTTGTGTGACCATCATGGTGAGCTTTTCTATCAAACTGCCATGGTCTCCCAAGAAGCAAATGACTAGCTTCCATTGGAACCACATCACACAAAATTTTATCTTTATATTTTCCAATAGAAAACTCAATCTCCACTTGCTTATTCACCCTCAATTCTCCCTCCTCACTCAACCATTGTAACTTGTATGGTCTAGGATGGGGTTTAGTTTCCAAATTCATTTTTGTCACTAACCTAGTAATTGCTACATTGGTACAACTCCCTCCATCAATGATTAAGGAACACAGTTTGCCTTGGATAAGACATCTAGTATGGAAAATATTTTCTCTTTGACTTTCCTCACCCTCTTTGGCTAATCCTCCTAACATTCTCCTCATAATGAACAAATCTCCTTCAGGAATCTCCTCCACTTCCTCTCTCTCTTCCTCACTTGAGGATTCAATTTAGGAACTCTCACTAGGGATTTCTCCATTATCTTTTAACACCATAACCTTCTTGGTTGGGCATTCAGATGCAATGTGCCCCTTACCCAAACATTTGAAACACTTTTTGTCTCTAGACCGAGATTTGTTTGCCATTTCTTTGCCCTTGTTTTGGGTTGGGTTTGGGGCCATGGTGGGGATCTTAGAAGATGAGGTACCCTTCTTCTTGAACCTATCCTTCCATCTAGAGTTATCATAGTTTGATACACTCTTTCTCATACTTTTTCTTTTTAGTTGTTGTTCCACTTTCATGGCATGGTGAACTAAGTCCTCCATTTTTACAAAATTTTGAAGCTCAACAACATCTCTTATATCTCCATTCAGCCCATTAAGGAATCTAGCCATGGTAACCTCCCTTTCCTTCTCTACTTTGGCTTGGATTATGGCTATTTCAAGGTCTTCGTAGAACTCATCTACACTCTTACTCCCTTGGGTCATTCTTTCGAGTTTATTGAGAAGCTCTCTATGATAGTGGGATGGAACATACCTCCTTCTCAACACTCATTTTAACTCCTCCCAACTCTCTAACATAGGCTCTCCATACCTCCTCCTCTCCTTTTGGAATTGATCCCACCAAACTAAGGCATAGTTAGTGAATTCCAAGGTAGCTAGCTTGACCTTCCTCTCCTCATTTAGGTTGTGGCATGAGAAAATTTGTTCTACCTTCATCTCCCACTCAATATAGGCTTCAAGATCACTTTTTCCTTTAAATGGTGGTATGGTAACTTTCACAACCTCCTCTTGGTTTCTCCTTTGTTCTCCCTCATGTTCTCTCCTTTCATGCCTCTCATGTCTCCTCCTATCTCTATGTTGGTCTTTCTCCCCATTCTGGTTTTGGTTTTCTAAAGTTTCAAGCCTCTCATAAATTCCCTCCGTATGCTCCTCAACACCTCATTCATCCTTTGAGTTAAGGCATCTAACAACAACCTATGCTCCCTAGTAGGGGATGGAGGTCCCTCTCTTTCAGCCATAGATAGATTTGAGGTAAAGAAGTCCTCTCCAAAACTATTTCACTCAAAGTGTTTCACACAAATTTGGCTTTTAAGCTAATGTATCTCTCTTGCCTTTTTCCACTCTTTCTCTTGCTTAAAGTTCTTACTAGAATCAAACAATCTATTTCAAGAACCACTTTTCCAAGGCGATCAAAATTTGTAGAAATAACACAAGTAGCAAAGTACAATTTTACTACTAACACTCAAGAAAGACAGAAACATGAATGATTATCAAGAAATAGGATAAACAAGACACTTTTGATTTTAATTTTTGGACAACAAAGTAACAAAATAACAAAGGATTACGATGTATGGATATTAACACAATTTAGAAGCACAAAGACACACAAATAAACAATGAAACTATGAAGAAGCTTAGAATCCTGAATTTAAGTGCTCTATGGTCCAAATACTCCAATTTTTTTTAAAGGTGTATATACTGCAGACTTCTAAATCACAAGGTGTAGCAACCAAAAAAGGAAAATTCGCAAACAATTAAGAGTAATTCCACTCTAATTTTTTTCTCTCCAGAAATTTAGCAATTCTCTCAGTTAGAAATTAGATGTTGACTTTACCAAATAGGCAGTTTTTGCAGCAACCAAATTTGATCCTCCAAACCCTTATTCGGCACCTCCAATCAGCCATCGTATCTCGAGCTACAGAACTCCGATTTGAGTGATTCCAAATCAAGGTGAAAGTTCACGTTCTGCAACACAATTTTCACTCAAGAATAATCGAAATTGGATATGTAAAACATGAGATATGATCGATAAGTCCAAACAGCCCTCTTTTACCTCAAATTCACACCCAAACACTAGCCCTAATGACTAGCTCTGATACCAAATGATGAGGTTTTCCTTAAGCCTCTTGAACTCATACCTAATTAGGACTAGAACAAACAGAATTTGGAAGATGAAATTGAAAGGAAGAATAAAGAAAGAAAAGAACTGATTTTTGTCTGTTTTTAGGAAGCATCCATATCTCACGCTATAAATATCAGAATTGAGTGATTCTAAAACGAGGTGAAAGATCTCTTTCCGAAACACAAATTAGACTCAAGAATCACCGAAAAAGAGTACGTATAACTTGAGATATGAGTGCGAGAAATTTGAGATGAAAATTGAGAAAATTACGAAATTGAAAGAAAGAACTAGTTACGAAATTGATGAAAAGAAATAAGATAAGAATGGAGCCACAAACCTAGTTTGATAAGCCAAGAAGGATCGCCACAAGAATTGGTTAATTCTTGATAAGATCAAATGATGTAAGGAAGAATCCTAGCAGAGCAAAACTCTCAGTTTTGTGTAAATTCCCAAAATGTGTGTATTGCCCTCTCTAATGATCTCCAAATGTTTTAGTACAATTCAGTTTAGAGGTTTGCCCATTTAGGACTTAACAAAAATAAAAACAAATCCCCTTAGTATAAGCATCACTGATATGTTCCAATGGTTATATTCAGCTTCAAGTGCCTGGGTTCTAATCCTACTATGGACAAAATATACTTTTTTGAACACAGCCATACACCAAATAGAACTAGAATGCAATAAAAAATAAAAATAAAAATAGTCCCAAATATATATAAAGGTCTTGAAAGTTCAGATTGACTCTTTTGGCTCTTCTCCTTTCATTCCAAGTGAGTTATGCATGTGTAAACCCTAGGCTCCACATGTTGGGCTTCAATCTGATGTTAGGCCTCTAATAAGTTGTTCACCATCTTTTTAAGTTTTTCTTAGGCCCTTTTAGCTCTTGCTCTTGTCATAGGCCCTCCTAGACCTTGTATTGGATCTTGGACTTCTTTCTGGACTTGGGCCTGGGCTTGGGCTTCTCCCATGAAGTCCTCATCATACCTCACCCTCTCTTTTAGATAATACAAGGATAGAATTGATAGAAACTCTCTCAAGAGTGGATAATACAAATCGAAGATCAATGAGTATCAAGAAATCACACTTTTAAGCTCAAAACAGAATATTTGATGAAATGATGGTAAAACTTGTGTTCAATGCTTAAGAATCATTTTCAGATAGTTTCCCCCGTTTTCTTTGATGCACAACACTTGTATTTATAGCCCATTAATATTTAGAGCCATTGGGTAAACTTTGAAAAATATTTCTTTATAAAAACTATCCGTTTATGACCGTTGGGTGCATTTTTGGTTTGCAAATAACCAGTTAGGACATTGTCCTAATCGGTTAGGCCAATTAGGAAAAGCCTTTTGACTTATCAAATAACCGGTTAGGCAAATGACCTAATTGGTTAGGCTTTTTAGAGAGCATTTCCTCATGAGAATTAAGACCATACTAACCAGTTAGAGAGTTACCCTAATCGATTAGGCCATTTTGATGGCCAAATTGCATTTCATTTAAAAACATATGCTAACCGGTTAGGAAAACTTCCTAACTGGTTAAGAGGTCTTTTAAATCATGAAAAATACTCATTTTCATCATCCTAATCAGTTAGGCCTATTGCCTAATTGGTTAGGCCATTTTAGAGCGTGAAAATGGCTTCTAATAAGGTGAATAATCGGTTAGGGAAAATCCCTAATCGGTTAGGACACTCTGATTTGAAAATTGAATTTAAATGGTCATAACTTCTTCGTTTCTTATCCGTTCTAAGCAAATGACCATTCATTTAAAATTTTTTGAAGTCTATTTTCATATGAAAAAAGTTTCAGAATAAAACTCAAAGTATTTTGACAGATATGATCAAAAGAGTAATTAAAGGTCAGTTTTGCAAAACATAAACTTGACTATTTTTCAAAGATTTGAATTACCAGAAAAACTAGCTTTCCAAAAACACTTTGTTGGAAATTTAAACATTTAAGAAACATTTTGTAAAGATGTTAAAACATATTTTGAGCTTAGTGTGATTCTTATTTACCTTTACACGAGATCTAAGTCCTATAAGCTATTCTTGAAGAACCTTGAGACTTGATCTTTTGTCATCATTAATTCTTGATGTAATCCAAGCTTCCAAAAATTTTCTTCTCTTCAAATATTATAAATGCTTGGAACATCTTTTCATTCTCATTGTTATTGAGTTGAGCATAGTTGTGATCTTTTGCTTTCTTATTGCAATACTAACTCTTGGTACTTGGACTATCCTACAAAGTATTATTCACTTAAAACAAATATAGTTAGTCCAAATTCATAACTCAATATTTTTATATGCATGATTCATAAATGTATAACTCTAGTTAGCCTAACATGCATATAAGACTTTCATATACACATCCAAATAAGATATTTATCAATTACTAATGGATATGTTCTATAAAGGATGCAACAAAGTACACTTCGCATATTTTCATTTAAATAAAACCAAATCCAATATTAATTCATTATAACTCATATAAAGCATTATTGGATATTTTATATGAAGAATGTTACATATATCTCATTGCATGACTATTAAGTGAAATATAACTAGATAAAGTACACAATCATGCATGATACAATATATCTCATTAAGCATATCTATGTAACATGATCAATATTCTTTTGTGATACATTTGTCATCTATAAAGCACATCTATCAAGCATAAGCATCATTCTTTTTGTCTTGTATTTGTCATCATCAAAACTTAACATATTAAACCATTAGGGGCAAACTTATTTTCACAATCTCCCCCTTTTTGATGATGACAAATCACTAAAGAAAAATATGTTGAACAAAGTAGAATAATATATATTCATATAAGCATATCAAACGATTAAACACAAGAATATATTTTTCTTTCTAATTTTCTCTCTCCCTATTTAACATCAACAAAAAGGCTTAGGAGGGAAAGATAATATTTTCACTCCCTTTATAGATAAAACTCATATTGTCAAAAAGAGTAGGATCATCAAAACTAAAAGCTTTTTTAAGTTATTCAAAACATAACTATTTCCCCTTATTTGATTCTACGCATGATACAAGAATAGAGAGATGAAATAAGCATGCTTTCAAGATATAAGAGATTATTCATGCAATACTTGTCATATTTAGATACTTCAACATTTAGCATATGACAGTAATAAGCTTAAGAATTTATGTCTAATAAATAATATCTTGCTGTTACCAAGTGGCCTCTATACTCAAGAGGGGGGTGAATTGAGTATGTAAAATAAGTTCGCAAATCTTTCACAAAACGTTTGATAATCAATTTTTATTGAAGCTATTGGATGATTAGAGATGATTGGATAGATGAGATAAATACTTTTACTTATAAATGTAATAGCCAAAGGAAACAATATTCAAGCAATTCAATAAAATAGTGCACAATGTAAAGAGAAGGGTTTAGAGAAACCAACACAATGATTTATCCTGGTTCGATCACCAATCCACTTGATGGAGACCAAGGAAGCTCAAGTGGAACCCCAACGGGCCCAATGCCCAAAGAAGTACTGCGAGGACTTAGAGGCCCAATGACAAGGTCAAGAGCTAAGAAGGCTAAGGAGGATTTTGACAAAGCAGTTAACCACTTTCTTTCACTGAAGCCTATTCTAGAAGAAGAAGCACTCAAGATGGTCCAAATGATCCAAGTTGATGAAGGGCCCAAATGTGGGGACATGATTTCTTCTTAGTCAATTTTATTTAATTATGTATTTGAACCTTTTAATTTTCTCAGTTTTGGTTCTTATTTTCTTTTTGGGTTAATTTTATAATAAGGGCCTATTGGTTGGGCTTAACTTGCACATAATAGAGCTAGTGTTTCTAATTAGGCCTAGGCCACATTTGCACTATGATTAGGTTTTAAAATGTGCTAGCTTGCTGCCTCCTTTAGCTAGACCTAGCTGCATACCTAATGCCCATAAATAGGCTTGTGTTTACTGTATTTGGCACTTTTTGACTTAGAGAATAATATTGCACTCCTTTGTGAGTTTTGAGAGCTTAGTTCTCTTGGGTTCTTGGTAGAGCCATCTTGGTTCTTATCAAAGTTTTCCTTACCTTTGTGGCGAATCTTCGCTTGACTTATCACTCTCCAAGAGTGTGGCGTCTTCTTCCTTCCATTCCTTTTCCTTTTCCATCTTTTCCATTTTTCACTATTCACAATACTGTTCACGCACTGTTCATGGTACTGTTCATGCACTGTTCATGGCACTGTTCATGCACTATTTATGTTACTATTCATCCTTTCATTGTTTAATTCTTTAAAATACGAAATCAACTCAAGAACGATCCGTAAAAATAATATGCATCCAACTTGGATCATATCATGTGGTATCAGAGCCCGGATTCTAAAGTTGATAGAGTTCTTGTTTTATTTTTTGTACTTGTTCTTTATTGCTTTCCAAACATCAAGCACCATTGCTAGAATGTGATAATTATACACAATCCTGATCATCATTGATCTCTGCCATTTCTAAGAATTGGCAACATTCTTTACTTTCCGCTCTTTACTTTTTGCCATTTAAATTCCAATTCTTTTATTTTCTGCCCTTAATTTTTGTTCTTTAATTTCTACGTAATATTTACAGCTTTGATCTTATCAACTCTATATCCATTGCCGTTATATGTTTTATAGCACCTCAACTTGAAAGGAAACTCCTAAATACACAATTGGGCATAACATTTGGAACTAAAATTGCAAGAATCAATTTCTTTTAAGTGCAAAAAGAGAACAAGGGCGTGAAAAATAGTATTAAAGAAAAAGAAAAAAAAGAAAAAAAAAGACTGCCGTTGCACTTAAGCAAGATTAAGTTTGAATGCCCTGTGAATTTCATTAAGCGGTGCTATTCTACATACCTTGCGCATTTCTTTTTCTTCTTATTTCTTTTGAGTTCTACCTTTTTTTTAATTAGTTTTTCTTACTTGTCTTTTAAATTCCTTGGAGTTTTGTCTAGAGTTTCATGTTTTTTCAACTTCTGAGTGCTTACTCTTGTGAGGACCGCTACCTTTGTAAGAGCTTTTGGTAATTGAAACGCGAGAGGGTTCATTTAAGAACTTGAAAAGAGAACTTGAGTGGTAAAAGGCAAGAGCGTTTTCATTAAACAAAAGCCTAATTGTGTGAAACACGAGTAGAATCAATCTAAGAGTGTATGCACGTGAGAAGAGTGAGTGAGGACCTTATTTTATTGTGTTCACTAACTTATTGATTTTGTACAATGTCTAAGGAAGGAGACCCAAGTGGAAGTCCCCTCCTTCCCCAAGGACAGCCGCAATGACATTACAAATGCAAGCCCTAACAAGACATTTGGAAAGGCTTCTTCAAAGACAAAGTGATGAAATCCATGAGAGGATTGATAGGTTGAGAGGGATAGAACTTCCAACCATGATGAAGAATCCCATGAATCCAAAAGAGAAAGGAGAGATGATAGAAGGCAAGGAGGAAGAAGGAGACATGAGAGGAGAGATAGAAAAAATGAGAGGCTTGGGGGTGTGAATATCAAAATACCTTCATTCCAAGGAAGGAAAGATCCGGAAGCATTTCTTGAGTGGGAGATGAAAATTGAGCAAATCTTCTCATGCCAAGACTACAATGAAGAGAAGAAAGTGAAGGTGACTGCACTTGAATTCACAGATTATGCAATGATTTGGTGGGATCAAGCTCAAAAAGAAAGCGCAAGATATAGAGAGCATCCTATCATTACTTGGGATGAAATGAAGACTTTGATGAGGAGGAGGTTTGTACCGTCTTATTATCATAGGGAGCTACATAATTGTTGGTGTATGCCCTAGAGGCTAATACATTTTCTGTATTTGCATATATTCTATTATGCTATTTTATATATATGAGGTATTTCATTTATTGTGTTCTTTTTGATAAACATAATAAAGTCCTTAGAATAGTAAGATTGATGCCATAGGACATCAAGTGGATGACTTGATCGTGAGATCCTTTTGGTTACAACACTATTCTTAAATGTCCCTAGTCAAGTATTATTGTTAATTAGGACAACAATAATGCATTGAGACTAGTATGTGCGTAGACTGATGACCACATCTCACGGGTCATGGATATGAGATATCAAGTCTACACATGGATACATATTAGAGTAATGATGTATTGGACAGACCCGCCATGAGAACGCTACGTGGATCGTTACGTGAGTGTCATAAGAGATTCTCATAGTGATAATGGTGTATGTGGTTTTTTGACCTGAAATCACTACGATTCCTACATGAGGAGTTGTGTGTTTTAAATGCCATCAAACGTCATCTGTAACAAGATGATTATAAAGTTGGTTATTAGACACATTGCGATGCATGTGGAGGAATGTGAGTGACCTAGATGGGATTTGTCCCTCCTACATAACAGGAGTGATATCTTCGGGCCCCCTGATTGAGTGAGACTATGAAATGCATGGCCATGCTCAAATGAGTCAATATGAGATATTGATCTCATTTGTTATTACTATGTCTACTCGAATCAGGAAACTGAAGATTGAATTAAACAAGGGTGACACGTTCCATGCCTTGTGTTCAATCTAGATATCCGGACAAAGGGACTAAACTACACGAAAACATTGATCACGATAGGTTATGTCAAATCACCGACATTCTCATTACTTGGGTAGCAGTGATGTGTTGCTAGATACCGCTCATTGTTTGTAATATTAAAATGAGATTTTAATATTACTACCAACGTCCATGAGAGAACCTGCAGGGTCGCACACTTAGAACAGACTAAATTGGAGCAATAAGGATCCAAGTTGGACTCGGATTCAATTGTGGGCCTAACTCATGACAGATGGGTTTTAGGGTTGCACAAATTACCTTGCTACTGCTTGCTCACACTCACTTAAGGCACCACTATTATAAATAGTATCTATTAAGGGGCTGCTATAGATGTTATATCACAACCCTAGCCGCACCTAAGAAAGTGAGTGAGAGACAGTGAAAGGTTCTTCTCTTCTATTCGCAGCTAGCACCGCGAAACAGAGGCGTGACTCCTTTTGCAAGTCTGTTCGTGTGGATACCGCAGAAACATCATCGCTATTACGGTGTTGGTGATTCACCTCGCTTGTGTTTATCACGCTTCAAGAGGTAATTAAAAAAAAAACTTGGATTATGAACTTTTCGCATGGATCCTGTGTGGGAATCCTATTATTCCGCTGCGAGATATTTTGATCTGCTATTCCCAACAATAATAAGTTACAAAGGCTCTCTCAAGGGAGTAGAAGTGTGGATGTGATGTGAGCCCACTAAGGAGCATGGATCAAGGAGCACTACAAGGACTTGGTGGACCTATGACAAGAGCTAGGACCAAGAAAGCCCAAGAAGTCCTAAATAAAATGATGACAACTTTAATTGAAACAAGCCCAAATTCAGGTCTTGATGGAGTTGGGCCCAAATTGGTCACTTATCTCATCCAACTTGAAGACCCATGATGGCTTGGATGTCCACTTCTTTAAATAGTATTTTTTTAGTTTATTTTTATTAAATAAAGTGTAATAAACCATGAAGGATGAATAGCGCACGTTTTTGGGAGGGCAACCTTTGGTTTACATACCTAAGTAACTCCTATTTTTTTAGTTAATGCTTTAATTAGCCACTTAATGGATTAGTTATTGCTTTTTATGGGGAATATGTCACATTATGATGACCACTTTGCATGCATATTCTATGCACCCCATTTTCCTATAAGTATGTGTCTAAAACATGAATGAAGGGACTTTTGGATGTGAATTTGGATTGAATCCATTTGTGAGAATTTCATTCTCTTTGGTTCTTGGTTGAGCCATCTTGGTTCTTATCAAAGGCTTCCTTACCTTTGTGGCGAATCTTCACTTGACTTATCACTCTCTAAGAGTGTGGCGTCTTCTTCCTCTCATTCCTTTTCCTTTTCCCATCTTTTCTATTTTTTTACTATTCACGTCACTATTCACGTCACTATTCATCAGCTACTGTTCATCGGGTACTGTTCATCGTTTCATTCTTTGAAACACTAAATCAACTCAAGGACGATCCGTAAAAACAATATGCATCCAACTTGGATCATACCATGTGGTATCTAGAGCCCGGATTCTAGAGTTGATAGAGTTCTTACATGTTCTTTTGTTCTTGTTCTTATTGCTTTCCAAACATCAAGCATTATTGCTTGGATGTCATAATTATACACAATCTTGATCATCATTGATCCCTGCCATTTCTAAGAATTGGCAACATTCTTTACTTTCCGTTCTTTACTTTTTGCCATTTAAATTCTAGTCCTTCTATTTTCTCGCCTTTAATTTCTCGTTTTTATTTTTTACGCTATATTTACACTTTGATCTTGTCAATTCTATATTCGTTGTGTTTGTTATATGTTTTATAGCACCTTAATTTGAAAGGAAACTCCTAAATATACAATTGGGCATAACAATTGGAACAAAAATTGCAAGAATCAATTTTTTTTTTAAGTGCAACAAGAGAACAAGGGCGTGAAAAATAATATTAAAAAAAAGAAAAAAAAAGAAAAAAAAAAGAGACTGCCCTTGCACTTAAGCAAGATTCAGCTTGAATGCCTTGTGAATTTCAATTAAGCGGTGCTATTCTACATACCTTATGCATTTCTTTTTCTTCTTATTTCTTTTGAGTTCTATCTTTCTTTTTAATTCACTTTTCTTGCTTGTCTTTTAAATTCCTTTGAGTTTTGTCTAGAGTTTCATATTTTCTTCAACTTCTGAGTGCTTACTCTTGTGAGGACCGCTACTTTTGTAAGAGCTTTTGGTAATTGAAACATGAGAGGGTTCATTTAAGAACTTGCAAAGAGAATTTGAGTGGAAAGAGGCAAGAGTGAAAATTACATCTTGTGTGGAAAAAGCCTATTTGAGTGAAATACACATTGTGTGCACACGTGAGGAGTGTGGTGAGGATTTATACTATCTTGTTATTTTGATATTGTGTGTTTCAAGTGATGGCAGCCCAAGGTGATAGTCCACCTCTTTCTCCAAGGTCCGCGGTTCTTCATGCTACGATGAATACTCAAATGCAAATCCTTCAAAGGCAAATGGAGCAAATGAATGCAAACTTCAATGAACAACTTGCCAACCTCCGAAATCGAGAAGAATCAAATCAAGGAAGTGGTTATGAGAGTGAGGACAGACCTAGACATGGACCACGTAGAGGAAGGAGGCGTGATAGAGAGGATAGAATTGAAGGGGTCAAAATCAAAGTTCCTACCTTTCATGGGAAGAGTGATCCCGAAACCTACTTGGAGTGGGAAATGAAGATCGAGCAAGTGTTTGATTGCAACAATTTCAATGAAAGAAAGAAAGTGAAGGTAGCCGCTCTTGAATTCAAAGATTATGCACTTGTTTGGTGGGATCAATTGCAAAAGGAGAGAAGAAGGTATGAGGAGGAGCCTATTGAGACTTGGGCAGAAATGAAACAAGTCATGAGAAAAAGATTTGTTCCAAATCACTACCATAGGGATCTTCACAACAAATTGCAAAGATTGACCCAAGGATCCAAAAGTGTTGATGAGTACCACAAGGAGATGGAGTTGGCCTTGCTTAGGTCCAACATTAATGAAGATAGAGAGGCAACTATGGCTCGGTTCTTACATGGGTTGAATCAAGACATTCAAGACATAGTAGAGCTTCAAAACTATGTGGAGCTTGAAGATTTGGTCCAACAAGCCATAAAGGTGGAGCAACAACTCAAGAGGAAGAAGTCCAAATTTCCTTCTTCTTCTAAGTTTTCATCTTCAAGTTGGAAGGACAAATCAAAGAAGGAGGGTACTTCATCTTCAAAGGAGGTTGTGCCTACATCTCATGGAAAGAAGCCTATAGAAGCATCTCCTAGAAACCGTGATGTGAAGTGTTTCAAGTGCTTGGGCCATGGACATATTGCATCTCAATGTCCAACTAAAAGGACAATGGTATCAAGAAATGGAGAAGTGGTCACACAATCTGAGGCTTCTAGTGAAGAAGAAAATGGGGGAGAAGTAGTTCCAGAAGGAGGAGATTTGCTCATGGTGAGGAGACTTTTGGGAAGCCAAGCTAAGGAGCATGATGAGAGCCAAAGAGAAAATATCTTCCATACTAGATGCATGATCCAAGGGAAGGTATGTTCTTTAATTATTGATGGTGGGAGTTGTACTAATGTTGCTAGTACTAGAATGGTTTCCAAATTGAATCTTGTGACTAAGCCACACCCACGACCATATAGACTTCAATGGCTTAGTGAAGTTGGTGAGTTGACCGTGAACAAGCAAGTTGAAGTTTGTTTCTCCATTGGAAAGTATCATGATAATGTTCTATGTGATGTGGTACCCATGGAGGCAAGTCATATGTTACTTGGGAGGCCTTGGCAATTTGATAGGAAGGCCAACCATGATGGATTCCTTAACAAATTCACTTTTGTGCATCATGACCGAAAGGTCACTCTTTCACCCTTGTCCCCAAAAGAAGTTAGTGAGGACCAACTAAAGATGAGAGAAAAGAAAGAGCAAGAGCAAAAAGAAAGAGGGAGTGAAAAGAAGAGTGATGACAAAGAGAAAAAGAATAAAAATAGTGAGAGAAAAGAGAGTTATTTGGCAACAAAAAGTGAGGTGAAGAGGGCTTTGATTTCAAGGCAGCCCCTATATATGCTTTATTGTAAAGAATTATGTTTGAATGCTAATGCTCCTAATGAACTCTCTTTGCCTAGTGGTGTTAAAACTCTTTTGTAGGAATTTGGTGATGTGTTTCCAAAAGAAGTGCCTCACGGCCTACCTCCTTTAAGGGGGATAGAACACCACATTGACCTCATTCCGGGTGCATCATTACCCAATAGGCCAGCCTATAGGAGTAATCCTCAAGAGACTAAAGAAATACAAAAGCAAGTGGAGGAGTTGATGCAAAAAGGATGGGTGCAAGAAAGCTTAAGTCCATGTGTATGTCCCTGGTTATCTTAGTGCCTAAAAAGGATGGAAGTTGGAGGATGTGCACAGATTGTAGGGTCATGTGAACAACATCACAATCAAGTACGTACATCCTATCCCTAGACTTGATGATTTGCTTGATGAATTATAT
The DNA here is from genome assembly GCA_029884595.1 of Ormosia semicastrata. NCBI lineage: Eukaryota > Viridiplantae > Streptophyta > Magnoliopsida > Fabales > Fabaceae > Ormosia > Ormosia semicastrata. The sequence goes on along the minus strand of JAQQTO010000044.1, from coordinate 32,732,302 downwards.
GGTGCTTGTTTGTTTTCTAAAATTGATTTGAAAAGTGGGTACCATCAAATTAGAATAAGGGAAGGGGATGAATGGAAAACTGCCTTTAAAACTAAATATGGATTGTATGAATGGTTGGTAATGCCTTTTGGTTTAACAAATGCACCTAGCACTTTCATGAGGCTTATGAACCATGTCTTAAGGGATTTTCTAGGCCAGTTTGTTGTTGTGTATTTTGATGATATCTTGATATATAGCAAAAGCCTAGATGAACATCATGAACACTTAAGGGCTGTTTTGCATGTGTTGAGAAAAGAAAAGTTGTATGCTAATTTGGAAAAATGTACTTTTTGTACGGATCATGTGATCTTCCTTGGTTTTGTTGTAAATTCAAAAGGGGTTCATGTTGACACAGAGAAAATTAAGGCCATTCAAGAGTGGCCAACCCCCAAAAATGTGAGTGAAGTGAGGAGCTTTCATGGCTTGGCTAGTTTCTATAGGAGGTTTGTTAAAGACTTTAGTACATTGGCTGCACCTCTTAATGAAATTGTCAAGAAAAATGTTGTGTTTAGATGGGGGGAGAAACAAGAGCATGCATTTAATGAGCTTAAGGAAAGACTTACTCATGCACCAATACTTGCTTTGCCTAATTTTGCTAAATCTTTTGAAATTGAATGTGATGCTTCTAATGTTGGTGTTGGAGCTGTTTTTTAATGCAAGAAGGGCATCCAATTGCTTACTTTAGTGAGAAATTAAGTGGTGCTGTCCTTAATTATCCCACCTATGATAAGGAATTGTATGCCTTGGTGAGGGCTTTACAAACATGGCAACATTATCTTTTGCCCAAAGAGTTTGTTATCCATAGTGATCATGAGTCCTTAAAGTACTTGAAAGGACAAGGAAAGTTGAATAAGAGGCATGCCAAGTGGGTTGAGTTTCTTGAACAATTCCCATATGTGATCAAGCATAAGAAAGGTAAGGCCAACATAGTGGCGGATGCACTTTCAAGAAGGTATACCTTACTCTCTACCCTTGAAACAAAATTATTTGGGCTTGAATGCATCAAAGAATTATATGAGCATGATAAAGATTTTTCCCATATCTATGCTAATTGTTTGCATTGGGCTCAAAATGGGTATTTTAAGCACCAAGGGTTTTTGTTTAAAGAAAAGAGATTATGTGTGCCCAAAAGTTCTATAAGAGAGTTGCTTGTGAGGGAAGCGCATGAAGGGGGACTAATGGGGCATTTTGGGGTTCAAAAGACTTTAGACATGTTGCACGAACATTTTCATTGGCCACACATGAAACATGATGTGCAAAAGTTTTGTGAAAAATACATTGTTTGTAAAAAGTCTAAATCTAAAGTGATGCCTCATGGACTTTATACTCCTTTGCCTATTCCTGATTTTCCTTGGATTGATTTGTCAATGGATTTTGTTGTAGGACTACCTCGGACAAAGAATGGTAAGGATTCAATTTTTGTGGTGGTGGATAGGTTTTCTAAAATGGCACATTTTATACCATGTAAAAAAGTTGATGATGCTTGTCATGTTGCTGAATTATTCTTCAAAGAAGTGGTAAGGCTTCATGGCCTTCCAAGAAGTATTGTTTCAGATCGTGACACAAAGTTCTTAAGTCACTTTTGGAGGACTTTGTGGGGTAAGCTGGGTACAAAGTCGCTTTTCTCCACTACCTGCCATCCCCAAACGGATGGGCAAACTGAGGTAGTTAATAGGACACTTTCTTCCCTTCTTAGGGCTGTAATAAAGAAGAACATTAAGTCTTGGGAGGAGTGTTTGCCTCATGTGGAATTTGCTTATAATAGGGCTGTCCATAGTACTACTCAATATTCTCCTTTTGAGGTTGTTTATGGATTTAATCCTCTCACTCCTCTTGATTTATTGCCATTGCCTAACTCTTCAATTTTAAAGCATAAAGATGGCAGGGCTAAAGCTGAATTTGTGAGGAAGTTACACGAACAAGTCAAGACCCAAATTGAGAAGAAGACTGAAAGCTATGTTAGGCAAGCCAACAAAGGGAGGAGGAAGGTGGTGTTTGAACCTGGAGATTGGGTCTGGGTACACATGAGAAAAGAGAGATTTCCTTCACAAAGGAAATCCAAGCTTCAACCAAGAGGAGATGGGTCATTCCAAGTGTTGGCCAAGATTAATGATAATGCCTACACGATAGACCTTCCAGGTGAGTATGGTGTTAGTGCAACTTTCAATGTGGCTGATTTGTCTCCTTTTGATGTAGGTGATGAAGATTTCAATTCGAGGTCGAATTCACTTAAAGAAGGAGGGGATGATGTGAGCCCACTAAGGAGCATGGATCAAGGAGCACTACAAGGACTTGGTGGACCTATGACAAGAGCTAGGACCAAGAAAGCCCAAGAAGTCCTAAATAAAATGATGACAACTTTAATTGAAACAAGCCCAAATTCAGGTCTTGATGGAGTTGGGCCCAAATTGGTCACTTATCTCATCCAACTTGAAGACCCATGATGGCTTGGATGTCCACTTCTTTAAATAGTATTTTTTTAGTTTATTTTTATTAAATAAAGTGTAATAAACCATGAAGGATGAATAGTGCACGTTTTTGGGAGGGCAACCTTTGGTTTACATACCTAAGTAACTCCTATTTTTTTAGTTAATGCTTTAATTAGCCACTTAATGGATTAGTTATTGCTTTTTATGGGGAATATGTCACATTATGATGACCACTTTGCATGCATATTCTATGCACCCCATTTTCCTATAAGTATGTGTCTAAAACATGAATGAAGGGACTTTTGGATGTGAATTTGGATTGAATCCATTTGTGAGAATTTCATTCTCTTTGGTTCTTGGTTGAGCCATCTTGGTTCTTATCAAAGGCTTCCTTACCTTTGTGGCGAATCTTCACTTGACTTATCACTCTCTAAGAGTGTGGCGTCTTCTTCCTCTCATTCCTTTTCCTTTTCCCATCTTTTCTATTTTTTTTACTATTCACGTCACTATTCACGTCACTATTCATCAGCTACTGTTCATCGGGTACTGTTCATCGTTTCATTCTTTGAAACACTAAATCAACTCAAGGACGATCCGTAAAAACAATATGCATCCAACTTGGATCATACCAGGATGAGTACTTCAAAGAGATGGAGGTTGCCTTGATAAGAGCCAACATTGTTGTAGAAAGGGAGGCAACCATGGCTCGGTTTCTTCATGGTCTCAACCGAGACATTAGTGATATTGTGGAGTTGCAACATTATGTTGAGCTTGAAGACTTAGTGCATCAAGCCATGAAGGTGGAGCAACAACTCAAGAGGAAGGGTACTTTGAAGAAGGCTTCTTCCAACTTCAACACAATAAGTTGGAAGGACAAGCAAAAGAAGGAGGTATCCTCTTTCGGTCCAAAGGAACCCGTGGCTACCCCTAAGGCCACCTTGCCTACTACTTCCACTTCATCTTCTACTTCTAAAAATAAAGACATTAAATGCTTCAAGTGTTTGGGAAGGGGACACATAGCTTCTCAATGCCCAAATAAGAAAACAATGGTGATAAGGGACAATGGGAGCATCACTAGTGAATCTTCTTCTCTTTCATCAAGTGAGGAGGAAAGTGATTGTGAGGTTATTCCACAAGAGGGAGACTTATTAATGGTAAGAAGATTATTGGGAAGTCAAGCTAAAAAGAAGGATGAAGGCCAAAGAGAGAACATTTTCCATACAAGATGCCTCATTCAAGGGTGATTATTGATGGGGGGAAGTTGCACTAATGTGGCAAGTACTCGCTTGGTAAGAAAACTTGACCTTAAAACTACTCCTCACCCCCGACCATACAAGCTTCAATGGCTAAGTGAGAATGGTGAGTTGATAGTGAATCAACAAGTGATGGTAAGTTTGTCAATTGGTAAGTATAAAGATGATATTTTGTGTGATGTTGTTCCTATGGAGGCTGGCCATATTTTGCTTGGGAGGCCTTGGTAATTTGATAAACATGCTATTCATGATGGTTTCACTAATAAGTACTCATTTGTTCATAATTCCTTAAAGGTAATCCTTGTACCCCTTACTCCTAAACAGGTTTATGAAGACCAAGTGGCCTTGAAGCTAAGAAGGGAGCAAGAGAAGGAAGACATAAAGATAAAATCAAAGGGGGAAGCGAAGAATAGGGATCAAGAACTTGTAAATGAGAAAAAAATGAAATTTTAATTGCTAGGGAGAGTGAGATTAAGAGGGCTTGCTTTGCAAAGCAAGAGATGTACATTTGCGTATGATGAGGACATGACCAAGAACAAGGGGCTTGAAGCCCTTGAAGGACTTAGAGGACCTATGACAAGAGCAAGGACAAGGAGAGCCAAGGAAGCTTTACAACAAATGTTGGCAGCCTTTACTAAAATAGAACCACGCCTTGAAGAATCAAAACTCAAATTGATCAATTGCCTCATGACTGAAGAGGAGGTTGCGTGGCTTTAATGGGAGGGTAGCTTGTCATAAATTCAACTCAAGTATGGAGTGCTAACTATGCTGAATAGGGGCAGCTAGACTTGGTGGAATTATTGGTTGATTAAATGCAAATAACAAGGACATGTGACTGTTACAAATTGATAGAATAATGCAGTCAGCTAGGTTAAAAAAATTGTAGGCTGAATGCTTTTATTTCTTTGGCAGTTACACTTTGGCCAATTATAGTTTTTTATGATGGTTATTATTAGGAGTTTATTTTTGTAAGTTTCTGAATGTAAAGGGGCTACATAATAGCACCCAGCTAGGAGAAGGAGGAGATAGTTTTTTTTTGGTTTTTGAACAAACACAATTTGGTGAGCTTGTTTCTCTTTGAGTTCTTGCAATCCAATTATTGAGATTTATCAAAGGAATTACATCCTTTGTGTGTGCAATCTCTAGACTTATCTTCCATCCTTGGAAGTGTGACGTCCATCATCATTCCCATACCAATTTCTTTTCTTTTCCATGATCATATAATTCTGTTTCCCTCAATTCTGATTGAATCAAACCCAAATTCCACGAAAGCCCCAATTTTCGTGCAGAATAACTCCTGATCATATCTCATGTTATACGAAAGCTTTTTGAGTGATTCTTGAGCCAAAATTGCGAATCAGAACACGAGCTTTCTCCTCGTTTTGGTCTCATTCAATTTGGAGTTCTACAACTCGAGTTATAGTTCCGTGATATCCGAACGAACTTTCTACATTTTTTATTTTTTTTAATTTGATCATCTCCATGCGCAGAATTTAAAACAAAGTCTGCACCCATCACCTAAATTCCTGTTAGATCCTATTCTGAATCCTAGCAAGCAAATTGGCTTCATATCATTTGGTAATCAGAGCTCCGGTTCTAGGAATTGCAAGGCTGCATTTCGGGTAATTTCTTTCCTTGTTTTCACCATCCTTAATATTACCTTATTGTCTTTTTTCTCTTAGGCTGAACCATTGCAAAAGTTAGGCCTTTAAAAAAAATAAAAATAAAATAGACCAAAAACAAAAGAGAAGGAAGCATGCAAAATGAGTATATATATATATATATAGGCTGAATGGTTCATGCTGTTAGAAATTTTTAAGCTTATTCTTTAAGGTAATATTGTGGTTGATTGAAGGAAGAATTACTGCACCTTGCTTGTTTGAATTTCTAAATTCGTGGCTGTACTTTTATTGGTTGAAATTTGTGCACAAATTCTGCATTTGTGGCTGCACACAGATTGGTAGAATTTCTTTGTGTTTTCTCTTTTAGGTTAATAAGAATTCAAGGAGGAATAGAGAAAAAAAAAAGGCAAGAGTGATCATTATAGTAAAAGCCTAATTGTGTGCAAACACTTGAGTGGGTAAGGTTTCTCAAACAGTAAATATATATATATATTGGTTCTTGTTACCTTTGATCTGTTTGTTTATCAATGGCGTAAAGAAAAAGAAAGAACAATGATATTCGGCCAAATCACAAATTCTTACTCAACACTTGGAGAGGTTGATGAAGCAACAACAATATGAGTTCTATGAGAGGTTGGATCAATTGGAGAATAGGACACCACCGGAGGAGGAGGAAGGCCGAATAGGAATGAAGGAAGAATAGAAGGAATCAAGCCGAATATACCTCCTTTCAAGGGTAGGAGCGACCCAGAGGCATACTTGGAGTGGGAGCTCAAGATTGAGCATGTGTTCTCTTGCAACAATTATAATGAGGAGCAAAAGGTGAGACTTGCAACTGCTGAATTTTCTGATTATGCACTCATTTGGTGGAATAAGTTGCGAGAGGGAGAGGACAAGGAATAAAGAACCTATGGTGGACACTTGGGCGAAAATGAAGAGAATCATGAGGAAGCGCTATGTACCATCTAGCTTCCATAGGGACTTGAAACTCAAGTTGCATAAATTGACTCAAGGAAGCAAAGGAGTGGAAGAGTATTATAAGGAGATGGAAGTGTTAATCATCCAAGCCAAAATTGAAGAAGATCCTGAGGTAACTATGGCTCGCTTTCTTAATGGTTTAAATCATGATATTAGAGATGTTGTGGAGTTGCAGAATTTGTAGAAATGGAGGATCTTTTGCATAAGACAATTCAAGTAGAACAACAACTCAAAAGAAAGAGTACAACAAGGAAGAGTTCTACTAGCTATAATCCTTCAAATTGGAAGGATAGAGTCAAGAAAGAAGGTGCTACCTCCTCTAACAATGCAACGCTTTCTAATCATGGGAAAGCACCTCAAAAGCAAGCTGAACATCCACCAAAGAGGACTAGAGAAGTGAAGTGTTTTAAGTGCTTGGGCATAGGTCATTATGCCTACGAGTGTCCTACAAAGAAGACAATTCTTCTCAAGGATAATGGGGAGTACATAAGCCAATCAAGATAGTGGTGGAGAGGAAGAGGATAGTGAAGAAGAGATGGTGGTCATGGAGGAGAGTTGTACATGATTAGAAGGTTACTTGGAAGCCAAATCAAAGCAATGGATGCATCTCAAAGGGAGAACATTTTCCATACAAGATGTTCAATCAATGGTAAGGTATGTTTAGTAATTATTGATGGGGGAAGCTGCAAAAATGTGGTGAGTTCGAGATTAGTGTCAAAACTGAATTTGGACACTAAACCACATCCTAGGCCATACAAGCTTCAATGGCTTAGTGAAGGAGAAAAAGTGCAAGTAAGGCAGCAAGTAGAGGTCTCTCTTTCCATTAGAAAATACCAAGACAAAGTGTTATGTGATGTAGTTCCAAAGGAGGCCAGCCACATTCTTTTGGGGAGGCCGTGGCAGTATGACACCAAAGCTGTCCATGATGGTTTTACTAACAAAATTTCTTTTGTGTATCAGGACAAGAAAGTGGTTCTCAAGCCTTTGACTCCTAGAGAGGTGTGTGAGGATCAAATCAAAATGAGAGAAAAGATTGCAATTGAGAGAAAGAGTGAAACACTTGAGAGGAAAAAGAGTGAAAAGAAAAAGAATGAAACACTGGAGGGCAAAAACCTTTGCTTGGCAAGAGAAAGGGAGGTAAGGAGGGTGCTTTGCGCAAGGCAGCCCCTCTACTTATTGTTTTGTCAAAGTCAAATTTTATATGCTAACCAATTTGACAAGTTTGAATTGCCTTCTTGTATTGAATCTCTTTTGCAAGACTTTCAAGATGTTTTTCCAGCAAATGTACCAGATGGCTTACCACCTTTGAGGGGAATTGAGCATCACATTGATCTCATTCCGGGAGCTTCTTTACCCAATCGGCCAGCATATAGGAGCAACCCACAAGAGACAAAGGAGATTGAAAGGCAAGTGGCAGAACTCATGAGCAAAGGTTGGGTGAGGGATAGCATGAGTCCGTGTGCTGTACCAGTCATTCTAGTGCCCAAAAAGGATGGCTCATGGAGGATGTGTTCTGATTGTAGAGCCATAAACAACATCACCATCAAGTATAGACATCCAATTCCCAGGTTAGATGATCTTCTTGATGAACTGTATGGTGCATGTGTGTTTTCCAAAATTGATCTAAAAAGTGGCTATAATCAGATTAGGATTAGAGAAGGTGATGAATGGAAAACTGCCTTTGAAACAAAATATGGATTTTATGAGCGGTTGGTTATGCCATTTGGTTTGACTAATGCGCCTAGTGCTTTCATGAGATTGATGAATCATGTTTTAAGAGAGTTTATTGGCAAATTTGTTGTGGTGTACTTTGATGATATTCTTATCTATAGCACTAGCCTTGATTTGCATGTTGAGCATTTGCAATCTGTTTTGAATGTGCTTAGGAAAGAACAATTGTATTCCAATTTGGAAAAATGCATCTTTTGTACTAATCATGTGGTATTCCTTGGATTTGTTGTTAGTGCTAAGGGAGTACAAGTAGATGTGGAAAAGGTTAAGGCCATCCAAGAATGGCCAACACCTAAGTCCGTGAGTGAGGTGAGGGGATTTCATGGTTTAACAAGTTTCTATAGGAGATTTGTTAAAGATTTTAGTACATTGGCTGCACCTCTAAATGAAGTTGTTAAAAAAAATGTGGGTTTCAAATGGGGTGAGGAACAAGAAAAGGCCTTTACTGCCCTTAAGCATAGGTTAACTAATGCACCCATTCTTGCTATGCCTAATTTTGCAAAATCATTTGAAATTGAGTGTGATGCATCAAATGTGGGTATTGGGGCTGTTTTATTGTAGGAAGGTCATCCAATTGCTTATTTTAGTGAAAAGTTAGGAGGGGCTACCCTTAACTATTCAACTTATGATAAGGAATTGTATGCTTTGGTTAGAACTTTAAAGACTTGGCAGCATTACCTTTTACCCAAAGAGTTTGTCATCCATAGTGATCATGAGTCCTTAAAGTACTTAAAAGAACAAGGTAAGCTTAATAAGAGGCATGCTAAGTGGGTAGAGTTTCTAGAGCAATTTCCATATGTCATCAAGCATAAAAAAGGGAAAGGGAATGTAGTGGCTGATGCGCTTTCTAGGAGAAATGCATTGCTTTCTGTGCTTGAAACTAAATTGTTTGGTCTTGAATCTTTGAAAGACATGTATGTGAATGATGAGGACTTTGCTGAAATTTTTGCTGCATGTGAAAAGTTGTCTGAAAATGGTTACTATAGGCATAATGGATTCTTGTTTAAAGCAAATAGATTGTGTGTGCCTAAGTGTTCCATTAGAGAGCTGCTTGTGAGTGAATCACATGAGGGAGGTTTGATGGGTCATTTTGGGATCCAAAAGACTTTAGAAATTTTGCAAGAACATTTTTATTGGCCCCATATGAGGCGTGATGTGCACAAATTTTGTGATCATTGTATTGTTTGTAAACAGGCTAAATCAAAAGTTAAGCGGCATGGTTTGTATACTCCTTTGCCTGTTCCTGAATATCCTTGGATTGACATTTCTATGGACTTTGTTTTGGGGCTGCCTCGAACAAAGAATGGAAAGGATTTTGTGTTTGTTGTTGTTGATAGGTTTTCTAAGATGGCACACTTCATACCTTGCAAAAAGGTAGATGATGCTTGTCACGTGGCTGACTTGTTCTTCAAAGAGATAGTGAGGCTCCATGGGCTGCCTAGGAGCATTGTAAGTGATAGGGATGCAAAATTCCTAAGCCACTTTTGGAGGACCTTATGGGGTAAGATTGGTACTAAATTGTTGTTTTCTACTACTTGTCACCCACAAACTGATGGTCAAATTGAGGTAGTCAATAGGACTTTAGGCACATTGCTTAGGACTGTTTTAAAGAAAAATCTTAAGTCTTAGAAAGCATGTTTGCCTCATGTTGAATTTGCTTATAATAGGGCTGTCCATAGCACAACTAACTGTTCACCTTTTGAAATTGTGTATGAATTTAATCCTTTGACTCCTCTTGATTTGCTGCCTATGCCTAACATTTCTATGTTTAAGCATCAAGAAGCGTAGGCTAAAGCTGAATATGTGAAGAAGCTGCATGAGCAAGTGAAGGCACAGATTGAAAATAAAAATGAGAGCTATGCAAGGCAAGCTAATAAAGGAAGAAGGAAGGTAGTGTTCCAACCTGGTGATTGGGTTTGGGTACACATGAGGAAGGAAAGGTTCCCTGAACAAAGAAAGTCAAAACTCCAACCAAGGGGAGATGGTCCTTTTCAAGTGCTAGAAAAGATCAATGACAATGCATATAAAATTGATCTACCTGGTGAGTATAATATCAGTGCTACTTTTAATGTGTCTGATTTAACTCTCTTTGATGCAGATAATGATGTTTCTGATTTGAGGACAAATCCTCTTCAAGAGGGGAGGAGTGATGAGGACATGACCAAGAACAAGGAGCTTGAAGCCCTTGAAGGACTTGGAGGACCTATGACAAGAGTAAGGACAGGGAGAGCCAAGAAAGCTTTACAACAAATGTTGGCAGCCTTTTCTAAAATAGAACCACGCCTTGAAGAATCAAAACTCAAATTGATCAATTGCCTCATGACTGAAGAGGAGGTTGCGTGGCTTTAATAGGATGGTAGCTTGTCATAAATTCAACTCAAGTATGGAGTGCTAACTATGCTGAATAGGGGTAGCTAGACTTGGTGGAATTTTTGGTTGATTAAATGCAAATAACAAGGACATGTGACTGTTACAAATTGATAGAATAATGCAGTCAGCTAGGTTAAAAAAAATTTGTAGGCTGAATGCTTTTATTTCTTTGGCAGTTACACTTTGGCCAATTATAGTTTTTTATGATGGTTATTATTAGGAGTTTATTTTTGTAAGTTTCTGAATGTAAAGGGGCTACATAATAGCACCCAGCTAGGAGAAGGAGGAGATAGTTTTTTTTTTGGTTTTTGAACAAACACAATTTGGTGAGCTTGTTTCTCTTTGAGTTCTTGCAATCCAATTATTGAGATTTATCAAAGGAATTACATCCTTTGTGTGTGCAATCTCTAGACTTATCTTCCATCCTTGGAAGTGTGACGTCCATCATCATTCCCATACCAATTTCTTTTCTTTTCCATGATCATATAATTATGTTTCCCTCAATTCTGATTGAATCAAACCCAAATTCCACGAAAGCCCCAATTTTCGTGCAGAATAACTCCTGATCATATCTCATGTTATACGAAAGCTTTTTGAGTGATTCTTGAGCCAAAATTGCGATTCAAAACTTGAGCTTTCTCCTCGTTTTGGTCTCGTTCAATTTGGAGTTCTACAACTTGAGTTATAGTTCTGTGATATCCGAACGAACTTTCTGCATTTTCTATTTTTTTTTAATTTGATCATCTCCATGCGCAGAATTTAAAACAAAGTCTGCACCCATCACCTAAATTACTGGTAGATCCTATTCTGAATCCTAGCAAGCAAATTGGCTTCATATCGGCGTATACAAGGACTTGTACTTAAATTGTAACTCTAACCCTCTACCTAGTGAAGTTGATTCTCTTTTACAGGACTTTGAAGATGTCTTTCGAAAGAGTGTCCCTCCCGGACTACCACCCTTGAGGGGGATTGAACATCAAATAGACTTCATCCTGGGAGCCTTTATGCCCAATAGGCCCGCCTATTGAACAAATCCTGAGGAAACTAAGGAAATTCAAAAAAAATGGAAGATTTGATGCAAAAGGGATGAGTGAGGGAAAGTTTAAGTCCTTGTGCCGTGCCTGTCATACTTGTCCCCAAAAAGGATGGCACTTGGCGAATGTGTACTGATTGTAGGGCTGTAAATAATATAACTGTAAAATATAGGCATCCTATCCCTAGGCTAGATGATTTGCTTGATGAATTGCATAGTGCATGTTACTTTTCTAAAGTGGATTTAAAAAGTGGGTACCATCAAATTATAAAGGAAGGGGATGAGTAGAAGACAGCCTTTAAGACTAAGCATGGATTGTATGAGTGGTTGGTGATGCCTTTTGGGCTTACAAATGCGCCTAGCACCTTTATGAGGTTGATAAACCATGTGTTGAGAGAGTTTCTGGGCAAGTTTGTAGTAGTATACTTTGATGACATCCTGATCTATAGCATAACCTTAGAAGAGCACCTAGAACACCTTAAGGTTGTGATGAGTGTGCTTAGAAAAGAAAAGTTGTATGCTAATTTAGAGAAGTGTGTCTTTTGCACTGACTATGTAGTGTTCTTAGGCTTTGTTGTGAGTGCTAAGGGAGTGCAAGTAGATGAAGAAAAGATAAAAGCTATTAGGGAGTGGCCTACCCCTAAGTCTGTGAGTGAGGTAAGAAGCTTTCATGGGTTAGCTAGCTTCTATAAAAGATTTGAAAAAGATTTCAGCACCATAGCCGCCCCTTTAAATGAAGTTGTTTAAGAAAAATGTGAGTTTTAGGTGGGGGGAGGATCAAGAGACAAGTTTCAACACACTCAAAGATAGGTTTACTCATGCACCCATACTTGCATTGCCTAATTTTTCTAAGTCTTTTGAGCTTGAGTGTGATGCATCAAATGTTGGGATTGGGGCTATTTTATTACAAGAGGGTCACCCCATTCCATATTTTAGTGAAAAATTGCATGGAGCTATTTTAAATTACTCCACCTACGATGAAGAATTGTATGCACTTATACGGGCTTTACACACTTGGCAGCACTACCTTTTGCCAAAAGAGTTTGTAATTCACAATGATCACGAGTCACTAAAATATTTAAAAGGGCAAGGTAAGCTTAATAAGAGGCATGCCAAGTGGGTGGAATACCTTGAACAATTTCCCTATGTGATCAAACACAAGCAAAGGAAGGTAAACATAGTAGCTGATGCGCTTTCCAGGAGGTATACCTTATTAGCTACTCTTGAAACAAAAATGCTTGGTTTTGAACACATAAAAGAGTTGTATGTGCATGATGATGATTTCTCCAAGATGTATGTTGCATGTGAAAAAGGGGCGCATAGGGGGTTCTTTAGGCAAGATGGGTATTTATTCAAAGAAAAACGTTTGTGTGTGCCTAAGAGCTCTTTGCGTGAATTATTGCTTAGGGAAGCTCATGAGGGGGAATTAATGGGTCACTTTGGGATCCAAAAGACTTTAGATGTGTTGCATGAGCATTTTTATTGGCCTAGCATGAAGCATGATGTGCATAAAATATGTGAAAGGTGCATTGTTTGTAAAAGAGCCAAATCAAAGGTAATGCTTCATGGACTCTATACCCCCTACCTATTCTTGATTCCCCTTGGACTGACTTGTCTATGGATTTTGTGCCAGGTTTGCCCCGCTTAAAGAAAGGAAGAGACTCCATTTTTGTGGTGGTGGACAGATTCTCCAAGATGGCCCACTTCATCCCTTGCCATAAGGTGGATGACGCAATTCATGTGGCGAACTTGTTCTTTAAAGAAGTGGTGAGGCTTCATGGAATGCCCAAAAGTATAGTCTCAGATAGGGACTCAAAATTCTTAAGCCATTTTTGGAGAACCCTTTGGAACAAGCTTGCGACTAAGCTACTCTTCTCTACCACTTACCAGCCACAAACTGATGGGCAAACTGAGGTGGTGAATAGGACCCTATCGACCTTGCTCTGATTATTAATCAAGAGGAACATCAAAACCTGGGAAGAATGCTTACCTCTTGTTGAATTTGCTTATAATAGGGCTGTGCGCTACTACTAGTATTTCTCCTTTTGAGATTGTAAATGGTTTTAATCCCCTCACCCCCTTGATTTACTGCCTCTACCTAATGTTTCTTCTTTAATTCATAGGAATGGACAGGCAAAAGCTGAATATGTGAGGAAACTCCATGAACAAGTCAAGACTCAAATTGAAAGCAAGATGGAGCAATATGCTAAGCAAGCAAATAAGGGAAGGAGACAAGTTGTTTTTGAACCAGGAGATTGGGTGTGGGTGCACATGCGAAAAGAAATGTTTCCTTTGCAAAGGAAATCTAAGCTCTTACCTAGAGGAGATGGACCCTTCCAAATCTTAGAAAGAATCAATGACAATGCCTACAAAGTTGACCTACCAGGTAAGTATAGGGTTAGTGCAACATTTAATGTGGCTGACTTAAGTCCTTTTGATGTAGGTGATGAAGGATTAAATTTGAGGACGAATTCTTTCGAAGGGGGAGGGCATGATGGAGACCAAGGAAGCTCAAGTGGAACCATAATGGGCCCAATGCCCAAAGAAGCACTGCGAGGACTTGGAGGCCCAATGACAAGGTCAAGAGCTAAGAAGGCTAAGGAGGATTTGGACAAAGCAGTCAACCACTTTCTTTCACCGAAGCCCATTCTAGAAGAAGAAGCACTCAAGATGGTCCTAATGATCCAAGTTGATGAAGGGCCCAAATGTGGGGACATGATTTCTTCTTAGTCAATTTTATTTAATTATGTATTTGAACCTTTTAATTTTCTCAGTTTTGGTTCTTATTTTCTTTTTGGGTTAATTTTATAATAAAGGCCTATTGATTGGGCTTAACTTACGCATAATAGAGCTAGGGTTTCCAATTGGGCCTAGGCCACATTTGCACTAGGATTAGGTTTTAAAATGTGCTAGCTTGTTGCCTCCTTTAGCTCGACCTAGCTGCATACCTAATGCCCATAAATAGGCTTGTGTTTACTGTATTTGGCACTTTTTGACTTAGAGAATAATATTGCACTCCTTTGTAAGTTTTGAGAGCTTAGTTCTCTTAGGTTCTTAGTAGAGCCATCTTGGTTCTTATCAAAGGTTTCCTTACCTTTGTGGCGAATCTTCGCTTGACTTATCACTCTCCAAGAGTGTGGCGTCTTCTTCCTTCCATTCCTTTTCCTTTTTCATCTTTTCCTTTTTTTACTATTCACGGCACTGTTCACGCACTATTCATATTACTATTCATCCTTTTATTGTTTAATTCTTTAAAACACGAAATCAACTCAAGAACGATCCGTAAAAATAATATGCATCCAACTTGGATCATATCACCACTTATGATCTACGTCCAGTCCTTAAGCAACCACTCGAGATTTTTCACTATATCTTCATGTTTCAATAAGTGCTTGACAACCTTTACAACCTTGAGCACTCAACACTTTAGGATACCTCACCCTTGGAGCTTGAGTCTTTTCAACTAAGGGATGCCTCACCCTTTTTCATTAGAGGGATACCTCACCCTCTTTACATAATAAACAAAGTGTTTGAATGATAAAAACTCTCTCAAAGAGTAGATTGATACAAATTGAAGCTCTAACAATGCCCCTTTTGAATATCTCAAGTTTTCTCACAAAAATAAGGCAAAAATGTTTTTAGGATTTGATTCTCATATGTGAGTGTTAGATTGATGTTCTAAATTGAAGTTCAACCCTCAATGAAGCCCCAAGGCAAGTATTTATAAGTTGTTAGAAGAAAGGAGCCGTTGGGTAGCATTTATGGCAACATTAAAAGCTGTTAAAATAGCCGTTGGACTCTGTCAAATTGCTTGTAATTGATTACATAGCAAATGTAATTGATTACATTGTTGTTCCAACATGTTCTTGGCTTTCTAGGCTCTGTGTAATCAATTACATTCTTGGTGTAATCGATTATAAGGCCTCTGACTTGCTTTGTAATTGATTACCATTTCCATGTAATCGATTACATACCTTCTTGAACGTGTTCTTGCCTTTCTGGGTTCAATGTAATCGATTACATTACTGGTGTAATCGATTACAAGGCCTCTGACTTGCTTGTAATCGATTACATGTTCCATGTAATCGATTACCAGCTCTCTGTTTAGCTTGTAATCAATTACAAAACATGTGTAATCGATTACCTTGGCCTTTGAACACATTTTTCAAGTCCAATTAAGTTTGTAAGTCATTTCTAACACTTCAAGACATTTGATTAAACATAAATTCTTTCATGAGTGTTAAATCTAAGATTGAAAATAATGTTTCTTTGAAAAACATGATTAGCTTTGAATTTTCACACTTATTTTGGAAATGATATATGAAAAACCATTTGAGAAATCTTGAGAGCATTTAACATTAATGTTCTAAGTCTTATGACTAAATAAACCTCTTGACTCCTTTCTTTGATCTTGATCTTTTCTTTTGCACTTGATCTTCATTTTTGCACTTGATCTTCATCTTTGACTTTGTTATCATAAAAAACCATTTGACATGCTTTAAGGACATAAGCATTCACATTCTCCCCCTTTTTTATGATGACAAACTGATCATAAGAAAAAGAAAGAGTTTTTACATTTGTATATATTAGAGATTTAGGCGCAACTCTCCCCCGGAGTTTATACATGATATATAATAAGATTTTTCATGTAAAAAGCTCAAAAAGCTCCTCCGTACACATGCAACATTAATTAGATTTCATTTTCCACTATTCTCTCCCCCGTTGGCATTATCAAAAAGACATAAGCATTTAGAAGAAAAATTTGGACAGCATTTCAGCTGTATTTCATGATTTCCCAAGAAGTAAACAAGTATAGCCAAAACAGGAAATGCAAAGAGAATATAATGAATCTAGTATATTCAGATCAAGAGAATATCCAATATAACTAATATTCAATATCTAATATTTTAGAGAGAATATAACCAAACAGATACAATGCAGCTAACATATCACCAAAAACATATACAATGTAACCCAACATATCCAATATAACTAATATCCAAAATAGGAACTGATACTAATGTTATATAACTGAGCCAATACATGTACAATGTAGCCATAAGAAAATACAATGAAAGCATCAGAGCAATAGGCCATGGTCACTATCAGTAGCCTCGTTGTGCATATCACATAATAAATAAGTACCACTTGATATCACTTGTTAGGAGTTACAAGATATCCATATAAGGTCATGAAATTAAGGTTTTTAAACAAAAGATCATACAACTTTTCACACATCAAGCATTTCTCAATGAAAGAATCAAAAGATATGAAATTTAAGAATGTTTACATTCTTTCATTGATAGAGGGGAAAAGAATAAGAGAGAATCTTTGTTGACATGTTAATAGTATTAACAATAAAATATTTCATGTCAAATAAAGATATAAGCCAAGAGATATAACATGTTTACCATTTGTTAGCCATAAGATATAAGCAACACTTTAAGAGCTAGGCTCCCTCTCAAAATATGCATATCAAAACGTAATAGTTTAACATAGTTATGCATATATTCTTAGTCAACAAGGATATGAAAGAAAGATATATAAGATAAGAAAGATAAACAATCAGTACAAATCAACAAACAATTATAAGGAGATATAAGAAAAGAAGATAAGCTCCCCTTTATTGAAGCACAAGATAAATAAAAGGAAATATGCATGCCAAGACCATGTAAGTACATTACCATAAAGAAAAGTAAGGCAAAGATACATAATCTTAATCCATCAATCAAAAACCATTCTAAAAACTTCTCCCCCTTTCAAAAAGAATTTTACAAGAACACATTATATTTTCAAAAGAATTTTAGAAAGGTAGGGAGGTTTTATATTAAAATAACATATTCTTTGAGAGTGATTAAACCTAAGTCAAAAGAACATTTAAAATTACATCTTTTCTCTTTCGCATTAAACAAGAGCCTTGACAAAATAAAACACTTTGAAGAACAAGGCTTATCTTTTGAAGTATTGAGATGGGCTCTATAGGGCATTTCAAAAGATTTATTTGGAAACTTAAGCATTCTCTCAAGATTTAATAAGACTTTTCAAATCAAAAGAAGAAAATACTATATTTATAGCACAAATCGAATGAATTCCAAATTTTTAAGATAATTAGGAGGTGAAAATACATTCAAGTTCTTAAGACAAGTTTAAAAGATTTTTAAGGACATGGAACTTGAAAAGCTTCTTTCAAATATGATAAGAGATTTTGCTTTAAAAAAAACTTTTTAGACAAGCCATAAACTCTTTCAAAATAAGAGCATGATTCTCTTAGATATTATACTACTAAGAAACCATAGATCAAGAGAATCATAGAAATCAAACATTCACCATGATGAAATATGCTATAGGGATCAAAGCATGTATAAAACTAATATCATGCACCCTATATGCAATGACAAAATTAGCAAGTTAATATTCAATTAGGTACTTTGTCAATGCTAAGCTTACTTCTCATGTAAGGAAAGCATCTAATCATTTAAGATCAATTTATCAACAAGTATCATATAATCCATAGCATATAGAATACCACAATAGTTTAGAGATAGAGATACTTATTTAGGGAGAGATGCTTCTTTAGAATGTTCTTCATTTATTGGTCCTTTGAGCTTGTGCTTTCTTCCATTGAGAATTTCATTCTATTGCACTTAAAGAAAGTCTCCTCATGTTCCTCTTCATTCAACTATTCTCATTTATCCACATATGCTTGACACTTTGATATTTGATGGCTATACTTGAAGCACATGGAGATACTTGCAAAGCTAACTCTAAAGGTTCTCTAAATCATAGGTTAGCATCAAATATCATTTAAGCTCATTTATAAGCAGAATTTAGGTTGATATATAATGAAAAACCATGTACCACAATATCAACTATGCAATGTTAGCTCTAACAAGAATGCATGAAGCACATATGCACTTGAATCCAAAAGCATAATTTAAGCATTTTTCAAAGCGAGATTGAAGTTTATCAAGAAAAGCTTGATCATCATCAAAACATAAATAAGCATTTTGGGGCAAACAATGACCATGTAAGGCTTATAATATCAAGTAAGGAATTCTAATATGCACATATGCCAATCAAGAATAAAAAGAATTCCCTTATTGTAATGAGACAATTAAAAAACCATAGAATTATAAATTTTTTTTAAAACATTTATGATTATTTCAATATATACTTCAATGTAAGAATAATTAACATTCAAAGGTAAGTTCAAGACAAAACAGATCCAAAACCTTAAATGACACAATATGTAGCAAAAGAGGATTATGCAGCAACATCAAATGGTACAACAAATGAAGTTATGTAGTAAAATTGCTCATTATGCAACAAAGAAAGCATATTATGCAGAAAAGAAAAAAATGTGACTTTGTGTAGTAAGAGAGAATTGTGTATTAAGAGTATAGATGCATGATTGATCCAAAAAGCCAAGTTCAATGATGTTTACATGAAATAATGCTAGAAAAACATATTAAGGCATAAAATAACTCTCTACTTATCCAAATATCACATGATATTCAAACTAAGGCATAAGTAAGGATAAAAGATTAATATCCCCAAAAGTCTACTATTTGAATTTTTGTAGGTGAGTCCAACTTCCAAACTTCAAGACTTCATGAGGAAGTAGGTGTGGTGAGAGTTAAGAGGAAGAAGATGACCATGGAGGTTTTAGGTTGTGAATGATGAGGGGAAAGCACATTTTGCTATTTTAATGAGAGTAATAATTGATTATTGGGTGGACCTAATCGATTAGCTAGTGTGAGAAAGAGAAATGTTGGTATCAGGTTGGAGCAAATAACCGATTAGAGGGGTGTGGTAATCGGTTAGAGGTATAGGAAATTAATTAGGATTGAAGACCAGGAGGTCTCGAGTGGCACTAATAACTGGTTAGCAGAATGTGCTAATCGATTATTATGCTTTGCCAGTAAGCATAGAACCCTTCCCAAATGCAGGGTAATCGGTTAGGAACCTTTCCTAACTGATTATTTTGGCTTGGCAAAGTCCCATTTATTGTGCCAAAACAGTTCCAAAGGCCAAAAAGTAAGATATCCCCTTCTTCCAATTGATTGCTTCACTGCCAGAACTAGAAAACCTTTATGGGAACAATCCTTAAACATACCAATTTATGCCTTTTTGGATTTCATTTTTGGTTTGGCTTCATTTTCATTCACTTCAAGCACCATAAATGCATCCCAAATCAGATTTGTCTTCTTAAAAAGTATCAGGAAGCAATTTTCTTCATCGAGAACTCGAGATTGGTAATTTAGTG
The DNA here is from genome assembly GCA_029884595.1 of Ormosia semicastrata. Classification (NCBI taxonomy): domain Eukaryota; kingdom Viridiplantae; phylum Streptophyta; class Magnoliopsida; order Fabales; family Fabaceae; genus Ormosia; species Ormosia semicastrata. The sequence continues at coordinate 32,712,581 of JAQQTO010000044.1, read as the reverse complement.
GACTTATGCATGGATCAAGTACCAAGGAATACAAGTTCAAGCTTCTTGGAGACAAGGAAGAGAACTTGAAGTATTTTTCTAGTCTTGTGCTTGGAGCAGTCACTTTTGAGATTCCAAAGACTATTCTTAGCCTTCAAGCACACCTACAACATACTTTAATTTTTGACTTTTAGTACCTAACTTTTCTTGGGTCCTTGTATGTTAATTTTGAATATTAATCCATTGTGCTCTCATAACAATCAATTTTTCATAATATGTAAATTGAGCACAATAAATCAAATAATCAACTACCATTAAGCACATAACTAATAGCATGTTTACTTTCATGATATATAGACAATTCAAAACATAGCTGATGAGGTTTTCCTTAAGGCTCTTGATTTCGGACCTATTAGGACTAGAACAATCAGAATTTGGAAGATGAGATTGAAAGAAAGAATAAGAAGGGAAAGAACAAATTTTTGTCCGTTTTAGGAAAATTCCATATCTCACGCTATAGACATCGGAATTGCATGATTCCAAAACGAGATGAAAGATCTCTTTTTGAATCACGAATTAGACTCAAGAAACACTAAAAAACAGTACGTAAAGCTTGAGATATGAACGCGAGAAATTTGTGACGAAAATTGAGAAAAAAAATACGAAATTGAAAGGAAGAACTAGAAACGAAATTGATGAAAAGAAAAGATAAGAATGGCGCCACAAACCTAGTTTGATAAGCCAAGGAAGATCGCCACAAGAATTGGTTAATTCTTGATAAGATCAAATGATGCAAGGAAGAACCCTAGCGAGCAAAACTCTCAGTTTTGTATATTCCAAAATGTGTGTCTCCTTTTCTCTAACGATCTCCAAATGTTTTAATACAATTCGGTTTAGAGGTTTGCCCATTTAGGACTTAACAAAAATAAAAACAAAACCCTAAGCATAAGCATCACCGATATGTTCCAGGTGGTTAAGGAGACATATTCACTTCAAGTGCTTGGGTTCTAATCTGCTTGTGGACAAAATACATTTTTTTTAATACAACCATACACCAAATAGAGGCTCTTCTCCTTTCATTCCAAGTGGGCTATGCATGTGTAAATCCTAGGCTCCACATGTTGGGCTTCAATCTGATGTTGGGCCTCTAATAAGTTGTTCACAATCTTTTTAAGTTCTTCTTGGGCCCTTTTAACTCTTGCTCTTGTCATGGGCCCTCCTAGACCTTGTATTGGATTTTGGACTTCTTTCTCGACTTGGAGTGCAGGCTTGGGCTTCTCCCATGAAGTCCTCATCATTCCCTCCTTCTTGAGAAGCATTTATCCTCAAATCTATTAAATCATCACCTGCATCATAAAAGGACAAATCAGCCACATTAAAGGTAGCACTCACACCATACTCACCTGGCAAGTCAATCTTATATGCATTGTCATTGATCTTAGCCAATACTTGAAAAGGTCCATCTCCTCTTGGCATAAGCTTAGACTTCCTTTGAGATGGAAATCTTTCCTTCCTGAAGTGTACCCATACCCAATCACCTGGTTCAAATGTTACCTTCTTCCTTCCTTTGTTTGCATGCTTAGCATACCCTTCCATTTTCTTCTCAATTTGGGCCTTAACCTTCTCATGCAATTTCTTGACATAATCGCTTTAACACTGCCCAGACTTATCTTGCAATGGAGAAATGTTAGGTAAAGGTAATAAATCCAAAGGAGTCAAAGCATTAAAACCATATACAATTTCAAAAGGTGAAAACTGAGTAGTACTATGTATAGCCCTATTATAAGCAAACTCAACATGTGGCAAACATTCCTCCCAAGACTTAAGATTTTTCTTTAGAACAGCTCTAAGGAGAGTAGATAAGGTCCTATTTACAACCTCTGTTTGCCCATCAGTTTGGGGATGGCAAGTAGTAGAAAACAATAATTTTGTGCCTATCTTTCCCCACAAGGTCCTCCAAAAATGACTAAGGAATTTAGAGTCCCGATCACTTACAATACTCTTAGGCAAACCATGCAGTCTTACCACATCTTTGAAGAATAAATCAGCTACATGACATGCATCATCCACCTTCTTGCATGGTATGAAGTGAGCCATCTTTGAGAACCTATCAACCACCACAAAAATAGAATCCTTCCCTCCCTTAGACCGAGGCAAACCTAAAACAAAATCCATAGAAATATCAATCCAAGGGTGTTCAGGAACGAGGCAAGGGAGTATATAATCCATGCGGCATGACCCTAGACTTAGCCTTTTTACAAACAAGACACTTATCACACAACTTATGCACATCATGCTTCATGTGTGGCCAGGTAAAATGCTCATGCAAGATGTCATATGTCTTTTGCACCCCAAAGTGTCCCATTAAGCCCCCTTCATGTGCCTCTTGAACAAGCAATTCCCTAATTGAACCTTTAGGCACACAAAGTCTCTTGTCCTTTATTAAGTAACCATCATGCTTGAAATACCCATCGATATAGTATGAGAACATGTTTGATAAATATGAGAAAAATCAAGCATCATGTTCATACAGGTTCCTTAATATATTCAAAACCAAGAAATTTAGTTTCAAGAGTAGTCATTAAAGCATACTGCGTGACAAAGCATCAAAAACCACATTGGACTTACCTTTCTTGTGCTTGATCACATAGGGGAATTGTTCAAGAAACTCCACCCACCTGGCATGTCTCTTGTTCAACTTTCCCTCCTTTCAAATACTTTAGAGACTCATGATCACTATGAATAATAAACTCCTTAGGCGTAAAGATAGTGTTGCCAAGTTTGCAAAGCCCTAACTAAAGCATACAATTCCTTATCATATGTAGGGTAGTTAAGGGCAGCCCCATTCATTTTCTCACTAAAATAAGCAATGGGATGTCCCTCTTGCATTAAAACAAAGACCTATGCCTACCCCAGATGCATCACATTCAAGCTCAAAGGATTTAGCAAAGTTAGGCAAAGCAAGTATGGGTACATGTGTTAATTTCTCCTTTAGGACAGCAAATGCTTTCTCTTGTTTCTCTCCCCATTTAAATCCCACATGCTTCTTGACTAGTTCATTTAGAGGTGCAGCAATGGTACTAAAATCCTTAACAAACCTCCTATAGAAACTAGCAAGCCCATGGAAACTTCTTACCTCACTCACACTCTTAGGAGTTGGCCATTCTTGGATTGCTTTTATTTTCTCTTTATCTGCATGCACTCCACTAGAATTAACCACAAATCTTAAGAACACAACATGGTCCTTACAAAACGTGCACTTTTCCAAATTAGCATACATTCTTTCTTTTCTAAGCACATATAAAACAGATTGCAAATGATGCAAATGCTCATCCAAATTTTTACTATATACAAGAATATCATCAAAATAAACAACCACAAATTTCCCTAGAAACTCTCTCAAAACATGGTTCATCAATCTCATGAAAGTACTAGGGGCATTTGTCAATCCAAATGGCATTACTTTCCACTCATACAAACCATACTTGGTTTTAAAAGCTGTTTTCCACTCATCACCTTCTCTAATTCTAATATGATTATATCCACTTTTCAAATCAATCTTAGAGAAATAACAGAGCCATACAACTCATCCAACAAATCATCTAACCTGGGAATGGGATGCACGTTTGATGGTGATGTTGTTGACGGCCTGCTGCATCGAAACACATCCTCCAACTTCCATCTTTCTTTGGCACCAATATAACTGAGTGTACAAAGACAAGGGCTCAAGCTCTCCTCAACCCATCCTTTGCTCATCAATTCAAGAACTTGTCTTTGAATTTCCTGGGTCTCTTGAGGATTACTCCATAAGCTGGCCTATTAGGCAACACAGACCCACGGCACCAAATCAATTTGGTGTTCAATACCTCTCAATGGTGGAAGTCCTGGTGGTATATCTTTTGGAAAAACATCTTGAAATTCCTGCAAAATAGATTTAACTCCACTAGGAAGTTCAAGGTCATAATCAAGTGTAGTAATCTCCTTATTATAGAGTATATACATAGACTTCCTTGCCATTAAAGCTCTCCTCACCTCTCCACTCTTCACAAACAAAGCATTCTTTCTCTCTTTCTTTTTGCTCTCATTTTCATTTTCATTTTCTTTCCTTTCTTTTCTCTCTTGCTTTCTTTTTTCTCTCATGATATTTTGATCATCACATACCTCTTTTGGAGACAATGGAACTAATGTAACCTTGCGGTTTTCATGGTGAAAAGTGTATTTATTTGTGTGACCATCATGGTGAGCTTTTCTATCAAACTGCCATGGTCTCCCAAGAAGCAAATGACTAGCTTCCATTGGAACCACATCACACAAAATTTTATCTCTATATTTTCCAATAGAAAACTCAATCTCCACTTGCTTATCCACCCTCAATTCTCCCTCCTCACTCAACCATTGTAACTTGTATGGTCTAGGATGGGGTTTAGTTTCCAAATTCATTTTTGTCACCAACCTAGTACTTGCTACATTGGTACAACTCCCTCCATCAATGATTAAGGAACACAGTTTGCCTTGGATAAGACATCTAGTATGAAAAATATTTTCTCTTTGACTTTCCTCACCCTCTTTGGCTATTCCTCCTAACATTCTCCTCACAATGAACAAATCTCCTTCAGGGAATCTCCTCCTCTTCCTCTCTCTCTCCTCACTTGAGGATTCAGTTTGGGAACTCTCACTAGTGATTTCTCCATTATCTTTTAACACCATAACCTTCTTGGTTGGGCATTCGGATGCAATGTGCCCCTACCCAAACATTTGAAACACTTTATGTCTCTAGACCGAGACTTGTTTGCCATTTCTTTGCCCTTGTTTTGGGTTGGGTTTGGGGCTATCGTGGAGATCCTAGAAGATGAGGTACCCTCCTTCTTGAACCTATCCTTCCATCTAGAGTTATCATAGTTTGATACACTCTTTCTCACACTTTTTCTTTTTAGTTGTTGTTCCACTTTCATGGCATGGTGAACTAAGTCCTCCATTTCTATATAATTTTGAAGCTCAACAACATCTCTTATATCTCCATTCAGCCCATCAAGGAATCTAGCCATGGTAACCTCCCTTTCCTCCTCTACATTGGCTCGGATCATGGCTATTTCAAGGTCTTTGTAGAGCTCATCTACACTCTTACTCCCTTGGGTCATTCTTTGGAGTTTATTGAGAAGCTCTCTATGGTAGTGGGATGGAACATACCTCCTTCTCAACACTCTTTTTAACTCCTCCCAACTCCCTAACATAGGCTCTCCATACCTCCTCCTCTCCTTTTGGAATTGATCCCACCAAACTAAGGCATAGTCAGTGAATTCTAAGGTAGCTAACTTGACCTTCCTCTCCTCATTTAGGTTGTGGCATGAGAAAATTTGTTCTACCTTCATCTCCCACTCAATATAGGCTTCGGATCACTTTTTCCTTTAAATGGTGGTATGGTAACTTTCACAACCTCCTCTCGGTTTCTCCTTTGTTCTCCCTCATGTTCTCTCCTTTCATGCCTCTCATGTCTCCTCCTATCTCTATGTTGGTCATTCTCCCCAATCTGGTTTTCGTTTTCTAAAGTTTCAAGCCTCTCATAAATTCCCTCCGTATGCTCCCTCAGCACCTCATTCATTCTTTGAGTTAAGGCATCTAACAACAACCTATGCTCCTTAGTAGGGGATGGGGTCCCTTGCAGCCATAGATAGATTTGAGGTAAAGAAGTCCTCTCCAAAACTATTTCACTCAAAGTGTTTCACACAAATTTGGCTTTTAAGCTAATGTATCTCTCTTGCCTTTTTCCACTCTTTCTCTTGCTTAAAGTTCTTACTAGAATCAAACAATCTATTTCAAGAACCACTTTTCAAGGCGATCAGAATTTGTAGAAATAACACAAGTAGCAAAGCACAATTTTACTACTAACACTCAAGAAAGACAGAAACATGAATGATTATCAAGAAATAGGATAACCAAGACACTTTTTTTTTTTTTTTGGACAAAGAATGTAACAAAACAACAAAGGATTATGATGTATGGATACTAACACAATTTAGAAGTACAAAGACATATAAAAAAAAATGAAACTAGGAAGAAACTTAGAATCAATTTAAGTCCTCTATGGTCCAAATACTACAATTTTTTTTTTTTTTGGAAAGTGAATATCTTTGCAGACTTCTAAATCACAAGGTCTACAACCAAATAAGGAAAAATTACCAAACAATTAAGAGTAATTCCACTCTAATTTTTTTTTCCAGAAATTTAGTAATTCTCTCAATCGAAATTAGATGTTGACTTTACCAAATAGGCGGTTTTGCAGCCACCAAATTGATCCTCCAAACCCCAATTCGGCACCTCCAAATAGCCACTCGTATCTCGTGCTACTGACCTCGGATTCGGGTGTTTCCATAGCGAGGTGAAAGTTCACGTTCGGGACACAATTTTGACCCAAAAATCATCGAATTTGGATATGTAAAACATGATATATGAACGATAAGCCCAAACAGCCCTCCTTTGGCTCTAATTCACACCCAAACACTAGCCCTAATGACTAGCTTTGATACCAAATGATGAGGTTTTCCTTAAGGCTCTTGATTTCGGACCTATTAGGACTAGAACAATCAGAATTTGGAAGATGAGATTGGAAGAAAGAATAAGAAGGAAAGAACAAATTTTTGTCCGTTTTAGGAAAATTCCATATCTCACGCTATAGACATCGGAATTGCATGATTCTAAAACGAGATGAAAGATCTCTTTTTAAATCACGAACTAGACTCAAGAAACACCGAAATATAGTACGTAAAGCTTGAGATATGAATGTGAGAAATTTGTGACGAAAATTGAGAAAAAAAAATACGAAATTGAAAGGAAGAACTAGAAACGAAATTGATGAAAAGAAAAGATAAGAATGGCGCCACAAACCTAGTTTGATAAGCCAAGGAAGATCGCCACAAGAATTGGTTAATTCTTGATAAGATCAAATGATGCAAGGAAGAACCCTAGCAGAGCAAAACTCTCAGTTTTGTATATTCCAAAATGTGTGTCTCCTTTTCTCTAACGATCTCCAAATGTTTTAGTACAATTCATTTTAGAGGTTTGCCCATTTAGGACTTAAAAAAATAAAAACAAAACCCTAAGCATAAGCATCAACGATATGTTCCAGTGGTTAAGGAGACATATTCACTTCAAGTGCTTGGGTTCTAATCTCTTGTGGACAAAATACATTTTTTTAATACAACCATACACCAAATAGAGGCTCTTCTCCTTTCATTCCAAGTGGGCTATGCATGTGTAAATCCTAGGCTCCACATGTTGGGCTTCAATCTGATGTTGGGCCTCTAATAAGTTGTTCACAATCTTTTTAAGTTCTTCTTGGGCCCTTTTAACTCTTGCTCTATTTGGTGTATGGTTGTATTAAAAAAAATGTATTTTGTCCACAGCAGGATTAGAACCCAAGCACTTGAAGCTGAATATGTCTCCTTAACCACTGGAACATATCAGTGATGCTTATGCTTAGGGGTTTTGTTTTTATTTTTGTTAAGTCCTAAATGGGCAAACCTCTAAAATGAATTGTACTAAAACATTTGGAGATCGTTAGAGAAAAGGAGACACACTTGGAATATACAAAACTGAGAGTTTTGCTCGCTAGGGTTCTTCCTTGCATCATTTGATCTTATCAAGAATTAACCAATTCTTGTGGCGATCTTCCTTGGCTTATCAAACTAGGTTTGTGGCGCCATTCTTATCTTTTCTTTTCATCAATTTCGTTTCTAGTTCTTCCTTTCAATTTCGTATTTTTTTCTCAATTTTCGTCACAAATTTCTCGCGTTCATATCTCAAGCTTTACGTACTATTTTTCGGTGTTTCTTGAGTCTACTTCGTGATTCAAAAAGAGATCTTTCATCTCGTTTTGGAATCATGCAATTCCGATGTCTATAGCGTGAGATATGGAATTTTCCTAAAACGGACAAAAATTTGTTCTTTCCCTTCTTATTCTTTCTTCCAATCTCATCTTCCAAATTCTGATTGTTCTAGTCCTAATAGGTCCGAAATCAAGAGCCTTAAGGAAAACCTCATCATTTGGTATCAAAGCTAGTCATTAGGGCTAGTGTTTGGGTGTGAATTAGAGCCAAAGGAGGGCTGTTTGGGCTTATCGTTCATATATCGTGTTTTACATATCCAAATTCGATGATTTTTGGGTCAAAATTGTGTCCCAGAACGTGAACTTTCACCTCGCTATGGAAACACCCGAATCCGAGGTCTATAGCACGAGATACAAGTGGCTATTTGGAGGTGCCGAATTGGGGTTTGGAGGATCAATTTGGTGGTGCAAAACCTGCCTATTTGGTAAAGTCAACATCTAATTTCTGATTGAGAGAATTACTAAATTTCTGGAAAAAAAAAAATTAGAGTGGAATTACTCTTAATTGTTTGGTAATTTTTCCTTATTTGGTTGTAGACCTTGTGATTTAGAAGTCTAGCAGATATTCACTTTCCAAAAAAAAAAAATTGGAGTATTTGGACCATAGAGGACTTAAATTCGTGATTCTAAGTTTCTTCCTAGTTTCATTTTTTTTTTGTATGTCTTTGTACTTCTAAATTGTGTTAGTATCCATACATCATAATCCTTTGTTGTTTTGTTACATTGCTGTCCAAAAAAAAAAAGTGTCTTGGTTATCCTATTTCTTGATAATCATTCATGTTTCTGTCTTTCTTGAGTGTTAGTAGTAAAATTGTGCTTTGCTACTTGTGTTATTTCTACAAATTCTGATCGCCTTGAAAAAGTGGTTCTTGAAATAGATTGTTTGATTCTAGTAAGAACTTTAAGCAAGAGAAAGAGTGGAAAAAGGCAAGAGAGATACATTAGCTTAAAAGCCAAATTTGTGTGAAACACTTTGAGTGAAATAGTTTTGGAGAGGACTTCTTTACCTCAAATCTATCTATGGCTGCAACCCCCATCCCCTACTAAGGAGCATAGGTTGTTGTTAGATGCCTTAACTCAAAGAATGAATGAGGTGCTGAGGGAGCATACGGAGGGAATTTATGAGAGGCTTGAAACTTTAGAAAACGAAAACCAGATTGGGGAGAATGACCAACATAGAGATAGGAGGAGACATGAGAGGCATGAAAGGAGAGAACATGAGGGAGAACAAAGGAGAAACCGAGAGGAGGTTGTGAAAGTTACCATACCACCATTTAAAGGAAAAAGTGATCCAGAAGCCTATATTGAGTGGGAGATGAAGGTAGAACAAATTTTCTCATGCCACAACCTAAATGAGGAGAGGAAGGTCAAGTTAGCTACCTTAGAATTCACTGACTATGCCTTAGTTTGGTGGGATCAATTCCAAAAGGAGAGGAGGAGGTATGGAGAGCCTATGTTAGGGAGTTGGGAGGAGTTAAAAAGAGTGTTGAGAAGGAGGTATGTTCCATCCCACTACCATAGAGAGCTTCTCAATAAACTCCAAAGAATGACCCAAGGGAGTAAGAGTGTAGATGAGCTCTACAAAGACCTTGAAATAGCCATGATCCGAGCCAATGTAGAGGAGGAAAGGGAGGTTACCATGGCTAGATTCCTTGATGGGCTGAATGGAGATATAAGAGATGTTGTTGAGCTTCAAAATTATATAGAAATGGAGGACTTAGTTCACCATGCCATGAAAGTGGAACAACAACTAAAAAGAAAAAGTGTGAGAAAGAGTGTATCAAACTATGATAACTCTAGATGGAAGGATAGGTTCAAGAAGGAGGGTACCTCATCTTCTAGGATCTCCACGATAGCCCCAAACCCAACCCAAAACAAGGGCAAAGAAATGGCAAACAAGTCTCGGTCTAGAGACATAAAGTGTTTCAAATGTTTGGGTAGGGGGCACATTGCATCTGAATGCCCAACCAAGAAGGTTATGGTGTTAAAAGATAATGGAGAAATCACTAGTGAGAGTTCCCAAACTGAATCCTTAAGTGAGGAAGAGAGAGAGGAAGAGGAGGAGATTCCTGAAGGAGATTTGTTCATTGTGAGGAGAATGTTAGGAGGAATAGCCAAAGAGGGTGAGGAAAGTCAAAGAGAAAATATTTTTCATACTAGATGTCTTATCCAAGGCAAACTGTGTTCCTTAATCATTGATGGAGGGAGTTGTACCAATGTAGCAAGTACTAGGTTGGTGACAAAAATGAATTTGGAAACTAAACCCCATCCTAGACCATACAAGTTACAATGGTTGAGTGAGGAGTGAGAATTGAGGGTGGATAAGCAAGTGGAGATTGAGTTTTCTATTGGAAAATATAGAGATAAAATTTTGTTTGATGTGGTTCCAATGGAAGCTAGTCATTTGCTTCTTGGGAGACCATGGCATTTGATAGAAAAGCTCACCATGATGGTCACACAAATAAATACACTTTTCACCATGAAAACCGCAAGGTTACATTAGTTCCATTGTCTCCAAAAGAGGTATGTGATGATCAAAATATCATGAGAGAAAAAAAAAGAAAGCAAGAGAGAAAAGAAAGGAAAGAAAATGAAAATGAAAATGAGAGCAAAAAGAAAGAGAGAAAGAATGCTTTGTTTGTGAAGAGTGGAGAGGTGAGGAGAGCTTTAATGGCAAGGAAGTCTATGTATATACTCTATAATAAGGAGATTACTACACTTGATTATGACCTTGAACTTCCTAGTGGAGTTAAATCTATTTTGCAGAATTTCAAGATGTTTTTCCAAAAGATATACCACCAGACTTCCACCATTGAGAGGTATTGAACACCAAATTGATTTGGTGCCGTGGGTCAGTTGCCTAATAGGCCACCACACACGGAGTAATCCTCAAGAGACCCAGAAATTCAAAGACAAGTTGCTTGAATTGATGAGCAAAGGATGGGTTGAGGAGAGCTTGAGCCCTTGTGGCTGTACCGCTTATATTGGTATCAAAGAAAGATGGAAGTTGGAGGATGTGTTCTGATCGTAGGGCCGTCAACAACATCACCATCAAGTACAGGCATCCCATTCCCAGTGTTAGATGATTTGTTGGATGAGTTGTATGGCTCTTGTTATTTCTCTAAGATTGATTTGAAAAGTGGATATAATCATATTAGAATTAGAGAAGGTGATGAGTGGAAAACAGCTTTTAAAACCAAGTATGGTTTGTATGAGTGGAAAGTAACGCCATTTGGATTGACAAATGCCCCTAGTACTTTCATGAGATTGATGAACCATGTTTTGAGAGAGTTTCTAGGAAAATTTGTGGTTGTTTATTTTGATGATATTCTTGTATATAGTAAAAATTTGGATGAGCATTTGCATCATTTGCAATCTGTTTTATATGTGCTTAGAAAAGAAAGATTGTATGCTAATTTGGAAAAGTGCACGTTTTGTAAGAACCATGTTGTGTTCTTAGGATTTGTGGTTAATTCTAGTGGAGTGCATGTAGATAAAGAGAAAATAAAAGCAATCCAAGAATGGCCAACTCCTAAGAGTGTGAGTGAGGTAAGAAGTTTCCATGGGCTTGCTAGTTTCTATAGGAGGTTTGTTAAGGATTTTAGTACCATTGCTGCACCTCTAAATGAACTAGTCAAGAAGCATGTGGGATTTAAGTGGGGAGAGAAACAAGAGAAAGCATTTGTTGTCCTAAAGGAGAAATTAACACATGCACCCATACTTGCTTTGCCTAACTTTGCTAAATCCTTTGAGCTTGAATGTGATGCATCCGGGGTAGGCATAGGTGTTTGTTTTAATGCAAGAGGGACATCCCATTGCTTATTTTAGTGAGAAAATGAATGGGGCTGCCCTTAACTACCCTACATATGATAAGGAATTGTATGCTTTAGTTAGGGCTTTGCAAACTTGGCAACACTATCTTCTCGCCTAAGGAGTTTATTATTCATAGTGATCATGAGTCTCTAAAGTATTTGAAAGGACAGGAAAGTTGAACAAGAGACATGCCAGTGGGTGGAGTTTCTTGAACAATTCCCCTATGTGATCAAGCACAAGAAAGGTAAGTCCAATGTGGTTGCTGATGCTTTGTCACGCAGGTATGCTTTAATGACTACTCTTGAAACTAAATTTCTTGGTTTTGAATATATTAAGGAACTGTATGAACATGATGCTGATTTTTCTCATATTTATCAAACATGTTCTCATACTATATCTGATGGGTATTTCAAGCATGATGGTTACTTAATAAAGGACAAAAGACTTTGTGTGCCTAAAGGTTCAATTAGGGAATTGCTTGTTCAAGAGGCACATGAAGGGGGCTTAATGGGATACTTTGGGGTGCAAAAGACATATGACATCTTGGATGAGCATTTTTACTGGCCACACATGAAGCATGATGTGCATAAGTTATGTGATAAGTGTCTTGTTTGTAAAAAGGATAAGTCTAGGGTCATGCCGCATGGATTATATACTCCCTTGCCTGTTCCTGAACACCCTTGGATTGATATTTCTATGGATTTTGTTTTAGGTTTGCCTCGGTCTAAGGGAGGGAAGGATTCTATTTTTGTGGTGGTTGACAAGTTCTCAAAGATGGCTCACTTCATACCATGCAAGAAAGTGGATGATGCATGTCATGTAGCTGATTTATTCTTCAAAGATGTGGTAAGACTGCATGGTTTGCCTAAGAGTATTGTAAGTGATCGGGACTCTAAATTCCTTAGTCATTTTTGGAGGACCTTGTGGGGAAAGATAGGCACAAAATTATTGTTTTCTACTACTTGCCATCCCCAAACTGATGGACAAACAGAGGTTGTAAATAGGACCTTATCTACTCTCCTTAGAGCTGTTCTAAAGAAAAATCTTAAGTCTTGGGAGGAATGTTTGCCACATGTTGAGTTTGCTTATAATAGGGCTATACATAGTACTACTTAGTTTTCACCTTTTGAAATTGTATATGGTTTTAATCCTTTGACTCCTTTGGATTTATTGCCTTTACCTAACATTTCTCAATTGCAAGATAAGTCCAAGGCAGGTTAAAGCCGATTATGTCAAGAAATTGCATGAGAAGGTTAAGGCCCAAATTGAGAAGAAAATGGAAGGGTATGCCAAGCATGCAAACAAAGGAAGGAAGAAGGTAACATTTGAACCAGGTGATTGGGTATGGGTACACTTCAGGAAGGAAAGATTTCCATCTCAAAGGAAGTCTAAGCTTATGCCAAGAGGAGATGGACCTTTTCAAGTATTGGCTAAGATCAATGACAATGCATATAAGATTGACTTGCCAGGTGAGTATGGTGTGAGTGCTACCTTTAATGTGGCTGATTTGTCCTTTTATGATGCAGGTGATGATTTAATAGATTTGAGAACAAATGCTTCTCAAGAAGGAGGGAATGATGAGGACTTCATGGGAGAAGCCCAAGCCCAGACCCAAGTCCAGAAAGAAGTCCAAAATCCAATACAAGGTCTAGGAGGGCCCATGACAAGAGCAAGAGTTAAAAGGGCCCAAGAAGAACTTAAAAAGATTGTGAACAACTTATTAGAGGCTCAACATCATATTGAAGCCCAACATGTGGAGCCTAGGATTTACACATGCATAGCCCACTTGGAATGAAAGGAGAAGAGCCTCTATTTGGTGTATGGTTGTATTAAAAAAAAATGTATTTTGTCCACAGCAGGATTAGAACCCAAGCACTTGAAGCTGAATATGTCTCCTTAACCACTGGAACATATCAGTGATGCTTATGCTTAGGGGTTTTGTTTTTATTTTTGTTAAGTCCTAAATGGGCAAACCTCTAAACTGAATTGTACTAAAACATTTGGAGATCGTTAGAGAAAAGATAGACACACATTTTGGAATATACAAAACTGAGAGTTTTGCTCTGCTAGGGTTCTTCCTTGCATCATTTGATCTTATCAAGAATTAACCAATTCTTGTGGCGATCTTCCTTGGCTTATCAAACTAGGTTTGTGGCGCCATTCTTATCTTTTCTTTTCATCAATTTCGTTTCTAGTTCTTCCTTTCAATTTCGTATTTTTTTTCTCAATTTTCGTCACAAATTTCTCGCGTTCATATCTCAAGCTTTACGTACTGTTTTTCGGTGTTTCTTGAGTCTAATTCGTGATTCAAAAAGAGATCTTTCATCTCGTTTTGGACTCATGCAATTCAGATGTCTATAGCGTGAGATATGTAATTTTCCTAAAACGGACAAAAATTTGTTCTTTCCCTTCTTATTCTTTCTTTCAATCTCATCTTCCAAATTCTGATTGTTCTAGTCCTAATAGGTCCGAAATCAAGAGCCTTAAGGAAAACCTCATCATAAGATAGATAGAATCAAGAGCATCCTATATATCTTTAGTAGTAGAGCAACTTTTAATTTTAGCATAAGCATCATTATTTAAACTACTTCTCAATATTTGCATTGCTCTAATGTTCAAGGAAAAACATTTTTTATCATAGGCATTCAAAGTATGTTTTGATTTGCAAGTAAACCTATCAAGCATAATATCCCACAAATCAAGATCAATAGATTGCATATAAAATTCCATTCTAGCTTTCCAATAAACAAAATTCATACCATTAAAGAATGATGGTTTATCAATTTCAAAACCTTCCATTTTGAAAAGTTTTTAATGGTTGCCAAACAAACAAGGATCTTTAACTCTACATGGTTAAGCTTTTAACAGAGCACAATGCTCTGATACCACTTGTTAGTCATGACAACCATCACCCAAGAGGGGGGTGAATTGGGTGATTACAAATTTTATTACAACTTTGAGAAATTATGCATTTTAATATTTTTAATTAACACATGTAGCGGAATAAGTCTAACAAAGGCACAATTATTAAGAATTACTCAAATATAACTTGAAATATATGATGAATCAAGTGAATAAACTAGATATCAAGTTGTAAGAATTAAAACATCAAGATATGCAATAGATAAATATATTTCACCAAATATTGAAATTAAAAAGTGACCGCTTGTGGCCTACATCCAGTCCCCAAGTTTAACTTGAGATTTTCTTCACTATCTCATAGACTTCACAGGTGCTAGGAAAACCTTTGTACTAATAAGAGCACTCCTCACACCTTAGGATACCTCACCTTTGTTCTAGAGCCTCCAATTCTTCAAGCTTCACGGGTGCTTGATGACCTTTGCAGACTTGAGTACTCAACACACCTCGAGATACTTCACCGTTTGTGTTTGAGCCTCTATTTCCAATGGATACCTCACCCTTACAATTTTGAGGGATACCTCACCCTCTCTTTTAGATAATACAAGGATAGAATTGATAGAAATTCTCTCAAGAGTGGATAATACAAATTGAAGATCAATGAGTATCAAGAACTCACACTTTTAAGCTCAAAACAGAATATTTGATGAAATGATGGTAAAACTTGTGTTCAATGCTTAAGAATCATTTTCAGATAGTTTCCCCCATTTTCTTTAATGCCCAACACTTGTATTTATAGCCCATTAATATTTAGAGCCGTTGGGTGAAAATATTTCTTTATAAAAACTATCCGTTTATGACCATTAGGTGCTTTTCTGGTTTGTAAATAACCGGTTAGGACATTGTCCTAATCGGTTATGCCAATTAAAAAAAGCCTTCTGACTTATCAAATAACTGGTTAGGTAAATGGCCAAATCGGTTAGGCTTTTTAGAAAGCATTTCCTCGTGAGAATTAAGACCATACTAACCGGTTAGGGAGTTACCCTAATCGGTTAGGCCATTTTGATGGCCAAATTGCATTTCATTTAAAAACATGTGCTAACCGGTTAGGAAAACTTCCTAATCATTCAGGAGGTCTTTTAAATCATGAAAAATACTCATTTTCACCATCCTAATCGGTTAGGCCATTTTAGAGCGTGAAAATGGCTTCTGATAGGGTGAATAATCGGTTAGGGAAAATCCCTAATCGGTTAGGACACTTTGATTTTGAAAACTGACTTTAAATGGTCATAACTTCTTTGTTTCTTATCCGTTTTAAGCAAATGACCACTCATTGGAAAGATCTTTGAGTCTATTTTCATATAAAATAAGTTTCAAAATAAAAATCAAAGTATTTTTATAGATATGATCAAAAGAGTAACCAAAGATCAGTTTTGCAAAACACAAACTTGACTATTTTTCAAATATTTAAATTACCACAAAAACTAGCTTTTCAAAAACACTTTGTTGGGCATTTAAACATTTAAGAAACATTTTGTCAAGATGTTAAAACATAGTTTGAGCTTAGTGTGATTCTCATTTACCTTTACACGAGATCTAAGTCCTAAGCTATTTTTGAAGAACCTTGAGACTTGATCTTTTGTCATCATTAATTCTTGATGTAATCCAAGCTTCCAAAAATTTTCTTCTCTTCAAATATTATAAATGCTTGGAACATCTTTTCATTCTCATTGTTATTGAGTTGAGCATAGTTGTGATCTTTTACTTTCTTGTTGTAATGCTCACTCTTGGTACTTGGAATATCCTACAAAGTATTATTCACTTAAAACAAATATAGTTAGTTCAAATTCATAACTCAATATCTTTATATGCATGATTCATATATGTATAACTCTAGTTAGTCTAACATGCATATAAGACTTTCATATATACATTCAAATAAGATATTTATTAATTACTAATGGATATGCTCTATAAAGGATGCAATAAAGTACACTTTGCATATTTTCATTTAAATAGAACCAAATCCAATATTAATTCATTATAACTCATATAAAGCATTATTGGATATATTATATGAAGAATGTTACATATATCTCATTGCATGACTATTAAGTGAAATATAACTAGATAAAGTATACAATCATGCATGATACAATATATCTCATTAAGCATATCTATGTAACATGATCAATATTCTTTTGTGATGTATTTGTCATCTATAAAGCACATCTATCAAGCATAAGCATCATTCTTTTTGTCTTGTATTTGTCATCATCAAAACTTAACATATTAAACCATTTAAGGCAAGCTTATTTCCACAAATGTCCCTTCAAGGTGAGAACATTGTTGGGGGTTAGAGGTCATTATCCGGGATTTCAATCTTGGAAATGATACAGAGAGCGGATTGCGCCAGGTAGTTAGAGATAACTACCGAGGCTATCAAATTTAAATCAAATTATAATTGAATTACCAGAACTACTTGCCGCATAAGGTAACACCGGGTCGAGCCCATAGATCATTCCAATTATGAAACCAGATTAATAGGTTAATAAATAGGGGGAAGAAGTTTGCAAGATTAAACAACAGAAACATAAAGCAATTAAAGAAGAGAAAATAGAATTAAGAAATAATCAATCCAAGAGAATTGTCCAATCTTGATTTTAATCCATCCTTGATCACTATAGGTCCATTCAATTATCAATCTAATCCTTGGTCTTAGATCACATCAAGACGCCTCTCAATGATCTATGAATATTCTACTAGAAACGCTTCCAAAATTTAATTAATGAAGGTTAGATAAATTAAGCATCTTTTAAAACCTGAATTAACTTAAAAATAAAGATCCAACCAAGCTAAACATTTCATCAAACACCTTTAATGTCTTGTTTAGTCTCTAAAATTCTCTCTTAGTACATGGTAATTATGCAATTATCAAATGCAAATCCTAATCAAATTAAGCACCCAATCAGAATTAGACAAAGAGAAGAATGAGAGAAACTAGATTAACAATTGAATGTAAACAATTAAAATATAATATCAAGATTAGGCATCAAGAATGTTCAATTTCTTGGATTGATTAAAGGCCCTACCCCTCCATGAATGGAAAGGAAGAACTTAGCAAAAGAAAAGAAAATCTAAAGAGAAGGAAGAGAAGAGAGAAAGATCTAATCTAGAAAGAGGATGAAAAATGTAGAATGAAAACTGAGTCTCGAACTTTTGTTTCTAACTACCCCCTATTTTGGCCTTACATCATTAGAACCCTATTAGTTACAAATCTAGATCCATTATGAGTAATTGGGCTCAAACCCCATGTTAATTGGAGGTCTACAACTCAAGTTATGGACAAATCATTCTCAAAGGGTCTCTGATTCCGTTGGCTAATTCTAAGGGATGAAAACACTATCGAAACATTGTAGTTTAGAAAAGTGGTCTTCATATGAATTGAAGATATATGTCTTAGCTTTGAAATGCCACCAGTTTCAGGCCCATATCACATCGACAACCCAAGTTATACCCTGATTAGTACACACTGCTCGGGTTCCAGTGACAGAACCCATGTTCTGACTTCCAAGCCTAGTTAGCTCTACTAGTTGTCCGACTCAGCCCTATAGCTCTTCATGAAAGTTGTAGAGCTCTCTCTCATATTTCTTACAATGTAAGATACATAATTTTTAAACATCAAGAACTCAAGATATGACTAAAATATAGAAACAGTGTACAATCTCAATAATGCAAGAAAAGATCAATTAAGCCCAATTTGAGCCCAAACTTACAAAAAATGACCAAGTTCAATCATTTAAGTACATGGAGAGTGTAAATGACTAAAAGTGAGGGTTTATTAATGTATAAAATATATGATTATCAGTTAACAAGAACAAGGTCATCTTGTCCACTCTCTATACTCATGAGAGAGTTAGTAAGTCGTGATGAAACTTATTTTGATTCTGACATGAGTACGACCTTTGTAGGTGGTTTCCGGGCCTTGGAGATGGGACGATAGAGGGCAACTACATTTGAGTCTAAAGAATATACTTTTCCTCAAGATATCAGCCTATACCAATGGGTTGAACGGGAGATGTTGAGGACACCTTCAAACATAGAATCTGCAGAAGACGTAGAGGAGAAGCAGGAATACCTCCAGCTGACAGACAACAGACTTTGCAATCATGAGTTTGTGATCCAAGCTCCTACTGATCAAGAAAGGGTTTGCTCAATGAGAACAGAGGGTGACCACTTCATTTATTTATATGAAGTCATGCTCACATGTATCGGCATGCATCTTCCATTCACCTACTTCTAAATTGGAGTACTCAACCATTTACTAGTAGGTCCGACGCAAATTCATCCTAACATTTGGTTTTGTTCATGCAAACATTTAAGCTAATGTACAAAGTTTTTGAATGGTCATGTGTAACACCCTCGGGAACATGTTAGACTTGTATATCGTTACAAAGGTAGCCTAATACTTGCTTAATAAGTCTGTTTAATTTTGTGACCTTCTGAGCACGTTTAGTCACTTTATTGTAATACTATGTGTGAAAAATAGTTGTTATTAGCCCCAAAATTGGTTTAAACTACTTAGTTAATGGAAATAAATGTGAAAAATTTGTTTCTAGGTCACAAATGTGTGAAAGATGATGTAGTTAAAATTTGAGGTTAATCGGAGTTAGTTTGGTATTTTTAAGCATACTGAGTGCATGTTTTAATGCTAGATTGACTAGTTGTAGATATGAAAAAAATATGAAAAAGGTGAATTGCCCTTGACTTTGGGGCTTAGGTACTAAAGAGGCCAATTGTCTTACGGTTTCTTTTGTTTCTGCCCTTGACTTTTATGCTTCAAAATGAGACATTTCTCTCATTTCTCATCACTTCTCACAACTGCCATCAGGGAAAAGAAAAGGAAAAGAAAAGAAAGGAGCAAGAGGAGGAGGACCAACAACCAAAGAGGAGGAAGAAGATAGAGGTGGAGAGGAGCTTTTAAGGTCATTCATTTCTGGTTAACAGAGGTAGGGGGAACTTGATTTTAACACTTTCCTTCCATTTTCTCCATCTTGTTTCATGTGTTGGCTTGATAAAGAAATAGGTTTTGGGTGTGGTTTTTTTGTGTTCTTGGCTTGATTCTTGTTGTAGAACTTGAGGATGACCTATTTTTGATTTGTTGGATGTGTGGAGATGAATTTTCATCCCTTAAACACTTTTGTTTCCACTTGAGCAAAGTATGGGATGTTAGGTTTTTAAGGTTGATGAATAATTCATTGATTCGTGTTGGAGTGATTTAAAAGTTGTATAAAGTTACAATGTGTTTTTGGACCTTATGTGGTGTTGGAAATAACTTGAATTTGAGGTTTGAGTGATTGGAAAGTCATTGTTCCTAGTAGAACAGTGGCTGTTTTTTTTGTAGAATTCTACAGAAAATTGGTTCTGGCAACCAGCGCCTAAGAGCGGGGAGTTGGGTGCCAAGTGCCCACTGACAAACAGAGAGCAGTTTTGAGCTACGTTGGAGGCGCCTGAGTGCCCATGGTGGAGTGCTTGAGCATCAAGCAAGGAGTACCTGGTGCCCATCGTAGGGAAGAACAGGGCAAGGAGAGGCCTTTAAAGCACCTGAGCACCCTATATGGAACACTTGAGCATTGAGCCAATGCTTGAGCACCCAAAGGCTAGCGCCTGAGCGCTCAGTCTAGTTTTTTAGAGGACTTTTATTTGGTGAATATAAAGTTCTTAACTTGTGTAGATCTTTATTACATGTTTCTTAATGAGTAGACTCCAATGAGAGTATTTAATGAAGTATTTATGTGGTGAATATAAATCAAATAGTATGTTAGTTATTATAGTATTTAGCATCGTTGTTGTTCATACTTGAGATGATGGATGTAAATCAATTGGTATGCTATCTATTGTAGTGATTGACATCATTGTATTTCACACATGTGGTTATGAATGTAAACTAATTGGCATGCTAGTTATAGTAGTAATTGGCATCATTGTGTTTCATAACTATGTTTGATAAGGATGAGGTCCTTACTTGTGGATGATCAAACATGATTGTAAGTGAAGAGGATGGTTCATTCATTCACACTAGGAGAAATATCTTGAACTGAGTTCCAGTGCTTGTTCAAGACTTTTGGAATCGGGTTCCTTTGTTTTGTTCAAGACTCATGCATATCATGACATTACCATGAAACTAGGTTCCTATAAATGGTATCATGACATTATCCACATACATTTTTAGGTTACTGTATAGGCATAAACATAAGGCATAGCATAACAATTGTATGGGCAGTTGCTAATCATAACATGACATGACAATTATATGATTAATTGCTTATTTTTTAGATTGAGATAATGGTAGCGAGTATTGTGTGGAAATGAGTTTTTTATGCAAACTTATAAAATGAGAATTTATTTCGGGAAGAGAAAAGAAGTGGACTTAGCTTTTGTCACCTTTCTGGTATGACTTGTGCTTTTACTTAATGTTTTTTCCAGAAATAGATGGAATGATTGTGATGACATGTTTTATTGTGAAACTACTGAGAATATGTGATTCTCACCCTTTGCGTGTGTTTCCATAATGATTCTAGGGAAGAAGACTTATGGAAAATGAAGTGCAGGTAGGAGCTTGGAGAGCTTAGCTTAGTTTATCTTTGTAGTTCCTTTTTGAAAACATGTATATTTTATGCCTTGAGAGGCTCAATTTACTATCTTTGTACATATTTTGTATTTATGAGAAATACAAACGTTTTGTATAATCTTTCGTTTGTGGCTTATATTTTCTATATATGATATTGTTATGCTATATTAGAAATGCTTTAGTAGTTAGTAGCAGGCTTGGATCTAATTACTATGGTATAATTACATATTATATTGTTGTTATTAAATCTGGGATATTACACTGTGCTTCATTGAAAAATTATTTTTCCTTTTTGCCTAGGTTATGCCCTCCAAGAATAACTACCAAAAGGGATGAGTTACTTTGCGAGCCCAGGCGGGGTGCAAAGTCTTCAAGTCATACCAAGAATTCTTCAAAAACTTCAAGAAAGATTTCTTTCATGTGGAGGGATCTTTAGGGATGACACCCTTTTTTGTTATAGCAAAAGGCGCCCCACAAATTTACTTATATTGGTCTTAGGCAACCTGGGAACAGAGTCAAGAAGAGATTGAGACTCCAATTTCCTTGCTTACTAAAGAAGAGGCTAACATCCTTGCTTTCCTCGTTGAGTGGACATGCAATAGGGGTCATTTATCATAAAGATGTGTTAGATGAGCCTGAGGATTCATTAAAGGCTTTATTAGGTATACTGTGATCATTTCTTGCATGCTTGTTTATCATTTTTATGAATTTTTCTAAGTGCAGTGACCTTTTCTTTCTATTGTAGAGAGTATGACGCCTCTTAGTGGAGTTGAGGCACTTGCACGTCGCTTGGTGCTGAGGAAGGTAGGGGCCTCAAGTTCCGCACCCCAAGTTATAGTTTCCATTCCTCAACCCTTACCAAATGTCTAGGGGACGGACCTCAAATCTCCTATTCAACCCTTTAGGCCATGCAAAAAGAAAGGTGACAGCTAGAAGGGAAGAAAAAGGAAGAGGTCGATGTCTAAAGAGGCCCACATTAGCCTCATTGTTGGCCATGAGGTGAAGATTCTAGAGGGTACTCCTCTTCAGTTTGTTGCTAACTTTTTTTGGGGCCTGACAATTAATTCAGGCTAGGTCATTAAAAACATCCTGCTCACCCTGGCTGACTACGATGTCTTGAATGAGTAAAACTTACTTGAAATGATCTGGGATGCTGAGATTCGGGCTCTTTGCTACACCTTTGCCCTCCATTTTCTAGAAGGGGCATTCAAGTTAGTTTGGCAGGCTCAGGAGATGGGAAAGGCGCTAAGCTCTCTTTGGGACAAAAATACCAAGTTAAAGCTAGAGGTTGCCCAGAAAGACAGGCAACTGAAGTAGGTTACTAAGGAGCTCGGTCTTCAGAAGACCAAAATAACTGGGCTCCAAAAGAAGGTGGCAAATGGTGAAGCCTGTGAGATGACTTTAAAGTATCAAATAAGTTATTCCGAAATTGCCCAAATCGATCTCCATGTTAAGAATGAGCTCCTCAAGCAAACCGAGACCAAAACTGAGGGCCAAGATAATCAAACTTGAAAATGAATGGGCGACTTCTGTGGATGACTCATTTTTTAATGCCCTAGCTCAACTTCATCTTTTGATCCTCAATCTTATCATTGAGGGCATCGGATCACAAAAGGTATTTAAGGATGGCATCATTATTGATGTTGTTACCGAGGCTACCCTCGTGACTCAAGTCCTTATGGCGGATGCCAGTGTTGATGAGGAGGAGGGCAAAGAAGATGAAGAGTACAACCAAGAGGAGGAGGAAACTAAGGTGGAGCAAGCTAACCCGGAGCCCTGAGCATCCCTCTTTTTATTTATTATCTTTTCTTGTTCCTTGCATGGGGTTTTTCATTTTTTTTGTATGGACAAGTCCCATTTTTGCCATTTTTATGACAAGTCCTAGTCATCGGGCATCGTTCAATGTTTGGTAACTTAGTATTTTTCCTGCATTATTTTATGTTATCTCATTGCTGTTCTTTTTATGCCTTTGCCCACAATGGGTCCAATAGCCAAATTTGGTGTTAAGGACTTGGAAATTTTTTCCCCTTTCTTTTATCCTTTAACACTCTTTTCGATCTTATATTCGAATTTAAACTTTGTAATGGGATGCGCACTTTTGTATTCTAAATAATAATCGCTGAACTTGAAAAATGTATTATAACGCATCTGGGGTGGTACCCAATTCTCGGATGTTGGCAGCCATTATTGTCATACAATGGGCTTTAGTTGATTACTCTTAACCTTTTTAAATTTATTTTTAAATTTACGGGTTAAGGTTAGGCTCATTGGGGCATGGGAACAAACCCATAAGCTTATGACTGCGGAAAGCGGTTAAGTGGGCTGCCTTCTTTGACCTTTGTTCCATCAGAATATTTGATCCAATTAGAACGAGTACTCCTCGGACCTCTCTAAGGTACGTTGACCTTATGGGTTGTAATAAACATAAATAAGTAAAACAAATGAATGCTGAAAATTCCTTAATTGTTTTATTCATGTTAGAGTACATCATTTACATGAAAAAATAAAAAAAAACTTTTGAACTTGAAAACATCAACTGTAATATTTTCTAAGTTTATTTACATTCCAATAGTTCTTAATGCCTTTACCAGTGAGAATTTCCAAAGTGTAGGCCCCTGTGTTCATGTTGGACATGATCTAATATGGGTCTTCCCAATTTGGTGCTAGCTTTCCCTTTCTCGCGTTCTTCCCTTCGATATCCACTCTGCGCAAAATAAGATCATCAGGCACAAACCTCTATGGTATCACTTTGGTATTGTACCGAGTTGTTGTTCTTTACTAGACAACGGCTTCGCAGATATAGGCAATTCGACACTGCTCTTCTAACAAGTCTAAGTTTTGGTGGATAAGGTCCGTGTTGTTATCTTCAGATAAATTCTGCCTTTGCTAGTTAGGCTTTCCTATCTTGACTAGAATTATGGCTTCACAAACGTAAGTTAACTTGAAAGGAGTCTCTTGTGGAGTGGGGCATGGTTCAGTATGCCCACAAGACGTGATCATACTACTCCACCTAATTTCCTTTTACTTCATCAAGTCTTTTCTTAATTTCGTGAAGGATAACTCGACTAGCGGCTTCAACTTGACCATTAGTCTTTGGATGATCCACTGAGGAGAAATGCTGCTTAATCTTAAGCCTGACAACGAGATATTTTAATCTCTAGTTAGTAAATTATATTTCATTATCCGTAACAATAGATTCTAGGATTCCAAATTTGCTAATTATATTCTTGTAAGTGACCTTTTGTATGCGAGCTGAGGTGATGGTAGATAGTGGTTTTGCCTCTATCTACTTAGTGAAGTAATCCACAGCTACTATTAAGAATTTAACATTTCTAGGGGCTTAAGAGAACAGATGTAGGATTTCCTTGCCCCACTAATAAAAAGGCCAGGGCACAGGCATCGTTGATAGTTCTTCTAGTGGTTCTAAGTAGATGTCTAAGAACTATTGGCACTTGTCACATTTTTGGACATGTTCCATACTATCAACCTCTATGCTAGGCCAACAGTGTCCAACTCGTAGTGTCTTCTGGGATAAAGATTTCCCATCGAGATGGTGTCCGCAACTTCCCTCATGAATATCTACCAAAACATATTTAGCTTCTCTGGGCCCAAGGCATTTGAGGAGAGGGAAGAGAAACCATGGTGGTACAATTGATTGTCATAAAGGGTGTACCATGCTACTGTCCTTACTAACTTTTGGGCCTGTAACATCCCAATACTAGTACTAATGACATATCAAGAATTATGCATTAGTAATTAGAATTGGTACGTTACTTTTATACTATTAACATAATTTGTAAAAATATTCCTGATATAATTATGAAAATATGAGCCTGAATAGAAGGTTATACTATACATATCCTGAGTTCTCAATATACATAATTGTACAATATGTACAAGATTGGCCTATAAGGTGAAATTTCTACACACTATAAATAATTCTTATATGTTTTACAAAATAGGGATAAATATACTCCATAGTCATGTTCTTCATTGTTCTTTGCTGAAGATCCTTTTTCTTGGAATTATCATGGAATCCAAACAATGGGGGTTAAAATCATACAATTCTCAATAGTTTATATAAAATTATGTTGTCATAACAATTCTAGCTATTTCAAGAAAAATCAAGTAAATCTTAAATAATAATTTCCTTTATCTTCCCAAAATAGAGATTCAATTTATATCATTTATCAAAATCATTTGTATAATCAAATAGTTCATATCATTCATCATATATCATCTTTCATTATATATCATCATTCATCAAATATAATCATTCATCATATATCATCATTCATCAAATATCGCCATTCATCATTTGTTAAAAAGGTATGGAGGGAATGTCTATCCTCACAATACCATACACTTGGTAGTAATTACTCCGAATAACCCAGGTCATATCTAGTAAGGGAGTATCCATCCTTAATCTAGAGTTGTAGGTAAAGAGGGAGTGTCCATCCTCATCTACTTTGGATAGGGAGGGTATCATCCTTCCTCAAACTATCATTGAATCTAGGATCACCTCAAGTAGAGAGGGAGTGTCCATCCTTAACTGCTTTTCATCGAGGGAAAACTCAAGTAAAGAGGGAGGGAGTGCCCATCCTCAACTTTAATCACTCTGGTAGTGAGGGAGTGTCCATCCTCAACCACCATTATCCAAGTCTTACCCTAGGCATAAGGATAATTTCCTAGATAATTGGTTACCCTTAAAGTCAATTTGTATCTCTTTATTATATATCTTGAACATCAAGTTATCATACATGCAACAAAATGCACAAATGATCATTTCTATCATGGGTAATATAATTCTTCATTCATTCTTAGTTGATTCAAGTGCAGTTTGAAATCATAATCAAGATTGATTATATACTTATTCATGTCATAAAAGACTATTTATAATGCATAAATCCATGGTTTGGGTTTATATTTTTCTCCCATGGGTTAAACAACCCTATTTGCTCAAATCAGGGGCTTGGTAATCGATTACGAAGCCTTGGTAATCGATTACCAGCTTGACAGAGGCTTGGTAATTGATTACTAACTCCTACGAATCGATTACCAGCTTAATTTTGGCAAGTTAGAAGCTTGGTAACTAATTACCACCTGATGCTAATCAATTACCATCTTCAACCTTGTCTCTAGGAACCAATTTGTAGGCTGGTAATCGATTAGCAACCCATGGTAATCAATTACCACCTAGATTTCGACACAAAAACCAGTCTTTAAACATATTTTACCCATAACAAGGTGACATATTGATGAGGACTTCATGGGAGAAACCCAAGCCCAGACCCAAGTCCAGAAAGAAGTCCAAGATCTAATACAAGGTCTAGGAGGGCCCATGACAAGAGCAAGAGCTAAAAGGGCCCAAGAAGAACTTAAAAAGATTGTGAACAACTTATTAGAGGCCCAACATCAGATTGAAGCCCAACATGTGGAGCCTAGGATTTACACATGCATAGCCCACTTGGAATGAAAGGAGAAGAGCCTCTATTTGGTGTATGGTTGTATTAAAAAAAAATGTATTTTGTCCACAGCAGGATTAGAACTCAAGCATTTGAAGCTGAATATGTCTCCTTAACCACTGGAACATATCAGTGATGCTTATGCTAAGGGGTTTTGTTTTTATTTTTGTTAAGTCCTAAATGGGCAAACCTCTAAACTGAATTGTACTAAAACATTTGGAGATCGTTAGAGAGGATAGACACACATTTTAGAATATACAAAACTGAGAGTTTTGCTCTGCTAGGGTTCTTCCTTGCATCATTTGATCTTATCAAGAATTAACCAATTCTTGTGGCGATCCTCCTTGGCTTATCAAATTAGGTTTGTGGCGCCATTCTTATCTTTTCTTTTCATCAATTTCGTTTCTAGTTCTTCCTTTCAATTTCGTATTTTTTTTTCTCAATTTTCGTCACAAATTTATCGCGTTCATATCTTAAGCTTTACGTACTGTTTTTCAGTGTTTCTTGAGTCTAATTCGTGATTCAGAAAGAGATCTTTCATCTTGTTTTGGAATCATGCAATTCCGATATCTATAGCGTGAGATATGGAATTTTCCTAAAACGAACAAAAATTTGTTCTTTCCCTTCTTATTCTTTCTTTCAATCTCATCTTCCAAATTCTGATTGTTCTAGTCCTAATAGGTCCGAAATCAAGAGGCTTAAGGAAAACCTCATCACATATATCCCATACATACGTATTCAAATTCAAGTCAAGGTGACATTTCAAAAATGGGTAAACATCAAAACTCATTTCTCTAATAATCTATTCTATTCATCAAAATTCAAGACTAAATCTAAGCTTATAACACATAAACATACACAGATGGTCTATTCAACATACCAATCACCATTTCAAAACCAAATCCATGAACTTAAGTTCTTAGAAATAGGAAAAAGAAGTAGAGAAACAATGAAGCATTACACCCCTACCTCAACTCCTTTTGTAAAGCTATCTTATTCCTATATTTATTCTTCCTTCTTTATTTATTCTTACTTGTTCTTTCTTCCCTTTTTCTTCTATTTTGACGTTTCCTTTTCTTTCCTCTTTGTTTTCATTTCTGCTTCTTTCTCTCTTGTTATCTTTCTTTTACCTTCTTATATTTTCTTTCTTATCTTTTGTTGCTCTTGACCGAGAAAAGCAAGGATGAGGTGGTGGAAACTGAGTTGGAGAGATAAGGATGAAATTTTGCTGAAATTGCTATATCTCTTAAGAGTATTTTAATCTTTCATAACCTAGTTTTCTAACTTCCATAAGTGTCATAGAAAATCTTATGATTTCATTTAATCTCAAAACTCATCCTTTGATAATTATCCATATACACCTTTAACAGTTACTAAGCTTTTTTACTCATCCTTAAGTTAAATTGAACCTAAGGAGATAAACTAATAGGCTTACAGGTATCCAATTTAACATGTAACTATTTATCAAACAACTTCCATTCTTCTCTTGACATCTTCCCAAAATCTCACTATCTTTTAAGTTATTTTCCTTTTTAATTTAGACTGTTAAACACATATCTTGTGTTATTAAAAATGTCAAACTTACTCAAATAATTCTTCAAAATTCACTACAACTTATTCTAATTATTTGTGGTCCATAAATGAATTTTCCTTATTTATTTCCATCATCTAAGTTATTTGTGCTAAAATTTGAGCTAATATGGGCTATTTTTCATATTTTAGGTTGTAGCATCATACCTAAACTAGCTCAAAACAATTCCAAAATTAAAAAATAATGGGCATAATTATTATTGAGCTTCTATATCAATTCTTAAAACTATTTGATCGGGGAGGATATTACAATTCTTCCCTCCTTTTAAAATTTTGTTCTCAAAATTTGATTACCTGATATGAGAAGTTCTAAATATTCTCATATCTTGTTGGAATCTGGTCTTTAAATAATTCTAATTCTTAGATAGCTTTTTTTAATTCAATTTTTATCTTATATTACTTCTATTGTCAAATTTTGTCTCTATTTACTTTCATTTGAGTTATTTCGCTCTAATTTCAATATGACTATAGAAGTATCATTAGTGGATTCTAATTTCATATTTACTATTTAACTTTTAACTCTATAACTATCCTATTCAAATTTTCAATATCTACTAGTTAAATCAAAATTTAATATCAACAGTTCATATAACACCAAATTATTCCAACAAAGGGTAACAAACAAGATTCACAAAGAAATCCCATACCCTATAAGTTCACAATTTTTTTTAATGAGTTCTTATCTTTAATTGCGCATTTACCTTGTTCCAAACTAAGAGAGTGAGTTGCCCATTCTCCACTTGAGGTAAAAACTCCGTCCTTTACTTGTAGTTTGGACTAGGTTTCTTTCCTTGTCTGTGAATACATTGTCTAGTGTAGTGTCCTGTCTTACCACAAGTGTAACACACTGTTTGATCCAGCATGCTAGTCTTTTTACCATGATGTCTCCCATAATTTTCACATTTAGGTCCCCAAGCTCTAGTCCGAACTTGTTTTCCCTTTTCTTGCAAATTCTTGGATCGAAAAACATCCTCGTTAATCTCAATATTCAATCTTTTCTTCTTTTGAGGACATTTTGCTTCCTACTCTTGTGAGGATTTAAGATTATAAGACCCTATGTTTCTACATTCATTAACTAGAGTAGTAAAATCCCTAATCTTCATCAACTTTACTATGCTCCTAATATCCTTTCTTAATCCCATTTCAAATTTTACAAACTTCCAAACTTCATCGGGATTATTCTTAAAATAAGAAGATAACTTAGAGCATTCTTCAAATTGACCGACATACTGATCTATAGTCATATCCCCTTGTTCAAGTCTCAAAAATTATATTTCCTTTATTTTCTATAAGTCATGGGGATAAATTTATTTAGGAAGGCAGTTTTAAACATTTCCCAAGTAATTTAGGCACCTTCTATTTCTAGTAAGCTCCTAGTGTCAATCCACCATCTTTTTGCCTCCCCAACTAACATATACAAGGCAAAAGATATCTTTTGTTCATCATTACTGACCATAAAACAAAAATCCTTTCCATATCCATAATCCATCTGCTAGCTCTAATTGAACTTTGTCCTCCTTTGAAGAATGAAGGAGTAACTATGTTAAATTCAGAAAGATCCAGAAGCAAATCATCTTTTATTCTTTCTAATAGTTTATTAATGACAGAAGTTTGTTCCCTTACTGCAGCAACCACCTCTTTAAGAGCATTAGTCATTTCATCTATAACTTCATTTACTGGTCCTCTAATATCATAGGCTCACCCAGTAGATGCCATAGTCCCCTGTATGCACAGAACATTGCATATTGAGATGATCAGTCTCAATATCATGTAACAATGATGAGGTTTTCCTTAAGCCTCTTGAATTCGGACCTAACTAGGACTAGAACAAACAGAAATTGGAAGATGAAATTGAAAGGAATAATAAAGAAAGAAAAGAACTGATTCTGTCCATTTTTAGGAAGCATCCATATCTCATGCTATAGACATCAGAATTGCATGATTCTAAAACGAGGTGAAAGATCCCTTTCTGAATCACGATTTAGACTCAAGAATCACAAAAAAAGAGTACGTATAACTTAAGATATAATGTGAGAAATTTGAGATGAAAACTGAGAAAATTACGAAATTAGAAGGAAGAACTAGATACGAAATTGATGAAAAGAAATAAAATAAGAATGACGCCACAAACCTAGTTTGATAAGCCAAGAAGGATCGCCACAAGAATTGGTTAATTCTTAATAAGATCAAATGATGTAAGGAAGAACCCTAGCAGAGCAAAACTCTCAGTTTTGTGTAAATTCCCAAAATGTGTGTCCCCTCTCTAATAATCTCCAAATGTTTTAGTACAATTCAGTTTAGAGGTTTGCCCATTTAGGACTTAAAAAAAATAAAAACAAATCTCCTTAGCATAAGCATCACTGATATGTTCTAGTGGTTAAGGAGACATATTTAGCTTCAAGTGCCTGGGTTCTAATCCTGCTATGGACAAAATATATTTTTTTGAACACAGCCATACACCAAATAGAACAAGAATGCAATAGAAAATAAAAATAAAAATAGTCCCAAAAATATATAAAGGTCTTGAAAGTTCAGATTGACTCTTTTGACTCTTCTCCTTTCATTCCAAGTGGGCTATGCATGTGTAAACCCTAGGCTCCACATGTTGGGCTTCAATATGATGTTGGGCCTCTAATAAGTTGTTCACCATCCTTTTAAGTTCTTCTTGGGCCCTTTTAGCTCTTGCTCTTGTCATGGGCCCTCCTAAACCTTGTATTGGATCTTGGACTTCTTTCTGGACTTGGGCCTAGGCTTGGGCTTCTCCCATAAAGTCCTCATCATTCCCTCCTTCTTGAGAAGCATTTGTCCTCAAATCTATTAATTCATCACCTGCATCATAAAAGGACAAATCAGCCACATTATAGGTAGCACTCACACCATACTCACCTGGCAAGTCAATCTTATATTCATTGTCATTGATCTTAGCCAATACTTGAAAAGGTCCATCTCCTCTTGGCATAAGCTTAGACTTCCTTTAAGATGGAAATCTCTCCTTCTTGAAGTGTGCCCATACCCAATCACCTGGTTCAAATGTTACCTTCTTCCTTCCTTTGTTTGCATGCTTGGCATACCCTTCCATTTTCTTCTCAATTTGGGCCTTAACCTTCTCATGCA
Source organism: Ormosia semicastrata (assembly GCA_029884595.1). Taxonomy (NCBI): domain Eukaryota; kingdom Viridiplantae; phylum Streptophyta; class Magnoliopsida; order Fabales; family Fabaceae; genus Ormosia; species Ormosia semicastrata. The sequence continues at coordinate 32,681,248 of JAQQTO010000044.1, read as the reverse complement.
ATTTATTGACATAATCAGCTTTAACCTGCCCAGACTTATCTTGCAATTGAGAAATGTTAAGTAAAGGCAATAAATCCAAAGGAGTCAAAGGATTAAAACCATATACAATTTCAAAAGGTGAAAACTAAGTAGTACTATGTATAGCCCTATTATAAGAAAACTCAACATGTGGCAACATTCCTCCTAAGACTTAAGATTTTTCTTTAGAACAGCTCTAAGGAGAGTAGATAAAGTCCTATTTGCAACCTCTGTTTGCCCATCAGTTTGGGGATGGCAAGTAGTAGAAAATAATAGTTTTGTGCCTATCTTTCCCCACAAGGTCCTCCAAAAATGACTAAGGAATTTAGAGTCCCGATCACTTACAATACTCTTAGGCAAACTATGCAGTCTTACCACCTCTTTGAAGAATAAGTCAGCTACATGACATGCATCATCCACCTTCTTGCATGGTATGAAGTGAGCCATCTTTGAGAACTTGTAAACCACCACAAAAATACAATCCTGCAAACCTAGAAAAAAATCTATACAAATATCAATCCAAGAGTGTTCAGGAACAGGCAATGGAGTATATAATCCATGCGGCATGACCCTAGACTTAGCCTTTTTACAAACAAGACACTTATCACACAGCTTATGTACATCATGCTTCATGTGGGGCCAGTAAAAATGCTCATGCATGATGTCATATGTCTTTTGCACTCCAAAGTGTCCCGTTAAGCCCCCTTCATATGCCGCTTGAACAAGCAATTCCCTAATTGAACTTTTAGGCACATAAAGTCTCTTGTCCTTTATTAAGTAACCATCCTGCTTAAAATACCCATCAGATACAGTATTGAGAACATGTTTGATAAATATGAGAAAAATCAACATCATGTTCATACAATTCCTTAATATATTCAAAACCAAGAAATTTAGTTTCAAGAGTATTCATTAAAGCATACCTGCGTGACAAAGCATCAGTAACCACATTAGACTTACCTTTCTTGTGCTTAATCATATAGGGGAATTGTTCAAGAAACTCCACCCACTTGGCATGTCTCTTAGGCAGAAGATAGTGTTGCCAAGTTTGCAAAGACCTAACCAAAGCATACAATTCCTTATCATATGTAGGATAGTTAAGGGCAGCCCCATTTATTTTCTCACTAAAATAGGCAATGGGATGTCCCTCTTGCATTAAAATAGCACCTATGCCTACCCTAGATGCATCACATTCAAGCTCAAAAGATTTAGCAAAGTTAGGCAAAGCAAGTATGGGTGCATGTGTTAATTTCTCCTTTAGGACAGCAAATGCTTTCTCTTATTTCTCTCCCCATTTAAATCCCACATCCTTCTTGACTAGTTCATTTAGAGGTGCAGCAATGGTACTAAAATCATTAACAAACCTCCTATAGAAACTAGTAAGCCCATGGAAACTTCTTACCTCACTCACACTCTTAGGAGTTGGCCATGCTTGGATTGCTTTTATTTTCTCTTTATCTACATGCACTTCACTAGAATTAACCACAAATCCTAAGAACACAACATGGTCTTTACAAAACGTGCACCTTTTCAAATTAGCATACCATCTTTCTTTTCTAAGCACATGTAAAACATATTGCAAATGATGCAAATGTTCATCCAAATTTTTACTGTATATAAGAATATCATCAAAATAAACAACCACAAATTTTCCTAGAAACTCTCTCAAAACATGGTTCATCAATCTTATGAAAGTACTAGGGGCATTTGTCAATCCAAATGGCATTACTTTCCACTCATACAAGCCATACTTGGTTTTAAAAGCTATTTTCCACTCATCACCTTCTCTAATCCTAATCTGATTATATACACTTTTTAAATCAATCTTAGAGAAATAACAAGAGCCATACAACTCATCCAACAAATCATCTAACTTGGGAATGGGATGCCTGTACTTGATGGTGATGTTGTTGACGGCCCTACAGTCAGAACACATCCTCCAACTTCTATCTTTCTTTGGCACCAATATAATTGCTACAGCACAAGGGCTCAAGCTCTCCTCAACCCATCCTTTGCTCATCAATTCAGTAACTTGCCTTTGAATTTCTTGGGTCTCTTAAGGATTACTCTTGTATGCTGGCCTATTAGGCAACACAACCCCTGGCACCAAATCAATTTGGTGTTCAATACCCCTCAATGGTGGAAGTCCTAGTGGTATATCTTCTGGAAAACATCTTGAAATTCCTGTAAAATAGATTTCACTCCACTAGGAAGTTTAAGGTAAAAATCAAGTGCAGTAATCTCCTTATTTTAGAGTATATACATAGACTTCCTTGCCATTAAAACTCTCCTCACCTCTCCATTCTTCACAAACAAAGCATTCTTTCTCTCTTTCTTTTTGCTCTCATTTTCATTTTCTTTCCTGTCTTTCCTCTCTTGCCTTCTTTTTTCTCCCATGATATTTTGATCATCACATACCTCTTTTGGAGACAATGGAACCAATGTAACCTTGTGGTTTTTATGGTGAAAAGTGTATTTATTTGTGTGACCATCATGGTGAGCTTTTCTATCAAACTGCCATGGTCTCCTAAGAAGCAAATGACTAACTTCCATTGGAACCACATCACACAAAATTTTATCTTTATATTTTCCAATAGAAAACTCAATCTGCACTTGCTTATCCATCCTGAATTCTCCCTCCTCACTCAACCATTGTAACTTGTATGGTTTAGGATGGGGTTTAGTTTCCCAATTCATTTTTATCACTAACCTAGTACTTGCTACAATGGTACAACTCCCTCCATCAATGATTAAGGAACACAGTTTGCCTTGGATAAGACATCTAGTATGGAAAATATTTTCTCTTTGACTTTCCTCACCCTCTTTGGCTAATCCTCATAACATTCTCCTCACAATGAACAAATCTCCTTCAGGAATCTCCTCCTCTTCCTCACTTCAGGATTTAGTTTGGGAACTCTCACTAGTGATTTCTCTATTATCTTTTAACACCATAACCTTCTTGGTTGGGCATTCAGATACAATGTGCCCTCTACCCAAACATTTGAAACACTTTATGTCTCTAGACCGAGACTTGTTTGCCATTTATTTGCCCTTGTTTTGGGTTGGGTTTGGGGCTATGGTGGGGGTCCTAGAAGATGAGGTACCCTCCTTCTTGAACCTATCCTTCCATCTAGAGTTATCATAGTTTGATACACTCTTTCTCACACTTTTTCTTTTTAGTGTTGTTCCACTTTCGTGGCATGGTGAACTAAGTCCTCCGTTTCTACATAATTTCGAAGCTCAATAACATCTCTTATATCTCTTTTCAGCCCATTAAGGAATCTAGCCATGGTAACCACCCTTTCCTCCTCTACATTGGCTCGGATCATGGCTATTTCAAGGTCTTTGTAGAACTCATCTACACTCTTACTCCCTTGGGTCATTCTTTGGAGTTTATCGAGAATCTCTCTATGATAGTGGGATGGAACATAACTCCTTCTCAACACTCATTTTAACTCCTCCCAACTCTCTAACATAGGCTCTCCATACCTCCTCCTCTCCTTTTGAATTGATCCCACCAAACTAAGGCATAGTCATTGAATTCCAAGGTAGCTAGCTTGACCTTCCTCTCCTCATTTAGGTTGTGGGATGAGAAAATTTGTTCTACCTTCATCTCTCACTCAATATAGGTTTCAGGATCACTTTTTCCTTTAAATGGTGGTATGGTAACTTTCACAACCTCCTCTAGGTTTCTCCTTTGTTCTCCCTCATGTTCTCTCCTTTCATGCCTCTCATGTCTCCTCTTATCTCTATGTTGGTCATTCTCCCCATTTTGGTTTTGGTTTTCTATAGTTTCAAGCCTCTCATAAGTTCCCTCCTTATGCTCCCTCAACACCTCATTCATCCTTTGAGTTAAGGCATCTAACAATAACCTATGCTCCCTAGTAGGGGATGGAGGTCCCTCTCTTTCAGCCATAGATAGATTTGAGGTAAAGAAGTCCTCTCCAAAACTATTTCACTCAGTGTTTCACATAAATTTGGCTTTTAAGCTAATGTATCTCTCTTGCCTTTTTCCATTCTTTCTCTTGCTTAAAGTTCTTACTAAAATCAAACAATCTATTTCAAGAACCACTTTTCCAAGGCGATCAGAATTTGAAGAAATAACACAAGTAGCAAAGCACAGTTTTACTACTAACACTCAAGAAAGACAGAAACATGAATGATTATTAAGAAATAGGATAAACAAGACACTTTTGATTATTTTTTTTTGGACAGCAAAGTAACAAAACAACAAAGGATTACGATGTATGGATACTAACACAATTTAGAAGCACAAAGACACACAAATAAACAATGAAACTAAGAAGAAGCTTAGAATCACGAATTTAAGTCCTCTATGGTCCAAATACTCCAATTTTTTTTTTGAATGTGTATATACTGCAGACTTCTAAATCACAAGGTGTAGCAACCAAATAAGGAAAATTAGCAAACAATTAAGAGTAATTCCACTCTAATTTTTTTCTCCAGAAATTTAGAAATTCTCTCAATTAGAATTGGATGTTGACTTTACCAAATAGGCAGCTTTTACAGCAACCAAATTTGATCCTCCAAACTCTTATTTGGCACCTCCAATCAACCCCCGTATCTCGTGCTACAGAACTCCAATTTGAGTGATTCCGAAATGAGGTAAAGGTTCACGTTTTGGGACACAATTTTGACTCAAGAATCATCGAAATTGGATATGTCAAACACGAGATATGATCAATAAGCCCAAACAGCCACTCCACACCTCCCAAACAACGTCCAATACTAGCCCTAGTGACTAGCTTTGATACCAAATGATGAGGTTTTCCTTAAGCCTCTTGAATTTGGACCTAACTAGGACTAGAACAAATAGAAATTGGAAGATGAAATTGAAAGGAAGAATAAAGAAAGAAAAGAACTGATTCTGTCCATTTTAAGGAAGCATCCATATCTCATGCTATAGACATTGGAATTGCATGATTCTAAAACGAGGTAAAAGATCCCTTTCTGAATCACGATTTAAACTCAAGAATCATCGAAAAAGAGTATGTATAACTTGAGATATGAGTGTGAGAAATTTGAGACAAAAACTGAGGAAATTGCGAAATTAGAAGGAAGAACTAGATACGAAATTGATGAAAAGAAATAAGATAAGAATGGCGCCACAAACCTAGTTTGATAAGCCAAGAAGGATCACCACAAGAATTAGTTAATTCTTGATAAGATCAAATGATGCAAGGAAGAACCCTACCAGAGCAAAACTCTCAGTTTTGTGTAAATTCCCAAAATGTGTGTCCCCTCTCTAATGATCTCCAAATGTTTTAGTACAATTCAGTTTAGAGGTTTGCCCATTTAGGACTTAACAAAAAAAAATCCCATTAGCATAAGCATCACTGATATGTTCCAGTGGTTAATGAGACATACTCAGCTTCAAGTGCCTGGGTTCTAATCCTGCTGTGGACAAAATATATTTTTTTAAACACAGCCATACACCAAATAGAACTAGAATGCAATAGAAAATAAAAATAAAAATAGTCCCAAAAATATATAAAGGTCTTGAAAATTCAGATTGACTCTTTTGGCTCTTCTCCTTTCATTCCAAGTGGGCTATGCATGTGTAAACCCTAGGCTCCACGTGTTGGGCTTCAATCTGATGTTGGGCCTCTAATAAGTTGTTCACCATCTTTTTTAGTTTTTCTTAGGCCCTTTTAGCTCTTTGATATGATCCAAGTTGGATGCATATTATTTTTACGGATCGTTCTTGAGTTGATTATGGGTTTCAAAGAATTAAACAATAAAAGGATGAATAGTGACATGAACAGTAGCGTGAACAGTAATGTGAACAGTAACGTGAATAGTGAAAAAATGGAAAAAGATGGAAAAGGAAAAGGAATGGAAGGAAGAAGACGTCACACTCTTGGAGAGTGATAAGTCAAGCGAAGATTCGCCACAAAGGTAAGGAAACCTTTGATAAGAACCAAGATGGCTCTACCAAGAACCCAAGAGAACTAAGCTCTCAAAACCCACAAAGGAGTGTAATATTATTCTCTAAGTCAAAAGTGCCAAATACAAGAACATAAGCCTATTTATAGGCATTAGGTATGCAGCTAGGTCTAGCTAAAGGAGACAGCAAGCTAGCACATTTTAAAACCTAATCCTAGTGTAAATGTGGCCTAGGCCCAATTGGAAACCCTAACTCTATTATGTGCAACTTAAGCCCAAACAATAGGCCCTTATTATAAAATTAACCCAAAAAGAAAAAAATAAGAACCAAAACTAAGAAAATTAAAAGGTTCAAATACATAATTAAATAAAATTAACTAAGAAGAAATCATGTCCCCACATTTGGGCCCTTTATCAACTTGGATCATTTGGACCATCTTGAGTGCTTCTTCTTCTAGAATGGGCTTTAGTGAAAGAAAGTGGTTGACTACTTTGTCCAAATCCTCCTTAGCCTTCTTAACTCTTGACCTTGTCATTGGGCCTCCAAGTCCTCGCAGTGCTTCTTTGGGCATTGGGCCCATTAGGGTTCCACTTGAGCTTCCTTGGTCTCCATCATGCCCTCCCCCTTCGAAAGAATTCGTCCTCGAATTTAATTCTTCATCACCTACATCAAAAGGACTTAAGTCAGCCACATTAAATGTTGCACTAACCCCATACTTACCTGGTAGGTCAACTTTGTAGGCATTGTCATTGATTCTTTCTAAGATTTGGAAGGGTCCATCTCCTCTAGGTAAGAGCTTAGATTTCCTTTGCAAAGGAAACCTTTCTTTTCGCATGTGCACCCACACCCAATCTCCGGGTTCAAAAACAACTTGTCTCCTTCCCTTATTTGCTTGCTTAGCATATTGTTCCATCTTCCTTTCAATTTGAGTCTTGACTTGTTCATGGAGCTTCCTCACATATTCAGCTTTTGCATGTCCATCCCTATGAATTAAAGAAGAAACATTAGGTAGAGGCAATAAATCAAGAGGGGTGAGGGGATTAAAACCATATACAATCTCAAAAGGAGAAAAACTAGTAGTAGCATGCACAGCCCTATTATAAGCAAATTCAACGAAAGGTAAGCATTCTTCTCAAGTTTTGATGTTCCTCTTGATGATTAATCGCAGAAGGTCGATAGGGTCCTATTCACCACCTCAGTTGCCCATCGGTTTGTAGGTGGCAAGTGGTAGAGAAGAGTAGCTTAGTCCCAAGCTTGTTCCAAAGGGTCCTCCAAAAATGGCTCAAGAATTTTGAGTCCCTATCTCGAGACTATGCTTTTGGGCATTCCATGAAGCCTCACTACTTCTTTAAAGAACAAGTCCGCCACATGAATGGCGTCATCCACCTTATGGCAAGGGATGAAATGGGCCATCTTGGAGAATCTGTCCACCACCACAAAAATGGAGTCTCTTCCTTTTTTTGAACGGGGCAAACCTAGCACAAAAATCCATAGACAAGTCAGTCCTAGGGGAATCAGGAATAGGTAGGGGGGTATAGAGTCCATGAGGCATTACCTTTGATTTGGCTCTTTTACAAACAATGCACCTATCAAATATTTTATGCACATCATGCTTCATGCCAGGCCAATAAAAATGCTCATGCAACACACCTAAAGTCTTTTGGATCCCAAAGTGACCCATTAATCCCCCCTCATGAGCTTCCCTAAGCAATAATTCACGCAATGAGCTCTTAGGCACACACAAACGTTTTTCTTTGAATAAATACCCATCTTGCCTAAAGAACCCCTTATGTGCCCCTTTTTCACATGTAGCATACATCTTGGAGAAATCATCATCATGCACATACAACTCTTTTATGTGTTCAAAACCAAGCATTTTTGTTTCAAGAGTAGCTAATAAGGTATACCTCCTGGAAAGCGCATCAGCTACTATGTTTACCTTCCCTTGCTTGTGTTTGATCACATAGGGAAATTGTTCAAGGTATTCCACCCACTTAGCATGCCTCTTATTAAGCTTACCTTGCCCTTTTAAATATTTTAGTGACTCATGATCACTGTGAATTACAAACTCTTTTGGCAAAAGGTAGTCTTGCCAAGTGTGTAAAGCCCTTATAAGTGCATACAATTCTTTATCATAGGTGGAGTAATTTAAAACAGCTCCATGCAATTTTTCACTAAAGTATGCAATGGGGTGACCCTCTTGTAATAAAACAGCCCCAATCCCAACATTTGATGCATCACACTCAAGTTCAAAAGACTTAGAGAAATTAGGCAATGCAAGTATGGGTGCATGAGTGAGCCTATCTTTGAGTGTGTCGAAACTTGTCTCATTGATCCTCCCCCACCTAAAACTCACATTTTTCTTAACAACTTCATTTAAAGGGGCGGCTATTGTGCTGAAATCTTTTACAAACCTTCTATAGAAGCTAGCTAACCCATGAAAGCTTCTTACCTCACTCAAAGACTTAGGGGTAGGCCACTCCCTAATAGCTTTTATCTTTTCTTCATCTACTTGCACTCCCTTAGCACTTACAACAAAGCCTAAGAACACTACATGGTCGATACAAAAGACACACTTCTCTAAATTAGCATACAACTTTTCTTTTCTAAGCACACTCATTACAGCCTTAAGGTGTTCTAGGTGCTCTTCTAAGGTTATGCTATAGATCAGGATGTCATCAAAGTATACTACTACAAACTTGCCTAGAAACTCTCTCAATACATGGTTCATCAACCTCATAAAGGTGCTAGGCGCATTTGTAAGCCCAAAAGGCATCACCAACCACTCATACAGTCCATACTTAGTCTTAAGTGTCTTCCACTCATCCCCTTTCCTTATCCTAATTTGATGGTACCCACTTTTTAAATCCACTTTAGAAAAGTAACATGCACCATGCAATTCATCAAGCAAATCATCTAGCCTAGGGATGGGATGCCTATATTTTACAGTTATATTATTTACAGCCCTACAATCAGTACACATTCTCCAAGTGCCGTCCTTTTTGGGGACAAGTATGACAGGCACGGCACAAGGACTTAAACTTTCCCTCACCCATCCTTTTTGCATCAAATCCTCCATTTGTTTTTGAATTTCCTTAGTTTCCTCAGGATTTGTCCTATAGGCGGGCCTATTGGGCAAAGAGGCTCCCGGGATGAAGTCCATTTGATGTTCAATCCCCCTCAAGGGTGGTAGTCCGGGAGGGACACTCTTTGGAAAGACATCTTCAAAGTCCTGCAAAAGAGAATCAACTTCACTAGGCAGAGGGTTAGAGTTACAATTTAAGTACAAGTCCTTGTAGATGCAAATGTACATCTCTTGCTTTGCAAAGAAAGCCCTCTTAATCTCACTCTACCTAACAATTAAACATTCATTTTTTTTTTCATTTACAAGTTCTTGGTCCCTATTCTTCGCTTCCCCCTTTGATTTTATTTTTATGTCTTCCCTTCTCTTGCTCCCTTCTTAGCTTCAAGGCCACTTGGTCTTCACAAACCTGTTTGGGAGTAAGGGGTACAAGGGTTACCTTTAATGAATTATGAACAAAAGAGTATTTCTTAGTGAAACCATCATGAATAGCATGCTTATCAAATTGCCAAGGCCTCCCAAGCAAAATATGGCCAGCCTCCATAGGAACAACATCACATAAAATATCATCTTTATACTTACCAATTGATAAACTTACCATCACTTGTTGATTCACTATCAACTCACCATTCTCACTTAGCCATTGAAGCTTGTATGGTCGGGGGTGAGGAGTAGTTTTAAGGTCAAGTTTTCTTACCAAGCGAGTGCTTGCCACATTGGTGCAACTTCCCCCATCAATAATCAAAGAGTATACCTTCCCTTGAATGAGGCATCTTGTATGGAAAATGTTCTCTCTTTGGCCTTCATCCTTCTCTTTAGCTTGACTTCCCAACAATCTTCTTACCATCAATAAGTCTCCCTCTTGTGGAATAACCTCACAATCACTTTTCTCCTCACTTGATGAAATACAAGAAGATTCACTAGTGATGCTCCCATTGTCCCTTATCACCATTGTTTTCTTATTTGGGCATTGAGAAGCTATGTGTCCCCTTCCCAAACACTTAAAGCATTTAATGTCCTTATTTTTAGAAATAGAAGATGAAGTGGAAGTAGTAGGCAAGGTGGCCTTAAGGGCAGCCACGGGTTCCTTTGGACCGAAAGAGGATCCCTCCTTCTTTTACTTGTCCTTCCAACTTGTTGTGTTGAAGTTGGAAGAAGCCTTCTTCAAAGTACCCTTCCTCTTGAGTTGTTGCTCCACCTTCATGACTTGATGCACTAAGTCTTCAAGCTCAACATAATGTTGCAACTCCACAATATCACTAATGTCTCGATTGAGACCATGAAGAAACCGAGCCATGGTTGCCTCCCTTTCTTCAACAATGTTGGCTCTTATCAAGGCAACCTCCATCTCTTTGAAGTACTCATCCACACTCCTACTCCCTTGAGAGAGCCTTTGTAACTTATTATGTAGCTCCCTATGATAAAAAGAAGGTACAAATCTCCTCCTCATCAAAGTCTTCATTTCATCCCAAGTAATGATAGGATGCTCTCTATATCTGACCCTTTCTTTTTGAGCTTGATCCCACCAAATCAAAGCATAATCTGTGAACTCAAGTGCAGCCACCTTCACTTTCTTCTCTTCATTGTAGTCATGGCATGAGAAGATTTGCTCAATTTTCATCTCCCACTCAAGATATGCTTCCGGATCATTCCTCCCTTGAAAGGAAGGTATTTTGATATTTACACCCCCAAGCCTCTCATTTTCTCTATCTCTCCTCTCGTTTTCTCTACTCTCTCCTCTCATTTTCTCTATCTCTCCTCTCATGTCTCCTTCTTCCTCATTGCCTCCTATCATCTCTCCTTTCTCTTTCGGATTCACCGGGATTCTTCATCATGGTTGGAAGTTCTATCCTCTCTAACCTATCAATCCTCTCATGGATTTCATCACTTTGTCTTTGAAGAAGCCTTTCCAAATGTCTTGTTAGGGCTTGCATTTGTAATGTCATTGCGGCTGTCCTTGGGGAAGGAGGGGGACTTCCACTTGTGTCTCCTTCCTTAGACATTGTACACAATCAAAAAGTTAGTGAACACAATAAAACAAGGTACTCACTCACTCTTCTCACGTGTATACACTCTTAGATTGATTCCACTCGTGTTTCACACAATTAGGCTTTTGTTTAATGAAAACGCTCTTGCCTTTTACCACTCAAGTTCTCTTTTCAAGTTCTTAAATGAACCCTCTTGCGTTTCAATTACCAAAAGCTCTTACAAAGGTAGCGGTCCTCACAAGAGTACTCGTAAGCACTCGGAAAGTCAAGAAAGAAAGGATGAAACTCTAGACAAAACTCAAATGAAATTAAAAGACAAGCAAGAAAAGCTAATTAAAAAGAAAGGTAGAACTCAAAAGAAATAAGAAGAAAAAGAAATGCGCAAGGTATGTAGAATAGCACCGCTTAATGAAATTCACAAGGCATTCAAACTTAATCTTGCTTAAGTGCAAGGGCAGTCTCTTTTTTTTTTCTTCCTTTTTTTTTCTTGTTTTCTTCTTCGTTTTTTTTTTAATACTATTTTTCACGCCCTTGTTCTCTTTTTGCACATAAAAAATATGATTCTTGCAATTTTAGTTCCAAATGTCATGCCCAATTGTGTATTTAGGAGTTTCCTTTCAAGTTAAGGTGCTATAAAACATATAACAAAGAATGAATATAGAGTTGATAAGATCAAAGTCAAATAATATTAGTAGAAATTAAAGAACAAAAATTAAAGGCAGAAAATAAAAGACTAGAATTTAAATGACAAAAGTAAAGAACGGAAAGTAAAGAATGTTGCCAATTCTTAGAAATGGCAGAGATCAATGATGATCAGGATTGTGTATAATTATGACATTCAAGCAATGATGCTTGATGTTCGGAAAGCAATAAAGAACAAGTACAAGAAACAAAACAAGAACTCTATCAACTAAAGAATCTGGGCTCTAGATACCACATGATATGATCCAAGTTGGATGCATATTATTTTTACGGATCGTTCTTGAGTTGATTATGGGTTTCAAAGAATTAAACAATAAAAGGATGAATAGTGATGTGAACAGTAGCATGAACAGTGACGTGAACAGTGAACGTGAACAGTAACGTGAATAGTGAAAAAAATGGAAAAAGATGGAAAAGGAAAAGGAATGGAAGGAAGAAGACGCCACACTCTTGGAGAGTGATAAGTCAAGCGAAGATTCGCCACAAAGGTAAGGAAACCTTTGATAAGAACCAAGATGGCTCTACCAAGAACCCAAGAGAACTAAGCTCTCAAAACCCACAAAGGAGTGTAATATTATTCTCTAAGTCAAAAGTGCCAAATACAGTAAACATAAGCCTATTTATAGGCATTAGGTATGCAGCTAGGTCTAGCTAAAGGAGACAGCAAGCTAGCACATTTTAAAACCTAATCCTAGTGTAAATGTGGCCTAGGCCCAATTGGAAACCCTAACTCTATTATGTGCAACTTAAGCCCAAACAATAGGCCCTTATTATAAAATTAACCCAAAAAGAAAATAAGAACCAAAACTAAGAAAATTAAAAGGTTCAAATACATAATTAAATAAAATTAACTAAGAAGAAATCATGTCCCCACATTTGGGCCCTTTATCAACTTGGATCATTTGGACCATCTTGAGTGCTTCTTCTTCTAGAATGGGCTTCAGTGAAAGAAAGTGGTTGACTACTTTGTCCAAATCCTCCTTAGCCTTCTTAGCTCTTGACCTTGTCATTGGGCCTCCAAGTCCTCGCAGTGCTTCTTTGGGCATTGGGCCCATTAGGGTTCCACTTGAGCTTCCTTGGTCTCCATCACTCTTGCTCTTATCATGGGCCCTCCTAGACCTTGTATTAGATCTTGGGCTTCTCCCATGAAGTCCTCATCAAACAATGTGACAGTAACTATCAACATTCATACCTAAGGCTGTTATGTAATTCTATTCATATATCTTATCATTGAAATGAGAAAAATACACAACATCCATACTAAAAGCATAGCTAGTCTATACCCCGGCTCAATAGGATGACCTACTATGATATCATAAAGTAACATTTCAATACTAGTATTAATGACATATCTGGAATTATGTATTAGTAATTAGAATTGGTAAGTTACTTTTATACTATTAATAGAATTTATAAAAATATTACTGATATAATTTTGAAAATATGAGCCTGAATAGAAGGTTATATTATACATATCCTAAGTTCTTAATGTATATAATTGTACAATATATACAAGATTGGTCTACAAGGCACAATTTCTACACATTATAAATAATTCTTATATGTTTTACAAAATTGGGATCAATCTACTCCGCAGTCATGTTCTTCATTGTTCTTGGCTGAAGATCCCTTTTCCTAGAATTATCATGGAATTCAAACAAATGGGATGAGAATCATACAATTCTTAGTAGTTTATATAAAATCATGTCATCATAATAATTCTAGGTATTTCAGGGAAAATCAAGTAAATCTCAAATAATAATTTTTATAGAAAGGTGGCAAATGCAAAAATAATTTCCTTTCTCTTCTCTAAATAGAGATTCAATTTATATCATTTATCAAAATCATTTGTATAATTAAATAATTCAGATCATTCATCATATATCATCTTTCATCATATATCATTGTTAAATCAAATATCATCATTCATCATAGAACATCATTCATCAAATATCATCATTCATCAAATATTATCATTCATCATTTGTTAAAAAGGTATAGAGGGAATGTCCATCCTCACAATACCATACACTTGGTAACTGTCTACTTTTAGGTTTGTGCACTTCAACCTATTTGTAACAGTCTTATCTTGTTACACAGAACTACTCCGAGTAACCCAAGTCACATCTAGTGAGGGAGTGTCCATCCCAATCTAGAGTTGTACGTAGAGAGGGAGTGTCCATCCTCATTTACTCTAGATAGGGACGATATCATCCTTCCTCACACTATCATTGAATCTAAGATCACCTCAAATAGAGAGGGAGTGTCCATTCTCAACTAATTTTCATCTAGGAAAAACTCAGGTAAAGAGGGAGGAAGTGTCAATCCTCAACCTCAATCACTCTGGTAGTGAGTGAGTGTCCATCCTCAACCACCATTATCCAAGTCTTACCCTAGGTACTAGGATAATCTCCTAGATAATGGGTTACCCATGAAAGTCAATTCGTATCTCTTTATTATACATATTGAACATCAAGTTATCATACATGCAACAAAATGCACAAATGGTCATTTCTATCATGGGTAATATAATTCTTCATTCATTCATTCTCAATTGATTCAAATGTATTTTGAAATCATAATCAAGATTGATTATATACTTATTCATATCACAAAAGAATATTTATAATGCATAAATCCATGGTTTGGGTTTACATTTGGCTCCCATGGGTTAAAGAACCCTATTTTCTCAAATTGGGGGCTTGGTAATCGATTAACAAGCCTTGGTAATCGATTACCAGCTTGGCAGAGGCTTGGTAATCGATTACCAACTCTTGGTAATCAATTACAAGCTTAATTTTGGCAATTAATATGGTATTCGATTACCATCGTCAACCTTGTCTCCATGAACCAACTTGCAGGATGGTAATCGATTACCAACTTATGATAATTGATTACCACTTGGGTTTCAGCACAAAAACTAGTTTTTAAACATATTTTTCCTATAACAAGCCATTATAATCCATCCATAAAACATATATCGCATACAAATGCATTCAAATCAAATTCAAGGTGACATTTCAAAAATTGGTAAACATCAAAACCCATTTATCTAATAATCAATTCATCAAAATTCAAGATTAAATCTAAGCTTATAACACATAAACTTACACAAATACTTTATTTAACATACCAACAACCATTTCAAAACCAAATCCATGAACTTAAGTTGTTAGAAATAGGAAAAAAAAGTAGAGAAACAAGGAAGCATTACACCCTACCTCAACTCCTTTTGTAAAACTATCTCTTTCCTATCTTTATTATTCCTTCTTTATTTGTTCTTGCTTGTTCTTTCTTCCCTTTTTCTTCTATTTCCATGTTTCCTCTTCTTTCCTCTCTATTTTCATTTTTTGCTTCTTTCTCTTGTTATCTTTCTTTTTCCTTCTTATCTTTTCTTTCTTATCTTTTGTTGCTTTTGACTGAGAAAAGTAAGGATGAGGAGGTGTGATTAGGTTTTCCTTAAGCCTCTTGAATTTGGACCTAACTAGGACTAGAACAAACAAAATTTAGAACATGAAATAGAAAGGAAGAATAAAGAAACAAAAGAACTGATTTTGTCCATTTTTAGGAAGCATCCATATCTCATGCTATAGAAATCAGAATTGAGTGATTCCATAACAAGGTGAAAGATCTCTTTCTGAAACAAGATTTAGACTCAAGAATCACCAAAAAAGAGTACGTATAACTTAAGATATGAGTGCGAGAAATTTGAGATGAAAACTGAGAAAATTGCAAAATTAGAAGGAAGAACTAGATACGAAATTGATGAAAAGAGATAAGATAAGAATGGCACCACAAACCTAGTTTGATAAGCCAAGAAGGATCGCCACAAGAATTGGTTAATTCTTGATAAGATCAAATGATGCAAGGAAGAACCCTAGCAGAGCAAAACTCTCAGTTTTATATATTCCAAAATGTGTGTCCCTCTCTAATGATCTCCAAAGGTTTTTGATGTGAGCCCACTAAGGAGCATGGATCAAGGAGCACTACAAGGACTTGGTGGACCTATGACAAGAGCTAGGACCAAGAAAGCCCAAGAAGTCCTAAATAAAATGATGACAACTTTAATTGAAACAAGCCCAAATTCAGGTCTTGATGGAGTTGGGCCCAAATTGGTCACTTATCTCATCCAACTTGAAGACCCATGATGGCTTGGATGTCCACTTCTTTAAAATAGTATTTTTTTAGTTTATTTCTATTAAATAAAGTGTAATAAACCATGAAGGATGAATAGTGCACGTTTTTGGGAGGGCAACCTTTGGTTTACATACCTAAGTAACTCCTATTTTTTTTAGTTAATGCTTTAATTAGCCACTTAATGGATTAGTTATTGCTTTTTATGGGGAATATGTCACATTATGATGACCACTTTGCATGCATATTCTATGCACCCCATTTTCCTATAAGTATGTGCCTAAAACATGAATGAAAGGACTTTTGGATGTGAATTTGGATTGAATCCATTTGTGAGAATTTCATTCTCTTTGGTTCTTGGTTGAGCCATCTTGGTTCTTATCAAAGGCTTCCTTACCTTTGTGGCGAATCTTCACTTGACTTATCACTCTCTAAGAGTGTGGCGTCTTCTTCCTCTCATTCCTTTTCCTTTTCCCATCTTTTCTATTTTTTTACTATTCACGTCACTATTCACGTCACTATTCACGTCACTATTCATCAGCTACTGTTCATCGGGTACTGTTCATCGTTTCATTCTTTGAAACACTAAATCAACTCAAGGACGATCCGTAAAAACAATATGCATCCAACTTGGATCATATCATGTGGTATCTAGAGCCCGGATTCTAGAGTTGATAGAGTTCTTACATGTTCTTTTGTTCTTGTTCTTATTGCTTTCCAAACATCAAGCATTATTGCTTGGATGTCATAATTATACACAATCTTGATCATCATTGATCCCTGCCATTTCTAAGAATTGGCAACATTCTTTACTTTCCGTTCTTTACTTTTTGCCATTTAAATTCTAGTCCTTCTATTTTCTCCTTTAATTTCTGTTCTTTATTTTTTACGCAATATTTACTTTTGATCTTGTCAATTCTATATTCGTTGCTGTTATATGTTTTATAGCACCTTAATTTGAAAGGAAACTCCTAAATATACAATTGGGCATAACAATTGGAACAAAAATTGCAAGAATCAATTTTTTTTTTAAGTGCAACAAGAGAACAAGGGCGTGAAAAATAATATTAAAAAAAAAGAAAAAAAAAAGACTGCCCTTGCACTTAAGCAAGATTCAGCTTGAATGCCTTGTGAATTTCAATTAAGCGGTGCTATTCTACATACCTTATGCATTTCTTTTTCTTCTTATTTCTTTTGAGTTCTACCTTTCTTTTTAATTCACTTTTCTTGCTTGTCTTTTAAATTCCTTTGAGTTTTGTCTAGAGTTTCATCTTTTCTTCAACTTCTGAGTGCTTACTCTTGTGAGGACCGCTACTTTTGTAAGAGCTTTTGGTAATTGAAACATGAGAGGGTCCATTTAAGAACTTGCAAAGAGAATTTGAGTGGAAAGAGGCAAGAGTGAAAATTACATCTTGTGTGGAAAAAGCCTATTTGAGTGAAATACACATTGTGTGCACACGTGAGGGAGTGTGGTGAGGATTTATACTATCTTGTTATTTTGATATTGATATTGTTTGTTTCAAGTGATGGCAGCCCAAGGTGATAGTCCACCTCTTTCTCCAAGGTCCGCGGTTCTTCATGCTACGATGAATACTCAAATGCAAATCCTTCAAAGGCAAATGGAGCAAATGAATGCAAACTTCAATGAACAACTTGCCAACCTCCGAAATCGAGAAGAATCAAATCAAGGAAGTGGTTATGAGAGTGAGGACAGACCTAGACATGGACCACGTAGAGGAAGGAGGCGTGATAGAGAGGATAGAATTGAAGGGGTCAAAATCAAAGTTCCTACCTTTCATGGGAAGAGTGATCCCGAAGCCTACTTGGAGTGGGAAATGAAGATCGAGCAAGTGTTTGATTGCAACAATTTCAATGAAAGAAAGAAAGTGAAGGTAGCCGCTCTTGAATTCAAAGACTATGCACTTGTTTGGTGGGATCAATTGCAAAAGGAGAGAAGAAGGTATGAGGAGGAGCCTATTGAGACTTGGGCGAAATGAAACAAGTCATGAGAAAAAGATTTGTTCCAAATCACTACCATAGGGATCTTCACAACAAATTGCAAAGATTGACCCAAGGATCCAAAAGTGTTGATGAGTACCACAAGGAGATGGAGTTGGCCTTGCTTAGGTCCAACATTAATGAAGATAGGGAGGCAACTATGGCTCGGTTCTTACATGGGTTGAATCAAGACATTCAAGACATAGTGGAGCTTCAAAACTATGTGGAGCTTGAAGATTTGGTCCAACAAGCCATAAAGGTGGAGCAACAACTCAAGAGGAAGAAGTCCAAATTTCCTTCTTCTTCTAAGTTTTCATCTTCAAGTTGGAAGGACAAATCAAAGAAGGAGGGTACTTTATCTTCAAAGGAGGTTGTGCCTACATCTCATGGAAAGAAGCCTATAGAAGCATCTCCTAGAAACCGTGATGTGAAGTGTTTCAAGTGCTTGGGCCATGGACATATTGCATCTCAATGTCCAACTAAAAGGACAATGGTATCAAGAAATGGAGAAGTTGTCACACAATCCGAGGCTTCTAGTGAAGAAGAAAGTGGGGGAGAAGTAGTTCCGGAAGGAGGAGATTTGCTCATGGTGAGGAGACTTTTGGGAAGCCAAGCCAAGGAGCATGATGAGAGCCAAAGAGAAAATATCTTCCATACTAGATGCATGATCCAAGGGAAGGTATGTTCTTTAATTATTGATGGTGGGAGTTGTACTAATGTTGCTAGTACTAGAATGGTTTCCAAATTGAATCTTGTGACTAAGCCACACCCACGACCATATAGACTTCAATGGCTTAGTGAAGTTGGTGAGTTGACCGTGAACAAGCAAGTTGAAGTTTGTTTCTCCATTGGAAAGTATCATGATAATGTTCTATGTGATGTGGTACCCATGGAGGCAAGTCATATGTTACTTGGGAGGCCTTGGCAATTTGATAGGAAGGCCAACCATGATGGATTCCTTAACAAATTCACTTTTGTGCATCATGACCGAAAGGTCACTCTTTCACCCTTGTCCCCAAAAGAAGTTAGTGAGGACCAACTAAAGATGAGAGAAAAGAAAGAGCAAGAGCAAAAAGAAAGAGGGAGTGAAAAGAAGAGTGATGACAAAGAGAAAAAGAATAAAAATAGTGAGAGAAAAGAGAGTTATTTGGCAACAAAAAGTGAGGTGAAGAGGGCTTTGATTTCAAGGCAGCCCCTATATATGCTTTATTGTAAAGAATTCTGTTTGAATGCTAATGCTCCTAATGAACTCTCTTTGCCTAGTGGTGTTAAAACTCTTTTGCAGGAATTTGGTGATGTGTTTCCAAAAGAAGTGCCTCACGGCCTACCTCCTTTAAGGGGGATAGAACACCACATTGACCTCATTCCGGTGCATCATTACCCAATAGGCCAGCCTATAGGAGTAATCCTCAAGAGACCAAAGAAATACAAAAGCAAGTGGAGGAGTTGATGCAAAAAGGATGGGTGCAAGAAAGCTTAAGTCCATGTGCTGTCCCTAGGTTATCTTAGTGCCTAAAAAGGATGGAAGTTGGAGGATGTGCACAGATTGTAGGGTCATGTGAACAACATCACAATCAAGTACGACATCCTATCCCTAGACTTGATGATTTGCTTGATGAATTATATGGTGCTTGTTTGTTTTCTAAAATTGATTTGAAAAGTGGGTACCATCAAATTAGAATAAGGGAAGGGGATGAATGGAAAACTGCCTTTAAAACTAAATATGGATTGTATGAATGGTTGGTAATGCCTTTTGGTTTAACAAATGCACCTAGCACTTTCATGAGGCTTATGAACCATGTCTTAAGGGATTTTCTAGGCCAGTTTGTTGTTGTGTATTTTGATGATATCTTGATATATAGCAAAAGCCTAGATGAACATCATGAACACTTAAGGGCTGTTTTGCATGTGTTGAGAAAAGAAAAGTTGTATGCTAATTTGGAAAAATGTACTTTTTGTACGGATCATGTGATCTTCCTTGGTTTTGTTGTAAATTCAAAAGGGGTTCATGTTGACACAGAGAAAATTAAGGCCATTCAAGAGTGGCCAACCCCCAAAAATGTGAGTGAAGTGAGGAGCTTTCATGGCTTGGCTAGTTTCTATAGGAGGTTTGTTAAAGACTTTAGTACATTGGCTGCACCTCTTAATGAAATTGTCAAGAAAAATGTTGTGTTTAGATGGGGGAGAAACAAGAGCATGCATTTAATGAGCTTAAGGAAAGACTTACTCATGCACCAATACTTGCTTTGCCTAATTTTGCTAAATCTTTTGAAATTGAATGTGATGCTTCTAATGTTGGTGTTGGAGCTGTTTTAATGCAAGAAGGGCATCCAATTGCTTACTTTAGTGAGAAATTAAGTGGTGCTGTCCTTAATTATCCCACCTATGATAAGGAATTGTATGCCTTGGTGAGGGCTTTACAAACATGGCAACATTATCTTTTGCCCAAAGAGTTTGTTATCCATAGTGATCATGAGTCCTTAAAGTACTTGAAAGGACAAGGAAAGTTGAATAAGAGGCATGCCAAGTGGGTTGAGTTTCTTGAACAATTCCCATATGTGATCAAGCATAAGAAAGGTAAGGCCAACATAGTGGCGTATGCACTTTCAAGAAGGTATACCTTACTCTCTACCCTTGAAACAAAATTATTTGGGCTTGAATGCATCAAAGAATTATATGAGCATGATAAAGATTTTTCCCATATCTATGCTAATTGTTTGCATTGGGCTCAAAATGGGTATTTTAAGCACCAAGGGTTTTTGTTTAAAGAAAAGAGATTATGTGTGCCCAAAAGTTCTATAAGAGAGTTGCTTGTGAGGGAAGCGCATGAAGGGGGACTAATGGGGCATTTTGGGGTTCAAAAGACTTTAGACATGTTGCACGAACATTTTCATTGGCCACACATGAAACATGATGTGCAAAAGTTTTGTGAAAAATGCATTGTTTGTAAAAAGTCTAAATCTAAAGTGATGCCTCATGGACTTTATACTCCTTTGCCTATTCTGATTTTCCTTGGATTGATTTGTCAATGGATTTTGTTGTAGGACTACCTCGGACAAAGAATGGTAAGGATTCAATTTTTGTGGTGGTGGATAGGTTTTCTAAAATGGCACATTTTATACCATGTAAAAAAGTTGATGATGCTTGTCATGTTGCTGAATTGTTCTTCAAAGAAGTGGTAAGGCTTCATGGCCTTCCAAGAAGTATTGTTTCAGATCGTGACACAAAGTTCTTAAGTCACTTTTGGAGGACTTTGTGGGGTAAGCTGGGTACAAAGTTGCTTTTCTCCACTACCTGCCATCCCCAAACGGATGGGCAAACTGAGGTAGTTAATAGGACACTTTCTTCCCTTCTTAGGGCTGTAATAAAGAAGAACATTAAGTCTTGGGAGGAGTGTTTGCCTCATGTGGAATTTGCTTATAATAGGGCTGTCCATAGTACTACTCAATATTCTCCTTTTGAGGTTGTTTATGGATTTAATCCTCTCACTCCTCTTGATTTATTGCCATTGCCTAACTCTTCAATTTTAAAGCATAAAGATGGCAGGGGCTAAAGCTGAATTTGTGAGGAAGTTACACGAACAAGTCAAGACCCAAATTGAGAAGAAGACTGAAAGCTATGTTAGGCAAGCCAACAAAGGGAGGAGGAAGGTGGTGTTTGAACCTGGAGATTGGGTCTGGGTGCACATGAGAAAAGAGAGATTTCCTTCACAAAGGAAATCCAAGCTTCAACCAAGAGGAGATGGGCCATTCCAAGTGTTGGCCAAGATTAATGATAATGCCTACAAGATAGACCTTCCAGGTGAGTATGGTGTTAGTGCAACTTTCAATGTGGCTGATTTGTCTCCTTTTGATGTAGGTGATGAAGATTTCAATTCGAGGTCGAATTCACTTAAAGAAGGAGGGATGATGTGAGCCCACTAAGGAGCATGGATCAAGGAGCACTACAAGGACTTGGTGGACCTATGACAAGAGCTAGGACCAAGAAAGCCCAAGAAGTCCTAAATAAAATGATGACAACTTTAATTGAAACAAGCCCAAATTCAGGTCTTGATGGAGTTGGGCCCAAATTGGTCACTTATCTCATCCAACTTGAAGACCCATGATGGCTTGGATGTCCACTTCTTTAAAATAGTATTTTTTTAGTTTATTTCTATTAAATAAAGTGTAATAAACCATGAAGGATGAATAGTGCACGTTTTTGGGAGGGCAACCTTTGGTTTACATACCTAAGTAACTCCTATTTTTTAGTTAATGCTTTAATTAGCCACTTAATGGATTAGTTATTGCTTTTTATGGGGAATATGTCACATTATGATGACCACTTTGCATGCATATTCTATGCACCCCATTTTCCTATAAGTATGTGCCTAAAACATGAATGAAAGGACTTTTGGATGTGAATTTGGATTGAATCCATTTGTGAGAATTTCATTCTCTTTGGTTCTTGGTTGAGCCATCTTGGTTCTTATCAAAGGCTTCCTTACCTTTGTGGCGAATCTTCACTTGACTTATCACTCTCTAAGAGTGTGGCGTCTTCTTCCTCTCATTCCTTTTCCTTTTCCCATCTTTTCTATTTTTTTACTATTCACATCACTATTCACGTCACTATTCACGTCACTATTCATCAGCTACTGTTCATCGGGTACTGTTCATCGTTTCATTCTTTGAAACACTAAATCAACTCAAGGACGATCCATAAAAACAATATGCATCCAACTTGGATCATATCAGTTTTAGTACAATACAATTTAGAGGTTTGCCCATTTAGGACTTAACAAAAATAAAAACAAAACCCCTTAGCATAAGCTTCACTGTTATGTTCCAATGGTTAAGGAGACATATTCAGTTTGCAAGTTTTTCTAATCTTCTTTGTGGACAAAATTTCTGAAATGCCTTGTTACTACTAAACATTTTCAAAACATGGGAAGCATCCATAATTTTTTTAAACACAAATGCATACACCAAATAGAACTAGAATGCAATAGAAAATAAAAGTTTTCAATAAAAAAAGTGCCATAAAATACAAAATATATAAAGGTCTTAAAGTTCGATTGACTCTTTGGCTCTTCTCCTTTCATTCCATCACTACGCATGATGTAAAATTCTATGCTCCATATGTTGGGCTTCAATCTGATATTGGGCCTCTAATAAGTTGTTCACCATCTTTTTAAGTTCTTCTTGGGCCTTTTTAGCTTTTGCTCTTGTCATGGGCCCTCCTAGACCTTGTATTGGATCTTGGACTTCTTTCTGGACTTGGACCTGGGCTTGGGCTTCTCCAATGAAGTCCTCATCATTCCATCCTTCTTGAGAAGCATTTGTCCTCAAATCTATTAATTCATCACCTACATCATAAAAGGACAAATCAGCCACATTAAAGGTAGCACTCACACCATACTCACCTGGCAAGTCAATCTTACATGCATTGTCATTGATCTTAGCCAATACTTGAAAAGGTCCATCTCCTCTTAGCATAAGCTTAGACTTCCTTTGAGATGGAAATCTTTCCTTCCTGAAGTGTACCCATACCCAATCACCTGGTTCAAATGTTACCTTCTTCCTTCCTTTGTTTGCATACTTGGCATACCCTTCCATTTTCTTCTCAATTTGGGCCTTAACCTTCTCATGCAATTTCTTGACATAATCAGCTTTAACCTGCCCAGACTTATCTTGCAATTGAGAAATGATAGGTAAAGGCAATAAATCCAAAGGCGTCAAAGGATTAAAACCGTATACAATTTTAAAAGGTGAAAACTGAGTAGTACTATATATAGCCCTCTTATAAGAAAACTCAACATGTGGCAAACATTCCTCTCAAGACTTAAGATTTTTCTTTAGAACAGCTCTAAGGAGAGTAGATAAAATTCTATTTACAACCTCTGTTTGCCCATCAGTTTGGGGATGGCAAGTATTTGAAAATAATAGCTTTGTGCCTATCTTTCCCCACAAGGTCCTCCAAAAATGACTAAGGAATTTAGAGTCCTGATTACTTACAATACTCTTAGGCAAACCATGCAGTCTTACCACCTCTTTGAAGAATAAATTAGCTACATGACATGCATCATCCACCTTCTTGCATGGTATGAAGTGAGTCATCTTTGAGAACCTACAACCACCACAAAAATAGAATCCTTCCCTCCCTTAGACCGAGGCAAACCTAAAACAAAATCCTTAGAAATATTAATCCAAGGGTGTTCAGGAATAGGCAATGGAGCATATAATCCATGCGACATGACCCTAGACTTTGCCTTTTTACAAACAAGATACTTATCACACAACTTATGTACATCATGCTTCATGTGGGGCTAGTAAAAATGCTCATGCAAGATGTCATATGTCTTTTGTACCCCAAAGTGTCCCATTAAGCCCCCTTCATGTGCCTCTTGAACAAGCAATTCCCTAATTGAACTTTTAGGCACACAAAGTCTATTGTTCTTTATTAAGTAACCATCATGCTTGAAATACCCATCTGATACAGTATGAGAACATGTTTGATAAATATGAGAAAAATTAGCATCATGTTCATATAGTTCCTTAATATATTCAAAACAAGGAAATTTAGTTTCAAGAGTAGTCTTTAAAGCATACTTGCGTGACAAAGCATCAGCAACCACATTGGACTTACCTTTCTTGTGCTTGATCACATAGGGAAATTGTTCAAGAAACTCCACCCACTTGGCTTGTCTCTTGTTCAACTTTCCCTATCCTTTCAAATACTTTAGAGATTCATGATCACTATGAATAATAAACTCCTTAGGCAATGAAAATAAAATTTATATGCCAATGTTGCCTTATAGTTTGCAAAGCCCTAACTAAAGCATACAATTCCTTATCATATGTAGGGTAGTTAAGGGCAGAACCATTCATTTTCTTACTAAATTTTCTTAAAAATAGGCAATGGGATGTCCCTCTTGCATTAAAACAGCACCTATACCTACCCCAGATGCATCACATTCAAGCTCAAAGGATTTAGCAAAGTTAGGCAAAACAAGTATGGGTACACATGTTAATTTCTCCTTTAGGATAGTAAATGCTTTCTCTTGTTTCTCTCCCCATTTAAATCCGACATGCTTCTTGACTAGTTCATTTAGAGGTGCAGCAATGGTACTAAAATCCTTAACAAACTGATGACAACCAAATGGGGTTGCCTTTTTAAGATCTTTTTGATTGAAATTATCAAGTGTGTTGCGCCATTAAAACAAATTGAGTTTGAATTCAGAATGTTGGAACAAAGTAAAAGATGAAGAAGAAAAGGATAAAATGGAAGAGATTAGAGATGATGTGAGGCGCCACAAACAAAGGAAACTTTGTTTGATAAGCCAAGTGAAATCCGCCACAAGAATGTTGGAATTCTTGATAAGGATAAAAACCTTGGTTCAACCAAGAACTTAGGAGAACAATGCTCACTAACAATGGAAAATTCCAAATGACATCCAAAAGTCTCATTCATGAAAATGGTGTGAATACATATAGGTGGCTGAAACCACTTTGTTTTCCCTCTTACAAAACCTCCCAATAATTCACTCATTCAAGACTCTATAAATTCTCTCTCTCATCTTCATGAATTACTAGAATCCTATGATAGGTTACAACCTCCACTTATTACATATTACTCAAGAAAATAAATCCTACTTTAAACTCCACTTAATAGCCACAAAAAATGCATTTATGGCAGCCACCAATAATAACTCACGCCTCTCTCTCATCTTCATGAATTACTAGAATCCTATGATAGGTTACAACCTCCACTTATTACATATTACTCAAGAAAATAAATCCTACTTAAAACCCCACTTAATAGCCACCAAAAATGCATTTATGGTAGCCACCAACAATAACTCACGTCTCTCTCTCATCTTCTTCATGAATTACTAGAATCCTAAGTCTACAACCTATTCAAACTCGTGTAACAATGGAAAAGAGTGGGCTTGACCCAAATGCAAACAAAGCAAGTTGGACCTAACTCACAAAAATCCCATTTACACTTATTGGGAAGAAATAAACATTAAACTTGAGCCTCATCTTGTTGCACGCCAATTTCACATGATTCTTCCAAGTGGATGATGCAATTGATTAACTTGGGCTCCTCTTGAATTGATTTTGGGCTTGTTTCCATGAGAAGCCCAATCATGTGGTTTAGAGCTTCTTGGGCCTTCTTTGTTCTTGCCTTGGTCATTGGGCCTTCAAGGCCTTGTATAGCTTCTTGTTCCACTTTGTGCCTAGTTGGGCTCACATCATCCCCTCCTTCTTCAAGTGAATTCGTCCTCGAATTAGAGTCTTCATCACCTACATCAAAAAGAGATAAGTCACCACATTAAAGGTTGCACTAATACCACCATGTTCACTAGGAAGATCCAGCTTATAGGCATTGTCATTGATCTTGGCCACAACTTGAAATGGTCCATCTCCTCTTGGTTGAAGCTTTGATTTCCTTTGGGAAGGAAACCTTTCTTTCCTCATGTGTACCCAAACCCAATCTCCGGGTTCAAACACCACCTTCTTCCTCCCCTTGTTGGCTTGTCTTGCATAGCTTTCAGTCCTCTTTTTTCAATCTGGCCTTCACTTGTTCATGTAATTTTTTAACATATTCAGCCTTGGCCCTACCATCTTTATGCTTCAAAATTGAAGAGTTAGGCAATGGTAACAAATCAAGAGGAGTTAAAGGATTAAAGCCATAAACAACCTCAAAAGGAGAAAATTGAGTAGTACTATGAACAGCCCTATTATAAGCAAACTCCACATGAGGTAAACACTCCTCCCAAGACTTAATGTTCTTTTTAATTACAGCCCTTAAAAGGGAAGAGAGGGTCCTATTCACAACTTCAGTTTGCCCATCCGTTTGAGGATGGCAAGTAGTGGAGAAAAGAAGCTTTGTTCCAAGCTTGCCCCACAAAGTTCTCCAAAAGTGACTTAGGAACTTGGTGTCCCTATCACTAACAATGCTTCTTGGGAGACCATGAAGCCTCACCACCTCTTTAAAGAACAAATCAGCCACATGACAAGCATCATCAACTTTTTTGCATGGTATAAAATGAGCCATTTTTGAAAATCTATCTACCACAACAAAAATTGAATCTGTTCCATTTCTTGTCCTAGGCAACCCAACAACAAAGTCCATTGATAAATCAATCCAAGGAAAATCCGGAATAGGTAAAGGAGTGTAAAGTCCATGAGGCATAACTTTAGATTTTGACCTTTTGCACACAATGCATTTTTTACAAAATTTTTGAACATCATATTTCATATGAGGCCAATAAAAATGTTCATGCAGCATGTCCAAAGTCTTTTGAACCCCAAAATGTCCCATTAATCCCCCTTCATATGCCTCCTTCACAAGTAATTCCCTAATGGAGCTTTTAGGCACACACAACCTCTTTTCTTTGAATAAAAACCCTTGGTGCCTAAAAAATTCATTTTGGGCTGAATGCATACAATTTGCATAGATATGAGAAAAATCATTATCATGCTCATACAATTCTTTAATGCACTCAAGTCCAAACAACTTTGTTTCAAGGGTAGAAAGTAATGCATGTCTTCTTGAAAGCGCATCCACCACAACATTGGCCTTACCCTTTTTATGTTTTACAACATAAGGAAATTGTTCAAGAAATTCAACCCATTTAGCATGTCTCTTATTCAATTTTCCTTGACCCTTCAAATATTTCAAAGATTCGTGGTCACTATGAATTACAAATTCCTTAGGCAAAAGATAGTGTTGCCAAGTTTGCAAAGCTCTCACTAAGGCATACAACTCCTTATCATACGTGGGATAATTAAGTGCAGCTCCACTTATCTTCTCACTAAAATAAGCAATTGGATGCCCCTCTTGCATCAAAACAGCCCCAACACCAACATTAGAAGCATCACATTCAATTTCAAAAGATTTTGCAAAATTAGGCAAAGCAAGAATTGGTGCATGGGTGAGCTTTTTCTTAAGTTCCTTAAAAGCTTGTTCTTGTTTTTCCCCCATTTAAACCCAACATTCTTTTGACAATTTCATTAAGAGGTGCAGCCAATGTGCTAAAATCTTTAACAAACCTCCTATAGAAACTAGCCAAACCATGAAAGCTCCTCACATCACTCACATTTTTTTTGGGTTGGCCAATCTTGAATGGCCTTAATCTTTTCTTGATCCACATGGACCCCTTTAGCATTAATCACAAAACCAAGGAAAATCACATGATCCACACAAAAAGTACATTTTTCCAAGTTTGCATACAACCTTTCTTTTCTTAATACAAGCAAAACAGCCCTTAAATGTTCATGGTGCTCATCTAAGTTTTTGCTATATATTAAGATATCATCAAAATATACCACCACAAATTTTCCCAAAAATTCTCTTAAGACATGGTTCATAAGCCTCATAAAAGTGCTTGGTGCATTTGTTAAACCAAAAGGCATTACCAACCATTCATACAACCCAATTTAGTTTTGAAAGCGGTTTTCCATTCATCCCCTTCCCTTATCCTAATTTGATGGTACCCACTTTTCAAATCAATTTTAGAAAAAATGCAAGCACCAAACAATTCATCAAGCAAATCATCAAGTCTAGGGATAGGATGTCTATACTTAATGGTGATGTTGTTCACGGCCCTACAATCCGTGCACATCCTCCAAGTGCCATCCTTTTTGGGCACCAAAATGACGGTACAAAGACATGGACTTAAGCTCTCTTGTACCCATCCTTTTTGCATCAACTCCTCCACTTGCTTTTGGATCTCTTTGGTCTCTTGAGGATTGCTCCTATAGGCTGGCCTATTGGGCAATGATGCACCCGGAATGAGGTCAATATGGTGCTCAATTCCCTCAAAGGTGGAAGGCCATGTGGCACTTCCTTAGGGAAGATATCCTCAAATTCCTGCAAAAGATTTTTCACACCACTAGACAAAGAATGATCATTAGAAATGTTAGCATTTAAACAAAATTCCCTACACAAAAGCATGTATAGGGGCTGTCTTGAAACCAATGCACTTTTCACCTCACTTTTTGTTGCAAAACAACTCTCTTTTCTCTCTTTTTTTTCATCTCGGTTTTTCTCTTTTTTTTTCTCATGATTTTTTTTTTGATTTTTCATCACTCTTTTTCTCTTGTTCACTCTCTTTTTCTTTTCTCTCTTGCTCTCTTTTCTCTCTCATTTTCTTTTGATCCTCACTAACTTGTTTTGGAGATAAAGGAGAGAGTACAACCTTTCGCTCCTTGTCCATGAAAGTGAACTTGTTTGAAAATCCATCATGAATGGCCTTCTTGTCATATTGCCAAGGCCTTCCCAACAACATATGGCTTGCCTCCATAGGCACTACATCACAAAGAACATTGTCCTCATACTTCCCAATGGAGAATGGAACCTCCACTTGTTTGTTCACCACCATCTCCCCAACCTCACTCAACCATTGAAGTCTATATGGTGTTGGATGGGTTTTAGTAGTGATAAGATTTAATTTAGACACCAACCTAGAACTTACTACATTTGCACAACTACCTCCATCAATTATTAGAGAACAAACTTTACCTTGAATTAGGCATCTAGAGTGGAAAATGTTCTCCCTTTGGCTAGCTTCATGTTCCTTCACTTGACTCCCCAAAAGCCTCCTCACCATAAGTAAGTCACCATCCGGCATGAACACTTCTTCTTCACTTTCCTCTCCACTTGAAGCTTCGGATTGAGACATCACTTCACCATTCATGGACACCATAGTTCTCTTGGTTGGACATTGAGAGGCTATGTGGCCATGACCAAGACACTTGAAACACTTGACATCTCTGCTCCTTGTGGTTGGTTCCATGGGCTTCTTGCCTTGAGAGGTGCTCACGGCCTCCTTGCTTGGTGCACCCTCCTTCTTTTGCTTGTCCTTCCAATTTGAAGATGGGAATTTGGAAGATGATGAAGAGGAATATTTGTATTTCCTCTTCTTTAATTGTTGCTCCACCTTGATTGCTTGTTGCACCAAATCTTCAAGCTCCACATAGTTTTGCAACTCCACCACATCTTGAATTTCTTGGTTCAAGCCATGCAAGAACCTTGCCATAGTTGCCTCACGGTCCTCCTCAAAGTTTGACCTAAGTAAGGCCAATTCCATCTCCTTGAAGTACTCATCCACACTCTTGCTCCCTTAGGTAAGTCTTTGCAATTTGTTGTGGATGTCCCTTTGATAGTGACTTGGGACAAACCTCCTTCTCATTACAATTTTCATGTCTTCCCAAGTCTCAATTGGCTCCTCTCCAATTCTCCTCCTCTCCTTTTGGAATTGATCCCACCATACTAGTGCATACTCCTTGAACTCCAACGCCGCCACCTTCACTTTCTTTCTCTCATTATATGTGTTGCAATCAAACACTTGCTCCATCTTGAGTTCCCACTCCAAATAGGCTTCGGGGTCATTCTTTCCAAGAAAGGAAGGAACTTTGATTTTAACCCCCTCAATCCCCTATCTTCACGCCTTCCTCCCCTAGGGCCTCCTCTTCTAGGTCTTCTTCCTCTTGGCCTCCCTCTTTCTTCACTATCATAGCCACTTGAGTCATCCCGTTGAAGGTTGGCTAGTTGTCTATCATAGTTGGCTTGCATTTGCTCCATTTGTCTTTGGAGTGCTTGAACTTGATTGGCCATTCTAGCATGTAGAGTGGCTGTCCTTGGTGACAATGGTGGACTATCACCCATTTGAGTAGTAGAAAGTGTAATTTATCCTCACAACACTCCTCTCTTTTCTCACAAAGTGTATATATATATATATATATATATTTTCACTCTTTTTGCTTTTTTTCCACACAAGATGTAATTTATCTCTCAAGCCTTTTTCCACTCTATGTTCTCCTTGGGTTCTTAGAAGAGTCAAGCCAAAAACACACAAAAATCCAAAACTCAAGTAACAAAAATCACAAAACTTATCAAACTAAAGGAAACAAAGAAAGAAAGGCTAGAAAGGAAAAGATTTGGAAATGAAACAAGGAAGAAGGGAAAAAAATTGTAAAGAACACTAATTGATCAATTGGAAACTTTTCTCTTCTCTTTTCTCAACACTTCAAGAACACCTTTTTTTTTTTTTTAGCCCAGAATTTTTTTTTGTTTACTTTGAACAAGAGAAGAACACTTGGATACTTGTGTAAGATCAAAACAAATACCACGAAATTTTCCTTCTCAAACAAGAATCAAAGTGACAATTTTTGTTGTTTTAGAAAGAAAAGAAGAAAATGGTGTAGAAGAAGAACAAAGAAGAAAATTTGAAACACAACACAAATTTCAATCAAAGCCTAAGCTTTGATACCACTTGATGACAACCAAATGGGGTTGCCTTTTTAAGATCTTTTTGATTGAAATTATCAAGTGTGTTGCGCCATTAAAACAAATTGAGTTTGAATTCAGAATATTGGAACAAAGTAAAAGATGAAGAAGAAAAGGATAAAATGGAAGAGATTAGAGATGATGTGAGGCGCCACAAACAAAGGAAACTTTGTTTGATAAGCCAAGTGAAATCCGCCACAAGAATGTTGAAATTCTTGATAAGGATAAAAACCTTGGTTCAACCAAGAACTTAGGAGAACAATGCTCACTAACAATGGAAAATTCCAAATGACATCCAAAAGTCCCATTCATGAAAATGGTGTGAATACATATAGGTGGCTGAAACCACTTTGTTTTCCCTCTTACAAAACCTCCCAATAATTCACTCATTCAAGACTCTATAAATTCTCTCTCTCATCTTCATGAATTACTAGAATCCTATGATAGGTTACAACCTCCACTTATTACATATTACTCAAGAAAATAAATCCTACTTAAAACCCCACTTAATAGCCACAAAAAATGCATTTATGGCAGCCACCAATAATAACTCACGCCTCTCTCTCATCTTCATGAATTACTAGAATCCTATGATAGGTTACAACCTCCACTTATTACATATTACTCAAGAAAATAAATCCTATTAAAACCCCACTTAATAGCCACCAAAAATGCATTTATGGTAGCCACCAACAATAACTCACGTCTCTCTCTCATCTTCATGAATTACTAGAATCCTAAGTCTACAACCTATTCAAACTCGTGTAACAATGGAAAAGAGTGGGCTTGACCCAAATGCAAACAAAGCAAGTTGGACCTAACTCACAAAAATCCCATTTACACTTATTGGGAAGAAATAAACATTAAACTTGAGCCTCATCTTGTTGCACGCCAATTTCACATGATTCTTCCAAGTGGATGATGCAATTGATTAACTTGGGCTCCTCTTGAATTGATTTTGGGCTTGTTTCCATGAGAAGCCCAATCATGTGGTTTAGAGCTTCTTGGGCCTTCTTTGTTCTTGCCTTGGTCATTGGGCCTTCAAGGCCTTGTATAGCTTCTTGTTCCACTTTGTGCCTAGTTGGGCTCACATCACAAACCTCCTATAGAAACTAGCAAGCCCATGGAAACTTCTTACCTCACTCACAATCTTAGGAGTTGGCCATTCTTGGATTGCTTTTATTTTCTCTTTATCTACATGCCCTTCACTAGAATTAACTACAAATCCTAAGAACACAACATGGTCCTTACAAAATGTGCACTTTTCCAAATTAGCATACCATCTTTCTTTTCTAAGCACATGTAAAACAGATTGCAAATGATGCACATGCTCATCCAAATTTTTACTATATATAAGAATATCATCAAAATAAACAACCACAAATTTCCTTAGAAACACTCTCAAAACATGGTTCATCAATCTCATGAAAGTATTAGGTGCATTTGTCAATCCAAATGGCATTACTTTCCACTCATACAAGCCATACTTGGTTTTAAAAACAATTTTCTACTCATCACCTTCTCTAATCCTAATATGATTATATCCACTTTTCAAATCAATCTTAGAGAAAATAATAAGAGCCATACAACTCATCCAACAAATCATCTAACTTGGGAATGGGATGCCTGTACTTGGTGGTGATGTTGTTGATGGCCCTACAGTCAGAACACATCCTCCAACTTCCATCTTTCTTTGGCACTAATATAACTGGTACAACACAAGGGCTCAAGCTCTCCTCAACCCATCCTTTGCTCATCAATTTAGCAACTTGCCTTTGTATTTCCCAGGTCTCTTAAGGATTACTCCTGTATGCTGGCCTATTAGGCAACACAGCCCCTGGAACCAAATCAATTGGATGTTCAATACCTCTCAATGGTGGAAGTCCTGGTGGTATATCTTCTGGAAAAACATCTTGAAATTCTTGCAAAATAGATTTAACTCCACTAGGAAGTTCAAGGTC
Source organism: Ormosia semicastrata (assembly GCA_029884595.1). Classification (NCBI taxonomy): domain Eukaryota; kingdom Viridiplantae; phylum Streptophyta; class Magnoliopsida; order Fabales; family Fabaceae; genus Ormosia; species Ormosia semicastrata. The sequence continues at coordinate 32,648,182 of JAQQTO010000044.1, read as the reverse complement.
AGAATCAAGTGCAGTAATCTGCTTATTATAGAGTATATACATAGACTTCCTTGCCATTAAAGTTCTCCTCACCTCTCCACTCTTCACAAACAAAGCATTCTTTCTCTCTTTCTTTTTGCTCTCATTTTCATTTTCTTTCCTTTTTTTCCTCTCTTGCTTTCTTTTTTTCTCTCATGATATTTTGATCATCACATACCTCTTTTGGAGACAATGGAACCAATGTAACCTTGCGATTTTCATGGTGAAAAGTGTATTTATTTGTGTGACGATCATGGTGAGCTTTTCTATCAAACTGCCATGGTTTCCCAAGAAGTAAATGACTAGCTTCCATTGGAACCACATCACACAAAATTTTATTTTTATATTTTCCAATAGAAAACTCAATCTCCACTTACTTCTCCACCCTCAATTCTCCCTTCTCACTCAACCATTGTAACTTGTATGGTCTAGGATGGGGTTTAGTTTCCAAATTCATTTTTGTCACCAACCTAGTACTTGTTACATTGGTACAACTCTGTCCATCAATGATTAAGGAACACAGTTTGCCTTGGATAAGACATCTAGTATGGAAAATATTTTCTCTTTGACTTTTCTCACCCTCTTTGGCTAATCCTCCTAACATTATCCTCATAATGAACAAATCTCCTTCAGGAATCTCCTCCTCTTCATCTCTCTCTTCCTCACTTGAGGATTCAGTTTGGGAACTCTCACTAGTGATTTCATTGTCTTTTAACACCATAACCTTCTTGGTTGGGCATTCAGATGCAATGTGCCCCCTACCCAAACATTTGAAACACTTTATGTCTCTAGACCGAGACTTGTTTGCCATTTCTTTGCCCTTGTTTTGGGTTGGGTTTGGGGCTATTGTGGGGATCCTAGAAGATGAGATCCCCTCCTTCTTGAACCTATCCTTCCATCTAGAGTTATCATAGTTTGATATACTATTTCTCACACTTCTTCTTTTTAGTTGTTGATGTGAGCCCACTAAGGAGCATGGATCAAGGAGCACTACAAGGACTTGGTGGACCTATGACAAGAGCTAGGACCAAGAAAGCCCAAGAAGTCCTAAATAAAATGATGACAACTTTAATTGAAACAAGCCCAAATTCAGGTCTTGATGGAGTTGGGCCCAAATTGGTCACTTATCTCATCCAACTTGAAGACCCATGATGGCTTGGATGTCCACTTCTTTAAAATAGTATTTTTTTTTAGTTTATTTCTATTAAATAAAGTGTAATAAACCATGAAGGATGAATAGTGCACGTTTTTGGGAGGGCAACCTTTGGTTTACATACCTAAGTAACTCCTATTTTTTTAGTTAATGCTTTAATTAGCCACTTAATGGATTAGTTATTGCTTTTTATGGGGAATATGTCACATTATGATGACCACTTTGCATGCATATTCTATGCACCCCATTTTCCTATAAGTATGTGCCTAAAACATGAATGAAAGGACTTTTGGATGTGAATTTGGATTGAATCCATTTGTGAGAATTTCATTCTCTTTGGTTCTTGGTTGAGCCATCTTGGTTCTTATCAAAGGCTTCCTTACCTTTGTGGCGAATCTTCACTTGACTTATCACTCTCCAAGAGTGTGGCGTCTTCTTCCTCTCATTCCTTTTCCTTTTCCCATCTTTTCTATTCACATCACTATTCACGTCACTATTCACGTCACTATTCATCACTCATCGTTCATCTGGTAATTGTTCATCGTTTCATTCTTTGAAACACTAAATCAACTCAAGGACGATCCGTAAAAACAATATGCATCCAACTTGGATCATATCATGTGGTATCTAGAGCCCTGATTCTAGAGTTGATAGAGTTCTTACATGTTCTTTTGTTCTTGTTCTTATTGCTTTCCAAACATCAAGCATTATTGCTTGGATGTCATAATTATACACAATCTTGATCATCATTGATCCCTCGCCATTTCTAAGAATTGGCAACATTCTTTACTTTCCGTTTTTACTTTTTGCCATTTAAATTCTAGTCCTTCTATTTTCTCGCCTTTAATTTCTGTTTTTATTTTTTACGCAATATTTACAACTTTGATCTTGTCAATTCTATATTCGTTGCTGTTATATGTTTTATAGCACCTTAATTTGAAAGGAAACTCCTAAATACACAATTGGGCATAACAATTGGAACAAAAAAAAATTGCAAGAATCAATTTGTTTTTTTTAAGTGCAACAAGAGAACAAGGGCGTGAAAAATAATATTAAAAAAAAAGAAAAAAAAAAGAGACTGCCCTTGCACTTAAGCAAGATTCATTTTGAATGCCTTGTGAATTTCAATTAAGCGGTGCTATTCTACATACCTTGTGCATTTCTTTTTCTTCTTATTTCTTTTGAGTTCTACCTTTCTTTTTAATTCACTTTTCTTGCTTGTCTTTTAAATTCCTTTGAGTTTTGTCTAGAGTTTCATCTTTTCTTCAACTTCTGAGTGCTTACTCTTGTGAGGACCGCTACTTTTGTAAGAGCTTTGGGTAATTCAAACATGAGAGGGTTCATTTAAGAACTTGCAAAGAGAATTTGAGTGGAAAGAGGCAAGAGTGAAAATTACATCTTGTGTGGAAAAAGCCTATTTGAGTGAAATACACATTGTGTGCACACGTGAGGAGTGTGGTGAGGATTTATACTATCTTGTTATTTTGATATTGTGTGTTTCAAGTGATGGCAGCCCAAGGTGATAGTCCACCTCTTTCTCCAAGGTCCGCGGTTCTTCATGCTACGATGAATACTCAAATGCAAATCCTTCAAAGGCAAATGGAGCAAATGAATGCAAACTTCAATGAACAACTTGCCAACCTCCGAAATCGAGAAGAATCAAATCAAGGAAGTGGTTATGAGAGTGAGGAGGACAGACCTAGACATGGACCACGTAGAGGAAGGAGGCGTGATAGAGAGGATAGAATTGAAGGGGTCAAAATCAAAGTTCCTACCTTTCATGGGAAGAGTGATCCCGAAGCCTACTTGGAGTGGGAAATGAAGATCGAGCAAGTGTTTGATTGCAACAATTTCAATGAAAGAAAGAAAGTGAAGGTAGCCGCTCTTGAATTCAAAGACTATGCACTTGTTTGGTGGGATCAATTGCAAAAGGAGAGAAGAAGGTATGAGGAGGAGCCTATTGAGACTTGGGCGAAATGAAACAAGTCATGAGAAAAAGATTTGTTCCAAATCACTACCATAGGGATCTTCACAACAAATTGCAAAGATTGACCCAAGGATCCAAAAGTGTTGATGAGTATCACAAGGAGATGGAGTTGGCCTTGCTTAGGTCCAACATTAATGAAGATAGGGAGGCAACTATGGCTCGGTTCTTACATGGGTTGAATCAAGACATTCAAGACATAGTGGAGCTTCAAAACTATGTGGAGCTTGAAGATTTGGTCCAACAAGCCATAAAGGTGGAGCAACAACTCAAGAGGAAGAAGTCCAAATTTCCTTCTTCTTCTAAGTTTTCATCTTCAAGTTGGAAGGACAAATCAAAGAAGGAGGGTACTTCATCTTCAAAGGAGGTTGTGCCTACATCTCATGGAAAGAAGCCTATAGAAGCATCTCCTAGAAACCGTGATGTGAAGTGTTTCAAGTGCTTGGGCCATGGACATATTGCATCTCAATGTCCAACTAAAAGGACAATGGTATCAAGAAATGGAGAAGTGGTCACAATCTGAGGCTTCTAGTGAAGAAGAAAGTGGGGAGAAGTAGTTCCGGAAGGAGGAGATTTGCTCATGGTGAGGAGACTTTTGGGAAGCCAAGCTAAGGAGCATGATGAGAGCCAAAGAGAAAATATCTTCCATACTAGATGCATGATCCAAGGGAAGGTATGTTCTTTAATTATTGATGGTGGGAGTTGTACTAATGTTGCTAGTACTAGAATGGTTTCCAAATTGAATCTTGTGACTAAGCCACACCCATGACCATATAGACTTCAATGGCTTAGTGAAGTTGGTGAGTTGACCGTGAACAAGCAAGTTGAAGTTTGTTTCTCCATTGGAAAGTATCATGATAATGTTCTATGTGATGTGGTACCCATGGAGGCAAGTCATATGTTACTTGGGAGGCCTTGGCAATTTGATAGGAAGGCCAACCATGATGGATTCCTTAACAAATTCACTTTTGTGCATCATGACCGAAAGGTCACTCTTTCACCATTGTCCCCAAAAGAAGTTAGTGAGGACCAACTAAAGATGAGAGAAAAGAAAGAGCAAGAGCAAAAAGAAAGAGGGAGTGAAAAGAAGAGTGATGACAAAGAGAAAAAGAATAAAAATAGTGAGAGAAAAGAGAGTTATTTGGCAACAAAAAGTGAGGTGAAGAGGGCTTTGATTTCAAGGCAGCCCCTATATATGCTTTATTGTAAAGAATTCTGTTTGAATGCTAATGCTCCTAATGAACTCTCTTTGCCTAGTGGTGTTAAAACTCTTTTGCAGAATTTAGTGATGTGTTTCCAAAAGAAGTGCCTCACGGCCTACCTCCTTTAAGGGGGATAGAACACCACATTGACCTCATTCCGGTGCATCATTACCCAATAGGCCAGCCTATAGGAGTAATCCTCAAGAGACCAAAGAAATACAAAAGCAAGTGGAGGAGTTGATGCAAAAAGGATGGGTGCAAGAAAGCTTAAGTCCATGTGCTTTGTCCCTGCTATCTTAGTGCCTAAAAAGGATGGAAGTTGGAGGATGTGCACAGATTGTAGGGTCAGAACAACATCACAATCAAGTACGACATCCTATCCCTAGACTTGATGATTTGCTTGATGAATTATATGGTGCTTGTTTGTTTTCTAAAATTGATTTGAAAAGTGGGTACCATCAAATTAGAATAAGGGAAGGGGATGAATGGAAAACTGCCTTTAAAACTAAATATGGATTGTATGAATGGTTGGTAATGCCTTTTGGTTTAACAAATGCACCTAGCACTTTCATGAGGCTTATGAACCATGTCTTAAGGGATTTTCTAGGCCGGTTTGTTGTTGTGTATTTTGATGATATCTTGATATATAGCAAAAGCCTAGATGAACATCATGAACACTTAAGGGCTGTTTTGCATGTGTTGAGAAAAGAAAAGTTGTATGCTAATTTGGAAAAATGTACTTTTTGTACGGATCATGTGATCTTCCTTGGTTTTGTTGTAAATTCAAAAGGGGTTCATGTTGACACAGAGAAAATAAGGCCATTCAAGAGTGGCCAACCCCAAAAATGTGAGTGAAGTGAGGAGCTTTCATGGCTTGGCTAGTTTCTATAGGAGGTTTGTTAAAGACTTTAGTACATTGGCTGCACCTCTTAATGAAATTGTCAAGAAAAATGTTGTGTTTAGATGGGGGAGAAACAAGAGCATGCATTTAATGAGCTTAAGGAAAGACTTACTCATGCACCAATACTTGCTTTGCCTAATTTTGCTAAATCTTTTGAAATTGAATGTGATGCTTCTAATGTTGGTGTTGGAGCTGTTTTAATGCAAGAAGGGCATCCAATTGCTTACTTTAGTGAGAAATTAAGTGGTGTTGTCCTTAATTATCCCACCTATGATAAGGAATTGTATGCCTTGGTGAGGGCTTTACAAACATGGCAACATTATCTTTTGCCCAAAGAGTTTGTTATCCATAGTGATCATGAGTCCTTAAAGTACTTGAAAGGACAAGGAAAGTTGAATAAGAGGCATGCCAAGTGGGTTGAGTTTCTTGAACAATTCCCATATGTGATCAAGCATAAGAAAGGTAAGGCCAACATAGTGGCGGATGCACTTTCAAGAAGGTATACCTTACTCTCTACCCTTGAAACAAAATTATTTGGGCTTGAATGCATCAAAGAATTGTATGAGCATGATAAAGATTTTTCCCATATCTATGCTAATTGTTTGCATTGGGCTCAAAATGGGTATTTTAAGCACCAAGGGTTTTTGTTTAAAGAAAAGAGATTATGTGTGCCCAAAAGTTCTATAAGAGAGTTGCTTGTGAGGGAAGCGCATGAAGGGGGGACTAATGGGGCATTTTGGGGTTCAAAAGACTTTAGACATGTTGCACGAACATTTTCATTGGCCACACATGAAACATGATGTGCAAAAGTTTTGTGAAAAATGCATTGTTTGTAAAAAGTCTAAATCTAAAGTGATGCCTCATGGACTTTATACTCCTTTGCCTATTCCTGATTTTCCTTGGATTGATTTGTCAATGGATTTTGTTGTAGGACTACCTCGGACAAAAAATGGTAAGGATTCAATTTTTGTGGTGGTGGATAGGTTTTCTAAAATGGCACATTTTATACTACGTAAAAAAGTTGATGATGCTTGTCATGTTGCTAAATTGTTCTTTAAAGAAGTGGTAAGGCTTCATGGTCTTCCAAGAAGTATTGTTTCAGATCGTGACACAAAGTTCTTAAGTCACTTTTGGAGGACTTTGTGGGGTAAGCTGGGTACAAAGCTGCTTTTCTCCACTACCTGCCATCCCCAAACGGATGGGCAAACTAAGGTAGTTAATAGGACACTTTCTTCCCTTCTTAGGGCTGTAATAAAAAAGAACATTAAGTCTTGGGAGGAGTGTTTGCCTCATGTGGAATTTGCTTATAATAGGGCTGTCCATAGTACTACTCAATATTCTCCTTTTGAGGTTGTTTATGGATTTAATCCTCTCACTCCTCTTGATTTATTGCCATTGCCTAACTCTTCAATTTTAAAGCATAAAGATGGCAGGGCTAAAGCTGAATTTGTGAGGAAGTTACACGAACAAGTCAAGACCCAAATTGAGAAGAAGACTGAAAGCTATGTTAGGCAAGCCAACAAAGGGAGGAGGAAGGTGGTGTTTGAACCTGGAGATTGGGTCTGGGTGCACATGAGAAAAGAGAGATTTCCTTCACAAAGGAAATCCAAGCTTCAACCAAGAGGAGATGGGCCATTCCAAGTGTTGGCCAAGATTAATGATAATGCCTACAAGATAGACCTTCCAGTGAGTATGGTGTTAGTGCAACTTTCAATGTGGCTGATTTGTCTCCTTTTGATGTAGGTGATGAAGATTTCAATTCGAGGTCGAATTCACTTAAAGAAGGAGGGGATGATGTGAGCCCACTAAGGAGCATGGATCAAGGAGCACTACAAGGACTTGGTGGACCTATGACAAGAGCTAGGACCAAGAAAGCCCAAGAAGTCCTAAATAAAATGATGACAACTTTAATTGAAACAAGCCCAAATTCAGGTCTTGATGGAGTTGAGCCCAAATTGGTCACTTATCTCATCCAACTTGAAGACCCATGATGGCTTGGATGTCCACTTCTTTAAAATAGTATTTTTTTAGTTTATTTCTATTAAATAAAGTGTAATAAACCATGAAGGATGAATAGTGCACGTTTTTTGGGAGGGCAACCTTTGGTTTACATACCTAAGTAACTCCTATTTTTTAGTTAATGCTTTAATTAGCCACTTAATGGATTAGTTATTGCTTTTTATGGGGAATATGTCACATTATGATGACCACTTTGCATGCATATTCTATGCACCCCATTTTCCTATAAGTATGTGCCTAAAACATGAATGAAAGGACTTTTGGATGTGAATTTGGATTGAATCCATTTGTGAGAATTTCATTCTCTTTGGTTCTTGGTTGAGCCATCTTGGTTCTTATCAAAGGCTTCCTTACCTTTGTGGCGAATCTTCACTTGACTTATCACTCTCTAAGAGTGTGGCGTCTTCTTCCTCTCATTCCTTTTCCTTTTCCCATCTTTTCTATTTTTTTACTATTCACGTCACTATTCACGTCACTATTCACGTCACTATTCATCGGGTACTGTTCATCGTTTCATTCTTTGAAACACTAAATCAACTCAAGGACGATCCGTAAAAACAATATGCATCCAACTTGGATCATATCAGTTGTTGTTCCACTTTCATGGCATGGTGAACTAAGTCCTCCATTTCTACATAATTTTGAAGCTCAACAACATCTCTTATATCTCCATTCAGCCCATTAAGGAATCTAGCCATGGTAACCTCCCTTTCCTCCTCTACATTGGCTCGGATCATGGCTATTTCAAGGTCTTTGAAGAACTTATCTACATTCTTACTCCCTTGGGTCATTCTTTGGAGTTTATTGAGAAGCTCTCTATGATAGTGGGATGGAACATACCTCCTTCTCAACACTCTTTTTAACTCCTCCCAACTCTCTAACATAGGCTCTCCATACCTCCTCCTCTCCTTTTGGAATTGATCTCACCAAACTATGGCATAGTCAGTGAATTCCAAGGTAGCTAGCTTGACCTTCCTTTCCCCATCTAGGTTGTGGCATGAGAAAATTTGTTCTACCTTCAGCTCCCACTCAATATAAGCATCAGGATCACTTTTTCCTTTAAATGGTGGTATGGTAACTTTCACAACCTCCTCTCGGTTTCTCCTTTGTTCTCCCTCATGTTCTCATGTCTCTCATGTCTCCTCCTATCTCTATGTTGGTCATTCTCCCTATTCTGGTTTTGGTTTTCTAAAGTTTCAAGCCTCTCATAAATTCCATTTGTATGCTCCCTCAACACCTCATTCATCCTTTGGGTTAAGGCAACTAACAATAATCTATGCTCCTTAGTAGGGGATGGAGGTCCCTCTCTTGCAGCCATAGATAGATTTGAGGTAAAGAAGTCCTCTCCAAAACTATTTCACTCAAAGTGTTTCACACAAATTTAACTTTTAAGCTAATGTATTTCTCTTGCCTTTTTCCACTCTTTTTCTTGCTTAAAGTTCTTACTAGAATCTAACAATCTCTTTAAGAAATGAATTTTTAATTTGCAGCAATCACAAGGCTTTTAATATCACAAGACAAGTAGTAAAGAACAAGTTCACTACTCACAAACAAGAACAAGCATGGTTCTAGGCAAGACACTTAATACTTAGGACAGCAAGGCATTTTGATCAAAACAAGACACATAACATAGACACATTCCAAAATTGACAACGTAATGTATCATTCTTCCCTCAAACCAAATGTTCAAGCACTTCCAAAACTCCTTTCTTCTTTTTATTATAAACTCCAATTTTTTTTTTAAATTCAACACTCAAACTCAGCCTCTACAATCTTAGTACAATTCAAGCAATTCAGAAAATCACAATTAAGTGTCATTTTCACTTACTTGGCAGCCACTGTACGCCTCTTTGTGCAGCCTTGGTTCCTTTAATTTTTTTCAAGCTTGGAATGGTTCCAAATTGGCCCACACAATCATTTGTGCAGCCTTGGTTCCTTTAATTTTTTTCAAGCTTGGAATGGTTCCAAATTGACCCACACAATCATGGTTTTGAGTGCAGCAAAATAGCCTCTTAATCCTTGTTGTTTCTCTTCAAATATTACTATCAATTTTCTATAGCAAGGTTGTGCTCTCACACCCCAAACACAGCTTCAAAACAGCCCTCTTTTGGCTCCAAATCACACCCAACACTAGCCCTAATGACTAGCTTTGATACCAAATGATGAGGTTTTCCTTAAGCCTCTTGAATTCTGACCTAACTAGGACTAGAACAAACAAAATTTGGAAGATGAAATTGAAAGGAAGAATAAAGAAAGAAAAGAACTGATTCTGTCTATTTTTAGCAAGCATCCATATCTCATGCTATATGCATCAGAATTAAGTGATTCTAAAACGAGGTGAAAGATCTCTTTCTGAAACACGATTTAAGCTAAAAAATCATTAAAAAAGAGTACGTATAACTTGAGATATGAGTGCGAGAAATTTGAGATGAAAATTGAGGAAATTACAAAATTAGAAGGAAGAACTAGATACGAAATTGATGAAAAGAAATAAGATAAGAATGGTGCCACAAACCTAGTTTGATAAGCCAAGAAGGATCGCCGCAAGAATTAGTTAATTCTTGATAAGATCAAATGATGCAAGGAAGAACCCTAACAGAGTAAAACTCTCAATTTTGCATATTCCAAAATGTGTGTCCCTCTCTAATGATCTCCAAATGTTTTAGTACAATTCAGTTTAGAGGTTTGCCTATTTAGGACTTAACAAAAATAAAAACAAAACCCCTTAGCATAAGCTTCACTAGTATGTTCTAGTGGTTAATGAGACATATTCAGCTTCAAGTGCATGGTTCTAATCCTGCTGTGGACAAAATATATTTTTTTGAGCACAACCATACACCAAATAGAACTAGAATGCAATAGAAAATAAAAAAAATAAAAACAGCCCCAAAAATTTTTTTGGATCTTCTCCTTTCATTCCAAGTAGGCTATGCACATGTAAACCCTATGCTCCACGTGTTGGGCTTCAATCTGATGTTGGGCCTCTAATAAGTTGTTCACCATCTTTTTAAGTTCTTCTTGGGCCCTTTTAGCTTTTACTCTTGTCATGGGCCCTCCTAGACGTTGTATTGGATCTTAGACTTCTTTCTGGACTTGGGCCTGGGCTTGGGCTTCTCCCATGAAGTCCTCATCACGGTGGAAGTTGAGTTAGAGAGATAATGATGAAATTTTGCTGAAACTCCTGTATCTCTTAAGAATATTTTAATCCTTCATAACCCAGTTTTCTAACTTCCATAAGTATCATAAAAAATCTTAGGATTTCATTTACTCTCAAAATTCATCCTTTGACAATTATCCGTATACACCTTTAACAGTTAGTAAGCTTTATTACTCATCGTCAAGTTAAATTGAACCTAAGGAGATAAACTAATAGGCTTATAAGTATCCATTTATGAAATAAGTTCTATTCTCCTCTTGACATCTTCCCAAAATCTCATTATCTTTTAAGTTACATTCTTTTTTAGTTCTGGTTATTAAACACATATACTATGTTATTAAAAATGTCAAACTTACTTAGATACAACAATAACAAAAACAACAATCAGGCCTTTTCCCACTAGGTGGGGTTGGTTACATGGATCAAACAGTGCTATTGTGCTCTATCATAAACCAAGTCTTCAGAAAATATCATTCAAATCTAAATCTTTTTTAATCATTTCACTTATAGTCTTTCTTAGTCTCCCTCCACCTCTAACTATTGGGCTATCATCCACCTAATCTACTCTTCTTATAGGGGGCTTCTAAGAGTCTTCTCCTTACATGTTCAAACCACCTAAGGCTAAATTCTCCCATCTTTTTCACAATAGGTGCTACCCCTACTTTCTCTCTAATGCATTCATTCTTAATCCTATCTTGTTGTGTATGGCCACACATCCAGTGCAACATCCTCATCTCAGTGACACTGATCTCATGCTCTAGCTAGCTTTTTACTGCCCAACATTCTGTACCATACAACATCGTGAGTCTTATAGTTGTGCAATAAAATTCACCCTTAAGCTTGAGAGACATTTTTCTATCACAAATAACTCCTGAAGCACTCCTCCATTTCATCCAACCAGCTTGAATCCTATGGTTTACATCTTCCTCTATCTCTCCTTCATTTTTTATAATAGATTCAAGATACCTAAGCTGTATGACTTGTGGTATGGTATAGTCTCCAATTTTCACCGCTAAGTTAGTATTAGCACACTTCTTACTGAACTAACATTCCATATACTTCATCAAACTTACTCAAATAATTCTTCAAACTTCACCACAACTTATTCTAATTATTCGTCGTCCATAAATAAAATTTCCTTATTTATTTCCATCATCTAAGTGATTTGTGTTAAATTCTAAACTAATATGAGCTATTTTTCATATTTTGGGTTGTACCATTATACCTAAACTAGCTCAGAATAATCCCAAAATTAACAGATAATTGGAATAATTATTATTGAGTTTCTATATCAATTCTTAAAACTATTTGATCGGGGAGGATGTTACAAGGCCCAATAACTATTTTGACTTCCTACCTTTTTGTTCTAACCTTCCCCTTGCATTATGTGACTACTTTGGCATCTTTCTTAATAGAAAGTCAGTGCAAAATGAATTCAAGGTCCAGGCCTAGCTGTTGGATGATGTCCACGCAAAAAGGTCTTTGTTTTTCTCGAGGAATGCTATTAATTGGGACTTTTCTTCTTTCTTCAAGCGTCCTCCAATCTTATGACTTGATCCGTCTTGACACCTAGCTGGAGGGGCTCGAGTTCTCCTACTAGTTGAGAGCAGGTTTTTCGGATCTCTTCTCGTACATCTAATTCAGTCAAGAGGATGTTAACAGAATCCGTGGTGACTAAAACAGGTTTATTGCATTGGTTCGTTCTCCATGGCCCTTTGGCAATCTTAAGGCTCTCATTATAGCACCTTCAAGTCGTTGCTTGGTTTCCCTAGATCATAAAAATATTATCATATTGATCAAGGAACCTCATGGCCAGATAGAGGGTGGATATCACGGCCCCAAAGGCGTTGAGGGAAGGGTGACCTAAGATCAGGTTGTAGACGAAAAGGTAATCTACCACAAAGAACTTGACCTTAAGCATTTTAAACAAAAGGTCCTTGTTCAAGGTCAAGTGAGTCTTAACCTATCCAACCAGGGTAATTTTATCTCCTGTGAATCTAATTGATCCTCTGATATACGAGATCAAATCCTTCTTTGGCAGTATCAATGATCAAACTGCATACCTTATCATTTACATGGCATATTGTATGAAAGATATGCTCACGTTGCTCCTTATCACCATCTACCTTAGGCTGTATATTAAGAGCATGCCTAGTAACTAGTACATCTCCCTTTACAGGTTCAGCAACTTCAACATCACTGCAATCCTCCAATGGTGGCATTTCATCATCGCTTGAGATCACGCTCTCTATGTCTCCATTTTCCAGCAAAATCATTGCCATTTTATTTGGACATTGAGAAGCAATATGACTAACTCCTTGACACCTGAAACATTTAATATCACGTGATCTAGAAGATGTATTAGTTTTGGTTTTACTTTTAGGAGCAGCAACTGAATGTTTGGCCTTTGCATCTTCTTTAGGCTTTGACATAGTTTTGTTGTTATGCTAATTTGATTTCCATGAAGAATTAGAAGCAAATCTGGAAGTACCCTTCGCTTTCAATTGCCTTTCTACCTGATGAGCTTTGTGCAGCAAATCCTCCATCTCCACATAATGTTACAATTCTATAACATTAGCTATCTCTCTCTTTAAACCCCCAATAAATCTAGCCATAGTTGCTTCACGATCCTCTTCTACATTGGCTCTAATCATGGCTATTTCCATCTCCTTATAGTAATCTTCCACACTCATAGAACCTTGAGTTAGACTTTGCAATGTTTGATGCAAGTCCCTATGGTAGTGGCTTGGTACAAATCTCCTTCTCATGATAGCTTTCATCTCTTTCCATGTACGAATAGGCCTCTCCTCATTCCTACGCCTACTACTCACAAATTGATCCCACCAAATACTAGCATAATCAGTTAATTCAACAACTACTAGTTTAACCTTCTTCTCCTCTGAGTAATTATGACAGTCAAACACATGTTCAACTTTTCTCTCCCATTCCAAGTACAATTCAGGATCATTTCTTCCTTGGAATGTAGGGATTGTCATCTTAATGCTACCCAAATGAATGTCTCCTTTTGATTCATTTCTTCTTCTCCTTTCAATACTTTTTCCATCTGAATACTCATCTTCATCCTCTTCAAAAGTGCATCGCCTTGGGGTTCCAGATCTCGATGGGGTTTGTAGACTATCTAATCTTGCATTTAGGGCTTGGAATTATTCTTGAACAGCCTTCACAAATAATTTGAGATCAACTTCTCCGTCTCCTCCACTCATGATTAAAATGCTGCAAGAATTTGTGTTAAAAATGATTACAAAATGGATAATAATATAGAACAACCATGCCTTCAAGAATCCTCACACAAACACTCTCTCACGTGTTTACAATCAATTATATATATATATATATATATATATTGCTCGTGTTTCACTCTAATTGGCTCTTTCCCTCTGATAGTCTCACCATTCTTTGCCTTTTACCACTCTACTTCTCCTCATGAGCTCTTAGGTAAAGAACCTTTATATGATTCCACACATCAAGAAGTGGCAAGGGATTGAAGAGCAAGAAGTAATTGAAAAGAAAACAAGAAAGAATTCAACAAGGGATTTGAACGAACAAGATCAATGAAACAGTTTTCAAAACCAATAAGGAATATTGAGTCTTCATAATTCATAGACTTTTTTCTTTTTCGTGAATTTTTTTTTTTGCACAACTTTTTTTTTCTTCTTCTTAAATGATAGAACTTGGACATAATTTTGGAAATTGAAATGTATATATGAAAAGAACTAGAGGAATTCACTTAGACAGAGTTTGAGTAAAGGAAGATGTCACAAAAAAATAATAAAAATAAAGATATGTTGGTGTATGCCCTAGAGGCTGATACATTTGTCTATATTTACATACATTCTATTATGCTTATTTTAATATATGAGGCATTTCATTTATTGTGTTCTTTCTTGATAAACATAATAAAGTCCTTAGAATAGTAAGTTTGATGCCATAGGTTATCGAGTGGATGACTTGATCGTGAGATCCTTTTGGTTATAACACTATTCTTAAATGTCCCTAGTCAAGTATTATTGTTAATTAGGACAACAATAATACATTGAGAGTATGTGCATAGACTGATAACCACATCTCACGGGTCATGGATATGAGATATCAAGTCTTCACATGGGTACATATTAGAGTAATGATGTATTGGACTGACCCACCATGGGAATGCTACATGGATCGTTACGTGAGTGTCATAAGCAATTCTCATAGTAACAATGGTGTGTGTGGTCCTTTGACCTGAAATCACTACGATTCCTACATGAGGAGCTGTGTGTTTAAATACCATCAAACGTCATCTGTAACAAGGTGATTATAAAGTTGGTTATTGGACATACCGTAAATCATGTAGAGAGGTGTGAGTGACCTAGATGGGATTTGTCACTCCTATATAACAGGAGCGATATCTTCAGGCCCCCTGATTGAGTGAGACTGCGAAATTCATAGCCATACTCAAATGAGTCAATATAAGATATTGATTTTATTTGTTGTTACAAAGTCTACTCGAGTATCAGGAAACGAATGATTGGACTATATAAGGGTGACGCATTCCATGCCTTGTGTTCAATCTAGATATCTTGACAAATGGACTAAACGACACGGAAACTGATGGAGACCAAGGAAGCTCAAATGGAACCCTAATGGGCCACCAAGGAAGCTCAAGTGGAACCCTAATGGGCCTAATGCCCAAAGAAGCACTGCGAGGACTTAGAGGCCCAATGACAAGGTCAAGAGCTAAGAAGGCTAAGGAGGATTTGGACAAAGCAGTCAACCACTTTCTTTCACTGAAGCCCATTCTAGAAGAAGAAGCACTCAAGATGGTCCAAATGATCCAAGTTGATGAAGGGCCCAAATGTGGGGACATGATTTCTTCTTAGCCAATTTTATTTAATTATGTATTTGAACCTTTTAATTTTCTTAGTTTTGGTTCTTATTTTCTTTTTGGGTTAATTTTATAATAAGGGCCTATTGTTTGGGCTTAAGTTGCGCATAATAGAGTTAGGGTTTCCAATTGGGCCTAGGCCACATTTGCACTAGGATTAGGTTTTAAAATGTGCTAGCTTGCTGCCTCCTTTAGCTAGACCTAGCTGCATACCTAATGCCTATAAATAGGCTTATGTTTACTGTATTTGGCACTTTTGACTTAGAGAATAATATTGCACTCCTTTGTGGGTTTTGAGAGCTTAGTTCTCTTGGGTTCTTGGTAGAGCCATCTTGGTTCTTATCAAAGGTTTTCTTACCTTTGTGGCGAATCTTCGCTTGACTTATCACTCTCCAAGAGTGTGGCGTCTTTTTCCATCCATTCCTTTTCCTTTTCCATCTTTTTTTTTTTTTTATTCACATTCACACTTTCACGTCACATTCTTTTCATGCTCACATCACTATTCTTCCTTTTATTGTTTAATTCTTTGAAACCCAAAATCAACTCAAGAACGATCCGTAAAAAAAAAAAAAATATGCATCCAACTTGGATCATATCATGTGGTATCTAGAGCCCAGATTCTTTAGTTGATAGAGTTCTTGTTTTGTTTCTTGTACTTGTTCTTTATTGCTTTCCAAACATCAAGCACCATTGCTTGAATGTCATAATTATACACAATCCTGATCATCATTGATCTCTGCCATTTCTAAGAATTGGCAACATTCTTTACTTTCCGTTCTTTACTTTTTGTCATTTAAATTCTAGTCTTTTTATTTTCTGCCTTTAATTTTTGTTCTTTAATTTCTACGCAATATTTACAGCTTTGATCTTATCAACTCTATATCCATTGCTGTTATATGTTTTATAGCACCTTAACTTGAAAGGAAACTCCTAAATACACAATTGGGCATGACATTTGGAACTAAAATTACAAGAATCATATTTTTTTATGTGCAAAAAGAGAACAAGGGCGTGAAAAATAGTATTAAAAAAATGAAGAAAAAAAAGAAAAAAAAGGAAGAAAAAAAAAAGAGACTGCCCTTGCACTTAAGCAAGATTAAGTTTGAATGCCTTGTGAATTTCATTAAGCGGTGCTATTCTACATACCTTGCGCATTTCTTTTTCTTCTTATTTCTTTTGAGTTCTACCTTTCTTTTTAATTAGCTTTTCTTGCTTGTCTTTTAAATTCATTTGAGTTTTGTCTAGAGTTTCATCCTTTCTTCAGCTTCTGAGTGCTTACTCTTGTGAGGACCGCTACCTTTGTAAGAGCTTTTGGTAATTGAAACGCGAGAGCGTTCATTTAAGAACTTGAAAAGAGAACTTGAGTGGTAAAAGGCAAGAGCGATTTCATTAAACAAAAGCCTAATTGTGTGAAACACGAGTGGAATCAATCTAAGAGTGTATACACGTGAGAAGAGTGAGTGAGGACCTTATTTTTTTGTGTTCACTAACTTTTTGATTTTGTACAATGTCTAAGGAAGGAGACACAAGTGGAAGTCCCCCTCCTTCCCCAAGGACAGCCGCAATGACATTACAAATGCAAGCCCTAACAACACATTTGGAAAGGCTTCTTCAAAGACAAAGTGATGAAATCCATGAGAGGATTGATAGGTTAGAGAGGGATAGAACTTCCAACCATGATGAAGAATCCCAGGAATCCGAAAGAGAAAGGAGAGATGATAGGAGGCAAGGAGGAAGAAGGAGACATGAGAGGAGAGATAGAGAAAATGAGAGGAGAGATAGAGAAAACGAGAGGAGAGATAGAGAAAGTGAGAGGCTTGGGGTGTGAATATCAAAATACCTTCCTTCCAAGGGAGGAATGATCCGGAAGCATATCTTGAGTGGGAGATGAAAATTGAGCAAATCTTCTCATGCCATGACAACAATGAAGAGAAGAAAGTGAAGGTGGCTGCACTTGAGTTCACAGATTATGCTTTGATTTGGTGGGATCAAGCTCAAAAAGAAAGGGCAAGATATAGAGAGCATCCTATCATTACTTGGGATGAAATGAAGACTTTGATGAGGAGGAGATTTGTACCTTCTTTTTATCATAGGGAGCTACATAATAAGTTACAAAGGCTCTCCCAAGGCAGTAGGAGTGTGGATAAGTACTTCAAAGAGATGGAGGTTGCCTTGATAAGAGCCAACATTGTTGAAGAAAGGGAGGCAACCATGACTTGGTTTCTTCATGGTTTCAACCGAGACATTAGTGATTTTGTGGAGTTGCAACATTATGTTGAGCTTGAAGACTTAGTGCATCAAGCCATGAAGGTGGAGCAACAACTCAAGAGGAAGGGTACTTTGAAGAAGGCTTCTTCCAACTTCAACACAACAAGTTGGAAGGACAAGCAAAAGAAGGAGGGATCCTCTTTTGGTCCAAAGGAACCCGTGGCTGCCCCTAAGGCCACCTTGCCTACTACTTCCACTTCATCTTCTACTTCTAAAAATAAGGACATTAAATGCTTCAAGTGTTTGGGAATGGGACACATAGCTTCTTAATGCCCAAATAAGAAAATAATGGTGATAAGGGACAATGGGAGCATCACTAGTGAATCTTCTTCTATTTCATCAAGTGAGGAGGAAAGTGATTGTGAGGTTATTCCACAAGAGGGAGACTTATTGATGGTAAGAAGATTGTTGGGAAGTCAAGCTAAAGAGAAGGATGAAGGCCAAAGAGAGAACATTTTCCATACAAGATGCCTCATTCAAGGGAAGGTATGCTCTTTGATTATTGATGGGGGAAGTTGCACCAATGTGGCAAGCACTCGCTTGGTAAGAAAACTTGACCTTAAAACTACTCCTCACCCCCGACCATACAAGCTTCAATGGCTAAGTGAGAATGGTGAGTTGATAGTGAATCAACAAGTGATGGTAAGTTTATCAATTGGTAAGTATAAAGATGATATTTTATGTGATGTTGTTCCTATGGAGGCCGGCCATATTTTGCTTGGGAGGCCTTGGCAATTTGATAAGCATGCTATTCATGATGGTTTCACTAACAAATACTCTTTTGTTCATAATTCATTAAAGGTAACCCTTGTACCCCTTACTCCCAAACAGGTTTGTGAAGACCAAGTGGCCTTGAAGCTAAGAAGGGAGCAAGAGAAGGAAGACATAAAAATAAAATCAAAGGGGGAAGCGAAGAATAGGGACCAAGAACTTGTAAATGAAAAAAAAAATGAATGTTTAATTGCTAGGGAGAGTGAGATTAAGAGGGCTTTCTTTGCAAAGCAAGAGATGTACATTTGCGTATACAAGGACTTGTACTTAAATTGTAACTCTAACCCTCTGCCTAGTGAAGTTGATTCTCTTTTGCAGGACTTTGAAGATGTCTTTCCAAAGAGTGTCCCTCCCGGACTACCACCCTTGAGGGGGATTGAACATCAAATGGACTTCATCCCGGGAGCCTCTTTGCCCAATAGGCCCGCCTATAGGACAAATCCTGAGGAAACTAAGGAAAT
Source organism: Ormosia semicastrata (assembly GCA_029884595.1). NCBI lineage: Eukaryota > Viridiplantae > Streptophyta > Magnoliopsida > Fabales > Fabaceae > Ormosia > Ormosia semicastrata. The sequence continues at coordinate 32,629,363 of JAQQTO010000044.1, read as the reverse complement.
TCAAAAACAAGTGGAGGATTTGATGCAAAAAGGATGGGTGAGGGAAAGTTTAAGTCTTTGTGCCGTGCCTGTCATACTTGTCCCCAAAAAGGACGGCACTTGGAGAATGTGTACTGATTGTAGGGTCAAATAATATAACTCTAAAATATAGGCATCCTATCCCTAGGCTAGATGATTTGCTTGATGAATTGCATGGTGCATGTTACTTTTCTAAAGTGGATTTAAAAAGTGGGTACCATCAAATTAGGATAAGGGAAGGGGATGAGTGGAAGACACCTTTAAGACTAAGTATGGATTGTATGAGTGGTTGGTGATGCCTTTTGGGCTTACAAATGCACCTAGCACCTTTATGAGGTTGATGAACCATGTGTTGAGAGAGTTTCTAGGCAAGTTTGTAGTAGTATACTTTGATGACATCTTGATCTATAGCATAACCTTAGAAGAGCACCTAGAACACCTTAAGGTAATGAGTGTGCTTAGAAAAGAAAAGGTGTATGCTAATTTAGAGAAGTGTGTCTTTTGTACCGACCATGTAGTGTTCCTAGGCTTTGTTGTGAGTGCTAAGGGAGTGCAAGTAGATGAAGAAAAGATAAAAGCTATTAGGGAGTGGCCTACCCCTAAGTCTTTGAGTGAGGTAAGAAGCTTTCATGGGTTAGCTAGCTTCTATAGAAGGTTTGTAAAAGATTTCAAAGACCATAGCCGCCCCTTTAAATGAAGTTGTTAAGAAAAATGTGAGTTTTAGGTGGGGGAGGATCAACGAGACAAGTTTCGACACACTCAAAGATAGGCTCACTCATGCACCCATACTTGCATTGCCTAATTTCTCTAAGTCTTTTGAACTTGAGTGTGATGCATCAAATGTTGGGATTGGGGCTGTTTTATTACAAGAGGGTCACCCCATTGCATACTTTAGTGAAAAATTGCATGGAGCTGTTTTAAATTACTCCACCTATGATAAAGAATTGTATGCACTTATAAGGGCTTTACACACTTGGCACTACCTTTTGCCAAAAGAGTTTGTAATTCACAAGTGATCATGAGTCACTAAAATATTTAAAAGGGCAAGGTAAGCTTAATAAGAGGCATGCTAAGTGGGTGGAATACCTTGAACAATTTCCCTATGTGATCAAACACAAGCAAGGGAAGGTAAACATAGTAGGTGATGCGCTTTCCAGAGGTATATACCTTATTAGCTACTCTTGAAACAAAAATGCTTGGTTTTGAACACATAAAAGAGTTGTATGTGCATGATGATGATTTCTCCAAGATATATGCTTGCATGTGAAAAAGGGGCACATAAGGGGTTCTTTAGGCAAGATGGGTATTTATTCAAAGAAAAACGTTTGTGTGTGCCTAAGAGCTCATTGCGTGAATTATTGCTTAGGGAAGCTCATGAGGGGGGGATTAATGGGTCACTTTGGGATCCAAAAGACTTTAGGTGTGTTGCATGAGCATTTTTATTGGCCCGACATGAAGCATGATGTGCATAAAATATGTGATAGGTGCATTGTTTGTAAAAAGCCAAATCAAAGGTAATGCCTCATGGACTCTATACCCCCCTACCTATTCCTGATTCCCCTTGGACTGACTTGTCTATGGATTTTGTGCTAGGTTTGCCCCGTTCAAAAAAAGGAAGAGACTCCATTTTTGTGGTGGTGGACAGATTCTCCAAGATGGCCCACTTCATCCCTTGCCATAAGGTGGATGACGCCATTCATGTGGCGGACTTGTTCTTTAAAGAAGTAGTGAGGCTTCATGGAATGCCCAAAAGCATAGTCTCAGATAGGGACTCAAAATTCTTGAGCCATTTTTGGAGGACCCTTTGGAACAAGCTTGGGACTAAGCTACTCTTCTCTACCACTTGCCACCCACAAACCGATGGGCAAACTGAGGTGGTGAATAGGACCCTATCGACCTTGCTGCGATTAATCATCAAGAGGAACATCAAAACCTAGGAAGAATGCATACCTTTTGTTGAATTTGCTTATAATAGGGCTGTGCATGCTACTACTAGTTTTTCTCCTTTTGAGATTGTATATGGTTTTAATCCCCTCACCCCCCTTGATTTATTACCTCTACCTAATGTTTCTTCTTTAATTCATAGGGATGGACATGCAAAAGCTGAATATGTGAGGAAGCTCCATGAACAAGTCAAGACTCAAATTGAAAGGAAGATGGAACAATATGCTAAGCAGCAAATAAGGGAAGGAGACAAGTTATTTTTGAACCCGGAGATTGGGTGTGGGTGCACATGAGAAAAGAAAGGTTTCCTTTGCAAAGGAAATCTAAGCTCTTACCTAGAGGAGATGGACCCTTCCAAATCTTAGAAAGAATCAATGACAATGCCTACAAAGTTGACCTACCAGGTAAGTATGGGGTTAGTGCAACATTTAATGTGGCTGACTTAAGTCCTTTTGATATAGGTGATGAAGGATTAAATTCGAGGACGAATTCTTTCGAAGGGGGAGGGCATGATGGAGACCAAGGAAGCTCAAGTGGAACCCTAATGGGCCCAATGCCCAAAGAAGCACTGCGAGGACTTGGAGGCCCAATGACAAGGTCAAGAGCTAAGAAGGCTAAGGAAGATTTGGACAAAGCAGTCAACCACTTTCTTTCACTGAAGCCCATTCTAGAAGAAGAAGCACTCAAGATGGTCCAAATGATCTAAGTTGATGAAGGGCCCAAATGTGGGGACATGATTTCTTCTTAGTCAATTTTATTTAATTATGTATTTGAACCTTTTAATTTTCTTTGTTTTGGTTCTTATTTTCTTTTTGGGTTATTTTTATAATAAGGGCCTATTGTTTGGGCTTAAGTTGCGCATAATAGAGTTAGGGTTTCTAATTGGGCCTAGGCCACATTTGCACTAGGATTAGGTTTTAAAATGTGCTAGCTTGCTGCCTCCTTTAGCTAGACCTAGCTTCATACCTAATGCCTATAAATAGGCTTATGTTTACTGTATAACACTTTTGACTTAGAGAATAATATTGCACTCCTTTGTGGGTTTTGAGAGCTTAGTTCTCTTGGGTTCTTGGTAGAGCGTTCTTGGTAGAGCGTTCTTGGTTCTTATCAAAGGTTTCCTTACCTTTGTGGCGAATCTTCGCTTGACTTATCACTCTCCAAGAGAGTGGCGTCTCCTTCCTTCCATTCCTTTTCCTTTTCCATCTTTTTTTCCATTTTTTACTATTCACATACTGTTCACGTTACTGTTCACGTCACTATTCTTCTTTTTATTGTTTAATTCTTTGAAACCCAAAATCAACTCAAGAACGATCCGTAAAAAAAATAATATGCATCCAACTTGGATCGTATCAGAAACATTGGTCACGGAAAGGTTATGTCAAATCACTGACATTCTTATTACTTGGGTAGCAGCGATATGTTGCTACATACTGCTCACTGCTTGTAATATTAAAATAGAATTTTAATATTATTGCCAACGTAATGAGAACCTGTAGGGTCACACACATAGAGCAGACTAGGTGATTGACATGGACTAGATGCAAATGGTTTTGATGTCAACAAATAAGAAAGCAATGGGAACACAATGACCAAGTCACAAGGAACTCAAGCTTAGCATGTAGGTTATAGATCTAGTGTAAAGGTATATTAAGGATTCACCTCAAGCTCAAATGGCTTCCTTAAAATGAATTTGCAAAATGGTTTTTTTCAAGTTAGGATCAAAAAGGTCTTTGTGCAACAACTCTTTGAAATCTTATATCCTCTATCAAGTAAGTCTCCCTGTATATGCCAAAATTGAGACAAGCCTTTTTGGGAACTTACCAGTTTTTTTAATAAACACAAAACTGCTTCTGTATGTTAGGAGCCAAAATTCTAAGGCCCCTAACCGATTAGGACCAGCTCCTAACCAGTTAGCTTGTTCAAACAAAGGCTTTGCCTCGTTTTCTATCAAATGCCTAACCGATTAGGCAAGGTGCCTAACCGGTTATTTAATAACTCAGAAGCCATTGCCTTTCTGTTATAACAGATTAGGTAGGAGACCTAACCGGTTATTTAATAACTCAGAAGCCAAAATGTTTTTGTTCTAACCGGTTATTCTCTAACTCAGAAGCCAAAATGATTTTGTCCTAACCGATTAGGTAGAAGACCTAACCGGTTATTCTATAACTCAGAAGCCAAAAATGTTTTGTCCTAACCGATTAGGTGAGAGACTTAACCGGCTATTCATCAACTCAGAAACCATTCTAACTATGTCCTAACCGATTAGCTGGAGTTCTAATCGGTTAGCATCCTTCCCAGAACCCATTTTGGTGATGTCCTAACCGATTAGGACACATTCCTAACCGGTTAGTTATCAAACTAGAACAATTTCTTTTAAGCCTAAATGAGCCCCTAATCGGTTAGGATGCTTGTCTAATCGGTTAGCCTATGTTCTGGAAAAATAAGGAGAAGCCCGTAACGGCTATATTAATGAGCATTAATTGCTCACAACTACTTCCAACGGCACTAAATGACCCTTACCTATATATTTGGATGTTGGGCTTCAATGGTGGGTTAGAAAAATTGAGTCTATCATTCTAAAAAATTACTACTGAGCTTTAAACAAGTTTTTCTCATCATTTTACAAAATCCTCTGTTTTGAGCTTGAACTTGTGTGAATCCCAAATACCATAACTCTTCAATTTGTATTACTTGCTCTAAAGAGAGTTTCTTCCATTTAATTCTTATACAATCTATTTAGAGAGAGTGAGGTATCCCTCAAGACTTGTAAGGGTGAGGTATCCCTTGGAAATAGAGGCTCAAGCATAAGGGTGAGGTATCCCAAAGTGTTGAGTGCTCAAAGTTGTAAAGGTTACTAGTGAGGTAAAACGATCTCGAATAAACACTCTTACTCATAAATACAAATTATTTAGAATGAACCAAGGTGAGAGTATTCAAGATATGCAAAAGAGGTTTACTCATATTGTTAATCATCTTATCTCATTGGGAAAGATATTTCCTAATGAGGATCTTATTAACAAAGTCTTGAGATGTCTAAGCAGGAATTAGCAACCCAAAGTAACGGCGATTGCGAAATCAAGAGATTTATCAACAATATCTCTAGCCACCTCATTCGGAAAGCTTCAAGAACATGAGCTGGAACTAAATAGGCTCAATCAAAATGAAGAGCATGACAAAAAGAAGAAGGGAATCGCACTCAAAGCGACCTCCTCTACAATTGAAGATGATGATGAAGATGGTGAAGAGGATGCTGAAAGTGTTGAACTAAGTGAGGAGAATCTTAGTCTCCTTGTGAGAAAGTTTGGAAGATTCCTAAAGAAAAAGAGATTTCAAAGAAGACCACCCTTTCCTCAAAAGAAAGTGTATCACAAAGGAGAAGGATCCTCTACTCCTCCAAAATGCTATGAATGTGGAAAACTGGGGCACATGAAAATTGAGTGTCCTATGTATCTCAAGAATACAGAGAAGTTTGAGAAAAGGCCTTCCAAAGAAAAGAAAGGAAAGAGAGCATACATAGCTTGGGAGGACAATGATTTGAGCTCCTCCGATAGTTCGGAGAATGAAGAAGCTCATCTTTGTCTCATGGCTCAAGGAGAAGAAAGTGAAGAGAGCGACATCGAGGTAACTTCTTCTAACTCAGAATCTCTACCTTCATATGATGAATTGCAAGATACTTTTCAAGAATTGCATGATGAATCTTTGAGGCTCACAAAAATGGTTTTGTCTTATAACAAAATAATTTCCTTATTGGTGAACAAAGTTTCTACTTTAAGTAAAGAGATAAATGAGCTTAAGATTGAAAATGAGACCTTAGGACTTATTGATGCTAATTCATTATGCATGACTTGTTCCTCACATGATAACACATCCATACTATTACCTTGTTTATCATGCAAAGCTTTTGAAAAAGAAATTGAAGACTTGAACAATACTCTTGCAAAATTCACTTTTGGAAGAGACAACTTGAATGTGTTGTTAGGGAGACAAAAATGTGTTTTTCAAAAAGCCGGTTTGGGATTTAATCCAAACAACCATCAAAAGTCTTATAAGAACTTCTTTGTTTCCTCAAAAACTTCAAGTAGTCCCTTTGTCAAATGTTTTCATTGTGGTAAGAAAGGGCATAGTGCATCCACTTACAACGTTAGAAAGTTCATAAACACCAAGGTTGGAATCAAAAGGGTTTGGGTTCCTAAAGGCACCATACCTAATTCTAACACACAAGGACCCAAAACAATTTGGGTACCAAAGGTTAAAATTTGAATGTGTGTTGTAGGTGTGTTTGAAGACCAAGAGCTCAAGTTAATATCTTGATAGTGGTTGCTCCAAGCACATGACCGGTGATGGCTCCAAGTTCTCCTCCCTTACCCACAAGAAACATGGTCATATCACATATGGTGATAACAACAAAAGGAAGATTCTTAGAATTAGCAAAGTTAGTAAGATCCCTTCATCATCTATTAATAATGTTTTGCTTGTTAAAGGACTTAAACATAATTTGCTTAGCATTAGTCGATTATGTGATAAAGGCAATAGAGTTATATTTGATTCCTCTTGTTGCATAATTGAGGGAAAGGATGATAAGTAAGTTAAGTTTGTTGGTCATAGGGTCAATAATATATATATGATTAGTCTCGATGGTATCTCCTCAAATGATGCTAAATGCTTTATGAGTAAAGAAAATAATTCATGGTTATGGCATAGAAGAATTACTCACATTCACATGGATCACTTAAACAAATTAGTTTCTAAAGAACTAGTAATTGGTCTTCCAAAGCTCAAATTTGAAAAAGACAAACTTTGTCAAAAGGGAAAACAAGTAAAGGTCTCTTTTAAAGCTAAAAATATGGTTTCAACTTCTAGACCTTTACAACTTTTGCACATGGATCTTTTTGGTCCCTCTAGAATTATGAGCTTTGGTGGGAATTACTATGCATTAGTGATTGTGGATGATTTTTCTAGGTTTACATGGACATTATTCTTGGCCCACAAGAATGATGCTTTTCAATCATTTAAAAAGCTTGCCAAAGTTATCCAAAACGAAAAAGGCTTTTGTATTGCATCCATAAGAAGTGACCATGGTGGTGAATTTGAAAATCATGAATTTGAAACATTTTGTGATGAACATGGCATTGAGCATAATTTTTCTGGCCCTAGAACACCACAACAAAATGGTGTTGTAGAAAGGAAAAATCGATCTTTAGAGGAAATGGCAAGAACAATGCTCAATGAGGCCAACCTTCCTAAATACTTTTGGGCGGATGCGGTTAACACCGCTTGTTATGTTATGAATAGAGCCCTAATAAGGCCAATTTTAAAGAAAACCCCATATGAATTGTACAAAGGAAGGAAGCCAAATGTGTCACATTTTCATGTCTTTGGATGTAAATGCTTTGTTTTGAATAATGGAAAGGATAACTTGGAGAAGTTTGACACAAAATCTGATGATGGAATATTCATTGGCTATTCTATACATAGTAAGGCCTTTAGAGTCTATAATAAATGAACTATGACCATAGAAGAGTCCATACATGTTGCATTTGATAAAACTAACCCAAATGAGCCGAGAAAGGAGCTTGTTGATGATGTTGCAGAAATCTTGGCAAAAATGCACTTGAAAAATCAAGAGAAAGAGTCCAAGAAGTAAGAAGAGAGACTCCTTGATCAATCATGGCAAAAAGATTCAGAAATCTTGGATCTATCCAAGGAATGGAGGACTTCAAGATATCATCCTCTCAACAAGGTGATAGGTGATGTATCAAAAGGGGTAATCACTCGAAACTCACTTAGATATGCATGTAATCACTTAGCCTTTGTCGCTTAAGTTGAACCTAAAGACATAAATGAGGCCATTAATGATGAGCATTGGATCTTGGCCATGCAAGAAGAACTAAACCAATTTGAGAGAAATCAAGTTTGGGAATTAGTTCCAAGGCCCAATGATCATCCTATAATTGGCACCAAATGGGTCTTTAGGAACAAACTTGATGAAACGGGCTTAATAATAAGAAATAAAGCTAGACTTGTAGTTAAGGGATATAGTTAAGAAGAAGGCATAGACTATGAAGAAACTTATGCTCCCGTAGCTAGATTAGAGGCTATTAGAATGTTACTTGCATATGCTTGCATCATGGATTTCAAACTCTATCAAATGGATGTTAAAAGTGCCTTTTTAAATGGTTTTATACAAGAAGAGGTGTATGTAGAACAACCTCCTGGTTTTGAGGATTTTGAAATGCCCAACCATGTTTTTAAACTGAAAAAAGCTTTGTATGGCTTGAAACAAGTTCTTAGAGCTTGGTATGAAAGGTTGAGCAAATTCCTTTTAGAAAAAGGTTTTTCTAGAGGCAAAGTTGACACTACCCTTTTCATAAAACACAAAATGCATGACATACTTCTAGTTCAAATCTATGTTGATGACATTATATTTGGAGCTACTGACAACTCTCTTTGTAAAGAATTTTCAAATATTATGCAAAGTGAGTTTGAGATGTGCATGATGGGTGAGTTCAACTTCTTCCTTGGTCTCCAAATCAAGCAAACAAGAGAAGGAACGTTCATAAGCCAATCCAAGTATTGCAAAGAGCTGCTCAAGAAGTTTGGAATGGACAATGCTAAGCATATGACTAATCCTATGGGCACCTCTTATTATTTGGACAAGGATGAAGGAGGTAAGTCTGTAGAAATTACTAAGTATAGAGGTATGATTGGCTCACTCCTTTATCTCACTACAAATAGGCCTGATATAATGTTTAGTATATGCATGTGTGCTAGATATCAAGCTAATCCTAAAGAATCACACCTAAGTGCTGTTAAAAGAATAATGAAATATCTAATAGGCACATCACAAATGGGTTTGTGGTACCCTAAGAGTGCCTCATGTAGCCTTATTGGGTATTCCGATTCTGATTTTACTGGATGCAAAATGGATAGAAAGAGCACTAGTGGGACATGCCACTTGCTTGGAAGCTCACTAGTTTCTTGGAATAGCAAGAAACAAAATAGTGTGGCATTGTCTACAGCTGAAGCTGAGTATGTTACAGCTGGGAGTTGTTGTGCTCAAATCTTTTGGATGAAGCAACAACTCTTGGACTATGGTCTTAAGCTTGATCACATCCCCATAAGATGTGATAATACTAGTACAATTAATTTATCCAAAAATTCCATTTTGCATTCTAGGACTAAACATATTAAAATAAGACATCATTTCATTAGAGATCATGTTCAAAAGGGTGATTGCATGCTTGAATTTGTGGAAACCATTAAGTAACTAGCTGACATTTTTACTAAGCCTTTAGCAAAAGAAGCATTCTTCTATCTAAGAAATGAACTTGGAATATTGGACCAATCATGCATGAGTTAATTACTTGCTACATAACTTATCCTCTATGATACCTATTTTGCTCCTCTACTACATAATATCATTGTTTCGCTGTATACTTTTATGAGTTAATCTCTTTTAAATCCAATACTAACTTGAGCGTCGGAGTGTCCCCTTATTTTGTTTTGCAGGAGCTCAGTTCATGCTTAAGCCCCCCAATATTGTGAAAAATAATCCTTGAAGTTCCTCTTACTTAATCTGATACTGGGATGAATTTTGTTTTTAATGAAGTCAAGCCAAAATGAATTTCAAGAAGACTTGAACTCATATGCTCAAGGATTATTCCCATGAAGTTATTCTAGTGCAATCAGTGAAATGATCAAGTAAAAGAAGAAAATATAACTTCGTTTGGCCTCTAGAAGTGTTTTGGAATCTTAAGGAGTTCTTTGTCATGACCAAATAATCGGTTAGACATGACTTCTAACCGGTTACCCTGTGTTTGGAAGCAAATTTCGTGTCCTCTATCAAGCAAAATAACTGGTTAGCACAAATCCCTAATCGATTACCCTGTTTCTTGATTCCTTTTGTGTGTTCTGACTTAGCACAATAACCGGTTAGCCACCTATCCTAACTGGTTATTGGAGAACACAGTGGCTTAATTCAAATGGCCCTAACCGGTAACCCACCTTTCCTAACTGGTTGGGTCACCACCCCTTAAACATTCCCTAGCAAGCGTGGCTCTCCCCATTCACTCATCCTCACCCCCATTATCATCTTCTTCCTCTCAAGCTCTCACACCCACTCCCTCCTCACCATAATACCATCACAAATTTAGCCTTTAAACTCCATTTCTCTCACAATCCCTCATTTTCCACCATTCTTCTCAGATTAAAACTCCATTTTTCTTCCCAAATTCCCATCTCCCTCACATTCTTTCTCTCCACCATCGTGCCCTAAGCCTCCATTCCCACCATGGCCAGCAGCTCGTCCTTCCCCAAAAGGTCACGCACCAAAAATCCCAATGTCCCAAAGGAAACAACTCATACTGACACTGACCCAGATTTCTCAGTGGCTTTGAATCTCGGAAGATATTTCACTGACCTTGCTCAAATGAAGCAATATCAGTTGGAATTTCATGCAAGCATCATTCCACCTAAATGGATGGATTGGGAGTTTTTCGTTAAAGAAGGATTCACTCCTCTCACAGAGCTTCTTGAATTCCATGGGTTGAGAACTCTTGTCTCCACCAATCCAGGGTATTTTTATCTTGAACCTACTAAAATCTTCTTTTGCAATTTATCTATTAAGGGTGGAACTTTGATTTCTGAAGTTAAAAAGCACAAGATTGTTGTTAATCCCAGTGAGTGGGTACCTTTGTTTGATCTTCCCCACTCCGGTGAAAAGCTCAGATTGGAAAAACATGGCCAATGGGAAAATTATAAGAGAGATGAAACTGCAATGGGCATGCTTCAGCCTGGTGTTCCAATGCCAAAGGGAACTTTTACTACCAGGCTTCTGAAGATACATGATCGTCTTCTTCATTTCATTGTCACTCATATCCTCGCACCAAGGGCAAGTAACTATGGGTTGAAGAGGAAGACATCTTCCTGATGTGGCTTCTCAAGGAACGCATAAAGATCAACTGGCCTTTTTACATTATACATACTATGATGAAAGCTAAAAACAAGGCAGTTATGGATCTTCCGTATGCCCTTTTGGTTGCTCGAATCCTAGACCACCATAAGGTTCCCCTATTGGACGATGGCATTGTAAACACTGCAAATTCCCATAAGTTTGGACTTGCCTCTCTTAATAGAATGCACATGAAGAACGTCAATGGCGAATGGACTTATGGTCCGGCACGTGTGGCAGGAGCACCACCAGAAGAACTTCCCGCTGATACGACTAATGTCCCTATGGAAGAGGCACCAGAAATGAGTTGCGTCTCCGAAACCACAAGTGAAGCCCGCATTCTTGCAGCCATCGTGGATCTGCGAACCTACCAAGAGCATAGCAACTCAGTAATCTTTGATCGGCTGAGTGCTATGGAGGACCGCTTGGATAGGATCGAGCGTCACTTCCCGGCACCCGAAGACCCTAGGGCTTAGGCATGGACTCTCTGTTTCTATCATAGTTGTATTGCTAAACTAATTGCTTCTGAGCTCTATTTTGACTATGCTTGGTTATATTATTTTGGATATTTTGGGAGAACTATTTGGCATGACCGATGACTGATTATCTTTGACTTATTTTGGTAGTCTTAATAGTGATCTTTGACTCTTGTTTTGAATCTTGAACATATTTAATTATGGTACGACTTATGAGTTTCTGTATGAGTGCTTATGAGTTTCTGGAAACTATGTTTATTCTTATTAATTAGTCTTTGTTTTGAATGCTTGGTCTCGAATACCCTAGTTTACTGGATTTTTTTTTATTATGCCAAAAGGGGGAGAAGGATAAAGGCTTTCTATTTATTGAGAAAAGTATGAAAAATAACTGTATGTGTTATGATAATGTGTTGTCTGTTAATGGTCCTGGAATCCCAAAACAAAGGGGGAGTTGTGCATCTTTGACTCAAGCACCTCTTGAACAAAAGAGGGGGAGTAAGTCTCCAAATCCTATTATGAATTTTGATTATCATTTGAACTAATCTTTTTCTCAATAAGTGTTTGTCATCATCAAAAAGGGGGAGAATGTAATTGACGTGGACTAGATGCAAATGGTTTTGATGTCAACAAACAAGAAAGCAATGGGAACACAATGATCAAGTCACAAGGAACTCAAGCTCAGCATGTAGGTTATAGATCTAGTGTAAAGGTATATTAAGGATTCACCTTAAGCTCAAATGGCTTCCTTAAAATGAATTTGCAAAATGGTTTTTTTCAAGTTAGGATCAAAAAGGTTTTTGTGCAACAACTCTTTGAAATCTTATATCCTCTATCAAGTAAGTCTCCCTGTATATGCCAAAATTAAGACAAGCCTTTTTGGGAACTTACCAGCTTTTTTAAAAAACACAAAACTGCTTCTGTAAATGTTAGGAGCCAAAATTCTAAGGCCCCTAACCGATTAGGACTAGCTCCTAACCGGTTAGCTTGTTCAAACAGAGGCTTTGCCTCATTTTCTATCAAATGCCTAACCGATTAGGCAAGGTGCCTAACCGGTTATTTAATAACTTAGAAGCCATTTCCTTTCTGTCCTAACCGATTAGGTAGGAGACCTAACCGATTATTTAACAACTCAGAAGCCAAAATGTTTTTGTTCTAACCGGTTATTCTCTAACTCAGAAGCCAAAATGATTTTGTCCTAACCGATTAGGTAGAAGTCCTAACCGGTTATTCTATAACTCAGAAGCCAAAAATGATTTGTCCTAACCGATTAGGTGAGAGACCTAACCGGTTATTCATCAACTCAGAAACCATTCTAACTATGTCTTAACTGATTAGCTGGAGCTCTAATCGGTTAGCATTTTTCCCAGAACCTATTTTGGTGATGTCCTAATCGATTAGGACACATTCCTAATTGGTTAGTTATCAAACTAGAACAATTTCTTTTAAGCCTAAAAGAGCCCCTAACCGGTTAGGATGCTTGTCTAACCGGTTAGTCTATGTTCTGGAAAAATAAGGAGAAGCCCGTAACGGCTATATGAATGAGCATTAATTGCTCACAACTACTTCCAACGGCACTAAATGACCCTTACCTATATATTTGGATGTTGGGCTTCAATGGTGGGTTAGAAAAACTGAGTCTATCATTCTGAAAAATTACTACTGAGCTTTAAACTACTTTTTCTCATCATTTTACAAAATCCTCTATTTTGAACTTGAACTTGTGTGCATCCCAAATACCATAGCTCTTCAATTTGTATTACTTGCTCTAGAGAGAGTTTCTTCCATTTAATTCTTATACAATCTGTTTAGAGAGGGTGAGGTATCCCTCAAGACTTGTAAGGGTGAGGTATCCATTGGAAATAGAGGCTCAAGCATAAGGGTGAGGTATCCCAAAGTGTTGAGTGCTCAAGGTTGTAAAGGTTATCAAGCACCTATTGAAACTTGAAGAAATAGTGGAAAATCTCTAGCGGTTGCTTGAGGACTGGACGTAGATCACAAGTGGATTGGTGATCGAACCAGGATAAATCATTGTGTTTATTTTTTCTAAACCCTTCTCTTTACATTGAGTACTGTTATATTGAATTGCTTGAATATTGATCCCTTTGGCTATCGCATTTATAAGTGAAAGTGTTTATCTCTTATATCCAATTATCTCTAATCATCAATTAGCTTTAACGAAAATTGTTTATCAAACGATTTACGAAAGATTTGCGAACTTGCTTTTCATACTCAATTCACCCCCTCTTGAGTATTGAGGTTACTTGGTAACAGATTAAAATTGGAGCCATGGATCCAAGTTAGACTCGGATTCAAATATGGGTCAGACTCATAACAGATGAGTCTAGGGTTGCATAGCTTACCTTGCTGCCGCTCACACTCACTTAAGGCAGTCACTATTATAAATAGTACTGCTAAGAAGCTGCTAAGAGACATAATTTCAGAACCCTAGCCGCACCTACAGAAAAGTGAATGAGAGAGCGACAGGTTTCTTCTCTTCTCTTCACAACTAGCACTGTGTAAGAGACGTGAGGCTCCTCTTTGCAGACGTTAGACGTTCATGAGTCTATTCGTGTGGATACCGCAGAGAAATCATTTCTATTACGGTGTTGGTGATTCACGTCCTTCCTTTTGATCACACTTCAAGAGGTAAATAATTTAAAACTCGGATTATGGCTTTTCGCATGGATCCTCAATGGGTGATGTGAGCCCACTTGATGGAGACCAAGGAAGCTCAAGTGGAACCCTAATGGGCCCAATGCCCAAAGAAGCACTGCGAGGACTTGGAGGCCCAATGACAAGGTCAAGAGCTAAGAAGGCTAAGGAGGATTTGGACAAAGTAGTCAACCACTTTCTTTCACTAAAGCCCATTCTAGAAGAAGAAGCACTCAAGATGGTCCAAATGATCCAAGTTGATAAAGGGCCCAAATGTGGGGACATGATTTCTTCTTAGTTAATTTTATTTAATTATGTATTTGAACCTTTTAATTTTCTTAGTTTTGGTTCTTATTTTCTTTTTTGGGTTAATTTTATAATAAGAGCCTATTGTTTGGGCTTAAGTTGCACATAATAGAGTTAGGGTTTCCAATTGGGCCTAAGCCACATTTACACTAGGATTAGGTTTTAAAATGTGCTAGCTTGCTGTCTCCTTTAGCTAGACCTAGCTGCATACCTAATGCCTATAAATAGGCTTATGTTTACTGTATTTGGTACTTTTGACTTAGAGAATAATATTGCACTCCTTTGTGGGTTTTGAGAGCTTAGTTCTCTTGGGTTCTTGGTAGAGCCATCTTGGTTCTTATCAAAGGTTTCCTTACCTTTGTGGCGAATCTTCGCTTGACTTATCACTCTCCAAGAGTGTGACGTCTTCTTCCTTCCATTCCTTTTCCTTTTCCATCTTTTTTCCATTTTTCACTATTCACGTTACTGTTCACGTTACTGTTCACGCTACTGTTGACGTCACTATTCATCCTTTTATTGTTTAATTCTTTAAAACCCATAATCAACTCAAGAACGATCCGTAAAAATAATATGCATCCAACTTGGATCATATCACCACTAAGGAGCATGGATCAAGGAGTACTACAATGACTTGGTGGACCTATGACAAGAGCTAAGACCAAGAAAGCCCAAGAAGTCCTAAATCAAATGGTGATAACTTTAATTGAAGCAAGCCCAAATTCAAGCCTTAATGGAGTGGTGATATGATCCAAGTTGATGAAGGGCCCAAATGTGGGGACATGATTTCTTCTTAGTCAATTTTATTTAATTATGTATTTGAACCTTTTAATTTTCTTAGTTTTGGTTCTTATTTTCTTTTTGGGTTAATTTTATAATAAGGGCCTATTGTTTGGGCTTAAGTTGCGCATAATAGAGTTAGGGTTTCCAATTGGGCCTAGGCCACATTTGCACTAGGATTAAGTTTTAAAATGTGCTAGCTTGCTGCCTCCTTTAGCTAGACCTAGCTGCATACCTAATGCCTATAAATAGGCTTATGTTTACTGTATTTGGCACTTTTGACTTAGAGAATAATATTGCACTCCTTTGTGGGTTTTGAGAGCTTAGTTCTCTTGGGTTCTTGGTAGAGCCATCTTGGTTCTTATCAAAGGTTTCCTTACCTTTGTGGCGAATCTTCGCTTGACTTATCACTCTCCAAGAGTGTGGCGTCTTCTTCCTTCCATTCCTTTTCCTTTTCCATCTTTTTCCATTTTTTCACTATTCACGTTACTGTTCATGCTACTGTTTACGTCACTATTCATCCTTTTATTGTTTAATTCTTTGAAACCCAAAATTAACTCAAGAACGATCCGTAAAAATAATATGCATCCAACTTGGATCATATCATGTGGTATCTAGAGCCCAGATTCTTTAGTTGATAGAGTTCTTGTTTTGTTTCTTGTACTTGTTCTTTATTGCTTTCCAAACATCAAGCACCATTGCTTGAATGTCATAATTATACACAATCCTGATCATCATTGATCTCTGCCATTTCTAAGAATTGGCAACATTCTTTACTTTCCGTTCTTTACTTTTTGTCATTTAAATTCTAGTCTTTTTATTTTCTGCCTTTAATTTTTGTTCTTTAATTTCTACGCAATATTTACAACTTTGATCTTATCAACTCTATATCCATTGTTTGTTATATGTTTTATAGCACCTTAACTTGAAAGGAAACTCCTAAATACACAATTGGGCATGACATTTGGAACTAAAATTGCAAGAATCATATTTTTTATGTGCAAAAAGAGAACAAGGGCGTGAAAAATAGTATTAAAAAATGAAGAAAAAAAAAAAAAAAAAAAAAAAAGCTCGCACTTAAGCAAGATTAAGTTTGAATGCCTTGTGAATTTCATTAAGCGGTGCTATTCTACATACCTTGCGCATTTCTTTTTCTTCTTATTTCTTTTGAGTTCTACCTTTCTTTTTAATTACCTTTTCTTGCTTGTCTTTTAAATTCATTTGAGTTTTGTCTAGAGTTTCATCCTTTCTTCAGCTTCTGAGTGCTTACTCTTGTGAGGACCGCTACCTTTGTAAGAGCTTTTGGTAATTGAAACGCGAGAGGGTTCATTTAAGAACTTGAAAAGAGAACTTGAGTGGTAAAAGGCAAGAGCGTTTTCACTAAACAAAAGCCTAATTGTGTGAAACATGAGTGGAATCAATCTAAGAGTGTATACACGTGAGAAGAGTGAGTGAGGACCTTGTTTTATTATGTTCACTAACTTTTTGATTTTGTACAATGTGTAAGGAAGGAGACACAAGTGGAAGTCCCCCTCCTTCCCCAAGGACAGCCGCAATGACATTACAAATGCAAGCCCTGATACAAATCAATAATGATGTCCAATTTAAGGCCAAATTGATTTTTGATAAAAATTTTATTTTTATTAGTGAGGAATTCGTTGACTTGTTTTGGCTTTATCTTGCACTATAGAATTCAGATTAGTGCATTCTTTAGTTCGTTGGAAAGCTAAGGAAATTATCTACAAATCATATTTCAAGCTTCTTGACCAGAATCGGCCTCTATCATGGTGAAAAATGGGAGGGAAATTTAAGACGAATTCTTAGATGGAATTTTACTTGTATTTTGGGCTTTCTATTATGTTTCTTTTATATTTTATTATTTTCAAGCCTAGAGCGTCTTTAATGTTCCGAATTCCTAGAGTTTCTTTCGGTTCAGCTACTTAGTGGAATGGTTAATGTTTTTATTAGCCACTTAGGGAATAGTTATTTTCTTTTATGAGGGATTTTAGTCACTTTATGGTGACCTTTTGTTTGCATGATGTATGTAGCCCCTAAAATCTATATATGTACACATCTATGATGAATAAAAAAATAAGGATTTGATGTTCAATTTGGTTTGTCCAATTGTGAGAGTATTCCTCTCTTAGGTTCTTGACTGAGCCAAAGATCTTATCAAGAGTTTCTCTTGTGGCGATCACTAACTTTGGTTTATCAATCAATCCTTGATTGTGGCACCAATCCACTTCTTATTTTCATCTCTCGTCTTAACCATTTTTCTTTTTTTGGTTGTTTTGCGATTTTCTAGTTCTCAAATTCTGTTAGTTTTCTCCGATTCGTATCTCATGATTTACTCATCTTTTTCTAGTGATTCTTGAGCCTAATTTGCATTTTAGAACGTGATCTTTCATGTCGTTTTGGAATCGCTCAATTCTAAGTAGTACAGTGCGAGATACAGCTGTTTTTAAACAAGTGCGTCATTTTGGTTGGTCACTCAAGGATAGATCCGAATTTTTACATGATCTTTCTAGGATCATATCATGATCCTTGAGTGACAAAAAAAACAAAATTCGAAGAAGAAGAAAACAATCAAATGGACAAGATAAGGAATGGAATGGTAGGCACCACAATTCCAAGGGAAATTGATAAGCCAAGGTGAGGATCGCCACAAGGGTTTGGGATGGAAATCCAAATTGAACAAATTCAAATCATATTTCAAGCTTCTTGACCAGAATCAGCCTCTATCATGGTGAAAAATGGGATGGAAATTTAAGACGAATTCTTGGACGGAATTTTACTTGTATTTTGGGCTTTCTATTATGTTTCTTTTATATTTTGTTATTTTCAAGCCTAGAGTGTCTTTAATGTTTCAAATTCTGAGAGTTTCTTTTGGTTCAATTTATTTAGCCACTTAGGGAATAGTTATTTTCTTTTATGAGGGATTTTAGTCACTTTATGGTGACCTTTTGTTTGCATGATGTATGCAGCCCCTAAACTCTATATATGTACACATCTATGATGAAAAAAAAAAAACTAAGATTTGATGTTCAATTTGGTTTGTCCAATTGTGAGAGTATTCCTCTCTTAGGTTCTTGACTGAGCCATAGATCTTATCAAGAGTTTCTCTTGTGGCAATCAAAAACTTTGGTTTATCAATCAATCCTTGATTGTGGCACCAATCCATTTCTTATTTCCATCTCTCGACTTAACCATTTTTTTCTTTTCTTGGTTGTTTTGCGAATTTTCTAGTTCTCAAATTCTGTTAGTTTTCTCTGATTCGTATCTCATGATTTACTCATCGTTTTCTGGTGATTCTTAAGCCTAATTTGTATTTCAGAACGTGATCTTTCACGTCGTTCTAGAATCGCTAAATTCTGAGTAGTATTGTGCGAGATACAGGTGTTTTTTTAACAAGGCGTCATTTTGGTTGGTCACTCAAGGATAGATCCAAATTTTTACATGATCCTTCTAGGATCATATCATGTGGTATCTAGAGCCATCCTTCCTAGAGTGACTTTTGGTCTCATTCTTCCCACCACCTATCATGGAGTCTCTAATGAAGAAAAATGATGCCAAACAAAGGGAGGATCTTTTCTATTCTAGATGCTATGTGAAGGACAAGACATGTAGCTTGGTCATTGATAGAAAGGGTTACACTAATCTAGCTAGTACCACCATGGTGCAAAAGTTGGGACTTCCTATTCTACAGCATCCACAACCGTATAAGCTTTGGTGCATCCCGGAGTTTAGCGATCTCGGTGACGTGATGGTGAACAAACAAGTGCGAGTGTCGTTCCAGATTGGGAGATATGAAGATGAGGTATTATGTGATGTGGTGCCCATAGAATCGACACACTTGTTACTTGGGCGTCCTTGGAGGGTCGAACGACAAGCGAGGTATGATACTTATAAGAGTAAGTACTCATTTGTATTTAATAATCGCCAAATTACTCTTGTACCATTGTCACCAAAACAAGTGTATGAAGATCAAATGCACTTGAAAATCGAGAATGAGAAAGGAAGAATGATTGAGAAAAAAATTAAAGAAGGTTCGGTGGATGAGGTAAAAGTTGAGAGTACATTTGAAGAGAAAGAAAAGAAAGATGAAAGTATGGAAAAGAATGAGGAAAAAGAAAAAGATGAGAGCAAAAAAGAAAGTGTTGTGAAAAATGAAAACTTGAATTCTTGTTTTGATATTATTCCTAATTCTTTGCCTAGTTGTGTTGAATCTCTTTTCAAGGAAATTGAGTTTGTTCCTCCGAAGGAAGCTTGCAAGACATTCAATGAAATGGAAGATATGATTCCAAAGGAGGACATTGAGGAAAAAGTAGAGAGTCTCTTTATGAACAAAAGTGAGGTGGAAAAAGCATTCTTTGAAGAGGCAAAAGTTGAAAGAAAAATAGAGAGTCTTCTTATAAAAGAAAATAAGGAAGTTGAAGAAGCAATTCCAAGAGAGGTACCCCATGGATTCAAAAGAGTTGTGTTTGAACCTGGAGGGTGAAGACGATTCCCGAAGGTAATAAATTCGAGGTCGAATTTTTCTTCAAGAGGGTGGGAATGATACAAACCAAGAATGATGTCCAATTTAAGGCCAAAGTGATTTTTGATGAAAATTTTATTTTCATTAGTGAGGAATTTGTTAACTTGTTTTGGCTTTATCTTGTACTACAGAACTCGGATTAGCATATTCTTTAGTTCGTTGGAAAGCTAAGGAAATTATCTATAAATCATATTTCAAGCTTCTTGACCAGAATCAGCCTCTATCATGGTGAAAAATGGGATGGAAATTTAAGACGAATTCTTAGACGGAATTTTACTTGTATTTTGGGCTTCTATTATGTTTCTTTTATATTTTGTTATTTTCAAGCCTAGAGTGTCTTTAATGTTCCAAATTCTGAGAGTTTCTTTTGGTTCAATTTATTTAGCCACTTAGGGAATAGTTATTTTCTTTTATGAGGGATTTTAGTCACTTTATGGTGACCTTTTGTTTGCATGATGTATGCAGCCCCTAAACTCTATATATGTACACATCTATGATGAATAAAAAAAAAACTAAGATTTGATATTCAATTTGGTTTGTCCAATTGTGAGAGTATTCCTCTCTTAGGTTCTTGACTGAGCCATAGATCTTATCAAGAGTTTCTCTTGTGGCGATCAAAAACTTTGGTTTATCAATCAATCCTTGATTGTGGCACTAATCCATTTCTTATTTCCATCTCTCGTCTTAACCATTTTTTCCTTTTCTTGGTTGTTTTGTGAATTTTCTAGTTCTCAAATTCTGTTAGATTTCTCTGATTCGTATCTCATGATTTACTCACCGTTTTCTGGTGATTCTTGAGCCTAATTTGTATTTCAGAACGTGATCTTTCACGTCGTTCTGGAATCGCTCAATTCTGAGTAGTATCGTGCGAGATACAGGTGTTTTTTTAACAAGGCATCATTTTGGTTGGTCACTCAAGGATAGATCCAAATTTTTACATGATCCTTCTAGGATCATATCAAGCCCTAACAAGACATTTGGAAAGGCTTCTTCAAAGACAAAGTGATGAAATCCATGAGAGGATTGATAAGTTAGAGAGGGATAGAACTTCCAACCATGGAGGAAGATCCCAAAGACCGAAAAAGAGAAAGGAGAGATGATAGGAGGCAAGGAGGAAGAAGGAGACATGAGAGGAGAGATAGAGAAAATGAGAGGAGAGATAGAGAAAACGAGAGGAGAGATAGAGAAAATGAGAGGCTTGGGGTGTGAATATCAAAATACCTTCCTTCCAAGGGAGGAATGATCCTAAGCATATCTTGAGTAGGAGATGAAAATTGAGCAAATCTTCTCATGCCATGACTACAATGAAGAGAAGAAAGTGAAGGTGGCTGCACTTGAGTTCACAGATTATGCTTTGATATAGAGAGCATCCTATCATTACTTGGGATGAAATGAAGACTTTGATGAGGAGGAGATTTGTACCTTCTTTTTATCATAGGGAGCTACATAATAAGTTACAAAGGCTCTCTCAAGGGAGTAGGAGTGTGGATGAGTACTTCAAAGAGATGGAGGTTGCCTTGATAAGAGCCAACATTGTTGAAGAAAGGGAGGCAACCATGGCTCGGTTTCTTCATGGTCTCAATCGAGACATTAGTGATATTGTGGAGTTGCAACATTATGTTGAGCTTGAAGACTTAGTGCATCAAGCCATGAAGGTGGAGCAACAACTCAAGAGGAAGGGTACTTTGAAGAAGGCTTCTTCCAACTTCAACATAACAAGTTGGAAGGACAAGTAAAAGAAGGAGGGATCCTCTTTCGGTCCAAAGGAACCCGTGGCTGCCCCTAAGGCCACCTTGCCTACTACTTCCACTTCATCTTCTACTTCTAAAAATAAGGACATTAAATGCTTCAAGTGTTTGGGAAGGGGACACATAGCTTCTTAATGCCCAAATAAGAAAACAATGGTGATAAGGGACAATGGGAGCATCAGTAGTGAATCTTCTTGTATTTCATCAAGTGAGGAGGAAAGTGATTGTGAGGTTATTCCACAAGAGGGAGACTTATTGATGGTAAGAAGATTGTTGGGAAGTCAAGCTAAAGAGAAGGATGAAGGCCAAAGAGAGAACATTTTCCATACAAGATGCCTCATTCAAGGGAAGGTATGCTCTTTGATTATTGATGGGGGAAGTTGCACCAATGTGGCAAGCACTCGCTTGGTAAGAAAACTTGACCTTAAAACTACTCCTCACCCCTGACCATACAAGCTTCAATGATGGCTAAGTGAGAATGGTGAGTTGATAGTGAATCAACAAGTGATGGTAAGTTTATCAATTGGTAAGTATAAAGATGATATTTTATGTGATGTTGTTCCTATGGAGGCCGGCCATATTTTGCTTGGGAGACCTTGGCAATTTGATAAGCATGCTATTCATGATGGTTTCACTAACAAATACTCTTTTGTTCATAATTCATTAAAGGTAACCCTTGTACCCCTTACTCCCAAACAGGTTTGTGAAGACCAAGTGGCCTTGAAGCTAAGAAGGGAGTAAGAGAAAGAAGACATAAAAATAAAATCAAAGGGGGAAGCGAAGAATAGGGACCAAGAACTTGTAAATGAAAAAAAAATGAATGTTTAATTGCTAGGGAGAGTGAGATTAAGAGGGCTTTCTTTGCAAAGCAAGAGATGTACATTTGCGTATACAAGGACTTGTACTTAAATTGTAACTCTAACCTCTCGCCTAGTGAAGTTGATTCTCTTTTGCAGGACTTTGAAGATGTCTTTCCAAAGAGTGTCCCTCCCGGACTACCACCCTTGAGGGGGATTGAACATCAAATGGACTTCATCCCGGGAGCCTCTTTGCCCAATAGGCCCGCCTATAGGACAAATCCTGAGGAAACTAAGGAAATTCAAAAACAAGTGGAGGATTTGATGCAAAAAGGATGGGTGAGGGAAAGTTTAAGTCCTTGTGCCGTGCCTGTCATACTTGTCCCCAAAAAGGACGGCACTTGGAGAATGTGTACTGATTGTAGGGCTGTAAATAATATAACTGTAAAATATAGGCATCCCATCCCTAGGCTAGATGATTTGCTTGATGAATTGCATGGTGCATGTTACTTTTCTAAAGTGGATTTAAAAAGTGGGTACCATCAAATTAGGATAAGGGAAGGGGATGAGTGGAAGACAGCCTTTAAGACTAAGTATGGACTGTATGAGTGGTTGGTGATGCCTTTTGGGCTTACAAATGCGCCTAGCACCTTTATGAGGTTGATGAACCATGTGTTGAGAGAGTTTCTAGGCAAGTTTGTAGTAGTATACTTTGATGACATCCTGATCTATAGCATAACCTTAGAAGAGCACCTAGAACACCTTAAGGCTGTAATGAGTGTGCTTTGAAAAGAAAAGTTGTATGCTAATTTAGAGAAGTGTGTCTTTTGTACCGACCATGATACAAATCAAGAATGATGTCCAATTTAAGGCCAAATTGATTTTTGATGAAAATTTTATTTTCATTAGTGAGGAATTCGTTGACTTGTTTTGGCTTTATCTTGCACTACAGAACTCAGATTAGTACATTCTTTAGTTCGTTGGAAAGCTAAGGAAATTATCTACAAATCATATTTCAAGCTTCTTGACCAGAATCGGCCTCTATCATGGTGAAAAATGGGATGGAAATTTAAGACGAATTCTTGGACGGAATTTTACTTGTATTTTGGGCTTTCTATTATGTTTCTTTTATATTTTGTTATTTTCAAGCCTAGAGTGTCTTTAATGTTCCAAATTCTGAGAGTTTCTTTTGGTTCAATTTATTTAGCTACTTAGTGGAATGGTTAATGCTTTTATTAGCCACTTAGGGAATAGTTATTTTCTTTTATCAGGGATTTTAAGTCACTTTATGGTGGCCTTTTGTTAGCATGATGTATGCAGCCCATAAACTCTATGATGAATGAAAACAACTTGGATGTTCAATTTGGATTTGTTCCAATTGTGAGAGTGTTTAGCCTCTCTTAGGTTCTTCAGTGAACTAACCCCTTTGATCTTATCAAGAGTCCAAGACCCTTGTGGCGATCCTCACCTTGGTTTATCAATTTCCCTTGGAATTGTGGCGCCTACCATTCCATTCCTTATCTTGTCCATTTGATTGTTTTCTTCTTCTTTGAATTTTGTTTTTGTTACTCAAGGATATATCCAAATTTCTACATTATCTTCTCCGGTTCATATCTCGCATTTTACAAATTATTTTCTAGTGATTCATAAGCCAAATTCGTGATTCAGAACGTCCTCTTTCACTTCGATTGGAATCGCTCAATTCCGAGGAGCGTAGTGCGAGATACAGCTGTTTTTAAACAAGTGCGTCATTTTGGTTGGTCACTCAAGGATAGATCCGAATTTTTACATGATCTTTCTAGGATCATATCATATGGTATCAGAGAAGCGTGGTGGGCCCATAACCCACAGGTCCCAGGATCATATCATGTGGTATCAAGAGCCATCCTTCCTAGAGTGACTTTTGATCTTGTTCTTCATATTTGTTTTTTTTCCCCAAAAATTTCTTCTTCCCACCACCTATCATGGAGTCTCTAATGAAGAAAAATGATGCCAAGCAAAGGGAGGATCTTTTCTATTCTAGATGCTATGTGAAGGACAAGACATGTAGCTTGGTCATTGATAGAAAGGGTTACACTAACTTAGCTAGTACCACCATGGTGCAAAAGTTGGGACTTCCTATTCTACAGCATCCACAACCGTATAAGCTTTGGTGCATCCCGGAGTTTAGCAATCTCGGTGACGTGATGGTGAACAAACAAGTGCGAGTTTCGTTCCGGATTGGGAGATATGAAGATGAGGTATTATGCGATGTGGTGCCCATAGAATGGACACACTTGTTACTTAGGCGTCCTTGGAGGGTCGAACGACAAGCGAGATATGATACCTATAAGAGTAAGTACTCATTTGTATTTAATAATCGCCAAATTACTCTTGTACCATTGTCACCAAAACAAGTGTATGAAGATCAAATGCACTTGAAAATCGAGAGTGAGAAAGGAAGAATGATTGAGAAAAAAATTGAAGAAGGTTCGTGGATGAGGTAAAAGTTGAGAGTACATTTGAAGAGAAAGAAAAGAAAGATGAAAGTATGGAAAAGAATGAGGAAAAAGAAAAAGATGAGAGCAAAAAAGAAAGTGTTGTGAAAAATGAAAACTTGAATTCTTGTTTTGATGTTATTCCTAATTCTTTGCCTAGTTGTGTTGAATCTCTTTTCAAGGAAATTGAGTTTGTTCCTCCAAAGGAAGCTTGTAAGACAATTGAAGATATGATTCCAAAGGAAGAATGCAAAGCATCCATTGGCTTTGAATTGCAAGAGGAAAGTAAGGAAGTTGAAGAAAGAATTTCAAGGGAGAGGTGCCCCATGGATTCAAAAGAGTTGTGTTTGAACCCGGAGGATGAAGACGATTCCCAAAGGCAATAAATTCGAGGTCGAATTCTCTTCAAGAGGGAGGGAATGATACAAATCAAGAATGATGTCCAATTTAAGGCCAAATTGATTTTTGATGAAAATTTTATTTTCATTAGTGAGGAATTCGTTGACTTGTTTTGGCTTTATCTTGCACTACAGAACTCAGATTAGTACGTTCTTTAGTTCGTTGGAAAGCTAAGGAAATTATCTACAAATCATATTTCAAGCTTCTTGACCAGAATCGGCCTCTATCATGGTGAAAAATGGGATGGAAATTTAAGACGAATTCTTGGACGGAATTTTACTTGTATTTTGGGCTTTCTATTATGTTTCTTTTATATTTTGTTATTTTCAAGCCTAGAGTGTCTTTAATGTTCCAAATTCTGAGAGTTTCTTTTGGTTCAATTTATTTAGCTACTTAGTGGAATGGTTAATGCTTTTATTAGCCACTTAGGGAATAGTTATTTTCTTTTATTAGGGATTTTAAGTCACTTTATGGTGACCTTTTGTTAGCATGATGTATGCAGCCCATAAACTCTATGATGAATGAAAACAACTTGGATGTTCAATTTGGATTTGTTCCAATTGTGAGAGTGTTTAGCCTCTCTTAGGTTCTTCAATGAACTAACCCCTTTGATCTTATCAAGAGTCCAAGACCCTTGTGGCGATCCTCACCTTGGCTTATCAATTTCCCTTGGAATTGTGGCGCCTACCATTCCATTCCTTATCTTGTCCATTTGATTGTTTTCTTCTTCTTTGAATTTTGTTTTTGTTACTCAAGGATATATCCAAATTTCTACATTATCTTCTCCGGTTCATATCTCGCATTTTACAAATTATTTTCTAGTGATTCATAAGCCAAATTCGAGATTCAGAACGTCCTCTTTCACCTCGATTTGGAATCGCTCAATTCCGAGGAGCGTAGTGCGAGATACAGCTATTTTTAAACAAGTGCGTCATTTTGGTTGGTCACTCAAGGATAGATCCGAATTTTTACATGATCTTTCTAGGATCATATCAGACCATGTAGTGTTCCTAGCCTTTATTGTGAGTGCTAAGGGAGTGCAAGTAGATGAAGAAAAGATAAAAGCTATTAGGGAGTGGCCTACCCATAAGTCTTTGAGTGAGGTAAGAAGCTTTCATGGGTTAGCTAGCTTCTATAGAAGGTTTGTAAAAGATTTCAGCACCATAGCTGCCCCTTTAAATGAAGTTGTTAAGAAAAATGTGAGTTTTAGGTGGGGGGAGGATCAACAGACAAGTTTCAACACACTCAAAGATAGGCTCACATGCACACCATACTTGCATTGCCTAATTTCTCTAAGTCTTTTGAACTTGAGTGTGATGCATCAAATGTTGGGATTGGGGCTGTTTTATTACAAGAGGGTCACCCCATTGCATACTTTAGTGAAAAATTGCATGGAGCTGTTTTAAATTACTCCACCTATGATAAAGAATTGTATGCACTTATAAGGGCTTTACACACTTGGCAAAGACTACCTTTTGCCAAAAGAGTTTGTAATTCACAGTGATCATGAGTCACTAAAATATTTAAAAGGGCAAGGTAAGCTTAATAAGAGGTATGCTAAGTGGGTGGAATACCTTGAACAATTTTCCTATGTGATCAAACACAAGCAAGGGAAGGTAAACATAGTAGCTGATGCGCTTTCTAGGAGGTATACCTTATTAGCTACTCTTGAAACAAAAATGCTTGGTTTTGAACACATAAAAGAGTTGTATGTGCATGATGATGATTTCTCCAAGATATATGTTGCATGTGAAAAAGGGGCACATAAGGGGTTCTTTAGGCAAGATGGGTATTTATTCAAAGAAAAATGTTTGTGTGTGCCTAAGAGCTCATTGCGTGAATTATTGCTTAGGGAAGCTCATGAGGGGAGATTAATGGGTCACTTTGGGATCCAAAAGACTTTAAGTGTGTTGCATGACCATTTTTATTGGCCTGGCATGAAGCATGATGTGCATAAAATATGTGATAGGTGCATTGTTTGTAAAAGAGCCTAATCAAAGGTAATGCCACTTGGACTTTATACCCCCCTACCTATTCTTGATTCCCCTTGGACTGACTTGTCTATGGATTTTGTGCTAGGTTTGCCCCGTTCAAAAAAAGGAAGAGACTCCATTTTTGTGGTGGTGGACAGATTCTCCAAGATGGCCCACTTCATCCCTTACCATAAGGTGGATGACGCCATTCATGTGGCGGACTTGTTCTTTAAAGAAGTAGTGAGGCTTCATGGAATGCCCAAAAGCATAGTCTCAGATAGGCTCAAAATTAGTGAGCCATTTTTGGAGGACCCTTTGGAACAAGCTTGGGACTAAGCAACTCTTCTCTACCACTTGCCACCCACAAACCGATGGGCAAACTGAGGTGGTGAATAGGACCCTATCGACCTTGCTGCGATTAATCATCAAGAGGAATATCAAAACCTGGGAAGAATGCTAACCTTTCGTTGAATTTGTTTATAATAGGGTTGTGCATGCTACTACTAGTTTTTCTCCTTTTGAGATTGTATATGGTTTTAATCCCCTCACTGATATGATCCAAGTTGGATGCATATTATTTTTACGGATCGTTCTTGAGTTGATTTTGGGTTTCAAAGAATTAAACAATAAAAGGATGAATAGTGACGTGAACAGTAGCGTGAACAGTAATGTGAATAGTGAAAAAATAAAAAAAATTAGAAAAAGGAAAAGGAATGGAAGGAAGAAGACGCCACACTCTTGAAGAGTGATAAGTCAAGCGAAGATTCGCCACAAAGGTAAGGAAACCTTTGATAAGAACCAAGATGGCTCTACCAAGAACCCAAGAGAACTAAGCTCTCAAAACCCACAAAGGAGTGCAATATTATTCTCTAAGTCAAAAGTGCCAAATACAGTAAACATAAGCCTATTTATAGGCATTAGGTATGCAGCTAGGTCTAGCTAAAGGAGACAGCAAGCTAGCATATTTTAAAACCTAATCCTAGTGTAAATGTGGCCTAGGCCCAATTGGAAACCCTAACTCTATTATGTGCAACTTAAGCCCAAACAATAGGCCCTTATTATAAAATTAACCCAAAAAGAAAATAAGAACCAAAACTAAGAAAATTAAAAGGTTCAAATACATAATTAAATAAAATTAACTAAGAAGAAATCATGTCCCCACATTTGGGCCCTTTATCAACTTGGATCATTTGGACCATCTTGAGTGCTTCTTCTTCTAGAATGGGCTTCAAGTGAAAGAAAGTGGTTGACTTTGCTTTTTGTCCAAATCCTCCTTAGCCTTTTAGCTCTTGACCTTGTCATTGGGCCTCCAAGTCCTCGCATGTTTCTTTGGGCATTGGGCCCATTAGGGTTCCACTTGAGCTTCCTTGGTCTCCATCATGCCCTCCCCCTTCGAAAGAATTCGTCCTCGAATTTAATCCTTCATCACCTACATCAAAAGGACTTAAGTCAGCCACATTAAATGTTGCACTAACCCCATACTTACCTGGTAGGTCAACTTTGTAGGCATTGTCATTGATTCTTTCTAAGATTTGGAAGGGTCCATCTCCTCTAGGTAAGAGCTTTGATTTCCTTTGCAAAGGAAACCTTTCTTTTCGCATGTGCACCCACACCCAATCTCCGGGTTCAAAAATAACTTGTCTCCTTCCCTTATTTGCTTGCTTAGCATATTGTTCCATCTTCCTTTCAATTTGAGTCTTGACTTGTTCATGGAGCTTCCTCACATATTCAGCTTTTGCATGTCCATCCCTATGAATTAAAGAAGAAACATTAGGTAGAGGCAAAGAAATCAAGGGGGGAGGGGATTAAAACCATATACAATCTCAAAAGGAGAAAAACTAGTAGTAGCATGCACACCCTATTATAAGCAAATTCAACAAAAGGTAAGCATTCTTCCCAGGTTTTGATATTCCTCTTGATGATTAATCGCAGCAAGGTCGATAGGGTCCTATTCACCACCTCAGTTTGCCCATCGGTTTGTGGGTGGCAAGTGGTAGAGAAGAGTAGCTTAGTCCCAAGCTTGTTCCAAAGGGTCCTCCAAAAATGGCTTAAGAATTTTGAGTCCCTATCTGAGACTATGCTTTTGGGCATTCCATGAAGCCTCACTACTTCTTTAAAGAACAAGTCCACCACATGAATGGCATCATCCACCTTATGGCAAGGGATGAAGTGGGCCATCTTGGAGAATCTGTCCACCACCACAAAAATGGAGTCTCTTCCTTTTTTTGAACGGGGCAAACTTAGCACAAAATCCATAGACAAGTCACCCAAGGGAATCGGGAATAGGTAGGGGGTATAGAGTCCATGAGGCATTACCTTTGATTTGGCTCTTTTACAAACAATGCACCTATCACATATTTTATGCACATCATGCTTCATGCCGTAATAAAAATGCTCATGCAACACACCTAAAGTCTTTTGGATCCCAAAGTGACCCATTAATCCCCCTCATGAGCTTCCCTAAGCAATAATTCACGCAATGAGCTCTTAGGCACACACAAACGTTTTTCTTTGAATAAATACCCATCTTGCCTAAAGAACCCCTTATGTGCCCCTTTTTCACATGCAGCATACATCTTGGAGAAATCATCATCATGCACATACAACTCTTTTATATGTTCAAAACCAAGCATTTTTGTTTCAAGAGTAGCTAATAAGGTATACCTCCTGGAAAGCGCATCAGCTACTATGTTTACCTTCCCTTGCTTGTGTTTGATCACATAGGGAAATTGTTCAAGCGCATCAGCTCTTATTAAGCTTACCTTGCCCTTTTAAATATTTTAGTGACTCATGATCACTGTGAATTACAAACTCTTTTAGCAAAAGGTAGTGCTGCCAAGTGTGTAAAGCCCTTATAAGTGCATACAATTCTTTATCATAGGTGGAGTAATTTAAAACAGCTCCATGCAATTTTTCACTAAAGTATGCAATGGGGTGACCCTCTTGTAATAAAACAGCCCCAATCCCAACATTTGATGCATCACACTCAAGTTCAAAAGACTTAGAGAAATTAGGCAATGCAAGTATGGGTGCATGAGTGAGCCTATCTTTGAGTGTGTCGAAACTTGTCTCGTTGATCCTCCCCCACCTAAAACTCACATTTTTCATAACAACTTCATTTAAAGGGGCGGCTATGGTGTCAAATCTTTTACAAACCTTCTATAGAAGCTAGCTAACCCATGAAAGCTTCTTACCTCACTCAAAGACTTAGGGGTAGGCCACTCCCTAATAGCTTTTATCTTTTCTTCATCTACTTGCACTCCCTTAGCACTTATAACAAAGCCTAGGAACACTACATGGTCGGTACAAAAGACACACTTCTCTAAATTAGCATACAACTTTTCTTTTCTAAGCACACTCATTACTGACCTTAAGGTGTTCTAGGTGCTCTTCTAAGGTTATGCTATAGATCAGGATGTCATCAAAGTACACTACTACAAACTTGCCTAGAAACTCTCTCAACACATGGTTCATCAACCTCATAAAGGTGCTAGGCGCATTTGTAAGCCCAAAAGGCATCACCAACCATTCATACAAATCCATACTTAGTCTTAAAGGCTGTCTTCCACTCATCCCCTTCCCTTATCCTAATTTGATGGTACCCACTTTTTAAATCCACTTTAGAAAAGTAACATGCACCATGCAATTCATCAAGCAAATCATCTAGCCTAGGGATGGGATGCCTATATTTTACACTTATATTATTTACAAATTCTACAATCATACACATTCTCCAAGTGCCGTCCTTTTTGGGGACAAGTATGACAGTACACGGCACAAGGACTTAAACTTTCCTCACCCATCCTTTTTGCATCAAATCCTCCACTTGTTTTTGAATTTCCTTAGTTTCCTCGGATTTATCCTATAGGTGGGCCTATTGGGCAAAGAGGCTCCCGGGATGAAGTCCATTTGATGTTCAATCCCCTCAAGGGTGGTAGTCCCAGAGGGACACTCTTTGGAAAGACATCTTCAAAGTCCTGCAAAAGAGAATCAACTTCACTAGGCAGAGGGTTAGAGTTACAATTTAAGTACAAGTCCTTGTAGATGCAAATGTACATCTCTTGCTTTGCAAAGAAAGCCCTCTTAATCTCACTCTCCCTAACAATTAAACATTCATTTTTTTTTTCATTTACAAGTTCTTGGTCCCTATTCTTCGCTTCCCCCTTTGATTTTATTTTTATGTCTTCCTTCTCTTGCTCCCTTCTTAGCTTCAAGGCCACTTGGTCTTCACAAACCTGTTTGGGAGTAAGGGGTACAAGGGTTACCTTTAATGAATTATGAACAAAAGAGTATTTGTTAGTGAAACCATCATGAATAGCATGCTTATCAAATTGCCAAGGCCTCCCAAGCAAAATATGACCAGCCTCCATAGGAACAACATCACATAAAATATCATCTTTATACTTACCAATTGATAAACTTACCATCACTTGTTGATTCACTATCAACTCACCATTCTCACTTAGCCATTGAAGCTTGTATGGTCGGGGGTGAGGAGTAGTTTTAAGGTCAAGTTTTCTTACCAAGCGAGTGCTTGCCACATTAGTGCAACTTCCCCCCATCAATAATCACCCTTGAATGAGGCATCTTGTATGGAAAATGTTCTCTCTTTGGCCTTCATCCTTCTCTTTAGCTTGACTTCCCAACAATCTTCTTACCATCAATAAGTCTCCCTCTTGTGGAATAACCTCACAATCACTTTCCTCCTCACTTGATGAAATACAAGAAGATTCACTAGTGATGCTCCCATTGTCCCTTATCACCATTGTTTTCTTATTTGGGCATTGAGAAGCTATGTTTCCCCTTCCCAAACACTTAAAGCATTTAATGTCCTTATTTTTAGAAGTAGAAGATGAAGTGGAAGTAGTAGGCAAGGTGGCCTTAGGGGCAGCCACGAGTTCCTTTGGACCGAAAGAGGATCCCTCCTTCTTTTGCTTGTCCTTCCAACTTGTTGTGTTGAAGTTGGAAGAAGCCTTCTTCAAAGTACCCTTCCTCTTGAGTTGTTGCTCCACCTTCATGGCTTGATGCACTAAGTCTTCAAGCTCAACATAATGTTGCAACTCCACAATATCACTAATGTCTCGATTGAGACCATGAAGAAACCGAGCCATGGTTGCCTCCCTTTCTTCAACAATGTTGGCTCTTATCAAGGCAACCTCCATCTCTTTGAAGTACTCATCCACACTCCGACTCCCTTGAGAGAGCCTTTGTAACTTATTATGTAGCTCCCTATGATAAAAAGAAGGTACAAATCTCCTCCTCATCAAAGTCTTCATTTCATCCCAAGTAATGATAGGATGCTCTCTATATCTGACCCTTTCTTTTTGAGCTTGATCCCACCAAATCAAAGCATAATCTGTGAACTCAAGTGCAGCCACCTTCACTTTCTTCTCTTCATTGTAGTCATGGCATGAGAAGATTTGCTCAATTTTCATCTCCCACCAAGATATGCTTCCGGATCATTCCTCCCTTGGAAGGAAGGTATTTTGATATTTACACCCCCAAGCCTCTCATTTTCTCTATCTCTCCTCTCGTTTTCTCTATCTCTCCTCTCATTTTCTCTATCTCTCCTCTCATGTCTCCTTCTTCCTCCTTGCCTCCTATCATCTCTCCTTTCTCTTTCGGATTCCTGGGAATCTTCATCATGGTTGGAAGTTCTATCCCTCTCTAACCTATCAATCCTCTCATGGATTTCATCACTTTGTCTTTGAAGAAGCCTTTTCAAATGTCTTGTTAGGGCTTGCATTTGTAATGTCATTGCGGCTGTTCTTGGGGAAGGAGGGGGACTTCCACTTGTGTCTCCTTCCTTAGACATTGTACACAATCAAAAAGTTAGTGAACACAATAAAACAAGGTCCTCACTCACTCTTCTCACGTGTATACACTCTTAGATTGATTCCACTCGTGTTTCACACAATTAGGCTTTTGTTTAATGAAAACGCTCTTGCCTTTTACCACTCAAGTTCTCTTTTCAAGTTCTTAAATGAACCCTCTTGCGTTTCAATTACCAAAAGCTCTTACAAAGGTAGCGGTCCTCACAAGAGTAAGCACTCAGAAGCTGAAGAAAGGATGAAACTCTAGACAAAACTCAAATGAATTTAAAAGACAAGCAAGAAAAGCTAATTAAAAAGAAAGGTAGAACTCAAAAGAAATAAGAAGAAAAAGAAATGCGCAAGGTATGTAGAATAGCACCGCTTAATGAAATTCACAAGGCATTCAAACTTAATCTTGTTTAAGTGCAAGGGCAGTCTCTTTTTTTTTTTCTTTTTTTTTTTTTTTTTTTTCTTCATTTTTTAATACTATTTTTCACGCCCTTGTTCTCTTTTTGCACATAAAAAATATGATTCTTGCAATTTTAGTTCCAAATGTCATGCCCAATTGGGTATTTAGGAGTTTCCTTTCAAATTAAGGTGCTATAAAACATATAACAGCAATGGATATAGAGTTGATAAGATCAAAGTTTGTAAATATTGCGTAGAAATTAAAGAACAAAAATTAAAGGCAGAAAATAAAAGACTAGAATTTAAATGACAAAAAGTAAAGAACGGAAAGTAAAGAATGTTGCCAATTCTTAGAAATGGCAGAGATCAATGATGATCGATTGTGTATGATTATGACATTCAAGCAATGGTGCTTGATGTTTGGAAAGCAATAAAGAACAAGTACAAGAAACAAAACAAGAACTCTATCAACTAAAGAATCGGGCTCTAGATACCACATGATATGATCCAAGTTGGATGCATATTATTTTTACTAGATCGTTCTTGAGTTGATTTTGGGTTTCAAAGAATTAAACAATAAAAGGATGAATAGTGACGTGAACAAGTGATGCGTGAACAAAGAACGTGAATAGTAAAAAATAGTAAAAAAAAAAAAAAATGGATGGAAAAGGAAAAGGAATGGAAGGAAGAAGACGCCACACTCTTGGAGAGTGATAAGTCAAGCGAAGATTCGCCACAAAGGTAAGGAAACCTTTGATAAGAACCAAGATGGCTCTACCAAGAACCCAAGAGAACTAAGCTCTCAAAACCCACAAAGGAGTGCAATATTATTCTCTAAGTCAAAAGTGCCAAATACAAGAAACATAAGCCTATTTATAGGCATTAGGTATGCAGCTAGGTCTAGCTAAAGGAGACAAACAAGCTAGCACATTTTAAAACCTAATCCTAGTGTAAATGTGGCCTAGGCCCAATTGGAAACCCTAACTCTATTATGTGCAACTTAAGCCCAAACAATAGGCCATTATTATAAAATTAACCCAAAAAGAAAATAAGAACCAAAACTAAGAAAATTAAAAGGTTCAAATACATAATTAAATAAAATTAACTAAGAAGAAATCATGTCCCCACATTTGGACCCTTTATCAACTTGGATCATTTGGACCATCTTGAGTGCTTCTTCTTCTAGAATGGGCTTCAGTGAAAGAAAGTGGTTGACTGCTTTGTCCAAATCCTCCTTAGCCTTCTTAGCTCTTGACCTTGTCATTGGGCCTCCAAGTCCTCGCAGTGCTTCTTTGGGCATTGGGCCCATTAGGGTTCCACTTGAGCTTCCTTGGTCTCCATCACTCACCCCCCTTGATTTACTGCCTCTACCTAATGTTTCTTCTTTAATTCATAGGGATGGACATGCAAAAGCTGAATATGTGAGGAAGCTCCATGAACAAGTCAAGACTCAAATTGAAAGGAAGATGGAACAATATGCTAAGCAAGCAAATAAGGGAAGGAGACAAGTTGTTTTTGAACCCGGAGATTGGGTGTGGGTGCACATGCGAAAAGAAAGGTTTCCTTTGCAAAGGAAATCTAAGCTCTTACCTAGAGGAGATGGACCCTTCCAAATCTTAGAAAGAATCAATGACAATGCCTACAAAGTTGACCTACCAGGTAAGTATGGGGTTAGTGCAACATTTAATGTGGCTGACTTAAGTCCTTTTGATGTAGGTGATGAAGGATTAAATTCGAGGACGAATTCTTTCGAAGAGGGAGGGCATGATGGAGACCAAGGAAGCTCAAGTGGAACCCTAATGGGCCCAATGCCCAAAGAAGCACTATTGAGGACTTGGAGGCCCAATGACAAGGTCAAGAGCTAAGAAGGCTAAGGAGGATTTGGACAAAGTAGTCAACCACTTTCTTTCACTGAAGCCCATTCTAGAAGAAGAAGCACTCAAGATGGTCTAAATGATCCAAGTTAATGAAGGGCCCAAATGTGGAGACATGATTTCTTCTTAGTCAATTTTATTTAATTATGTATTTGAACCTTTTAATTTTCTTAGTTTTGGTTCTTATTTTCTTTTTGGGTTAATTTTATAATAAGGGCCTATTGTTTGGGCTTAAGTTGCGCATAATAGAGTTAGGGTTTCCAATTGGGCCTAGGCCACATTTGCACTAGGATTAGGTTTTAAAATGTGCTAGCTTGCTTGCCTCCT
This sequence comes from Ormosia semicastrata, assembly GCA_029884595.1. Taxonomy (NCBI): domain Eukaryota; kingdom Viridiplantae; phylum Streptophyta; class Magnoliopsida; order Fabales; family Fabaceae; genus Ormosia; species Ormosia semicastrata. The sequence continues at coordinate 32,593,887 of JAQQTO010000044.1, read as the reverse complement.
TTAGCTAGACCTAGTTTGCATACCTAATGCCTATAAATAGGCTTATGTTTACTTGTATTTGGCACTTTTGACTTAGAGAATAATATTGCACTCATTTGTGGGTTTTGAGAGCTTAGTTCTCTTGGGTTCTTGGTAGAGCCATCTTGGTTCTTATCAAAGGTTTCCTTACCTTTGTAGCGAATCTTCGCTTGACTTATCACTCTCCAAGAGTGTGGCGTCTTCTTCCTTCCATTCCTTTTCCTTTTCCATCTTTTTCCATTTTTTTCACTATTCACATTCTTGTTCTCACTTTCATGCCACTGTGGACGTCACTATTCATCCTTTTATTGTTTAATTCTTTGAAACCCAAAATCAACTCAAGAAAGATCCGTAAAAATAATATGCATCCAACTTGGATCATATCAAGTGGAGCCCAAATTGGTCACTTATCTAATCCAACTTGAAGACCCATGATGGCTTGGATGTCCACTTCTCTAAAATAACATTTTCTAGTTTATTTCTATTAAATAAAGTGTAATAAACTATGAAGGATGAATAGTGCACATTTTTGGGAGGGCAACCTTTGGTTTGCATGCCTAGGTAACTCCTATTTTCTTGTTAATGCTTTAATTAGCCACTTAATGGATTAGTTATTGCTTTTTATGGGGAATTTGTCACTTTATGATGACCATTTTGTATGCATATTCTATGCACCCCATTTTCCTATAAGTATGTGCCTAAAACATGAATGAAAGGACTCTTGGATGTGAATTTGGATTGAATCCATTTGTGAGAATTTCATTCTCTTTGATTCTTTGTTGAGCCATCTTGGTTCTTATCAAAGGCTTCCTTACCTTTGTGGCGAATCTTCGCTTGACTTATCACTCTCTAAGAGTGTGGCGTCTTCTTCCTCCCATTCCTTTTCCTTTTTCCATATTTTTTTATTTTTTACTATTCACACACTATTCACATGCACTATTCATATTACTATTCATCAGTTACTGTTCATCGTTTCATTCTTTGAAACACTAAATCAACTCAAGGACGATCCATAAAAAACAATATGCATCCAACTTGAATCATATCATGTGGTATCTAGAGCCCGGATTCTAGAGTTGATAGAGTTCTTGCATTTTCTTTTGTACTTGTTCTTATTGCTTTCCAAACATCAAGCACTATTGCTTGAATGTCATAATTATATACAATCTTGACCATCATTGATCTCTACCATTTCTAAGAATTGGCAACATTCTTTACTTTCCGTTCTTTACTTTTTGCCATTTAAATTCTAGTCCTTTTATTTTCTGCCTTTAGTTTTTGTTCTTTAATTTCTACGTAATATTTATAGCTTTGATCTTATCATCTCTATAGTCATTGCTGTTATATGTTTTATAGCACCTTAATTTGAAAGGAAACCCCTAAATACACAATTAGGCATATAACAATTGGAACAAAAATATTGCAAGATCCAATTTTTTTAAGTGCAAAAAGAAAACAAGGGCGTGCAAAATAGTATAAAAAAAAAGAAAAAGAGACTGCCCTTGCACTTAAGCAAGATTAAGTTTGAATGCCTTGTGAATTTCAATTAAACGGTGCTATTCTACATACCTTGTGCATTTCTTTTTCTTTTTATTTCTTTTGAGTTTTACCTTTCTTTTTAATTAGCTATTCTTGCTTGTCTTTTAAATTCCTTTGAGTTTTGCCTAGAGTTTCATCCTTTCTTCAACTTCTGAGTGCTTACTTTTGTGAGGACCGCTACCTTTATAAGAGCATTTGGTAATTGAAACATGAAAGGGTTCATTTAACAACTTGCAAAGAGAATTTGAGTGGAAAGAGGCAAGAGTGAAAATTACATTTTGTGTGGAAAAAGTCTATTTGAGTGAAATACACATTGTGTGCACACGTGAGGAAGTGTGGTGAGGATTTATACTATCTTGTTATTTTTGATATTGTGTTTCACGTTATGGCAGCCCAAGGTGATAGTCCACCTCTTTCTCCAAGGTCCGCGATTCTTCATGCTAGGATGACTACTCAAATGCAAATCCTTGCAAGGTAAATGGAGCAAATGAATGCAAACTTCAATGAACAACTTGCCAACCTCCAAAACTGAGAAGAATCAAATCATGGAAGTGGTTATGAGAGTGAGGACAGACCTAGACATGGACCACGTAGAGGAAGGAGGTGTGATAGAGAGGATAGAATTGAAGGGGTCAAATCAAAATCAAAGTTCCTACCTTTCATGGGAAGAGTGATCCCGAAGCCTACTTGGATTGGGAAATGAAGATAGAGCAAGTGTTTGATTACAACAATTTTAATGAAAGAAAGAAAGTAAAGGTAGCCGCTCTTGAATTCAAAGACTATGCACTTGTTTAGTGGGATCAATTGCAAAAGGAGAGAAGAAGGTATGAGGAGGAGCCAATTGAGACTTGGACAGAAATGAAACAAGTCATGAGAAAGAGATTTGTTCCAAATCACTACCGTAGGCATCTTCACAACAAATTGCAAAGATTGACCCAAGGATCCAAAAGTGTTGATGAGTACCACAAGGAGATGGAGTTGGCCTTGCTTAGGTCCAACATTAATGAAGATAGGGAGGCAACTATGGCTTGGTTCTTACATGGGTTGAATCAAGACATTCAAGACATAGTGGAGCTTCAAAACTATGTGGAGCTTGAAGATTTGGTCCAACAAGCCATAAAGGTGGAGTAACAACTCAAGAGGAAGAAGTCCAAATTTCCTTCTTCTTCTAAGTTTTCATCTTCAAGTTGGAAGGACAAATCAAAGAAGGAGGGTACTTCATCTTCAAAGGAGGTTGTGCCTACATCTCATGGAAAGAAGCCTATGGAAGCATCTCCTAGAAACTGCGATGTGAAGTGTTTCAAGTGCTTAGGTCATGGACATATTGCATCTCAATGGCCAACTAAAAGGACAATGGTATCAAGAAATGGAGAAGTTGTGACACAATCTGAGGCTTCTAGTGAAGAAGAAAGTGGGGAAGAAGTAGTTCCAGAAGGAGGAGATTTGCTCATGGTGAGGAGACTTTTGGGAAGCCAAGCCAAGGAGTATGATGAGAGCCAAAGAGAAAATATCTTCCATACTCGATGCATGATCCAAGGGAAGGTATGTTCTTTAATTATTGATGGTGGGAGTCGTACTAATGTTGCTAGTACTAGAATGGTTTCCAAATTGAATCTTGTGATTAAGCCACACCCACGACCATATAGACTTCAATGGCTTAGTGAAGTTGGTGAGTTGATCGTGAACAAGCAAGTTGAAGTTTGTTTCTCCATTGGAAAGTATCATGATAGTGTTCTATGTGATGTGGTACCCATGGAGGCAAGTCATATATGTTACTTGGGAGGCCTTGGTAATTTGATAGGAAGGCCAACCATGATGGATTCACTAACAAATTCACTTTTGTACATCATGACTGAAAAGTCACTCTTTCACCCTTGTCCTCAAAAGAAGTAAGTGAGGACTAACTTTAGATGAGAGAAAAGAAAGAGCAAGAGCAAAAAGAAAGAGGGAGTGAAAAGAAGAGTGATGACAAAGTGAAAAAGAATAAAAATAGTGAGAGAAAATAGAGTTTTGGCAACAAAAAGTGAGGTGAATAGTGCTTTGATTTCAAGGCAGCCCCTATATATGCTTTATTGTAAAGAATTCTGTTTGAATGCTAATGCTCCTAATGAACTCTCTTTGCCTAATGGTGTTAAAACTCTTTTGCAGGAATTTGGTGATGTGTTTCCAAAAGAAGTGCCTCACGGCCTACCTCCTTTAAGGGGGATAGAACACCACATTGACCTCATTCTGGGTGCATCATTACCCAATAGGCCAGCCTATAGGAGTAATCCTCAAGAGACCAAAGAAATACAAAAGCAAGTGGAGGAGTTGATGCAAAAAGAATGGGTGCAAGAAAGCTTAAGTCCATGTGCTGTCCCGATTATCCTAGTGCCTAAAAAGGATGGAAGTTGGAGGATGTGCACATATTGTAGGGCTGTGAACAACATCACAATCAAGTATAGATATCCTATCCCTAGACTTGATGATTTGCTTGATGAATTATATGGTGCTTGTTTGTTTTCTAAAATTGATTTGAAAAGTGGGTACCATCAAATTAGGATAAGGGAAGGGGATGAATGGAAAACTGCCTTTAAAACTAAATATGGATTGTATGAATGGTTGGTAATGCCTTTTGGTATAACAAATGCACCTAGCACTTTCACGAGACTTATGAACCATGTCTTAGGGGATTTTCTAGGCCAGTTTGTTATGTATTTTGATGATATCTTGATATATAGCAAAAGCCTAGATGAACATCATGAACACTTAAAGGCTGTTTTGCATGTGTTAAGAAAAGAAAAGTTATATGCTAATTTGAAAAAATGTACTTTTTGTACGGATCATGTGATCTTCCTTGGTTTTGTTGTAAATTCAAAAGGGGTTCATGTTGACAAAGAGAAAATTAAGGCCATTCAAGAGTGGCCAACCCCCAAAAATATGAGTGAAGTGAGGAGCTTTCATGGCTTGGCTAGTTTCTATAGGAGGTTTGTTAAAGACTTTAGTACATTGGCTGCACCTCTTAATGAAATTGTCAAGAAAAATGTTGTGTTTAGATGGGGGGAGAAACAAGAGCATGCATTTAATGAGCTTAAGGAAAGACTTACTCATGCACCAATACTTGCTTTACCTAATTTTGTTAAATCTTTTGAAATTGAATGTGATGCTTCTAATATTGGTGTTGGAGCTGTTTTAATGCAAGAAGGGCATCCAATTGCTTACTTTAGTGAGAAATTAAGTGGTGTTGTCCTTAATTATCTCACCTATGATAAGGAATTGTATGCCTTGGTGAGGGCTTTACAAACATGGCAACATCATCTTTTGCCCAAAGAGTTTGTTATCCATAGTGATCATGAGTCCTTAAAGTACTTGAAAGGACAAGGAAAGTTGAATAAGAGGCATGCCAAGTGGGTTGGGTTTCTTGAACAATTCCCATATGTGATCAAGCATAAGAAAGGTAAGGCCAACATAGTGGCGGATGCACTTTCAAGAAGGTATACCTTACTCTATATACCCTCGAAACAAAATTGTTTGGGCTTGAATGCATTAAAGAATTGTATGAGCATGATAAATTTTTTTCCCATATCTATGCTCTAATTGTTTGCATTAGGCTCAAAATGGGTATTTTAGGCACCAAGGGGTTTTGTTTAAAGAAAAGAGATTATGTGTGCCCAAAAGTTCTATAACAGAGTTGCTTGTGAGGGAAGCGCATGAAGGGGGACTAACGGGGCATTTTGGGGTTCAAAAGACTTTAGACATGTTGCACGAACATTTTCATTGGCCACACATAAAACATGATGTGCAAAAGTTTTGTGAAAAATGCATTGTTTGTAAAAAGTCTAAATCTAAAGTGATGCCTCATGGACTTTATACTCCTTTGCCTATTCCTGATTTTCCTTGGATAGATTTGTCAATGGATTTTGTTGTAGGACTACCCCAGACAAAGAATGGTAAGGATTCAATTTTTGTGGTGGTGGATAGGTTTTCTTAAATAGCACATTTTATACCATGAAAAAAAGTTGATGATGCTTGTTATGTTGCTGAATTGTTCTTCAAAGAAGTGGTAAGGCTTCATGGCCTTCCAAGAAGTATTGTTTCAGATCGTGATATAAAGTTCTTAAGTCACTTTTGGAGGACTTTGTGGGGTAAGCTGGGTACAAAGTTTCTTTCCTCCACTACTTGCCATCCCCAAATGAATGGGCAAACTGAGGTAGTTTCATATCAGTGGGAATCTTAATTTTTTCGTTGCGTGATGACCGTAATTCCCAATAAGATACGCAACAGAGGAAAAAAATATATAGATATATTTTTTTTCTTTTTCTTTTTTTTGGTGTTTGAAGAAGATGAACACACAAAGGATAGATATCACCTAATTTCAAAAGTAGAGGCTCTCTAATACCAGATGATATGAGAACGCTATGGATCATCTTGATACACGTAGAAAATAAAAGGAACTTGATATGATCCAAGTTGGATGCATATTATTTTTACAGATCGTCCTTGAGTTGATTTAGTGTTTCAAAGAATGAAACGATGAACAGTACCTGATGAACAGTAACTGATGAATAGTAACATAAATAGTGCATGTGAATAGTGATGTGAATAGTAAAAAAAATAGAAAAGATGGAAAAAAAGGAAAAGGAATGGGAAGAAGAAGACGCCACACTCTTAGAGAGTGATAAGTCAAGCAAAGATTCACCACAAAGGTAAGGAAACCTTTGATAAGAACCAAGATGGCTCAACCAAGAACCAAAGAGAATGAAATTCTCACAAATAGATTCAATCCAAATTCACATCCAAGAGTCATTTCATTCATGTTTTAGGCACATACTTATAGGAAAATGGGGTGCATAGAATATGCATACAAAATGGTCATCATAATGTGATAAATTCCCCATAAAAAGTAATAACTAATCCATTAAGTGGCTAATTAAAGCATTAACTAGAAAATAGGAGTTACCTAGGCATGCAAACCAAAGGTTGCCCTCGCAAAAATGTGTACTATTCATCCTTCATATTTTATTACACTTTATTTAATAAAAATAAACTAGAAAATGCTATTTTAGAGAAGTGGACATCCAAGCCATCATGGGTCTTTAAGTTGGATGAGATAAGTGACCAATTTGGGCTCCACTCCATCAGGACTTGAATTTGGGCTTGCTTCAATTAAAGTTGTCACCATTTGATTTAGGACTTCTTGGACTTTCTTGGTCCTCGCTCTTGTCATAGGTCCACCAAGTCCTTGTAGTGCTCCTTGATCCATGCTTCTTAGTGGGCTCACATCATCCCCTCCTTCTTTAAGTGAATTCGACCTCGAATTGAAATCTTCATCACCTACATCAAATGGAGACAAATCAGCTACATTGAAAGTTGCACTAACACCATACTCACCTGGAAGGTCTATCTTGTAGGCATTATCATTGATCTTGGCCAACACTTGGAATGGCCCATCTCCTCTTGGTTGAAGTTTAGATTTCCTTTGGGAAGGAAATCTCTCTTTTCTCATGTGCACCCAGACCCAATCTCTAGGTTCAAACACCACTTTCCTCTTCCCTTTATTGCCTTGCCTAACATAGCTTTCAGTCTCCTTCTCAATTTGAGCCTTAACTTGTTTGTGTAACTTCCTCACAAATTCAGCTTTAGCCCTGCCATCTTCATGCTTTAAAATTGAAGAGTTAGGCAATGGCAATAAATCAAGAGGAGTGAGAGGATTAAATCCATAAACAACCTCAAAAAGAGAATATTGAGTAGTACTATGAACAGCCATATTATAAGCAAATTCCACATGAGGCAAACACTCCTCCCAAGACTTAATGTTCTTCTTTATTACAGCCCTAAGAAGGGAAGAAAGTGTCCTATTAACTACCTCAGTTTGCCCATCCGTTTGGGGATGGCAAGTAGTGGAGAAAAGGAGCTTTGTACCCAGCTTAACCCATAAAGTCCTCCAAAAGTGACTTAAGAATTTTGTGTCACGATCTGAAACAATACTTCTTGGAAGGCCATGAAGTCTTACCACTTCTTTGAAGAACAATTCAGCAACATGACAAGCATCATCAACTTTTTTACATGGTATAAAATGTGCCATTTTAGAAAACCTATCCACCACCACAAAAATTGAATCCTTACCATTCTTTGTCCGAGGTAGTCCTACAACAAAATCCATTGACAAATCAATCCAAGGAAAATCAGGAATAGGCAATGGAGTATGAAGTCCATGAGGCATCACTTTAGATTTAGACTTTTGACAAACAATGCATTTTTCACAAAAATTTTGCACATCATGTTTCATGTGTGGCCAATGAAAATGTTCATGCAATATGTCTAAAATCTTTTGAACCCCAAAATGTCCCATTAGTCCCCCTTCATGCGCTTCCCTCACAAGCAACTCTCTTATAGAACTTTTGGGCACATATAATCTCTTTTCTTTAAATAAAAACCCTTGGTGCCTAAAATATCAATTTTGAGCCCAATGCAAACAATTAGCATAGATATAGGAAAAATCTTTATCATGCTCATACAATTCTTTGATGCATTCAAGCCCAAACAATTTTGTTTCAAGGGTAGAGAGCAAGGTATACCTTCTTGAAAGTGCATCCGCCACTATGTTGGCCTTACCTTTCTTATGCTTGATCACATATGGGAATTGTTCAAGAAACTCAACCCACTTAGCATGCCTCTTATTCAACTTTCCTTGTCCTTTCAAGTACTTTAAGGACTCATGATCACTATGGATAACAAACTCTTTGGGCAAAAGATAATGTTGCCATGTTTGCAAAGCCCTCACCAAGGCATACAATTCCTTATCATAGGTGGGATAATTAAGGACAGCACCACTTAATTTCTCACTAAAATAAGCAATTGGATGCCCTTCTTACATTAAAACAGCTCCAACACCAACATTAGAAGCATCACATTCAATTTCAAAAGATTTAGCAAAATTAGGCAAAGCAAGTGTTAGTGCATGAGTAAGTCTTTCCTTAAGCTCATTAAATGCATGCTCTTGTTTCTCCTCCCATCCAAACACAAGATTTTTCTTGATAATTTCATTAAGATGTGCAGCCAATGTACTAAAGTCTTTAACAAACCTCCTATAGAAACTAGCCAAGCCATGAAAGCTCCTCACTTCACTCACATTTTTGGGGGTTGGCCACTCTTGAATGGCCTTAATTTTCTCTTTGTCAACATGAACCCCTTTTGAATTTATAACAAAACCAAGGAAGATCACATGATCCGTACAAAAAGTACATTTTTCCAAATTAGCATACAACTTTTCTTTTCTTAACACATGCAAAATAGCCCTTAAGTGTTCATGATGTTCATCTAGGCTTTTGCTATATATTAAGATATCATCAAAATACACAACAACAAACTGGCCTAGAAAATCCCTTAAGACATGGTTCATAAGTCTCATGAAAGTGCTTGGTGCATTTGTTAAACCAAAAGGCATTACCAACCATTCATACAATCCATATTTAGTTTTAAAGGCAGTTTTCCATTCATCCCCTTCCCTTATCCTAATTTGATGGTACCCACTTTTTAAATCAATTTTAGAAAATAAACAAGCACCATATATTCATCAAGCAAATCATCAAGTCTAGGGATAGGATGTTTGTACTTGATTGTGATATTGTTCACAAATTTACAATCAGGCACATCCTCTAACTTCCATCCTTTTTAGGCACTAGATAACCTGACAAAGACACATGGACTTAAGCTTTCTTGCACCCATCCTTTTTGCATCAACTCCTCCACTTGCTTTTGTATTTCTTTGGTCTCTTGAGGATTACTCTTATAGGCTGGCCTATTGGGTAATGATGCACCCGGAATGAGGTCAATGTGGTGTTCTATCCCCCTTAAAGGAGGTAGGCCGTGAGGCACTTCTTTTGGAAACACTTCTTTTCTCTTTGGCTCTCATCATGCTCCTTGGCTTGGCTTCCCAAAAGTCTCCTCACCATGAGCAAATCTCCTCCTTCCGGAACTACTTCTCCCCCACTTTCTTCTTCACTAGAAGCCTCGAATTGTGTGACAACTTCTCCATTTCTTGATACCATTGTCCTTTTAGTTGGACATTGAGATGCAATATGTCCATGACCCAAGCACTTGAAACACTTCACATCACGGTTTCTAGGAGATGCTTCCATAGGCTTCTTTCCTTGAGATGTAGGCACAGCCTCCTTTGAAGATGAAGAACCCTCCTTCTTTGATTTGTCCTTCCAACTTGAAGATGAAAACTTAGAAGAAGAAGGAAATTTAGACTTCTTCCTCTTGAGTTGTTACTCCACCTTTATGGCTTGTTGGACCAAATCTTCAAGCTCCACATAGTTTTGAACCTCCACTATGTCTTGAATGTCTTGATTCAACGCATGTAAGAACCGAGCCATAGTTGCCTCCCTATCTTCATTAATGTTGGACCTAAGCAAGGCTAACTCCATCTCCTTGAGGTACTCATCAACACTTTTGGATCCTTGGGTCAATCTTTGCAATTTGTTGTGAAGATCCCTACGGTAGTGATTTGGAACAAATCTCTTTCTCATGGCTTGTTTCATTTCTGCCCAAGTCTCAATAGGCTCCTCCTCATACCTTCTTCTCTCCTTTTGCAGTTGATCCCACCAAACAAGCGCATAGTCTTTGAATTCAAGAGCGGCTACCTTCACTTTGTTTCTTTCATTATAATTGTTGCAATCAAACACTTGCTCCATCTTCATTTCCCACTCCAAGTAGGCTTCGAGATCACTCTTCCCATGAAAGGTAGGAACTTTGATTTTGACCCCTTCAATTCTATCCTCTCTATCACGGCTCCTTCCTCTACGTGGTCCATGTCTAGGTCTGTTCTCACTCTCATAACCACTTCCATGATTTAATTCTACTCGATTTTGGAGGTTGGCAAGTTATTCTTTGAAGTTTGCATTCATTTGCTCCATTTGCCTTGCAAGGATTTGCATTTAAGTAGTCATCCTAGCATGAAGAACCACGGACCTTGGAGAAAGAGGTGGACTATCACCTTGGGCTGCCATCACTTGAAACACACAATATCAAAAATAACAAGATAGTATAAATCCTCACCACACTCCCTCACGTGTGCACACAATGTGTATTTTACTCAAATAGGCTTTTTCCACACAAGATGTAATTTTCACTCTTGCCTCTTTCCACTCAAATTCTTTTTGCAAGTTCTTAAATAAACACTCTCGCATTTCAATTACCAAAAGCTCTTACAACGGTAGCGGTCCTCACAAGAGTAAGCACTCAGAAGTTGAAGAATGGATGAAACTTTGGACAAAACTCAAAGGAATTTAAAAGACAAGCAAGAAAACTAATTAAAAAGAAAGGTAGAACTCAAAAGAAATAAGAAGAAAAAGAAATGCACAAGGTATGCGGAATAGCACCGCTTAATTGAAATTCACAAGACATTCAAACTTAATCTTACTTAAGTGCAAGGGCAGTCTCTTTTTTTTTTAATACTATTTTTCACGCACTTGTTCTCTTTTTGCACTTAAAAAAATTGGTTCTTGTAATTTTTATTCCAAATGTTATGCCCAATTATGAATTTAGGAGTTTCCTTTCAAATTAAGGTACTATAAAACATATAACAGTAATGGATATAGAGTTGATAAGATCAAAGCTGTAAATATTGCGTAGAATTTGAAGAACAGAAACTAAAGGTAGAAAATAGGAGGACTGGAATTTAAATGGCAAAAAGTAAAGAACGAAAAGTAAAGAATGTTGCCAATTCTTAGAAATGGCAGATATCAATGATGATCAAGGTTGTGTATAATTATGACATTCAAGCAATGGTGCTTGATGTTTGGAAAGCAATAAGAACAAGTATTAAAAAAATACAAGACAGTCAACTCTAGAATCCAGGCTCTGATACCACATGATATGATCCAAGTTGGGTGCATATTATTTTTATGGATCGTCCTTGAGTTGATTTCATGTTTTCAAGAATAAAACAATGAAGGATGAACAGTAATATGAATAGTAACATAAACAGTACCGTGAACAGTGCGTGAACAGTGCCATGAACAGTAAAACAAGATAGAAAAGGAAAAGAAATGGAAGGAAGAAGACGCCACACTCTTAGAGAGTAATAAGTCAAGCGAAGATTCGCTACAAAGGTAAAGAAACCTTTGATAAGAATGAAGATGGCTCAACCAAGAACCAAAGAGAACGAAATTCTCACAAATGGATTCAATCCAAATTCAACATCCAAAAGTCCCTCCATTCATGTTTTAGGCGCATACATATAGGAAAATAGGGTGCATAGAATATGCATACAAAATGGTCATCATAATGTGACAAATTCCCCATAAAAAGTAATAACTAATCCATTAAGTGGCTAATTAAAGCATTAACTAGAAAATCGGAGTTACCTAGGCATGCAAACCAAAGGTTGCCCTCGCAAAAATGTGCACTATTCATCCTTCATATTTTATTACACTTTATTTAATAGAAATAAACTAGAAAATGCTATTTTAGAGAAGTGGACATCCAAGCCATCATGGGTCTTTAAGTTGGATGAGATAAGTGACCAATTTGGGCTCCACTCCATCAAGACTTGAATTTGGGCTTGCTTCAATTAAAGTTGTCACCATTTATTTAGGACTTCTTGGACTTTCTTGGTCCTCGCTCTTGTCATAGGTCCACCAAGTCCTTGTAGTGCTCCTTGATCCATGCTTCTTAGTGGGCTCACATCAGAACTTGACCCTAACCGCGACCTGCTAGTAGAACCAAAGTTATCAAGTGAAGCGAGACCCTAGCCGCGACCTACCGGTAGAACCACCAGTATAGATTTAGTTCTTAGCCTAAGAACAAAAGGGAAGCTCTCACAATGGAGAAACACTCAAATTTCATTAATATTCAAAAACTTCCTTATTAAGTACATCAGTTTCCTATTTATAGGCTAAGCTAGAAGCTATTTGTAACCCCTTGGAATACAAGACTTAAATTCCCATTATCATGTAATTACTAAAATAAAACTGATGTGGGTTACCAAGGGACGTTATCACCTAGTAAATAAGCATAAATATAGTAATAAAAACCCACTAGTCATCATAATGACTTAGAAACTGACATGCGAAAACCAAAGGACTCATCTACTTATTGCATCAAAATTAAATACGAAAATATGAAAACAAACTAATCAGACCCCTACTAATTGACCCAATAACTAAAGAGATTGTAGTCCATGAATACTTCTTAAGTAATGTGACTTGGGCTTTATTTGGCTCTTCAAGTTATTGTCTTCAAGTTGGGCTCAAATCATCTTCAAGTTGTAAAAAAGAGAGCCATTTTGGTGTGACCTCTATTCCATGTTGATCTTCTTTATCTTTGATCTCCATAATTAGGCCTTGCAAAGCTTGCTTCATCCTCTTAGTCTTGGCCCTAGTCATTGGTCCTCCAATTCCAGGCAAAGGATCTTTAGGTTGGTTGGTTGCATCTCTATCAACATGTTTAAAAAAAAGTGCTTACTGTTGACAGTTAAGTTTGTTACATTAAGGCTGAATTAAAAAAAAATTAATTACAGCAGCTTGTTATTAAGGTTCAATTACATGCTACCTGTTTGAATCGAGTCCTAAGAGCCTTCCTTGAATCTTTTCTCTAATCTGTTTTTATTTTTGTCTTGTCTTCTTTGACATCTTTTCAATTTGTGTTGTGCGTCATCACTATTTCTTTTGAGTTTGGCGTTATACTCTTGAATGTTCATGGAGATTCTGTTAAAAACTTAAAGAGAGCTATTGAGTGGTGGTAAAAGGTAAGAGAGCACCTTACACAAAAGCCTATTAGAGAGCAACAAACACGAGTGATACATTTCTAAGAGTCTAAACACGTAAGAAGTGTGGTGAGGTCCTATTGCTATCACTTTTGTTTTGTTTTGTTTTCTTGTTTGAACTATGGTAGGAACAAGTGGTGATGGTACCCCTCCTCCTGAGGGAAACAACAGATTATTAGTGGAGGATATTACAGCTCAAATGCAAAGGATGATGAGGGAGCATACAGAGGAGTTATATGAGAGAATTGAGCAATTAGAAAATCAAGGAAATCATGATGATGACTGTGGTAGAAGGAGGTTTGATAGAAGGAGGAGAAGAGATAATGAAGGTGATGCTAGGGAAGATAGGATTGAGGGTGTGAAGCTTAATATACCACCCTTCAAAGGGAAAAGTGATCCGGAGGCTTATTTGGAGTGGGAAATGAAGATTGAGCAAATATTTGCATGCCACAATTATACATAAGATAAAAAGATGAAGGTGGCAGCCATGGAGTTCACTGAATATGCTCTTCTTTGGTGGGACTAATTACCAAAGGAGAGGGAGAGATATATCTCCCTTGGTGGATAGTTGGGTGGAGATGAAAAGGATAATGAGAAGAAGATTTGTTCCTTCTCATTATCATAGAGACCTTCACAATAAACTTCAAAGGCTCACACAAGGTAACAAGAGTGTAAATGAGTATTATAAAGAGATGGAGGTGTCCTTGATTAGAGCCAATATTAGTGAAGATCGGGAGGCGACTATGGCGCGTTTCTTATCTGGGCTGAATAGTGGTATAAGGGATGTTGTGGAATTGTAACATTATGTGGAGTTGAAGGACTTAGTGCATCAAGCTACTAAGGTAGAACAGCAACTCAAGAGAAAGGGTGCCATGAGAAGGAACTCTTCTAACTTTAATTCTCCAAGTTGGAAGGAAAGAAATAAGAAGGAGCGAGGTTCTTTGTAACACCCTTGTGGGGATGTCACATTTATGATGCAATAAAATAAAATAAAATAAAATAAATTTTTTACCCAAGTTGTAAAACGTTTGATACGTAAATAATATTAGTGGTAAGATTTTTCCTTTTATATTTATAACATTAAATAAAATAACATAGAACACAAAATAAAACAAAACATAATCACACCATAATATACATATGATTTTTGTCTTAAATACACAAATAATTTACAACTACAAATATTTATCAAAGCAGTAAAGTGTCAGCATAATACTAAAAACATAACATTGCCCAAGTGCACCTCAAAGATTACTAACCCTCCGATGGATCATCTTCTGAGAGATCATCGAAAGACAGAAATCCTAGAGGTCCCACAGCTCTACGAACTTGAGTCCGGGCTGTTGACTCACTACTGAGCTCGCTAAGCGCAAGGAAAATTCCTTGCCAGTAACGCCTAAGAGTCAGAGGCAACTCTAGATGTAAATACAAAGTAGTAGTAAATATAATCTCCCCGTCAAACTCTCTACTCAGGGACACAGTCAAACGTCCCATGTAGACTACTGATCCTCTATCCTCACGTATACGCCAGGCCTCCGAACCTCCATGAAAGTCAAGTCTCACGAAATCGAAAAATCCCTGCAACGCCATGATCTCAAGATTAGTCCTGATGGTGGGAGTGATCTTTCGGCTCTCCTTCCTCGTACATGCTTCACTCCTACTGGTGTTCATTGATCTTTGAATCTCAAGAGGCTGTTCCTCTTCCTCCTCCTCAAACTCTTTACGAAATATAATAATAATACAAAGAAATATATATAGAGAGGTGAGACAATCTACATAATTACCAGCATGGCAATAAAGAAAATGATAATACAACAGATATCACAACGATACATACCATCATATTACATACAATATAGCAAAACAATACATCAAACATTTTATCATAGATTATAGTAAACATTAAAATGCAGATAATGAATGATACACACACTGATTCGTTACTACTCCATGGAGCTAAACACAGATATCTGAGAGAATGATCTGAAAAGAACTAATATTACCTCAGGCTGCCAACCAAACTATTACACTATCCAACGTCGTGTCTATAGTCCATAGTCCAATACATCGTGCACTACAGGCATTGTACTAAATAGTCTCTACAAGATCTTGATTAAGAATAATGCTTATCGAGATCATTAGTGTGTTGCTCGTTACCACGGCCCAGAGGAGCAACCCACTGTCTATATGTGGAATTACCGCACACTAATGCCTCCAAGATTCATATAATGAACCACACTACGCCTATCACACCACAACATAATTGATATGATCCAAGTTGGATGCATATTGTTTTTACGGATCGTCCTTGAGTTGATTTAGTGTTTCAAAGAATGAAACGATGAACAGTACCCGATGAATAGTAGCTAATGAATAGTGATGTGAATAGTAATATGAATAGTAAAAAAAATAGAAAAGATGGGAAAAGGAAAAGGAATGAGAGGAAGAAGACGCCACACTCTTAGAGAGTGATAAGTCAAGTGAAGATTCGCCACAAAGGTAAGGAAGCCTTTGATAAGAACCAAGATGGCTCAACCAAGAACCAAAGAGAATGAAATTCTCACAAATGGATTCAATCCAAATTCACATCCAAAAGTCCTTTCATTCATGTTTTAGGCACATACTTATAGGAAAATGGGGTGCATAGAATATGCATGCAAAGTGGTCATCATAATGTGACATATTCCCCATAAAAAGCAATAACTAATCCATTAAGTGGCTAATTAAAGCATTAACTAAAAAAATAGGAGTTACTTAGGTATGTAAACCAAAGGTTGCCCTCCCAAAAACGTGCACTATTCATCCTTCATGGTTTATTACACTTTATTTAATAGAAATAAACTAAAAAAATACTATTTTAAAGAAGTGGACATCCAAGCCATCATGGGTCTTCAAGTTGGATGAGATAAGTGACCAATTTGGGCCCAACTCCATCAAGACCTGAATTTGGGCTTGTTTCAATTAAAGTTGTCATCATTTTATTTAGGACTTCTTGGGCTTTCTTGGTCCTAGCTCTTGTCATAGGTCCACCAAGTCCTTGTAGTGCTCCTTGATCCATGCTCCTTAGTGGGCTCACATCATCCCCTCCTTCTTTAAGTGAATTCGACCTCGAATTGAAATCTTCATCACCTACATCAAAAGGAGACAAATCAGCCACATTGAAAGTTGCACTAACACCATACTCACCTGGAAGGTCTATCTTGTAGGCATTATCATTAATCTTGGCCAACACTTGGAATGGCCCATCTCCTCTTGGTTGAAGCTTGGATTTCCTTTGTGAAGGAAATCTCTCTTTTCTCATGTGCACCCAGCACCCAATCTCCAGTTCAAACACCACCTTCCTCCTCCCTTTGTTGGCTTGCCTAACATAGCTTTCAGTCTTCTTCTCAATTTGGGTCTTGACTTGTTCGTGTAACTTCCTCACAAATTCAGCTTTAGCCCTGCCATCTTTATGCTTTAAAATTGAAGAGTTAGGCAATGGCAATAAATCAAGAGGAGTGAGAGGATTAAATCCATAAACAACCTCAAAAGGAGAATATTGAGTAGTACTATGGACAACCCTATTATAAGCAAATTCCACATGAGGCAAACACTCCTCCCAAGACTTAATGTTCTTCTTTATTACAGCCCTAAGAAGGGAAGAAAGTGTCCTATTAACTACCTCAGTTTGCCCATCCGTTTGGGGATGGCAGTAGTGGAGAAAAGCGCTTTGTACCCGACTTTACCCCACAAAGTCCTCCAAAAGTGACTTAAGAACTTTGTGTCACGATCTGAAACAATACTTCTTGGAAGGCCATGAAGCCTTACCACTTCTTTGAAGAACAATTCAAAGAACATGACAAGCATCATCAACTTTTTTACATGGTATAAAATGTGCCATTTTAGAAAACCTATCCACCACCACAAAAATTGAATCCTTACCATTCTTTGTCCGAGGTAGTCCTACAACAAAATCCATTGACAAATCAATCCAAGGAAAATCAGAATAGGCAAAGGAGTATAAAGTCCATGAGGCATCACTTTAGATTTAGACTTTTTACAAACAATGCATTTTTCACAAAACTTTTGCACATCATGTTTCATGTGTGGCCAATGAAAATGTTCGTGCAACATGTCTAAAGTCTTTTGAACCCCAAAATGCCCCATTAGTCCCCCTTCATGCGCTTCCCTCACAAGCAACTCTCTTATAGAACTTTTGGGCACACATAATCTCTTTTCTTTAAACAAAAACCCTTGGTGCTTAAAATACCCATTTTGAGCCCAATGCAAACAATTAGCATAGATATGGGAAAAATCTTTATCATGCTCATACAATTCTTTGATGCATTCAAGCCCAAATAATTTTGTTTCAAGGGTAGAGAGTAAGGTATACCTTCTTGAAAGTGCATCCGCCACTATGTTGGCCTTACCTTTCTTATGCTTGATCACATATGGGAATTGTTCAAGAAACTCAACCCACTTGGCATGCCTCTTATTCAACTTTCCTTGTCCTTTCAAGTACTTTAAGGACTCATGATCACTATGGATAACAAACTCTTTGGGCAAAAGATAATGTTGCCATGTTTGTAAAGCCCTCACCAAGGCATACAATTCCTTATCATAGGTGGGATAATTAAGGACAAAGACCACTTAATTTCTCACTAAAGTAAGCAATTGGATGCCCTTCTTGCATTAAAACAGCTCCAACACCAACATTAGAAGCATCACATTCAATTTCAAAAGATTTAGCAAAATTAGGCAAAGCAAGTATTGGTGCATGAGTAAGTCTTTCCTTAAGCTCATTAAATGCATGCTCTTGTTTCTCCCCCATCTAAACACAACATTTTTCTTGACAATTTCATTAAGAGGTGCAGCCAATGTACTAAAGTCTTTAACAAACCTCCTATAGAAACTAGCCAAGCCATGAAAGCTCCTCACTTCACTCACATTTTTGGGGTTGGCCACTCTTGAATGGCCTTAATTTTCTCTGTGTCAACATGAACCCCTTTTGAATTTACAACAAAACCAAGGAAGATCACATGATCCGTACAAAAAGTACATTTTTCCAAATTAGCATACAACTTTTCTTTTCTCAACACATGCAAAACAGCCCTTAAGTGTTCATGATGTTCATCTAGGCTTTTGCTATATATCAAGATATCATCAAAATACACAACAACAAACTGGCCTAGAAAATCCCTTAAGACATGGTTCATAAGCCTCATGAAAGTGCTAGGTGCATTTGTTAAACCAAAAGGCATTACCAACCATTCATACAATCCATATTTAGTTTTAAAGGCAGTTTTCCATTCATCCCCTTCCCTTATTCTAATTTGATGGTACCCACTTTTCAAATCAATTTTAGAAAACAAACAAGCACCATATAATTCATCAAGCAAATCATCAAGTCTAGGGATAGGATGTCTGTACTTGATTGTGATGTTGTTCACAGCCCTACAATCTGTGCACATCCTCCAACTTCCATCCTTTTTAGGCACTAAGATAACCGGACAAAGACACATGGACTTAAGCTTTCTTGCACCCATCCTTTTTGCATCAACTCCTCCACTTGCTTTTGTATTTCTTTGGTCTCTTGAGGATTACTCCTATAGGCTGGCCTATTGGGTAATGATGCACCCGAAATGAGGTCAATGTGGTGTTCTATCCCCCTTAAAGGAGGTAGGCCGTGAGGCACTTCTTTTGGAAACACATCACCAAATTCCTGCAAAAGAGTTTTAACACCACTAGGCAAAGAGAGTTCATTAGGAGCATTAGCATTCAAACAGAATTCTTTACAATAAAGCATATATAGGGGCTGCCTTGAAATCAAAGCCCTCTTCACCTCACTTTTTGTTGCCAAATAACTCTCTTTTCTCTCACTATTTTTATTCTTTTTCTCTTTGTCATCACTCTTCTTTTCACTCCCTCTTTCTTTTTGCTCTTGCTCTTTCTTTTCTCTCATCTTTAGTTGGTCCTCACTAACTTCTTTTGGGGACAAGGGTGAAAGAGTGACCTTTCGGTCATGATGCACAAAAGTGAATTTGTTAAGGAATCCATCATGGTTGGCCTTCCTATCAAATTGCCAAGGCCTCCCAAGTAACATATGACTTGCCTCCATGGGTACCACATCACATAGAACATTATCATGATACTTTCCAATGGAGAAACAAACTTCAACTTGCTTGTTCACGGTCAACTCACCAACTTCACTAAGCCATTGAAGTCTATATGGTCGTGGGTGTGGCTTAGTCACAAGATTCAATTTGGAAACCATTCTAGTACTAGCAACATTAGTACAACTCCCACCATCAATAATTAAAGAACATACCTTCCCTTGGATCATGCATCTAGTATGGAAGATATTTTCTCTTTGGCTCTCATCATGCTCCTTAGCTTGGCTTCCCAAAAGTCTCCTCACCATGAGCAAATCTCCTCCTTCTGGAACTACTTCTCCCCCACTTTCTTCTTCACTAGAAGCCTCAGATTGTGTGACCACTTCTCCATTTCTTGATACCATTGTCCTTTTAGTTGGACATTGAGATGCAATATGTCCATGGCCCAAGCACTTGAAACACTTCACATCACGGTTTCTAGGAGATGCTTCTATAGGCTTCTTTCCATGAGATGTAGGCACAACCTCCTTTGAAGATGAAGTACCCTCCTTCTTTGATTTGTCCTTCCAACTTGAAGATGAAAACTTAGAAGAAGAAGGAAATTTGGACTTCTTCCTCTTGAGTTGTTGCTCCACCTTTATGGCTTGTTGGACCAAATCTTCAAGCTCCACATAGTTTTGAAGCTCCACTATGTCTTGAATGTCTTGATTCAACCCATGTAAGAACCGAGCCATAGTTGCCTCCCTATCTTCATTAATGTTGGACCTAAGCAAGGCCAACTCCATCTCCTTGTGGTACTCATCAACACTTTTGGATCCTTGGGTCAATCTTTGCAATTTGTTGTGAAGATCCCTATGGTATGGTAGTGATTTGGAACAAATCTTTTTCTCATGACTTGTTTCATTTCTGCCCAAGTCTCAATAGGCTCCTCCTCATACCTTCTTCTCTCCTTTTGCAATTGATCCCACCAAACAAGTGCATAGTCTTTGAATTCAAGAGCGGCTACCTTCACTTTCTTTCTTTCATTGAAATTGTTGCAATCAAACACTTGCTCGATCTTCATTTCCCACTCCAAGTAGGCTTCGGGATCACTCTTCCCATGAAAGGTAGGAACTTTGATTTTGACCCCTTCAATTCTATCCTCTCTATCACGCCTCCTTCCTCTACGTGGTCCATGTCTAGGTCTGTCCTCACTCTCATAACCACTTCCTTGATTTGATTCTTCTCGATTTCGGAGGTTGGCAAGTTGTTCATTGAAGTTTGCATTCATTTGCTCCATTTGCCTTTGAAGGATTTGCATTTGAGTATTCATCGTAGCATGAAGAACCGCGGACCTTGGAGAAAGAGGTGGACTATCACCTTGGGCTGCCATCACTTGAAACACACAATATCAAAATAACAAGATAGTATAAATCCTCACCACACTCCCTCACGTGTGCACACAATGTGTATTTCACTCAAATAGGCTTTTTCCACACAAGATGTAATTTTCACTCTTGCCTCTTTCCACTCAAATTCTCTTTGCAAGTTCTTAAATGAACCCTCTCATGTTTCAATTACCAAAAGCTCTTACAAAAGTAGCGGTCCTCACAAGAGTAAGCACTCAAAAGTTGAAGAAAAGATGAAACTCTAGACAAAACTCAAAGGAATTTAAAAGACAAGCAAGAAAAGTGAATTAAAAAGAAAGGTAGAACTCAAAAGAAATAAGAAGAAAAAGAAATGCACAAGGTATGTAGAATAGCACCGCTTAATTGAAATTCACAAGGCATTCAAACTGAATCTTGCTTAAGTGCAAGGGCACTCTTTTTTTTTTCTTTTTTTTTTAATATTATTTTTCACGCCCTTGTTCTCTTGTTGCACTTAAAAAAAAAATTGATTCTTGCAATTTTTGTTCCAATTGTTATGCCCAATTGTATATTTAGGAGTTTCCTTTCAAATTAAGGTGCTATAAAACATATAACAGCAACGAATATAGAATTGACAAGATCAAAGCTGTAAATATTGCGTAAAAAATAAAGAAAAAATTAAAGGCAGAAAAATAGAAGGACTAGAATTTAAATGGCAAAAAGTAAAGAACGGAAAGTAAAGAATGTTGCCAATTCTTAGAAATGGCAGGGATCAATGATGATCAAGATTGTGTATAATTATGACATCCAAGCAATAATGCTTGATGTTTGGAAAGCAATAAGAACAAGAACAAAAGAACATGTAAGAACTCTATCAACTCTAGAATCCGGCTCTAGATACCACATGATATGATCCAAGTTGGATGCATATTGTTTTTACGGATCGTCCTTGAGTTGATTTAGTGTTTCAAAGAATGAAACGATGAACAAGACCATGATGAAGATGATGAATAGTGACATGAATAGTGATGTGAATAGTGATGTGAATAGTAAAAAAAATAGAAAAGATGGGAAAAGGAAAAGGAATGAGAGGAAGAAGACGCCACACTCTTAGAGAGTGATAAGTCAAGTGAAGATTCGCCACAAAGGTAAGGAAGCCTTTGATAAGAACCAAGATGGCTCAACCAAGAACCAAAGAGAATGAAATTCTCACAAATGGATTCAATCCAAATTCACATCCAAAAGTCCTTTCATTCATGTTTTAGGCACATACTTATAGGAAAATGGGGTGCATAGAATATGCATGCAAAGTGGTCATCATAATGTGACATATTCCCCATAAAAAGCAATAACTAATCCATTAAGTGGCTAATTAAAGCATTAACTAAAAAATAGGAGTTACTTAGGTATGTAAACCAAAGGTTGCCCTCCCAAAAACGTGCACTATTCATCCTTCATGGTTTATTACACTTTATTTAATAGAAATAAACTAAAAAATACTATTTTAAAGAAGTGGACATCCAAGCCATCATGGGTCTTCAAGTTGGATGAGATAAGTGACCAATTTGGGCCCAACTCCATCAAGACCTGAATTTGGGCTTGTTTCAATTAAAGTTGTCATCATTTTATTTAGGACTTCTTGGGCTTTCTTGGTCCTAGCTCTTGTCATAGGTCCACCAAGTCCTTGTAGTGCTCCTTGATCCATGCTCCTTAGTGGGCTCACATCAATAATGTAATTCGTCTCGTCAACTAATCGCCAATTATCAACCAAATTGACACAACTCTCTAAGCATGATAAAAAATTACCAAAAGACCCTTTGTCTCAAAATATTACCATATTTATGAAAATACCCTCAATCTCAATATACCAAAATATAGTATGTCTCATCTTGACAGTACTATCTCACAACATGTCTGGGTCCACCACTTTGGCCCGACAGTAAAACTCATTGTTCTAATTAGTCACGTAGAAATTTTATCATGTTTTCACAATCGTGTCGCTTTTACAAACGTTTTTAAATCGCATAAATATATTTTGAAGTTTTTGAATATCGCATAATGTTTTTAAATCATTTTCTCAATCGTGTAAGATTTTTAAGTCATTTTCTTAACCATATAGCTTAAAGTCTTTATTTTAACAATGCATAGGCTTTATTTAGTAGTTTTAAACTACGTAGAATATTTTCCTTACATTATAAATATATTATGGAATCTCTTCATTTTATTTGTTTGATTTTAGTAAATTTTAGCGGCATTTTACCTAGAAAATCAGTACATGGTATTTTTGACATTTTTCTCTAATTACTGTTCATTTTAACCTTACCTAATAGTTACACCTTAAAACCTGCTAACGCGCTTCAAAACTCAAAGAGTCACTCTATGTTAGTATTTTTCAAGTGTTCGCTTTATTTCTTACTTATGATAAATTCTGCTAATTTAGAATTCTAGAACTAAGTTTATTCATTTTATTTCTCGAAGATTCATTAGAATCAAATTCTTTTGTAGATTAGTTACTTAACCTACCTTAGAAAATAACTTAGGAATTTAATTATATATTAAATGGCATGTTAGCCAAAATCAATCTAAATCATTCTCAAATTTATTATTTTACCTAGATTCATTAAATCGTTGTTTTAGAAAATGGTTAAGAACATTTTGGTTCTCTATTTCTTGGAGAAGCCGTCAGCCTCTATTGTGTTCTTTGGAACACTCATACAAACCTTATATGTTATTCATATCCTACTTTAATAATCATATAATTATAACAAGTGTAATATATTTTAAAACTATAGACATGCTTGCAAATAAAATCAATCACAAAATAGGAAAAAAAACAATAAACAACCACACAAATGAATCCTTATGGATTCTTCACACACATACAATTCCATTTTCTCATCACCATACAAGGTTGATGAGATTAAATCTCCTCTTACCTCTTGAAGACAAAGATCTCCTAGTCTCCTCCTTCTCCTTGTTTTCTTGAGAACCAACACAAAACCCTAATAATTCTTAAATAATTAGTAAAATCACATACAAGGCTCAATATTGAAGAACCATGGAACAAACATGGTTTAGAAAATCACAAATCAAATTTTAAACCATAAAATCAAAAGCTTACCCTTAGGGAAGTGAACAAAAGCTTTGATTTTGAACTAGAAGGAGAAGGTTTTTTGATAAAACCTTGTAAAGGAAAAGTGTTTAGAAGATAGTTGTGGTTTAGGAAAAGCTATGAGATAAAATTATAGAAGATTGATAGTGGGTTTGAGGGTGAAGGCCGAAATATAGAGAAAATGGAAAGAAAAGTGTGCTTAGGTTCTTAGGAATTTTGAGAGATAATAGAAGGCTAAGCTTTGGATGAGTGAAAATGTGAAATTTGAGAGTGAAATGAAAAGTGGGCTGCCGTGAGTGAGTGTAGGGAAATTAAAGGATTAACTTGAACACAAATATCACAATTGCATGGCACATGGCCTATGTCATCAACTTGTCATGCATGGTCACTTGGATGGTTCAAGAACAATGGAGAACATGGTGAATTGGCTCTCTTTGGCCGTGGTGTTCAAGGGAATTTAGGGCTTAATTTAATTTCACTTAAAGGCTAATTACATGCTAATTAAATAGGTGATTAATTAGGTTAAGTTTCCTATTAACTCTTAATTAACATTCTAATTACATAACTAATTAGTTTAATATATAATTGCATATATCATAACTTCTAAACAAAATTAGGATATCTAATTAATAATTAGATTATAACTAATTAATAACTAGGTTAGCTTACTTAGTTCCTTAATTAGGTAATTGGATTAACCAAATTAGGTTTAATTAGCTTCTAAGTAAAGTCAAGCCACTATGTTTGACTCAATCTCAACCTTTGATTTTAACTTTAATTCCTAGCCTTTGATTTGATCTAAGGTGGATATTGCTTAGTGATTAAACTAGAATTGTTCTTACACCATTGATTTGATCAACAGTTATGATCAAAGGCATCTAAATCATGCTTTTCATCCAAGGGTCCACAAAGAAGTCTTTGCCTCTTTAGTTGACCACTTCTTATTGGTTCAAAATAGTCAAGCTACTTTCGTTGACTGATTCTTATTGGCTTAGAATCTAGTCCAGTCAGAATCGTTGACTGCTTTTCTAAATGTGGGTCTCACAGACTTTTCAGGGTCCTTGGTCATTTTGAAGCAGATTTTTACTATTTTTGAAGTAGTAGGTATTGTTAAATAAAATAATATTATAATAATATAAAAATTATTTTATTATGCTATTAAATCCTAAAAATTAAAATATTAATATATATAAATATATATATATATATATATATATATATATATATATCAATCAATTGGGTTTAGTAAGATCCCCACTCCAATTAATTAAAATAAAAAATTTTCTACTTGTTGAAAATTATTATTTTCTTGACTCAAGCAAATCACATACAACAGATCAAATACACTCATGTAACAAGATTCAAATCAAAATTTACTACTTTCATATAAATTACAAAACAGTACATTTAGGACTATATTGTAATTATCTCAAAAGTTGGGGTGTTACATTCTTCCTCAAGCACTTCCAATTCTGCACCTCAAAGGACTCAAATCAAGTCCAATGAGGCCCCTAAAAAGACAAGGAGTAGTGAGATTAAATGTTTTAGGTGTTTAGAGAGGTCACATAGCCTCTGAATGTCCAACCAAAAAGACCATGTTGCTTAAGGAGAGTGGAGAGACTACTAGTGAATCATCTTCTGCGTCTGCCCCACCTAGTGATGAAGAGTATGAGGAGGAGATAGCACCCGAGGGTGATTTATTCATAGTGAGGAGGATGATGGGCAGCTAAGGAAAGGACTTGGATGAAAGCCAAAGGGAAAATATTTTCCACACGAGGTGCATCATCCAAGGAAAGGTGTGTTCTTTGATCATTTGATGGTAGGAGCTGCACTAATGTGGCTAGTACGAGGTTGGTTTCAAAATTGAACTTGGAGACTAAACCACACTCACGGCCTTACAAACTTCAATGGCTTAATGAAGATGGTGAGATGACCGTGAGCAAGCAAGTTGAAGTGGCATTTTCCATCGAAAAATATGAAGATGTTGTTTTGTGTGATGTGGTACCTATGGAGGCTTGCCACTTGCTTCTTAGTAGGCCTTGGCAATTTGATAAAAAGGCCAACCATGATGGATACTCCAACAAGTTCTCTTTTACACATAAAGAGCGCAAGGTTACTCTTGCACCATTATCTCCAAGGGAGGTGTGTGAGGATCAAAATAAGATGAGAGAAAAA
This sequence comes from Ormosia semicastrata, assembly GCA_029884595.1. Classification (NCBI taxonomy): domain Eukaryota; kingdom Viridiplantae; phylum Streptophyta; class Magnoliopsida; order Fabales; family Fabaceae; genus Ormosia; species Ormosia semicastrata. The sequence continues at coordinate 32,567,853 of JAQQTO010000044.1, read as the reverse complement.
AAAAGAGCAAGAGAGAAAAGAATTGAGAGGAAGAAAAAAAGAGAGTAAAAGAAAAGATAAAAAAAGAGAGAAGTGGGAGAGAGCAAAAAAAAGAGAGAAAGGTATCAAATATGTTTATAAGAGAAAAAGAGGTGAAAAAGGCTATGCATTTGAAAAAGCCAATGCTCTTACTTTTGAGTAAAGAGAGTAATCTACAATATGCAGGTTCTACTAACTCTTCCAAATGAGGTTTCTTCTTTGTTGTAGGAATTTGAAGATGTCTTTCCCAAAGAGGCGCCTCACGGTCTACCCCCTCTAAGAGGAATAGAGCATCAAATTGATCTCATTCCAGGAGCTTCATTGCACTGATTCGTGTACAAGCCAGCTATAGGAGTAATCCCCATCCAAGAGACTAAGGAGATTCAAAAGCAAGTTACTGAGACTTGATGCAAAAGGGTAGTAAAAAGAAAGCTTCATAAAAGAAAACATTGCAGTTCAATTCTAGTGCCTAAGAAAGATTTTTTGGAGGATGTGCACTGATTGTAGAGCCATCAATAACATCACAAGAAAAGTATAGGCATCCCATTCCTAGATTGATTGATTTTTTGGATGAATTGCATGGTGCTTGTGTCTTCTTAAAATTGATCTAAAAAGTGGATATCATTAAATTAGGATTAGAGAATGGGATGAATGGAAAACAAAATAAATAAATATGGAAGATTATTATGAATGGATGGTTATGCCCTTTGGTTTAACCAATGCTCCTAGTACCTTCATAAGATTAATGAATCATGTGTTAAGCGAATTTCTAGGAAAGTTTATTGTAGTTTATTTTGATGATATTATGATTTATAGCAACTCCTATGATGATCATCTTGTGCATTAGAGGTGTGTTTTAGAAGCTCTTAGGCATGAGAAATTGAATGCTAACATGGAAAAATATGTGTTATGTATGGACCATGTAGTTTTCTTAGTTTTATTGTTAGCTCACAAGGAGTACAGCTTTATTAAGAGAAAGTGAAAGCTATTCAAGAGTGGCCAACTAATAAGAATGTAAGTGAGGTAAGAAGCTTTCATGGTTTAGCTAGCTTCTATAGGAGGTTTGTTAAGGATTTTAGCTCCTTGGCTGCACCTGATATGATCCAAGTTGGATGCATATTATTTTTACGGATCGTTCTTGAGTTGATTATGGGTTTCAAAGAATTAAACAATAAAAGGATGAATAGTGACATGAACAATCCTTGAAGCGTTGAAGAATTGCGTGAATCGTGACTTCTATTATGTGAATAGTGAAAAAATGGAAAAAAGATGGAAAAGGAAAAGGAATGGAAGGAAGAAAGACGCCACACTCTTAGAGAGTGATAAGTCAAGTGATATGATCCAAGTTGGATGCATATTGATTTTACGGATCGTCCTTGAGTTGATTTAGTGTTTCAAAGAATGAAACGATGAACAGTACCCGATGAACAAGAGTCAATGAATAGTGAATAGTGACATGAATAGTGACGTGAATAGTAAAAAAAAATAGAAAAGATGGGAAAAGGAAAAGGAATGAGAGGAAGAAAGACGCCACACTCTTAGAGAGTGATAAGTCAAGTGAAGATTCGCCACAAAGGTAAGGAAGCCTTTGATAAGAACCAAGATGGCTCAACCAAGAACCAAAGAGAATGAAATTCTCACAAATGGATTCAATCCAAATTCACATCCAAAAGTCCTTTCATTCATTCATGTTTTAGGCACATACTTATAGGAAAATGGGGTGCATAGAATATGCATGCAAAGTGGTCATCATAATGTGACATATTCCCCATAAAAAGCAATAACTAATCCATTAAGTGGCTAATTAAAGCATTAACTAAAAAATAGGAGTTACTTAGGTATGTAAACCAAAGGTTGCCCTCCCAAAAACGTGCACTATTCATCCTTCATGGTTTATTACACTTTATTTAATAGAAATAAACTAAAAAAATACTATTTTAAAGAAGTGGACATCCAAGCCATCATGGGTCTTCAAGTTGGATGAGATAAGTGACCAATTTGGGCCCAACTCCATCAAGACCTGAATTTGGGCTTGTTTCAATTAAAGTTGTCATCATTTTATTTAGGACTTCTTGGGCTTTCTTGGTCCTAGCTCTTGTCATAGGTCCACCAAGTCCTTGTAGTGCTCCTTGATCCATGCTCCTTAGTGGGCTCACATCATCCCCTCCTTCTTTAAGTGAATTCGACCTCGAATATTGAAATCTTCATCACCTACATCAAAAGGAGACAAATCACCACATTGAAAGTTGCACTAACACCATACTCACTGGAAGGTCTATCTTGTAGGCATTATCATTAATCTTGGCCAACACTTGGAATGGCCCATCTCCTCTTGGTTGAAGCTTGGATTTCCTTTGTGAAGGAAATCTCTCTTTTCTCATGTGCACCCAGACCCAATCTCCAGGTTCAAACACCACCTTCCTCCTCCCTTTGTTGGCTTGCCTAACATAGCTTTCAGTCTTCTTCTCAATTTGGGTCTTGACTTGTTCGTGTAACTTCCTCACAAATTCAGTTTAGCCCCTGCCATCTTTATGCTTTAAAATTGAAGAGTTAGGCAATGGCAATAAATCAAGAGGAGTGAGAGGATTAAATCCATAAACAACCTCAAAAGGAGAATATTGAGTAGTACTATGGACAGCCCTATTATAAGCAAATTCCACATGAGGCAAACACTCCTCCCAAGACTTAATGTTCTTCTTTATTACAGCCCTAAGAAGGGAAGAAAGTGTCCTATTAACTACCTCGCTTGCCCATCCGTTTGGGGATGGCAGTAGTGGAGAAAAGCACTTTGTACCCAAATTTTACCCCACAAAGTCCTCCAAAAGTGACTTAAGAACTTTGTGTCACGATCTCAAACAATACTTCTTGGAAGGCCATGAAGCCTTACCACTTCTTTGAAGAACAATTCAAGCAACATGACAAGCATCATCAACTTTTTTACATGGTATAAAATGTGCCATTTTAGAAAACCTATCCACCACCACAAAAATTGAATCCTTACCATTCTTTGTCCGAGGTAGTCCTACAACAAAATCCATTGACAAATCAATCCAAGGAAAATCAGAATAGGCAAAGGAGTATAAAGTCCATGAGGCATCACTTTAGATTTAGACTTTTTACAAACAATGCATTTTTCACAAAACTTTTGCACATCATGTTTCATGTATGGCCAATGAGAATGTTCGTGCAACATGTCTAAAGGTTTTGAACCCCAAAATGCCCCATTAGTCCCCCTTCATGCGCTTCCCTCACAAGCAACTCTCTTATAGAACTTTTGGGCACACATAATCTCTTTTCTTTAAACAAAAACCCTTGGTGCTTAAAATACCCATTTTGAGCCCAATGCAAACAATTAGCATAGATATGGGAAAAATCTTTATCATGCTCATACAATTCTTTGATGCATTCAAGCCCAAATAATTTTGTTTCAAGGGTAGAGAGTAAGGTATACCTTCTTGAAAGTGCATCTGCCACTATGTTGGCCTTACCTTTCTTATGCTTGATCACATATGGGAATTGTTCAAGAAACTCAACCCACTTGGCATGCCTCTTATTCAACTTTCCTTGTCCTTTCAAGTACTTTAAGGACTCATGATCACTATGGATAACAAACTCTTTGGGCAAAAGATAATGTTGCCATGTTTGTAAAGCCCTCACCAAGGCATACAATTCCTTATCATAGGTGGGATAATTAAGGACAACACCACTTAATTTCTCACTAAAGTAAGCAATTGGATGCCCTTCTTGCATTAAAACAGCTCCAACACCAACATTAGAAGCATCACATTCAATTTCAAAAGATTTAGCAAAATTAGGCAAAGCAAGTATTGGTGCATGAGTAAGTCTTTCCTTAAGCTCATTAAATGCATGCTCTTGTTTCTCCCCCATCTAAACACAACATTTTTCTTGACAATTTCATTAAGAGGTGCAGCCAATGTACTAAAGTCTTTAACAAACCTCCTATAGAAACTAGCCAAGCCATGAAAGCTCCTCACTTCACTCACATTTTTGGGGTTGGCCACTCTTGAATGGCCTTAATTTTCTCTGTGTCAACATGAACCCCTTTTGAATTTACAACAAAACCAAGGAAGATCACATGATCCGTACAAAAAGTACATTTTTCCAAATTAGCATACAACTTTTCTTTTCTCAACACATGCAAAACAGCCCTTAAGTGTTCATGATGTTCATCTAGGCTTTTGCTATATATCAAGATATCATCAAAATACACAACAACAAACTGGCCTAGAAAATCCCTTAAGACATGGTTCATAAGCCTCATGAAAGTGCTAGGTGCATTTGTTAAACCAAAAGGCATTACCAACCATTCATACAATCCATATTTAGTTTTAAAGGCAGTTTTCCATTCATCCCCTTCCCTTATTCTAATTTGATGGTACCCACTTTTCAAATCAATTTTAGAAAACAAACAAGCACCATATAATTCATCAAGCAAATCATCAAGTCTAGGGATAGGATGTCTCAGTACTTGATTGTGATGTTGTTCACAGACCCTACAATCTGTGCACATCCTCCAACTTCCATCCTTTTTAGGCACTAAGATAACCGGGACAGACACATGGACTTAAGCTTTCTTGCACCCATCCTTTTTGCATCAACTCCTCCACTTGCTTTTGTATTTCTTTGGTCTCTTGAGGATTACTCCTATAGGCTGGCCTATTGGGTAATGATGCACCGGAATGAGGTCAATGTGGTGTTCTATCCCCCTTAAAGGAGGTAGGCCGTGAGGCACTTCTTTTGGAAACACATCACCAAATTCCCGCAAAAGAGTTTTAACACCACTAGGCAAAGAGAGTTCATTAGGAGCATTAGCATTCAAACAGAATTCTTTACAATAAAGCATATATAGGGGCTGCCTTGAAATCAAAGCCCTCTTCACCTCACTTTTTGTTGCCAAATAACTCTCTTTTCTCTCACTATTTTTATTCTTTTTCTCTTTGTCATCACTCTTCTTTTCACTCCCTCTTTCTTTTTGCTCTTGCTCTTTCTTTTCTCTCATCTTTAGTTGGTCCTCACTAACTTCTTTTGGGGACAAGGGTGAAAGAGTGACCTTTCGGTCATGATGCACAAAAGTGAATTTGTTAAGGAATCCATCATGGTTGGCCTTCCTATCAAATTGCCAAGGCCTCCCAAGTAACATATGACTTGCCTCCATGGGTACCACATCACATAGAACATTATCATGATACTTTCCAATGGAGAAACAAACTTCAACTTGCTTGTTCACGGTCAACTCACCAACTTCACTAAGCCATTGAAGTCTATATGGTCGTGGGTGTGGCTTAGTCACAAGATTCAATTTGGAAACCATTCTAGTACTAGCAACATTAGTACAACTCCCACCATCAATAATTAAAGAACATACCTTCCCTTGGATCATGCATCTAGTATGGAAGATATTTTCTCTTTGGCTCTCATCATGCTCCTTGGCTTGGCTTCCCAAAAGTCTCCTCACCATGAGCAAATCTCCTCCTTCCGGAACTACTTCTCCCCCACTTTCTTCTTCACTAGAAGCCTCGGATTGTGTGACAACTTCTCCATTTCTTGATACCATTGTCCTTTTAGTTGGACATTGAGATGCAATATGTCCATGGCCCAAGCACTTGAAACACTTCACATCACGGTTTCTAGGAGATGCTTCTATAGGCTTCTTTCCATGAGATGTAGGCACAACCTCCTTTGAAGATGAAGTACCCTCCTTCTTTGATTTGTCCTTCCAACTTGAAGATGAAAACTTAGAAGAAGAAGGAAATTTGGACTTCTTCCTCTTGAGTTGTTGCTCCACCTTTATGGCTTGTTGGACCAAATCTTCAAGCTCCACATAGTTTTGAAGCTCCACTATGTCTTGAATGTCTTGATTCAACCCATGTAAGAACCGAGCCATAGTTGCCTCCCTATCTTCATTAATGTTGGACCTAAGCAAGGCCAACTCCATCTCCTTGTGGTACTCATCAACACTTTTGGATCCTTGGGTCAATCTTTGCAATTTGTTGTGAAGATCCCTATGGTAGTGATTTGGAACAAATCTTTTCTCATGACTTGTTTCATTTCTCCCCAAGTCTCAATAGGCTCCTCCTCATACCTTCTTCTCTCCTTTTGCAATTGATCCCACCAAACAAGTGCATAGTCTTTGAATTCAAGAGCGGCTACCTTCACTTTCTTTCTTTCATTGAAATTGTTGCAATCAAACACTTGCTCGATCTTCATTTCCCACTCCAAGTAGGCTTCGGGATCACTCTTCCCATGAAAGGTAGGAACTTTGATTTTGACCCCTTCAATTCTATCCTCTCTATCACGCCTCCTTCCTCTACGTGGTCCATGTCTAGGTCTCCCTCCTCACTCTCATAACCACTTCCTTGATTTGATTCTTCTCGATTTCGGAGGTTGGCAAGTTGTTCATTGAAGTTTGCATTCATTTGCTCCATTTGCCTTTGAAGGATTTGCATTTGAGTATTCATCGTAGCATGAAGAACCGCGGACCTTGGAGAAAGAGGTGGACTATCACCTTGGGCTGCCATCACTTGAAACACACAATATCAAAATAACAAGATAGTATAAATCCTCACCACACTCCTCACGTGTGCACACAATGTGTATTTCACTCAAATAGGCTTTTTCCACACAAGATGTAATTTTCACTCTTGCCTCTTTCCACTCAAATTCTCTTTGCAAGTTCTTAAATGAACCTCTCTCATGTTTCAATTACCAAAAGCTCTTACAAAAGTAGCGGTCCTCACAAGAGTAAGCACTCGAAGTTGAAGAAAAGATGAAACTCTAGACAAAACTCAAAGGAATTTAAAAGACAAGCAAGAAAAGTGAATTAAAAAGAAAGGTAGAACTCAAAAGAAATAAGAAGAAAAAGAAATGCACAAGGTATGTAGAATAGCACCGCTTAATTGAAATTCACAAGGCATTCAAACTTAATCTTGCTTAAGTGCAAGGGCGTTTTTTTTTTTTTTTTTTTTTTAATATTATTTTTCACGCCCTTGTTCTCTTGTTGCACTTAAAAAAAAAAATTGATTCTTGCAATTTTTTTTCCAATTGTTATGCCCAATTGTGTATTTAGGAGTTTCCTTTCAAATTAAGGTGCTATAAAACATATAACAAAGAATCGAATATAGAATTGACAAGATCAAAGTCAGTAAATATTGCGTAAAAAATAAAGAACAAAATTAAAGGCGAGAAAAAATAAAGGACTAGAATTTAAATGGCAAAAAGTAAAGAACGGAAAGTAAAGAATGTTGCCAATTCTTAGAAATGGCAGGATCAATGATGATCAAGATTGTGTATAATTATGACATCCAAGCAATAATGCTTGATGTTTGGAAAGCAATAAGAACAAGAACAAAAGAACATGTAAGAACTCTATCAACTCTAGAATCCGGGCTCTAGATACCACATGATATGATCCAAGTTGGATGCATATTGTTTTTACTGGATCGTCCTTGAGTTGATTTAGTGTTTCAAAGAATGAAACGATGAACAATACCCGATGAACAAATTGATGAATAGTGATGATGAATAGTGACGTGAATAGTGACGTGAATAGTAAAAAAATAGAAAAGATGGGAAAAGGAAAAGGAATGAGAGGAAGAAGACGCCACACTCTTAGAGAGTGATAAGTCAAGTGAAGATTCGCCACAAAGGTAAGGAAGCCTTTGATAAGAACCAAGATGGCTCAACCAAGAACCAAAGAGAGAATGAAATTCTCACAAATGGATTCAATCCAAATTCACATCCAAAAGTCCTTTCATTCATGTTTTAGGCACATACTTATAGGAAAATGGGGTGCATAGAATATGCATGCAAAGTGGTCATCATAATGTGACATATTCCCCATAAAAAGCAATAACTAATCCATTAAGTGGCTAATTAAAGCATTAACTAAAAAATAGGAGTTACTTAGGTATGTAAACCAAAGGTTGCCCTCCCAAAAACGTGCACTATTCATCCTTCATGGTTTATTACACTTTATTTAATAGAAATAAACTAAAAAAATACTATTTTAAAGAAGTGGACATCCAAGCCATCATGGGTCTTCAAGTTGGATGAGATAAGTGACCAATTTGGGCCCAACTCCATCAAGACTTGAATTTGGGCTTGTTTCAATTAAAGTTGTCATCATTTTATTTAGGACTTCTTGGGCTTTCTTGGTCCTAGCTCTTGTCATAGGTCCACCAAGTCCTTGTAGTGCTCCTTGCCCATGCCATGCTCCTTAGTGGGCTCACATCAAATCTGACAAGAAGATTCGCCAAAAGGTAAGAGATCATATTTTAGGTGGGCTTTTGTACTTGCATCAAGCCTAGGCCCTTTTCTTCTTTTTTTTGTTTTTAGTGGTTTTGTTTATTGGGCTGAATGGGTAAATCCATGTTGGAATTTTACTAAACCTAGTGGTAAGTCTATTTATTAAATAAAAGACATCCAAACAGCATTTTGGAGGAATAACACAGAATTGACTTTGGAGCATATCGGCTTGTGAGACTTGTTGTCTTAGGTTCTTCTAAGAATCTCTGAACTTATCAAGGGTGCTTATCCTTGTGGCATTCCCAGGCTTATCAATCCGTGGATTGTGGTGCCTATTCCCCTTTTTCTTAGTTGTTTTGTATTTTTTTCTACTTCTTAATTCCGTCAGTTCTTCTCCAGTTCATATCTTACGTTTTACACATCGATTTCCAGTGATTCTTGAGCTTAATTTATAATCAAATGCTCTTTCTTTCATTTTTCGCTCAATTAGGAGCGTAGTGCGAAGATAATACTTTTTCAACAAGACGTCACTTGTGTGATCAATTTCGTGAATTCCAACCTAAAAAGGTCTGATCTGGAATCAAGGCATGAGGACTCACGTCACCAGGAGATTGGGTGTGGGTGCACATGCAAAAAGAAAGGTTTCCTTTACAAAGGAAATCTAAGCTCTTACCCAGAGGAGATGGACCATTCCAAATCTTAGAAAGAATCAATGACAATGCCTACAAAGTTGATCTACCAGGTGAGTATGGGGTTAGTGCAACATTTAATGTGGCTGACTTAATGCCTTTTGATGTAGGTGATGAAGTATCAAATTCGAGAATGAATTCTTTTGAAGGGGGAGGGCATGATGGAGACCAAGGAAGCTCAAGTGAAAGCCCAACGGGCCCAATGCCCAAAGATGCACTGCGAGGACTTGGAGGCCCAATGACAAGTTCAAGAGCTAAGAACGCTAAGGTGGATTTGGACAAAGAATTCAACCACTTTCTTTCACTCAAGCCCATTCCAGAAAAAGGAGCACTCAAGATGGTCCAAATGATCCAGGTTGATGAAGGGCCCAATGTGAGGGCATTATTTCTTCTTAGTCAATTTTATTTAATTATGTATTTGAACCCTTTAATTTCTCAATTTTGGCTCTTATTTTCATTTTGGGATAATTTTGTAATAAGGGCCTATTGATTGAGCTTAACTTGTGCATAGTAGAGCTAGGGATAGGTACTGCCTTCCAATTGGGCTTGGGCCACATTTGCGCTAAGATTAGGATTAAAAATGCGCTAACTTGCTGCCTCCTTTAGCTAGACCTAGCCGCATACCTAATTCTTATAAATAGCCTTGTGTTTGCTGTATTTGACACTTTTTTGAATCAGAGAATAATATTGCACTCCTTTAGGAGTTTTGAGAGCTTAGTTCTCTTGGGTTCTTTCTTGGTAGAGCCATCTTAGTTCTTATCAAAGGTTTCCTTACCTGTGTGGCGAATCTTCGCTTGACTTATCACTCTCCAAGAGTGTGGCGTCTTCTTCCTTCCATTCCTTTTCTTTTTCCATCTTCCCCATTTTTGTTACTGTTCACAACTATTCATGTACTGTTCACGGCACTGTTCATGTTACTGTTCACCCATCATTTTTTTAATTCTTTAAAAACAACACGAAATCAACTCAAGGACGATTTGTAAAAATAATATGCATCCAACTTGGATCATATCACTCCTCCACACTTATTCCTATGGAGCTTACGACAAAACCTAGAATCACAATAGATTCAAAGCAAAATGAACACTTTTTATGCTTTGCATACAACTTATTTTCTCTCAAAACATCAAAAACATTCAACTTCAAAAGCTTTATCAAAATTAGGTAAACAAAACAAAGGTGCATTGGTTAGTTTATCCTTCAATGAGTTAAAAGTTTTTTCATGCACATCATCCCATTTGAAAACAACATTCTTTTTAACAAGTTCATTCAATGGTGTAGCAAGAGAACAAAAGTTCTTTACAAACCTTCGATAAAAACTTGCTAAACCATGAAATCTTCTTACCTCATTTGTATTCTTAGGTGTAGACCATTCCCTAATTGCCTTTACCTTCTCTTCCTTCACACTTATTCCCTTGGAGGTTACAACAAAACCCAAAAACACAACAGATACAAGGCCAAATGAACACTTTTTAAGATTTTGCATACAACTGATTTTCTCTCAGAACAAAAAAAACATTCAACTTCAAAAGCTTTATCAAAATTAGGTAAAAAAAGCAAAGGTGTATTGGTTAGCTTATCCTTCAATGAATTAAAAGCTTTTTCATGCACATCATTCCATTTTAAAACAACATTCTTTTTAACAAGTTCATTCAATGGTGCAACAATTGAACTAAAGTTCTTTACAAACCTTCGATAAAAACTTGTTAAACCATGAAATCTTCTTACCTCATTTGCATTCTTAGGTGTAGGCCATTCCCTAATTGCCTTTACCTTCTCCTCCTCCACACTTATTCCCTTGGAGCTTATAACAAAATCTAGAAACACAATAGATTCAAGGCAAAATGAACACTTTTTAAGATTTGCATACAACTTATTTTCTCTCAAAACATAAAAAACATTCAACTTCAAAAGCTTTATCAAAATTAGGTAAACAAAGCAAAGGCGCATTGGTTAGGTTATCCCTCAATGAATTATAAGCTTTTTCATGCACATTATCCCATTTAAAAATAACATTCTTTTTAAAAAGTTCATTCAATGGTGCAGCAATAGAACTAAAGTTCTTTATAAACCTTCGACAAAAACTTGATAAACCTTGAAAACTTCTTACCTCATTTGCATTCTTAGGTGTAGGTCATTCCTTAATTGCCTTTACCTTCTCCTCCTCACACTTATTCCTTTAGAGCTTACAACAAAACCCAGAAACACAACAGATTCAAGGCAAAATGAACACTTTTTAAGATTTGCATACAACTTATTTTCTCTCAAAACATCAAAAACATTCAACTTCAAAAGCTTTATCAAAATTAGGTAAACACAGCAAAGGTGCATTGGTTAGCTTATCCTTTAATGAATTAAAAGCTTTTTCATGCACATCATTCCATTTGAATACAACATTCTTTTTAACAAGTTCATTCACTGGGGCAGCAATAGAACTAAGTTTCTTTACAAACCTTCGATAAAAACTTGCTAAACCACGAAAATTCTTACCTTATTTGCATTCTTAGGTGTAAGCCATTCCCTAATTGCCTTTATGATGGAGTTCTTAGGTGGAAGTTCAAGTGGAAGCCCAATGGGCCTAATGCCCAAAGATGCACTACGAGGATTTGGAGGCCCAATGACAAGTTCAAGAGCTAAGAACGCTAGGGAGGATTTGGACAAAGAATTCAACCACTTTCTATCACTCAAGCCCATTCCAAAAGAAGGAGCACTCAAGATGGTCCAAATGATCCAGGTTGATGAAGGGCCCAATGTGAGGGCATGATTTCTTCTTAGTCAATTTTATTTAATTATGTATTTGGACCCTTTAATTTCTCAATTTTGGCTCTTATTTTCTTTTTGGGATAATTTTGTAATAAGGGCCTATTGATTGAGCTTAACTTGCGCATAGTAGAGCTAGGGATAAGTACGGCCTTCCAATTGGGCGTGGGCCACATTTGCGCTAGGATTAGGATTAAAAATGCGCTAGCTTGCTGCCTCCTAATTCTTATAAATAGGCTTGTGTTTATTGTATTTGACACTTTTTTGAATCAGAGAATAATATTGCACTCCTTTGTGAGTTTTGAGAGCTTAGTTCTCTTAGGTTCTTTCTTAGTAGAACCATCTTAGTTCTTATCAAAGGTTTCCTTACCTTTGTGGCGAATCTTCGTTTGACTTATCACTCTTCAAGAGTGTGGCGTCTTCTTCCTTTCATTTCTTTTCTTTTTACATCTTTTCCATTTTTTGTACTGTTCATGTAACTGCTTACGTACTGTTCACCTCTTTTTTTTTAATTCTTTGAAAAAACATGAAATTAACTCAAGGACAATTCGTAAAAATAATATGCATGCAACTTGGATCATATCATGTGATATCTAGAGCCCGGATTCTAGAGTTGATAGAGTTCTTGTATTTTTTTTGTACTTATTTTTATTGCTTTCCAAACATCAAGCACCATTGCTTGAATGTCATAATTATACACAACCTTGATCATCATTGATCTCTGTCATTCCTAAGAATTGGCAACATTCTTTACTTTTCGCTCTTTACTTTTGGCCATTTAAATTCCAATGCTTTTATTTTCTGTCTTTAGTTTTTGTTCTTTAATGATATGATCCAAGTTGGATGCATATTATTTTTTACGGATCGTCCTTGAGTTGATTTAGTGTTTCAAAGAATGAAACGATAAACAGTACCCGATGAACAGTAGCTGATGAATAGTGATGTGAATAGTGACATGAATAGTAAAAAAAATAGAAAAGATGGGAAAAGGAAAAGGAATGAGAGGAAGAAGACGCCGCACTCTTAGAGAGTGATAAGTCAAGTGAAGATTCGCCACAAAGGTAAGGAAGCCTTTGATAAGAACCAAGATGGCTCAACCAAGAACCAAAGAGAATGAAATTCTCACAAATGGATTCAATCCAAATTCACATCCAAAAGTCCTTTCATTCATGTTTTAGGCACATACTTATAGGAAAATGGGATGCATAGAATATGCATACAAAGTGGTCATCATAATGTGACATATTCCCCATAAAAAGCAATAACTAATCCATTAAGTGGCTAATTAAAGCATTAACTAAAAAAATAGGAGTTACTTAGGTATGTAAACCAAAGGTTGCCCTCCCAAAAACGTGCACTATTCATCCTTCATGGTTTATTACACTTTATTTAATAGAAATAAACTAAAAAAATACTATTTTAAAGAAATTGGACATCCAAGCCATCATGGGTCTTCAAGTTGGATGAGATATGACCAATTTGGGCCCAACTCCATCAAGACCTGAATTTGGGCTTGTTTCAATTAAAGTTGTCATCATTTTATTTAGGACTTCTTGGGCTTTCTTGGTCCTAGCTCTTGTCATAGGTCCACCAAGTCCTTGTAGTGCTCCTTGATCCATGCTCCTTAGTGGGCTCACATCATCCCCTCCTTCTTTAAGTGAATTCGACCTCGAATTGAAATCTTCATCACCTACATCAAAAGGAGACAAATCACCACATTGAAAGTTGCACTAACACCATACTCACCTGGAAGGTCTATCTTGTAGGCATTATCATTAATCTTGGCCAACACTTGGAATGGCCCATCTCCTCTTGGTTGAAGCTTGGATTTCCTTTGTGAAGGAAATCTCTCTTTTCTCATGTGCACCTGACCCAATCTCCAGGCTCAAACACCACCTTCCTCCTCCTCCCTTTGTTGGCTTGCCTAACATAGCTTTCAGTCTTCTTCTCAATTTGGGTCTTGACTTGTTCGTGTAACTTCCTCACAAATTCAGCTTTAGCCCTCCATCTTTATGCTTTAAAATTGAAGAGTTAGAGCAATGGCAATAAATCAAGAGGAGTGAGAGGATTAAATCCAAAAACAACCTCAAAAGGAGAATATTGAGTAGTACTATGGACAGCCCTATTATAAGCAAATTCCACATGAGGCAAACACTCCTCCCAAGACTTAATGTTCTTCTTTATTACATTCCCTAAGAAGGGAAGAAAGTGTCCTATTAACTACCTCGGTTTGCCCATCCGTTTGGGGATGGCAGGTAGTGGAGAAAAGCAGCTTTGTATAGCTTACCCCACAAAGTCCTCCAAAAGTGACTTAAGAACTTTGTGTCACGATCTGAAACAATACTTCTTGGGAGGCCAGGAAGCCTTACCACTTCTTTGAAGAACAATTCAGCAACATGACAAGCATCATCAACTTTTTTACATGGTATAAAATGTGCCATTTTAGAAAACCTATCCACCACCACAAAAATTGAATCCTTACCATTCTTTGTCCGAGGTAGTCCTACAACAAAATCCATTGACAAATCAATCCAAGGAAAATCAGGAATATGCAAAGGAGTATAAAACCCATGAGGCATCACTTTAGATTTAGACTTTTTACAAACAATGCATTTTTCACAAAACTTTTGCACATCATGTTTCATGTGTGGCCAATGAAAATGTTCGTGCAACATGTCTAAAGTCTTTTGAACCCCAAAATGCCCCATTAGTCTCCCTTCATGCGCTTCCCTCACAAGCAACTCTCTTATAGAACTTTTGGGCACGCATAATCTCTTTTCTTTAAACAAAAACCCTTGGTGCTTAAAATACCCATTTTGAGCCTAATGCAAACAATTAGCATAGATATGAGAAAAATCTTTATCATGCTCATACAATTCTTTGATGCATTCAAGCCCAAATAATTTTGTTTCAAGGGTAGAGAGTAAGGTATACCTTCTTGAAAGTGCATCTGCCACTATGTTGGCCTTACCTTTCTTATGCTTGATCACATATGGGAATTGTTCAAGAAACTCAACCCACTTGGCATGCCTCTTATTCAACTTTCCTTGTCCTTTCAAGTACTTTAAGGACTCATGATCACTATGGATAACAAACTCTTTGGGCAAAAGATAATGTTGCCATGTTTGTAAAGCCCTCACCAAGGCATACAATTCCTTATCATAGGTGGGATAATTAAGGACAAAGACCACTTAATTTCTCACTAAAGTAAGCAATTGGATGCCCTTTTTGCATTAAAACAATTCTCCAACACGAACATTAGAAGCATCACATTCAATTTCAAAAGATTTAGCAAAATTAGGCAAAGCAAGTATTGGTGCATGAGTAAGTCTTTCCTTAAGCTCATTAAATGCATGCTCTTGTTTCTCCCCCCCATCTAAACACATGACATTTTTCTTGACAATTTCATTAAGAGGTGCAGCCAATGTACTAAAGTCTTTAACAAACCTCCTATAGAAACTATCCAAGCCATGAAAGCTCCTCACTTCACCCACATTTTTGGGGTTGGCCACTCTTGAATGGCCTTAATTTTCTCTGTGTCAACATGAACCCCTTTTGAATTTACAACAAAACCAAGGAAGATCACATGATCCGTACAAAAAAAGTATATTTTTCCAAATTAGCATACAACTTTTCTTTTCTCAACACATGCAAAACAGCCACTTAAGTGTTCATGATGTTCATCTAGGCTTTTGCTATATATCAAGATATCATCAAAATACACAACAACAAACTGGCCTAGAAAATCCCTTAAGACATGGTTCATAAGCCTCATGAAAGTGCTAGGTGCATTTGTTAAACCAAAAGGCATTACCAACCATTCATACAATCCATATTTAGTTTTAAAGGCGAAATTTTCCATTCATCCCCTTCCTTATTCTAATTAGATGGTACCCTTTTTCAAATCAATTTTAGAAAACAAACAAGCACCATATAATTCATCAAGCAAATCATCAAGTCTAGGTGGATGTCTGTACTTGATTATGATGTTGTTCAAGATACATACAATCATGCACATCTTCCAACTTCCATCCTTTTTAGGCACTAAGATAACCAGGGACAACACATGGACTTAAGCTTTCTTGCACCCATCCTTTTTGCATCAACTCCTCCACTTGCTTTTGTATTTCTTTGGTCTCTTGAGGATTACTCCTATAGGCTGGCCTATTGGGTAATGATGCACCAAAATGAGGTCAATGTGGTGTTCTATCCCCCTTAAAGGAGGTAGGCCATGAGGCACTTCTTTTGGAAACACATCACCAAATTCTTGCAAAAGAGTTTTAACACCACTAGGCAAAGAGAGTTCATTAGGAGCATTAGCATTCAAACAGAGTTCTTTACAATAAAGCATATATAGGGGCTGCCTTGAAATCAAAGCCCTCTTCACCTCACATTTTTGTTGCCAAATAACTCTCTTTTCTCTCACTATTTTTATTCTTTTTCTCTTTGTCATCACTCTTCTTTTCACTCCCTCTTTCTTTTTGCTCTTGCTCTTTCTTTTCCCTCATCTTTAGTTGGTCCTCACTAACTTCTTTTGGGGACAAGGGTGAAAGAGTGACCTTTCGGTCATGATGCACAAAAGTAAATTTGTTAAGGAATCCATCATGGTTGGCCTTCCTATCAAATTGCCAAGGCCTCCCAAGTAACATATGACTTGCCTCCATGTGTACCACATCACATAGAACATTATCATGATACTTTCCAATGGAGAAACAAACTTCAACTTGCTTGTTCACGGTCAACTCACCAACTTCACTAAGCCATTGAAGTCTATGGTGGTCGTGGGTGTGGCTTAGTCACAAGATTCAATTTGGAAACCATTCTAGTACTAGCAACATTAGTACAACTCCCACCATCAATAATTAAAGAACATACCTTCCCTTGGATCATGCATCTAGTATGGAAGATATTTTCTCTTTGGCTCTCATCATGCTCCTTAGCTTGGCTTCCCAAAAGTCTCCTCACCATGAGCAAATCTCCTCCTTCTGGAACTACTTCTCCCCCACTTTCTTCTTCACTAGAAGCCTCAGATTATGTGACCACTTCTCCATTTCTTGATACCATTGTCCTTTTAGTTGGACATTGAGATGCAATATGTCCATGGCCTAAGCACTTGAAACACTTCACATCACGGTTTCTAGGAGATGCTTCTATATAGGCTTCTTTCCATGAGATGTAGGCACAACCTCCTTTGAAGATGAAGTACCCTCCTTCTTTGATTTGTCCTTCCAACTTGAAGATGAAAACTTAGAAGAAGAAGGAAATTTGGACTTCTTCCTCTTGAGTTGTTGCTCCACCTTTATGGCTTGTTGGACCAAATCTTCAAGCTCCACATAGTTTTGAAGCTCCACTATGTCTTGAATGTCTTGATTCAACCCATGTAAGAACCGAGCCATAGTTGCCTCCCTATCTTCATTAATGTTGGACCTAAGCAAGGCCAACTCCATCTCCTTGTGGTACTATCAACACTTTTTGATCCTTGGGTCAATATTTATAATTTGTTGTGAAGATCCCTATGGTAGTGATTTGGAACAAATCTCTTTCTCATGACTTGTTTCATTTACGCCCATCGTCTCAATAGATTTCTTCTCTTTTTTTGCAATTGATCCCAAAACAAGTGCATAGTCTTTGAATTCAAGAGCGGCTACCTTCACTTTCTTTCTTTCATTGAAATTGTTGCAATCAAACACTTGCTCGATCTTCATTTCCCACTCCAAGTAGGCTTCGGGATCAGTAACGTGAATAGTGAAAAAATGGAAAAAAATGGAAAAGGAAAAGGAATGGAAGGAAGAAGACGCCACACTCTTGGAGAGTGATAAGTCAAGCGAAGATTCGCCACAAAGGTAAGGAAACCTTTGATAAGAACCAAGATGGCTCTACCAAGAACCCAAGAGAACTAAGCTCTCAAAACCCACAAAGGAGTGCAATATTATTCTCTAAGTCAAAAGTGCCAAATACAGTAAACATAAGCCTATTTATAGGCATTAGGTATGCAGCTAGGTCTAGCTAAAGGAGACAGCAATCTAGCACATTTTAAAACCTAATCCTAGTGTAAATGTGGCCTAGGCCCAATTGAAAAATCCTAACTCTATTATGTGCAACTTAAGCCCAAACAATAGGCCCTTATTATAAAATTAACCCAAAAAGAAAATAAGAACCAAAACTAAGAAAATTAAAAGGTTCAAATACATAATTAAATAAAATTAACTAAGAAGAAATCATGTCCCCACATTTGGGCCCTTTATCAACTTGGATCATTTGGACCATCTTGAGTGCTTCTTCTTCTAGAATTGGCTTCAGTGAAAGAAAGTGGTTGACTGCTTTGTCCAAATCCTCCTTAGCCTTCTTAGCTCTTGACCTTGTCATTGGGCCTCCAAGTCCTCGCAGTGCTTCTTTGGGCATTGGGCCCATTAGGGTTCCACTTGAGCTTCCTTGGTCTCCATCATGCCCTCCCCTTCGAAAAAGAATTCGTCCTCGAATTTAATCCTTCATCACCTACATCAAAAGGACTTAAGTCAGCCACATTAAATGTTGCACTAACCCCATACTTACCTGGTAGGTCAACTTTGTAGGCATTGTCATTGATTCTTTCTAAGATTTGGAAGGGTCCATCTCCTCTAGGTAAGAGCTTAGATTTCCTTTGCAAAGGAAACCTTTCTTTTCGCATGTGCACCCACACCCAATCTCCGGGTTCAAAAACAACTTGTCTCCTTCCCTTATTTGCTTGCTTAGCATATTGTTCCATCTTCCTTTCAATTTGAGTCTTGACTTGTTCATGGAGCTTCCTCACATATTCAGCTTTTGCATGTCCATCCCTATGAATTAAAGAAGAAACATTAGGTAGAGGCAGCAAATCAAGGGGGGTGAGGGATTAAAACCATATACAATCTCAAAAGGAGAAAAACTAGTAGTAGCATGCACAAATTATTATAAGCAAATTCATCAACAAAAGGTAAGCATTCTTCCCAGGTTTTGATATTCCTCTTGATGATTAATCGCAGCAAGGTCGATAGGGTCCTATTCACCACCTCAGTTTGCCCATCGGTTTGTGGGTGGCAAGTGGTAGAGAAGAGTAGCTTAGTCCCAAGCTTGTTCCAAAGGGTCCTCCAAAAATGGCTCAAGAATTTTGAGTCCCTATCTGAGACTATGCTTTTGGGCATTCCATGAAGCCTCACTACTTCTTTAAAGAACAAGTCCGCCACATGAATGGCGTCATCCACCTTATGGCAAGGGATGAAGTGGGCCATCTTGGAGAATCTTCCCACCACCACAAAAATGGAGTCTCTTCCTTTTTTTTTTTGAACGGGCAAACCTAGCACAAAATCCATAGACAAGTCAATCCAAGGGAATCGAATAGGTAGGGGGTATAGAGTCCATGAGGCATTACCTTTGATTTGGCTCTTTTACAAACAATGCACCTATCACATATTTTATGCACATCATGCTTCATGCCAGGCCAATAAAAATGCTCATGCAACACACCTAAAGTCTTTTGGATCCCAAAGTGACCCATTAATCCCCCCTCATGAGCTTCCCTAAGCAATAATTCACGCAATGAGCTCTTAGGCACACACAAACGTTTTTCTTTGAATAAATACCCATCTTGCCTAAAGAACCCCTTATGTGCCCCTTTTTCACATGCAGCATACATCTTGGAGAAATCATCATCATGCACATACAACTCTTTTATGTGTTCAAAACCAAGCATTTTTGTTTCAAGAGTAGCTAATAAGGTATACCTCCTGGAAAGCGCATCAGCTACTATGTTTACCTTCCCTTGCTTGTGTTTGATCACATAGGGAAATTGTTCAAGGTATTCCACCCACTTAGCATGCCTCTTATTAAGCTTACCTTGCCCTTTTAAATATTTTAGTGACTCATGATCACTGTGAATTACAAACTCTTTTGGCAAAGTGTGTAAAGCCCTTATAAGTGCATACAATTCTTTATCATAGGTGGAGTAATTTAAAACAGCTCCATGCAATTTTTCACTAAAGTATGCAATGGGGTGACCCTCTTGTAATAAAACAGCCCCAATCCCAACATTTGATGCATCACACTCAAGTTCAAAAGACTTAGAGAAATTAGGCAATGCAAGTATGGGTGCATGAGTGAGCCTATCTTTGAGTGTGTCGAAACTTGTCTGTTGATCCTCCCCCCACCTAAAACTCACATTTTTCTTAACAACTTCATTTAAAGGGGGCTATGGTGCTGAAATCTTTTACAAACCTTCTATAGAAGCTAGCTAACCCATGAAAGCTTCTTACCTCACTCAAAGACTTAGGGGTAGGCCACTCCCTAATAGCTTTTATCTTTTCTTCATCTACTTGCACTCCCTTAGCACTTACAACAAAGCCTAGGAACACTACATGGTCGGTACAAAAAGACACACTTCTCTAAATTAGCATACAACTTTTCTTTTCTAAGCACACTCATTACAACCTTAAGGTGTTCTAGGTGCTCTTCTAAGGTTATGCTATAGATCAGATGTCATCAAAGTATACTACTACAAACTTGCCTAGAAACTCTCTCAACACATGGTTCATCAACCTTATAAAGGTGCTAGGCGCATTTGTAAGCCCAAAAGGCATCACCAACCACTCATACAATCCATGCTTAGTCTTAAAGGCTGTCTTCCACTCATCCCCTTCCCTTATCCTAATTTGATGGTACCCACTTTTTAAATCCACTTTAGAAAAGTAACATGCACCATGCAATTCATCAAGCAAATCATCTAGCCTAGGGATGGGATGCCTATATTTTACAGTTATATTATTTACAGCCCTACAATCAGTACACATTCTCCAAATGCCGTCCTTTTTGGGGACAAGTATGACAGGCACGGCACAAGGACTTAAACTTTCCCTCACCCATCCTTTTTGCATCAAATCCACCACTTGTTTTTAAATTTCCTTAGTTTCCTCAGATTTGTCCTACGGCGAAGGCGGGCCTATTGGGCAAAGAGGCTCCCGGGATGAAGTCCATTTGATGTTCAATCCCCTCTCAGGGTGGTAGTCCGGGAGGGACACTCTTTGGAAAGACATCTTCAAAGTCCTGCAAAAGAGAATCAACTTCACTAGGCAGAGGGTTAGAGTTACAATTTAAGTACAAGTCCTTGTAGATGCAAATGTACATCTCTTGCTTTGCAAAGAAAGCCCTCTTAATCTCACTCTCCCTAACAATTAAACATTCATTTTTTTTTCATTTACAAGTTCTTGGTCCCTATTCTTCGCTTCCCCCTTTGATTTTATTTTTATGTCTTCCTTCTCTTGCTCCCTTCTTAGCTTCAAGGCCACTTGGTCTTCACAAACCTGTTTGGGAGTAAGGGGTACAAGGGTTACCTTTAATGAATTATGAACAAAAGAGTATTTGTTAGTGAAACCATCATGAATAGCATGCTTATCAAATTGCCAAGGCCTCCCAAGCAAAATATGGCCAGCCTCCATAGGAACAACATCACATAAAATATCATCTTTATACTTACCAATTGATAAACTTACCATCACTTGTTGATTCACTATCAACTCACCATTCTCACTTAGCCATTGAAGCTTGTATGGTCGGGGGTGAGGAGTAGTTTTAAGGTCAAGTTTTCTTACCAAGCGAGTGCTTGCCACATTGGTGCAACTTCCCCCATCAATAATCAAAGAGCATACCTTCCCTTGAATGAGGCATCTTGTATGGAAAATGTTCTCTCTTTGGCCTTCATCCTTCTCTTTAGCTTGACTTCCCAACAATCTTCTTACCATCAATAAGTCTCCCTCTTGTGGAATAACCTCACAATCACTTTCCTCCTCACTTGATGAAATACAAGAAGATTCACTAGTGATGCTCCCATTGTCCCTTATCACCATTGTTTTCTTATTTGGGCATTGAGAAGCTATGTGTCCCCTTCCCAAACACTTAAAGCATTTAATGTCCTTATTTTTAGAAGTAGAAGATGAAGTGGAAGTAGTAGGCAAGGTGGCCTTAGGGGCAGCCACGGGTTCCTTTGGACCGAAAGAGGATCCCTCCTTCTTTTGCTTGTCCTTCCAACTTGTTGTGTTGAAGTTGGAAGAAGCCTTCTTCAAAGTACCCTTCCTTTTGAGTTGTTGCTCCACCTTCATGGCTTGATGCACTAAGTCTTCAAGCTCAACATAATGTTGCAACTCCACAATATCACTAATGTCTCGATTGAGACCATGAAGAAACCGAGCCATGGTTGCCTCCCTTTCTTCAACAATGTTGGCTCTTATCAAGGCAACCTCCATCTCTTTGAAGTACTCATCCACACTCCTACTCCCTTGAGAGAGCCTTTGTAACTTATTATGTAGCTCCCTATGATAAAAAGAAGGTACAAATCTCCTCCTCATCAAAGTCTTCATTTCATCCCAAGTAATGATAGGATGCTCTCTATATCTGACCCTTTCTTTTAGAGCTTGATCCCACCAAATCAAAGCATAATCTGTGAACTCAAGTGCAGCCACCTTCACTTTCTTCTCTTCATTGTAGTCATGGCATGAGAAGATTTGCTCAATTTTCATCTCCCACTCAAGATATGCTTCCGGATCATTCCTCCCTTGGAAGGAAGGTATTTTGATATTTACACCCCCAAGCCTCTCATTTTCTCTATCTCTCCTCTCGTTTTCTCTATCTCTCCTCTCATTTTCTCTATCTCTCCTCTCATGTCTCCTTCTTCCTCCTTGCCTCCTATCATCTCTCTTTTCTGTTTCGGATTCCTGGGATTCTTCATCATGGTTGGAAGTTCTATCCCTCTCTAACCTATCAATCCTCTCATGGATTTCATCACTTTGTCTTTGAAGAAGCCTTTCCAAATGTCTTGTTAGGGTTTGCATTTGTAATGTCATTGTGGCTGTCCTTGGGGAAGGAGGGGGACTTCCACTTGTGTCTCCTTCCTTAGACATTGTACACAATCAAAAAGTTAGTGAACACAATAAAACAAGGTCCTCACTCACTCTTCTCACGTGTATACACTCTTAGATTGATTCCACTCGTGTTTCACACAATTAGGCTTTTGTTTAATGAAAACGCTCTTGCCTTTTACCACTCAAGTTCTCTTTTCAAGTTCTTAAATGAACCCTCTTGCGTTTCAATTACCAAAAACTCTTACAAAGGTAGCGGTCCTCACAAGAGTAAGCACTCAGAAAGTGAAGAAAGGATGAAACTCTAGACAAAACTCAAATGAATTTAAAAGACAAGCAAGAAAAAGCTAATTAAAAAGAAAGGTAGAACTCAAAAGAAATAAGAAGAAAAAGAAATGCGCAAGGTATGTAGAATAGCACCGCTTAATGAAATTCACAAGGCATTCAAACTTAATCTTGCTTAAGTGCAAAGGCGCTCTTTTTTTTTTCTTTTTTTTTTTTTTTTTTTTCTTCGTTTTTTTTAATACTATTTTTCACGTCCTTGTTCTCTTTTTGCACATAAAAAATATGATTCTTCAATTTTAGTTCCAAATGTCATGCCCAATTGTGTATTTAGGAGTTTCCTTTCAAGTTAAGGTGCTATAAAACATATAACAAAGAATGGATATAGAGTTGATAAGATCAAAGTCAGTAAATATTGCGTAGAAATTAAAGAACAAAAATTAAAGGCTAGAAAATAAAAGACTAGAATTTAAATGACAAAAAGTAAAGAACGGAAAGTAAAGAATGTTGCCAATTCTTAGAAATGGCAGAGATCAATGATGATCAGGATTGTGTATAATTATGACATTCAAGCAATGGTGCTTGATGTTTGGAAAGCAATAAAGAACAAGTACAAGAAACAAAACAAGAACTCTATCAACTAAAGAATATGGGCTCTAGATACCACATGATATGATCCAAGTTGGATGCATGTTATTTTTACGGATCGTTCTTGAGTTGATTATGGGTTTCAAAGAATTAAACAATAAAAGGATGAATAGTAACATGAACAGTAGCGTGAACGTGAATGTGTGAACAGAATGAAGAATAGTCAATTTAC
This sequence comes from Ormosia semicastrata, assembly GCA_029884595.1. Classification (NCBI taxonomy): domain Eukaryota; kingdom Viridiplantae; phylum Streptophyta; class Magnoliopsida; order Fabales; family Fabaceae; genus Ormosia; species Ormosia semicastrata. Next base: position 32,544,157 of record JAQQTO010000044.1, on the reverse strand, counting down.
TGAATAGTGAAAAAATGGAAAAAGATGGAAAAGGAAAAGGAATGGAAGGAAGAAGACGCCACACTCTTGGAGAGTGATAAGTCAAGCGAAGATTCACCACAAAGGTAAGGAAACCTTTGATAAGAACCAAGATGGCTCTACCAAGAACCCAAGAGAACTAAGCTCTCAAAACCCACAAAGGAGTGCAATATTATTCTCTAAGTCAAAAGTGCCAAATACAGTAAACATAAGCCTATTTATAGGCATTAGGTATGCAGCTAGGTCTAGCTAAAGGAGACAGAAAGCTAGCACATTTTAAAACCTAATCCTAGTGTAAATGTGGCCTAGGCCCAATTGGAAACCCTAACTCTATTATGTGCAACTTAAGCCCAAACAATAGGCCCTTATTATAAAATTAACCCAAAAAGAAAATAAGAACCAAAACTAAGAAAATTAAAAGGTTCAAATACATAATTAAATAAAATTAACTAAGAAGAAATCCTTGTTTGTTTTCTAAAATTGATTTGAAAAGTGGGTACCATCAAATTAGAATAAGGGAAGGGGATGAATGGAAAACTGCCTTTAAAACTAAATATGGATTGTATGAATGGTTGGTAATGCCTTTTGGTTTAACAAATGCACCTAGCACTTTCATGAGGCTTATGAACCATGTCTTAAGGGATTTTCTAGGCCAGTTTGTTGTTGTGTATTTTGATGATATCTTGATATATAGCAAAAGCCTAGATGAACATCATGAACACTTAAGGGCTGTTTTGCATGTGTTGAGAAAAGAAAAGTTGTATGCTAATTTGGAAAAATGTACTTTTTGTACGGATCATGTGATCTTCCTTGGTTTTGTTGTAAATTCAAAAGGGGTTCATGTTGACACAGAGAAAATTAAGGCCATTCAAGAGTGGCCAACCCCCAAAAATGTGAGTGAAATGGGGAGCTTTCATGGCTTGGCTAGTTTCTATAGGAGGTTTGTTAAAGACTTTAGTACATTGGCTGCACCTCTTAATGAAATTGTCAAGAAAAATGTTGCGTTTAGATGGGGGGAGAAACAAGAGCATGCATTTAATGAGCTTAAGGAAAGACTTACTCATGCACCAATACTTGCTTTGCCTAATTTTGCTAAATCTTTTGAAATTGAATGTGATGCTTCTAATGTTGGTGTTGGAGCTGTTTTAATGCAAGAAGGGCATCCAATTGCTTACTTTAGTGAGAAATTAAGTGGTCTTTGTCCTTAATTATCCCACCTATGATAAGGAATTGTATGCCTTGGTGAGGGCTTTACAAACATGGCAACATTATCTTTTGCCCAAAGAGTTTGTTATCCATAGTGATCATGAGTCCTTAAAGTACTTGAAAGGACAAGGAAAGTTGAATAAGAGGTATGCCAAGTGGGTTGAGTTTCTTGAACAATTCCCATATGTGATCAAGCATAAGAAAGGTAAGGCCAACATAGTGGCGGATGCACTTTCAAGAAGGTATACCTTACTCTCTACCCCCTAACAAAATTATTTGGGCTTGAATGCATCAAAGAATTATATGAGCATGATAAAGATTTTTCCCATATCTATGCTAATTGTTTGCATTGGGCTCAAAATGGGTATTTTAAGCACCAAGGGTTTTTGTTTAAAGAAAAGAGATTATGTGTGCCCAAAAGTTCTATAAGAGAGTTGCTTGTGAGGGAAGCGCATAAAGGGGGACTAATGGGGCATTTTGGGGTTCAAAAGACTTTAGACATGTTGCACGAACATTTTCATTGGCCACACATGAAACATGATGTGCAAAAGTTTTGTGAAAAATGCATTGTTTGTAAAAAGTCTAAATCTAAAGTGATGCCTCATGGACTTTATACTCCTTTGCCTATTCCTGATTTTCCTTGGATTGATTTGTTAATGGATTTTGTTGTAGGACAACCTCGGACAAAGAATGGTAAGGATTCAATTTTTGTGGTGGTGGATAGGTTTTCTAAAATGGCACATTTTATACCATGTAAAAAAGTTGATGATGCTTGTCATGTTGCTGAATTGTTCTTCAAAGAAGTGGTAAGGCTTCATGGCCTTCCAAGAAGTATTGTTTCAGATCGTGACACAAAGTTCTTAAATCACTTTTGGAGGACTTTGTGGGGTAAGCTGGGTACAAAGCTGCTTTTCTCCACTATCTGCCATCCCCAAACGGATGGGCAAACTGAGATAGTTAATAGGACACTTTCTTCCCGTCTTAGGGCTGTGATAAAGAAGAACATTAAGTCTTGGGAGGAGTGTTTGCCTCATGTGGAATTTGCTTATAATAGGGCTGTCCGTAGTACTACTCAATATTCTCCTTTTGAGGTTGTTTATGGATTTAATCCTCTCACTCCTCTTGATTTATTGCCATTGCCTAACTCTTCAATTTTAAAGCATAAAGATGGCAGGGCTAAAGCTGAATTTGTGAGGAAGTTACACGAACAAGTCAAGACCCAAATTGAGAAGAAGACTGAAAGCTATGTTAGGCAAGCCAACAAAGGGAGGAGGAAGGTGGTGTTTGAACCTGGAGATTGGGTCTGGGTGCACATGAGAAAAGAGAGATTTCCTTCACAAAGGAAATCCAAGCTTCAACCAAGAGGAGATGGGCCATTCCAAGTGTTGGCCAAGATTAATGATAATGCCTATAAGATAGACCTTCCAGGTGAGTATGGTGTTAGTGCAACTTTCAATGTGGTGATTTGTCTCCTTTTGATGTAGATGTAGTGATGAAGATTTCAATTCGAGGTCGAATTCACTTAAAGAAAGAGGGATGATGTGAGCCCACAAGGAGCATGGATCAAGGAGCACTACAAGGACTTGGTGGACCTATGACAAGAGCTAGGACCAAGAAATCCCAAGAAGTCCTAAATAAAATGATGACAACTTTAATTGAAACAAGCCCAAATTCAGGTCTTGATGGAGTTGGGCCCAAATTGGTCACTTATCTCATCTAACTTGAAGACCCATGATGGCTTGGATGTCCACTTCTTTAAATAGTATTTTTTAGTTTATTTCTATTAAATAAAGTGTAATAAACCATGAAGGATGAATAGTGCACATTTTTGGGAGGGCAACCTTTGGTTTACATACCTAAGTAACTCCTATTTTTTGTAGTTAATGCTTTAATTAGCCACTTAATGGATTAGTTATTGCTTTTTATGGGGAATATGTCACATTATGATGACCACTTTGCATGCATATTCTATGCACCCCATTTTCCTATAAGTATGTGCCTAAAACATGAATGAAAGGACTTTTGGATGTGAATTTGGATTGAATCCATTTGTGAGAATTTCATTCTCTTTGGTTCTTGGTTGAGCCATCTTGGTTCTTATCAAAGGCTTCCTTACCTTTGTGGCGAATCTTCACTTGACTTATCACTCTCTAAGAGTGTGGCGTCTTCTTCCTCTCATTCCTTTTCCTTTTCCCATCTTTTCTATTTTTTTACTATTCATGTCACTATTGACGTCACTATTCATCAGCTACTGTTCATTGGGTACTGTTCATCGTTTCATTCTTTGAAACACTAAATCAACTCAAGGACGATCCGTAAAAATAATATGCATCCAACTTGGATTGTATCAGGTAGGAACTTTGATTTTGACCCCTTCAATTCTATCCTCTCTATCACGCCTCCTTCCTCTACGTGGTCCATGTCTAGGTCTGTCCTCACTCTCATAACCACTTCCTTGATTTGATTCTTCTCGATTTAGGAGGTTGGCAAGTTGTTCATTGAAGTTTGCATTCATTTGCTCCATTTGCCTTTGAAGGATTTGCATTTGAGTATTCATCGTAGCATGAAGAACCGCGGACCTTGGAGAAAGAGGTGGACTATCACCTTGGGCTGCCATCACTTGAAACACACAATATCAAAATAACAAGATAGTATAAATCCTCACCACACTCCCTCACGTGTGCACACAATGTGTATTTCAATCAAATAGGCTTTTTCCACACAAGATGTAATTTTCACTCTTGCCTCTTTCCACTCAAATTCTCTTTGCAAGTTCTTAAATGAACCCTCTCATGTTTGAATTACCAAAAGCTCTTACAAAAGTAGCGGTCCTCATAAGAGTAAGCACTCAGAAGTTGAAGAAAAGATGAAACTCTAGACAAAACTCAAAGGAATTTAAAAGACAAGCAAGAAAAGTGAATTAAAAAGAAAGGTAGAACTCAAAAGAAATAAGAAGAAAAAGAAATGCACAAGGTATGTAGAATAGCACCGCTTAATTGAAATTCACAAGGCATTCAAACTGAATCTTGCTTAAGTGCAAGGGCATGGCTCTTTTTTTTACTTTTTTTTTATTATTTTTCACGCCCTTGTTCTCTTGTTGCACTAAAAAAAAAAATTGATTCTTGCAATTTTTGTTCCAATTGTTATGCCCAATTGTGTATTTAGGAGTTTCCTTTCAAATTAAGGTGCTATAAAACATATAACAAAGAAACAAATATAGAATTGACAAGATCAAAGTCAGTAAATATTGCGTAAAAAATAAAGAACAAAAATGATAAAGGCGAAAAATAGAAGGACTAGAATTTAAATGGCAAAAAGTAAAGAACGGAAAGTAAAGAATGTTGCCAATTCTTAGAAATGGCAGGGATCAATGATAATCAAGATTGTGTATAATTATGACATCCAAGCAATAATGCTTGATGTTTGGGAAGCAATAAGAACAAGAACAAAAGAACATGTAAGAACTCTATCAACTCTAGAATCTGGGCTCTAGATACCACATGATATGATCCAAGTTGGATGCATATTATTTTTTACGGATCGTCCTTGAGTTGATTTAGTGTTTCAAAGAATGAAACGATGAACAGTACCCGATGAACAGTAGCTGATGAATAGTGACGTGAATAGTGACATAAATAGTCACGTGAATAGTAAAAAAATAGAAAAGATGGGAAAAGGAAAAGGAATGAGAGGAAGAAGACGCCACACTCTTAGAGAGTGATAAGTCAAGTGAAGATTCGTCACAAAGGTAAGGAAGCCTTTGATAAGAACCAAGATGGCTCAACCAAGAACCAAAGAGAATGAAATTCTCACAAATGGATTCAATCCAAATTCACATCCAAAAGTCCTTTCATTCATGTTTTAGGCACATACTTATAGGAAAATGGGGTGCATAGAATATGCATACAAAGTGGTCATCATAATGTGACATATTCCCCATAAAAAGCAATAACTAATCCATTAAGTGGCTAATTAAAGCATTAACTAAAAAAATAGGAGTTACTTAGGTATGTAAACCAAAGGTTGCCCTCCCAAAAATGTGCACTATTCATCCTTCATGGTTTATTACACTTTTTTTAATAGAAATAAACTAAAAAAATACTATTTTAAAGAAGTGGACGTCCAAGCCATCATGGGTCTTCAAGTTGGATGAGATAAGTGACCAATTTGGGCCCAACTCCATCAAGACCTGAATTTGGACTTGTTTCAATTAAAGTTGTCATCATTTTATTTAGGACTTCTTGGGCTTTCTTGGTCCTAGCTCTTGTCATAGGTCCACCAAGTCCTTGTAGTGCTCCTTGATCCATGCTCCTTAGTGGGCTCACATCATTTAATATCTGTGCAATATTTATAGTTTTGATATTATCAACTCTATATCCATTGCTGTTAAATGTTTTATAGTACCTTAATTTGAAAGGAAACTCTTAAATAATACACAATTGGGCATAACATTCAGAACTAAAATTGCAAAAACCAATTTTTTTAAGTATAAAAAGAGAACAAGGGCATGAAAAAAAGTATAAAATAAAAGAAGAAAAGGAGACTGCCCTTGCACTTAAGCAAGGTTAAGTTTGAATGCCTTGTGAATTTCATTAAGCGGTGCTATTCTACATACCTTGTGCATTTCTTTTTTCTTCTTATTTCTTTTGAGTTTTATCTTTCTCTTTTATTAGCTTTTCTTGATTGTCTTTTAAATTCCTTTGAGTTTTGTCTAGAGTTTCATCCTATCTTCAACTTTTGAGTGCTTACTCTTGTGAGGACCGCAACCTCTGTAAGAGTTTTTGGTAATTGAAACGCGAGAGGGTTCATTTAAGAACTTGCAAAGAGAACTTGAGGGGTAAAAGGCAAGAGCATTTTCATCAAACAAAAGCTTAATTGTTTGAAACACGAGTGGAATCAATCTAAGAGTGTATGCACGTGAAAAGAGCGAGTGAAGACCTTGTTTTATTATGTTCACTAACTTGTTAATTGTGTACAATGTCTAAGGAAGGAGATCCAAGTGGAAGTCCCCCTTCTTCCCCAAGGAGAGCCGCAATGACTTTACAAATGCAAGCCCAAACAAGACATTTGGAAAGGCTTCTTCAAAGGCAAAGTGATGAAGAGGATTGACAGGTTAGAGAAGGATAGAACTTCTAATCATGATGAAGAATCCCATGAATCCGAAAGAGAAAGGAGAGATGGTAGGAGGCAAGGAGGGAGAAGGAGACATGAGAGGAGAGATAGAGAAAATAAGAGGCCTGGGAGGTGTGAATATCAAAATACCTTCTGATATGATCCAAAAAATGGAACATAAGATTTTCGGATCTATCCTTGGGTGACCAACCAAAAATGACGCACTTGTTTAAAAATAGTAGTATCTCATGCTATGCTACTCGGAATTGAGCGATTCCAAAACGACATGAAAGATCATGTTCTGAAATGCAAATTAGGCTCAAGAATCACCAAAAAAAGATGAGTAAATCATAAGATACGAATCAGAGAAAACTAACAGAATTTGAGAACTAGAAAATCACAAAACGACCAAGAAAAGGAAAAAAAACGGTTAAGATGAGAGATGAAAATAAGAAATGGATTGGTGCCACAATCATGGATTGATTGATAAACCAAAGTTGGTGATCGCCACAAGAGAAAACTCTTGATAAGATCTATGGCTCATTCAAGAACCTAAGAGAGGCTAAGCACTCTCACAATTGGAACAAATCCAAATTGAACATCCAAGTTGATTTTTTTTATTCATCCAATTCAGTACATTATATAGAGAATGACTAGAGTAATCTTAACCAAAGGTCACCACAAATCAGCCTAAGGTGACTCTCCTAACCCTAGCAGACCCCACTAATGCTTACATTAATGCCTCAACTAATTAGTATTGATGGCAATTAGTGCATGAAACTTATTATGCTTAAGTGTAGTATTAATTCATTCTAAAAAGGAGTTACCTAGGCATGCAAGCCAAAGGTTGCCCTCCCAAGAAGCTTAATAAAAATGTGTAGCATCCACACACAAAGTTTATTACACTTTATTTAATAGAAATAAACTAGAAAATTTCATCCAAAAATTCGTCTTACATTTCTAGACCATTTTTCACTATGATAGAGGCCGAATCTGGTCAAGAAGCTTGAAATAAGATTTGTAGATAAGTTCCTTAGCTTTCCAACGCACCAAAGAATGCACCAATCCAAGATTTATAGCACAAGATATAGCCAAAACAAGTTAACAGGTTCATCACTAATTAAAATAAAATTTTCATCAAAAATCAAATTGGCCTTAAATTGGACATCATTCTTGGTTTGCATCATTCCCTCCCCCTTGAAGAGAATTCGACCTCGAATTTATTGCCTTTGGGAATGGTCTTCATCCTCCGGGTTCAAACACAACTCTTTTGAATCCATAGGACACCTCTCTTGGAATGGCTTCTTCGACTTCTTTACTTTCCTCTTGCAATTCAAATCCAATTGATGCTTTGCATTCTTCCTTTGGAATCACATCTTCAATTTCGTTGAATTTCTTGCAAACTTCCTTTGGAATCACATCTTCAATTTCGTTGAATGTCATCCAAGCTTCTTTTGGAGGAACAAACTCAATTTCCTTGAAAAGAGATTCAACACAACTAGGCAAAGAATTAGGAATAACATCAAAACAAGCATTCAAGTTTTCGTTTTTCACAACACTTTCTTTTTTGCACTCATCCTTTTCTTTTTCCTCATTCTTTTCCATACTTTCATCTTTCTTTTCTTTCTCTTCAAATGTACTCTCAACTTTTACCTCATCCACTGGAACCTCTTCAATTTTTTTCTCACTCATTCTTCCTTTCTCACTCTCTTTTTTCAAGTGCATTTGATCTTCATACACTTGTTTTAGTGACAATGGTACAAGAGTAATTTTGCGATCATTAAATACAAATGAGTACTTATTCTTATAGGCATCATCATATCTCGCTTGTCTCAACCCTCCAAGGGCCCTCAAGTGCCTCGATTCTATGGGCACCACATCACTAACACCTCATCTTCATATCTCCCAACTGGAACGACACTCTTGTTTGTTCACCATCACGTCACCGAGATTTGATGCACCAAAGCTTATACGGCTGTGGATGCTTTAGAGTAGGAAGTCCCAACTTTTGCACCATGATGGTACTAGCTAGGTTAATGTAACCCTTTCTATCAATGACTGATACAAATCAAGAATGATGTCCAATTTAAGGCCAAATTGATTTTTGATGAAAATTTTATTTTCATTAGTGAGGAATTCGTTGACTTGTTTTGGCTTTATCTTGCACTACAGAACTCGGATTAGTGCATTCTTTAGTTAGTTGGAAAGCTAAGGAAATTATCTACAAATCATATTTCAAGCTTCTTGACCAGAATCGGCCTCATCATGGTGAAAAATGGCCTCTATCATGGTGAAAAAGGGATGAAAATTTAAGACGAATTCTTGGACGGAATTTTACTTGTATTTTGGGCTTTCTATTATGTTTCTTTTATATTTTGTTATTTTCAAGCCTAGAGTGTCTTTAATGTTCCAAATTCTGAGAGTTTCTTTTGGTTCAATTTATTTAGCTACTTAGTGGAATGGTTAATGCTTTTATTAGCCACTTAGGAATAGTTATTTTCTTTTACACTTTATGGTGACCTTTTGTTTGCATGATGTATGCAGCCCCTAAACTCTATATATGTACACATCTATGATGAATAAAAAAAAAAAGAAGGATTGGATGTTCAATTTGGATTTGTTCCAATTGTGAGAGTGTTTAGCCTCTCTTAGGTTCTTCATTGAACTAACCCCTTTGATCTTATCAAGAGTCCAAGACCCTTGTGGCGATCCTCACCTTGTCAATTTCCCTTGTTGTGGCGCCTACCATTCCATTCCTTATCTTGTCCATTTGATTGTTTTCTTCTTCTTCGAATTTTGTTTTTTTGTCACTCAAGGATATATCCAAATTTCTACATTATCTTCTCCGGTTCATATCTCGCATTTTACAAATTGTTTTCTAGTGATTCTTGAGCCTAGTTTGCATTTTAGAACGTGATCTTTCACGTCGTTTTGGAATCGCTCAATTCTGAGTAGTATAGTGCGAGATACAGCTATTTTTAAACAAGTGCGTCATTTTGGTCACTCAAGGATAGATCCCACATGATCTTTCTAGGATCATATCACCATCAAGAGCCATCCTTCCTAGGTGACTTTTGATCTTGTTCTTCATATTTGTTTTTTTCCCAAAATTTTTTCTTCCCACCACCTATCATGGAGTCTCTAATGAAGAAAAAAATGCCAAGCAAAGGGAGGATCTTTTCATTCTAGATGCTATGTGAAGGACAAGACATGATTTTTGATGAAAATTTTATTTTAGCTAGTACCACCATGGTGCAAAAGTTGGGACTTCCTATTCTACTCCACAACCGTATAAGTTTTGGTTTATCCCGAGTTTAGCGATCTCGGTGACGTGATGGTGAACAAACAAGTCGAGTTTTGTTCCGGATTGGGAGATATGAAGATTCTATTATGTGATGTGGTGCCCATAGAATCGACACACTTGTTACTTGGCCCATGGAGGGTCGAACGCTAAGCGAGATATGATACTATAAATCACTCATTTGTAAATAATCACCAAATTACTTTGTACCATTGTCAATCAAAACAAGTGTATGAAGATCAAATGCACTTGAAAATCGGTGATTGAGAAAAAATTGAAGGGTTCGGTGGATGAGGTAAAAGTTGAGAGTACATTTGAAGAGAAAGAAAAGAAAGATGAAAGTTGGAAAAGAATGAGGAAAAAGAAAAAGATGATTTTGGGCTTTCTATTATTGTTTTGATTTTATTCCTATATTTTTGCCTAGTTGTGTTGAATCTCTTTTCAAGGAAATTTTCCTCAAAGGAAGCTTGTAAGACAATTGAAGATATGATTCCAAAGAAGAATGCAAAGCATCCATTGGCTTTGAATTCAAGAGGAAAGTAAGGAAGTTGAAGAAACAATTTCAAGAGGTTTGGATTCAAAAGAGTTGTGTTTGAACCCTTCAAGGCAATAAATTATTTAATACAAGAGGAGGGAATGATACAAATCAAGAATGATGTCCAATTTTAGGCCAAATTGATTTTTGATGAAAATTTTATTTTCATTAGTAGGGAATTCGTTGACTTGTTTTGGCTTTATCTTGCACTTTTCAGAACTCGGATTAGTGCATTCTTTAGTTAGTTGGAAAGCGAAGGAAATTATCTACAAATCATATTTCAAGCTTCTTGACCAGAATCGGCCTCTATCATGGTGAAAATTGGGATGAAAATTTAAGACGAATTCTATGGGAATTTTACTTGTATTTTTTCATTATGTTTCTTTTATATTTTGTTATTTTCAAGCCTAGAGTGTCTTTAATGTTCCAAATCTATGAGAGTTTCTTTTGGTTCAATTTATTTAGCTACTTAGTGGAATGGTTAATGCTTTTATTAGCCACTTAGGAATAGTTATTTTCTTTTATGAGGGATTTTAGTCACTTTATGGTGACCTTTTGTTTGCATGATGTATGCAGCCCCTAAACTCTATATATGTACACATCTATGATGAATAAAAAAAAAAGAAGGATTGGATGTTCAATTTGGATTTGTTCCAATTGTGAGAGTGTTTAGCCTCTCTTAGGTTCTTCATTGAACTAACCCCTTTGATCTTATCAAGAGTCCAAGACCCTTGTGGCGATCCTCACCTTGGCTTATCAATTTCCCTTGGAATTGTGGCGCCTACCATTCCATTCCTTATCTTGTCCATTTGATTGTTTTCTTCTTCTTCGAATTTTGTTTTTTTGTCACTCAAGGATATATCCAAATTTCTACATTATCTTCTCCGGTTCATATCTCGCATTTTACAAATTGTTTTCTAGTGATTCTTGAGCCTAGTTTGCATTTTAGAACGTGATCTTTCACGTCGTTTTGGAATCGCTCAATTCTGAGTAGTATAGTGCGAGATACAGCTATTTTTAAACAAGTGCGTCATTTTGGTTGGTCACTCAAGGATAGATCCGAATTTTTACATGATCTTTCTAGGATCATATCATGTGGTATCAAGAGCCATCCTTCCTAGAGTGACTTTTGATCTTGTTCTTCATATTTGTTTTTTTCCCCAAAATTTTTTTCTTCCCACCACCTATCATGGAGTCTCTAATGAAGAAAAATGATGCCAAGCAAAGGGAGGATCTTTTCTATTCTAGATGCTATGTGAAGGACAAGACATGTAGCTTGGTCATTGATAGAAAGGGTTACACTAATCTAGCTAGTACCACCATGGTGCAAAAGTTGGGACTTCCTATTCTACAGCATCCACAACCGTATAAGCTTTGGTGCATCCCGGAGTTTAGCGATCTCGGTGACGTGATGGTGAACAAACAAGTGCGAGTTTCGTTCCGGAATAGTGATGTGAATAGTGCATATGAATAGTAAAAAATAGAAAAGATGGAAAAAGGAAAAGGAATTGGAGGAGGAAGACGCCACACTCTTAGAGAGTGATAAGTCAAGCGAAGATTCGCCACAAAGGTAAGGAAGCCTTTGATAAGAACCAAGATGGCTCAACCAAGAACCAAAGAGAATGAAATTCTCACAAATGGATTCAATCCAAATTCACATCCAACAGTGCTTTCATTCATGTTTTAGGCACCTACTTATAGGAAAATGGGATGCATAGAATATGCATACAAAATGGTCATCATAATGTGACAAATTCCCCATAAAAAGCAATAACTAATCCATTAAGTGGCTAATTAAAGCATTAACTAGAAAATAGGAGTTACCTAGGCATGCAAACTAAAGGTTGCCGTCCCCAAAATGTGCCCTATTCATCCATCATAGTTTATTACACTTTATTTAAAAGAAATAAACTAGAAAATGCTATTTTAGAGAAGTGGATATCCAAGCCATCATGGGTCTTGAAGTTAGATGAGATAAGTGACCAATTTGGGCTCCACTCCATCAAGACTTGAATTTGGGCTTGCTTTAATTAAAGTTGTCACCATTTGATTTAGGACTTCTTAAGCTTTCTTGGTCCTAGCTCTTGTCATAGGTCCACCAAGTCCTTGTAGTGCTCCTTCATTCATGCTCCGTAGTGGGCTCACATCATTCCCTCCTTCTTTAAGTGAATTCGACCTCGAATTGAAATATTCATCACCTACATTAAAAGGAGACAAATCAGCCACATTGAAAGTTGCACTAACACCATACTCACCTGGAAGGTCTATCTTGTAGGCGTTATCATTGATCTTGGCCAACACTTGGAAAGGCCCATCTCCTCTTGGTTGAAGCTTGGATTTCCTTTATGAACGAAATCTCTCTTTTCTCATGTGCTCCCAGACCCAATCTCCAGGTTCAAACACCACCTTCCTCCTCCCTTTGTTGCCTTGCCTAACATAGCTTTCAGTCTTCTTCTCAATTTGAGACTTGACTTGTTCGTGCAACTTCCTCACAAATTCAGCTTTAGCCCTGCCATCTTTATGCTTTAAAATTGAAGAGTTAGGCAATGGCAATAAATCAAGAGGAGTGAGAGGATTAAATCCATAAACAACCTCAAAAGGAGAATATTGAGAAGTACTATGAAAAGTCCTGTTATAAGCAAATTCTACATAAGGCAAACACTCCTCCCAAGACTTAATGTTCTTCTTTATTACAGCCCTAAGAAGGGAAGAAAGTGTCTTATTAACTACCTCAGTTTGCCCATCCGTTTGGGGATGACAAGTAGTGGAGAAAAGAAGCTTTGTACCCAGCTTACCCCATAAAGTCCTCCAAAAGTGACTTAAGAACTTTGTGTCACGATTTGAAACAATACTTCTTGGAAGGCCATGTTGCCTTACCACTTCTTTGAAGAACAATTCAGCAACATGACAAGCATCATCAACTTTTTTACATGGTATAAAATGTGCCATTTTAGAAAATCTATCCACCACCACAAAAACGGAATCCTTATCATTCTTTGTCCAGGGTAGTCCTACAACAAAATCCATTGACAAATCTATCCAAGGAAAATCAGGAATAGGCAAAGGAGTATAAAGTCCATGAGGCATCACTTTAGATTTAGACTTTTTACAAACAATGCATTTTTCACAAAACTTTTGGACATCATGTTTCATGTGTGGCCAATGAAAATGTTCGTGCAACATGTCTAAAGTCTTTTGAACCCCAAAATGCCCCATTAGTCCCCCTTCATGCGTTTACCTCACAAACAACTCTCTTATAGAACTTTTGGGCACACATAATCTCTTTTCTTTAAACAAAAACCCTTGGTGCCTAAAATACCCATTTTGAGCCCAATGCAAACCATTACCGTAGATATGGGAAAAATCTTTATCATGCTCATACAATTCTTTTATGCATTCAAGTCCAAACAATTTTGTTTCAAGGGTAGAAAGTAAGGTATACCTTCTTGAAAGTGCATCCGCCACTATGTTGGCCTTACCTTTCTTATGCTTGATCACATATGGGAATTGTTCAAGAAACTCAACCCACTTGGCATGCCTCTTATTCAACTTTCCTTGTCCTTTCAAGTACTTTAAGGACTCATGATCACTATGGATAACAAACTCTTTGGGCAAAAGATAATGTTGCCATGTTTGCAAAGCCCTCCCCAAGGCATACAATTCCTTATCATAGGTGGGATAATTAAGGACAGCACCACTTAATTTCTCACTAAAGCAAGCAATTGGATGTCCTTCTTGTATTAAAACAGCTCCAACACCAATATTAGAAGCATCACATTCAATTTCAAATGATTTAGTAAAATTAGGCAAAACAAGTATTGGTGCAAGAGTAAGTCTTTCCTTCAGCACATTAAATGCATGCTCTTATTTTCCCCCCATCTAAACACAACATTTTTCTTGACAATTTCTTTAAGAGGTGCAGCCAATGTACTAAAGTTTTTAACAAACCTCCTGTAGAAACTAGTCAAGCTATGAAAGCTCCTCACTTCACTCACATTTTTGGGGGTTGGCCACTCTTAAAAGGCTTTAATTTTCTCTTTGTCAACATGAACCCCTTTTGAATTTACAACAAAACTAAGGAAGATCACATGATCCGTACAAAAAGTACATTTTTCCAAATTAGCATACAACTTTTCTTTTCTTAACACATGCAAAACAACCCTTAAGTGTTCATGATGTTCATCTAGGCTTTTGCTATATATCAAGATATCATCAAAATACACAACAACAATCTGGCCTAAAAAATCCCTTAAGACATGGTTCATAAGTCTCATGAAAGTGCTAGGTGCATTTGTTAAACCAAAAGGCATTACCAACTATTCATACAATCCATATTTAGTTTTAAAGGCAGTTTTCCATTCATCCCCTTTCCTTATCCTAATTTGATGGTACCCATTTTTCAAATCAATTTTAGAAAACAAACAAGCACCATATAATTCACCAAGCAAATCATCAAGCCTAGGGATAGGATGTCTATACTTAATTGTGATGTTGTTCACAGCCTTACAATCTGTACATATCCTCCAACTTCCATCCTTCTTAGGCACTAGGATAACCGAGACAGCACATGGACTTAAGCTTTCTGGCACCCATCCTTTTTGCATCAACTCCTCCACTTGCTTTTGTATTTCTTTGGTCTCTTGAGGATTACTCCTATACGCTGGCCTATTGGGTAATGATGCACCTGGAATGAGGTCAATGTGGTGTTCTATCCCCCTTAAAGGAGGTAGGTCGTGAGGCAGTTCACTCACATTTTTCTTGAAAATTTCATTAAGAGGTGCAGCCAATGTACTAAAGTCTTTAACAAACCTCCTATAGAAACTAGCCAAGCCATGAAAGCTCCTCACTTCACCCACATTTTTGGGGGTTGGCCACTCTTGAATGGCCTTAATTTTCTCTTTGTCAACATGAACCCCTTTTGAATTTACAACAAAACCAAGGAAGATCACATGATCCGTACAAAAAGTACATTTTTCCAAATTAGCATACAACTTTTTTTTTCTTAACACATGCAAAACAACCCTTAAGTGTTCATGATGTTCATCTAGGCTTTTGCTATATATCAAGATATCATCAAAATACACAACAACAATCTGGCCTACAAAATCCCTTAAGACATGGTTCATAAGTCTCATGAAAGTGCTAGGTGCATTTGTTAAACCAAAAGGCATTACCAACTATTCATACAATCCATATTTAGTTTTAAAGGCAGTTTTCCATTCATCCCCTTACCTTATCCTAATTTGATGGTACCCACTTTTCAAATCAATTTTAGAAAACAAACAAGCACCATATAATTCATCAAGCAAATCATCAAGCTTATGGATAGGATGTCTATACTTAATTGTGATGTTGTTCACAAATTTCAATCACAATGCACATCCTCCAACTTCCATCCTTTTTAGGCACTAGGATAACCGGGACAGCACATGGACTTAAGCTTTCTTGCACCCATCCTTTTTGCATCAACTCCTCCACTTGCTTTTTTATTTCTTTGGTCTCTTGAGGATTACTCCTATAGGCTGGCCTATTGGGTAATGATGCACCCGGAATGAGGTCAATGTGGTGTTCTATCCCCCTTAAAGGAGGTAGGTCGTGAGGCACTTCTTTTGGAAACATATCACCAAATTCCTACAAAAGAGTTTTAATACCACTAGGCAAAGAGTGTTCATTAGGAGCATTAGCATTCAAACAGAATTCTTTATAATAAAGCATATATAGGGGCTGCCTTGAAATCAAAGCCCTCTTCACCTCACTTTTTGTTGCCAAATAACTCTATTTTCTCTCACTATTTTTATTCTTTTTCACTTTGTCACCACTCTTCTTTTCACTCCCTCTTTTTTTTTGCTCTTGCTCTTTCTTTTCTCTCATCTTAAGTTGGTCCTCAGTTACTTCTTTAGGGGATAAGGGAGAAAGAGAGACCTTTCGGTCATGATGTACAAAAGTGAATTTGTTAGTGAATCCATCATGGTTGGCCTTCCTATCAAATTGCCAAGGCCTCCCAAGTAACATATGACTTGCCTCCATGGGTACCACATCACATAGAACACTATCATGATACTTTTTAATGGAGAAACAAACTTCAACTTGCTTGTTCACGGTCAACTCACCAACTTCACTAAGCCATTGAAGTCTATATAGCCGTGGGTGTGGCTGAGTCACAAGATTCAATTTGGAAACCATTCTAGTACTAGCAACATTAGTACAACTCCCACCATCAATAATTAAAGAACATACCTTCCCTTGGATCATGCATCTAGTATGAAAGATATTTTCTCTTTGGCTCTCATCACGCTCCTTGGCTTGGCTTCCCAAAAGTCTCCTCACCATGAGCAAATCTCCTCTTTCCGGAACTACTTCTCCCCCACTTTCTTCTTTACTAGAAGCCTCGGATTGTGTGACAACTTCTCTATTTCTTGATACCATTGTCCTTTTAGTTAGACATTGAGATGCAATATGTCCATGGCCCAAGCACTTGAAACACTTCACATAACGGTTTCTAGGAGATGCTTCCATAAGGTTTCTTTCCATGAGATGTTGGCACAACCTCTGAAGATAAAGTACCCTCCTTCTTTGATTTGTCCTTCCAACTTGAAGATGAAAACTTAGAAGAAGAAGGAAATTTGGACTTCTTCCTCTTGAGTTGTTGCTCCACCTTTATGGCTTGTTGGACCAAATCTTCAAGCTCCACATAGTTTTGAAGCTCCACTATATCTTGAATGTCTTGATTCAACCCAAGCAAGAACCGAGCCATAGTTGCCTCCTTATCTTCATTAATGTTGGACCTTAGCAAGGCCAACTCCATCTCCTTGTGGTACTCATCAACACTTTTGGATCATTGGGTCAATCTTTGCAATTTGTTGTGAAGATCCCTATGGTAGTGATTTGGAACAAATCTCTTTCTCATGACTTGTTTCATTTCTGCCCAAGTCTCAATAGGCTCCTCCTCATACATTTCTCTCTCCTTTTGCAATTGATCCCACTAAACAAGTGCATAGTCTTTCAATTCAAGAGCGGCCACCTTCACTTTCTTTCTTTCATTGAAATTGTTGCAATCAAACACTTGCTCCATCTTCATTTCCCACTCCAAGTAGGCTTCGGGATCACTCTTCCCATGAAAGGTAGGAACTTTGATTTTGACCCCTTCAATTCTATCCTCTCTATCACGCCTCCTTCCTCTACGTGGTCCATGTCTAGGTCTGTCATCACTCTCATAACCACTTCCATGATTTGATTCTTCTCGGTTTTGGAGGTTAGCAAGTTGTTCATTGAAGTTTGCATTCATTTGCTCTATTTGCCTTGTAAGGATTTGCATTTGTGTAGTCATCCTAGCATGAAGAACCGCAGACCTTGGAGAAAGAGGTGGACTATCACCTTGGGCTGCCATCACTTGAAACACACAATATCAAAATAACAAGATAGTATAAATCCTCACCACACTCCCTCACGTGTGCACACAATGTGTATTTCACTCAAATAGGCTTTTTCCACATAAGATGTAATTTTCACTCTTGCCTCTTTCCACTCAAATTCTCTTTGCAAGTTCTTAAATGAACCCTCTCATGTTTCAATTACCAAAAGCTCTTACAAAGGTAGCGGTCCTCATAAGAGTAAGCACTCAGAAGTTGAAGAAAGGATGAAACTCTAGACAAAACTCAAAGGAATTTAAAAGACAAGGAAGAAAAACTAATTAAAAAGAAAGGTAGAACTCAAAAGAAATAAGAAGAAAAAGAAATGCACAAGGTATGTAGAATAGCTCCGCTTAATTGAAATTCACAAGGCATTCAAACTTAATCTTGCTTAAGTGCAAGGGCAGTCTCTTTTTTTGTTCTTTTTTTTAATACTATTTTTCACGCCCTTGATCTCTTTTTGCACTTTAAAAAAATTGATTCTTGCAATTTTTGTTCCAATTGTTATGCCCAATTGTGTATTTAAGAGTTTCCTTTCAAATTAAGGTGCAATAAAACATATAACAACAATGGATATAGAGTTGACAAGATCAAAGTCTGTAAATATTAGCGTAGAAATTAAAGAACAGAAACTAAAGACAGAAAATAAAAGGACTGGAATTTAAATGGCAAAAAGTAAATAACGGAAAGTAAAGAATGTTGCCAATTCTTAGAAATGGCCGAGATCAATGATGATCAAGATTGTATATAATTATGACATTCAAGCAATAGTGCTTGATATTTGGAAAGCAATAAGAACAAGTACAAAAGAAAATGCAAGAACTCTATCTACTTTAGAATCCGGGCTCTGATACCACATAATATGATCCAAGTTGGATGCATATTGTTTTTACGGATCGTCCTCGAGTTAATTTAGTGTTTCAAAGAATGGAACGATGAACAGTACCCGATGAACAGTAATTGATGAATAGTGACATGAATAGTGCAAGTGAATAGTAAAAAAATAGAAAAGATGGAAAAAGGAAAAGGAATGGGAGGAGGAAGACGCCACACTCTTAGAGAGTGATAAATCAAGCGAAGATTCGCCACAAAGGTAAGGAAGCCTTTGATAAAAACCAAGATGGCTCAACCAAGAACCAAAGAGAATGAAACTCACAAATGAATTCAATCCAAATTCACATCCAACAGTGCTTTCATTCATGTTTTAGGCACCTACTTATAGGAAAATGGGGTGCATAGAATATGCATACAAAATGGTCATCATAATGTGACAAATTCCCCATAAAAAGCAATAACTAATTCATTAAGTAGCAAATTAAAGCATTAACTAGAAAATAGGAGTTACCTAGGCATGCAAACCAAAGGTTGCCCTCCCAAAAACGTGCACTATTCATCCTTCATAGTTTATTACACTTTATTTAATAGAAATAAACTAGAATATGCTATTTTAGAGAAGTGGACATCCAAGCCATCATGGGTCTTCAAGTTGGATGAGATAAGTGACCAATTTGGGCTCCACTCCATCAAGACTTGAATTTGGGCTTGCTTTAATTAAAGTTGTCACCATTTGATTTAGGACGTCTTGGGCTTTCTTGGTCTTAGCTCTTGTCATAGGTCCACCAAGTCCTTGTAGTGCTCCTTGATCCATGCTCCGTAGTGGGCTCACATCAGAGATGAAAATTGAGCAATCTTCTCATGCCACGACTACAATGAAGAGAAGAAAGTGAAGGTGATTGTACTTGAGTTCACGGATTATGCTTTTATTTGGTGAGATCAAGTTCAGAAAGAAAGGGCAAGATATAGAGAGCATCCTATCATTACTTGGGATGAAATAAGACTTTGATGAGGAGGAGGTTTGCACCTTCTTATGATCATAGGGAGCTACACAATAAGTTGCAAAGACTCTCTCAAGGGAGTAGGAGTGTGGATCAGTATTTCAAAGAGATGGAGGTTACCTTGATAAGAGCCAACATTGTTGAAGAAAGGGAGGCAACCATGGCTCGGTTTCTTCATGGTCTCAACTGAGACATTAGCGATATTGTGGAGTTGCAACAATATGTTGAACTTTAAGACTTGGTGCATCAAGCCATGAAGGTGGAGCAACAACTCAAGAGGAAGGGAACTTTGAAGAAGGCTTCTTCCAACTTCAACACAATAAGTTTGAAGGACAAGCAAAGAAGGAGGGATCCTCTTCTAGTCTAAAGGAACCTATGGCTGCCCCAAAGGCCACCTTGCCTACTACTTCCACTTCATCTTCTGCTTTTAAAAATAAGGATAATAAATGCTTCATGTGTTTGGGAAGGGGACACAGCATCTCAATACCCAAATAAGAAAACAATGGTGATGAGGGACAATGGGAGCATCACTAGTGAATCTTCTTGATGTGAGCCCAACTAGGCACAAAGTGGAACAAGAAGCTATACAAGGCCTTGGAGGCCCAATGACCAAGGCAAGAACAAAGAAGGCCCAAGAAGCTCTAAACCACATGATTGAGCTTCTCATGGAAACAAGCCCAAAATCAATTCAAGAGGAGCCCAAGTTAATCAATTGCATCATCCACTTGGAAGAATCATGTGAAATTGGCGTGCAACAAGATGAGGCTCAAGTTTAATGTTTATTTCTTCCCAATAAGTGTAAATGGGATTTTTGTGAGTTAGGTCCAACTTGCTTTGTTTGCATTTGGGTCAAGCCCACTCTTTTCCATTGTTACACGAGTTTGAATAGGTTGTAGACTTAGGATTCTAGTAATTCATGAAGATGAGAGAGAGACGTGAGTTATTGTTGGTGGCTACCATAAATGCATTTTTGGTGGCTATTAAGTGGGGTTTTAAGTAGGATTTATTTTCTTGAGTAATATGTAATAAGTGGAGGTTGTAACCTATCATAGGATTCTAGTAATTCATGAAGATGAGAGAGAGGCGTGAGTTATTGTTGGTGGCTGCCATAAATGCATTTTTGTGGCTATTAAGTGGGGTTTTAAGTAGGATTTATTTTCTTGAGTAATATGTAATAAGTGGAGGTTGTAACCTATCATAGGATTCTAGTAATTCATGAAGATGATGAGAGAGAGAATTTATAGAGTCTTGAATGAGTGAATTATTGGGAGGTTTTGTAAGAGGGAAAACAAAGTGGTTTCAGCCACCTATATGTATTCACACCATTTTCATGAATGGGACTTTTGGATGTCATTTGAAATTTTCCATTGTTAGTGAGCATTATTCTCCTAAGTTCTTGGTTGAACCAAGGTTTTTATCCTTATCAAGAATTCCAACATTCTTGTGGCGGATTTCACTTGGCTTATCAAACAAAGTTTCCTTTGTTTGTGGCGCCTCACATCATCTCTAATCTCTTCCATTTTATCCTTTTCTTTTTCATCTTTTACTTTGTTCCAACATTCTGAATTCAAACTCAATTTGTTTTAATCTTTAAATGGCGCAACACACTTGATAATTTCAATCAAAAAGATCTTAAAAAGGCAACCCCATTTGGTTGTCATCACTTCTTCTATTTCATCAAGTGAGGAGGAAAGTGATTGTGAGACTATTCCACAAGAGGGAGAGTTATTGATGGTAAGAAGATTGTTGGGAAGTCAAGCTAAAGAGAAGAATGAAGGCCAAAGAGAGAATATTTTCCACACAAGATGCCTCATTCAACGGCCGGTGTGCTCTTTGATTCTTGATGAGGCAGCATTCTTTTTAACAAGTTCATTCAATGATGCAGCAATAGAGAGAATATTTTCCACACAAAGAGAGAATATTTTCCATACAGCATTCTTTTTAACAAGTTCATTCAATGGTGCAGCAATAGAGAGAATATTTTCCACACAAAGAGAGACTATTTTCCACATGATGGAGACCAAGGAAGCTCAAGTGGAACCCCAATGGGTCCAATGCCAAGGAAGCACTGCGAGGACTTGGAGGCCCAATGACAAGGTCAAGAGCTAAGAGGGCTAAGGAGGATTTGGACAAAGCAGTCAACCACTTTCTTTCACTGAAGCCCATTCTAGACAGAAGAAGTACTCAAGATGGTCCAAATGATCCAAGTTGATGAAGAGCCCAAATTTTCTTCTTAGTCAATTTTATTTAATTATGTATTTGAACCTTTTAATTTTCTTCTTTTTTCTTTTTTGGTTAATTTTATATTAAGGGCCTATTGTTTGGGCTTAAGTTGCGTATAATAGAGTTAGGGTTTTCAATTGGGCCTAGGCCACATTTGCACTAGATTAGGTTTTAAATGTGCTAGCTTGCAAATAACTCCTTTAGCTAGACCACCTAATGCCTAAAATAGGCTTATGTTTACCGTATTTGGCACTTTACTTAGAGAATAATATTACCACACTCCTTTGTGGGTTTTGAGAGCTTAGTTCTCTTGAGAGCCATCTTGGTTCTTATCAAAGGTTTCCTTACCTTTGTGGCGAATCTTCGCTCTTATCACTCTCCAAGAGGAATTCCTTTTCCTTTTTCATGGGTCCAATTCATCCTTTTATTGTTTAATTCTTTGAAACCCAAAATCAACTCAGAACGATCGTAAAAATAATATGCATCCAACTTGACTTCATGTGAGGAGCCCGCATTCTTTAATGAGTTCTTGTTTTGTTTTTTTGTACTTCTTCTTTATTGCTTTCCAAACATCAAGACCATTGCTTGAATGATAATTATACACAATCTCGATCATCATTGGTCTCTCGGGCAACATTCTTTCCGTTCTTTACTTTTTGTCATTTAGGATTTGGACAAAGCGGTTTTTAATTGCAACCACTTTCTTTCAATTCTATATCCGTTGTCTTTGTTATATGTTTTATAGAAACTTGCCCATTCACAATAGAACATTTGGAACTAAAATTGCAAGAATCATTTTTTTTAAGAAAAAGAGAAAAGATGGTCCAAATGATCCTTAAAGTTAAGTGAAGAGCCCAAATTTCATGGCGGACATGATTTCATTCTTAGTCAATTTTTTTTAATTATGTATTTGAACCTTTTTTTGTCTAATTTTCCTTTCTTCAACTTTTGAGTTTTGGTTCTTATTTTCTTTTGGTAATTGGGTTAATTTTATATTAATTGGTATTTACACGAGTACCTATTGTTTTTTATTGAGTTCGCTAACTTATTGATTTTGCTTAAGGAGACCAAGTGCGTCCCCTCCTTCCCCAAGGACAGCCGCAATGACATTACAAATG
The DNA here is from genome assembly GCA_029884595.1 of Ormosia semicastrata. Classification (NCBI taxonomy): domain Eukaryota; kingdom Viridiplantae; phylum Streptophyta; class Magnoliopsida; order Fabales; family Fabaceae; genus Ormosia; species Ormosia semicastrata. The sequence continues at coordinate 32,521,400 of JAQQTO010000044.1, read as the reverse complement.
CAGTTAACAAGACATTTGGTTTTCAAAGACAAAGTGATGAAATCAGGAGAGAAGAGATAGAGAAATTGAAAGGGAGAAAAAAGAGAACGAAAAAGGGTTGAGGAGAGAATGAAAAGACAAGGAAAGTTTTAGAAGTTTTAAAATGGTTGAAGACTCCAAAAAAGAAAGTGAGGTGAACAAAATAAACTTGAATGCTTATTTTGATGCTATTCCTAATTCTTTGCCTAGTTGTGTTGATTCTCTTATGAAGGAGATGGAGTGTGTTCCTCCAAAGGAAGCTTGCAAGACATTCAATGAAATTGAAGATGTTCCTAAGACATTCACCTAAGCTTACACAATCAATGAAATTGAAGATGAAATTCGAAAAGAAGAATGCAAAGCCTTGGAGTTGAATTGCAAGAGGAAGATAAGGAGAACTAGAGAGCTTATGTCTTCAAATTCACTTGAAAAGTTGGCAATTTATTACTCTAATACCTACTTCTAGATTAGTTGGGATTCTTCTATTTTGATTCATTTGTATAACATTTCTCCTAGTGAAGGCCAAACCAACAAAAGCAAACTAGTGAGAGAATAAAAAGATATTACAGAGTCTCTTTGTGGGTTTTGAAGAGCTTAGTTCTCTTCCTATAAAAGAAAATAAGGAAGTTGAAGAAGCAATTCCAAGAGAGGTGCCCATGAATTCAAAAGAGTTGTGTTTGAACCAGGATAAAGACGATTCCCGAAGGTTTCCTTACCTTTGTTCATTGGCTAAGAAATTATCTCGCAAATCATATTTCAAGCTTCTTGACCAGAATCGGCTTTTAACATGGTGAAAAATCATGGAAGTCTCTCTTGGACAATTTTAGTGTGAAGGATTAAATTCGCGTCTTCTTCCATCCATTCCTTTTCCTTTTTGGACATCTTTTCTTTCACTGAAGCCCATTCTAGAAGAAGAAGAAGCACTCAAGATGGTCCAAATGATCCAAGTTGATGAAGAGCCCAAATGTGGGGACATGATTTCTTCTTAGTCAATTTTATTTAATTATGTATTTGAACCTTTTAATTTTCTTAGTTTTGGTTCTTATTTTCTTTTTGGGTTAATTTTATATTAAGGGCCTATTGTTTGGGCTTAAGTTGCGTATAATAGAGTTAGGGTTTTCAATTGGGCCTAGGCCACATTTGCACTAGGATTAGGTTTTAAAATGTGCTAGCTTGCATTCAGCTAGACCTAGCTGCATACCTTGCCTTAAATAGGCTTGTTTAATTTTGGCACTTTACTTAAGAATAATATTACACCAAGAGCTTAGTTCTCTTGGGTTCTCAAGAGCCATCTTGGTTCTTATCAAAGGTTTCCTTACCTTTGTGGCGAAATCACTAAGAGTGTGGCATCCATTCCTTTTCCTTTTTCATCTTTTTTCCATTTTTTCACTATTCATGTTACCATTCACGCACGTTCACACGCCATCGTTCACGTCACTATTCATCCTTTTATTGTTTAATTCTTTAAAACCCAAAATCAACTCAAGAACGATCCGTAAAAATAATATGCATCCAACTTGGATCATATCACCACCCAACATTCTTTTTAACAAGTTCATTCAATGGTGCTGCAATAGAACTAAAGTTCTTTACAAACCTTCGATAAAAACTTGCTAAACCATGAATACTTCTTACCTCCTTTGCATTCTTAGGTGTAGGTCATTCTCTATTTGCTTTACCTTCTCCTCCTCCATACTTATTCCCTTGGAGCTTACAGCAAAACCCAGAAACACAATTGATTCAAGGCAAAATGAACACTTTTTAAGATTTTCATATAACTTATTTTATCTCAAAACATGAAAAACATTCAACTATAAAAGCTTTATCAAAATTTGGTAAACAAAGCAAAGGTGCATTAGTTAGCTTATCCTTCAATGAATTATTTTTCATACACATCATTCCATTTGAAAACAACATTCTTTTTAACAAGTTCATTCAGTGATGCAGCAATGGAACTAAAGTTCTTTACAAACCATCGATAAAAACTTGCTAAACCATTAAATCTTCTTGCCTGACTTGCATTCTTAGGTGTAGGCCATTCCCTAATTGCCTTTACCTTCTCCTCCTCCACACTTATTCCCTGGGAGCTTACAACAAAACCCAGAAACAAAAAAGATTCAAGGCAAAATGAACACTTTTTAAGATTTTCATATAACTTATTTTATCTCAAAACATGAAAAACATTCAACTATAAAAGCTTTATCAAAATTTGGTAAACAAAGCAAAGGTGCATTAGTTAGCTTATCCTTCAATGAATTAAAAGCTTTTTCATACATATCATTCCATTTGAAAACAACATTCTTTTTAACAAGTTCATTCAGTGATGCAGCAATAGAACTAAAGTTCTTTATAAACCTTCATTAAAAACATGCTAAACCATTAAATCTTCTTGCCTCATTTGCATTCTTAGGTGTAGGCCATTCCCTAATTACCTTTACCTTCTCCTCCTCCACACTTATTCCCTGGGAGCTTACAACAAAACCCAGAAACACAACATATTCAAGGCAAAATGAACACTTTTTAAGATTTGCATACAACTTATTTTCTCTCAGAACATCAAAATCATTCAACTTCAAAAGCTTTATCAAAATTAGGTAAATAAAGCAATAGTGCATTGGTTAGCTTATCCTTCAATGAATTAAAAGCTTTTGCATGCACATCATTCCATTTGAAAATAACATTGTTTTTAACAAGTTCATTCAATGGTGCAGTAATAGAACTAAAACTCTTTACAAACCTTCAATAAAAATTTGCTAAACCAAGAAATCTTCCTGCACACTTTTTCCTTTGGAGCTTGCAACAAAACCCAGAAACATGGCAGATTCAACTCAAAATGAACACCTTTTAAGATTTGATACAACTTATTTTCTCTCAAAACATAAAAAACATTCAACTTTAAAAGCTTTATCAAAATTAGGTAAACAAAGCAAAGGTGCATTGGTTAGCCTATCCTTCAATGAATTAAAAGCTTTTTCATGCACATCATTCTGTTTGAAAACAACATTCTTTTTAACAAGTCCATTCAATGGTGCAGCTATAGAACAAAAGTTCTTCACAAACCTTCGCTAAAAACTTGCTAAACAACATTCTTTTTAACAAGTCCATTCAATGGTGCAGCTATAGAACTAAAGTTCTTCACAAACCTTCGCTAAAAACTTGCTAAACCATGATAACATCTAACCTCACTTGCATTCTTAGGTGTAGGCCATTCCATAATTGCCTTTACCTTCTCCTCCCCCACACTTATTCCCATGGAGCTTACAACAAAACCCAGAAACACAACAGATTCAAGGCAAAATGAACACTTTTTAAGATTTGTATACAACTTATTTTCTCTCAAACATCAAAAACATTCAACTTCAAAAACTTTATCAAAATTAGGTAGACAAAGCAAAGGTGAATTGGTTAGCTTGACCTTCAATGAATTAAAACCTTTTTCATGGACAACATTCCATTTGAAAATAACATTCTTTTTAACTAGTTCATTCAATGGTGTGTAGCAAAAGAACTAAAGTTCTTTACAAACCTTCGTTAAAAACTTACTAAACCATGAAATTTTCTTACCTCATTTGCATTCTTAGGTGTAGGACATTCCCTAATTGCCTTTACCTTCTCCTCCTCCACACCTATTCCTATGTAGCTTACAACAAAACCTAGAAACACAACAGATTAAAGGCAAAATGAACACTTTTTAAGATTTGCATACAGCTTATTTTCTCTCAAAACATCAAAAACATTAAACGTTAAAAACTTTATCAAAATTAGGTAAACAAAGCAAAGGTGCATTGGTTAGCTTATCCTTCAATGAATTAAAAACTTTTTCATGGACCTCATTCCATTTGAAATCAACATTCTTTTTAACAAGTTCATTCAATGGTGCAGCAATAGAACTAAAGTTCTTTACAAACCTTCGATAAAAACTTGCTAAACCATGAAAACTTCTTACCTCATTTGCATTCTTAGGTGTAGACCATGATGAGGACTTCATGGGAGAAGCCCAAGCCCAGACCCAAGTCCAGAAAGAAGTCCAAAATCCAATACAAGGTCTAGGAGGGCCCATGACAAGAGCAAGAGTTAAAAGGGCCCAAGAAGAACTTAAAAAGATTGTGAACAACTTATTAGAGGCCCAACATCAGATTGAAGCCCAACATGTGGAGCCTAGGATTTACACATGCATAGCCCACTTGGAATGAAAGGAGAAGAGCCTCTATTTGGTGTATGGTTGTATTAAAAAAAATGTATTTTGTCCACAGCAGGATTAGAACCCAAGCACTTGAAGCTGAATATGTCTCCTTAACCACTGGAACATATCAGTGATGCTTATGCTTAGGGGTTTTGTTTTTATTTTTGTTAAGTCCTAAATGGGCAAACCTCTAAACTGAATTGTACTAAAACATTTGGAGATCGTTAGAGAAAAGGAGACACACATTTTGGAATATACAAAACTGAGAGTTTTGCTCTGCTAGGGTTCTTCCTTGCATCATTTGATCTTATCAAGAATTAACCAATTCTTGTGGCGATCTTCCTTGGCTTATCAAACTAGGTTTGTGGCGCCATTCTTATCTTTTCTTTTCATCAATTTCGTTTCTAGTTCTTCCTTTCAATTTCGTATTTTTTTCTCAATTTTTCGTCACAAATTTCTCACGTTCATATCTCAAGCTTTACGTACTATTTTTTGGTGTTTCTTGAGTCTAGTTCGTGATTCAAAAAGAGATCTTTCATCTCGTTTTGGAATCACACAATTCCGATGTCTATAGCATGAGATATGGAATTTTCCTAAAACGGACAAAAATTTGTTCTTTCCCTTCTTATTCTTTCTTTCAATCTCATCTTCCAAATTCTGATTGTTCTAGTCCTAATAGGTGATGTGAGCCCACTAAGGAGCATGGATCAAGGAGCACTACAAGGACTTGGTGGACCTATGACAAGAGCTAGGACCAAGAAAGCCCAAGAAGTCCTAAATAAAATGATGACAACTTTAATTGAAACAAGCCCAAATTCAGGTCTTGATGGAGTTGGGCCTAAATTGGTCACTTATCTCATCCAACTTGAAGACCCATGATGGCTTGGATGTCCACTTCTTTAAAATAGTATTTTTTTAGTTTATTTCTATTAAATAAAGTGTAATAAACCATGAAGGATGAATAGTGCACGTTTTTAGGAGGGCAACCTTTGGTTTACATACCTAAGTAACTCCTATTTTTTTAGTTAATGCTTTAATTAGCCACTTAATGGATTAGTTATTGCTTTTTATGGGGAATATGTCACATTATGATGACCACTTTGTATGCATATTCTATGCACCCCATTTTCCTATAAGTATGTGCCTAAAACATGAATGAAAGGACTTTTGGATGTGAATTTGGATTGAATCCATTTGTGAGAATTTCATTCTCTTTGGTTCTTGGTTGAGCCATCTTGGTTCTTATCAAAGGCTTCCTTACCTTTGTGGCGAATCTTCACTTGACTTATCACTCTCCAAGAGTGTGGCGTCTTCTTCCTCTCATTCCTTTTCATTTTCCCATCTTTTCTATTTTTTTACTATTCACATCACTATTCACGTCACTATTCATCAGCTACTGTTCATCGGGTACTGTTCATCGTTTCATTCTTTGAAACACTAAATCAACTCAAGGACGATCCGTAAAAACAATATGCATCCAACTTGGATCATATCAATAGGTCCGAAATCAAGAGGCTTAAGGAAAACCTCATCAGACCATTTCCTAATTGCCACTTCCTTCTTCTCCTCCACACTTATTCCCTTGGAGCCAACAACAAAACCCAGAAACACAACAGATTCAAGACAAAATGAACATTTTTTAAGATTTTCCTACAACTTATTTTCTCTCAAAACATAAAAAAACATTCAACTTCACTAGCTCTATCAAAATTTGGTAAACAAAGCAAAGGTGTTTTGATTAGCTTATCCTTTAATGAATTAAAAGCTTTTTCATGCACATCATTCCATTTGATAACAACATTCTTATTAACAAGTTCATTCAGTGATGCAGCAATAGAACTAAAGTTCTTTACAAACCTTTGATAAAAACTTGCTAAACCATGAATACTTCTTACCTTATTTGCATTCTTAGGTGTAGGTCATTCCCTAATTGCCTTTACCTTCTCCTTCGCCATACTTATTCCCTTGGACCTTGCAACAAAACCTAGAAACACGATAGATTCAAGGCAAAATAAACACTTTTTAAGATTTGCATACAACTTATTTTCTCTCAAAACATAAAAAACATTCAACTATAAAAACTTTATCAAAATTTGGTAAACAAAGCAAAGGTGCATTAGTTAGCTTATCCTTCAATGAATTAAAAGCTTTTTCATACACATCATTCCATTTGAAAATAACGTTCTTTTTATCAAGTTCATTTAGTGATGCAGAAATAGAACTAAAGTTCTTTATAAACCTTCATTAAAAACATGCTAAACCAGTAAATCTTCTTGCCTCATTTGCAATCTTAGGTGTAGCCCATTCCCTAATTAACTTTACCTTCTCCTCCTCTATACTTACTCCCTTGGAGCTTACAACAAAGCCCAGAAACAAAACAGATTCAAGGCAAAATGAATACTTTTTAAAATTTGCATACAACTTATTTTCTCTCAAAACATCAAAAACATTAAACTTCAAAAGCTTTATAAAAAATTAGGTATACAAAGTAAAGGTGCATTTGTTACCTTATCCTTCAATGAATTAAAAGCTTTTTCATACACATCATTCCATTTGAAAACAACATTCTTTTTAACAAGTTCATTCAAAGGTGCAGCAATAGAACTAAAGTTTTTTACAAACCTTCAATAAAAACTTGCTGATATGATCCAAGTTGGATGCATATTATTTTTACGGATCGTCCTTGAGTTGATTTAGTGTTTCAAAGAATGAAACGATGAACAGTATCCGATGAACAGTAACTGATGAATAGTGACATGAGTAGTGCACGTGGATAATGACGTGAATAGTAAAAAAATAGAAAAGATGGAAAAAAGGAAAAGGAATGGGAAGAAGAAGACGCAATACTCTTAGAGAGTGATAAGTCAAGCGAAGATTCGCCACAAAGGTAAGGAAGCCTTTGACAAGAACTAAGATGGCTCAACCAAGAACCAAAGAGAATGAAATTCTCACAAATGGATTCAATCCAAATTCACATCCAAGAGTCCTTTCATTCATGTTTTAGGCACATACTTATAGGAAAATGGGGTGCATAGAATATGCATACAAAATGGTCATCATAATGTGACAAATTCCCCATAAAAAGTAATAACTAATCCATTAAGTGACTAATTAAAGCATTAACTAGAAAATAGGAGTTACCTAGGCATGCAAACCAAAGGTTGCCCTCCCAAAAAAGTGCACTATTCATCCTTCAAAGTTTATTACATTTTATTTTATAGAAATAAACTAAAAAAATGCTATTTTAGAGAAGTGGACATCCAAGCCATCATGGGTCTTCAAGTTGGATGAGATAAGTGACCAATTTGGGTTCCACTCCATCAAGACTTGAATTTGGGCTTGCTTCAATTAAAGTTGTCACCATTTGATTTAGGACTTCTTGGGCTTTCTTTGTCCTAGCTCTTGTCATAGGTCCACCAAGTCCTTGTAATGCTCCTTGATCCATGCTCCTTAGTGGGCTCACATCATCCCCTCCTTCTTTAAGTGAATTCGACCTCGAATTGAAATCTTCATCACCTACATCAAATGGAGAAAAATCAGCTACATTGAAAGTTGCACTAACACCATACTCACCTGGAAGGTCTATCTTGTAGGCATTATCATTAATCTTGGCCAACACTTGGAATGGCCTATCTCCTCTTGGTTGAAGCTTAGATTCCCTTTGCGAAGGAAATCTCTCTTTTCTCATGTGCACCCAGACCCAATCTCCAGGTTCAAACACCACCTTCCTCCTCCCTTTGTTGCCTTGCCTAACATAGCTTTCAGTCTTCTTCTCAATTTGAGCCTTGACTTGTTCGTGTAACTTCCTCACAAATTCAGCTTTAGCCCTGCCATCTTCATGCTTTAAAATTGAAGAGTTAGGCAATGGCAATAAATCAAGAGGAGTGAGAGGATTAAATCCATAAACAACCTTAATTGTTTGGTAATTTTTCCTTATTTGGTTGTAGACCTTGTGATTTAGAAGTCTGCAGCATATTCACTTTCCAAAAAAAAAAATTGTAGTATTTGGACCATAGAGGACTTAAATTCGTGATTCTAAGTTTCTTCCTAGTTTCAATTTTTTTTTATATGTCTTTGTACTTCTAAATTGTGTTAGTATCCATACATCATAATCCTTTGTTGTTTTGTTACATTGCTGTCCAAAAAAAAAAGTGTCTTGGTTATCCTATTTCTTGATAATCATTCATGTTTCTGTCTTTCTTGAGTGTTAGTAGTAAAATTGTGCTTTGCTACTTGTGTTATTTCTACAAATTCTGATCGCCTTGAAAAAGTGGTTCTTGAAATAGATTGTTTGATTCTAGTAAGAACTTTAAGCAAGAGAAAGAGTGGAAAAAGGCAAGAGAGATACATTAGCTTAAAAGCCAAATTTGTGTGAAACACTTTGAGTGAAATAGTTTTGGAGAGGACTTCTTTACCTCAAATCTATCTATGGCTGCAAGAGAGGGACCCCCATCCCCTACTAGGGAGCATAGGTTGTTGTTAGATGCCTTAACTCAAAGAATGAATGAGGTCTGAGGGAGCATACGGAGGAATTTATGAGAGGCTTGAAACTTTAGAAAACGAAAATCAGATTGGGGAGAATGACCAACATAGAGATAGGAGGAGACATGAGAGGCATGAAAGGAGAGAACATGAGGGAGAACAAAGGAGAAACCGAGAGGAGGTTGTGAAAGTTACCATACCGCCATTTAAAGGAAAAAGTGATCCTGAAGCCTATATTGAGTGGGAGATGAAGGTAGAACAAATTTTCTCATGCCACAACCTAAATGAGGAGAGGAAGGTCAAGCTAGCTACCTTAGAATTCACTGACTATGCCTTAGTTTGGTGGGATCAATTCCAAAAGGAGAGGAGGAGGTATGGAGAGCCTATGTTAGGGAGTTGGGAGGAGTTAAAAAGAGTGTTGAGAAGGAGGTATGTTCCATCCCACTACCATAGAGAGCTTCTTAATAAACTCCAAAGAATGACCCAAGGGAGTAAGAGTGTAGATGAGTTCTACAAAGACCTTGAAATAGCCATGATCCGAGCCAATGTAGAGGAGGAAAGGGAGGTTACCATGGCTAGATTCCTTGATGGGCTGAATGGAGATATAAGAGATGTTGTTGAGCTTCAAAATTATATAGAAATGGAGGACTTAGTTCACCATGCCATGAAAGTGGAACAACAACTAAAAAGAAAAAGTGTGAGAAAGAGTGTATCAAACTATGATAACTCTAGATGGAAGGATAGGTTCAAGAAGGAGGGTACCTCATCTTCTAGGATCTCCACGATAGCCCCAAACCCAACCCAAAACAAGGGCAAAGAAATGGCAAACAAGTCTCGGTCTAGAGACATAAAGTGTTTCAAATGTTTGGGTAGGGGGCACATTGCATCTGAATGCCCAACCAAGAAGGTTATGGTGTTAAAAGATAATGGAGAAATCACTAGTGAGAGTTCCCAAACTGAATCCTCAAGTGAGGAAGAGAGAGAGAAGAGGAGGAGATTCCTGAAGGAGATTTGTTCATTGTGAGGAGAATGTTAGGAGGAATAGCCAAAGAGGGTGAGGAAAGTCAAAGAGAAAATATTTTCCATACTAGATGTCTTATCCAAGGTAAACTGTGTTCCTTAATCATTGATGGAGGGAGTTGTACCAATGTAGCAAGTACTAGGTTGGTGACAAAAATGAATTTGGAAACTAAACCCCATCCTAGACCATACAAGTTACAATGGTTGAGTGAGGAGGGAGAATTGAGGGTGGATAAGCAAGTGGAGATTGAGTTTTCTATTGGAAAATATAGAGATAAAATTTTGTGTGATGTGGTTCCAATGGAAGCTAGTCATTTGCTTCTTGGGAGACCATGGCAGTTTGATAGAAAAGCTCACCATGATGGTCACACAAATAAATACACTTTTCACCATGAAAACCGCAAGGTTACATTAGTTCCATTGTCTCCAAAAGAGGTATGTGATGATCAAAATATCATGAGAGAAAAAAGAAAGCAAGAGAGAAAAGAAAGGAAAGAAAATGAAAATGAGAGCAAAAAGAAAGAGAGAAAGAATGCTTTGTTTGTGAAGAGTGGAGAGGTGAGGAGAGCTTTAATGGCAAGGAAGTCTATGTATATACTCTATAATAAGGAGATTACTGCACTTGATTATGACCTTGAACTTCCTAGTGGAGTTAAATCTATTTTGCAGGAATTTCAAGATGTTTTTCCAGAAGATATACCACCAGGACTTCCACCATTGAGAGGTATTGAACACCAAATTGATTTGGTGCCAGGGGCTGTGTTGCCTAATAGGCCAGCTTACAGGAGTAATCCTCAAGAGACCCAGGAAATTCAAAGACAAGTTGCTGAATTGATGAGCAAAGGATGGGTTGAGGAGAGCTTGAGCCCTTGTGCTGTACCAGTTATATTGGTGCCAAAGAAAGATGGAAGTTGGAGGATGTGTTCTGACTGCAGGGCCGTCAACAACATCACCATCAAGTACAGGCATCCCATTCCCAGGTTAGATGATTTGTTGGATGAGTTGTATGGCTCTTGTTATTTCTCTAAGATTGATTTGAAAAGTGGATATAATCAGATTAGAATTAGAGAAGGTGATGAGTGGAAAACAGCTTTTAAAACCAAGTATGGTTTGTATGAGTGGAAAGTAATGCCATTTGGATTGACAAATGCCCCTAGTACTTTCATGAGATTGATGAACCATGTTTTGAGAAAGTTTCTAGGGAAATTTGTGGTTGTTTATTTTGATGATATTCTTGTATATAGTAAAAAATTTGGATGAGCATTTGCATCATTTGCAATCTGTTTTATATGTGCTTAGAAAAGAAAGATTGTATGCTAATTTGGAAAAGTGCACGTTTTGTAAGGACCATGTTGTGTTCTTAGGATTTGTGGTTAATTCTAGTGGAGTGCATGTAGATAAAGAGAAAATAAAAGCAATCCAAGAATGGCCAACTCCTAAGAGTGTGAGTGAGGTAAGAAGTTTCCATGGGCTTGCTAGTTTCTATAGGAGGTTTGTTAAGGATTTTAGTACCATTGCTTTGCACCTCTAAATGAACTAGTCAAGAAGCATGTGGGATTTAAATGGGGAGAGAAACAAGAGAAAGCATTTGCTTTGTCCTAAAGGAGAAATTAACACATGTACCCATACTTGCTTTGCCTAACTTTGCTAAATCCTTTGAGCTTGAATGTGATGCATCTGGGGTAGGCATAGGTGCTGTTTTAATGCAAGAGGGACATCCCATTGCTTATTTTAGTGAGAAAATGAATGGGGCTGCCCTTAACTACCCTACATATGATAAGGAATTGTATGCTTTAGTTAGGGCTTTGCAAACTTGGCAACACTATCTTCTGCCTAAGGAGTTTATTATTCATAGTGATCATGAGTCTCTAAAGTATTTGAAAGGACAGGGAAAGTTGAACAAGAGACATGCCAGGTGGGTGGAGTTTCTTGAACAATTCCCCTATGTGATCAAGCACAAGAAAGGTAAGTCCAATGTGGTTGCTGATGCTTTGTCACGCAGGTATGCTTTAATGACTACTCTTGAAACTAAATTTCTTGGTTTTGAATATATTAAGGAACTGTATGAACATGATGCTGATTTTTCTCATATTTATCAAACATGTTCTCATACTATATCTGATGGGTATTTCAAGCATGATGGTTACTTAATAAAGGACAAGAGACTTTGTGTGCCTAAAGGTTCAATTAGGGAATTGCTTGTTCAAGAGGCACATGAAGGGGGCTTAATGGGACACTTTGGGGTGCAAAAGACATATGACATCTTGCATGAGCATTTTTACTGGCCACACATGAAGCATGATGTGCATAAGTTGTGTGATAAGTGTCTTGTTTGTAAAAGGCTAAGTCTAGGGTCATGCCGCATGGATTATATACTCCCTTGCCTGTTCCTGAACACCCTTGGATTGATATTTCTATGGATTTTGTTTTAGGTTTGCCTCGGTCTAAGGGAGGGAAGGATTCTATTTTTGTGGTGGTTGACAGGTTCTCAAAGATGGCACACTTCATACCATGCAAGAAGGTGGATGATGCATGTCATGTAGCTGATTTATTCTTCAAAGATGTGGTAAGACTGCATGGTTTGCCTAAGAGTATTGTAAGTGATCGGGACTCTAAATTCCTTAGTCATTTTTGGAGGACCTTGTGGGGAAAGATAGGCACAAAATTATTGTTTTCTACTACTTGCCATCCCCAAACTGATGGGCAAACAGAGATTGTAAATAGGACCATATCTACTCTCCTTAGAGCTGTTCTAAAGAAAAATCTTAAGTCTTGGGAGGAATGTTTGCCACATGTTGAGTTTGCTTATAATAGGGCTATACATAGTACTACTCAGTTTTCACCTTTTGAAATTGTATATGGTTTTAATCATTTGACTCCTTTGGATTTATTGCCTTTACCTAACATTTCTCCATTGCAAGATAAGTCTCAAGCGGAGTTAAAGTGATTATGTCAAGAAATTGCATGAGAAGGTTAAGGCCCAAATTGAGAAGAAAATGGAAGGGTATGCCAAGCATGCAAACAAAGGAAGGAAGAAGGTAACATTTGAACCAGGTGATTGGGTATGGGTACACTTCAGGAAGGAAAGATTTCCATCTCAAAGGAAGTCTAAGCTTATGCCAAGAGGAGATGGACCTTTTCAAGTATTGGCTAAGATCAATGACAATGCATATAAGATTGACTTGCCAGGTGAGTATGGTGTGAGTGCTACCTTTAATGTGGCTGATTTGTCCTTTTATGATGCAGGTGATGATTTAATAGATTTGAGGACAAATGCTTCTCAAGAAGGAGGGAATGATGAGGACTTCATGGGAGAAGCCCAAGCCCAGACCCAAGTCCAGAAAGAAGTCCAAAATCCAATACAAGGTCTAGGAGGGCCCATGACAAGAGCAAGAGTTAAAAGGGCCCAAGAAGAACTTAAAAAGATTGTGAACAACTTATTAGAGGCCCAACATCAGGTTGAAGCCCAACATGTGGAGCCTAGGATTTACACATGCATAGCCCACTTGGAATGAAAGGAGAAGAGCCTCTATTTGGTGTATGGTTGTATTAAAAAAAATGTATTTTGTCCATAGCAGGATTAGAACCCAAGCACTTGAAGCTGAATATGTCTCCTTAACCACTGGAACATATCAGTGATGCTTATGCTTAGGGGTTTTGTTTTTATTTTTGTTAAGTCCTAAATGGGCAAACCTCTAAACTGAATTGTACTAAAACATTTGGAGATCGTTAGAGAAAAGGAGACACACATTTTGGAATATACAAAACTGAGAGTTTTGCTCTGCTAGGGTTCTTCCTTGCATCATTTGATCTTATCAAGAATTAACCAATTCTTGTGGCGATCTTCCTTGGCTTATCAAACTAGGTTTGTGGCGCCATTCTTATCTTTTCTTTTCATCAATTTCGTTTCTAGTTCTTCCTTTCAATTTCGTATTTTTTTCTCAATTTTCGTCACAAATTTCTCGCGTTCATATCTCAAGCTTTACGTACTATTTTTCGGTGTTTCTTGAGTCTAATTCGTGATTCAAAAAGAGATCTTTCATCTCGTTTTGGAATCATGCAATTCCGATGTCTATAGCGTGAGATATGGAATTTTCCTAAAACGGACAAAAATTTGTTCTTTCCCTTCTTATTCTTTCTTTCAATCTCATCTTCCAAATTCTGATTGTTCTAGTCCTAATAGGTCCGAAATCAAGAGCCTTAAGGAAAACCTCATCAATTGATAAGATCAAAACTGTAAATATTGCGTAGAAATTAAAGAACAAAAACTAAAGGTAGAAAATAAAAGGACTGGAATTTAAATGACAAAAAGTAAAGAACGGAAAGTAAAGAATGTTGCCAATTCTAAGAATTGGCAGAGATCAATGATGATCAAGATTGTGTATAATTATGACATTCAAGCAATAGTGCTTGATGTTTGGAAAGCAATAAGAACAAGTACAAAAGAACATGTAAGAACTCTATCAACTCTAGAATCCGGGCTCTAGATACCACATGATATGATCCAAGTTGTATGCATATTGTTTTTACGGATCGTCCTTGAGTTGATTTAGTATTTCAAGGAATGAAACAATGAATAGTAACTGATGAATAGTGACATGAATAGTGACATGAATAGTGCACGTGAATAGCGACGCGAATAGTAAAAAAATAGAAAAGATGGAAAAAGGAAAAGGAATGTGATGTGAGCCCACTAAGGAGCATGGATCAAGGAGCACTACAAGGACTTGGTGGACCTATGACAAGAGCTAGGACCAAGAAAGCCAAGAAGTCCTAAATAAAATGATGACAACTTTAATTGAAACAAGCCCAAATTCAGGTCTTGATGGAGTTGGGCCCAAATTGGTCACTTATCTCATCCAACTTGAAGACCCATGATGGCTTGGATGTCCACTTCTTTAAAATAGTATTTTTTTAGTTTATTTCTATTAAATAAAGTATAATAAACCATGAAGGATGAATAGTGCACGTTTTTGAGAGGGCAACCTTTGGTTTACATACCTAAGTAACTCCTATTTTTTTAGTTAATGCTTTAATTAGCCACTTAATGGATTAGTTATTGCTTTTTATGGGGAATATGTCACATTATGATGACCACTTTGCATGCATATTCTATGCACCCCATTTTCCTATAAGTATGTGCCTAAAACATGAATGAAAGGACTTTTGGATGTGAATTTGGATTGAATCCATTTGTGAGAATTTCATTCTCTTTGGTTCTTGGTTGAGCCATCTTGGTTCTTATCAAAGGCTTCCTTACCTTTGTGGCGAATCTTCACTTGACTTATCACTCTCTAAGAGTGTGGCGTCTTCTTCCTCTCATTCCTTTTCCTTTTCTCATCTTTTCTATTTTTTACTATTCACATCACTATTCATGTCACTATTCATCAGCTACTGTTCATCAAGTACTGTTCATCGTTTCATTCTTTGAAACACTAAATCAACTCAAGGACGATCCGTAAAAACAATATGCATCCAACTTGGATCATATCAGAATGGGAGGAAGAAGACGCCACACTCTTAGAGAGTGATAAGTCAAGCGAAGATTTGCCACAAAGGTAAGGAAGCCTTTGATAAGAACCAAGATGGCTCAACCAAGAACCAAAGAGAATGAAATTCTCACAAATGGATTCAATCCAAATTCACATCCAAGAGTCCTTTCATTCATGTTTTAGGCACATACTTATAGGAAAATGGGGTACATAGAATATGTATACAAAATGGTCATCATAATGTGACAAATTCCCCATAAAAAGTAATAACTAATCCATTAAGTGGCTAATTAAAGCATTAACTAGAAAATAAGAGTTACCTAGGCATGCAAACCAAAGGTTGCCCTCCCAAAAACGTGCACTATTCATCCTTCATATTTTATTACACTTTATTTAATAGAAATAAACTAGAAAATGCTATTTTAGAAAGTGGACATACAAGCCATCATGGGTTTTTAAGTTGGATGAGATAAGTGACTAATTTGGGCTCCACTCCATCAAGACTTAAATTTGGGCTTGCTTCAATTAAAGTTCTCACCATTTGATTTAGGACTTCTTGGGCTTTCTTGGTCTTAGCTCTTGTCATAGGTCCACCAAGTCCTTGTAGTGCTCCTTGATCTATGCTTCTTAGTGGGCTCACATCATTTGGGCTTACAAATGCGCCTAGCACCTTTATGAGGTTGATGAACCATGTGTTGAGAGAGTTTCTAGGCAAGTTTGTAGTAGTATACTTTGATGACATCTTGATCTATAGCATAACCTTAGAAGAGCACCTAGAACACCTTAAGGTTGTGATGAGTGTGCTTAGAAAAGAAAAGTTGTATGCTAATTTAGAGATGTGTGTCTTTTGCACTGACTATGTAGTGTTCCTAGGCTTTGTTGTGAGTGCTAAGGGAGTGCAAGTAGATGAAGAAAGGATAAAAGCTATTAGGGAGTGGCCTACCCCTAAGTCCGTAAGTGAGATAAGAAGCTTTCATGGGTTAGCTAGCTTCTATAGAAGGTTTGTAAAAGATTTCAGCAACATAGCCGCCCCTTTAAATGAAGTTGTTAAGAAAAATTTGAGTTTTAGGTGGGGGGTAGATCAAGAGACAAGTTTCAACACACTCAAAGATAAGCTCACTCATGCACCCATACTTGCATTGCCTAATTTTTCTAAGTCTTTTGAACTTGAGTGTGATGCATCAAATATTGGGATTGGGGCTGTTTTATTACAAGAGGGTCACCCAATTGCATACTTTAGTGAAAAATTGCATGGAGCTGTTTTAAATTACTCCACCTGTGATAAAGAATTGTATGCACTTATAAGGGCTTTGCACACTTGGCAGCACTACCTTTTGCCAAAAGAGTTTGTAATTCACAGTGATCAATGGTCACTAAAATATTTAAAAGGGCAAGGTAAGCTTAATAAGAGGCATGCCAAGTGGGTGGAATACCTTGAACAATTTTTCTATGTGATCAAACACAAGCAAGGGAAGGTAAACATAGTAGCTGATGCGCTTTCCAGGAGGTATACCTTATTAGCTACTCTTGAAACAAAAATGCTTAGTTTTGAACACATAAAAGAGTTGTATATGCATGATGATGATTTCTCCAAGATGTATGCTGCATGTGAAAAAGGGGCACATAAGGGGTTCTTTAGGCAAGATGGGTATTTATTCAAAGAAAAACATTTGTGCATGCCTAAGAGCTCATTGCGTGAATTATTGCTTAGGGAAGCTCATGAGGGGGGATTAATGGGTCACTTTGGGATCCAAAAGACTTTAGGTGTGTTGCATGAGCATTTTTATTGGCCTGACATGAAGCATGATGTGCAAAAAAGATGTGATAGGTGCATTGTTTGTAAAAGAGCCAAATCAAAGGTAATGCCTCATGGACTCTATACCCCCTACCTATTCCTGATTCCCCTTGGACTGACTTGTCTATGGATTTTGTGATAGGTTTGCCCCGTTCAAAAAAAGAAAGAGACTCCATTTTTGTGGTGGTGGACAGATTCTCTAAGATGGCCCACTTCATCCCTTGCCATAAGGTGGATGACGCCATTCATGTGGTGGACTTGTTCTTTAAAGAAGTGGTGAGGTCTCAGGGAATGCCCAAAAGCATAGTCTCAGATAGGGACTCAAAATTCTTAAGCCATTTTTGGAGGACCCTTTGGAACAAGCTTGGGACTAAGGTACTCTTCTCTACCACTTGCCACCCACAAACCGATGGGCAAACTGAGGGGGTGAATAGGACCTTATCGACCTTGCTGCGATTAATCATCAAGAGGAACATCAAAACCTGGGAAGAATGCTTACCTTTTGTTGAATTTGCTTATAATAGGGCAATGCATGCTACTACTAGTTTTTCTCCTTTTGAGATTATATATGGTTTTAATCCCCTCACCCCCTTTGATTTACTGCCTCTACCTAATGTTTCTTCTTTGATTCATAGGGATGGACAGGTAAAAGCTGAATATGTGAGGAAGCTCCATGAACAAGTCAAGACTCAAATTGAAAGGAAGATGGAGCAATATGCTAAGCAAGCAAATAAGGGAAGGAGACAAGTTGTTTTTGAACCAGGAGATTGGGTGTGGGTGCACATGCGAAAAGAAAGGTTTCCTGTGCAAAGGAAATCTAAGCTCTCACCTAGAGGAGATGGACCCTTCCAAATCTTAGAAAGAATCAATGACAATGCCTACATAGTTGACCTACCAGGTAAGTATGGGGTTAGTGCAACATTTAATGTGGCTGACTTAAGTCCTTTTGATGTAGGTGATGAAGGATTAAATTTGAGGACGAATTCTTTTGAAGGGGGAGGGCATGATGGAGACCAAGGAAGCTCAAGTGGAACCCCAATGGGCCTAATGCCCAAAGAAGCACTGCGAGGACTTGGAGGCCCAGTGACAAGGTCAAGAGCTAAGAAGGCTAAGGAGGATTTGGACAAAGCAGTCAACCATTTTCTTTCACTGAAGCCCATTCTAGAAGAATAAGCACTCAAGATGGTCCAAATGATCCAGGTTGATGAAGGGCCCAAATGTGGGGACATGATTTTCTTCTTAGTCAATTTTATTTAATTATGTATTTGAATCTTTTAATTTTCTCAGTTTTGGTTCTTATTTTCTTTTTGGGTTAATTTTATAATAAGGGCCTATTTTTTGGGCTTAAGTTGCGCATAATAGAGCTAGGGTTTCTAATTGGGCCTAGGCCACATTTGCACTAGGATTAGCTTTTAAAATGTGCTAGCTTGCTGCCTCCTTTAGCTAGACCTAGCTGCATACCCAATGCCTATAAATAGGCTTGTGTTTACTGTATTTGGCACTTTTTGACGTAGAGAATAATATTGCACTCCTTTGTGGGTTTTGAGAACTTAGTTCTCTTGGGTTCTTGGTAGAGCCATCTTGGTTCTTATCAAAGGTTTCCTTACCTTTGTGGCGAATCTTCGCTTTGACTTATCACTCTCCAAGAGTGTGGCGTCTTCTTCCTTCCATTCCTTTTCCTTTTCCATCTTTTCCATTTTTTACTATTCACAGTACTGTTCACCGCACTGTTTATGGTAGTGTTCACCGCACTGTTCTTAGTACTGTTCATGCACTATTCACATTACTATTTATCCTTTTATTGTTTAATTCTTTAAAACACAAAATCAACTCAAGAACGATCCGTAAAAATAATATGCATCCAACTTGGATCATATCATGTGGCATCTAGAGCTCGGATTCTTTAGTTGATAGAGTTCTTGTTTTGTTTTTTGTACTTGTTCTTTGTACTCCTATTGGCTGACGATATCATATCATGCATCCAACTCAAGAACGATCCGTTTTTTGTACTCCTATAGGCTAACCATTGCTTGAATGTCATAATTATACACAATCTTGATCATCATTGATCTCCCATTTCTAAGAATTTGCAACATTCTTTACTTTCCGTTCTTTACTTTTTGCCATTTAAATTCCAGTCTTTTTATTTTCTGCCTTTAATTTTTGTTCTTTAATTTCTACGCAATATTTACAGCTTTGATCTTATCAACTCTATATCCATTACTGTTATATGTTTTATAGCACCTTAACTTGAAAGGAAACTCCTAAATACACAATTGGGCATAACATTTGGAACTAAAATTTCAAGAATCAATTTTTTTTAAGTACAAAAAGAGAACAACGGCGTGAAAAATATTATTAAAAAAAGGAAAAAAAAAGAAAAAAAAAAGAGACTGCCCTTGCACTTATACAAGATTAAGTTTGAATGCCTTGTGAATTTCATTAAGCGGTGCTATTCTACATACCTTGCGCATTTCTTTTTCTTCTTATTTCTTTTGAGTTCTACCTTTCTTTTTGATTAGCTTTTCTTGCTTGTCTTTTAAATTCCTTTGAGTTTTGTCTAGAGTTTCATCCTTTCTTCAACTTCTGAGTGCTTACTCTTGTGAGGACCGCTACCTTTGTAAGAGCTTTTGGTAATTGAAACGCGAGAGGGTTCATTTAAGAACTTGAAAAGAGAACTTGAGTGGTAAAAGGCAAGAGCATTTTCATTAAACAAAAGCCTAATTGTTTGAAACACGAGTGGAATCAATCTAAGAGTGTATACACGTGAGAAGAGTGAGTGAGGACCTTGTTTTATTGTGTTCACTAACTTATTGATTTTGTATAATGTCTAACGAATGAGACCCAAGTGGAAGTCCCCCTCCTTCCCCAAGGACAGCTGCAATGACGTTACAAATGCAAGCCCTAACAAGACATTTGGAAAGGCTTCTTCAAAGACAAAGTGATGAAATTCATGAGAGGATTGATAGGTTAGAAAGGGATAGAACTTCCAACCATGATGAAGAATCCCATGAATCCGAAAGAGAAAGGAGAGATGATAGGAGGCAAGGAGGAAGAAGGAAACATGAGAGGAGAGATAGAGAAAATGAGAGGACAGATAGAGAAAATGAGAGGCTTGGGGGTGTGAATATCAAAATACCTTCCTTCCAAGGGAGGAATGATCCGGAAGCATATCTTGAGTGGGAGATGAAAATTGAGCAAATCTTCTCATGCCATGACTACAATGAAGAGAAGAAAGTGAAGGTGGCTGCACTTGAGTTCACAGATTATGCATTGATTTGGTGGGATCAAGCTCAAAAAGAAAGGGCAAGATATAGAGAGCATCCTATCATTACTTGGGATGAAATGAAGACTTTGATGAGGAGGAGGTTTGTACCATCTTATTATCATAGGGAGCTACATAATAAGTTACAAAGGCTCTCTCAAGGGAGTAGGAGTGTGGATGAGTGCTTCAAAGAGATGGAGGTTGCCTTGATAAGAGCCAACATTGTTGAAGAAAGGGAGGCAACCATGGCTCGGTTTCTTCATGGTCTCAACTGAGACATTTGTGGAGTTGCAACATTATGTTGAGCTTGAAGACTTAGTGCATCAAGCCATGAAGGTGGAGCAACAACTCAAGAGGAAGGGTACTTTGAAGAAGGCTTCTTCCAACTTCAACACAACAAGTTGGAAGGACAAGCAAAAGAAGGAGGGATCCTCTTTCGGTCCAAAGGAACCCGTGGCTACCCCTAAGGCCACCTTACCTACTACTTCCACTTCATCTTCTACTTCTAAAAATAAGGACATTAAATGCTTCAAGTGTTTGGGAAGGGGACACATAGCTTCTCAATGCCCAAATAAGAAAACAATGGTGATAAGGGATAATGGGAGCATCACTAGTGAATCTTCTTCTATTTCATCAAGTGAGGAGGAAAGTGATTGTGAGGTTATTCCACAAGAGGGAGACTTATTGATGGTAAGAAGATTGTTGGGAAGTCAAGCTAAAGAGAAGGATGAAGGCCAAAGAGAGAACATTTTCCATACAAGATGCCTAATTCAAGGGAAGGTGTGCTCTTTGATTATTGATGGGGGAAGTTGCACCAATGTGGCAAGCACTCGCTTGGTAAGAAAACTTGACCTCAAAACTACTCCTCACCCCGGACTATACAAGCTTTAAGGGCTAAGTGAGAATGGTGAGTTGATAGTGAATCAACAAGTGATGATAAGTTTGTCAATTGGTAAGTATAAAGATGATATTTTGTGTGATGTTGTTCCTATGGAGGCCAGCCATATTTTGCTTGGAAGGCCTTGGCAATTTGATAAGCATGCTATTCAGGATGGTTTCACTAACAAGTACTCATTTGTTCATAATTCTTTAAAGGTAACCCTTGTACCCCTTACTCCCAAATAGGTTTGTGAAGACCAAGTGGCCTTGAAGCTAAGAAGGGAGCAAGAGAAGGAAGACATAAAAATAAAATCAAAGGGGGAAGCGAAGAATAGGGACCAAGAACTTGAAAATGAGAAAAAAATGAATGTTTAATTGTTAGGGAGAGTGAGATTAAGAGGGCTTGCTTTACAAAGCAAGAGATGTACATTTGTGCATACAAGGACTTGTACTTAAATTATAACTCTAACCCTCTACCTAGTGAAGTTGATTCTTTTTTGCAGGACTTTGAAGATGTCTTTCCAAAGAGTGTCATTCCCGGACTACCACCCTTGAGGGGGATTGAACATCAAATGGACTTCATCTTGGGAGCCTCTTTGCCCAATAGGCCCGCCTATAGGACAAATTCTGAGGAAACTAAGGAAATTCAAAAACAAGTGGAGGATTTGATGCAAAAAGGATGGGTGAGGGAAAGTTTAAGTCCTTGTGCCGTGCCTGTCATACTTGTCCCCAAAAAGGACGGCACTTGGAGGATATGTACTGATTGTAGGGCTGTAAATAATATAACTGTAAAATATAGGCATCCCATCCCTAGGCTAGATGATTTGCTTGATGAATTGCATGGTGCATGTTACTTTTCTAAAGTGGATTTAAAAAGTGGGTACCATCAAATTAGGATAAGGGAAGGGGATGAGTGGAAGACTACTTTTAAGACTAAGCATGGATTGTATGAGTGGTTGGTGATGCCTTTTGGGCTTACAAATGCGCCTAGCACCTTTATGAGGTTGATGAACCATGTGTTGAGAGAGTTTCTAGGCAAGTTTGTAGTAGTATACTTTGATGACATGTTGATCTATAGCATAACCTTGGAAGAGCACCTAGAACACCTTAAGGCTGTGATGAGTGTGCTTAGAAAAGAAAAGTTCTATGCTAATTTAGAGAAGTGTGTCTTTTGCACCGACTATGTAGTGTTCCTAGGCTTTGTTGTGAGTGCTAAGGGAGTGCAAGTATATGAAGAAAAGATAAAAGCAATTAGGGAGTGGCCTACCCCTAAGTCCGTAAGTGAGATAAGAAGCTTTCATGGGTTAGCTAGCTTCTATAGAAGGTTTGTAAAAGATTTCAGCACCATAACCGCCCCTTTAAATGAAGTTGTTAAGAAAAATGTGAGTTTTAGGTGGGGGGAAGATCAAGAGACAAGTTTCAACACACTCAAAGATAAGCTCACTCATCCACCCATACTTGCATTGCCTAATTTTTCTAAGTCTTTTGAACTTGAGTGTGATGCATCAAATGTTGGGATTGGGGCTGTTTTATTACAAGAGGGTCACCCAATTGCATACTTTAGTGAAAAATTGCATGGAGCTATTTTAAATTACTCCACCTATGATAAAGAATTGTATGCACTTATAAGGGCTTTGCACACTTGGCAGCACTACCTTTTGCCAAAAGAGTTTGTAATTCACAGTGATCAATGGTCACTAAAATATTTAAAAGGGCAAGGTAAGCTTAATAAGAGGCATGCCGAGTGGGTGGAATACCTTGAACAATTTTCCTATGTGATCAAACACAAGCAAGGGAAGGTAAACATAGTAGCTGATGCGCTTTCTAGGAGGTATACCTTATTAGCTACTCTTGAAACAAAAATGCTTGGTTTTGAACACATAAAAGAGTTGTTTGTGCATGATGATGATTTCTCCAAGATGTATGCTGCATGTGAAAAAGGGGCGCATAAGGGGTTCTTTAGGCAAGATGGGTATTTATTCAAAGAAAAACGTTTGTGCGTGCCTAAGAGCTGATTGCGTGAATTATTGCTTAGGGAAGCTCATGAGGGGGGATTAATGGGTCACTTTGAGATCCAAAAGACTTTAGGTGTGTTGCAGGAGCATTTTTATTGGCCTGGCATAAAGCATGATGTGCATAAAAGATGTGATAGGTGCATTGTTTGTAAAAGAGCCAAATCAAAGGTAATGCCTCATGGACTCTATACCCCCTACCTATTCCTGATTCCCCTTGGACTGACTTGTCTATGGATTTTGTACTATGTTTGCCCCGCTCAAAAAAAGGAAGAGACTCCATTTTTGTGGTGGTGGACAGATTCTCCAAGATGGCCCACTTCATCCCTTGCCATAAGGTGGATAACGCCATTCATGTGGCGGACTTGTTCTTTAAAGAAGTGGTGAGGCTTCATGGAATGCCCAAAAGCATAGTCTCAGATAGGGACTCAAAATTCTTAAGCCATTTTTGGAGGACCCTTTGGAACAAGCTTGGGACTAAGGTACTCTTCTCTACCACTTGCCACCCACAAACCGATGGGCAAACTGAGGGGGTGAATAGGACCCTATCGACCTTGCTGCGATTAATCATCAAGAGGAACATCAAAACCTGGGAAGAATGCTTACCTTTTGTTGAATTTGCTTATAATAGGGCTGTGCATGCTACTACTAGTTTTTCTCCTTTTGAGATTGTATATGGTTTTAATCCCCTCACCCCCTTGATTTACTGCCTCTACCTAATGTTTCTTCTTTAATTCATAGGGATGGACAGGCAAAAGCTAAATATGTGAGGAAGCTCCATGAACAAGTCAAGACTCAATTTGAAAGGAAGATGGAGCAATATGCTAAGCAAGCAAATAAGGGAAGGAGACAAGTTGTTGTTGAACCAGGAGATTGGGTGTGGGTGCACATGCGAAAAGAAAGGTTTCCTTTGCAAAGGAAATCTAAGCTCTTACCTAGAGGAGATGGACCCTTCCAAATCTTAGAAAGAATCAATGACAATGCCTACAAAGTTGACCTACCAGGTAAGTATAGGGTTAGTGCAACATTTAATGTGGCTGACTTAAGTCCTTTTGATGTAGGTGATGAAGGATTAAATTCGAGGTCGAATTCTTTCGAAGGGGAAGGGCATGATGGAGACCAAGGAAGCTCAAGTGGAACCCCAATGGGCCCAATGCCCAAAGAAGCACTGCGAGGACTTGGAGGCCCAATGACAAGGTCAAGAGCTAAGAAGGCTAAGGAGGATTTGGACAAAGCAGTCAACCATTTTCTTTCACTGAAGCCCATTCTAGAAGAATAAGCACTCAAGATGGTCCAAATGATCCAAGTTGATGAAGGGCCTAAATGTGGGGACATGATTTCTTCTTAGTCAATTTTATTTAATTATGTATTTGAACCTTTTAATTTTCTCAGTTTTTGTTCTTATTTTCCTTTTGGGTTAATTTTATAATAAGGGCCTATTGTTTGGGCTTAAGTTGCGCATAATAGAGCTAGGGTTTCTAATTGGGCCTAGGCCACATTTGCACTAGGATTAGGTTTTAAAATGTGCTAGCTTGCTGCCTCCTTTAGCTAGACCTAGCTGCATACCTAATGCCTATAAATAGGCTTGTGTTTACTGTATTTGGCACTTTTTGACGTAGAGAATAATATTGCAGTCCTTTGTGGGTTTTGAGAGCTTAGTTCTCTTAGGTTCTTGGTAGAGCCATCTTAGTTCTTATCAAAGGTTTCCTTACCTTTGTGGCGAATCTTCGCTTGACTTATCACTCTCCAAGAGTGCGGCGTCTTCTTCCTTCCATTCCTTTTCCTTTTCCATCTTTTCCATTTTTTTACTATTCATGGTACTGTTCACGCACTATTTTATGGTACTGTTCACTACACTGTTCATGGTACTGTTCACATACTATTCATATTACTATTCATCCTTTTATTGTTTAATTCTTTAAAACACAAAATCAACTCAAGAACGATCCGTAAAAATAATATGCATCCAACTTGGATCATATCAGGAAAGGAAGGCATGGCTTGCCGTAGGTTGAGTGTTGGTAGCTACTGTTGCACAGTTACATGACATTGAGTACTGGCCTACTCAATGTGTAATGTTCTGTGTGGACGAAAAACTATGACTTCACCAAGGCATATTAAGGTAATAGAAGTTCTTTTAGTAAGAAGCTCAGCTAGTATGACGGAACTTGTTTAGGATTTGTCTGCATTTTCACCCTTGTGTGTTGTGTGACTCCTTGTGTTTGGTTTCCGAAAGGAGACATTATTGTTTGAAATGGTTACTTCTTGTCTCCATTGTGCTTGATTGTCTGTTTTCGAAGGAAGGTGATGGCTCGCGGAAGACGTATGCGTGGGAATGTGGAACGCAACAACCAAGGAGTGGATGCGACTATGGAAACAATGCAGGGAATGGCTAGCGTAACAGTACAATCGAATCAGAGGATCGCACAACAGCAGGAATTAGAAGTCGAGGTTCAGAATTTGTTGGGAGAAAGTCAGTTTTTGGGTAATTCTGAACTACCTAAGTTCCAAAGGGGGAACAAAAAGATGATCAGTCAGTTTAAGCGGAAACTGTATTCACGGCAACCGAAGGGACAATAGCAATAATAAACATGGAAAGGGAGTGCGAGTGGTAGTGAACTCAATCCAACTGTGGTACCGTTGATGTGAATGCTCATGCCTTGGTTTCACTTTTACGGATCTATCTAGGGTGGATTTCACGAAATTGATCTCACAAAGGACGTCTTGTTTAAAAACACTTGTATCTCGCGTTACGCTACTCAGATTGAGCGATTCCAAACCGAGGTGAAAGAGGACGTTTTGAATCACAAATTTGGCTCATGAATCACCAGAAAATAATTTGTAAAATGCGAGATATGAACCGGAGAAGATAATGTAGAAATTCGGATATATCCTTGAGTGACAAAAACAAAATTCGAAGAAGAAGAAAACAATCAAATGGACAAGATAAGGAATGGAATGGTAGGAGCCACAATTCCAAGGGAAATTGATAAGCCAAGGTGAGGATCGCCACAAGGGTCTTGGACTCTTGATAAGATCAAAGGGGTTAGTTCAATAAAGAACCTAAGAGAGGCTAAACACTCTTACAATTGGAACAAATCCAAATTGAACATCCAAGTTGTTTTCATTCATCATAGATGTGTACATATATAGAGTTTAGGGGCTGCATACATCATGCTAACAAAAGGTCACCATAAAGTGACTTAAAATCCCTCATAAAAGAAATAACTATTCCTTAAGTGGCTAATAAAAGCATTAACCATTCCACTAAGTAGCTAAATAAATTGAACCAAAAGAAACTCTAGGAATTTGGAACATTAAAGACACTCTAGGCTTGAAAATAATAAAATATAAAAGAAACATAATAGAAAGCCCAAAATACAAGTAAAATTCCGTCCCAGAATTCGTCTTAAATTTCCATCTCATTTTTCACCATGATAGAGGCCGATTCTGGTCAAGAAGCTTGAAATATGATTTGTAGATAATTTCCTTAGCTTTCTAACAAACAAAAGAATGCACTAATCCGAGTTCTGTAGTGCAAGATAAAGCCAAAACAAGTCAACGAATTCCTCACTAATGAAAATAAAATTTTCATCAAAAATCAATTTGGCCTTAAATTGGACATCATTCTTGATTTGTATCATTTCCTCCCTCTTGAAGAGAATTCGACCTCGAATTTATTGCCTTTGGGAATCGTCTTCATCCCCCGGGTTCAAACACAACTCTTTTGAATCCATGGGGCACCTCCCTTGAAATTGTTTCTTCAACTTCCTTACTTTCCTCTTGCAATTCAAAGCCAATGGATGCTTTGCATTCTTCCTTTGGAATCATATCTTCAATTGTCTTACAAGCTTCCTTTGGAGGAACAAACTCAATTTTCTTGAAAAGAGATTTAACACAACTAGGCAAAGAATTAGGAATAACATCAAAACAAGAATTCAAGTTTTCATTTTTCACAACACTTTCTTTTTTGCTCTCATCTTTTTCTTTTTCCTCATTCTTTTCCATACTTTCATCTTTCTTTTCTTTCTCTTCAAATGTACTCTCAACTTTTACCTCATCCACCGAACCTTCTTCAATTTTTTTCTCAATCATTCTTCCTTTCTCACTCTCGATTTTCAAGTGCATTTGATCTTCATACACTTGTTTTGGTGACAATGGTACAAGAGTAATTTGGCGATTATTAAATACAAATGAGTACTTACTCTTATAGGTATCATATCTCGCTTGTCGTTCGACCATCCAAGGACGCCCAAGTAACAAGTGTGTCGATTCTATGGGCACCACATCACATAATACCTCATCTTCATATCTCCCAATCCGGAACGTCACTCGCACTTGTTTGTTCACCACCACGTCACCGAGATCGCTAAACTCCGGGATGCACCAAAGCTTATACGGTTGTGGATGCTGTAGAATAGGAAGTCCCAACTTTTGCACCATGGTGGTACTAGCTAGATTAGTGTAACCCTTTCTATCAATGACCAAGCTACATGTCTTGTCCTTCACATACCATCTAGAATAGAAAAGATCCTCCCTTTGTTTGGCATCATTTTTCTTCATTAGAGACTCCATGATAGGTGGTGGGAAGAATGAGACCAAAAGTCACTCTAGGAAGGATGGCTCTAGATACCACATGATATGATCCTAGAAAGATCATGTAAAAATTTGGATCTATCCTTGAGTGACCAACCAAAATGACGCACTTGTTTAAAAACAGCTGTATCTCACACTATACTACTCAGAATTGAGCGATTTCAAAATGACCTGAAAGATCACGTTCTGAAATGCAAATTAGGCTCAAGAATCACTAGAAAAAGATGAGTAAATCATGAGATACGAATCGGAGAAAACTAATAGAATTTGAGAACTAGAAAATCACAAAACAACCAAAAAAACGAAAATGGTTAAGACGAGAGATGAAAATAAGAAGTGGATTGGTGCCACAATCAAGGATTGATTGATAAACCAAAGTTAGTGATCGCCACAAGAGAAACTCTTGATAAGATCTATGGCTCAGTCAAGATCGAAGGACCACTTCACGAGGGACTGTAAGATCGAAGGAAGAATTTGTTTCAAGTGCAGAAAACCAGGACATGTGTCAAGAGATTGTGCTTTACATGAGACAAAGCCTCCATATGCGATCAAAAGGGTAATCTGCTTCAAGTGTGGAAAAGACCATTTAACAAAGGATTATACGATCGAAGGAATAATTTGTTTCGAGTGCAGAAAGCCAGGGCATGTGGCGAGAAATTGTACCTCGCATAGGACAAAGCCTTCCGTTGGAGATGTATGTACTTCAATCATCTACTTTCTTCATGAATAGACTTAATCTCAAGAAGGGGATTGATTGTTTTCTAAACAGGTCTTGTCATTCGGTTTCAATGGAAACTTAGTGTTTCTTGAGATAGAAATTTCCTAGATGTGAATCAATGAAACTCACTCCTAAGTTTTATTATATCATATCGTATTCTTCACTGGATGGGTCCAGTGGAAAATCAAGCGACTTCCCTGCTTTCCTTTCTAACCTTGATAACGTTTCTAGTATACTTCGATTGAGTAAATGTGTTCCCGAATCTGAACCATAACCACGTGCTAAATGTAGCACAATTAGGTGAGAACTTATCCTATGAGACATTTTATTTGAATTAAGGAAAGATGGTTTGACAAATCAATTGAAAAACGCCACCGTTTTCTCCAAGATCAACTTGAGTTCTGGACTATCATCGAGTTCGCTCAAAGGTAGGAAATTTTTCCCAAAATAACTTTTCTAACGTGTCGGGGGGGGGCACTACGGGTATTTCGTAATGTCGTTTTGTGTAATGAACGCTTCGGTAATATTCATTGATTATTGGAATATACTCTCTCCTTTATTGAAAACAAATTTGTCGTTGTCCTTGTTGGCGACATTCTGATCTATTCTTGACATTTGTAGGAACATACCTGATGAGATTCCACTTACCATGGTTTCACTTTTACGGATATATCTAGGGTGGATTTCACGAAATTAATCTCACAAAGGACGTCTTGTTTAAAAACACTTGTATCTCGTGCTACGCTCCTTGGAATTGAGCGATTCCAAATTGAGGTGAAAGAGGACGTTCCAAATCACGAATTTGGCTCATGAATCACTAGAAAACGATTTGTAAAATGTGAGATATGAACCGGAGAATATCTAACTGTAACTCCCGCTATACTCCTCGGAATTGAGCGTTTCCAAAACGACGCGAAAGAGGACGTTCTAAATCACGAATTTGGCTAATGAATCACCAGAAAACGATTTTTAAAATGCGAGATATGAACCAGAGAAGATCTGACGGAATTGAGAAGTAGAAAACACAAAACAACTAAGAGAAAAAGGATTAGGCGCCACAATCCACGGATTGATAAGCCTGGGAATGCCACAAGGATAGCACCCTTGATAAGTTCAGAGATTCTGAGAAGAACCTAAGAGAGGAATACTCTCACAATTGGACAGACCAAATTGAACATCAAATCCTAGTTTTCTTTTTTATTCATCCAATTCAGTTACATTATATAGAGAATGACTAGTAGTAGTGCTAACCAAAGGTCACCACCACAAATCAGCCTAAGGTGACTCTCCTAACCCTAGCAGCCCCACTAATGCTTACATTAATGCCTCCACTAATTGGTATTGATGGCAATTAGTGCATGAAACTTATTATGCTTAAGTGCTTTATTAATTCATTCTAGAAGTTACCAAAGGCATGCAAGCCAATGGTCACTCTTCTTTGTCATGTTTTTAACAAAGCTAATAAAACAAAATAAACACAATAAGCCCTACTAAAAAGCATTAAAATCCTACTAAAGGCAAAGCTTAGTGGAACTTAACTTCACCTAAGTGCTTATTAACTTAGTTGGGCCTTCTTAGTTCTTGTTCTTGTCATGGGTCCAATTAGTAGGTACCCCCCTTAGGTCCTCATCAGTACCGAATCTCTCGGAGTGATTCTTAAATTCCTGAAGAAGAAGAAGAAGTTATGCGTACAGATGCCTAAGTGCGAATTCTAGTTGTAGGCAGTTCAACCTTTGGGTTACGCGATCTCAAGGGAAGGAATTGTCGTGAACCCATCGGAACTCGAAACACTTTTATGGGAAGGACGGACGATCATAACAAAGATTCGTAGCTATATAGGAGTAGCTAGTTAATACGGGAGATTCATCACAAAAATTCTCTGAAGTGGCAAGACTTCTCATCTAACTCATGTATGAGGGTCAAGTTTTGTATGGACTGATGTATACGGGGGAAATTCTCAAAAGATTGAAGGGACACTCGATTTCTTCGCCAAAGATGATTATGCCCAAATCCTAATGGACTTTTTGGGATGCCTAGTGATGCTTCGCATTGGAAGTTCAGAACGTGTGCTTGACCAGAATAGAAGGAATGGTAATGTACGCTTAGAGACAAATCGAGAATACATGAGAAGGATTACCTTACACCAACTCAGAGTTAGCTTTGTAGTTGCATTGAAGATCTAGAAGCATTTTCTACAAGGAGAAATTATCAATGCCTATGGTAATCTTAGGAGCCAAACGTATTTTGTCCTATTGGAATAAGCTGGATGTGAGGCAGAGACGATGAATAGAAGTTCCGAAAGATTTTGATTTTTTCGTTTTGGTATAATCCCAAAGGAGGCGAATGTAGTAGCGGATGCCTTAAGAAGAAGGTAAGCTTAGTTGTCTACTACAGTAAGTAAGGAGAATAATTTCGATAGGGCCACTCAGCGATGAACAGTTGTTTGGAGAGTTGGCTATTGGATGGCTAAAGACTCAAGTAATGTAGAATCTTTTATTGATCGGCCTATGACGTCAACACATTTTGCTCGTTAGTATAAGATGCTAAGTGGAAGGAAGCAACCTTATTGTCAGTAATTTGGATTAATGCAGCTGAAGATATAACACGAGAACTAGGAGACGAAATCAAAGAAACACAGTCGCGTTTGTTCTAAGATATGATGAATTTCGAGGACGAAATTCCTTTTTAGAAAGGGAGTGTTGTAACATCCCAAAAATTATTTATTTCATTATAAATAATCATTTTATAATATTTAAGATTTTTAGCAATTTTTGTGGATTTTTCTAGAAATGATGAATATTTTAATATATTTCTCATTTTGCGTGCGCACTGAGCGGAGTCGAGATAACGAAATGTTTTCCTAAGACTGGTAAACTTTGGACTGTAGAAACGTCGACGGGGGATCTTACTAAACTCGAGGCCGAGCATAGTTTGCGAGGTTTGCATTTTTTAAGGTTTTATCTGCTAGATAAAATCGCTGTATCATAAACTTATCCAATGAATAATAAAACATTATTTTCATCAATTGTAACTTTCATTCACTGAGAAAATAATTCTAACAGTGTAATTAAATCATTTGTCAGGTGTATTTAATTAAAGAGACAAGTTTACTATGCACTTTATCGAGAAGCGCGTGAAGCTTCTTAAGGAAGCTTTAAGGAAACTTCTAGGAAGCTTTCTCCCATCACTATTCACTTTCTCTCCTCCCTCTCATTGTGCAGCATGGTTTTGGGGGTAATATCACAATTATTCCCTCCATTTTCTCTCATTTTCTCTCATTCACGTTGATCTTTCTCTCTTCCTCTCACTCTCTTCCTCTCTTCTCCATACGGCTACACACCCACAAACACCATTGATGATTTTCAAGCTTTCCCTTGCTCAAGCCAAACTTAGACCATTGTTTTCCCTCACTACCTTCAAGCTTTCTTCTTTGTGGAACTCTCATTGACTCCTCCATTTTCGTGGTTGTCAGCCCAACATCAAAGCTTGGAGCTTTAAGGTAAAGCTCTCAACTTTCTTCTCCTTTCTCCCCATTTTCATATTCCATGGTCACATTGGTGACTATGGATTCCATTTTCACTCTTTGATTTTGATTTTTCGGATTTGAACACTAAGGTTTTTGGTGGTGGTGAAGAACCAGATTTCAAGGAAAGAAGGAGCTTGCTTTCTTTGTTCTTCACTAAGGTAAGAGGAAGACACTCCTCCTCAACCTCTATCAGCATTCAGGAACCTTGTTTGTGAGTGATTGTGATAAAACCCTATTGAGGGTTATTCTTTGTTTGTATGTTTAGTATGTTTGCATGTTGTTTATGATGTGTTTATGCTATTAGAATGTTTGTCTCTGTATATTGATATATTGGATTAGATTAGAATGCTTGAAATGGGAAAAAATAACGTCGGATTAGTTCTCGGATGGCCACTGTTTTGAGCCCAGAATTTGGGGATTCTTTGTGAACAATTGTAACAATTTGAACTCCTGACCATTTAGTGTTATGTTAATATCCGTCGAGTTAGGATTCTTGTCCCTTAAACACTTTCGTCGGTTAAACAAGAGAGAAACTTCTGCAATGTCAACATCCGTCGAGTTAGGATCCTTGTCCATTAAACATTTTCGTCGGTTAAACAAGAGGGAAACTTCTGCAATGTTAGCAACGTCAATATCCGTCGAGTTAAGATTCTTGTCCATTAAACACTTTCGTCGGTTAAACAAGAGAGAAACTTCTGCAATGTCAATATCCGTCGAGTTAGGATTCTTGTCCATTAAACACTTTCGCCGGTTAAACAAGATAAACTCATGCAATGTTAGCAATGTTAATATCCATCGAATTAGGAATTTCTGCTGATCTTCTAGTGGAATCGACAGCTCTATACATCACTCGACAGAACCTTCATCCTACAGAAATTGATTTTTAGCCATTCTTGTCAAATAATGTTTTCCCACCAACATTGCTTCATTCATGTTGTTTTTCATCGATAGGTAGCCTCAATTGTACACTAGACATTTCTTCGTCGAGTCCAAAAGTGTAAATTTATCACCTAGCACCTAGTGATTAAATTAATGGTAATAGGATGCAAGAGTTAGCAAATTGAAAAATTAAATATTACCTTGAGATTCATAAATTTTAAAGAACCAAGAAAGGAATTTTCATAAGACTTGGGATAATTTTAATTAGGGTAAGAACAAGAGAGTGTGAGACTTTGAGATCTTAGAATAACCTTCTAAGTGTATGTGAATAAATTACCTAACCCTATGTTTGGATGTTTTTTCATTAACGGAACAGAACGGAATAGATTGGAATCGAATGGAAAAGAAAGGAATGGAATGGAACATAGTTTCTATTCTCTTTGTTTGGAAGTTTCATTAACGGAACGGAACGGAACGGAATTATCCATGTGTTCCCTCCATTCCCCCTCAATTTTGGGGGGAACAAAAGTTGGGCATTTGAGGGGAAGAGGGGGGAAATGATTCCCCATGTGTTCCGTTCCGTTCCTATGCATTTTAAAACTCCCAAACAAGGGAAGTTATTTCCGTTCCCCCCATTCCTTTCCGTTCCCCTCATTACCTATCATCCAAACATAGTGTAAGAGGATTTAATTAATTAAGAGAATTTCTTTAGAGACAAACTTTGTGAGAAAAACTAAACCTAACCAAGAATTCATAATATACCTTAAAAATGCATTAATTCATTTAATTCTAATATTATGATATTGTGGGTCCATGTGAGTGACCAATGATTATGTTAATTCTCGCTTTGGCAAATTGTGGCATATGGTGAAATTGTATGTAACAATGATCATACATATTTATGCATAGAGTCTGTATGTATTGTGAATGTCTATTGGACTTTGTTAAGGCCTTTTTAGCCTAGGAGTTGAATTACACCTATGTGCAGGTGCGAATAGACAAGTGAAGGTCATATTGTTGACCGACCAGGGGGACGTCAGGGCGCAGGGACCTCGCAATGGGCAGTTGGTAGCTCTTTTGTCCGTGGGGCAGATCGATACACACGCACTGATGATCCCGACTGGCCACTGTCCTATATCGTGATCTGTGTAGAATGTCTTGTAAAATGCTATGATGTGCACGTTGATAAATTGAGAATTATAGCACTTGAGGGCCTCGGCAGCCAAGAATACAGGCATACCTCCTGATCGTTCTCTCCTACTGTTTTGTGTCTAGCTCCATGGAGTAGGATTTTGATTATCATATGCATGTGCATAGTGAGTCCATGAATTATCTGGCATTTATTGTTATTATAATTGGAACTGTTGTATTACTGATATATATATAGTGCCTGGAACTGCTTGGTTGATTATTACTGCTGCTTAATGTTTATTATCATTACTGCTGTCAATAAATGCTATGTGGGCGCTTTGCGCCGTTTGGTTTCTTGTTGCTATAATTGGTAATGATGGTAGGGGATGTCTTACCTCTTTCTTGTATTTTTCTTATTCTATGTAAATTCTTGGTTAGAGACTGTAAGTGGGAACAAGGTTGGATTCTTTTGGACTTTCTTGGTTTGACCTACTGTATCTGGTGATGTCGTCGCGAATGGGGTTTTATTGGGTTCGTTCGAGTTGTTTTCACTGGTGGTGCCGAGACCTGGCGAGTCGAATGGACCGACAAGCGTATGCGACATGCTGGGGATCTGACTTTGACCATGAAGAAGACTGTGATTGAAGACCTTATTCTGTATTTCTCACTACACCGGTGAGCTCGGAGTTGCCTCACGCGTTCGGGATTCGATGGAGTACCCAACTCCTTAGTCGTGGATATGTTATGGGTAATTTATATTTTATTTTACACTACCTATATAAAGCAAACTTTTTGGGTATATATATGTTTTAAGGTGATTATCCAGTCTTGAATACTGTAATTTGAGTACATCTTATAATTCATATTTTCATTGGTTGTATATATAACTATCCAGTCTTGATTAACATTTTTGTAAAGTTTATTATTTGATAATGTTAGCACGCCGAAATTTAGTGACCGTGACATAATGACGATTGTGTCGTGGTTATTAAATCGAGGGGTGTTACATTAAGGTGGTATCAAAGCTCAGTTCATCCTGTTGAGCTGGAGTATGGACTGACTATGCTTAGACATGTTAGAAGTTCTTGTATGTTGTGTACTTCCTTGTCTCTTGATTGAGATGTTGGGAAAGGAAGGCATGGCTTGCCATAGGTTGAGTGTTGGTAGCTATTGTTGCACAGTTACATGATATTGAGTACTGGCCCACTCAATGTATAATGTTCTGGGTGGACGGAAAACTATGACTTCACCTAGGCATATTAAGGTAATAGAAGTTCTTTTAGTAAGAAGCTCAGCTGGTATGACTGAACTTGTTTAGGATTTGTCTGCATTTTCACCCTTGTGTGTTGTGTGACTCCTTGTGTTTGGTTTCCGAAAGGAGACATTATTGTTTGAAATGGTTACTTCTTGTCTCCATTGTGCTTGATTGTCTATTTTCGAAGGAAGGTGATGGCTCGCGGAAGACGTATGCGTGGGAATGTGGAACACAACAACCAAGGAGTGGATGCGACTATGGAAACAATGCAGGGAATGGCTGGCGTAACAGTACAACCGAATCAGAGGACCGTATAATAGCAGGAATTAGAAGTCGAGGTTCAGAATTTGTTAAGAGAAAGTCAGTTTTTGGGTAATTCTGAACTACCTAAGTTCCAAAGGGGGAACAAAAAGATGATCAGTCAGTTTAAGCGGAAACTGTATTCACGGCAACCGAAGGGACAACAGCAACAACAAACATGGAAAGGGAGTGCGAGTGGTAGTAAACCCAATCCAACTGTGGTACCGTTATCAATGTGTAAGAAGTGCGGAAAGGACCACTTCACAAGGGACTGTAAGATTGAAGGAAGAATTTGTTTCAAGTGCAGAAAACCAGGACATGTGTCAAGAGATTGTGCTTTACATGAGACAAAGCCTCCATATGCGATCAAAAGGGTAATCTGCTTCAAGTGTGGAAAGGACCATTTAACAAAGGATTGTACGATCAAAGGAATAATTTGTTTCGAGTGCGGAAAGCCAGGGCATGTGGCGAGAAATTGTACCTCGCATAGGACAAAGCCTTCCGTTGGAGATGTATGTACTTCAAGATCTCATGAAGAAGGGAAAGTTAATTCCTCCACCCAGGCTGAAGACCGAAATGAAGAAAGGGACTATGCTCTAGTGGATGATCTTGTGACTTTGTTGTGTAGTTCCGGGGGTAACCCGTTTCTTTATGAAGTATGACTGTATGAGCCTATTAAGGTTGTTTGAACCTTCGTCATCTTTTGACTAAGTTATTCTACTTCTGCTACTAAGAACTTGTTGATGGTAGCCAAGTTGTTTAAATTATCCTATGACTTGTTAAAGACTAAGTCCTTCTGTTGATCTGATTTGTTTACTCCTTTTACAAATTAGATGTAATGTTAACAAAAGGGATTGGTTATCTTCCAACCATATTCTGTTGAAATGTTCCAATGAAATTCTAAGAGTTCGTTTTTGGAATTGAGTTGTCTATGTATTTACTTTCCATCGATCCGAATGATACTATTCTCGTTTGTAAGCCTACTCTCATTACAACAAGTCTATTTAAAACTATCCTATTGTTGTTAGAAATTGGAACCCTTTTCTACCAATTCAATCATCTACTTTCTTCATGAATAGACTTAATCTCAAGAAGGGGATTGATTGTTTTCTAAACGGGTCTCGTCATTCGGTTTCAATGGAAACTTAGTGTTTCTTGAGATAGAAATTTCCTAGATGTGAATCAATGAAACTCACTCTTAAGTTTTATTGTATCATATCGTATTCTTCACTAGATGGGTCCAGTGGAAAATCAAGCGACTTCCCTACTTTTCTTTCTAACCTTGATAACGTTTCTAGTATACTTGGATTGAGTAAATGTGTTCCCGAATCTGAACCATTATTTTCTTATTTGGGCATTGAGAAGCTATGTGTCCCCTTCCCAAACACTTAAAGCATTTAATGTCCTTATTTTTAGAAGTAGAAGATGAAGTGGAAGTAGTAGGCAAGGTGGCCTTAGGGGCAACCACGGGTTCCTTTGGACCGGAAGAGGATCCTTCTTGCTTTTGCTTGTCCATCCAACTTGTTGGAAGAAGCCTTCTTCAATGTACCCTTCCTCTTGAGTTGTTGCTCCACCTTCATGGCTTGATGCACTAAGTCTTCAAGCTCAACAAAATGTTGCAACTCCACAATATCACTAATGTCTCGGTTGAGACCATGAAGAAACCGAGCCATGGTTGCCTCCCTTTCTTCAACAATGTTGGCACTTATCAAGGCAAGCTCCATCTCTTTAAGTACTCATCCACACTCCTACTCCCTTGAGAGAGCCTTTATAACTTATTATGTAGCTCCCTGGGATAATAAGAAGGTACAAACCTCCTCCTCATCAAAGTCTTCATTTCATCCCAAGTAATGATAGGATGCTCTCTATATCTTGCCCTTTCTTTTTGAGCTTGATCCCACCAAATCAATGCATAATCCGTGAACTCAAGTGTAGCCACCTTCACTTTCTTCTCTTCATTGTAGTCATGGCATAAAAAGATTTACTCAATTCTCATCTCCCACTCAAGATATGCTTTCGGATCATTCCTCCCTTGGAAGGAAGGTATTTTGATATTCACACCCCCAAGCCTCTCATTTTCTCTATCTCTCCTCTCATGTCTCCTTCTTCCTCCTTGCCTCTTATCATCTTTCCTTTCTCTTTTGGATTCATGGGATTCTTCATCATGGTTGGAAGTTCTATCCCTCTCTAACCTATCAATCCTCTCATGGATTTCATCACTTTGTCTTTGAAGAAGCCTTTCCAAATGTCTTGTTAGGGCTTGCATTTATAATGCCATTGCGGCTGTCCTTAGGGAAGGAGGGGGACTTCCACTTGGGTCTCCTTCTTTAGACATTGTACAAAATCAATAAGTTAGTGAAAACAATAAAACAAGGTTCGCACTCACTCTTCTCACGTGTATACACTCTTAGATTGATTCCACTCGTGTTTCACACAATTAGGCTTTTGTTTAATGAAAACGCTCTTGCCTTTTACCACTCAAGTTCTCTTTTCAAGTTCTTAAATGAACCCTCTCGCGTTTCAATTACCAAAAACTCTTACAAAAGTAGCGGTCCTCACAAGAGTAAGCCCTCAAAAGTTGAAGAAAAGATGAAACTCTAGACAAAACTCAAAGGAATTTAAAAGACAAGCAAGAAAAGCTAATTAAAAAGAAAGGTAGAACTCAAAAGAAATAAGAAGAAAAAGAAATGTGCAAGGTATGTAGAATAGCGCCGCTTAATGAAATTCACAAGACATTCAAACTTAATCTTGCTTAAGTGCAAGGGCAGTCTCTTTTTTTTTTCTTTTTTTCTTTTTTTTAATACTATTTTTCACGCCCTTGTTCTCTTTTTGCACTTTAAAAAAAATTGATTCTTGCAATTTTAGTTCCAAATGTTATGTCCAATTGTGTATTTAGGAGTTTCCTTTCAAATTAAGGTGCTATAAAACATATAACAGTAATGGATATAGAGTTGATAAGATCAAAGCTGTAAATATTATGTAAAAATTAAAGAACAGAAATTAAAGCTAGAAAATAAAAGGACCGACATTTAAATGGCAAAAAGTAAAGAACAGAAAGTAAAGAATGTTGCCAATTCTTAAAAATGGCAGAGATCAATGATGATCAAGATTGTGTATAATTATGACATTCAAGCAATGGTGCTTGTTGTTTGGAAAGCAATAAAGAACAGGTACAAAAAATAAAACAAGAACTCTATCAACTCTAGAATCCGGGCTCTAAATACCACATTATATGATCCAAGTTGGATGCATATTATTTTTTCGGATCATCCTTGAGTTGATATCGTGTTTTAAAGAATTAAACAATGAAGGATGAATAGTATGTGAACAGTACCATGAATAGTGCGTGAACAGTATCACGAACACTGCGTGAATAGTACCGTGAGCAGTGCGTGAATAGTAAAAAATGGAAAAGATGGAAAAGGAAAAGGAATGGAAGGAAGAAGACGCCACACTCTTGGAGAGTGATAAGTCAAGCGAAGATTCTCCACAAAGGTAAGGAAACCTTTGATAAGAACCAAGATGGCTGTACTAAGAACCCAAGGGAACTAAGCTCTCAAAACTCACAAAGGAGTGCAATATTGTTCTCTAAGTCAAAAAGTATCAAATACAGTAAACACAAGCCTATATAGGCATTAGGTATGAAGCTAGGTCTAGCTAAAGGAGGCAGCAAGCTAGCACATTTTAAAACCTAATCCTAGTGCAAATGTGGCCCAGGCCCAATTGGAAACCCTAGCTCTACTATGCGCAAGTTAAGCCCAATCAATAGGCCCTTATTACAAAATTATCCCAAAAAGATAATAAGAACCAAAACTAAGAAAATTAAAAGGTTCAAATACATAATTAAATAAAATTGACTAAGAAGAAATCATGCCCCCACGTTTGGGCCCTTCATCAACTTGGATCATTTGGACCATCTTGAGTGCTTCTTCTTTTAGAATGGGCTTCAGTGAGAGAAAGTGGTTAACTTCTTTGTCTAAATCCTCCTTAGCCTTCTTAGCTCTTGACCTTGTCATTAGGCCTCTAAGTCCTCGCAGTGCTTCTTTGGGCATTGGGCCCATTGGGGTTCCACTTGAACTTCCTTGGCCTCCATCAATGTGTGCATGTGTGTGTGTGTGAGAGAGAGAGAGGTTCGTTGTTTGTGTGTGTGCGCGTGTGTGTATGATATTTTTTGTGTGTATGCATGTGAGATTCTTTGCATGTGTGTGCATGTGATATTCTGTGTGTCCGATATTCTATCTGTTTAAGTGTGTGTGATGTTCTCTACGTGTGTGTGTGTGATATTCTGTGTGTGTGTGTGTATTTTTTTGATATTTTATGTGTGTGTGATACTTAATGTGTGCGTGTGCGTGTGTGTCTAATATTCTCTCTATTGGTGTGTGTTATATTCTGTGTGTATGTGTGTGTGTGTGATATTCTCGTGTGTGTGTGTGTGTGTACCGTGTGTCATATTCTCGTGTCTGTGAGAGAGAGAGATTCTATGTTTTTGTGTGTGTGTGTGTGTGTGTATGATGTTCTTTATGTTTATGTGTGTGTGAGAGAGAGGTTCTTTGTTTGTGTGTGTGTGTGTGTGTGTGTGTGTGTGTGATATTCTTTGTGTGTGTGCATGTGAGATTCTTTGTGTGTGTGTGCGTGTGATATTCTGTGTGTGTCCGATATTCTATTTGTTTGTGTGTGTGTGATGTTCTCTACGTGTATGTGTGTGTGATATTCGTGTGTGTGTGTGTGTTTTTTGATATTTTATGTGTGTGTGTGTCTCGTGCGATATTTTGTGTATGTGTGATACTCAATGTGTGCGTGTGCGTGTGTGTCCGATATTCTCTCTATTGGTGTGTGTTATATTCTGTGTGTGTGTGTGTATATTCTTTATCTGTGAGAGAGAGAGATTCTATGTTTTTGTGTGTGTGTGTGTGTCTATGATGTTCTTTATGTTTATGTATGTGTGTGTGTGTTTTGTTTGATATTCCCAGTATGTGTGTGTGTGTGTGATATTCTCTGTGTATGTGTGTGTCCGTGTGTGTGTGTGTGTGTGTTTGTTTGTGAAATTTTATAGGTGTGTGTGTATGTTTGTCTGAAAATTTTGTATGTCCGTGTGACATTCTCTGTGTGTGTGTGCGTGTGCGATATTCTATGTGTTTGTGTATATGTGATATTCTCTGTGTTTGTGTGTGTCCGTGATATTTTTTGTGTTTGGGATATTGTGTGTGTGTGTGTGATATTCTATGTGTGTGTGTGATATTCTGTGTGAGTGAGAGAGAGAGATTCTATGTTTGTGTGTGTTTGTATATGTGATATTCTCGTGTGTGTCAATGTGTGTGTGTGTGTGAGAGAGAGAGAGAGATTCATTGTTTGTGTGTGATATTCTTTGTGTTTTTGTGTGTTTGTTTGTTTAATATTCTCTCGTTGTGTGTGTGAGTGATATTTGCTCTATGTGTGTGTGTGTGTGTGTGTATGTTTGTGTGAAATTTTGTTTGTGTATGTGTGACATTCAATGTGTGTGTGTGTGTGTGCATATGATATTCTTTGTGTGTCCGATATTCTATGTGTTTGTGTGTGTGTGATGTTCTCTGTGTGTGTGTGTGTTGTGTGATACTCTGTGTGTGTGTGTGATTCTACATGTGTGTGTGTGTGATTTTCGTGTATGTGTGTTTCGATATTATATGTGATATTTTGTGTGTGTGTGATACTCAATGTGTGCATGTGCGTGTGTGTCTGATATTCTCTCTATTGGTGTGTGTGATATTCTGTGTATGTGATATTTTGTGCATGTGTGCGTGTGTGTGTCATATTCTGTGTCTGTGAGAGAGAGAGATTCTATGATTGTGTGTGTGTCTATGTTGTTCTTTGTGTTTGTGTGTGTGTGTGTGTGTGTGTGTGTGTGTGTGAGTGTGAGTGTGTGATGATGATAACCAAATGGATAGGTTGCCTTTTTTTGATGATCTTAGGTTGAATTTTCAAGCAAGCTTAGATTAAACATTTTGTGTTCATTTCAAGATAGGACAAAAAAAAAGATGAAGATGGGTGAAGATTAAAGATGGATGGCGCCACAAACCAAGGGGGTTTGATAAGCCAAGTGAAGTTTGCCACAAGAATCTTGCATTCTTAATAAGAACAAGGGTGGCTCAACCAAGAACCAAAGAGGACGAAATTCTCACAAATGGATTCAATCCAAATTCAATATCTAAGAGTAGGCCCTCCATTCATGTTTTAAGCGCATACATATAGGA
Organism: Ormosia semicastrata; assembly: GCA_029884595.1. Taxonomy (NCBI): domain Eukaryota; kingdom Viridiplantae; phylum Streptophyta; class Magnoliopsida; order Fabales; family Fabaceae; genus Ormosia; species Ormosia semicastrata. The sequence continues at coordinate 32,479,622 of JAQQTO010000044.1, read as the reverse complement.
AAATGGGGTGCATAGAATATGCATACAAAATGATCATCATAATATGACAAATTTCCCATAAAAAGTAATAACCAATCTATTAAGTGGCTAATTAAATCATCAACTAGAAAATAGGAGTTATCTAGGCATAATAAAAGGAGTTACCTAGGCATGCAAGACAAATGTTGCCCTCCCAAGATGCTTAAAAAACGTGCACCATCCACACACACATAAATTATTATATTTTATTTAGATAAGTGGACGTTCAAGCCATCATAGGCCTTCAAGTTGGATGAGATAAGTGACCAATTTGGGCTCCACTCCATCAAGACTTGAATTTGGGCTTGCTTCAATTAAAGTTGTCACCATTTGATTTAGGACTTCTTGGGTTTTCTTGGTCCTAGCTCTTGTCATAGGTCAACCAAGTCTTTGTAGTGCTCCTTGATCCATGCTCCTTAGTGGGCTCACATCATCTCCTCCTTCTTTAAGTGAATTCGACCTCGAATTGAAATCTTCATCACCTACATCAAAAAGAGAGAAATCAGCCACATTAAAAGTTGCACTAACACCATACTCACCTGGAAGGTCTATCTTGTAGGCGTTATCATTGATCTTGGACAACACTTGGAATGGCCCATCTCCTCTTGGTTGAAGCTTGGATTTCCTTTGTGAAGGAAATCTCTCTTTTCTCACGTGCACCCGAACCCAATCTCCAGGTTCAAACACCACCTTCCTCCTCCCTTTGTTTCCTTTCCTAACATAGCTTTCAGTCTTCTTCTCAATTTGAGCCTTGAATTGTTCGTGTAACTTCCTCACAAATTCAGCTTTAGCCCTACCATCTTTATGCTTTAAAATTGAAGAGTTAAGCAATGGCAATAAATCAAGAGGAGTTAGAGGATTAAATCCATAAACAACCTCAAAAGGAGAATATTGAGTAATACTATGTGTTGGTGTATGCCCTAGAGGCCAATACATTTTCTGTATTTACATACATTCTATTATGCTATTTTATATATGAGGCATTTCATTTATTGTGTTCTTTTTTTATAAACATAATAAAGCCCTTAGAATAGTAAGTTTGATGCCATAGGACATCAAGTGGATGACTTGATCGTGAGATCCTTTTAGTTATAACACTATTCTTAAATGTCCCTAGTCAAGTATTATTGTTAATTAGGACAACAATAATACATTGAAACTAATATGTGCATAGACTGATGACCATATCTCACGAGTCATGGATATGAGATATCAAGTCTTCATATGGGTACATATTAGAGTAATGATGTACTGGACTGACCCACCATGAGAACGCTACATGGATCGTTACGTGAGTGTCATAAGCGATTCTCATAGTGACAATGGTGTTTGTGGTTCTTTGACCTGAAATCACTACGATTCCTACATGAGGAGTTGTGTGTTTTAATGCCATCAAATGTCATCTGTATCAAGGTAATTATAAAATTGGTTATTGGACACACCGCGAATCATGCAGAGGGATGTGAGTGACCTAGATGAGATTTGTCACTCCTACATAACAGGAGCGATATCTTTGGGCCCCCTGATTGAGTGAGACTGCGAAATGCATGGCCATGCTCAAATGAGTCAATACGAGATATTGATCTCATTTGTTGTTATAAAGTCTACTCGAGTATCAGGAAACGAAAGATTGGAGTATGCAACGGTGACGCATTCCATGCCTTGTTTTCAATCTAGATATCTTGACAAAGGGACTAAACGACACGTGAACATTGGTCACGGAAAAGTTATGTCAAATCACTGACATTCTTATTACTTGGGTAGCAGCGATGTGTTGCTAGATACCGCTTACTGCTTGTAATATTAAAATGAAATTTTAATATTACTACCAACGTAATAAGAACCTGTAGGGTCACACACATAAAGCAGACTAAAATTGGAGTAATGGATCTAAGTTGGACTCGGATTCAAATATGGGCTAGACTCATAACAGATGGGCCTAGGGTTGCAAAGCTTACCTTGTTGCTGCTCACACTAACTTAAGGTAGTCACTATTATAAATAGTACTGCTAAGGGGCTACTAAAATACGAAATTTCAGAACCCTAGCTGTACCTACAGAAAAGTGAGTGAGAGAGTGATAGGTTTCTTCTCTTCTCTTCACAGCTAGCACTGTGTGAGAGACGTGAGGCTCCTTTTTGCAAACGTTGGACGTTCATGAGTCTGTTCGTGAGGATACCGCAGAGACATCATTTCTATTACGGTGTTGGTGATTCACGAGCTTCCTTTTGATCACGCTTCAAAAGGTAAATCATTTAAAAAAACTCGGATTATGACTTTTTAGCTTGAATCCTCGGTGGGAATCCCTATTTTCCGCTGCGTGATGTATCCGCAATTCCCAACACTATGAACAGCCCTATTATAAGCAAATTCCACATGAGGCAAACACTCCTCCCAAGACTTAATGTTCTTCTTTATTACAGCCCTAAGAAGGGAAGAAAGTGTCCTATTAACTACCTCAGTTTGCCCATCCGTTTGGGGATGGCAAGTAGTGGAGAAAAGGAGCTTTGTACCCAGCTTAACCCATAAAGTCCTCCAAAAGTGACTTCAGAATTTTGTGTCACGATCTGAAACAATACTTCTTAGAAGGCCATGAAGTCTTACCACTTCTTTGAAGAACAATTCAGCAACATGACAAGCATCATCAACTTTTTTACATGGTATAAAATGTGCCATTTTAGAAAACCTATCCACCACCACAAAAATTGAATCATTACCATTCTTTGTTCGGGGTAGTCCTACAACAAAATCTATTGACAAATCTATCTAAGGAAAATCAAGAATAGGCAAAGGAGTATAAAGTCCATGAGGCATCACCTTAGATTTAGACTTTTTACAAACAATGCATTTTTCACAAAACTTTTGCGCATCATGTTTCAAAAAAGGATCTTTCACCTCATTTTGGAATCACTCAATTCTGATGTCTATAGCATAAGATATAGATGCTTCCTAAGCTTGTGCGAACTCCACCCTAGATAGATCTGTAAAAGTGAAACCATGGTAAGTGGAATCACATCAGTTGGTTTCAAAGCTCAGTCCTATGGAGGATTTGAGGCTGCCTACATGTGTGATATGGCAAGTTCTAAAGAGGAGACTTCCTCTCAAGGGGCTGCAACCAATAAGTGGCTATTGGAGGCATTAACCCAAACTTTTCAAAGGTTGTTGAAGGAACAAACTGAGGCAATTCACAAGAAGTTTGATTGACTTACGGAGAGGTTATCTAACTCAACAAGATGCAAGGAAAAGAAAGCCAATGGTTTTACCGATAAGCTCTCTTTTTTGCATAATGGTTGTAAGACCACCCTTGTACCCTTGACTCCAATAGAGGTGCGTAAGGTTTAAAGAAAATTGAGAGAAATGAGTGAAAAAGAGAGAAATGCACTAGAGAGAAAAGAAAAAGAGAAAGAGATTGAAAAAGATAAAGAGAAAGAGTTAGAAAAAGAAAAAGAGAAAGAGTTAGAAAAAGAAAAAGAGAAAGAATTTGAAAAAGGAAAGAGGGAGGACAATGAAGAAGAAGTCGAGAGTGAAAGAAGAGAGAGCAAGAAATCTTGCTTGAATTCTTATGTTTCTAACACTTTTTCTATTTCTAGTAGTGTTGATTCAATGTTGCAGGAAAATGTTGAAATGACTCCAAAGGAGGAATCTCATTTACTACCAACTTTGATGGAGACCAAGGAAGCTCAAGTGGAACCCTAATGGGCCCAATGCCCAAAGAAGCACTGCGAGGACTTGGAGGCCCAATCACAAGGTCAAGAGCTAAGAAGGCTAAGGAGGATTTAGACAAAGCAGTCAATCACTTTCTTTCACTGAAGCCCATTCTAGAAGAAGAAGCACGCAAGATGGTTCAAATGATCCAAGTTGATGAAGGGCCCAAATGTGGGGACATAATTTCTTCTTAGTCAATTTTATTTAATTATGTATTTGAACCTTTTAATTTTCTTAGTTTTGGTTCTTTTTTTCTTTTTGGGTTAATTTTATAATAAGGGCCTATTGTTTGGGCTTAAGTTGCGCATAATAGAGTTAGGGTTTCCAATTGGGCCTAGGCCACATTTGCACTAGGATTAGGTTTTAAAATGTGCTAGCTTGCTGCCTCCTTTAGCTAGACCTAGCTGCATATCTAATGCCTATAAATAGGCTTATGTTTACTGTATTTGGCACTTTTGACCTAGAGAATAATATTGCACTCCTTTATGGGTTTTGAGAGCTTAGTTCTCTTAGGTTCTTGGTAGAGCCATCTTGGTTCTTATCAAAGGTTTCCTTACCTTTGTGGCGAATCTTCGCTTGACTTATCACTCTCCAAGAGTGTGGCGTCTTCTTCCTTCCGTTCCTTTTTCTTTTCCATCTTTTTTTTCCATTTTTTTACTATTCACATTACTGTTCACGTCACTATTCTTCCCATGATGGAGACCAAGGAAGCTCAAGTGGAACCCTAATGGGCCCAATGCTCAAAGAAGCACTGCGAGGACTTGGAGGCCCAATGACAAGGTCAAGAGCTAAGAAGGCTAAGGAAGATTTGGCCAAAGCAGTCAACCACTTTCTTTCACTGAAGCCCATTCTAGAAGAAGAAGCACTCAAGATGGTCCAAATGATCCAAGTTGATGAAGGGCCCAAATGTGGGGACATGATTTCTTCTTAGTCAATTTTATTTAATTATGTATTTGAACCTTTTAATTTTCTTAGTTTTGGTTCTTATTTTCTTTTTGGGTTAATTTTCTAATAAGGGCCTATTGTTTGGGCTTAAGTTGCGCATAATAGAGTTAGGGTTTCCAATTGGGCCTAGGCCACATTTGCACTAGGATTAGGTTTTAAAATGTGCTAGCTTGCTTTGCCTCCTTTAGCTAGACCTAGCTGCATACCTAATGCCTATAAATAGGCTTATGTTTACTGTATTTGGCACTTTTGACTTAGAGAATAATATTGCACTCCTTTGTGGGTTTTGAGAGCTTAGTTCTCTTGGATTCTTGGTAGAGCCATCTTGGTTCTTATCAAAGGTTTCCTTACCTTTGTGGCGAATCTTCGCTTGACTTATCACTCTCCAAGAGTGTGGCGTCTTCTTCCTTCCATTCCTTTTCCTTTTCCATCTTTTTCCATTTTTTTCGCTATTCATGTTACTGTTCACTACTGTTCACGCTACTGTTCATGTCACTATTCATCCTTTTATTGTTTAATTCTTTGAAACCCAAAATCAACTCAAGAACGATCCGTAAAAATAATATGCATCCAACTTGGATCATATCATGTGGTATCTAGAGCCCAGATTCATTAGTTGATAGAGTTCTTGTTTTGTTTCTTGTACTTGTTCTTTATTGCTTTCCAAACATCAAGCACCATTGCTTGAATGTTATAATTATACACAATCCTGATCATCATTGATCTCTGCCATTTCTAAGAATTGGCAACATTCTTTACTTTCCGTTCTTTACTTTTGTCATTTCAATTCTAGTCTTTTTATTTTCTGCCTTTAATTTTTGTTCTTTACAATATTTACAGCTTTGATCTTATCAACTCTATATCCATTGCTGTTATATGTTTTATAGCACCTTAACTTGAAAGGAAACTCCTAAACACACAATTGGGCATGACATTTGGAACTAAAATTGCAAGAATCATATTTTTTATGTGCAAAAAGAGAACAAGGGCGTGAAAAATAGTATTAAAAAAATGAAGAAAAAAAAAGAAGAAAAAGGAAGAAAAAAAAAAGAGACTGCCCTTGCACTTAAGCAAGATTAAGTTTGAATGCCTTGTGAATTTCATTAAGCGGTGCTATCCTACATACCTTGCGCATTTCTTTTTCTTCTTATTTCTTTTGAGTTCTACCTTTCTTTTTAATTAGCTTTTCTTGCTTGTCGTTTGAATTCATTTGAGTTTTGTCTAGAGTTTCATCCTTTCTTCAGCTTCTGAGTGCTTACTCTTGTGAGGACCGCTACCTTTGTAAGAGCTTTTGGTAATTGAAACGCGAGAGGGTTCATTTAAGAACTTGAAAAGAGAGCTTGAGTGGTAAAAGGCAAGAGCGTTTTCATTAAACAAAAGCCTAATTGTGTGAAACACGAGTGGAATCAATCTAAGAGTGTATACACGTGAGAAGAGTGAGTGAGGACCTTGTTTTATTGTGTTCACTAACTTTTTGATTTTGTACAATGTCTAAGGAAGGAGACACAAGTGGAAGTCCCCCTCCTTCCCCAAGGACAGCCGCAATGACATTACAAATTTAAGCCCTAACAAGACATTTGGAAAGGCTTCTTCAAAGACAAAGTGATGAAATCCATGAGAGGATTGATAGGTTAGAGAGGCATAGAACTTCCAACCATGATGAAGAATCCCAGGAATCCGAAAGAGAAAGGAGAGATGATAGGAGGCAAGGAGGAAGAAGGAGACATGAAAGGAGAGATAGAGAAAATGAGAGGAGAGATAGAGAAAACGAGAGGAGAGATAGAGAAAATGAGAGGCCTGGGGGTGTGAATATCAAAATACCTTCCTTCCAAGGGAGGAATGATCCGGAAGCATATCTTGAGTGGGAGATGAAAATTGAGCTAATCTTCTCATGCCATGACTACAATGAAGAGAAGAAAGTGAAGGTGGCTGCACTTGAGTTCACAGATTATGCTTTGATTTGGTGGGATCAAGCTCAAAAAGAAAGGGCAAGATATAGAGAGCATCCTATCATTACTTGGGATGAAATGAAGACTTTGATGAGGAAGAGATTTGTACCTTCTTTTTATCATAGGGAGCTACATAATAAGTTACAAAGGCTCTCTCAAGGGAGTAGGAGTGTGGATGAGTACTTCAAAGAGATGGAGGTTGCCTTGATAAGAGGCAACATTGTTGAAGAAAGGGAGGCAACTATGGCTCAGTTTCTTCATGGTCTCAACCGAGACATTAGTGATATTGTGGAGTTGCAACATTATGTTGAGCTTGAAGACTTAGTGCATCAAGCCATGAAGGTGGAGCAACAACTCAAGAGGAAGGGTACTTTGAAGAAGGCTTCTTCCAACTTCAACACAACAAGTTGGAAGGACAAGCAAAAGAAGGAGGGATCCTCTTTCGGTCCAAAGGAACCCGTGGCTGCCCCTAAGGCCACCTTGCCTACTACTTCCACTTCATCTTCTACTTCTAAAAATAAGGACATTAAATGCTTCAAGTGTTTGGGAAGGGGACACATAGCTTCTCAATGCCCAAATAAGAAAACAATGGTGATAAGGGACAATGGGAGCATCACTAGTGAATCTTCTTCTATTTCATCAAGTGAGGAGGAAAGTGATTGTGAGGTTATTCCACAAGAGGGAGACTTATTGATGGTAAGAAGATTGTTGGGAAGTCAAGCTAAAGAGAAGGATGAAGGCCAAAGAGAGAACATTGTCCATACAAGATGCCTCATTCAAGGGAAGGTATGCTCTTTGATTATTGATGGGGGAAGTTGCACCAATGTGGCAAGCACTCGCTTGGTAAGAAAACTTAACCTTAAAACTACTCCTCACCCCCGACCATACAAGCTTCAATGGCTAAGTGAGAATGGTGAGTTGATAGTGAATCAACAAGTGATGGTAAGTTTATCAATTGGTAAGTATAAAGATGATATTTTATGTGATGTTGTTCCTATGGAGGCCAGCCATATTTTGCTTGGGAGGCCTTGGCAAATTGATAAGCATGCTATTCATGATGGTTTCACTAACAAATACTCTTTTGTTCATAATTCATTAAAGGTAACCCTTGTACCCCTTACTCCCAAACAGGTTTGTGAAGACCAAGTGGCCTTAAAGCTAAGAAGGGAGCAAGAGAAGGAAGACATAAAAATAAAATCAAAGGGGGAAGCAAAGAATAGGGACCAAGAACTTGTAAATGAAAAAAAAATGAATGTTTAATTGCTAGGGAGAGTGAGATTAAGAGGGCTTTCTTTGCAAAGCAAGAGATGTACATTTGCGTATACAAGGACTTGTACTTAAATTGTAACTCTAACCCTCTGCCTAGTGAAGTTGATTTTCTTTTGCAAGACTTTGAAGATGTCTTTCCAAAGAGTGTCCCTCCCGGACTACCACCCTTGAGGGGGATTGAACATCAAATGGACTTCATCCCGGGAGCCTCTTTGCCCAATAGGCCCGCCTATAGGACAAATCCTGAGGAAACTAAGGAAATTCAAAAACAAGTGGAGGATTTGATGCAGAAAGGATGGGTGAGGGAAAGTTTAAGTCCTTGTGCCGTGCTTGTCATACTTGTCCCCAAAAAGGACGGCACTTAGAGAATGTGTACTGATTGTAGGGTCAAATAATATAATGTAAAATATAGGCATCCCATCCCTAGGCTAGATGATTTGCTTGATGAATTGCATGGTGCATGTTACTTTTCTAAAGTGGATTTAAAAAGTGGGTACCATCAAATTAGGATAAGGGAAGGGGATGAGTGGAAGACAGCCTTTAAGACTAAGTATGGACTGTATGAGTGGTTGGTGATGCCTTTTGGGCTTACAAATGCGCCTAGCACCTTTATGAGGTTGAAGAACCATGTGTTGAGAGAGTTTCTAGGCAAGTTTGTAGTAGTATACTTTGATGACATCCTGATCTATAGCATAACCTTAGAAGAGCACCTAGAACACCTTAAGGCTGTAATGAGTGTGCATAGAAAAGAAAAGTTGTATGCTAATTTAGAGAAGTGTGTCTTTTGTACCGACCATGTAGTGTTCCTAGGCTTTGTTGTGAGTGCTAAGAGAGTGCAAGTAGATGAAGAAAAGATAAAAGCTATTAGGGAGTGGCCTACCCCTAAGTCTTTGAGTGAGGTAAGAAAGCTTTCATGGGTTAGCTAGCTTCTATAGAAGGTTTGTAAAAGATTTCAGCACCATAGCCGCCCCTTTAAATGAAGTTGTTAAGAAAAATGTGAGTTTTAGGTGGGGGGAGGATCAATAGACAAGTTTCGACACACTCAAAGATAGGCTCACTCATGCACTCATACTTGCATTGCCTAATTTCTCTAAGTCTTTTGAACTTGAGTGTGATGCATCAAATGTTGGGATTGGGGCTGTTTTATTACAAGAGGGTCACCCCATTGCATATTTTAGGGAAAAATTGCATGGAGCTGTTTTAAATTACTCCACCTATGATAAAGAATTGAATGCACTTATAAGGGCTTTACACACTTGGCAGCACTACCTTTTGCCAAAAGAGTTTGTAATTCACAATGATCATGACTCACTAAAATATTTAAAAGGGCAAGGTAAGCTTAATAAGAGGCATGCTAAGTGGGTGGAATACCTTGAACAATTTTCCTATGTGATCAAACACAAGCAAGGGAAGGTAAACATAGTAGCTGATGCGCTTTCCAGGAGGTATACCTTATTAGCTACTCTTGCAACAAAAATGCTTGGTTTTGAACACATAAAAGAGTTGTATGTGCATGATGATGATTTCTCCAAGATGTATGCTGCATGTGAAAAAGGGGCACATAAGGGGTTCTTTAGGCAAGATGGGTATTTATTCAAAGAAAAACGTTTGTGTGTGCCTAAGAGCTCATTGCGTGAATTATTGCTTAGGGAAGCTCATGAGGGGGGAATAATGGGTCACTTTGGGATCCAAAAGACTTTAGGTGTGTTGCATGAGCATTTTTATTGGCCTGGCATGAAGCATGATGTGTATAAAATATGTGATAGGTGCATTGTTTGTAAAAGAGCCAAATCAAAGGTAATGCCTCATGGACTCTATACTCCCTACCTATTCCTGATTCCCCTTGGACTAACTTGTCTATGGATTTTGTGCTAGGTTTGCCCCGTTCAAAAAAAGGAAGAGACTCCATTTTTGTGGTGGTGGACAGATTCTCCAAGATGGCCCACTTCATCCCTTGCCATAAGGTGGATGACGCCATTCATGTGGCGGACTTGTTCTTTAAAGAAGTAGTGAGGCTTCATGGAATGCCCAAAAGCATAGTCTCAGATAGGGACTCAAAATTCTTGAGCCATTTTTGGAGGACCCTTTGGAACAAGCTTGGGACTAAGCTACTCTTCTCTACCACTTGCCACCCACAAACCGATGGGCAAACTGAGGTGGTGAATAGGACCCTATCGACCTTGCTGCGATTAATCATCAAGAGGAACATCAAAACCTGGGAAGAATGCTTACCTTTTGTTGAATTTGCTTATAATAGGGCTGTGCATGCTACTACTAGTTTTTCTCCTTTTGAGATTGTATATGGTTTTAATCCCCTCACCCCCCTTGATTTACTGCCTCTACCTAATGTTTCTTCTTTAATTCATAGGGATGGACATGCAAAAGCTGAATATGTGAGGAAGCTCCATGAACAAGTCAAGACTCAAATTGAAAGGAAGATGGAACAATATGCTAAGCAAGCAAATAAGGGAAGGAGACAAGTTATTTTGGAACCCGGAGATTGGGTGTGGGTGCACATGCGAAAAGAAAGGTTTCCTTTACAAAGGAAATCTAAGCTCTTACCTAGAGGAGATGGACCCTTCCAAATCTTAGAAAGAATCAATGACAATGCCTACAAAGTTGACCTACCAGGTAAGTATGGGGTTAGTGCAACATTTAATGTGGCTGACTTAAGTCCTTTTGATGTAGGTGATGAAGGATTAAATTCGAGGACGAATTCTTTCGAAGGGGGAGGGCATGATGGAGACCAAGGAAGCTCAAGTGGAACCCTAATGGTCCCAATGCCCAAAGAAGCACTGCGAGGACTTGGAGGCCCAATCACAAGGTCAAGAGCTAAGAAGGCTAAGGAGGATTTGGACAAAGCAGTCAACCACTTTCTTTCACTAAAGCCCATTCTAGAAGAAGAAGCACTCAAGATGGTCCAAATGATCCAAGTTGATGAAGGGCCCAAATGTGGGGACATGATTTCTTCTTAGTCAATTTTATTTAATTATGTATTTGAACCTTTTAATTTTCTTAGTTTTGGTTCTTATTTTCTTTTTAGGTTAATTTTCTAATAAGGGCCTATTGTTTGGGCTTAAGTTGCGCATAATAGAGTTAGGGTTTCCAATTGGGCCTAGGCCACATTTGCACTAGGATTAGGTTTTAAAATGTGCTAGCTTGCTGCCTCCTTTAGCTAGACCTAGCTGCATACCTAATGCCTATAAATAGGCTTATGTTTACTGTATTTGGCACTTTTTGACTTAGAGAATAATATTACACTCCTTTGTGGGTTTTGAGAGCTTAGTTCTCTTGGGTTCTTGGTAGAGCCATCTTGGTTCTTATCAAAGGTTTCCTTACCTTTGTGGCGAATCTTCGCTTGACTTATCACTCTCCAAGAGTGTGGCGTCTTCTTCCTTCCATTCCTTTTCCTTTTCCATCTTTTTTCCATTTTTTCACTATTCACGTTACTGTCACGCTTCACGCTACTGTTCATGCTACTGTTCACGTCACTATTCATCCTTTTATTGTTTAATTCTTTGAAACCCAAAATCAACTCAAGAACGATCCGTAAAAATAATATGCATCCAACTTGGATCATATCAGCCTAGGCCACATTTGCACTAGGATTAGGTTTTAAAATGTGCTAGCTTGCTGCCTCCTTTAACTAGACCTAGCTGCATACCTAATGCCTATAAATAGGCTTATGTTTACTGTATTTGGCACTTTTGACTTAGAGAATAATATTGCACACCTTTGTGGGTTTTGAGAGCTTAGTTCTCTTGGGTTCTTGGTAGAGCCATCTTGGTTCTTATCAAAGGTTTCCTTACCTTTGTGGCGAATCTTCGCTTGACTTATCACTCTCCAAGAGTGTGGCGTCTTCTTCCTTCCATTCCTTTTCCTTTTCCATCTTTTTCCATTTTTTTCACTATTCATGTTACTGTTCACGTACTGTTCACCTTACTGTTCACGTACTGTTCACGCTACTGTTCACGTCACTATTTATCCTTTTATTGTTTAATTCTTTGAAACCCAAAATCTACTCAAGAACGATCCGTAAAAATAATATGCATCCAACTTGGATCATATCAAACTTTAAGGAGAATTGAACCTAACATTGAAATCATGCCTAGTATAAACATTTGTGCACCATTGCACATTCCGCCCTCAACTGGAAGCCCACATCAAGAGAACAAACACATGAAAGTGAGAAAGGCTCCCTTAATGCAAAAAGGATCAAGCTCAAAGCCTGGATTTGAACAAATTGTGTTTGACCCAGGAGGATAGATTTCGTTTCATTTATGGAAGAATAAAGTCCTTTACAAGGACATGCAAGTGCCAATAAGTGATAGCCAACTTGACTAGAAGGGTGATGATGGCTTTAAATTTGAGGACAAATTCACTTAAAGAAGGAGGGGATGATGAGGACCTAAGGGGGGTACCTACTAATTGGACCCATGATAGGAATAAGAACTAAGAAGGCCCAAGAAGCCTTAAAACAAATGGGGGAAACTATGTTGGAAGCAAGCCCAAGTCTTGAAACCATAGGTTCTGAAGATGTCAATTGCTTGATTCAAGATAAAAACCAATGAAGTTGGGCTGCCCAAGTGTGTGCACGAATTTTATAGTTTGTATGGCTAATTTAGAGTGTCTATTTAAGTTAAATAGCATTAGGCATGATAGTACTAAGTTAATAAGCACTTAGGTGAAGTTAAGTTCCACTAAGCTTTGCTTTTAGTGGGAATTTAATGCTTTTTAGTGGGGCTGATTGTATTTATTTTGTTTTATTAGCTTTGTTAAAAACATAACAAAGAAAAGTGACCATTGGCTTGCATGCCTTTGGTAACTTCTAGAATGAATTAATACAGCACTTAAGCATAATAAGTTTCATGCACTAATTACCATCAATACCACTTAGTTGAGGCATTAATGTAAGCATTAGTGGGGTTGCTAGGGTTAGGAGAGTCACTGTAGGCTAATTTGTGGTGACCTTTGGTTAGCACTACTCTAGCCATTCTCTATATAATGTACCTGAATTGGATGAATAAAAAAAAACTTTTTAGATGTTCAATTTGGTTTGTCCAATTGTGAGAGTATTCCTCTCTTAGGTTCTTGACTGAGCCATAGATCTTCTCAAGAGTTTCTCTTGTGGCGATCACTAACTTTGGTTTATCAATCAATCCTTGATTGTGGCACTAATCCATTTCTTATTTCCATCTCTCGTCTTAACCATTTTCCTTTGTTTTTTTTCATTTTTTTCCGTTGTGTCCATCAGTTACAAGCATCAATTTGCAAGAATCTCTAATTTCGCAATTTCCTCAATTTTCATCTCAAATTTCTCGCACTCATATCTCAAGTTATACGTACTTTTTTTCAATGATTCTTGAGTCTAAATCATGTTTCAAAAAAGGATATTTCACCTCGTTTTGGAATCACTCATTTCTGATGTCTATAGCATAAGATATAGTTGCTTCCGAAGCTTGTGCGAATTCTACCCTAGATAGATCTGTAAAAGTGAAACCATGGTAAGTGGCCAATGCAAATCAGGAATAGGCAAAGGAGTATAAAGTCCATGAGGCATCACCTTAGATTTAGACTTTTTACAAACAATGCATTTTTCACAAAACTTTTACACATCATGTTTCCTGTGTGGCCAATGAAAATGTTCGTGCAACATGTCTAAAGTCTTTTGAACCCCAAAATGCCCCATTACTCCCCCTTCATGCGCCTCCCTCACAAGCAACTCTCTTATAGAAACTGTTGGGCACACATAATCTCTTTTCTTTAAACAAAAATCCTTGGTGCCTAAAATACCCATTTTGAGCTCAATGCAAACAATTAGCATAGATATGGGAAAAATCTTTATCATGCTCATACAATTCTTTAATGCATTCAAGCCCAAACAATTTTGTTTCAAGGCTAGAGAGTAAGGTATACCATCTTGAAAGTGCATCCGCCACTATGTTGGTCTTTCCTTTCTTATGCATGATCACGTATCGGAATTGTTCAAGAAACTCAACCCACTTGGCATGCCTCTTATTCAACTTTCCTTGTCCTTTCAAGTACTTTAAGGACTTATGATCACCATAGATAACAAACTCTATGGGCAAAAGATAATGTTGTCATGTTTGCAAAGCCCTCACCAAGGCATACAATTCCTTATCATAGGTGGGATAATTAAGGATAGCACCACTTAATTTCTCACTAAAGTAAGCAATTGGATGCCCTTCTTGCATTAAAACAGCTCCAACACCAACATTAGAAGCATCACATTAAATTTCAAAAGATTTAGTAAAATTAGGCAAAGCAAGTGTTGGTGCATGAGTAAGTCTTTCCTTAAGCTCATTAAATGCATGCTCTTGTTTCTTCCCCGATCTAAACACAATATTTTTATTGACAATTTCATTAAGAGGTGCAGCTAATGTACTAAAGTCTTCAACAAACCTCCTATAGAAACTAGCCAAGCCATGAAATCTCCTCACTTCACTCATATTTTTGGGGGTTGGCCACCCTTGAATGGCCTTAATTTTCTCTTTGTCAACATGAACCCCTTTTAAATTTACAACAAAACCAAGGAAGATCACATGATCTGTACAAAAAGTACATTTTTCCAAATTAGCATACAACTTTTCTTTTCTTAACACATGCAAAACTGCCCTTAAATGTTCATGATGTTCATCTAGGCTTTTGCTATATATCAAGATATCATCAAAATAGACAACAACAAACTGGCTTAGAAAATCCATTAAGACATGGTTCATAAGTCTCATGAAAGTGCTAGGTGCATTTGTTAAACCAAAAGGCATTACTAACCATTCATACAATCCATATTTTGAAGGTAAACATAGTAGCTAATGCGCTTTCCAGGAGGTATACCTTATTAGCTACTCTTGAAACAAAAATGCTTGGTTTTGAACACATAAAAGAGTTGTATGTGCATGATGAAGATTTCTCCAAGATGTATGCTGCATGTGAAAAAGAGGCGCATAAGGGGTTCTTTAGGCAAGATGGGAATTTATTAAAAAAAAAACGTTTGTGTGTACCTAAGAGCTCATTACGTGAATTATTGCTTAGGGAAGCTCATATGGGGGGATTAATGGGTCACTTTGGGATCCAAAAGACTTTAGGTGTGTTGCATGAGCATTTTTATTGGCCTAGCATGAAGCAAGATGTGCATAAAATATGTGATAGGTGCATTGTTTGTAAAAGAGTCAAATCAAAGGTAATGCCTCATGGACTCTATACCCCCTACCTATTCTTGATTCCCCTTGGACTGACTTGTCTATGGATTTTGTGCAAGGTTTGCCCTGCTCAAAAAAAGGAAGAGACTCCATTTTTGTGGTGGTGGACAGATTCTCCAAGATGGCCCACTTCATCCCTTGCCATAAGGTGGATGACATCATTCATGTGGCGGACTTGTTCTTTAAAGAAGTGGTGAGGCTTCATGGAATGCCCAAAAGCATAGTCTCAGATAGGGACTCAAAATTCTTAAGCCATTTTTGGAGGACCCTTTGGAACAAGCTTGGGACTAAGCTATTCTTCTCTACCACTTGCCACCCACAAACCGATGGGCAAACTGAGGTGGTGAATAGGACCCTATCGACCTTGCTGCGATTAATCATCAAGAGGAACATCAAAACCTGGGAAGAATGCTTATCTTTTGTTGAATTTGCTTATAATAAGGTTGTGCATGCTACTACTAGTTTTTCTCCTTTTGAGATTGTATATGGTTTTAATCTCCTCACCCCCTTGATTTACTGCCTCTACCTAATGTTTCTTCTTTAATTCATAGAGATGGACATGCAAAAGCTGAATATGTGAGGAAGCTCCATGAAAAAGTCAAGACTCAAATTGAAAGGAAGATGATGCAATATGCTAAGCAAGCAAATAAGGGAAGGAGACAAGTTATTTTTGAACCAGGAGATTGGGTGTGGGCGCACATGCGAAAAGAAAGGTTTCCTTTGTAAAGGAAATCTAAGCTTTTACCTAGAGAAGACGGACCCTTCCAAATCTTAGAAAGAATCATTGACAATGCCTACAAAGTTGACCTACCAGGTAAGTATGGGGTTAGTGTAACATTTAATGTGGTTGACTTAAGTCCTTTTGATGTAGGTGACGAAGGAATAAATTCGAGGATAAATTCTTTCGAAGGGGGAGGGATTGATGGAGACCAAGGAAGCTCAAGTGGAACCCCAATGGGCCCAATGCCCAATGAAGCACTGCGAGGACTTGGAGGCCCAATGACAAGGTCAAGAGCTAAGAAGGCTAAGGAGGATTTGGACAAAGCAGTCAACCATTTTCTTTCACTGAAGCCCATTCTAGAAGAAGAAGCACTCAAGATGGTCCAAATGATCCAAGTTGATGAAGGGCCCAAATGTGGGGACATGATTTCTTCTTAGTCAATTTTATTTAATTATGTATTTGAACCTTTTAATTTTCTTAGTTTTGGTTCTTATTCTCTTTTTGGGTTAATTTTATAATAAGGGCCTATTGTTTGGGCTTAAGTTGCGCATAATAGATATAGGGTTTCCAATTAGGTCTAGGCAACATTTGCACTATGATTAGGTTTTAAAATGTGCTAGCTTGCTGCCTCCTTTAGCTAGACCTAGCTGCATACCTAATGCCTATAAATAGGCTTGTGTTTACTGTATTTGGCACTTTTTGACGTAGAGAATAATATTGCACTCCTTTGTGGGTTTTGAGAGCTTAGTTCTCTTGGGTTCTTGGTAGAGCCATCTTGGTTCTTATCAAAGGTTTTCTTACCTTTGTGGTGAATCTTCGCATGACTTATCACTCTCCAAGAGTGTGGCGTCTTCTTCCTTCCATTCCTTTTCCTTTTCCATCTTTTCCATTTTTACTATTCATGGTACTGTTCACGCACTGTTCACGGTACTGTTCACGCACTGTTCACGGTACTGTTCACCACACTGTTCATTGTACTGTTCACGCACTATTCATGTTACTATTCATCCTTTTATTATTTAATTCTTTAAAACACAAAATCAACTCATGAACGATCCGTAAAAATAATATGTATCCAACTTGGATCATATCATATCTCTCTCTCTCTCTCTCACATACAGACACACATCCCACACACACAGAGTATTGCACGCACACTGATGTGAGCCCACTAAGGAGCATGGATCAAGGAGTACTACAAGGACTTGGTGGACCTATGACAAGAGCTAGGACCAAGAATGCCAAAGAAGTCCAAATCAAATAGTGACAACTTTAATTGAAGCAAGCCCAAATTCAAGTCTTGATGGGGTGGAGGCCAAATTGGTCACTTATCTCATCCAACTTGAAGACCTATGATGGCTTGGATGTCCACTTCTCTAAAGTAGCATTTTCTAGTTTATTTCTATTAAATAAAGTGTAATGAACTATGAAGGATGAATAGTGCACATTTTTGGAGGACAACCTTTGGCTTGCATGCTTAGGTAACTCTTATTTTCTAGTTAATGCTTTAATTAGCCACTTAATGGATTAGTTATTACTTTTCATGGGGAATTTATCACTTTATGATGACCATTTTGTATGCATATTCTATGCACCCCATTTTCCTATAGGTATGCGCCTAAAACATGAATGGAGGGATTCTTGGATGTTGATTTTGGATTGAATCCATTTGTGAGAATTTCATTCTCTTTGATTCTTGGTTGAGCCATCTTGGTTCTTATCAAAGGCTTCCTTACCTTTGTGGCGAATCTTCGCTTGACTTATCACTCTCTAAGAGTGTGGCGTCTTCTTCCTCCCATTTCTTTTCTTTTTCCATCTTTTTTACTATTCACAGCACTGTTCACATCACTATTCATGTTACCGTTCATCCTTCATTGTTTTATTCTTTAAAACATGAAATCAACTCAAGGACGATCCGTAAAAATAATATGCATCCAACTTGGATCATATCATGTGGTATCTAGAGCCCGGATTCTAGAGTTGATAGAGTTCTTGTATTTTTTTTAATACTTGTTCTTGTTACTTTCCAAACATCATGTTGGGAATTGCAAAATCATCGCGCAGTGAAAAAATAGGATTCCCATCGAGGATCCAAGTGAAAAGCCATAATCTGAGTTTTTAAAATTATTTACCTCTTAAAGCGTGATCAAAAGGAAGGACGTGAATCACCAACACCGTAATAGAAACGATGTCTCTGCGGTATCCACACGAACAGACTCACGAATGTCCAACGTCCGCAAAGAGGAGCCTCACGTCTCTCACATAGTGCTAGCTGCGAAGAGAAGAGAAGAAACTTGTCGCTCTCTCACTCACTTTTCTGTAGGTGCGACTTGGGTTCTGTAATTGTGTGTCTTAGCAACCCCTTAGCAGTACTATTTATAATAGTGACTGCCTTAAGTGAGTGTGAGCAGCAGGAAGGTAAGCTGTGCAACCATAGACCCATCTGTTATGAGTCTGGCCCATATTTGAATCCGAGTCCAACTTGGATCCATTGCTCCAATTTTAGTCTGCTTTATGTGTGTGACCCTCCAGGTTCTTATTACGTTGGTAGTAATATTAAAATCCCATTTTAATATTACAAGCAGTGAGCGGTATTTAGCAACACATCGCTGCTACCCAAGTAATAAGAATGTCAGTGATTTGACATAACCTTTCTGTGACCAATGTTTCCGTGTTGTTTAGTCCCTTTGTCAAGATATCTAGATTGAACACAAGACATGGAATGCGTCACCCTTGTATAGTTCAATCATTTGTTTCCTGATACTCGAGTAGACTTTGTAACAACAAATGAGATCAATATCTCATATTGACTCATTTGAGCATGGCTATGCATTTCGCAGTCTCACTTAATCAGGGAGCCCAAAGATATCGCTCCTGTTATGTTGGAGTGACAAATCCCATCTAGGTCACTCACATCCCTCTGCATGATTCGCAGTATGTGCAATAACTAACTTTATAATCACCTTGTTACAGATGACGTTTGATGGCATTGAAACACACAACTCCTCATGTAGGAATCGTAGTGATTTCAGGTCAAAAGACCACAAACACCGTTGTCACTATGCGAATCGCTTATGACACTCACGTAACGATCCATGTAGCGTTCTCATGGTGGGTCAGTCCAGTACATCATTACTCTAATATGTACCCATGTGAAGACTTGATATCTCATATCCATGACTCGTGAGATGTGGTCATCAATCTATGCACATACTAGTCTCAATGCATTATTGTTGTCCTCATTAACAATAATACTTGACTAAGGATATTTAAGAATAGTATTATAACCAAAAGGATCTCATGATCAAGTCATCCACTTGATGTCCTATGGCATCAAACTTACTATTCTAAGGACTTTATTATGTTTATAAAAAAAACACAATAAATGAAATGCCTCATATATTAAAATAAGCATAATAGAATGTAAGTAAATACAGAAAAATTATCGGCCTCTAGGGCATACACCAACACATCAAGCACCATTGCTTGAATGTCATAATTATACACAATCTTAATCATCATTGATCTCTGCCATTTCTAAGAATTGGCAAAATTCTTTACTTTTCATTCTTTACTTTTTGCCATTTAAATTCCAGTCCTTTTATTTTCTGCCTTTAGTTTCTATTCTTTAATTTCTACGCAATATTTGCAGCTTTGATCTTATCAACTCTATATCCATTGCTGTTATATGTTTTATAGCACCTTAATTTGAAAGGAAACTCCTAAATACACAATTGGGCATAACAATTGGGACAAAAATTACAAGAACCAATTTTTTTTAAGTGCAAAAAGAGAATAAGTGCGTGAAAAATAGTATTAAAAAAAAGAAAAAAAAGACTGCCTTTGCACTTAAGCAAGATTAAGTTTGAATGCCTTGTGAATTTCAATTAAGCGGTGCTAATCTACATGCGTTGTGCATTTCTTTTTCTTCTTATTTCTTTTGAGTTTTACCTTTCTTTTTAATTAGCTTTTCTTGCTTGTCTTTTAAATTCCTTTGAGTTTTGCCTAGAGTTTCATCCTTTCTTCAACTTCTGAGTGCTTACTCTTATGAGGACCACTACCTTTGTAAGAGCTTTTGGTAATTGAAACGTGAGAGGGTTCATTTAAGAACTTGCAAAGAGAATTTGAATGGAAAGAGGCAAGAGTGAAAATTACATCTTGCGTGGAAAAAGCCTATTTGAGTGAAATACACATTGTGTGCTCACGTGAGGGAGTGTGGTGAGGATTTATACTATCTTGTTATTTTGATATTGTGTGTTTCAAGTGATGGTAGCCCGAGGTGATACTCCACCTCTTTCTCCAAGGTTCGCGGTTCTTCATGCTAGGATGACTACTCAAATGCAAATCCTTGCAAGGCAAATGGAGCAAATGAATGCAAACTTCAATGAACAAGTTGCCAACCTTCAAAACCGAGAAGAATCAAATCATGGAAGTGGTTACGAGAGGGAGGACAGACCTAGACATGGACCACGTAGAGGAAGGAAGCGTGATAGAGAGGATAGAATTAAAGGGCTCAAAATCAAAGTTCCTACCTTTCATGGGAAAAGTGATCCTGAAGCCTACTTGGAGTGGGAAATGAAGATGGAGCAAGTGTTTGATTACAACAATTTCAATGAAAGAAAGAAAGTGAAGGTTGCCGCTCTTCAATTCAATGACTATGCACTTGTTTAGTGGGATCAATTGCAAAAGGAGAGAAGAAGGTATGAGGAGGAGCCTATTGAGACTTGGGCAGAAATGAATTAAGTCATAAGAAAGAGATTTGTTCCAAATCACTACCTTAGGGATCTTCATAACAAATTGCAAAGATTGACCCAAGGATCCGAAAGTGTTGATGAGTATCACAAGGAGACGGAGTTGGCCTTGCTTAGGTCCAACACTAATGAAGATAGGGAGGCAACTATGGCTCGGTTCTTACATGGGTTGAATCAAGACATTCAAGATGGTGTGAGCCCACTAAGGACTTAGTGGACCTATGACAAGAGCTAGGACCAAGAAAGTCCAAGAAGTCTTAAATCAAATGGTGACAACTTTAATTGAAGCAAGCCCAAATTCAAGTCTTGATGTAGTGGAGCCCAAATTAGTCACTTATCTCATCCAACTTGAAGACCCATGATGGCTTGGATGTCCACTTCTCTAAAATAGCATTTTTTTAGTTTATTTCTATTAAATAAAGTGTAATAAACTATAAAGGATGAATAGTGCACGTTTTTGGGAGGGCAACCTTTGGTTTGCATGCCTAGATAACTCCTATTTTCTAGTTAATGCTTTAATTAGCCACTTAATGGATTAGTTATTGCTTTTTATGGGGAATTTGTCACATTATGATGACCATTTTGTATGCATATTCTATGCACCCCATTTTCCTATAAGTATGTGTCTAAAACATGAATGAAAGGACTCTTGGATGTGAATTTGGATTAAATCCATTTATGAGAATTTCATTCTCTTTGGTTCTTGGTTGAGCCATCTTGGTTCTTATCAAAGGCTTCCTTACCTTTGTGGCGAATCTTCACTTGACTTATCACTCTCTAAGAGTGTGGCGTCTTCTTCCTCCCATTCCCTTTTCCTTTTCCATCCTTTTCTATTTTTTACTATTCATGTCACTATTTACGTGCACTATTCATGTCACTATTCATCAGTTATTGTTCATCGAGTGCTGTTCATCGTTTCATTCTTTGTAACCCTAAATCAACTCAAGGACGATCCGTAAAAACAATATGCATCCAACTTGGATCATATCATGTGGTATCAGAGCCCGAATTCTAGAGTTGATAGAGTTCTTACATGTTCTTTTGTACTTGTTCTTATTACTTTCCAAACATCAAGCACTATTGCTTGAATGTCATAATTATACACAATCTTGATCATCATTGATCTCTGCCATTTCTAAGAATTGGCAACATTCTTTACTTTTCGTTCTTTACTTTTTGCCATTTAAATTCCAGTCCTTTTATTTTCTGCCTCTAGTTTTTGTTCTTTAATTTCTACGCAATATTTACAGCTTTGATCTTATCAATTCTATATCCATTGTTGTTATATATTTTATAGCACCTTAATTTGAAAGGAAACTCCTAAATACACAATTGGGCATAACAATTGGAACAAAAATTGCAAGAACCATTTTTTTTAAGTGCAAAAAGAGAACAAGGGCATGAAAAATAGTATTAAAAAAAATAAAAAAAAGAGACTGCCCTTGCACTTAAGCAAGATTAAGTTTGAATGCCTTGTGAATTTCAATTCAGCGTTGCTATTCTACATACCTTGTGCATTTCTTTTTCTTCTTATTTCTTTTTAGTTCTACCTTTCTTTTTAATTAGTTTTTCTTGCTTGTCTTTTAAATTCCTTTGAGTTTTGTCTAGAGTTTCATCCTTTCTTCAACTTCTGAGTGCTTACTCTTGTGAGGACCGCTACCTTTGTAAGAGCTTTTGGTAATTGAAACATGAGAGGGTTCATTTAAGAACTTGCAAAGAGAATTTGAGTGGAAAGAGGCAAGAGTGAAAATTACATCTTGTGTAGAAAAAAGCCTATTTGAGTGAAATACACATTGTGTGCACACGTGAGGGAGTGTGGTGAGGATTTAATACTATATTGTAATTTTGATATTGTGTGTTTCAAGTGATGGTAGCCCAAGATGATAGTCCAACGATGAACAGTACCCGATGAACTGTAACTGATGAATAGTGACATGAATAGGGCACGTGAATAATGACGTGAATAGTAAAAAAAATAGAAAAGATGGAAAAAAAAGGAAAAGAAATGGGAAGAAGAAGAAGCCATACTCTTAGAGAGTGATAAGTCAAGCGAAGATTCACCACAAAGGTAAGGAAGCCTTTGATAAGAACCAAGATGGCTCAACCAAGAACCAAAGAGAATGAAATTCTCACAAATGGATTCAATCCAAATTCACATCCAAGAGCCTTTCATTCATGTTTTAGGCACATACTTATAGGAAAATGGGGTGCATAGAATATGCATGCAAAATGGTCATCATAATGTGACAAATTCCCCATAAAAAGCAATAACTAATCCATTAAGTGACTAATTAAAGCATTAACTAGAAAACATGAGTTACCTAGGCATGAAACCAAAGGTTGCCCTCCCAAAAATGTGCACTATTCATCCTTCATAGTTTATTACACTTTATTTAATAGAAATAAACTAAAAAAAATGCTATTTTAGAGAAGTGGACATCCAAGCCATCATGGGTCTTCAAGTTGGATGAGATAAGTGACCAATTTGGGCTCCACTCCATCAAGACTTGAATTTGGGCTTGCTTCAATTAAAGTTGTCACCATTTGATTTAGGACTTCTTGGGCTTTCTTGGTCCTAGCTCTTGTCATAGGTCCACTAAGTCCTTGTAGTGCTCCTTGATCCATACTCCTTAGTGGGCTCACATCATCCCCTCCTTCTTTAAGTGAATTCGACCTCGAATTGAAATCTTTATCACCTACATCAAATGGAGACAAATCAGCTACATTGAAAGTTGCACTAACACCATACTCACCTGGAAGGTCTATCTTGTAGGCATTATCATTGATCTTGGCCAACACTTGGAATGGCCCATCTCCTCTTGGTTGAAGCTTGGATTTCCTTTGCGAAGGAAATCTCTCTTTTCTCATGTGCACCCAGACCCAATCTCCAGGTTCAAACACCACCTTCCTTCTTCCTTTGTTGCCTTGCCTAATATAGCTTTCAATCTTCTTCTCAATTTGAGCCCTGACTTGTTCATGTAACTTCCTCATAAATTCAGCTTTAGCCCTGCCATCTTCATGCTTTAAAATTGAAGAGTTAGGCAATGGCAATAAATCAAGAGGAGTGAGAGGATTAAATCCATAAACAACCTCGAAAGGAGAATATTGAGTAGTACTATGAACAGCCCTATTATAAGCAAATTCCACATGAGGCAAACACTCCTCCCAAGACTTAATGTTCTTCTTTATTATAGCCCTAAGAAGGGAAGAAAGTGTCCAATTAACTACCTCAGTTTGCCCATCTGTTTGGGATGGCAAATCGTGGAGAAAAGAAGCTTTGTACCCAGCTTACCCCATAAAGTCCTCCAAAAGTGACTTAAGAACTTTGTGTCACGATCTGAAACAATACTTCTTGGAAGGCCATGAAGCCTTACCACTTCTTTGAAGAACAATTCAGCAACATGACAAGCATAATCAACTTTTTTACAAGGTATAAAATGTGCCGATTTAGAAAACCTATCCACCACCACAAAAATTGAATCCTTACCATTCTTTGTCTGGGGTAATCCTACAACAAAATCCATTGACAAATCAATCCAAGGAAAATCAGGAATAGGCAACGGAGTATAAATTCCATGAGGCATCACTTTAGATTTAGACTTTTTACAAACAATGCATTTTTCACAAAACTTTTGCACATCATGTTTCATGTGTGGCCAATGAAAATGTTCGTGCAACATGTCTAAAGTCTTTTGAACCCCAAAATGCCCCATTAGTCCCCTTCATGCGCTTCCCTCACAAGCAACTCTCTTATAGAACTTTTGGGC
The DNA here is from genome assembly GCA_029884595.1 of Ormosia semicastrata. Taxonomy (NCBI): domain Eukaryota; kingdom Viridiplantae; phylum Streptophyta; class Magnoliopsida; order Fabales; family Fabaceae; genus Ormosia; species Ormosia semicastrata. Next base: position 32,455,279 of record JAQQTO010000044.1, on the reverse strand, counting down.
ACACATAATCTCTTTTCTTTAAACAAAAACCCTTGGTGCTTAAAATACCCATTTTGAGCCCAATGCAAACAATTAGCATAGATATAGGAAAAATCTTTATCATGCTCATATAATTCTTTGATGCATTCAAGCCCAAATAATTTTGTTTTAAGGGTAGAGAGTAAGGTATACCTTCTTGAAAGTGCATCCGCCACTATGTTGGCCTTACCTTTCTTATGCTTGATCACATATGGGAATTGTTCAAGAAACTCAACCCACTTGGCATGCCTCTTATTCAACTTTCCTTGTCCTTTCAAGTACTTTAAGGACTCATGATCACTATGGATAACAAACTCTTTGTGTAAAAGATAATGTTGTCATGTTTGTAATGCCCTGACCAAGGCATACAATTCCTTATCATAGGTGCGATAATTAAGGATAGCACCACTTAATTTCTCACTAAAGTAAGCAATTGGATGCCCTTCTTGCATTAAAACAGATCCAACACCAACATTAGAAGCATCACATTCAATTTCAAAAGATGTAGCAAAATTAGGCAAAGCAAGTATTGGTGCATGAGTAAGTCTTTCCTTAGGCTCATTAAATGCATGCTCTTGTTTCTCCCCCCATCTAAACACAACATTTTTCTTGACAATTTCATTAAGAGGTGCAGCTAATGTACTAAAGTCTTTAACAAACCTCCTATAGAAACTAGCCAAGGAATGAAAGCTCTTCACTTCACTCACATTTTTGGGGGTTGGCCACTCTTGAATGGCCTTAATTATCTCTTTGTCAACATGAACCCCTTTTGAATTTACAACAAAACTAAGGAAGATCACATGATCCGTACAAAAAGTACATTTTTCCAAATTAGCATACAACTTTTCTTTTCTCAATACATGCAAAACAGCCCTTAAGTGTTCATGATGTTCATCTAGGCTTTTGCTTTATATTAAGATATCATCAAAATACACAACAACAAACTAGCCTAGAAAATCCCTTAAGACATGGTTCATAAGTCTCATGAAAGTCCTAGGTGCATTTGTTAAACCAAAAGGCATTACCAACCATTCATACAATCCATATTTAGTTTTAAAGGCAGTTTTCCATTCATCCCCTTCCCTTATCCTAATTTGATGGTACCCAATTTTCAAATTAATTTTAGAAAATAAACAAGCACCATATAATTCATCAAGCAAATCATCAAGTCTAGGGATAGGATGTCTATACTTGATTGTGATGTTGTTCACAGCCCTACAATCTATGCACATCCTCCAACTTCCATCCTTTTTAGGCACTAGGATAACCGGGACAGCACATGGACTTAAGCTTTCTTGCACCCATCCTTTTTGCATCAACTCCTCCACTTGTTTTTGTATTTCTTTGGTCTCTTGAGGATTACTCCTATAGGCTGGCCTATTGGGTAAAGATGCACCCGGAATGAGATCAATGTGGTGTTCTATCCCCCTTAAAGGAGGTAGGCCGTGAGGCACTTCTTTTGGAAACACATCACCAAATTCCTACAAAAGAGTTTTAACACCACTAGGCAAAGAGAGTTCATTAGGAGCATTAGCATTCAAATAGAATTCTTTACAATAAAGAATATATAGGGGCTACCTTGAAATCAAAGTCCTTTTCACCTCACTTTTTGTTGCCAAATAACTCTCTTTTCTCTCACTATTTTTATTCTTTTTCACTTTGTCGTCACTTTTCTTTTCACTCCCTCTTTCTTTTTGCTCTTGCTTTTTCTTTTCTCTCATCTTAAGTTGGTCCTCACTTACTACTTTTGGGGACAAAGGGGAAAGAGTGACTTTTCGGTCATGATGTACAAAAGTGAATTTGTTAGTGAATCCATCATGGTTCGCCTTCCTATCAAATTGCCAAGGCCTCCCAAGTAACATATGACTTGCCTCCATGGGTACCACATCACATAGAACACTATCATGATACTTTCCAATGGAGAAACAAACTTCAACTTGCTTGTTCACGGTCAACTCTCCAACTTCACTAAGCTATTGAAGTCTATATGGCTGTGGGTGTGGCTTAGTCACAAGATTCAATTTGGAAACCATTCTAGTACTAGCAACATTAGTACAACTCCCACCATCAATAATTAAAGAATATACCTTCCCTTGGATCATGCATCTAGTATGGAAGATATTTTCTCTTTGGCTCTCATCATGCTCCTTGGCTTGGCTTCCCAAAAGTCTCCTCACCATGAGCAAATCTCCTCCTTCCGGAACTACTTCTCCCCCACTTTGTTCTTCACTAGAAGCCTCGGATTGTGTGACAACTTCTCCATTTCTTGATACCATTGTCCTTTTAGTTGGACATTGAGATGCAATATGTCCATGACCCAAGCACTTGAAACACTTCACATCACGGTTTCTAGGAAATGCTTCCATAGGCTTCTTTCCATGAGATGTAGGCACAGCCTCCTTTGAAGATGAAGTACCCTCCTTCTTTGATTTGTCCTTCCAACTTGAAGATGAAAACTTAAAAGAAGAATGAAATTTGGACTTCTTCCTCTTGAGTTGTTGCTCCACCTTTATAGCTTGTTGGACCAAATCTTCAAGCTCCACATAGTTTTGAAGCTCCACTATGTCTTGAATGTCTTGATTCAACCCATGTAAGAACCGAGCCATAGTTGCCTCCCTATCTTCATTAATGTTGGACCTAAGCAAGGCCAACTCCATCTCCTTGTGGTACTCATCAACACTTTTGGATCCTTGGGTCAATCTTTGCAATTTGTTGTGAAGATCCCTATGGTAGTGATTTGGAACAAATCTCTTTCTCATGACTTGTTTCATTTCTGCCCAAGTCTCAATAGGCTCCTCCTTATACCTTCTTCTCTCCTTTTGCAATTGATCCCACCAAACAAGTGCATAGTCTTTGAATTCAAGAGCGGCTACCTTCACTTTCTTTCTTTCATTGAAATTGTTGCAATCAAACACTTGCTCGATATTCATTTCCCACTCCAAATAAGCTTCAGGATCACTCTTCCCATGAAAGGTAGGAACTTTGATTTTGACCCCTTCAATTCTATCCTCTCTATCACGCCTCCTTCCTCTATGTGGTCCATGTCTAGGTCTGTCCTCACTCTCATAACCACTTCCATGATTTGATTCTTCTCGATTTTGGAGGTTGGCAAGTTGTTCATTGAAGTTTGCATTCATTTGCTTCATTTGCCTTGCAAGTATTTGCATTTGAGTAGTCATCCTAGCATGAAGAACCGCGGACCTTGGAGAAAGAGGTGGACTATCATCTTAGGCAGCCATCACTTGAAACACACAATATCAAAATTACAAGATAGTATAAATCCTCACCACACTCCCTCACGTGTGCACACAATGTGTATTTCACTCAAATAGGCTTTTTCTACACAAGATGTAATTTTTACTCTTGCCTCTTTCCACTCAAATTCTCTTTGCAAGTTCTTAAATGAACCCTCTCATGTTTCAATTACCAAAAGCTCTTACAAAGGTAGCGGTCCTCACAAGAGTAAGCACTCAGAAGTTGAAGGATGAAACTCTAGACAAAACTCAAAGGAATTTAAAAGACAAGCAAGGAAAGCTAATTAAAAAGAAAGGTAGAACTCAAAAGAAATAAGAAGAAAAAGAAATGCACAAGGTATGTAGAATAGCACCGCTTAATTGAAATTCACAAGGCATTCAAACTTAATCTTGCTTAAGTGCAAGGGACTCTTTTTTTTTTAATACTATTTTTCACGCCCTTATTCTCTTTTTGCACTTAAAAAAATGGTTCTTACAATTTTTGTTCCAATTGTTATCCCCAATTGTGTATTTAGGAGTTTCCTTTCAAATTAAGGTGCTATAAAACATATAACAATAATGGATATAGAATTGGTAAGATCAAAGCTGTAAATATTGCGTAGAAATTAAAAAACAAATACTAAAGGCAGAAAATAAAAGGACTAGAATTTAAATGGCAAAAAGTAAAGAACGGAAAGTAAAGAATGTTGCCAATTCTTAGAAATGGCAGAGATCAATGATGATCAAGATTGTGTATAATTATGACATTCAAGCAATAGTGCTTGATGTTTGGAAAGCAATAAGAACAAGTACAAAAGAACATGTAAGAACTCTATCAACTCTAGAATCCGGGCTCTGATACCACATGATATGATCCAAGTTGGATGCATATTATTTTTACGGATCGTCCTTGAGTTGATTTAGTGTTTCAAAGAATGAAACGATGAACAGTACCTGATGAACAGTAATTGATGAATAGTGACATGAATAGTGCACGTGAATAGTGATGTAAATAGTAAAAAAATAGAAAAGATGGAAAAAAATGAAAAGGAATAGGAAGAAGAAGACGCCACACTCTAAGAGAGTGATAAGTCAATCGAAGATTCGCCACAAAGGTAAGGAAGCCTTTGATAAGAACCAAGATGGCTCAACCAAGAACCAAAGAGAATGAAATTTTCACAAATGGATTCAATCCAAATTCACATCCAATAGCCTTTCATTCATGTTTTAGGCACATACTTATAGGAAAATGAGGTGCATAGAATATGCATACAAAATGGTCATCATAATGTGACAAATTCACCATAAAAAGTAATAACTAATCCATTAAGTGATTAATTAAAGCATTAACTAGAAAATAAGAGTTACCTAGGCGTGCAAACCAAAGGTTGCCCTCCCAAAAACGTGCACTATTCATCCTTCATAGTTTATTACACTTTATTTAATAGAAATAAACTAAAAAAATGCTATTTTAGAGAAGTGGACATCCAAGCCATCATGGGTCTTCAAGTTGGATAAGATAAATGACCAATTTTGGCTCCACTCCATCAAGATTTGAATTTGAGCTTGCTTCAATAAAGTTGTCACCATTTGATTTAGGACTTCTTGGGCTTTCTTAGTCCTAGCTCTTGTCATAGGTCCACTAAGTCCTTATAGTGTTCCTTGATCCATACTCCTTAGTGGGCTCACATCAGTTGAGTTTTTTGAACAATTCCCATATATGATCAAGCATAAGAAAGGTAAGGCCAACATAGTGGCGGATGCACTTTCAAGAAGGTATACCTTACTCTCTACCCGTGAAACAAAATTGTTTGGGCTTAAATGCATCAAAGAATTGTATGAGCATGATAAAGATTTTTCCCATATCTATGCTAATTGTTTGCATTGGGCTCAAGATGGATATTTTAGGTACCAAGGGTTTTTGTTTAAAGAAAAGAGATTATGTGTGCCCAAAAGTTCTATAAGAGAGTTGCTTGTGAGGAAAACGCATGAAGGGGGACTGATGGGCCATTTTGGGGTTCAAAAGACTTTAGACATGTTGCATGAACATTTTCATTGGCCACACATGAAACATGATGTGCAAAAGTTTTGTGAAAAATGCATTGTTTGTAAAAAGTCTAAATCTAAAGTGATGCCTCATGGACTTTATACTCCGTTGCCTATTCCTGATTTTCCCTGGATTGATTTGTCAATGGATTTTGTTGTAGGACTACCCCGGACAAAGAATGGTAAGGATTCAATTTTTGTGGTGGTGGATAGGTTTTCTAAAATGGCACATTTTATACCTTGTAAAAAAGTTGATGATGCTTGTCATGTTGCTGAATTGTTCTTCAAAGAAGTAGTAAGGCTTCATAGCCTTCCAAGAAGTGTTGTTTCAGATCGTGACACAAAGTTCTTAAGTCACTTTTGGAGGACTTTATGGGATAAGCTGGGTACAAAGCTTCTTTTCTCCACGACTTGCCATCCTCAAACAGATGAGCAAACTGAGGTAGTTAATAGGACACTATTTTCCCTTCTTAGGGCTGTAATAAAGAAGAATATTAAGTCTTGGGAGGAGTGTTTGCCTCATGTGGAATTTGCTTATAATAGGGCTGTTCATAGTACTACTCAATATTCTCCTTTCGAGGTTGTTTATGGATTTAATCCTCTCACTCCTCTTGATTTATTGCCATTGCCTAACTCTTCAATTTTAAAGCATGAAGATGGCAGGGCTAAAGCTGAATTTGTGAGGAAGTTACACAAACAAGTCAAGGCTCAAATTGAGAAGAAGACTGAAAGTTATGTTAGGCAAGGCAACAAAGGGAGGAGGAAGGTGATGTTTGAACCTAGAGATTGGGTCTGGGTGCACATGAGAAAAGAGAGATTTCCTTCGCAAAGGGAATCTAAGCTTCAACCAAGAGGAGATAGGCCATTCCAAGTGTTGGCCAAGATTAATGATAATGCCTACAAGATAGACCTTCCAGGTGAGTATGGTGTTAGTGCAACTTTCAATGTAGCTGATTTTTCTCCATTTGATGTAGGTGATGAAGATTTCAATTTGAGGTCGAATTCACTTAAAGAAGGAGGGGATGATGTGAGCCCACTAAGGAGCATGGATCAAGGAGCACTACAAGGACTTGGTGGACCTATGACAAGAGCTAGGACCAAGAAAGTCCAAGAAGTCCTAAATCAAATGGTGACAACTTTAATTGAAGCAAGCCCAAATTCAAGTCTTGATGGAGTGGAACCCAAATTGGTCACTTATCTCATCCAACTTGAAGACCCATGATGGCTTGGATATCCACTTCTCTAAAATAGCATTTTTTTAGTTTATTTCTATTAAATAAAATGTAATAAACTTTGAAGGATGAATAGTGTACTTTTTTGGGAGGGCAACCTTTGGTTTGCATGCCTAGGTAACTCCTATTTTCTAGTTAATGCTTTAATTAGTCGCTTAATGGATTAGTTATTACTTTTTATGGGGAATTTGTCACATTATGATGACCATTTTGTATGCATATTCTATGCACCCCATTTTCCTATAAGTATGTGCCCAAAACATGAATGAAAGGACTCTTGGATGTGAATTTGGATTGAATCCATTTGTGAGAATTTCATTCTCTTTGGTTCTTGGTTGAGCCATCTTAGTTCTTATCAAAGGCTTCCTTACCTTTGTGGCGAATCTTCGCTTGACTTATCACTCTCTAAGAGTGTGGCGTCTTCTTCTTCCCATTCCTTTTCCTTTTTTCCATCTTTTCTATTTTTTTACTATTCACGTCATTATCCACGTGCACTACTCATGTCACTATTCATCAGTTACTGTTCATCGGATACTGTTCATCGTTTCATTCTTTGAAACACTAAATCAACTCAAGGATGATCCGTAAAAATAATATGCATCCAACTTGGATCATATCAGCAAGTTTTTATTGAAGGTTTGTAAAAAACTTTAGTTCTATTGCTGCACCTTTGAATGATCTTGTTAAAAAGAATGTTGTTTTCAAATGGAATGATGTGTATGAAAAAGCTTTTAATTCATTGAAGGATAAGGTAACAAATGCACCTTTACTTTGTATACCTAATTTTTTATAAAGCTTTTGAAGTTTAATGTTTTTGATGTTTTGAGAGAAAATAAGTTGTATGCAAATTTTAAAAAGTATTCATTTTGCCTTGAATCTGTTTTGTTTCTGGGCTTTGTTGTAAGCTCCAAGGGAGTAAGTATAGAGGAGGAGAAGGTAAAGTTAATTAGGGAATGGGCTACACCTAAGATTGCAAATGAGGCAAGAAGATTTACTGGTTTAGCATGTTTTTAATGAAGGTTTATAAAGAACTTTAGTTCTATTTCTGCATCACTAAATGAACTTGATAAAAAGAACGTTATTTTCAAATGGAATGATGTGTATGAAAAAGCTTTTAATTCATTGAAGGATAAGCTAACTAATGCACCTTTGCTTTGTTTACCAAATTTTGATAAAGTTTTTATAGTTGAATGTTTTTTATGTTTTGAGAGAAAATAAGTTGTATGCAAATCTTAAAAAGTGTTCATTTTGCCTTGAATCTATCGTGTTTCTAGGTTTTGTTGCAAGGTCCAAGGGAATAAGTAATGGCGAAGGAGAAGGTAAAGGCAATTAGGGAATGACCTACACCTAAGAATGCAAATAAGGTAAGAAGTATTCATGGTTTAGCAAGTTTTTATCGAAGGTTTGTAAAGAACTTTAGTTCTATTACTGCATCACTGAATGAACTTGTTAATAAGAATGTTGTTATCAAATGGAATGATGTGCATGAAAAAGCTTTTAATTCATTAAAGGATAAGCTAATCAAAACACCTTTGCTTTGTTTACCAAATTTTGATAGAGCTAGTGAAGTTGAATGTTTTTTTATGTTTTGAGAGAAAATAAGTTGTAGGAAAATCTTAAAAAATGTTCATTTTGTCTTGAATCTGTTGTGTTTCTAAGTTTTGTTGTTGGCTCCAAGGGAATAAGTGTGGAGGAGAAGAAGGAAGTGGCAATTAGGAAATGGTTTGATGAGGTTTTCCTTAAGCCTCTTGATTTCGGACCTATTAGGACTAGAACAATCAGAATTTGGAAGATGAGATTGAAAGAAAGAATAAGAAGGGAAAGAACAAATTTTTGTCCGTTTTAGGAAAATTCCATATCTCACGTTATAGACATCGGAATTGCGTGATTCCAAAACGAGATGAAAGATCTCTTTTTGAATCACGAATTAGACTCAAGAAACACCAAAAAATAGTACGTAAAGCTTGAGATATGAACGCGAGAAATTTGTGACGAAAAATTGAGAAAAAAATACGAAATTGAAAGGAAGAACTAGAAACGAAATTGATGAAAAGAAAAGATAAGAATGGCGCCACAAACCTAGTTTGATAAGCCAAGGAAGATCGCCACAAGAATTGGTTAATTCTTGATAAGATCAAATGATGCAAGGAAGAACCCTAGCGAGCAAAACTCTCAGTTTGTATATTCCAAAATGTGTGTCTCCTTTTCTCTAGCGATCTCCAAATGTTTTAGTACAATTCAGTTTAGAGGTTTGCCCATTTAGGACTTAACAAAAATAAAAACAAAACCCCTAAGCATAAGCATCACTGATATGTTCTAGTGGTTAAGGAGACATATTCACTTTCAAGTGCTTGGGTTCTAAACCTGCTGTGGACAAAATACATTTTTTTTTAATACAACCATACACCAAATAGAGGCTCTTCTCCTTTCATTCCAAGTGGGCTATGCATGTGTAAATCCTAGGCTCCACATGTTGGGCTTCAATCTGATGTTGGGCCTCTAATAAGTTGTTCACAATCTTTTTAAGTTCTTCTTGGGCCCTTTTAACTCTTGCTCTTGTCATGGGCCCTCCTAGACCTTGTATTGGATTTTGGACTTCTTTCTGGACTTGGGTCTAGGCTTGGGCTTCTCCCATGAAGTCCTCATCATTCCCTCCTTCTTGAGAAGCATTTGTCCTCAAATCTATTAAATCATCACCTGCATCATAAAAGGACAAATCAGCCACATTAAAGGTAGCACTCACACCATACTCACCTGGAAAGTCAATCTTATATGCATTGTCATTGATCTTAGTCAATACTTGAAAAGGTCCATCTCCTCTTGGCATAAGCTTAGACTTCCTTTGAGATGGAAATCTTTCCTTCCTGAAGTGTACCCATACCCAATCACCTGGTTCAAATGTTACCTTCTTCCTTCCTTTGTTTGCATGCTTGGCATACCCTTCCATTTTCTTCTCAATTTGGGCCTTAACCTTCTCATGCAATTTCTTGACATAATCACTTTAACTCCTTGCCCGACTTATCTTGCAATTGAGAAATGTTAGGTAAAGGCAATAAATCCAAAGGAGTCAAAGGATTAAAACCATATACAATTTCAAAAGGTGAAAACTGAGTAGTACTATGTATAGCCCTATTATAAGCAAACTCAACATGTGGCAAACATTCCTCCCAAGACTTAAGATTTTTCTTTAGAATAGCTCTAAGGAGAGTAGATAAGGTCCTATTTACAATCTCTGTTTGCCCATCAGTTTGGGGATGGCAAGTAGTAGAAAACAATAATTTTGTGCCTATCTTTCCCCACAAGGTCCTCCAAAAATGACTAAGGAATTTAGAGTCCCGATCACTTACAATACTCTTAGGCAAACCATGCAGTCTTACCACATCTTTGAAGAATAAATCAGCTACATGACATGCATCATCCACCTTCTTGCATGGTATGAAGTGAGCCATCTTTGAGAACCTCAAACCACCACAAAAATAGAATCCTTCCCTCCCTTAGACCGAGGCAAACCTAAAACAAAATCCATAGAAATATCAATCCAAGGTGTTCAAGAACAGGCAAGGGAGTATATAATCCATGCGGCATGACCCTAGACTTAGCCTTTTTACAAACAAGACACTTATCACACAACTTATGCACATCATGCTTCATGTGTGGCCAGTAAAAATGCTCATGCAAGATGTCATATGTCTTTTGCACCCCAAAGTGTCCCATTAAGCCCCTTCATGTGCCTCTTGAACAAGCAATTCCCTAATTGAACCTTTAGGCACACAAAGTCTCTTGTCCTTTATTTTATTAAGTAACCATCATGCTTGAAATACCCATCAGATATAGTATGAGAACATGTTTGATAAATATGAGAAAAATCAAGCATCATGTTCATACAGTTCCTTAATATATTCAAAACCAAGAAATTTAGTTTCAAGAGTAGTCATTAAAGCATACCTGCGTGACAAAGCATCAAAGAACCACATTGACTTACCTTTCTTGTGCTTGATCACATAGGGGAATTGTTCAAGAAACTCCACCCACTGGCATGTCTCTTGTTCAACTTTCCCTGTCCTTTCAAATACTTTAGAGACTCATGATCACTATGAATAATAAACTCCTTAGGCGAAGATAGTGTTGCCAAGTTTGCAAAGCCCTAACTAAAGCATACAATTCCTTATCATATGTAGGGTAGTTAAGGGCAGCCCCATTCATTTTCTCACTAAAATAAGCAATGGGATGTCCCTCTTGCATTAAAACAAAGACCTATGCCTACCCCTTAGATGCATCACATTCAAGCTCAAAGGATTTAGCAAAGTTAGGCAAAGCAAGTATGGGTGCATGTGTTAATTTCTCCTTTAGGACAAAATGCTTTCTCTTGTTTCTCTCCCCATTTAAATCCCACATGCTTCTTGACTAGTTCATTTAGAGGTGCAGCAATGGTACTAAAATCCTTAACAAACCTCCTATAGAAACTAGCAAGCCCATGGAAACTTCTTACCTCACTCACACTCTTAGGAGTTGGCCATTCTTGGATTGCTTTTATTTTCTCTTTATCTACATGCACTCCACTAGAATTAACCACAAATCCTAAGAACACAACATGGTCCTTACAAAACGTGCACTTTTCCAAATTAGCATACAATCTTTCTTTTCTAAGCACATATAAAACAGATTGCAAATGATGCAAATGCTCATCCAAATTTTTACTATATACAAGAATATCATCAAAATAAACAACCACAAATTTCCCTAGAAACTTTCTCAAAACATGGTTCATCAATCTCATGAAAGTACTAGGGGCATTTGTCAATCCAAATGGCATTACTTTCCACTCATACAAACCATACTTGGTTTTAAAAGTCATTTTTCCACTCATCACCTTCTCTAATTCTAATCTGATTATATCCACTTTTCAAATCAATCTTAGAGAAATAACAAGAGCCATACAACTCATCCAACAAATCATCTAACTTGGGAATGGGATGCTCAGATTACTTGATGGTGATGTTGTTGACGGCCTATGATCGATGAACACATCCTCCAACTTCCATCTTTCTTTGGCACCAATATAACTGAGTGCAAAGACAAGGGCTCAAGCTCTCCTCAACCCATCCTTTGCTCATCAATTCAGCAACTTGTCTTTGAATTTCCTGGGTCTCTTGAGGATTACTCCTGTAAGGTGGCCTATTAGGCAACACAACCCCCGGCACCAAATCAATTTGGTGTTCAATACCTCTCAATGGTGGAAGTCCTGGTGGTATATCTTCGAAAAAAAACATCTTGAAATTCTGCAAAATAGATTTAACTCCAAGGAAGTTCAAGGTCATAATCAAGTGCAGTAATCTCCTTATTATAGAGTATATACATAGACTTCCTTGCCATTAAAGCTCTCCTCACCTCTCCACTCTTCACAAACAAAGCATTCTTTCTCTCTTTCTTTTTGCTCTCATTTTCATTTTCTTTCCTTTCTTTTCTCTCTTGCTTTCTTTTTTTTTTTCTCTCATGATATTTTGATCATCACATACCTCTTTTGGAGACAATGGAACTAATGTAACCTTGCGGTTTTCATGGTGAAAAGTGTATTTATTTGTGTGACCATCATGGTGAGCTTTTCTATCAAACTGCCATGGTCTCCCAAGAAGCAAATGACTAGCTTCCATTGGAACCACATCACACAAAATTTTATCTCTATATTTTCCAATAGAAAACTCAATCTCCACTTGCTTATCCACCCTCAATTCTCCTCCTCACTCAACCATTGTAACTTGTATGGTCTAGGATGGGGTTTAGTTTCCAAATTCATTTTTGTCACCAACCCTAGTACTTGCTACATTGGTACAACTCCCTCCATCAATGATTAAGGAACACAGTTTGCCTTGGATAAGACATCTAGTATGGAAAATATTTTCTCTTTGACTTTCCTCACCCTCTTTGGCTATTCCTCCTAACATTCTCCTCACAATGAACAAATCTCCTTCAGGAATCTCCTCCTCTTCCTCTCTCTCTTCCTCACTTGAGGATTCAGTTTGGGAACTCTCACTAGTGATTTCTCCATTATCTTTTAACACCATAACCTTCTTGGTTGGGCATTCAGATGCAATGTGCCCCCTACCCAAACATTTGAAACACTTTATGTCTCTAGACCGAGACTTGTTTGCCATTTCTTTGCCCTTGTTTTGGGTTGGGTTTGGGGCTATCGTGGAGATCTTAGAAGATGAGGTACCCTCCTTCTTGAACCTATCCTTCCATCTAGAGTTATCATAGTTTGATACACTCTTTCTCACACTTTTTCTTTTGAGTTGTTGTTCCACTTTCATGGCATGGTGAACTAAATCCTCCATTTCTATATAATTTTGAAGCTCAACAACATCTCTTATATCTCCATTCAGCCCATCAAGGAATCTAGCCATGGTAACCTCCCTTTCCTCCTCTACATTGGCTCGGATTATGGCTATTTCAAGGTCTTTGTAGAACTCATCTACACTCTTACTCCCTTGGGTCATTCTTTGGAGTTTATTGAGAAGCTCTCTATGGTAGTGGGTTGGAACATACCTCCTTCTCAACACTCTTTTTAACTCCTCCCAACTCCCTAACATAGGCTCTCCATACCTCCTCCTCTCCTTTTGGAATTGATCCCGCCAAACTAAGGCATAGTCAGTGAATTCTAAGGTAGCTAGCTTGACCTTCCTCTCCTCATTTAGGTTGTGGCATGAGAAAATTTGTTCTACCTTCATCTCCCACTCAATATAGGCTTCAGGATCACTTTTTCCTTTAAATGGCGGTATGATAACTTTCACAACCTCCTCTCGATTTCTCCTTTGTTCTCCCTCATGTTCTCTCCTTTCATGCCTCTCATGTCTCCTCCTATCTCTATGTTGGTCATTCTCCCCAATCAGGTTTTCGTTTTCTAAAGTTTCAAGCCTCTCATAAATTCCCTCTGTATGCTCCCTCAGCACCTCATTCATTCTTTGAGTTAAGGCATCTAACAACAGCCATAGATAAATTTGAGGTAAAGAAGTCCTCTCCAAAACTATTTCACTCAAAGTGTTTCACACAAATTTGGCTTTTAAGCTAATGTATCTCTCTTGCCTTTTTCCACTCTTTCTCTTGCTTAAAGTTCTTACTAGAATCAAATAATCTATTTCAAGAACCACTTTTTCAAGGCGATCAGAATTTGTAGAAATAACACAAGTAGCAAAGCACAATTTTACTACTAACACTCAAGAAAGACAGAAACATGAATGATTATCAAGAAATAGGATAACCAAGACATTTTTTTTTTTTTTGGACAGCAATGTAACAAAACAACAAAGGATTATGATGTATGGATACTAACACAATTTAGAAGTACAAAGACATATAAAAAAAATGAAACTTGGAAGAAACTTAGAATCACAGATTTAAGTCCTCTATGGTCCAAATACTACAATTTTTTTTTGGAAAGTGAATATCTGCAGACTTCTAAATCACAAGGTCTACAACCAAATAAGGAAAAATTACCAAACAATTAAGAGTAATTCCACTCTAATTTTTTTTCCAGAAATTTAGCAATTCTCTCAATCAGAAATTAGATGTTGACTTTACCAAATAGGCAGGTTTTGCAGCCACCAAATTGATCCTCCAAACCCCAATTCGGCACCTCCAAATAGCCACTGTATCTCGTGCTACAGAACTCGGATTTGGGTGTTTCCACAGCGAGGTGAAAGTTCACGTTCTGGGACACAATTTTGACCCAAAAATCATCGAATTTGGATATGTAAAACATGATATATGAACGATAAGCCCAAACAGCCCTCCTTTGGCTCTAATTCACACCCAAACACTAGCCCTAATGACTAGCTTTGATACCAAATGATGAGGTTTTCCTTAAGGCTCTTGATTTCGGACCTATTAGGACTAGAACAATCAGAATTTGGAAGATGAGATTGAAAGAAAGAATAAGAAGGGAAAGAACAAATTTTTGTCCATTTTAGGAAAATTCCATATCTCACGCTATAGACATCAGAATTGCATGATTCCAAAACGAGATGAAAGATCTCTTTTTGAATCACGAATTAGACTCAAGAAACACCGAAAAATAGTACATAAAGCTTGAGATATGAACGCGAGAAATTTGTGACGAAAATTGAGAAAAAAATACAAAATTGAAAGGAAGAACTAGAAACGAAAATTGATGAAAAGAAAAGATAAGAATGGCACCACAAACCTAGTTTGATAAGCCAAGGAAGATCGCCACAAGAATTGGTTAATTCTTGATAAGATCAAATGATGCAAGGAAGAACCCTAGCGAGAGCAAAACTCTCAGTTTGTATATTCCAAAATGTGTGTCTATCCTTTCTAACGATCTCCAAATATTTTAGTACAATTCAGTTTAGAGGTTTGCCCATTTAGGACTTAACAAAAATAAAAACAAAACCCCTAAGCATAAGCATCACTGATATGTTCCAGTGGTTAAGGAGACATATTCAGCTTCAAGTGCTTGGGTTCTAATCCTGCTGTGGACAAAATACATTTTTTTTAATACAACCATACACCAAATAGAGGCTCTTCTCCTTTCATTCCAAGTGGGCTATGCATGTGTAAATCCTAGGCTCCACATGTTGGGTTTCAATCTGATGCTAGGCCTCTAATAAGTTGTTCACAATCTTTTTAAGTTCTTCTTGGGCCCTTTTAGCTCTTGCTCTTGTCATGGGCCCTCCTAGACCTTGTATTGGATTTTGGACTTCTTTCTGGACTTGGGTTTGGGCTTGGGCTTCTCCCATGAAGTCCTCATCAAAGATGGCAGGGCTAAAGCTGAATTTGTGAGGAAGTTACACAAACAAGTTAAGGCTCAAATTGAGAAGAAGACTGAAAGCTATGTTAGGCAAAGCAACAAAGGGAGGAGGAAGGTGGTGTTTGAACCTGGTGATTGGGTCTGGGTGCACATGAGAAAAGAGAGATTTCCTTCACAAAGGAAATCCAAACTTCAACCAAGAGGAGATGGGCCATTCCAAGTGTTGGCCAAGATCAATGATAATGCCTACAAGATAGACCTTCCAGGTGAGTATGGTGTTAGTGCAACTTTCAATGTAGCTAATTTGTCTCCATTTGATGTAGGTGATGAAGATTTCAATTCGAGGTCGAATTCACTTAAAGAAGGAGGAGATGATGTGAGCCCACTAAGAAGCATAGATCAAGGAGCACTACAAGGACTTGGTGGACCTATGACAAGAGCTAGGACTAAGAAAGCCCAAGAAGTCCTAAATCAAATGGTGACAACTTTAATTGAAGCAAGCCCAAATTTAAGTCTTGATGGAGTGGAGCCCAAATTGGTCACTTATCTCATCCAACTTAAAGACCCATGATGGCTTGGATGTCCACTTTCTAAAATAGCATTTTCTATTTTATTTCTATTAAATAAAGTGTAATAAAATATGAAGGATGAATAGTGCACATTTTTGGGAGGGCAACCTTTGGTTTGCATGCCTAGGTAACTCCTATTTTCTAGTTAATGCTTTAATTAGCCACTTAATGGATTAGTTATTATTTTTTATGGGGAATTTGTCACATTATGATGACCATTTTGTATGCATATTCTATGCACCCCATTTTCCTATAAGTATGTGCCTAAAACATGAATGAAAGGACTCTTGGATGTGAATTTGGATTGAATCCATTTGTGAGAATTTCATTCTCTTTGGTTCTTGGTTGAGCCATCTTGGTTCTTATCAAAGGCTTCCTTACCTTTGTGGCGAATCTTCGCTTGACTTATCACTCTCTAAGAGTGTGGCGTCTTCTTCCTCCCATTCCTTTTCCTTTTTCCATCTTTTCAATTTTTTTTACTATTCATGTGCACTATTCAAGTCACTATTCATCAATTACTGTTCATCGGGTACTGTTCATCGTTTCATTCTTTGAAATACTAAATCAACTCAAGGACGATCCGTAAAAGCAATATGCATCCAACTTGGATCATATCACCAAAAGGCATCACCAACCACTCATACAATCCATCTTAGTCTTAAAAGCTGTCTTCCACTCATCCCCTTGGTCCTCGCAATCCTTCGATGTCCTCTATGCCACCCTCCATCACGCCTCCTCCTTTGTCCTCATCATCATGGCTATTTCCATCTCCTTATGGTAATCCTCCACACTCATGGAAGCTTGAGTTAAACTTTGTAATTTTCAGTGCAAGTCCCTATGGTAGTGGCTAGGTACAAATCTCCTTCTCATGACAGCCTTCATCTCTTCCCATGTACGAATAGGCCTCTCCCCATTCCTATGCATACTACTCACAAATTGATCCCACCAAATACTAGCATAATCAGTAAATTCAACAACTGCTAGTTTAACCTTCTTCTCCTCTGAGTAATTATGATAGTCAAACACATGTTCAACTTTTCTCTCCCACTCTAAGTATAATTCAGGATCATTTCTTCCTTAGAATGTAGGGATTGTCATCTTAATACTACCCAAATGATTGTCTCCTTTTGATTCATTTCTTCTTCTCCTTTTAGTACTTCTTCCATCTAAATACTCAACTTCCTCCTCTTCAAAGGTGCGTCGCCTTGGGGTTCCAAATCTCGATAGGGTTTGTAGACTATTCAATCTTGCATTTAGGGCCTACTTCACAAATAATTTGAGATCAACTTTTCCGTCTCCTCCACTCATGATTAAAATGCTGCAAGAATGTGCGTGAAAATTGGAAAATAATATAGAACAAATGTGCCTTCAAGAATCCTCACACAAACACTCTCTCACATGTTTACACTCAATTATATATTTTTTTTCACTCGTGGTTCACTCTAGTTGGCTCTTTCCCTATGATAGTCTCACCACTATGTGTCTTTTACCACTCTACTTCTCCTTATGAGCTCTTAGGTAAAGAACCTTTATATGATTTCATACAACAAGAAGTAGCAAGGGATTAATGATAACTTTAGTGGAAAGTAATCTAGCAATAAGTAATTGAAATGAAAACAACAAATAATTCAACAAGAGATTTGAACGAACAAGATCAATGCAGCAAGAAGTAATTGAAATGGAAACAACAAAGAATTCAACAAAAGATTTGAACAAACAAGATCAATGAAAGGGGTTTGAAATATAACATGGAATATTTAGTCCTCTCAATTCACAGCCTTTTTTTTTAGATTTTTTTTAATTTTTTTCGCACTAATTTCTTTTTTTTTTAATAATAAAACTTGGACACAATTTTGGAAATAAATATGTATATGTGAAAAAAAAACTAGAGGAATTGACTTAGACAGAGTTTGAGTTATGGAAAATGACACAAAAAAAAGAGACGAGCAATAGCAGAAACAAATATTATATATATATATATATATTTGAATTTGAAGAAGATGAACACACAAAGGATAGATATCACCTGATTTCAAGAGCCGAAGCGCACTGATACCAAATGATACGAGAACGTTATGGATCGTCTTAAAACAGGCAGAAAAAAAAAAAGGAACTTGACCTTAACCGCGACCTGCCAATAGAACCAAAGTTATCAAGTGAAGCGTGACCCTAGCCGCGACTTGCTGGTAGAACCAACAATATAAGATTTAGTTCTTAACCCAAGAACAAAAGGGAAGCTCTCAAAATGGAGAAACACTCAAAATTCATTAATATTCAAAAACTGCTTATTGAAGTACATGATTTCCTATTTATAAGCTAAGTTAGAAGCTATTTGAAACCCCTGGAATACAAGTATTAAATTCCCATTATCATGCAATTACTAAGAAACTGACATGGGAAAAACCAAGGGACTTTATCACCTAGTAAATAAGCATAAAAATGGTAATAAATTCCCACTGGCCATTATAGTGACTTAGAAACTAACTTAGGAAAAACCAAATGACATCTCAACTTATTACATCAAAATTAAATATGAAAATATTAAAAAAAACTAATCAAACCCCTACTAATTGGCCCAACAACTAAAGAGATTGTAGCCCACGAATGCTTCTTAAGTAATGTGAATTGGGCTTTATTTGGCTCTCCAAGTTATTGTCTTCAAGTTGGGCTCAAATCATCTTTAAGTTGTAGAAAAGAGACCCATTTTGGTGCAGCCTATATTCCATGTCGATCTTCTTTTTCTTTGATCTCCATAATTAGGCCTTACAATGCTTGCTTCATCCTCTTAGCCTTGGCCCTCTCCATTTTGATGCAAAGAATTTTTAAGTTGGTTGGTTGCATCTCTATCAAAAACACACACACACACATAGAATATCACACGAACACACAGAATATCACACACATACACACATGGAATATCACACGAACATATAGAAAATCACACACACACATACACACATAGAGTATGTCACACTCATACACACGCAAAATATCAGACAAACACACACACACACACACACACAAAGAATATCACACACATACACACACAGAATATCACACACATATACACACAGAATATCATCAGACAAACAAACACAGAGAGAATATCACACTCACACACACACACACACAAAGAATATCACACACACACACACACAGAATATCACTGACACACGTAGAATATCACACACATACACACACAGAGAATATCACACACACTAATATGATCCAAGTTGGATGCATATTATTTTTAAGGATCGTTCTTGAGTTGATTTCGTGTTTTAAAGAATTAAACAATGAAAGGATGAATAGTATCATGAACAGTGCGTGAACTGTACCGTGAACAGTGCATGAACAGTACCATGAATAGTAAAAAATGGAAAAGATGGAAAAGAAAAAGGAATGGAAGGAAGAAGACGCCACACTCTTGGAGAGTGATAAGTCAAGCGAAGATTCGCCACAAAGGTAAGGAAACGTTTGATAAGAACCAAGATGGGTCAACCAAGAACCCAAGAGAACTAAGCTCTCAAAACTCACAAAGGAGTGCAATATTATTCTCTAAGTTAAAAAGTGCCAAATACAGTAAACACAAGCCTCTTTATAGGCATTAGGTATGCAGCTAGGTCTAGCTAAAGGAGGTAGCAAACTAGCACATTTTAAAACCTAATCCTAGTGCAAATGTGGCCTATGCCCAATTGGAAACCCTAGCTCTATTATGAGCAAGTTAAGCCCAATCAATAGGCCCTTATTATAAAATTAACCCGAAAAGAAAATAAGAACCAAAACTGAGAAAATTAAAAGGTTCAAATACATAATTAAATAAAATTGACTAAGAAGAAATCATGTCCGCACAATTGGGCCCTTCATCAACTTGGATCATTTGGACCATCTTGAGTGCTTATTCTTCTAGAATGGGCTTCAGTGAAAGAAAGTATTCAAAACCGTTTTTTTGCAGAATCATACATATCACATATATAGATATCAGAAAAACGCAAGAACAGAAAGCATTCAAAATCGTTTTCGCAGAATCATACATATCACATATATAGATATCAGAAAAACGCAAAAACAGAAAGCATTCAAAACCGTTTTCGTAGAATTATATGAACATCTTCATGGTTTCAAAAACATCAACATGTTTCGTAAACAACAAATAAAACAGAACACGGTTTCATACAGCATTATTTCGATTTCAGAAATAACATATAAAGATCATATCTTTTATGAAAGGAAAGCAACGAATCATATTATCGCATATAACAAGAAAAGCGAGAAAAACCGAATCATAGTTTCGCAAAAGTGGCTCGATACCACTATTGTTGGAAATGCGGATCAAAATATCTCGCGGCGGAATAATAGGATTCCCACATAGGATCCATGCGAAAAGTCCATAATCCGAGTTTTTAAAAATTACCTCTTGAAGCGTGATAACACAAGCGAGGTGAATCACCAACACCGTAATAATAGCGACGATGTTTCTGCGGTATCCACACGAAAGGACTTGCAAAAAGGAGTCACGCCTCTGTTTTCGCGGTGCTAGGCTAAACGAATAGAAGAGAAGAACCTTTCACTTGCTCTCTCACTCACTTTCTTAGGTGCGGCTAGGGTTGTGATGTAACATATATAGCAAAATTTTTAACAAGTACTATTTATAATAGTGGCTGCCTTAAGTGAGTGTGAGCGATAAAAATAAGTGGTGCAACCCTAAAACCCATCTGTCATGAGTTAGGCCCACAATTGAATCAGTCCAACTTGGATCCTTATTGCTCAATTTAGTCTGTTCTAAGTGTGCAACCTGCTGGGTTCTCATGACGTTGGTAGTAATATTAAAATCTCATTTTAATATTACAAACAATGAGCGGTATCTAGCAACACATCACTGCTACCCAAGTAATGAGAATGTCAGTGATTTGACATAACCTATCCGTGATCAATGTTTCCGTGTAGTTTAGTCCCTTTGTCAAGATATCTAGATTGAACACAAGGCATGGAATGCGTCACCCTTGTATAGTCCAATCATTCGTTTCACGATACTCGAGTAGACTTTGTAACAATAAATGAGATCAATATCTCATATTGACTCATTTGAGCATGGCCATGCATTTCGCTTGATCTCACTCAATCGGGGGCCCGAAGATATCGCTCTCCTCGTTATGTAGGAGCGACAAATTCCATCTAGGTCACTCACATCCCTCTGCATGATTTGCGGTATGTCCAATAACCAACTTTATAATCACCTTGTTACAGATGACGTTTGATGGCATTAAAACACACAACTCCTCATGTAGGAATCGTAGTGATTTCTTCATGTCAAAGGACCACAAACACCATTATCACTATGAGAATCGCTTATGACACTCACGTAACGATCCATGTAGCGTTCTCATGGTGGGTCAGTCCAAGTACATCATTACTCTAATATGTACCAATGTGAAGTGTGAACTTGATATCTCATATCCATGACCCGTGAGATGCGGTCATCAGTCTCTACACATACTAGTCTCAATGTATTATTGTTGTCCTAATTAACAATAATACTTGACTAGGGACATTTAAGAATAGTGTTGTAACCAAAAGGATCTCAATCAAGTCATCCACTTGATATCCTATGGCATCAAACTTACTATTCTAAGGACTTTATTATGTTTATCAAAAAGAACACAATAAATGAAATGCCTCATATATAAAATAGCATAATATAATGTATGTCAATACAAACAAAATGTATTGGCCACTAGGGCATACACCAACACAAAAGACTTAGAAAAATTAGACAATGCAAGTATGGGTGCATGAGTGAGCCTATCTTTGAGTGTGTTGAAACATGTCTCTTGATCCTCCCCCCACCTAAAACTCACATTTTTCTTAACAACTTCATTTAAAGGGGCGGCTATGGTGCTGAAATCTTTTATAAACCTTCTATAGAAGCTAGCTAACCCCTGAAAGATTCTTACCTCACTCACAGACTTGGGGGTAGGCCACTCCCTAATAGCTTTTATCTTTTCTTCATCTGCTTGCACTCCCTTAGCACTGACAACAAAGCCTGGGAACACTACATGGTCAGTGCAAAAGACACACTTCTCTAAATTAGCATACAACTTTTCTTTTCTAAGCACACTCATCACAGCCCTAAGGTTTTCTCTACAAACTTGCCTACAAACTCTCTCAACATATGGTTCATCAACCTTATAAAGGTGCTAGGCGCATTTGTAAGCCCAAAAGGCATCACCAACCACTCATACAATCCATGCTTAGTCTTAAAGGCTGTCTTCCACTCATCCCCTTCCCTTATCCTAATTTGATGGTACCCACTTTTTAAATCCACTTTAGAAAAGTAACATGCACCATGCAATTCATCAAGCAAATCATCTAGCCTAGGGATGGGATGCCTATATTTTATAGTTATATTATTTACAGCCTTACAATCAGTACACATTCGCCAAGTGCCATCCTTTTTGGGGACAAGTATGACAGGCACGGCACAAGGACTTAAACTTTCCCTCACCCATCCTTTTTGCATCAAATCCTCCACTTGTTTTTGAATTTCCTTAGTTTCCTCAGGATTTGTCCTATAGGCGGGCCTATTGGGCAAAGAGGCTCCCGGGATGAAGTCCATTTGATGTTCAATCCCCCCTAGGGTGGTAGTCCGGGAGGGACACTCTTTGGAAAGACATCTTCAAAGTCCTGCAAAAGAGAATCAACTTCACTAGGTAGAGGGTTAGAGTTACAATTTAAGTACAAGTCCTTGTATACGCAAATGTACATCTCTTGCTTTGCAAAGCAAGCCCTCTTAATCTCACTCTCCATGTTCAATATATATATATATACATACATATATATATATACATATATATATATATATACATATATATATATATATATATATATATATATATATATATATATATATATATATATATATATATATATATTCTACCATATCTCAAGGTATTCATCAATAAAACTCATACTAATATATCTCAAATATGGCAATACATTGTGTTTTGAAAGCAAATTCTTGAAAACCAGAGCAGAAATTCCATTCTGCCAAGCTGGCGCCTAAGCGGTGTGCTTAGGGCACCTAGGCGCTAGACTCGCCCTCAAACGCTCAACTATGAGCACTCAAGCACTCTTCACGTATCCAGAAACTTGAGATTCTGGGTTCTGGGCACTCAGGAGCTCCACGGTGAGCGCTTAGGCTCTCAAACAAGAAACCAGAATCTCTGTTTCAGTACCAGATCTCAAGTCTTTCATAAATCAAACCTAAAATCATCATCAACAACAATAAATTATCTTATCCAAGCACACAAAATAGTTAGTAAAGAAACAAATCCATCAAGGGTTTCATGCCCCTCTTTAAATCTCAAATTCAATATGAAAATCAAAAGCAAAGCTTGAAACTTTATTCATCATCAAAGCCTAAAACCATAAATATTTCCTTATCAAGTAAAAATATCAAACAAAAATCATCTAGTTTCAAATTTTGAAACCCAATGGATGAACAAGAAAGAGTAAGAAAACCCCCTACCTTGGTTCCCATGGCTCCATGTTCTTCCATTCTTAATTTTTCCCTTTGGTTCTTGCTTGACCTTCCTTCCTTCTTTCTTTTTCTCCATTTTCAGCTCTCTCCTACGTTCCTTCTCTTCTCCATTTCATTCTCTCCGTTTGTCTCCGTTTCTCACCTCTCCTCTTCTTTCTTTCCTTTGTTTTCTCTTCTCTTCATTTTCTTTGCTGAAGACGTGTGAGAGAGAGGTAAGAAAGATGAGAAATATCTCATCTTTTAAAAGATAAGTTTCAAGGGTAAAATGGTCATTTTGTCAAATTTTGTATCTGTTAAGAACACCTCAATTTTACTAAATCAAGTTTGTTAACTTCCAACAACTATAAAATAAATCTTAAGATGTATCTAAATTATTGTTTCATCACTTTCATGAATTTCCATATTTGTCATTTCTTAATCCGGTATTAAAACACTTCTACAGTGTGCTTAAAAATACCAAATTGACTCCGTTTATCCTCAAATTTTAACCACATCCTCTTTCACACATTTGTGACCTATTAATAAAATTTTACTTATTTATTTCCTTTGATTTAGCATTTATGCTATTTTCCTAAGTCCAAATAGCCATTTTGCATGTTTTGTATTGCGACAAAGTGCTTGAATTAACTCAAAACGTCTCAAAAATTAATAGACACGTTAATCAATGATATGATCCAAGTTGGATGCATATTATTTTTACGGATCGTTCTTGAGTTGATTTTGGGTTTCAAAGAATTAAACAATAAAAGGATGAATAGTGACATGAACAGTAGCATGAACAGTAGCGTGAACAGTAGCATGAATAGTGAAAAAATAAAAAAAGATGGAAAAAGGAAAAGGAATGGTAGGAAGAAGACGCCACACTCTTGGAGAGTGATAAGTCAAGCGAAGATTCGCCACAAAGGTAAGGAAACCTTTGATAAGAACCAAGATGGCTCTACCAAGAACCCAAGAGAACTAAGCTCTCAAAACCCACAAAGGAGTACAATATTATTCTCTAAGTCAAAAGTGCCAAATACAGTAAACATAAGCCTATTTATAGGCATTAGGTATGCAGCTTGGTCTAACTAAAGGAGACAGTAAGCTAGCACATTTTAAAACCTAATCCTAGTGTAAATGTGGCCTAGGCCCAATTGGAAACCCTAACTCTATTATGTGCAACTTAAGCCCAAACAATAGGCCCTTATTATAAAATTAACCCAAAAAGAAAATAAGAACCAAAACTAAGAAAATTAAAAGGTTCAAATACATAATTAAATAAAATTAACTAAGAAGAAATCATGTCCCCACATTTGGGCCCTTTATCAACTTGGATCATTTGGACCATCTTGAGTGCTTCTTCTTCTAGAATGGGCTTCAGTGAAAGAAAGTGGTTGACTGCTTTGTCCAAATCCTCCTTAGCCTTCTTAGCTCTTGACCTTGTCATTGGGCCTCCAAGTCCTCGCAGTGCTTCTTTGGGCATTGGGCCCATTAGGGTTCCACTTGAGCTTCCTTGGTCTCCATCATGCCCTCCCCCTTCGAAAGAATTCGTCCTCGAATTTAATCCTTCATCACCATCAAAAGGACTTAAGTCAGCCACATTAAATGTTGCACTAACCCCATACTTACCTGGTAGGTCAACTTTGTAGGCATTGTCATTGATTCTTTCTAAGATTTGGAAAGGTCCATCTCCTCTAGGTAAGAGCTTAGATTTCCTTTGCAAAGGAAACCTTTCTTTTCGCATGTGCACCCACACCCAATCTCCGGGTTCAAAAACAACTTGTCTCCTTCCCTTATTTGCTTGCTTAGCATATTGTTCCATCTTCCTTTCAATTTGAGTCTTGACTTGTTCATGGAGCTTCCTCACATATTCAGCTTTTGCATGTCCATCCCTATGAATTAAAGAAGAAACATTAGGTAGAGGCAGCAAATCAAGGGGGGTGAGGGGATTAAAACCATATACAATCTCAAAAGGAGAAAAACTAGTAGTAGCATGCACAGCCCTATTATAAGCAAATTCAACAAAAGGTAAGCATTCTTCCCAAGTTTTGATATTCCTCTTGATGATTAATCGCAGCAAGGTCGATAGGGTCCTATTCACCACCTCAGTTTGCCCATCGGTTTGTGGGTGGCAAGTGGTAGAGAAGAGTAGCTTAGTCCCAAGCTTGTTCCAAAGGGTCCTCCAAAAATGGCTCAAGAATTTTGAGTCCCTATCTGAGACTATCCTTTTGGGCATTCCATGAAGCCTCACTACTTCTTTAAAGAACAAGTCCGCCACATGAATGGCATCATCCACCTTATGGCAAGGGATGAAGTGGGCCATCTTGGAGAATCTGTCCACCACCACAAAAATGGAGTCTCTTCCTTTTTTTGAACGGGGCAAACCTAGCACAAAATCCATAGACAAGTCAGTCCAAGGGGAATCAGGAATAGGTAGGGGGGTATAGAGTCCATGAGGCATTACCTTTGATTTGGCTCTTTTACAAACAATGCACCTATCACATATTTTATGCACATCATGCTTCATGCCAGGCCAATAAAAATGCTCATGCAACACACCTAAAGTCTTTTGGATCCCAAAGTGACCCATTAATCCCCCCTCATGAGCTTCCCTAAGCAATAATTCACGCAATGAGCTCTTAGGCACACACAAACGTTTTTCTTTGAATAAATACCCATCTTGCCTAAAGAACCCCTTATGTGCCCCTTTTTCACATGCAGCATACATCTTGGAGAAATCATCATCATGCACATACAACTCTTTTATGTGTTCAAAACCAAGCATTTTTGTTTCAAGAGTAGCTAATAAGGTATACCTCCTGGAAAGCGCATCAGCTACTATGTTTACCTTCCCTTGCTTGTGTTTGATCACATAGGGAAATTGTTCAAGGTATTCCACCCACTTAGCATGCCTCTTATTAAGCTTACCTTGCCCTTTTAAATATTTTAGTGACTCATGATCACTGTGAATTACAAACTCTTTTGGCAAAAGGTAGTGCTGCCAAGTGTGTAAAGTCCTTATAAGTGCATACAATTCTTTATCATAGGTGGAGTAATTTAAAACAGCTCCATGCAATTTTTCACTAAAGTATGCAATGGGGTGACCCTCTTGTAATAAAACAGCCCCAATCCCAACATTTGATGCATCACACTCAAGTTCAAAAGACTTAGAGAAATTAGGCAATGCAAGTATGGGTGCATGAGTGAGCCTATCTTTGAGTGTGTCGAAACTTGTCTCATTGATCCTCCCCCACCTAAAACTCACATTTTTCTTAACAACTTCATTTAAAGGGGCGGCTATGGTGCTTTGAAATCTTTTACAAACCTTCTATAGAAGCTAGCTAACCCATGAAAGCTTCTTACCTCACTCAAAGACTTAGGGGTAGGCCACTCCCTAATAGCTTTTATCTTTTCTTCATCTACTTGCACTCCCTTAGCACTTACAACAAAGCCTAGGAACACTACATGGTCGGTACAAAAGACACACTTCTCTAAATTAGCATACAACTTTTCTTTTCTAAGCACACTCATTACAGCCTTAAGGTGTTCTAGGTGCTCTTCTAAGGTTATGCTATAGATCAGGATGTCATCAAAGTATACTACTACAAACTTGCCTAGAAACTCTCTCAACACATGGTTCATCAACCTCATAAAGGTGCTAGGCGCATTTGTAAGCCCAAAAGGCATCACCAACCACTCATACAGTCCATACTTAGTCTTAAAGGCTGTCTTCCACTCATCCCCTTCCCTTATCCTAATTTGATGGTACCCACTTTTTAAATCCACTTTAGAAAAGTAACATGCACCATGCAATTCATCAAGCAAATCATCTAGCCTAGGGATGGGATGCCTATATTTTACAGTTATATTATTTACAGCCCTACAATCAGTACACATTCTCCAAGTGCCGTCCTTTTTGGGGACAAGTATGACAGGCACGGCACAAGGACTTAAACTTTCCCTCACCCATCCTTTTTGCATCAAATCCTCCACTTGTTTTTGAATTTCCTTAGTTTCCTCAGGATTTGTCCTATAGGCGGGCCTATTGGGCAAAGAGGCTCCCGGGATGAAGTCCATTTGATGTTCAATCCCCCTCAAGGGTGGTAGTCCGGGAGGGACACTCTTTGGAAAGACATCTTCAAAGTCCTGCAAAAGAGAATCAACTTCACTAGGCAGAGGGTTAGAGTTACAATTTAAGTACAAGTCCTTGTAGATGCAAATGTACATCTCTTGCTTTGCAAAGAAAGCCCTCTTAATCTCACTCTCCCTAACAATTAAACATTCATTTTTTTTTCATTTACAAGTTCTTGGTCCCTATTCTTCGCTTCCCCCTTTGATTTTATTTTTATGTCTTCCTTCTCTTCCTCCCTTCTTAGCTTCAAGGCCACTTGGTCTTCACAAACCTGTTTGGGAGTAAGGGGTACAAGGGTTACCTTTAATGAATTATGAACAAAAGAGTATTTGTTAGTGAAACCATCATGAATAGCATGCTTATCAAATTGCCAAGGCCTCCCAAGCAAAATATGGCCGGCCTCCATAGGAACAACATCACATAAAATATCATCTTTATACTTACCAATTGATAAACTTACCATCACTTGTTGATTCACTATCAACTCACCATTCTCACTTAGCCATTGAAGCTTGTATGGTCGGGGTGAGGAGTAGTTTTAAGGTCAAGTTTTCTTACCAAGCGAGTGCTTGCCACATTGGTGCAACTTCCCCCATCAATAATCAAAGAGCATACCTTCCCTTGAATGAGGCATCTTGTATGGAAAATGTTCTCTCTTTGGCCTTCATCCTTCTCTTTAGCTTGACTTCCCAACAATCTTCTTACCATCAATAAGTCTCCCTCTTGTGGAATAACCTCACAATCACTTTCCTCCTCACTTGATGAAATAGAAGAAGATTCACTAGTGATGCTCCCATTGTCCCTTATCACCATTGTTTTCTTATTTGGGCATTGAGAAGCTATGTGTCCCCTTCCCAAACACTTAAAGCATTTAATGTCCTTATTTTTAGAAGTAGAAGATGAAGTGGAAGTAGTAGGCAAGGTGGCCTTAGGGGCAGCCACGGTTCCTTTGGACCGAAAGAGGATCCCTCCTTCTTTTGCTTGTCCTTCCAACTTGTTGTGTTGAAGTTGGAAGAAGCCTTCTTCAAAGTACCCTTCCTCTTGAGTTGTTGCTCCACCTTCATGGCTTGATGCACTAAGTCTTCAAGCTCAACATAATGTTGCAACTCCACAATATCACTAATGTCTCGATTGAGACCATGAAGAAACCGAGCCATGGTTGCCTCCCTTTCTTCAACAATGTTGGCTCTTATCAAGGCAACCTCCATCTCTTTGAAGTACTCATCCACACTCCTACTCCCTTGAGAGAGCCTTTGTAACTTATTATGTAGCTCCCTATGATAAAAAGAAGGTACAAATCTCCTCCTCATCAAAGTCTTCATTTCATCCCAAGTAATGATAGGATGCTCTCTATATCTGACCCTTTCTTTTTGAGCTTGATCCCACCAAATCAAAGCATAATCTGTGAACTCAAGTGCAGCCACCTTCACTTTCTTCTCTTCATTGTAGTCATGGCATGAGAAGATTTGCTCAATTTTCATCTCCCACTCAAGATATGCTTCCGGATCATTCCTCCCTTGGAAGGAAGGTATTTTGATATTCACAACCCCAAGCCTCTCATTTTCTCTATCTCTCCTCTCATTTTCTCTATCTCTCCTCGCATTTTCTCTATCTCTCCTCTCATGTCTCCTTCTTCCTCCTTGCCTCCTATCATCTCTCCTTTCTCTTTCGGATTCACAGGATTCTTCATCATGGTTGGAAGTTCTATCCTCTCTAACCTATCAATCCTCTCATGGATTTCATCACTTTGTCTTTGAAGAAGCCTTTCCAAATGTCTTGTTAGGGCTTGATTTGTAATGTCATTGCGGCTGTCCTTGGGGAAGGAGAGGGACTTCCACTTGTGTCTCCTTCCTTAGACATTGTACAAAATCAAAAAGTTAGTGAACACAATAAAACAAGGTCCTCACTCACTCTTCTCACGTGTATACACTCTTAGATTGATTCCACTCGTGTTTCACACAATTAGGCTTTTGTTTAATGAAAACGCTCTTGCCTTTTACCACTCAAGTTCTCTTTTCAAGTTCTTAAATGAACCCTCTTGCGTTTCAATTACCAAAAGCTCTTACAAAGGTAGCGGTCCTCACAAGAGTAAGCACTCAGAAAATTTGAAGAAAGGATGAAACTCTAGACAAAACTCAAATGAATTTAAAAGACAAGCAAGAAAAGCTAATTAAAAAGAAAGGTAGAACTCAAAAGAAATAAGAAGAAAAAGAAATGCGCAAGGTATGTAGAATAGCACCGCTTAATGAAATTCACAAGGCATTCAAACTTAATCTTGTTTAAGTGCAAGGGCAGTCTCTTTTTTTTTTTCTTCCTTTTTTTTTCTTGTTTTCTTCTTCGTTTTTTTTAATACTATTTTTCACGCCCTTGTTCTCTTTTTGCACATAAAAAATATGATTCTTGTAATTTTAGTTCCAAATGTCATGCCCAATTGTGTATTTAGGAGTTTCCTTTCAAATTAAGGTGCTATAAAACATATAACAGCAATGGATATAGAGTTGATAAGATCAAAGCTGTAAATATTGCGTAGAAATTAAAGAACAAAAATTAAAGGCAGAAAATAAAAGACAACAATTTAAATGACAAAAAGTAAAGAACAGAAAGTAAAGAATGTTGCCAATTCTTAGAAATGGCAGAGATCAATGATGATCAGGATTGTGTATGATTATGACATTCAAGCAATGGTGCTTGATGTTTGGAAAGCAATAAAGAACAAGTACAAGAAACAAAACAAGAACTCTATCAACTAAAGAATCTGGGCTCTAGATACCACATGATATGATCCAAGTTGGATGCATATTATTTTTACGGATCGTTCTTGAGTTGATTTTGGGTTTCAAAGAATTAAACAATAAAAGGATGAATAGTGACATGAACAATGAACGTGAACATGAATGAAACGAAGAACGTGAAATAGTGAAAAAATAAAAAAAAGATGGAAAAAGGAAAAGGAATGGAAGGAAGAAGACGCCACACTCTTGGAGAGTGATAAGTCAAGCGAAGATTCGCCACAAAGGTAAGGAAACCTTTGATAAGAACCAAGATGGCTCTACCAAGAACCCAAGAGAACTAAGCTCTCAAAACCCACAAAGGAGTGCAATATTATTCTCTAAGTCAAAAGTGCCAAATACAGTAAACATAAGCCTATTTATAGGCATTAGGTATGCAGACTTGGTCTAGCTAAAGGAGACAGTAAGCTAGCACATTTTAAAACCTAATCCTAGTGTAAATGTGGCCTAGGCCCAATTGGAAACCCTAACTCTATTATGTGCAACTTAAGCCCAAACAATAGGCCCTTATTATAAAATTAACCCAAAAAGAAAATAAGAACCAAAACTAAGAAAATTAAAAGGTTCAAATACATAATTAAATAAAATTAACTAAGAAGAAATCATGTCCCCACATTTGGGCCCTTTATCAACTTGGATCATTTGGACCATCTTGTGTGCTTCTTCTTCTAGAATGGGCTTCAGTGAAAGAAAGTGGTTGACTGCTTTGTCCAAATCCTCCTTAGCCTTCTTAGCTCTTGACCTTGTCATTGGGCCTCCAAGTCCTCGCAGTGCTTCTTTGGGCATTGGGCCCATTGGGGTTCCACTTGAGCTTCCTTGGTCTCCATCAATCAAGTATTATGGTACCTTATGACCATATACAAGTCTAACCTACTAAAAACATAATGTTACAAATATTAGACAAACACATACACATACACACACACACACACACACACACACACACACACACACACACACACACTTATCACACACACACACACACACACACACACTTATCACACACACACACACACACACACACACGATATAAAATATCACACAAACACACACACACATAGAATATCACACACTCACACATACGAGAATATCACACATATACACACACAAAATACACACGAGAGAATATCGTTCTAGAAATACACACAGAGAATATCGACAAACACACACACACACACGAGAGAATATCACTCACATGCATACATATAATATCACACGAGACATGCACACAAACACACACACACACATAAAATATCACTATCACGGGCGAGAACATCACACACACATAGACACCACACACATAGAATATCGGATAAACACACACACACACAAAAACGCATGTAGAATATCACGCGAGACTTAGAGTATCACACACACACACACACACACACCGAATATCACACACACACACACACACACACACACACACACATAAACACATAATATCACACACACACATACACAAAATATCACAAACACACGCACACGAGAGAGGAGAATATCGAAAAAACCCATAAAGAGAGAAAGAGAGAATATCACACACATATACAAAATATCACACAAACACATAAACACACACACACACGGAGAGAATATTAGACATGCATACATGCACAAACATAAAGAATATTACACACACACACACAAAAACATAGAATATCACACACACACTGATGAGGACTTCATGGGAGAAGCCCAAGCCCAGACCCAAGTCGAGACAGAAGTCCAAGATCCAATACAAGGTCTAGGAGGGCCAATGACAAGAGCAAGAGCTAAAAGGGCCCAACAAGAACTTAAAAAGATGGTGAACAACTTATTAGAGACCCAACATCAAATTGAAGCCCAACATATGGAGCCTAGGATTTACACATACATAGCCTACTTGGAATGAAAGGAGAAGAGCCTCTATTTGGTGTATGGTTGTATTCAAAAAAATGTATTTTTTCCACAGCAAGATTAGAACCCAGGCACTTGAAGCTGAATATGTCTCCTTAACCACTGGAACATATCAGTGATGCTTATGCTAAGGGGTTTTGTTTTTATTTTTGTTGAGTCCTAAATGGGCAAACCTCTAAACTGAATTGTACTAAAACATTTGAAGATCATTAGAGAAGGAATACACACATTTTGGGATATACAAAACAGAGAGTTTTGCTCTGCTAGGGTTCTTCCTTGCATCATTTGATCTTATCAAGAATTAACCAATTCTTGTGGCGATCCTCCTTGGCTTATCAAACTAGGTTTGTGGCGCCATTCTTATCTCATTTCTTTTCATCAATTTCGTATCTAGTTCTTTCTTTCAATTTCATAATTTTTCTCAATTTTCGTCATAAATTTCTCGCACTCATATCTCAAGTTATACGTACTATTTTTCGGTGATATTTTGTGTGAGAAACAGTACGTATAACTTGAGATATAAGTGCAAGAATTTGAGATGAAAACTTAGGAAATTACGAAATTAGAAGGAAGAACTAGATACGAAATTGATGAAAAGAAATAAGATAAGAATGGAGCCACAAACCTAGTTTGATAAGCCAAGAAGGATCACCACAAGAATTAGTTAATTCTTAATAGGATCGAATGATGCAAGGAAGAACCCTAGCAGAGCAAAACTCTCAGTTTTGAATATTCCAAAATGTGTGTTCCACTTTCATGGCATGGTGAACTAAGTCATCCATTTCCACATAATTTTGAAGCTCAATAGCATCTCTTATATCTCCATTCAACCCATTAAGGAATCTAGCCATGGTGACCTCCTTTTCCTCTTCTACATTGGTTCGGATCATGGCTATTTCAAGGTCTTTGAAGAACTCATCTACACTCTTACTCCCTTGGGTCATTCTTTGGAGTTTATTGAGAAGCTCTCTATGGTAGTGGGATGGAACATACCTCCTTCGCAACACTCTTTTTAACTCCTCCCAACTCTCTAACATAGGCTCTCCATACCTCGTCCTCTCCTTTTGGAATTGATCCCACCAAACTAAGGATAGTCAGTGAATTCCAAGGTAGCTAGCTTGACCTTCCTCTCCTCATCTACGTTGTGGCATGAGAAAATTTGTTCTACCTTCAGCTCCCACTCAATATAGGCTTTAGGATCACTTTTTTCTTTAAATGGTGGTATGGTAACTTTCACAACCTCCTCTCAGTTTCTCATTTGTTCTCCCTCATGTTCTCTCCTTTCATGCCTCTCATGTCTCCTCCTATCTCTATGTTGGTCATTCTCCCCATTCTGGTTTTGGTTTTCTAAAGTTTCAAGCCTCTCATAAATTCCCTCCGTATGCTCCCTCAACATTTCATTCATCCTTTGAGTTAAGGCATCTAACAACAACCTATGTTCCCTAGAAGGGGATGGAGGTCCCTCTCTTGCAGCCATAGATAGATTTGAGGTAAAGAAGTCCTCTCCAAAACTATTTCACTCAAAGTGTTTCACACAAATTTGGCTTTTAAGCTAATGTATCTCTTTTGCCTTTTTCCACTCTTTCACTTGCTTGAAGTTCTTACTAGAATCAAACAATCTCTATAAGAAGATGAATTTTTAATTTGCAGTAATCACAAGGATTTTAATATCACAAGACAAGTAGCAAAGAAGCCATGAAAGTGGAACACACATTTTGGAACATACAAAACTGAGAGTTTTGCTCTGCTAGGGTTCTTCCTTGCATCATTTGATCTTATCAAGAATTAACCAATTCTTGTAGCAATCCTTCTTGGCTTATCAAACTAGGTTTGTGGCACCATTCTTATCTTATTTCTTTTCATCAATTTCGTATCTAGTTCTTCCTTCTAATTTTGTAATTTCCTAAGTTTTCGTCTCAAATTTCTCGCACTCATATCTCAAGTTATACGTACTCTTTTTCGGTGATTCTTGAGTCTAATTCGTGTTTTAGAAAGAGATCTTTCACCTAGTTTTGGAATCACTCAATTCTGATGTCTATAGCATGAGATATGGATGCTTCCTAAAAACGGACAGAATCAGTTCTTTTCTTTCTTTATTCTTCCTTTCAATTTCATCTTCCAAATTCTGTTTGTTCTAGTCCTAGTTAGGTCCGAATTCAAGATGCTTAAGGAAAACCTCATCATTGGAGGTGCCGAATTAGGGTTTGGAGGATCAAATTTGGTTGCTGTAAAAACTGCCTATTTGGTAAAATCTGCATCTAATTTCTAATTGAGAGAATTGCTAAATTTCTGGAGAAAAAAATTTGAGTGGAATTACTCTTAATTGTTTGCTAATTTTCCTTATTTGGTTGCTACACCTTGTGATTTAGAAGTCTGCAATATATACACATTCTAAAACAAAAAAAAATTAGAGTATTTGGACCATAGAGGACTTAAATCCGTGTTTCTAAGCTTCTTCCTAGTTTCATTGTTTATTTGTGTGTCCTTGTGCTTCTTAATTGTGTTAGTATCCATACATCATAATCCTTTGTTGTTTTGTTTCTTTGCTGTCCAAAAAAATAATAATAATAAAATAAAAAAAATCAAAAGTGTCTTGTTTATCCTATTTCTTGATAGTCATTCATGTTTTTATCTTTCTTGAGTGTTAGTAGTAAAATTGTGCTTTGCTACTTGTGTTATTTCTACAAATTCTGATCAGTTTGGAAAAGTAGTTCTTGAAATAGATTGGTTGATTAGGGTAAGAACTTTAAGTGAGGGAACGAGTGGAGAAAGGCAAGAGAGTTACACTTGCTTAAAAGCCAATTTGAGTACAAACACGAGTGGAACCATCCAGTAGAGTGTAAACATGTAAGAAGTGTGGTGAGGTCCTATTGCTATTACTTTTGTTTTCCTTATTTGAACTATGGCAGGAACAAGTGGTGATGGTACCCCTCCTCCTGAGGGAAATAACAGATTGTTAGTGGAGGCTATTACAGCTTAAATGCAAAGGATGATGAGGGAGCATACAGAGGAGATATATGAGAGAATTAAGCAGTTAGAAAATCAAGGAAATCCTAATGATGATGGTGGTAGAAGAAGGTTTGATAGAAGGAGGAGAAGAGATAATGAAGGTGATGCAAGAGAAGATAGGATTGAGGGAGTGAAACTTAACATACCACCCTTCAAAGGAAAAGGTGATCCGGAGGCCTATTTGGAGTGGGAAATGAAGATTGAGCAATTTTTTGCATGCCACAACTATAGAGAAGATAAAAAGATGAAGGTGGCAGCCATGAGGTTCACTGAATATGCTCTCCTTTAGTGGGACCAATTACAAAAGGAGAGGGAGAGATATGGAGAACCCTTGGTGGATAGTTGGGTGGAGATGAAAAGGTTAATGAGAAGAAGATTTGTTCTTTCTCATTATCATAGAGATTTTCACAATAAACTTCAAAGGCTTACACAAGGTAACAAGAGTGTAGATGAGTATTATAAAGAGATGGAGGTGTCCTTGATTAGAGCTAATATTAGTGAAGTTCGGGAGGCTACTATGGCACGTTTCTTATATGGGCTGAATAGTGATATAAGGGATGTTGTGGAGTTGCAAAATTATGTGGAGTTGGAGGACTTAGTGCATCAAGCTACTAAGGTAGAATAGCAACTCAAGAGAAAGGGTGCCATGAGAAGGAATTCTTCTAACTTTAATTCTCCAAGTTGGAAGGAAAGAAATAAGAAGGAGGGAAGTTCTTCCTCAAGCACTCCCACTTCTGCACCTCAAAGGACACATGATATGATCCAAGTTGGATGCATATTATTTTTACGGATCGTCCTTGAGTTGATTTAGTGTTTCAAAGAATGAAATGATGAACAGTACCCGATGAACAGTAGCTGAAGAATAGTGACGTGAATAGTGATATGAATAGTAAAAAATAGAAAAGATGGGAAAAGGAAAAGGAATGAGAGGAAGAAGACGCCACACTCTTAGAGAGTGATAAGTCAAGTGAAGATTCGCCACAAAGGTAAGGAAGCCTTTGATAAGAACCAAGATGGCTCAACCAAGAACCAAAGAGAATGAAATTCTCACAAATGGATTCAATCCAAATTCACATCCAAAAGTCCTTTCATTCATGTTTTAGGCACATACTTATAGGAAAATGGGGTGCATAGAATATGCATGCAAAGTGGTCATCATAATGTGACATATTCCCCATAAAAAGCAATAACTAATCCATTAAGTGGCTAATTAAAGCATTAACTAAAAAAATAGGAGTTACTTAGGTATGTAAACCAAAGGTTGCCTCCCAAAAACGTGCACTATTCATCCTTCATGGTTTATTACACTTTATTTAATAGAAATAAACTAAAAAATACTATTTTAAAGAAGTGGACATCCAAGCCATCATGGGTCTTCAAGTTGGATGAGATAAGTGACCAATTTGGGCCCAACTCCATCAAGACCTGAATTTGGGCTTGTTTCAATTAAAGTTGTCATCATTTTATTTAGGACTTCTTGGGCTTTCTTGGTCCTAGCTCTTGTCATAGGTCCACCAAGTCCTTGTAGTGCTCCTTGATCCATGCTCCTTAGTGGGCTCACATCATCCCCTCCTTCTTTAAGTGAATTTTGACCTCGAATTGAAATCTTCATCACCTACATCAATAGGAGACAAATCAGCCACATTGAAAGTTGCACTAACACCATACTCACCTGGAAGGTCTATCTTGTAGGCATTATCATTAATCTTGGCCAACACTTGGAATGGCCCATCTCCTCTTGGTTGAAGCTTGGATTTCCTTTGTGAAGGAAATCTCTCTTTTCTCATGTGCACCCAGACCCAATCTCCAGGTTCAAACACCACCTTCCTCCTCCCTTTGTTGGCTTGCCTAACATAGCTTTCAGTCTTCTTCTCAATTTGGGTCTTGACTTGTTCGTGTAACTTCCTCACAAATTCAGCTTTAGCCCTGCCATCTTTATGCTTTAAAATTGAAGAGTTAGGCAATGGCAATAAATCAAGAGGAGTGAGAGGATTAAATCCATAAACAACCTCAAAAGGAGAATATTGAGTAGTACTATATGGACAACCCTATTATAAGCAAATTCCACATGAGGCAAACACTCCTCCCAAGACTTAATGTTCTTCTTTATTACAGCCCTAAGAAGGGAAGAAAGTGTCCTATGATAAGGAATTGTATGCCTTGGTGAGGGCTTTACAAACATGGCAACATTATCTTTTGCCCAAAGAGTTTGTTATCCATAGTGATCATGAGTCCTTAAAGTACTTGAAAGGACAAGGAAAGTTGAATAAGAGGCATGCCAAGTGGGTTGAGTTTCTTGAACAATTCCCATATGTGATCAAGCATAAGAAAGGTAAGGCCAACATAGTGGCAGATGCACTTTCAAGAAGGTATACCTTACTCTCTACCCTTGAAACAAAATTATTTGGGCTTGAATGCATCAAAGAATTGTATGAGCATGATAAAGATTTTTCCCATATCTATGCTAATTGTTTGCATTGGGCTCAAAATGGGTATTTTAAGCACCAAGGATTTTTGTTTAAAGAAAAGAGATTATGTGTGCCCAAAAGTTCTATAAGAGAGTTGCTTGTGAGGGAAGCGCATGAAGGGGGACTAATGGGGCATTTTGGGGTTCAAAAGACTTTAGACATGTTGCACGAACATTTTCATTGGCCACACATGAAACATGATGTGCAAAAGTTTTGTGAAAAATGCATTGTTTGTAAAAAGTTTAAATCTAAAGTGATGCCTCATGGACTTTATACTCCTTTGCCTAGTCTTGATTTTCCTTGGATTGATTTGTCAATGGATTTTGTTGTAAGACTACCTCGGACAAAGAATGGTAAGGATTCAATTTTTGTGGTGGTGGATAGGTTTTCTAAAATGGCACATTTTATACCATGTAAAAAAGTTGATGATGCTTGTCATGTTGCTTGAATTGTTCTTCAAAGAAGTGGTAAGGCTTCATGGCCTTCCAAGAAGTATTGTTTCAGATCGTGACACAAAGTTCTTAAGTCACTTTTGGAGGACTTTGTGGGGTAAGCTGGGTACAAAGCTGCTTTTCTCCACTACCTGCCATCCCCAAACGGATGGGCAAACTGAGGTAGTTAATAGGACACTTTCTTCCCTTCTTAGGGCTGTAATAAAGAAGAACATTAAGTCTTGGGAGGAGTGTTTGCCTCATGTGGAATTTGCTTATAATAGGGTTGTCCATAGTACTACTCAATATTCTCCTTTTGAGGTTGTTTATGGATTTAATCCTCTCACTCCTCTTGATTTATTGCCATTGCCTAACTCTTCAATTTTAAAGCATAAAGATGGCAGGGCTAAAGCTGAATTTGTGAGGAAGTTACACGAACAAATCAAGACCCAAATTGAGAAGAAGATCTGAAGCTATGTTAGGCAAGCCAACAAAGGGAGGAGGAAGGTGGTGTTTGAACACGGGAGATTGGGTCAGGGTGCACATGAGAAAGAGAGATTTCCTTCACAAAGGAAATCCAAGCTTCAACCAAGAGGAGATGGGCCATTCCAAGTGTTGGCCAAGATTAATGATAATGCCTACAAGATAGACCTTCCAGTGTGAGTATGGTGTTAGTGCAACTTTCAATGTGGCCGATTTGTCTCCTATTGATGTAGGTGATGAAGATTTCAATTCGAGGTCGAATTCACTTAAAGAAGGAGGGGATGATGTGAGCCCACTAAGGAGCATGGATCAAGGAGCACTACAAGGACTTGGTGGACCTATGACAAGAGCTAGGACCAAGAAAGCCCAAGAAGTCCTAAATAAAATGATGACAACTTTAATTGAAACAAGCCCAAATTCAGGTCTTGATGGAGTTGGGCCCAAATTGGTCACTTATCTCATCCAACTTGAAGACCCATGATGGCTTGGATGTCCACTTCTATAAAATAGTATTTTTTTAGTTTATTTCTATTAAATAAAGTGTAATAAACCATGAAGGATGAATAGTGCACGTTTTTGGGAGGGCAACCTTTGGTTTACATACCTAAGTAACTCCTATTTTTTTAGTTAATGCTTTAATTAGCCACTTAATGGATTAGTTATTGCTTTTTATGGGGAATATGTCACATTATGATGACCACTTTGCATGCATATTCTATGCACCCCATTTTCCTATAAGTATGTGCCTAAAACATGAATGAAAGAACTTTTGGATGTGAATTTGGATTGAATCCATTTGTGAGAATTTCATTCTCTTTGGTTCTTGGTTGAGTCATCTTAGTTCTTATCAAAGGCTTCCTTACCTTTGTGGCGAATCTTCACTTGACTTATCACTCTCTAAGAGTGTGGCGTCTTCTTCCTCTCATTCCTTTTCCTTTTCCCATCTTTTCTATTTTTTTACTATTCACGTCCCTATTTATGTCACTATTCATCAGCTACTGTTCACCGGGTATGGTTCATCGTTTCATTCTTTGAAACACTAAATCAACTCAAGGACGATCCGTAAAAACAATATGCATCCAACTTGGATCATATCAGTTGTTGAAGGAACAAACTGAGGCAATTCACAAGAAGTTTGATCGACTTAAGAAGAGGTTATCTAACTTAACAAGATGCAAGGAAACGAAGGCCAATCAAGATGGTTTTACCGATAAGCTTTCTTTTATGCATAATGGTTGCAAGACCACCCTTGTACCCTTGTCTCCAATAAAGGTGTATGATATGATCCAAGTTGGATGCATATTATTTTTACGGATCATTCTTGAGTTGATTTTATGTTTTAAAGAATTAAACAAAGAAAGGATGAATAGTAATGAGAATAGTGCGTGAACAGTACGGTGAACAGTACCCTGAACAGTATCATGAGTAGTAAAAAATGAAAAAGATGGAAAAGGAAAAGGAATAGAAGGAAGAAGACGCCACACTCTTGGAGAGTGATAAGTCAAGCGAAGATTCACCACAAAGGTAAGGAAACCTTTGATAAGAACCAAGATGGCTCTACCAAGAACCCAATAGAACTAAGTTCTCAAAACCCACAAAGGAGTGCAATATTATTCTCTAAGTCAAAAAGTGCCTAATACAGTAAACACAAGCCTATTTATAGGCATTTGGTATGTAGCTAGGTCTAGCTAAAGGAGGCAGCAGGGTAGCACATTTTAAAACCTAATCCTAGTGCAAATGTGGCCTAGGCCCAATTGGAAACCCTAGCTCTATTATGCGCAACTTAAGCCCAAACAATAGGCCCTTATTATAAAATTAACCCAAAAAGAAAATAAGAACAAAAACTGAGAAAATTAAAAGATTCAAATACATAATTAAGTAAAATTGACTAAGAAGAAATCATGTCCCCACATTTGGGCCCTTCATCAACTTGGATCATTTGGACCATCTTGAGTGCTTCTTCTTCTAGAATGGGCTTTAGTGAAAGAAAGTGGTTGACTGTTTTGTCCAAATCCTCCTTAGCCTTCTTAGCTCTTGACCATGTCATTGGGCCTCCAAGTCCTTGCAGTGCTTCTTTGGGCATTGGGCCCATTGGGGTTCCACTTGAGCTTCCTTGGTCTCCCTCATGCCCTCCCCCTTCGAAAGAATTCGTCATCGAATTTAATCTTTCATCACCTACATCAAAAGGACTTAAGTCAGCCACATTAAATGTTGCACTAACCCCATACTTACCTGGTAGGTCAACTTTGTAGGCATTGTCATTGATTCTTTCTAAGATTTGGAAGGGTCCATCTCCTCTAGGTAAGAGCTTAGATTTCCTTTGTAAAGGAAACCTTTCTTTTCGCATGTGCACCCACACCCAATCTCCTGGTTCAAAAATAACTTGTCTCCTTCCCTTATTTGTTTGCTTAGCATATTGCCCCATCTTCCTTTCAATTTGAGTCTTGACTTGTTCATAGAGCTTCCTCACATATTCAGCTTTTGCCTGTCCATCCCTATGAATTAAAGAAGAAACATTAGGTAGAGGCAGTAAATCAAGGGGGGTGAGGGGATTAAAACCATATACAATCTCAAAAGGAGAAAAACTAGTAGTAGCTTGCACAGCCCAATTATAAGCAAATTCAACAAAAGGTAAGCATTCTTCCCAGGTTTTGATGTTCTTCTTGATGATTAATCACTGCAAGGTCGATAGGGTCCTATTCACCACCTCAGTTTGCCCATCGGTTTGTGGGTGACAAGTGGTAAAGAAGAGTAGCTTAGTCCCAAGCTTGTTCCAAAGGGTCCTCCAAAAATGACTTAAGAATTTTGAGTCCCTATCTGAGACTATGCTTTTGGGTATTCCATGAAGTCTCACCACTTCTTTAAAGAACAAGCCCGCCATATGAATGGCGTCATCCACCTTATGGCAAGGGATGAAGTCCATTTGATGTTCAATCCCCTTCAAGGGTGGTAGCCCGGGAGGGACACTCTTTGGAAAGACATCTTTAAAGTCCTGCAAAAGGGAATCAACTTCACTAGGTAGAGGGTTAGAGTTACAATTTAAGTACAAGTCCTTGTATACACAAATGTACATCTTTTGCTTTGCAAAGCAAGCCCTCTTAATCTCACTCTCCCTAGCAATTAAACATTCATTTTTTTTCTCATTTACAAGTTCTTGGTACCTATTCTTCGCTTCCCCCTTTGATTTTATTTTTATGTCTTCCTTCTCTTGCTCCCTTCTTAGCTTCAAGGCCACTTGGTCTTCACAAACCTGTTTGGGAGCAAGGGGTACAAGGGTTACCTTTAAGGAATTATGAACAAATGATTACTTGTTAGTGAAATCATCATGAATAGCATGCTTATCAAATTGCCAAGGCCTTCCAAGCAAAATATGGTCGGCCTCCATAGGAACAACATCACACAAAATATCATCTTTATACTTACCAATTGACGAACTTACCATCACTTGTTGATTCACTATCAACTCACCATTCTCACTTAGCCATTGAAGCGTGTATGGTCGGGGGTGAGGAGTAGTTTTAAGGTCAAGTTTTCTTACAAGCGAGTGCTTGCCACATTGGTGCAACTTCCCCCATCAATAATCAAAGAGCACACATTCCCTTGAATGAGGCATCTTGTATGGAAAATGTTCTCTCTTTGGCCTTCATCCTTCAATTTAGCTTGATTTCCCAACAATCTTCTTACCATCAATAAGTCTCCCTCTTGTGGAATAACCTCACAATCACTTTCCTCCCCACTTGATGAAACAGAAGAAGATTCACTAGTGATGCTCCCATTGTCCCTTATCACCATTATTTTCTTATTTGGGCATTGAGAAGCTATGTGTCCCCTTCCCAAACACTTGAAGCATTTAATGTCCTTATTTTTGGATGTAGAAGATGAAGTGGAAGTAGTAGGAAAGGTGGCCTTAGGGCCAGCCACGGGTTCCTTTGGACCGAAAGAGGATCCCTCCTTCTTTTGCTTGTCCTTCCAACTTGTTGTGTTGAAGTTGGAAGAAGCCTTCTTCAAAGTACCCTTCCTCTTGAGTTGTTGCTCCACCTTCATGGCTGGATGCACTAAGTCTTCAAGCTCAACATAATGTTGCAACTCCACAATATCACTAATGTCTCGGTTGAGACCATGAAGAAACCGAGCCATGGTTGCCTCCCTTTCTTCAACAATGTTGGCTCTTATCAAGGCAACCTCCATTTCTTTGAAGTACTCATCCACACTCCTACTCCCTTGAGAGAGCCTTTGTAACTTATTATGTAGCTCTCTAAGATAATAAGATGGTACAAACCTCCACCTCATCAAAGTCTTCATTTCATCCCAAGTAATGATAGGATGCTCTCTATATCTTGCCCTTTCTTTTTGAGCTTGATCCCACCAAATTAATGCATAATCTGTGAACTCAAGTGCAGCCACCTTCACTTTCTTCTCTTCATTGTAGTCATGGGATGAGAAGATTTGCTCAATTTTCATCTCGCACTCAAGATATGCTTCCGGATCATTCCTCCCTTGGAAGGAAGGTATTTTGATATTCACACCCCCAAGCCTCTCATTTTCTCTATCTCTCCACTCATGTCTCCTTCTTCCTCCTTGCCTCCTATCATCTCTCCTTTCTCTTTCGAATTCATGGGATTCTTCATCATGGTTGGAAGTT
Organism: Ormosia semicastrata; assembly: GCA_029884595.1. Taxonomy (NCBI): domain Eukaryota; kingdom Viridiplantae; phylum Streptophyta; class Magnoliopsida; order Fabales; family Fabaceae; genus Ormosia; species Ormosia semicastrata. The sequence continues at coordinate 32,412,048 of JAQQTO010000044.1, read as the reverse complement.
CTATCCCTCTCTAACCTTTCAATCCTCTCATGGATTTCATCACTTTTGTCTTTGAAGAAGCCTTTCCAAATGTCTTGTTAGGGCTTGCATTTGTAATGTCATTACGGCTGTCCTTGGGGAAGGAGGGGGACTTCCACTTGGGTCTCCTTCCTTAGACATTGCACAAAATCAATAAGTTGGTGAACACAATAAAATAAGGTCCTCACTCACTCTTCTCACGTGTATACACTCTTAGATTGATTCCACTCGTGTTTCACACAATTAGGCTTTTGTTTAATGAAAACGCTCTTGCCTTTTACCACTCAAGTTCTCTCTTCAAATTCTTAAATGAACCCTCTCGCATTTCAATTACCAAAAGCTCTTATAAAGGTAGCGGTCCTCACAAGAGTAAGCACTCAGAAGTTGAAGAAAGGATGAAACTCTAGACAAAACTCAAAGGAATTTAAAAGACAAGCAAGAGAAGCTAATTAAAAAGAAAGGTAGAACTCAAAAGAAATAAGAAGAAAAAGAAATGCGCAAGGTATGTAGAATAGCACCGCTTAATGAAATTCACAAGGCATTCAAACTTAATCATGCATAAGTGCAAGGGCAGTCTCTTTTTTTTTCCTTTTTTCTAATAATATTTTTCACGCCCTTGTTCTCTTTTTGCACTAAAAAAAAATTGATTCTTGCAATTTTAGTTCCAAATGTTTTGCCCAATTGTGTATTTAGGAGTTTCCTTTCAAGTTAAGGTGCTATCAACAAAGGATATAGAGTTGATAAGATCAAAGCTGTAAATATTGTGTAGAAATTAAAGAACAAAAATTAAAAACAGAAAATAAAAAGACTGGAATTTAAATGGCAAAAAGTAAAGAACGGAAAGTAAAGAATGTTGCCAATTCTTAGAAATGGCAGAGATCAATGATGATCAGGATTGTGTATAATTATGACATTCAAGCAATGGTGCTTGATGTTTGGAAAGCAATAAAGAACAAGTACAAAAAACAAAACAAGAACTCTATCAACTAAAGAATCCGGGTTCTGATACCACATGATATGATCCAAGTTAGATGCATATTATTTTTACGGATCGTTCTTGAGTTGATTCTGTGTTTTAAATAATTAAACAAAGAAAGGATGAATAGCAACATGAATAGTGCGTGAACAGTATGGTGAACAGTGCGTGAATAGTATCATAAATAGTAAAAAATGGAAAAGATGGAAAAGGAAAGGGAATGGAAGGAAGAAGACGTCACACTCTTGGAGAGTGATAAGTCAAGCTAAGATTTGCCATAAAGGTAAGGAAACCTTTGATAAGAACCAAGATGGCTCTACCAAGAACCCAAGAGAACTAAGCTCTCAAAACCCACAAAGGAGTGCAATATTATTCTCTAAGTCAAAAAGTGCCAAATACAGTAAACACAAGCCTATTTATAGGCATTAGGTATGTAGCTAGGTCTAGCTAAAGGAGGCAGCAAGCTAGCACAAATGTGGCCTAGGCCCAATTGGAAACCCTAGCTCTATTATGCGCAACTTAAGCCCAAACAATAGGCCCTTATTATAAAATTAACCCAAAAAGAAAATAAGAACCAAAACTGAGAAAATTAAAAGGTTCAAATACACAATTAAATAAAATTGACTAAGAAGAAATCATGTCCCCACATTTGCGCATCATGTTTCCCGTGTGGCCAATGAAAATGTTCATGCAACATGTCTAAAGTCTTTTGAACCCCAAAATGCCCCATTAGTCCCCCTTCATGCGCTTCCCTCACAAGCAACTCTCTTATAGAACTTTTGGGCACACATAATCTCTTTTCTTTAAACAAAAACCCTTGGTGCCTAAAATACCCATTTTGAGCCCAATGCAAACAATTAGCATAGATATGGAAAAAATCTTTATCATGCTCATACAATTCTTTGATGCATTCAAGCCCAAACAATTTTGTTTCAAGGGTAGAGAGTAAGGTATACCTTCTTGAAGGTGCATCCGCCACTATGTTGGCCTTACCTTTCTTATGCTTGATCACATATGAAAATTGTTCAAGAAACTCAACCCACTTGGAATGCCTCTTATTCAACTTTCCTTGTCCTTTCAAGTACTTTAAGGACTCGTGATCACTATGGATAACAAATTGTTTGGGCAAAAGATAATGTTGCCATGTTTGTAAAGCCCTCACCAAGGCATACAATTCCTTATCATAGGTGGGATAATTAAGGACAGCACCACTTAATTTCTCACTAAAGTAAGCAATTGGATGCCCTTCTTGCATTAAAACAGCTCCAACACCAACATTAGAAGCATCATATTCAATTTCAAAAGATTTAGCATAATTAGGCAAAGCAAGTATTGGTGCATGAGTAAGTCTTTCCTTAAGCTTACTAAATGCATGCTCTTGTTTCTCCCCCCATTTAAACACAATATTTTTCTTGACAATTTCATTAAGAGGTGTAGCCAATGTACTAAAGTCTTTAACAAACCTCCAATAGAAACTAGTCAAGTCATGAAAGCTCCTCACTTCACTCACATTTTTGGGGGTTGGCCACTCTTGAATGTCCTCAATTTTCTCTTTGTCAACATGAACCCCTTTTGAATTTACAATAAAACTAAGGAAGATCACAAGATCCGTACAAAAAGTACATTTTTTCAAATTGGCATACAACTTTTCTTTTCTTAGCACATGCAAAACAGCCCTTAAGTGTTCACGATGTTCATTTAGGCTTTTGCTATATATCAAGACATCATCAAAATACATAACAACAAATTGGCCTAGAAAATCCCTTAAGACATGGTTCATAAGTCCCATGAAAGTGGTAGGTGCATTTGTTAAACCAAAAGGCATTACTAACCATTCATACAATCTATATTTAGTTTTAAAGGCAGTTTTCCATTCATCCCCTTCCCTTATCCTAATTTGATAGTACCCACTTATCAAATCAATTTTAGAAAACAAACAAGCACCATATAATTCATCAAGCAAATCATCAAGTCTAGGGATAGGATGTCTATACTTGATTGTGATGTTGTTCACAGCCCTACAATCTGTGCACATCCTCCATCTTCCATCCTTTTTAGGCACTAGGATAACTAGAACTTGGATGTTCAATTTGGATTTGTTCCAATTGTGAGAGTGTTTAGCCTCTCTTAGGTTCTTGACTGAGCCATAGATCTTATCAAGAGTTTCTCTTGTGGCGATCACTAACTTTGGTTTATCAATCAATCATTGATTGTGGCACCAATCCACTTCTTATTTCCATCTCTCGTCTTAACCATTTTCCTCTTTTTGGTTGTTTTGCGATTTTCTAGTTCTCAAATTCTGTTAGTTTTCTCTGATTCATATCTCATACTTTACAAATCATTTTCTGGTGATTCATGAGCCAAATTCGTGATTCAAAACGTCCACTTTCACCTCGTTTTGGAATCGTGCAATTCTGAGGAGCGTAGCGCAAGATACAGGCGTTCAATTCTGTCAGATCTTCTCTGGTTCGTATCTCACGTTTTACAAATTTTTTTCTGGGGTTTCTTGAGCCTAATTTGTGATTCAAAACGTCCACTTTCACCTATGGAAACACCTGAATCCGAGTTCTGTAGCACAATATACAGCTGTTTTTAAACAAGTGCGTCATTTTGGTTGGTCACTCAAGGATAGATCCGAATTTTTACATGATCTTTCTAGGATCATATCAATAACCGGTACAGCACATGGACTTAAGCTTTCTTGCACCCATCCTTTTTGCATCAACTCCTCCACTTATTTTTGTATTTCTTTGGTCTCTTGAGGATTATTCCTATAGGCTGGCCAATTGGGTAATGATGCACCCGGAATGAGGTCAATGTGGTGTTCTATCTCCCTTAAAGGAGGTAGGCTGTGAGGCACTTCTTTCGGAAACATATCACCAAATTCCTGCAAAAGAGTTTTAACACCACTTGGAAAAGAGATTTCATTAGGAGCATTAGCATTCAAACATAATTCTTTACAATAAAGCATATATAGGGGCTGCCTTGAAATCAAAGCCCTCTTCACCTCACTTTTTGTTGCCAAATAACTCTCTTTTCTCTCACTATTTTTATTCTTTTTCACTTTGTCATCACTCTTCTTTTCACTCCCTCTTTCTTTTTGCTCTTACTCTTTCTTTTCTCTCATCTTAAGTTGGTCCTCACTTACTTTTTTTGGGGACAAAGGCGAAAGAGTGACCTTTCGGTCATGATGTACAAAAGTGAATTTGTTAGTGAATCCATCATGGTTGGCCTTCCTGTCAAATTGCCAAGGCCTCCCAAGTAACATATGACTTGCCTCCATGGGTACCCCATCACATAGAACACTATCATGACACTTTGCAATAGAGAAACAAACTTCAACTTGCTTGTTCACGGTCAACTCACCAACTTCACTAAGTCATTGAAGTCTATATGGCCATAGGTGTGGCTTAGTCACAAGATTCAATTTGGAAACCATTCTAGTACTAGCAACATTAGTACAACTCCCACCATCAATAATTAAAGAACATATCTTCCCTTGGATCATGCATCTAGTATGAAATATATTTTCTCTTTGGATCTCATCATGCTCCTTAGCTTGGCTTCCCAAAAGTCTCCTCACCATGAGCAAATCTCCTCCTTCTGGAACTACTTCTCCCTCACTTTCTTCTTCACTCGAAGCCTCGGATTGTGTGACAACTTCTCCATTTCTTTTTATCATTGTCCTTTTAGTTGGACATTGAGATGCAATATGTCCATGACCCAAGCACTTGAAACACTTCACATCATGGTTTCTAGGAGATGCTTCCATAGGCTTCTTTCCATGAGATGTAGGCACAGCCTCCTTTGAAGATGAAGTACCCTCCTTCTTTGATTTGTCCTTCCAACTTGAAGATGAAAACTTAGAAGAAGAAGGAAATTTGGACTTCTTCCTCTTGAGTTGTTGCTCCACCTTTATGGCTTGTTGGACCAAATCTTCAAGCTCCACATAGTTTTGAAGCTCCACTATGTCTTGATTGTCTTGATTCAACCCATGTAAGAATCGAGCCATAGTTGCCTCCATATCTTCATTAATGTTGGACCTAAGCATGGCCAACTCCATCTCCTTGTGGTACTCATTAACACTTTTAGATCCTTGGGTCAATCTTTGCAATTTGTTGTGAAGATCCCTATGGTAGTGATTTGGAACAAATCTCTTTCTCATGACTTGTTTCATTTCTGCCCAAGTCTCAATAGGCTCCTCCTCATACCTTCATCTCTCCTTTTGCAATTGATCTCACCAAATAAGTGCATAGTCTTTGAATTCAAGAGCGGCTACCTTCACTTTCTTTCTTTCATTGAAATTATTACAATCAAACACTTGCTCCATCTTCATTGCCCACTCCAAATAGGCTTCGGGATTACTCTTCCCATGAAAGGTAGGAACTTTGATTTTGACCCCTTCAATTCTATCCTCTCTATCACGCCTCCTTCCTCTACATGGTCCATGTCTAGGTCTGTCCTCACTCTTATAACCACTTCCATGATTTGATTCTTCTCTGTTTTGGAGGTTGGCAAGTTGTTCATTGAAGTTTGCATTCATTTGCTCCATTTGCCTTACAAGGATTTGCATTTATGTAGTCATCCTAGCATGAAGAACCAGACCTTGGAAAAAGAGGTGGACTATCACCTTGGGCAACCATCACTTGAAACACACAATATCAAAATAACAAGATAGTATAAATCCTCACCACACTCCCTCTCACGTTTCAATTACCAAAAGCTCTTACAAAGGTAGCGGTCCTTATAAGAGTAAGCACTCAGAAGTTGAAGAAAGGATGAAACTCTAGATAAAACTAAAAAAAAATAAGAAGAAAAAGAAATGCACAAGGTATGTAGAATAGCACCGCTTAATTGAAATTCACAATGCATTCAAACTTAATCTTGCTTAAGTGCAAGGGCAGCCTCTTTTTTTTTAATATACTATTTTTCAAGCCCTTGTTCTCTTTTTTCACTTAAAAAAAATTAGTTCCTGCAATTTTTGTTCCAATTATTATGCCCAATTGTGTATTTAGGAGTTTCCTTTCAAATTAAGGTGTTATAAAACATATAACAGTAAATATTGCATAAAAATTAAAGAACAGAAACTAAAGGCAGATAATAAAAGGACTGGAATTTAAATGGCAAAAAGTAAAGAATGCTGCCAATTCTTAAAAATGGCAGAGATCAATGATGATCAAGATTGTGTATAATTATGACATTCATGCAATGGTGCATGATGTTTAGAAAGCAATAAGAACAAGTATTAAAAAAAAGAAATAAGAACTCTATCAACTTTAAAATCCAGGCCCTAGATACCACATGATATGATCCAAGTTGGATGCATATTATTTTTATGGATCATCCTTGAGTTGATTTAGTGTTTCAAAGAATGAAACGATGAACAGTACCTGATGAACAGTGATATGAATAGTGCACATGAATAGTAAAAAAATAGAAAAGATGGAAAAAGGAAAAGGAATGGGAGGAAGAAGACGCCACACTCTTAGAGAGTGATAAGTCAAGTGAAGATTCACCACAAAGGTAAGGAAGCCTTTGATAAGAACCAAGATAGCTCAACCAAGAACCAAAGAGAATGAAATTCTCACAAATGGATTCAATCTAAATTCATATCCAAGAGTCCTTTCATTCATGTTTTAGGCACCTACTTATAGGAAAATGGGATGCATAGAATATGCATACAAAATAGTCATCATAATGTGGCAAATTCCCCATAAAAAGCAATAACTAATCTATTAAGTAGCTAATTAAAGTATTAACTAGAAAATAGGAGTTACCTAAGCATGCAAACTAAAGGTTACCCTCCCAAAAATGTGCACTATTCATCCTTCATACTTTATTACACTTTATTTGATAGAAAGAAACTAGAAAATGCTATTTTAGAGAAGTGGACGTCCAAGCCATCATGGGTCTTCAAGTTGGATGAGATAAGTGACCAATTTGGGCTCCACTCCATCAAGACTTGAATTTGGGCTTGCTTCAATTAAAGTTGTCACTTTTCTTTTCACTCTTCTTTCCTTTTCTCTCAATTCTTTTCTCTCTTGCTCTTTTTTCTCTCTCAATTTGATTTGATCCTCACACACCTCTCTTGGAGACAAAGGTGCAAGTGTAACTTTGCGCTCATTGTGCACAAAAGAATACTTGTTAGAATATCCATCATGATGGGCACTTTTGTCAAATCGTCAAGGCCTTCCAAGAAGCAAATGACTTGCCTCCATAGGCACCACATCACATAAAACATAATCATGATATTTTCCAATAGAGAAACTGATTTCCACTTGCTTGTTCACAGCCATCTCACCATTTTCACTGAGCCATTAAAGCTTATATAGTCGTGGGTGAGGTTTGATTTCCAAATTCAATTTTGACACCAATATAGAACTAGCAACATTAGTGCAACTTCCTCCATCAATAATCAAGGAACGAACCTTACCTTTAATGAGGCACTTGTGTGGAATATGTTCTTTCTTTGACTTTCTTCTTTCTCCTTTGAAAGATTGCCTAATAACCTCCTTACCATAAATAAATCTCCATCAGCTACAATTTCCTCATCATTCTCTTCCTCACTTTGTGGAGCAGATTCTGAAGAGGATTCACTGATAATCTCCCCATCATTCCCATCTTTTCTATTTTTTTTACGATTCACGTCACTATTCACATCACTATTCATCAGCTACTGTTCATCGGGTACTGTTCATCGTTTCATTCTTTGAAACACTAAATCAACTCAAGGACGATCCGTAAAAACAATATGCATCCAACTTGGATCATATCATGTGGTATCTAGAGCCCGGATTCTAGAGTTGATAGAGTTCTTACATGTTCTTTTGTTCTTGTTCTTATTGCTTTCCAAACATCAAGCATTATTGCTTGGATGTCATAATTATACACAATCTTGATCATCATTGATCCCTGCCATTTCTAAGAATTGGCAACATTCTTTACTTTCCGTTCTTTACTTTTTGCCATTTAAATTCTAGTCCTTCTATTTTCTCGCCTTTAATTTACTTGTTTTTATTTTTTACGCAATATTTACACTTTGATCTTGTCAATTCTATATTCATTCTTTGTTATATGTTTTATAGCACCTTAATTTGAAAGGAAACTCCTAAATATACAATTGGGCATAACAATTGAACAAAAATTGCAAGAATCAATTTTTTTTTTTTAAGTGCAACAAGAGCACAAGGGCGTGAAAAATAATATTAAAAAAAAAAAAAAAAAAAAAAGACGCCCTTGCACTTAAGCAAGATTCAGTTTGAATGCCTTGTGAATTTCAATTAAGCGGTGCTATTCTACATACCTTGTGCATTTCTTTGTCTTCTTATTTCTTTTGAGTTCTACCTTTCTTTTTAATTCACTTTTCTTGCTTGTCTTTTAAATTCCTTTGAGTTTTGTCTAGAGTTTCATCTTTTCTTCAACTTCTGAGTGCTTACTCTTGTGAGGACCGCTACTTTTGTAAGAGCTTTTGGTAATTGAAACATGAGAGGGTTCATTTAAGAACTTGCAAAGAGAATTTGAGTGGAAAGAGGCAAGAGTGAAAATTACATCTTGTGTGGAAAAAGCCTATTTGAGTGAAATACACATTGTGTGCACACGTGAGGGAGTGTGGTGAGGATTTATACTATCTTATTATTTTGATATTGTGTGTTTCAAGTGATGGCAGCCCAAGGTGATAGTCCACCTCTTTCTCCAAGGTCCGTGGTTCTTCATGCTACGATGAATACTCAAATGCAAATCCTTCAAAGGCAAATGGAGCAAATGAATGCAAACTTCAATGAACAACTTGCCAACCTCCGAAATCGAGAAGAATCAAATCAAGGAAGTGGTTATGAGAGTGAGGACAGACCTAGACATGGACCACGTAGAGGAAGGAGGCGTGATAGAGAGGATAGAATTGAAGGGGTCAAAATCAAAGTTCCTACCTTTCATGGGAAGAGTGATCCCGAAGCTTACTTAGAGTGGGAAATGAAGATCGAGCAAGTGTTTGATTGCAACAATTTCAATGAAAGAAAGAAAGTGAAGGTAGCCGCTCTTGAATTCAAAGACTATGCACTTGTTTGGTGGCATCAATTGCAAAAAGAGAGAAGAAGGTATGAGGAGGAGCCTATTGAGACTTGGGCAGAAATGAAACAAGTCATGAGAAAAAGATTTGTTCTAAATCACTACCATAGGGATCTTCACAACAAATTGCAAAGATTGACCCAAGGATCCAAAAGTGTTGATGAGTACCACAAGGAGATGGAGTTGGCCTTGCTTAGGTCCAACATTAATGAAGATAGGGAGGCAACTATGACTCGGTTCTTACATGGGTTGAATCAAGACATTCAAGACATAGTGGAGCTTCAAAACTATGTGGAGCTTGAAGATTTGGTCCAACAAGCCATAAAGGTGGAGCAACAACTCAAGAGGAAGAAGTCCAAATTTCCTTCTTCTTCTAAGTTTTCATCTTCAAGTTGGAAGGACAAATCAAAGAAGGAGGGTACTTCATCTTCAAAGGAGGTTGTGCCTACATCTCATGGAAAGAAGCCTATAGAAGCATCTCCTAGAAACCGTGATGTGAAGTGTTTCAAGTGCTTGGGCCATGGACATATTACATCTCAATGTCCAACTAAAAGGACAATGGTATGAAGAAATGGAGAAGTGGTCACACAATTTGAGGCTTCTAGTTGTGTTGAAGTTGGAAGAAGCCTTCTTCAAAGTACCCTTCCTCTTGAGTTGTTGCTCCACCTTCATGGCTTGATGCACTAAGTCTTCAAGCTTAACATACTGTTGCAACTCCACAATATCACTAATGTCTCGGTTGAGACCATGAAGAAACCGAGCCATGGTTGCCTCCCTTTCTCCAACAATGTTAGCTCTTATCAAGGCAACCTCCATCTCTTTGAAGTACTCATCCACACTCCTACTCCCTTGAGAGAGCCTTTGTAACTTATTATGTAGCTCCCTATGATAATAAGATGGTACAAAACTCCTCCTCATCAAAGTCTTCATTTCATCCTAAGTAATGATAGGATGCTCTCTATATCTTGCCCTTTCTTTTTGAGCTCGATCCTACTAAATCAATGCATAATCTGTGAACTCAAGTGCAGCCACCTTCACTTTCTTCTCTTCATTGTAGTCATGGCATGAGAAGATTTGCTCAATTTTCATCTCCCACTCAAGATATGCTTCCGGATCATTCCTCCCTTGGAAGGAAGGTATTTTGATATTCACACCCCCAAGCCTCTCATTTTCTCTATCTCTCCTCTCATTTTCTCTGTCTCTCCTCTCATTTTCTCTTTCTCTCCTCTCATGTCTCCTTCTTCCTCCTTGCCTCCTATCATCTCTCCTTTATCTTTCGGATTCATGGGATTTTTCATCATGGTTGGGAGTTCTATCCCTCTCTAACCTATCAATCCTCCCATGGATTTCATCACTTTGTCTTTGAAGAAGCCTTTCCAAATGTCTTGTTAGGGCTTGCATTTGTAACGTCATTGCGGCTGTCCTTGGGGAAGGAGGGAGACTTCCACTTGGGTCTCCTTCCTTAGACATTGTACAAAATCAATAAGTTAGTGAACACAATAAAACAACGTCCTCACTCACTCTTCTCATGTGTATACACTTTTAGATTGATTCCACTCGTGTTTCACACAATTAGGCTTTTGTTTAAAGAAAACGCTCTTGCCTTTTACCATTCAAGTTCTCTTTTCAAGTTCTTAAATGAACCCTCTCGCGTTACAATTACCAAAAGCTCTTACAAAGGTAGCGGTCCTCACAAGAGTAAGCACTCAGAAGTTGAAGAAAGGATGAAACTCTAGACAAAACTCAAAGGAATTTAAAAGACAAGCAAGAAAAGCTAATTAAAAAGAAAGGTAAACTCAAAAGAAATAGGAAGAAAAAGAAATGCGCAAGGTATGTAGAATAGCACCGCTTAATGAAATTCACAAGGCATTCAAACTTAATCTTGCATAAGTGCAAGGGCTGTCTCTTTTTTTTTTCCTTTTTTTTAATAATATTTTTCACGCCCTTATTCTCCTTTTGCACTTAAAAAAAATTGATTCTTGCAATTTTAGTTCCAAATGTTATGCCCAATTGTGTATTTAGGAGTTTCCTTTCAAGTTAAGGTGCTACAAAACATATAACAGCAATGAATATAGAGTTGATAAGATCAAAGCAGTAAATATTGCGTAGAAATTAAAGAACAGAAATTAAAGGCTGAAAATAAAAAGACTAGAATTTAAATGGCAAAAAGTAAAGAACGGAAAGTAAAGAATGTTGCCAATTCTTAGAAATGACAGAGATCAATGATGATCAGGATTGTGTATAATTATGACATTCAAGCAATGGTGCTTGATGTTTGGAAAGCAATAAAGAATAAGTACAAAAAACAAAACAAGAACTCTATCAACTAAAGAATCCAGACTCTAGATACCACATGATATGATCTAAGTTGGATGCATATTATTTTTACGGATCGTTCTTGAGTTGATTTTGTGTTTTAAAGAATTAAACAATAAAAGGATAAATAGTAACGTGAATCGTGTGTGAACAGTATGATGAACAGTGCAGTGGACAGTACCGTGAACAGTTCATGAACAGTATCGTGAATAGTAAAAAATGGAAAAGATGGAAAAGGAAAAGGAATGGAAGGAAGAAGACGCCACACTCTTGGAGAGTGATAAGTCAAGTGAAGATTCGCCACAAAGGTAAGGAAACCTTTGATAAGAACCAAGATGGCTCTACCAAGAACCCAAGAGAACTAAGCTCTCAAAACCCACAAAGGAGTGCAATATTATTCTCTAAGTCAAAAAGTGTCAAATACAGTAAACACAAGCCTATTTATAGGCATTAGGTATGCAGCTAGGTCTAGCTAAATGAGGCAGCAAGCTAGCACATTTTAAAACCTAATCCTAGTGCAAATGTGGCTTAGGCCCAACTAGAAAGCCTAGCTCTATTATGCGAAACTTAAGCCTAACCAATAGGCCCTTATTATAAAATTAACCCAAAAAGAAAATAAGAACCAAAACTGAGAAAATTAAAAGGTTCAAATACATAATTAAATAAAATTGACTAAGAAGAAATCATGTCCCCACATTTGGGCCCTTCATCAACTTGGATCTTTTGGACCATCTTGAGTGCTTGCTCTTCTAGAATGGGCTTCAGTGAAAGAAAATGGTTGACTGCTTTGTCCAAATCCTCCTTAGCCTTCTTAGCTCTTGACCTTGTCATTGGGCCTCAAAGTCCTCGCAGTGCTTCTTTGGGCATGGGCCCATTGGGGTTCCACTTGAGCTTCCTTGGTCTCCATCAAAGATGAAAACCAATGAAGTTGTGCTGCCCAAGTGTGTGCATGAATTTTGTAGTTTGTATGGCTGATTTAGAGTGTCTATTTAAGTTAAATAAGCATTAGGCATGATAGTACTAAGTTAATAAGCACTTAGGTGAAGTTAAGTTCCACTAAGCTTTGCCTTTAGTAGGAATTTAATGCTTTTTAAAGACATGACAAAGAAGAGTGACCGTTGGCTTGCATGCCTTTGGTAACTTCTAGAATGAATTAATATAGCACTTAAGCATAATAAGTTTCATGCACTAATTGCCATCAATACCAGTTAAGAGGCATTAATTAAGCATTAGTGGAAATTTTTTGGGTTAGGAGAGTCACCTTAGGCTGATTTGTGGTGACCTTTGGTTAGCACTACTCTAGCCATTCTCTAAATAATGTACCTGAATTGGATGAATAAAAAAGACCAGGATTTGATGTTCAATTTGGTTTGTCCAATTGTGAGAGTATTCCTCTCCTAGGTTCTTGACTGAGCCATAGATCTTATCAAGAATTTCTCTTGTGGCGATCACTAACTTTGGTTTATCAATCAATCCTTGATTGTGGCACCAATCCATTTCTTATTTCCATCTCTCGTCTTAACCATTTTCCTTTGTTATTTTCGTTTTTCCTTTGTGTCCATTCAGTTACAAGCATCAATTTGTAAGAATCTCTAATTTCGCAATTTCCTCAGTTTTAGTCTCAAATTTCTCGCACTCATATCTCAAGATATACATACTCTTTTTCAGTGATTCTTGAGTCTAAATCGCGTTTCAAAAAGAGATCTTTCACCTTGTTTTTGAAGCACACAATTTTGATGTCTACAACATAAGATATGGATGCTTCCTAAGCTAGTGCGAATTCCACCCTAGATAGATCCGTAAAAGTGAAACCATGGTAAGTGGAAATCTCATCATAAGGCTTCATGGCCTTCTAAGAAGTATTATTTCAGATCGTGACACAAAGTTCTTAAGTCACATTTGGAGGACTTTGTGGGATAAGCTGGGTACAAAGCTTCTTTTCTCCACTACAAAGCTTCTTCACAAAGGAAATCCAAGCTTCAACTAAGAGGAAATGGGCCATTCCAAGTGTTGGCCAAGATCAAAGATAATGCCTACAAGATAGACCTTCCAGGTGAGTATGGTGTTAGTGTAACTTTCATTGTGGCTGATTTGTCTCCTTTTGATGTAGGTGATGAAAATTTCAATTTGAGGTCGAATTCACTTAAAGAAGGAGAGGATGATGTGACCCCACTAAGGAGCATGGATTAAGGAGCACTACAAGGACTTGGTGGACCTATGATAAGAGCTAGGACCAAGAAAGCCCAAGAAGTCCTAAATCAAATAGTGACAACTTTAATTGAAGCAAGCCCAAATTCAAGTCTTGATGGAGTAGAGCCCAAATTGGTCACTTATCTTGATGGAGACCAAGGAAGCTCAAGTGGAACCCTAATGGGCCTAATGCCCAAAGAAGCACTGCGAGGACTTGGAGGCCCAATGACAAGGTCAAGAGCTAAGAAGGCTAAGGAGGATTTGGACAAAGCAGTCAACCACTTTCTTTCACTGAAGCCCATTCTAGAAGAAGAAGCACTCAAGATGGTCCAAATGATCCAAGTTGATGAAGGGCCCAAATGTGGGGACATGATTTCTTCTTAGTCAATTTTATTTAATTATGTATTTGAACCTCTTAATTTTCTTAGTTTTGGTTCTTATTTTCTTTTTGGGTTAATTTTATAATAAGGGCCTATTAGTTCTCTTAGGTTCTTGGTAGAGCCATCTTGGTTCTTATCAAAGGTTTCGTGCTTACCTTTTGTGGCGAATCTTTCTGGGTTCTTGAGAGCCATCTTGGTTCTTATCAAAGGTTTCCTTACCTTTATGGCGAATCTTCGCTTGACTTATCACTCTCCAAGAGTGTGGCGTCTTCTTCCTTCCACTCCTTTTCCTTTTCCATCATTTTTTCCCATTTTTTACTATTCATGTACTGTTCACGTTACTGTTCACATCACTATTCTTCCTTTTATTGTTTAATTCTTTGAAACCCAAAATCAACTCAAGAACGATCCGTAAAAAAATAATATGCATCCAACTTGGATCGTATCATGTGGTATCTAGAGCCCAGATTCTTTAGTTGATAGAGTTCTTGTTTTGTTTCTTGTACTTGTTCTTTATTGCTTTCCAAACATCAAGCACTATTGCTTGAATGTCATAATTATACACAATCCTGATTATCATTGATCTCTGCCATTTCTAAGAATTGGCAACATTCTTTACTTTCCGTTCTTTACTTTTTGTCATTTAAATTCTAGTCTTTTTATTTTCTGCCTTTAATTTTTGTTCTTTAATTTCTACGCAATATTTACAGCTTTGATCTTATCAACTCTATATCCATTGCTGTTATATGTTTTATAGCACCTTAACTTGAAAGGAAACTCCTAAATACACAATTGGGCATGACATTTGGAACAAAAATTGCAAGAATCATATTTTTTATGTGCAAAAAGAGAATAAGGGCGTGAAAAATAGTATTAAAAAAATGAAGCAAAAAAAAAGAGACTGCCCTTGCACTTAAGCAAGATTAAGTTTGAATGCCTTATGAATTTCATTAAGCGGTGCTATTCTACATACCTTTTGCATTTCTTTTTATTCTTATTTCTTTTGAGTTCTACCTTTCTTTTTAATTAGCTTTTCTTGCTTGTCTTTTAAATTCATTTGAGTTTTGTCTAGAGTTTCATCCTTTCTTTAGCTTCTGAGTGCTTACTCTTGTGAGGACCGCTACCTTTGTAAGAGCTTTTGGTAATTGAAACGTGAGAGGGTTCATTTAAGAACTTGAAAAGAGAACTTGAGTGGTAAAAGGCAAGAGCGTTTTCATTAAACAAAAGCCTAATTGTGTGAAACACGAGTGGAATCAATCTAAGAGTGTATACACGTGAGAAGAGTGAGTGAGGTGTTCACTAACTTTTTGATTTTGTACAATGTCTAAGGAAGGAGACACAAGTGGACGTCCCCCTCCTTCCCCAAGGACAGCCACAATGACATTACAAATGCAAGTCCTAACAAGACATTTGGGAAGGCTTCTTCAAAGACAAAGTGATGAAATCCATGAGAGGATTGATAGGTTAGAGAGGGATAGAACTTCCAACCATGATGAAGAATCCCAGGAATCCGAAAAAGAAAGGAGAGATGATAGGAGGCAAGGAGGAAGAAGGAGACATGAGAGGAGAGATAGAGAAAACGAGAGGAGAGATAGAGAAAATGAGAGGCTTGGGGATGTGAATATCAAAATACCTTCCTTCCAAGGGAGGAATGATCCTGAAGCATATCTTGAGTGGGAGATGAAAATTGAGCAAATCTTCTCATGCCTTGACTACAATGAAGAGAAGAAAGTGAAGGTGGCTGCACTTGAGTTCACAGATTATGCTTTGATTTGGTGGGATCAAGCTCAAAATGAAAGGACAAGATATAGAGAGCATCCTATCATTACTTGGGATGAAATGAAGACTTTGACGAGGAGGAGATTTGTACCTTCTTTTTATCATAGGGAGCTACATAATAAGTTACAAAGGCTCTCTCAAGGGAGTAGGAGTGTGGATGAGTACTTCAAAGAGATGGAGGTTGCCTTGATAAAAGCCAACATTGTTGAAGAAAGGGAGGCAACCATGGCTCGGTTTCTTCATGGTCTCAACCGAGACATTAGTGATATTGTGGAGTTGCAACATTATGTTGAGCTTGAAGACTTAGTGCATCAAGCCATGAAGGTGGAGCAACAACTCAAGAGGAAGGGTACTTTGAAGAAGGCTTCTTCCAACTTCAACACAACAAGTTGGAAGGACAAGCAAAAGAAGGAGGGATCCTCTTTCGGTCCAAAGGAACCCGTGGCTGCCCCTAAGGCCATCTTGCCTACTACTTCCACTTCATCTTCTACTTCTAAAAATAAGGACATTAAATGCTTCAAGTGTTTGTGAAGGGGACACATAGCTTCTCAATGCCCAAATAAGAAAACAATGGTGATAAGGGACAATGGGAGCATCACTAGTGAATCTTCTTCTATTTCATCAAGTAAGGA
Source organism: Ormosia semicastrata (assembly GCA_029884595.1). Lineage (NCBI taxonomy): Eukaryota > Viridiplantae > Streptophyta > Magnoliopsida > Fabales > Fabaceae > Ormosia > Ormosia semicastrata. Next base: position 32,395,693 of record JAQQTO010000044.1, on the reverse strand, counting down.
GGAAAGTGATTGTGAGGTTATTCCACAAAAGGGAGACTTATTGATGGTAAGAAGATTGTTGGGAAGTCAAGCTAAAGAGAAGGATGAAGGCCAAAGAGAGAAACATTTTCCATACAAGATGTCTCATTCAAGGGAAGGTATGCTCTTTGATTATTGATGGGGGAGGTTGCACCAATGTGGCAAGCACTCGCTTGGTAAGAAAACTTGACCTTAAAACTACTCCTCACCCCCGACCATACAAGCTTCAATGGCTAAGTGAGAATGGTGAGTTGATAGTGAATCAACAAGTGATGGTAAATTTATCAATTGGTAAGTATAAAGATGATATTTTATGTGATGTTGTTCCTATGGAGGCCGGCCATATTTTGCTTGGGAGGCCTTGGCAATTTGATAAGCATGCTATTCATGATGGTTTCACTAACAAATACTCTTTTGTTCATAATTCATTAAAGGTAACCCTTGTACCCCTTACTCCCAAACAGGTTTGTGAAGACCAAGTGGCCTTGAAGCTAAGAAGGGAGGAAGAGAAGGAAGACATAAAAATAAAATCAAAGGGGGAAGCGAAGAATAGGGACCAAGAACTTGTAAATGAAAAAAAAAATGAATGTTTAATTGCTCGGGAGAGTGAGATTAAGAGGGCTTTCTTTGCAAAGCAAGAGATGTACATTTGCGTATACAAGGACTTGTACTTAAATTGTAACTCTAACCCTCTGCCTAGTGAAGTTGATTCTCTTTTGCAGGACTTTGAAGATGTCTTTCTAAAGAGTGTCCCTCCCGGACTTCAAATGGACTTCATCCTGGGAGCCTCTTTGCCCAATAGGCCCGCCGATAGGACAAATCCTGAGGAAACTAAGGAAATTCAAAAACAAGTGGAGGATTTGATGCAAAAAGGATGGGTGAGGGAAAGTTTAAGTCCTTGTGCCGTGCCTGTCATACTTGTCCCCAAAAAGGACGGCACTTGGAGAATGTGTACTGATTGTAGGGTCAGTAAATAATATAATTATAAAATATGGGCATCCCATCCCTAGGCTAGATTATTTGCTTGATGAATTGCATGGTGCATGTTACTTTTCTAAAGTGGATTTAAAAAGTGGGTACCATCAAATTAGGATAAGGGAAGGGGATGAGTGGAAGACAGCCTTTAAGACTAAGTATGGACTGTATGAGTGGTTGGTGATGCCTTTTGGACTTACAAATGCGCCTAGTACCTTTATGAGGTTGATGAACCATGTGTTGAGAGAGTTTCTAGGCAAGTTTGTAGTAGTATACTTTGATGACATCCTGATCTATAGCATAACCTTAGAAGAGCACCTAGAACACCTTAAGGCTGTAATGGGTGTGCTTAGAATAGAAAAGTTGTATGCTAATTTAGAGAAGTGTGTCTTTTGTACCGACCATGTAGTGTTCCTAGGCTTTGTTGTGAGTGCTAAGGGAGTGCAAGTAGATGAAGAAAAGATAAAAGCTATTAGGGAGTGGCCTACCCCTAAGTCTTTGAGTGAGGTAAGAAGCTTTCATGGGTTAGCTAGCTTCTATAGAAGGTTTGTAAAAGATTTCAGCACATAGCCGCCCCTTTAAATGAGGTTGTTAAGAAAAATGTGAGTTTTAGGTGGGGGGAGGATCAACAGACAAGTTTCGACACACTCAAAGATAGGCTCACTCATGCACACATACTTGCATTTCATAATTTCTCTAAGTCTTTTGAACTTGAGTGTGATGCATCAAATGTTGGGATTGGGGCTGTTTTATTACAAGAGGGTCACCCCATTGCATACTTTAGTGAAAAATTGCATGGAGCTGTTTTAAATTACTCCACCTATGATAAAGAATTGTATGCACTTATAAGGGCTTTACACACTTGGCAGCACTACCTTTTACCAAAAGAGTTTGTAATTCACAGTGATCATGAGTCACTAAAATATTTAAAAGGGCAAGGTAAGCTTAATAAGAGGCATGCTAAGTGGGTGGAATACCTTGAACAATTTCCCTATGTGATCAAACACAAGCAAGGGAATGTAAACATAGTAACTGATGCGCTTTCCAGGAGGTATACCTTATTAGCTACTCTTGAAACAAAAATGCTTGGTTTTGAACACATAAAAGAGTTGTATGTGCATGATGATGATTTCTCCAAGATGTATGCTGCATGTGAAAAAGGGGCACATAAGGGGTTCTTTAGGCAAGATGGGTATTTATTCAAAGAAAAACGTTTGTGTGTGCCTAAGAGCTCATTGCGTGAATTATTGCTTAGGGAAGCTCATGAGGGGGGATTAATGGGCCACTTTGGGATCCAAAAGACTTTAGGTGTGTTGCATGAGCATTTTTATTGGCCTGGCATGAAGCATGATGTGCATAAAATATGTGATAGGTGCATTGTTTGTAAAAGAGCCAAATCAAGGGTAATGCCTCATGGACTCTATACCCCCTACCTATTCCTGATTCCCCTTGGACTGACTTGTCTATGGATTTTGTGCTAGGTTTGCCCCGTTCAAAAAAAGGAAGAGACTCCATTTTTGTGGTGGTGGACAGATTCTCCAAGATGGCCCACTTCATCCCTTGCCATAAGGTGGATGACGCCATTCATATGGCGGACTTGTTCTTTAAAGAAGTAGTGAGGCTTCATGGAATGCCCAAAAGCATAGTCTCAGATAGGGACTCAAAATTCTTGAGCCATTTTTGGAGGACCCTTTGGAACAAGCTTGGGACTAAGCTACTCTTCTCTACCACTTGCCACCCACAAACCGATGGACAAACTGAGGTGGTGAATAGGACCCTATCGACCTTGCTGCGATTAATCATCAAGAGGAACATCAAAACCTGGGAAGAATGCTTACCTTTTGTTGAATTTGCTTATAATAGGGCTGTGCATGCTACTACTAGTTTTTCTCCTTTTGAGATTGTAAATGGTTTTGATCCCCTCACCCCCCTTGATTTACTGCCTCTACCTAATGTTTCTTCTTTAATTCATAGGGATGGACATGCAAAAACTGAATATGTGAGGAAGCTCCATGAACAAGTCAAGACTCAAATTGAAAGGAAGATGGAACAATATGCTAAGCAAGCAAATAAGGGAAGGAGACAAGTTGTTTTTGAACCCAGAGATTGGGTGTGGGTGCACATGCGAAAAGAAAGGTTTCCTTTGCAAAGAAAATCTAAGCTCTTACCCAGAGGAGATGGACCCTTCCAAATCTTAGAAAGAATCAATGACAATGCCTACAAAGTTGACCTACCAGGTAAGTATGGGGTTAGTGCAACATTTAATGTGGCTGACTTAAGTCCTTTTGATGTAGGTGATGAAGGATTAAATTCAAGGACGAATTCTTTCGAAGGGGGAGGGCATGATGGAGACCAAGGAAGCTCAAGTGGAACCCTAATGGGCCCAATGCCCAAAGAAGCACTGCGAGGACTTGGAGGCCCAGTGACAAGGTCAAGAGCTAAGAAGGCTAAGGAGGATTTAGACAAAGCAGTCAACCACTTTCTTTCACTGAAACCCATTCTAGAAGAAGAAGCACTCAAGATGGTCCAAATGATCCAAGTTGATGAAGGGCCCAAATGTGGGGACATGATTTCTTCTTAGTCAATTTTATTTAATTATGTATTTGAACCTTTTAATTTTCTTAGTTTTGGTTCTTATTTTCTTTTTGGGTTAATTTTATAATAAGGGCCTATTGTTTGGGCTTAAGTTGCGCATAATAGAGTTAGGGTTTCCAATTGGGCCTAGGCCACATTTGCACTAGGATTAGGTTTTAAAATGTGCTAGCTTAATGCCTCCTTTAGCTAGACCTAGCTGCATACCTAATGCCTATAAATAGGCTTATGTTTATTGTATTTGGCACTTTTGACTTAGAGAATAATATTGCACTCCTTTGTGGGTTTTGAGAGCTTAGTTCTCTTGGGTTCTTGGTAGAGCCATTTTGGTTCTTATCAAAGGTTTCCTTACCTTTGTGGCAAATCTTCGCTTGAGTTATCACTCTCCAAGAGTGTGGCGTCTTCTTCCTTCCATTCCTTTTCCTTTTCCATCTTTTTTTTCCATTTTTTTACTATTCACGTAATGTTCACGTTACTGTTCATGTACTGTTCACGTCACTATTCTTCCTTTTATTGTTTAATTCTTTGAAACCCAAAATCAACTCAAGAACGATCCGTAAAAAAATATTATGCATCCAACTTGGATCGTATCATATCTCATCCAACTTGAAGACCCATGATGGCTTGGACGTCCACTTCTCTAAAGTAGCATTTTTTAGTTTATTTCTATTAAATAAAGTGTAATAAACTATGTGTGTGTGGATGGTGCACATTTTTTGGAGGGCAACCTTTGGTTCGCATGCCTAGGTAACTCCTATTTTCTAGTTAATGCTTTAATTAGCCACTTAATGGATTAGTTATTGCTTTTTATGGGGAATTTGTCACATTATGATGACCATTTTTCATGCATATTCTATGCACCCCATTTTCCTATAAGTTTGCGCCTAAAACATGAATGGGGGGACTCTTGGATGTTGAATTTGAATTGAATCCTTTTGTGAGAATTGCAATCTCTTTGGTTCTTGGTTGAGCTATCTTGGTTCTTATCTTCTTATCAAAGGCTTCCTTACCTTTGTGGCCAATCTTCACTTGACTTATCACTCTCTAAGCGTGTGGCATCTTCTTCCTCCCATTTCTTTTCTTTTTCCATCTTTATTTACTGTTCACGGCATTGTTCACAACACGGTTCACGGTACAGTTCACATCACTATCCACGTTACTGTTCATCCTTCATTGTTTTATTCTTTAAAACACGAAATCAACTAGAGGACGATCCGTAAAAATAATATGCATCCGACTTGGATCATATCACACAACCCGCCCACACACATAGAATATCAAGCAAACACACACACAACAGAGAATTTCACACACTCACATCACACAGAGAGAGAGAGAGAATATCACACACATAAACATAGACAAAAATCACACACAACACACACACACACAGAGAATATCACACATAGATGCACCACACACACACAGACACACACACACAAAATGTCACACAGACACACACACCAACAGAGAGAATACCACACACACACATATAAAAGATCACACAAATACACACATATGGAATATCAAGCAAGCGCACACACATAAACACAAAGAATATGATATAATCCAAGTTGGATGCATATTATTTTTACAGATCATCCTTGAGTTGATTTCGGGTTTTAATTAAACGATGAACAGTAACACATGAGCAGTAGCATTAATAGTACGAATGAATAGTGACATATGAACAGTACACATGAACAGTGCATGAATAGTAAAAAATGGAAAAGATGGAAAAGGAAAAGGAATGGAAGGAAGAAGACGCCGCACTCTTAGGGAGCAATAAGTCAAGTGAAAATTCACCACAAAGGTAAGGAAACCTTTGATAAGAACCAATATGACTCTACCAAGAACCCAAGAGAACTAAGCTCTCAAAACTCACAAAGGAGTGTAATATTATTCTCTGATTCAAAAAAAGTGTCAAATACAGTAAACACAAGCCTATTTATAGGCATTAGGTATGCGGCTAGGTCTAGCTAAAGGAGGAAGCAAGTTAGAGCATTTTTAATCCTAATCCTAACGCAAATGTGGCTCAGGCCCATATGGAAGGCAGTACCTATCCCTAGCTCTGCTATGCGCAAGTTAAGCCCAATCAATAGGCTCGTATTATAAAATTATCACAAAAAAAAATAAGAACCAAAACTGAGAAAATTAAAAGGTTCAAATATATAATAAATAAAATTAACTAAGAAGAAATCCTGCCCCCACATTGGGCCCTTCAACAACTTGGATCATTTGGACCATCTTGAGTGCTCCTTCTTCTGGAATGGGCTTGAATGAGAGAAAGTGGTTGACTTCTTTGTCCAAATCCTCCTTAGCCTTCGTAGCTCTTGGCCTTGTCATTAGGTCTCCAAGTCCTCGCAGTGCATCTTTGGGCATTGGGCCCGTTGGGCTTCCACTTGAGCTTCCTTGGTCTCCATCATGCCCTCCCCCTTTGAAAGAATTTGTCCTCGAATTTGATCCTTCATCACCTACATCAAAAGGACTTAAGTTAGCCACATTAAATGTTGCACTAACCCCATACTCACCTGGTAGGTCAACTTTGTAGTCATTGTCATTGATTCTTTCTAAGATTTGGAAGGGTCCATCTCCTCTAGGTAAGAGCTTAGATTTCCTTTGCAAAGGAAACCTTTCTTTTCGCATGTGCACCCACACCCAATCTCTTGGTTCAAAAACAACTCGCCTCCTTCCCTTGTTTGCTTGCCTAGCATATTGCTCCATCTTCCTTTCAATTTAAGTCTTGACTTTTTCATGGAGCTTGCTCACATATTCAGCTTTTGCCTCTCCATCCCTATGAATTAAAGAAGAAACATTAAGTAAAGGTAGTAAATCAAGGGGGTGAGGGGATTAAAATCATATACAATCTCAAAAGGAGAAAAGCTAGTAGTAGCATGCATAGCCCTATTATAAGCAAATTCAACAAGAGGTAAGCATTCTTCCCAGGTTTTGATGTTCCTCTTGATGATTAATCGCAGTAAGGTCGATAGGGTCCTATTCATCACCTCTGTTTGCCCATCGGTTTGTGGGTGGTAAGTGGTAGAAAAGAGTAGCTTAGTCTCAAGCTTGTTCCAAAGGGTCTTCCAAAAATGGCTTAGGAATTTTGAGTCCCTATCTGAGATTATGCTTTTGGACATTCTATGAAGCCTCACCACTTCTTTGAAGAACAAGTCCGCCACATCAATGGCGTCATCCACCTTATGACAAGGGATGAAGTGGGCCATCTTAGAGAATCTGTCCACCACCACAAAAATGGAGTCTCTTCCATTTTTTGAGCGGGGCAAACCTAGCGTAAAGTCCATAGACAAGTAAGTCCAAGAAGAATCAGGAATAGGTAGGGGGTATGGAGTCCATGAGGCATTACCTTTAATTTGACTCTTTTACAAACAATGCACCTATCACATATTTTATGCACATCATGCTTCATGCCAGGCCAATAAAAATGCTCATGCAACACATCTAAAGTCTATTGGATCCTAAAGTGACCCATTAATCCCCCCTCACGAGCTTCCCTAAGCAATTATTCACGCAAAGAGCTCTTAGACACACACAAACATTTTTCTTTGAATAAATTCCCATCTTGCCTAAAGAACCCCCTATGCGCCCCTTTTTCACAAGCAGCATACATCTTGGAGAAATCATCATCATGCACATACAACTCCGTTATGTGTTCAAAACCAAGCATTTTTGTTTCAAGAGTAGCTAATAAGGTATACCTCCTAGAAAGCGCATCAGCCACTATGTTTACCTTTCCTTGCTTGTGTTTGATCACATAGGGAAATTGTTCAAGGTATTCCACCCACTTAGCATGCCTCTAATGAAGCATACCTTGCTCTTTTAAATATTTTAGTGACTCATGATCACTGTGAATTACAAACTCTTTTGGCAAAAGTTAGTGTTGCCAAGTGTACAAAGCCCTTATGAGTACATACAATTCTTTATTATAGGTGGAGTAATTTAAAATAGCACCATGCAATTTCTCACTAAAGTATGCAATGGGGAGACCCTCTTGTAATAAAACAACTTGAATTCCAACATTTGATGCATCACACTCAAGTTCAAAAGACTTGGAAAAATTAGGCAATGCAAGTATGGGTGCATGAGTGAGCCTATCTTTGAGTGTGTTGAAACTTGTCTCTTGATCCTCCCCTCACCTAAAACTCACATTTTTTTCAACAACTTCATTTAAAGGGGCGGCTATGGTGTTGAAATCATTTACAAACCTTCTATAGAAGCTGGCTAACCCATGAAAGCTTCTTACCTCACTTACAGACTTAGGGGTAGGCCACTCCCTGATGGCTTTTATCTTTTCTTCATCTACTTGTACTCCCTTCGCATTCACAGCAAAGCCTAGGAACACTATATGGTCGATGCAAAAGATACACTTCTCTAAATTAGCATACAACTTTTCTTTTCTAAGCACACTCATCACAGCCCTAAGGTGTTCTAGGTGCTCTTCTAAGGTTATGCTATAGATCAGGATGTCATCAAAGTATACTACTACAAACTTGCCTGGAAACTCTCTCAACACATGGTTCATCACCCTCATAAAGGTGCTAGGTGCATTTGTAAGCCTAAAAGGCATCACCAACCACTCATACAATCCATGCTTAGTCTTAAAGGTTGTCTTCCACTCATCCCCTTCCCTTATCCTAATTTGATGGTACCCACTTTTTAAATCCACTTTAGAAAAGTAACATACACCATGCAATTCATCTAGCCTAGGGATGGGATGCCTGTATTTTACAGTTATATTATTTATAGCCCTACAATCAGTATATATTTTCCAAGTGCCATCCTTTTTGGAGACAAGTATGACAGGCACGGCACAAGGACTTAAACTTTCCCTCACCCATCCTTTTTGCATCAAATCCTCCACTTAATTCTGAATTTCCTTAGTTTCCTCAGGATTTGTCCTACAGGCGGGCCTATTGGGCAAAGAGGCTCCCTGGATGAAGTCCATTTGATGTTCAATCCCTATCAAGGGTGGTAGTCTGAGAGGGACACTCTTTGGAAAGACATCTTCAAAGTCCTACAAAAGAGAATCAACTTCACTAAGTAGAGGTTTAGAGTTACATTTTAAGTACGAATCCTTGTATACGCAAATGTATATCTCTTGCTTTGCAAAGCAAGGCCTCTTAATCTCACTCTCCCTAGAAATTAAACATTCATTTTTTCTTCATTACAAGTTCTTGGTCCCTATTCTTTGCTTCCCCCCTTTGATTTTATTTTTACATCTTTCTTCTCTTGCTCCCTTCTTAGCTTCAAGGCCACTTGGTCTTCACAAACCTATTTTGGAGTAAGCGGTACAAGGGTTACCTTTAAGGAATTATGAACAAAGGAGTACTTGTTAGTAAAACCATCATGAATAGCATGCTTATCAAATTTCCAAGGCATTCCAAGCAAAATATGACCGGCCTCCATGGGAACAACATCACACGAAACATCATCTTTATACTTACCAATTGACAAACTTACCATCACTTGTTGATTCACTATCAACTCACCATTCTCACTTCGCCATTGAAGCTTGTATGGTCCGGGGTGAGGAGTAGTTTGAAGGTCAAGTTTTCTTACCAAGCGAGTGCTTGCCACATTGGTACAACTTTCCCCATCTCAAAAAGCACACCTGAGGCATCTTGTATGGCAAAAAGTAAAGAATGGAAAGTAAAGAATGTTGCCAATTCTTAGAAATGGCAGAGATCAATGATGATCAAGATTGTGTATAATTATGACATTCAAGCAATAGTGCTTGATGTTTGAAAAGCAATAAGAACAAGTACAAAAGAACATGAAAGAACTCTATCAACTCTAGAATCCAGGCTCTAGATACCATATGATATGATCCAAGTTGGATGCATATTGTTTTTACGGATCGTCCTTGAGTTGATTTAGTATTTCAAAGAATGAGACGATGAACAGTACCCAATGAATAGTAATTGATGAATAGTGACATGAATAGTGCATGTGAATAGTGACATGAATAGTAAAAAAATAGAAAAGATGAAAAAAGGAAAAGGAATGGGAGGAAGAAGACGCCATACTCTTAGAGAGTGATAAGTCAAGAGAAGATTCGCCACAAAGGTAAAGAAGCCTTTGATAAGAACCAAGATGGCTCAACCTAGAACCAAAGAGAATGAAATTCTCACAAATGGATTCAATCCAAATTCACATCCAAGAGTCCTTTCATTCATGTTTTAGGCACATACTTATAGGAAAATGGGGTGCATAAAATATGCATACAAAATGGTCATCATAATGTGACAAATTCCCCATAAAAAGCAATAACTAATCCATTAAGTGGCTAACTAAAGCATTAACTAGAAAATAAGAGTTACCTAGGCATGCAAACCAAAGGTTGCCCTCCCAAAAACGTGCACTATTCATCCTTCATAGTTTATTACACTTTATTTAATAGAAATAAACTAAAAAAAATGCTATTTTAGAGAAGTGGACATCCAAGCCATCATGGGTCTTCAAGTTGGATGAGATAAGTGACCAATTTTGGCTCCACTCCATCAAGACTTGAATTTGGGCTTGCTTCAATTAAAGTTGTCACCATTTGATTTAGGACTTCTTGGGCTTTCTTGGTTCTAGCTCTTGTCATAGGTCCACTAAGTCCTTGTAGTGCTTCTTGAGCCATACTCCTTAGTGGGCTCACATCATCCCCTCCTTCTTTAAGTGAATTTAACCTCGAATTGAAATCTTCATCACCTACATCAAATGGAGACAAATCAACTACATTGAAAGTTGCACTAACACCATACTCACCTGGAAGGTCTATCTTGTAGGCATTATCATTGATCTTGGCTAACACTTGGAATGGTCCATCTCCTCTTGGTTGAAGCTTGTATTTCCTTTGCGAAGGAAATCTCTCTTTTCTCATGTGCACCCAGACCCAATCTCCAGGTTCAAACACCACCTTCCTCCTCCCTTTGTTGCCTTGCCTAACATAGCTTTCAATCTTCTTCTCAATTTGAGTCTTGACTTGTTCGTGTAACTTCCTCACAAATTCAGCTTTAGCCCTGCCATCTTCATGCTTTAAAATTGAAGAGTTAGACAATGGCAATAAATCAACAGGAGTGAGAGGATTAAATCCATAAATAACCTCAAAAGGAGAATATTGAGTAGTACTATGAACAGCCCTATTATAAGCAAATTCCACATGAGGCAAACACTCCTCCCAAGACTTAATGTTCTTCTTTATTACAGCCCTAAGATGGGAAGAAAGTGTCCTATTAACTACCTCAGTTTGCCCATCTGTTTGGGGATGGCAAGTAGTGGAGAAAAGAAGCTTTGTACCCAGCTTACCCCATAAAGTCGTCCAAAAGTGACTGAAGAACTTTGTGTCACGATCTGAAACAATACTTCTTGGAAGGCCATGAAGCCTTACCACTTCTTTGAAGAACAATTCAGCAACATGACAAGCATCATCAACTTTTTTACAAGGTATAAAATGTGTCATTTTAGAAAACCTATCCATCACCACAAAAATTGAATCCTTACCATTCTTTGTCCGGCGTAGTCCTACAAAATCCATTGACAAATCAATCCAAGGAAAATCAGGAATAGGCAACGGAGTATAAAGTCCATGAGGCATCACTTTGGATTTAGACTTTTTACAAACAATGCATTTTTCACAAAACTTTTGCACATCATGTTTCATGTGTGGCCAATGAAAATGTTCGTGCAACATGTCTAAAGTCTTTTGAACCCCAAAATGCCCCATTAGTCCCCCTTCATGCGCTTCCCCCACAAGCAACTCTCTTATAGAACTTTTGGGCACACATAATCTCTTTTCTTTAAACAAAAACCCTTGGTGCCTAAAATATCCATTTTGAGCCCAATGCAAACAATTTGCATAGATATGGGAAAAATCTTTATCATGCTCATACAATTCTTTGATGCATTCAAGCCCAAACAATTTTGTTTCAAGGGTAGAGAGCAAGGTATACCTTCTTGAAAGTGCATCCGCCACTATGTTGGCATTACCTTTCTTATGCTTGATCACATATGGGAATTGTTCAAGAAAGTCAATCCACTTGGCATACCTCTTATTCAACTTTCCTTGTCCTTTCAAGTACTTTAAGGACTCATGATCACTATGGATAACAAACTCTTTGGGCAAAAGATAATGTTGCCAAGTTTGCAAAGCCCTCACCAAGGCATACAATTCCTTATCATAGGTGGGATAATTAAGTACAGCACCACTTAATTTCTCACTAAAATAAGCAATTGGATGCCCTTCTTGCATTAAAATAGCTCCAACACCAACATTAGAAGCATCACATTCAATTTCAAAAGATTTAGCAAAATTAGGCAAAGCAAGTATTGGTGCATGAGTAAGTCTTTCCTTAAGCTCATTAAATGCATGCTCTTGTTTCTCCCCCCATCTAAACACAATATTTTTCTTGACAATTTCATTAAGAGGTGCAGCCAATGTACTAAAGTCTTTAACAAGCCTCCTATAGAAACTAGCCAAGCCATGAAAGCTCCTCACTTCACTTACATTTTTGGGGGTTGGCCACTCTTGAATGGCCTTAATTTTCTCTTTGTCAACATGAACCCCTTTTGAATTTACAACAAAACCAAGGAAGATCACATGATCCATACAAAAAGTACATTTTTCCAAATTAGCATACAACTTTTCTTTTCTTAATACATGCAAAACAACCCTTAAGTGTTCATGATGTTCATCTAGGCTTTTGCTATATATTAAGATATCATCAAAATACATAACAACAAACTGGCCTAGAAAATCCCTTAAGACATGGTTCATAAGTCTCATGAAAGTGCTAGGTGCATTTGTTAAACCAAAAGGCATTACCAACCATTCATACAATCCATATTTAGTTTTAAAGGCAGTTTTCCATTCATCTCCTTCCTTTATCCTAATTTGATGGTACCCACTTTTCAAATCAATTTTAGAAAACAAACAAACACCATATAATTCATCAAGCAAATCATCAAGTCTAGGGATAGGATGTCTATACTTGATTGTGATGTTGTTCACAGCCCTACAATCTGTGCACATCCTCCAACTTCCATCCTTTTTAGGCACTAGGATAACTGGGACAGCACATGGACTTAAGCTTTCTTGCACCCATCCTTTTTGCATCAACTCCTCCACTTGCTTTTGTATTTCTTTGGTCTCGTGAGGATTTCTCCTATAGGCTGGCCTATTGGGTAATGATGCACCCGGAATGAGGTCAATGTAGTGTTCTATCCCCCTTAAAGGAGGTAGGCCGTGAGGCACTTCTTTTGGAAACACATCACCAAATTCCTGCAAAAGAGTTTTAACACCATTAGGTAAAGAGAGTTCATTAGGAGCATTAGCATTCAAATAGAATTCTTTACAATAAAGCATATATAGGGGCTGCCTTGAAATCAAAGCCCTCTTCACCTCACTTTTTGTTACCAAATAACTCTCTCTTCTCTCACTATTTTTATTCTTTTTCACTTTATCATCACTTTTCTTTTCACTCCCTCTTTCTTTTTGCTCTCGCTCTTTCTTTTCTCTCATCTTAAGTTGGTCCTCACTTACTTCTTTTGGGGACAAAGGGGAAAGAGTGACCTTTCGGTCATAATGTACAAAAGTAAATTTGTTAGTGAATCCATCATGGTTGGCCTTCCTATCAAATTGCCAAGGCCTCCCAAGTAACATATGACTTGCCTCCATGGGTACCACATCACATAGAACACTATCATGATACTTTCCAATGGAGAAACAAACTTCAACTTGCTTGTTCACGGTCAACTCTCCAACTTCACTAAGCCATTGAAGTCTATATGGCCGTGGGTGTGGCTTAGTCACAAGATTCAATTTGGAAACCATTCTAGACATAGCAACATTAGTACAACTCCCACCATCAATAATTAAAGAACATACCTTCCCTTGGATCATGCGTCTAGTATGGAAGATATTTTCTCTTTGGCTCTCATCATGCTCCTTGGCTTGGCTTCCCAAAAGTCTCCTCACCATGAGCAAATCTCCTCCTTCCGGAACTACTTCTCCCCCATTTTCTTCTTTACTAGAAGCCTCGAATTGTGTGACAACTTCTCCATTTTTTGATACCATTGTCCTTTTAGTTGGACATTGAGATGCAATATGTCCATGACCGAAGCACTTGAAACACTTCACATCACGGTTTCTAGGAGATGCTTCCATAGGCTTCTTTCCATGAGATGTAGGCACAGCCTCCTTTGAAGATGAAGTACCCTCCTTCTTTGATTTGTCCTTCCAACTTGAAGATGAAAACTTAGAAGAAGAAGGAAATTTGGACTTCTTCCTCTTGAGTTGTTGCTCCACCTTTATGGCTTGTTGGACCAAATCTTCAAGCTCCACATAGTTTTGAAGCTCCACTATGTCTTGAATGTCTTGATTCAACCCATGAAAGAACCGAGCCATAGTTGCCTCCCTATCTTCATTAATGTTGGACCTAAGCATGGCCAACTCCATCTCCTTGTGGTACTCATCAAGACTTTTGGATCCTTGGGTCAATCTTTGCAATTTGTTGTGAAGATCCCTATGGTAGTGATTTGGAACAAATCTCTTTCTCATGACTTGTTTCATTTCTGCCCAAGTCTCAATAGGCTCCTCCTCATACCTTCTTCTCTCCTTTTGCAATTGATCCCACCAAACAAGTGCATAGTCTTTGAATTCAAGAGCGGCTACCTTCACTTTCTTTCTTTCATTGAAATTGTTGTAATCAAACACTTGCTCCATCTTCATTTCCCACTCCAAGTAGGTTTCGGGATCACTCTTCCCATGAAAGGTAGGAACTTTGATTTTGACCCCTTCAATTCTATCCTCTCTATCACGCCTCCTTCCTCTACGTGGTCCATGTCTAGGTCTGTCCTCACTCTCATAACCACTTCCATGATTTGATTCTTCTCAGTTTTGGAGGTTGGCAAGTTGTTCATTGAAGTTTGCATTTATTTGCTCCATTTGCCTTGCAAGTATTTGCATTTGAGTAGACATCCTAGCATGAAGAGAATCGCGGACCTTGGAAAAAGAGGTGGACTATCATCTTGGGCTGCCATCACTTGAAACACACAATATCAAAATTACAAGATAGTATAAATCCTCACCACACTCCCTCACGTGTGCACACAATGTGTATTTCACTCAAATAGGCTTTTTCCACACAAGATGTAATTTTCACTCTTGCCTCTTTCCACTCAAATTCTCTTTGCAAGTTCTTAAATGAACCCTCTCATGTTTCAATTACCAAAAGCTCTTACAAAGGTAGCGGTCCTCACAAGAGTAAGCACTCAGAAGTTGAAGAAAGGATGAAACTCTAAACAAAACCCAAAGGAATTTAAAAGACAAGCAAGAAAAGCTAATAAAAAAGAATGGTAGAACTCAAAAGAAATAAGAAGAAAAAGAAATGCACAAGGTATGTAGAATAGCACCGCTTAATTGAAATTCACAAGGCATTCAAACTTAATCTTGCTTAAGTGCAAGGGCAGTCTTTTTTTTTATTTAATACTATTTTTCACGCCCTTATTCTCTTTTTGCACTTAAAAAAAATGGTTCTTGCAATTTTTGTTCCAATTGTTATGCCCAATTGTGTATTTAGGAGTTTCCTTTCAAATTAAGGTGCTATAAAACATATAACACCAATAGATATAGAATTGATAAGATCAAAGCTGTAAATATTGCGTAGAAATTAAAGAACAAAAACTAAAGGCAGAAAATTAAAGGACTGGAATTTAAATGGCAAAAAGTAAAGAACGGAAAGTAAAGAATGTTGCCAATTCTTAGAAATGGCAGAGATCAATGATGATCAAGATTGTATATAATTATGACATTCAAGCAATAGTGCTTGATGTTTGGAAAGCAATAAGAACAAGTACAAAAGAATATGTAAGAACTCTATCAACTCTAGAATCCGGGCTCTAGATACCACATGATATGATCCAAGTTGAATGCATATTATTTTTACGGATCGTCCTTGAGTTGATTTAGTATTTCAAAGAATGAAACGATGGACAGTACCCGATGAACAGTAACTGATGAATAGCGACATAAATAGTGCACATGAATAGTGACATGAATAGTAAAAAAAAGAAAAGATGGAAAAAGGAAAAAGAATGGGAGGAAGGAGACGCCACACTCTTAGAGAGTGATAAGTCAAGCGAAGATTTGCCACAAAGGTAAAGAAGCCTTTGATAAGAACCAAGATGGCTCAACCAAGAACCAAAGAGAATGAAATTCTCATAAATGGATTCAATCCAAATTCACATCCAAGAGTCCTTTCATTCATGTTTTAGGCACATACTTATAGGAAAATGGGGTGCATAGAATATGCATACAAAATGGTCATCATAATGTGACAAATTCCCCATAAAATGCAATAACTAATCCATTAAGTGGCTAATTAAAGCATTAACTAGAAAATAGGAGTTACCTAGGCATGCAAACCAAAGGTTGCCCTCCCAAAAACGTGCACTATTCATCCTTCATAGTTTATTACACTTTATTTAATAGAAATAAACTAAAAAAAATGCTATTTTAGAGAAGTGGACATCCAAGCCATCATGAGTCTTCAAGTTGGATGAGATCAGTGACCAATTTGGGCTCCACTCCATCAAGACTTGAATTTGGGCTTGCTTCAATTAAAGTTGTCACCAAATGATTTAGGACTTCTTGGGCTTTGTTGGTCCTAGCTCTTGTCATAGGTCCACTAAGTCCTTGTAGTGCTCCTTGATCCATACTCCTTAGTGGGCTCACATCAACTTCCTTGAGAGAGTCTTTGTAACTTATTGTGTAGCTCCCTATGATAATAAGAGGGTACAAACCTCCTCCTCATTAAAGTCTTCATTTCATCCCAAGTAATGATAGGATGCTTTCTATATGATATGATCTAGGTTAGATGCATATTGTTTTTACGGATCGTCCTTGAGTTGATTTAGTATTTCAAAGAATGAAACGATTAAAGTAACCGATAAACAGTAATTGATGAATAGTGATGTGAATAGTGATATGAATAGTAAAAAAATAGAAAAGATGGAAAAAGGAAAAGGAATGGGAGGAAGAAGATGCCACATTCTTAGAGAGTGATAAGTCAAGTGAAGATTCGCCACAAAGGTAAGGAAGCCTTTGATAAGAACCAAGATGGCTCAACCAAGAACCAAAGAGAATGAAATTCTCACAAATGGATTCAATCCAAATTCACATCCAAGAGTCCTTTCATTCATGTTTTAGGCACATACTTATAGGAAAATGGGATGCATAGAATATGCATACAAAATGGTCATCATAATGTGACAAATTTCCCATAAAAAGCAATAACTAATCCATTAAGTGGCTAATTAAAGCATTAACTAGAAAATAGGAGTTACCTAGGCATGCAAACTAAAGGTTGCCCTCCCAAAAACGTGCACTATTCATCCTTCATAGTTTATTACACTTTATTTAATAGAAATAAACTAGAAAGTGCTATTTTAGAGAAATAGACATCCAAGCCATCATGGGTCTTTAAGTTGAATGAGATAAGTTGATGAGGACATGACCAAGAACAAGGAGCTTGAAGCCCTTGAAGGACTTGGAGGACCTATGACAAGAGCAAGGACAAGGAGAGCCAAGGAAGCTTTACAACAAATGTTGGCAGCCTTTCCTAAAATAGAACCACGCCTTGAAGAATCAAAACTCAAATTGATCAATTGCCTCATGACTGAAGAGGAGGTTGCATGGCTTTAATGGGAGGGTAGCCTGTCATAAATTCTACTCAAGTATGGAGTGCTAACTATGCTGAATAGGGGCAACTAGACTTGGTGGAATTATTGGTTGATTAAATGCTTTTATTTCTTTGGCAGTTACACTTTGGCCAATTATAGTTTTTTTTATGATGGTTATTATTAGGTGAATGCTTTTATTTCTTTGCGCTTACACTTTGGCCAATTATAGTGTTTTATGATGGTTATTATTAGGAGTTTATTTTTGTAAGTTTCGAATGTAAAGGGGCTACATAATAGCACCCAGCTAGGAGAAGAAAGAGTTAGTTTTTGGTTTTTGAACAATCACAGTTTGGGAGCTTGTTTCTCTTTGAGTTCTTGCAATCCAACTATTGAGATTTATCAAAGGGATTACATCCTTTGTGTGTGCAATCTCTGGACTTATCTTCCATCCTTGGAGGTGTGACGTCCATCATCATTCCCATACCATTTTCTTTTCTTTTCCATGATCATATAATTCAGTTTCCCTCAATTCGGATTGAATCAAACTCTATCTCCACGAAAGCCCCAATTTTCGTGCAGGATAACTCCTGATCATATCTCATGTTATACGAAAGCTTTTTGAGTGATTCTTGAGCCAAAATTGCGATTCAAATCACGATCTTTCTCCTCGTTTTGGTCTCATTCAATTTGGAGTTCTACAGCTCGAGTTATAGTTCCGTGATATCATAACGCATTCTGCATTTCTGTTTTAATTTGATCATTTCCATGCGCAGAGTTTAAAACAAAGTCTGCATCCATCACCTAAATTCCTGGTAGATCCTATTCTGAATTCTACAAGCAAAATAGGGTTCATATCATAAGTGACCAATTTGGGCTCCACTCCATCAAGACTTGAATTTGGGCTTGCTTCAATTAAAGTTGTCACCATTTGATTTAGGACTTCTTGGGCTTTCTTGGTCCTAGCTCTTGTCTTAGGTCTACCAAGTCCTTATAGTGCTCCTTGATCCATGCTCCTTTGTGGGCTCACATCAACCCCTCCTTCTTTAAGTGGATTCGACCTCGAATTGAAATCTTCATCACCTACATCAAATGGAGATAAATCAGCTACATTGAAAGTTGCCCTAACACCATACTCACCTGGAAGGTCTATCTTGTAGGCATTATCATTGATCTTGGCCAATACTTAGAATGGCCCATCTCCTCTTAGTTGAAGCTTGGATTTTCTTTGGGAAGGAAATCTCTCTTTTCTCATGTGCACCCAGACCCAATCTCCAGGTTCAAACACCACCTTCCTCCTCCCTTTGTTGCCTTGCCTAACATTACTTTCAGTCTTCTTCTCAATTTGAGCCTTGACTTGTTCGTGTAACTTCCTCACAAATTCAGCTTTAGCCCTGCCATCTTCATGCTTTTAAATTGAAGAGTTAGGCAATGGCAATAAATCAAGAGGAGTAAGTGATGGAGACCAAGGAAGCTCAAGTGGAACCCTAATGGGCCCAATGCCCAAAGAAGCACTGCGAGGACTTGGAGGCCCAATGACAAGGTCAAGAGCTAAGAAGGCTAAGGAGGATTTGGACAAAGTAGTCAACCACTTTCTTTCACTAAAGCCCATTCTAGAAGAAGAAGCACTCAAGATGGTCCAAATGATCCAAGTTGATAAAGGGCCCAAATGTGGGGACATGATTTCTTCTTAGTTAATTTTATTTAATTATGTATTTGAACCTTTTAATTTTCTTAGTTTTGGTTCTTATTTTCTTTTTGGGTTAATTTTATAATAAGGGCCTATTGTTTGGGCTTAAGTTGCACATAATAGAGTTAGGGTTTCCAATTGGGCCTAGGCCACATTTACACTAGGATTAGGTTTTAAAATGTGCTAGCTTGTCGTCTCCTTTAGCTAGACCTAGTCAGCATACCTAATGCCTATAAATAGGCTTATGTTTACTGTATTTGGTACTTTTGACTTAGAGAATAATATTGCACTCCTTTGTGGGTTTTGAGAGCTTAGTTCTCTTGGGTTCTTGGTAGAGCCATCTTGGTTCTTATCAAAGGTTTTCTTACCTTTGTGGCGAATCTTCGCTTGACTTATCACTCTCCAAGAGTGTGGCGTCTTCTTCCTTCCATTCCTTTTCCTTTTCCATCTTTTTTCCATTTTTCACTATTCACATTACTGTTCACGTTACTGTTCACACTACTGTTCACGCTACTGTTCACGTCACTATTCATCCTTTTATTATTTAATTCTTTGAAACCCATAATCAACTCAAGAACGATCCGTAAAAATAATATGCATCCAACTTGGATCATATAAGTAAGAGAATTAAATCCATAAACAACCTCAAAAGGAGAATATTGAGTAGCACTTTGAACAGCCCTATTATAAGCAAATACCACATGAGGCAAACACTCCTCCCAAGACTTAATGTTCCTCTTTATTACAGCCCTAAGAAGGGAAGAAAGTGTCCTATTAACTACCTTAGTTTGCCCATCCGTTTGGGGATGGCAAGTAGTGGAGAAAAGAAGCTTTGTACCTAGCTTACCCCACAAAGTCCTCCAAAAGTGACTTAAGAACTTTGTGTCACTATCTGAAATAATACTTCTTGGAAGGCCATGAAGCCTTACCACCTCTTTGAAGAACAATTCAGCAACATGACAAGCATCATCTACTTTTTTACATGGTATAAAATGTGTCAACTTTTTTGCAATTTAAGGCCAATTTGATTTTTTATGACAAATTTTATTTTCATTAGTGATGAACCTGTTGACTTGTTTTGGCTATATCTTGCGCTACAGATCTCTAATTGGTTCATTCTTTAGTGCGTTGGAAAGATAAGGAACTTATCTACAAATCTTATTTCTAGCTTCTTGACCAAATTCGGCTTCTATCATGGTGAAAAATGGTGTGGAAGTTGAAGACGAACTTTTGGACAGAATTTTCTAGTTTATTTCTATTAAATAAAGTGTAATAAACTTTGTGTGTGGACGGTGCACATTTTTACTAAGCTTCTTGGGAGGGCAACCTTTGGCTTGCATGCCTAGGTAACTCCTTTTTAGAAGTCATGAACCACTTTTATTATCCACTTAATTGTCATTAGTTGCTTTAATTAGCCACTTAGGGAATAGTTATTTCTTTTATGAGGGATTTTAGTCACTTTATGGTGACCTTTTGTTTGCATGATGTATGTAGCCCCTAAACTCTATATATGTACACATCTATGATGAATGAAAACAACTTGGATGTTCAATTTGGATTTGTTCCAATTGTGAGAGTGTTTAGCCTCTCTTAGGTTCTTGAATGAGCCATAGATCTTATCAAGAGTTTTCTCTTGTGGCGATCACTAACTTTGGTTTATCAATCAATCCTTGATTGTGGCACCAATCCATTTCTTATTTTCATCTCTCATCTTAACTATTTTCCTTTGTTATTTCGCTTTTTCTTTGTATCCATTCTGTTACAAACATCAATTTGCAAGAATCTCTAATTTTGCAATTTTCTCAGTTTTCGTCTCAAATTTCTCATACTCATATCTCAAGTTATACGTACTGTTTTTCAGTGATTCTTGAGTCTAAATCATTTTTCAAAAAGAGTTCTTTCATCTCATTTTGGAATCACTCAATTTTGATCTCTATAGCATGAGATATGGATGCTTCCTAATCTTGTGCGAATTTCACTCAAGGAAAGATCTGAAAATCTTATGGTCCATTTTTTGGATCATATCACAAATGCTCATCCAAATTTTTACTATATACAAGAATATCATCAAAATAAACAACCACAAATTTCCCTAGAAACTCTCTCAAAACATGGTTCATCAATCTCATGAAAGTACTAGGGGCATTTGTCAATACAAATGGCATTACTTTCCACTCATACAAGCCATACTTGGTTTTAAAAGCTGTTTTCCACTCATCACCTTCTCTAATCCTAATCTGATTATATCCACTTTTCAAATCAATCTTAGAGAAATAACAAGAGTCATACAAATTTCATCCAACAAATCATCTAACCTGGGAATGGGATGCCCGTACTTGATGGTGATGTTGTTGGCTGACCCCTGATCGATGAACACATCCTCCAACCTCCATCTTTCTTTGGCACCAAAATAACTGGTACAGCACAAGGGCTCAAGCTCTCCTTAACCCATCCTTTGCTCATCAATTCAGCAACTTGCCTTTGAATTTCTTGGGTCTCTTGAGGATTACTCTTGTATGCTGGCCTATTAGGCAACACAGCCCTTGGCACCAGATCAATTTGGTGTTCAATACCTCTCAATGGTGGAAGTCCTGGTGGTATATCTTTTGGAAAAATATCTTGTAATTCCTGCAAAATAGATTTAACTCCACTAGGAAGTTCAAGGACAGAATCAAGTGCAGTAATCTCCTTATTATAGAGTATATACATAGACTTCCTTGCCATTAAAGCTCTCCTCACCTCTCCACTCTTCACAAACAAAGCATTCTTTCTTTCTTTCTTTTTGCTCTCATTTTCATTTTCTTTCCTTTCTTTTCTCTCTTGCTTTCTTTTTTCTCTCATGATATTTTGATCATCACATACCTCTTTTGGAGACAATGGAACTAATGTAACCTTGCAGTTTTCATGGTGAAAAGTGTATTTATTTGTGTGACCATCATGGTGAGCTTTTCTATCAAACTGCCATGGTCTCCCAAGAAGCAAATGACTAGCTTCCATTGGAACCACATCACACAAAATTTTATCTTTATATTTTCCAATAGAAAACTCAATCTCCACTTGCTTATCCACCCTCAATTCTCCCTCCTCACTCAACTATTGTAACTTGTATGGTCTAGGATGGGGTTTAATTTCTAAATTCATTTTTGTCACTAACCTAGTACTTGCTACATTAGTACAACTCCCTCCATCAATGATTAAGGAACACAGTTTGTCTTGGATAAGACATCTAGTATGGAAAATATTTTCTCTTTGACTTTCCTCACACTCTTTGGCTATTCCTCCTAACATTCTCCTCACAATGAACAAATCTCCTTCAGGAATCTCCTCCTCTTCCTCTCTCTCTTCCTCACTTGAGGATTCAGTTTGGGAACTCTCACTAGTGATTTCTCCATTATCCTTTTAACACCATAACCTTCTTGGTTGGGCATTCAGATGCAATGTGCCCCCTACCCAAACATTTGAAACACTTTATATCTCTAGACCGAGACTTGTTTGCCATTTCTTTGCCCTTGTTTTGGGTTGGGTTTTGGGCTATGGTGGGAATCCTAGAAGATGAGGTACCCTCCTTCTTGAGCCTATCCTTCCATCTAGAGTTATCATAGTTTGATACACTCTTTCTCACACTTTTTCTTTTTAGTTGTTGTTCCACTTTCATGGCATGGTGAACTAAGTCCTCCATTTCTACATAATTTTGAAGCTCAACAACATCTCTTATATCTCCATTCAGCCCATTAAGGAATCTACCCATGGTAACCGCCCTTTCCTCCTCTACATTGGCTCGGATCATGGCTATTTCAAGGTCTTTGAAGAACTCATCTACACTCTTACTCCCTTGGGTCATTCTATGGAGTTTATTGAGAAGCTCTCTATGGTAGTGGGATGGAACATACCTCCTTCTCAACACTCTTTTTAACTCCTCCCAACTCTCTAACATAGGCTCTCCATACCTCCTCCTCTCCTTTTGGAATTGATCCCACCAAACTAAGGCATAGTCAGTGAATTCCAAGGTAGCTAGCTTGACCTTCCTCTCCTCATTTAGGTTGTGGCATGAGAAAATTTGTTCTACCTTCATCTCCCACTCAATATAGGCTTCAGGATCACTTTCCTTTAAATGGTGGTATGGTAACTTTCACAACCTCCTCTCGGTTTCTCCTTTGTTCTCCCTCATGTTCTCTCCTTTCATGCCTCTCATGTCTCCTCCTATCTCTATGTTGGTCATTCTCCCCATTCTGGTTTTGGTTTTCTAAAGTTTCAAGCCTCTTATAAATTCCCTCCGTATGCTCCCTCAACACCTCATTCATCCTTTGAGTTAAGGCATCTAACAACAACCTATGCTCCCTAGTGGGGATGGGGGTCCCTCTCTTTCAGCCATAGATAGATTTGAGGTAAAGAAGTCCTCTCCAAAACTATTTCGCTCAAAGTGTTTCACACAAATTTGGCTTTTAAGCTAATGTATCTCTCTTGCCTTTTTCCACTCTTTCTCTTGCTTAAAGTTCTTACTAGAATCAAACAATCTATTTCAAGAACCACTTTTCCAAGGCGATCAGAATTTGTAGAAATAACACAAGTAGCAAAGCACAATTTTACTACTAACACTCAAAAAAAGACAGAAACATGAATGATTATCAAGAAATAGGATAAACAAGACACTTTTTTTTTTAATGTATATATACTGCAGACTTCTAAAACACAAGGTGTAGCAACCAAATAAGGAAAATTAGCAAACAATTAAGAATAATTCTACTCTAATTTTTTTTTCTCCAGAAATATAGTAATTCTCTCAAAGAAATTAGATGTTGACTTTACCAAATAGGCAGCTTTTGCAGCAACCAAAATTGATCCTCCAAACCCCAATTCGGCACCTCCAAACAGCCACTGTATCTCGCGCTACAGAACTCGGATTTGGGTGTTTTCATAGCAAGGTGAAAGTTCACGTTCTGGGACACAATTTTGACTCAAGAATCATTGAAATTGGATATGTAAAACTCGAGATGTGAAAATAGCCACTGTATGTCACGTTACAGAACTCGGATTTGGGTGTTTTCATAGCGAGGTGAAAGTTCACGTTCTGGGACACAATTTTGACTAATGAATCATTGAAATTGGATATGTAAAACGCGAGATCTGAACAACAAGCCCAAAGAGCCCTTTCCTTTGGCTCTAATTCACACCCAAACACTAGCCCTAATGACTAGCTTTAATACCAAATGATGAGGTTTACCTTAAGCCTCTTGAATTCGGACCTAATTAGGACAAACATCAATATCTCACGCTACAGACGTCAGAATTGCATGATTCCAGAACGTGGTGAAAGATCTCTTTTTGAATCACGATTTAGACTCAAGAAACACCAAAAAACAATACGTATAACTTGAGATCTGAGTGCGAGAAATTAGAGACAAAAATTGGGAAAAGTGCGAAAATTGAAAGGAAGAACTAGATACGAAATTAATGAAAAGAAAATAAGATAAGAATGGTGTCACAAACCTAGTTTGTTAAGCCAAGGAGGATCGCCACAAGAATTGATTAATTCTTGATAAGATCTAATGATGCAAGGAAGAACCCTAGCAGAGCAAAACTCTCAGTTTTGTGTATTCCTAAAATTCCCTCTCCTAATGATCTCCAAATGTTTTAATACAAATCAGTTTAGAGGTTTACCCATTAAGGACTTAACAAAAATAAAAACAAAACCCCTTAGCATAAGCATCACTGATATGTTCCAGTGGTTAAGGAGAACATATTCAGCTTCAAGTGCCTGGGTTCTAATCCTGCTGTGGACAAAATACATTTTTTTTAATACAACCATACACCAAATAGAGGCTCTTCTCCTTTCATTCCAAGTGGACTATGCAAGTGTAAATCCTAGGCTCCACATGTTGGGCTTCAATCTGATGTTGGGCCTCTAATAAGTTGTTCACCATCTTTTTAAGTTCTTCTTGGGCCCTTTTAGCTCTTGCTCTTGTCATGGGCCCTCCTAGACCTTGTATTGGATCTTGGACTTTTTTCTGGACTTGGGTCTGGGCTTGGGCTTCTCCCATGAAGTCCTCGTCAATATGACTTGCCTCCATGGGTACCACATCACATAGAACACTATCATGATACTTTCCAATAGAGAAACAAACTTCAACTTGCTTGTTCACGGTCAACTCACCAACTTCACTAAGCCATTGAAGTCTATATGGCCATGGGTGTGGCTTAGTCATAAGATTCAATTTGGAAACCATTCTAGTACTAGCAACATTAATACAACTCTCACCATCAATAATTAAAGAACATACCTTCCCTTGGATCATGCATCTAGTATAAAAGATATTTTCTCTTTGGCTTGGCTTGGCAAAAGTCTCCTCACCATGAGCAAATCTCCTCCTTCCGGAACTACTTCTCCCCCACTTTCTTCTTCACTAGAAGCCTCAGATTGTGTTACAACTTCTCCATTTCTTGATACCTTTGTCCTTTTAGTTGGACATTGAGATGCAATATGTCCATGACCCAAGCACTTGAAACACTTCACATCACGGTTTCTAGGAGATGGTTCCATAGGCTTCTTTCCATGAGATGTAGGCACAACCTCCTTTGAAGATGAAGTACCCTCCTTCTTTGATTTGTCCTTCCAACTTGAAGATGAAAACTTAGAAGAAGAAGGAAATTTGGACTTCTTTCTCTTGAGTTGTTGCTCCACCTTTATGGCTTGTTGGACCAAATCTTCAAGCTCCACATAGTTTTGAAGCTCCACTAAGTCTTGAATGTCTTGATTCAACCCATGCAAGAACTGAGCCATAGTTGCCTCCCTATCTTCATTAATATTGGACCTAAGTAAGGCCAACTCCATCTCCTTGTGGTACTCATCAACACTTTTGGATCCTTGGGTCAATCTTTGCAATTTGTTATGAAGATCCCTATGGTAGTTATTTAGAACAAATCTCTTTCTCATGACTTGTTTCATTTCTGCCCAAGTCTCAATAGGCTCCTCCTCATACCTTCTTCTCTCCTTTTGCAATTGATCCCACCAAACAAGTGCATAGTCTTTGAATTCAAGAGCGGCTACCTTCACTTTCTTTCTTTCGTTGAAATTGTTGCAATCAAACACTTGCTCCATCTTCATTTCCCACTCCAAGTAGGCTTCGGGATCACTCTTCCCATGAAAGGTAGGAACTTTGATTTTGACCCCTTCAATTCTATTCTCTCTATCATGCCTCCTTCCTCTACGTGGTCCATGTCTAGGTCTATCCTCACTCTCGTAACCACTTCCATGATTTGATTCTTCTCGGTTTTGGAGGTTGGTAAGTTGTTCATTGAAGTTTGCATTCATTTGCTCCATTTGCCTTGCAAGGATTTGCATTTGAGTAGTCATCCTAGCATGAAGAACCGCGGACCTTGGAGAAAGATGTGGACTATCACCTTGGGCTGCCATCACTTGAAACACACAATATCAAAATAACAAGATTATATAAATCCTCACCACACTCCCTCACGTGTGCACACAATGTGTATTTCACTCAAATAGGCTTTTTCCACACAACATGTAATTTTCACTCTTGCCTCTTTCCACTCAAATTCTCTTTGCAAGTTCTTAAATGAACCCTCTCATGTTTCAATTACCAAAAGCTCTTACAAAGGTAGTGGTCCTCACAAGAGTAAGCACTCAGAAGTTGAAGAAAAGATGAAACTCTAGACAAAACTCAAAGGAATTTAAAAGACAAGCAAGAAAAGCTAATTAAAAAGAAAGGTATAACTCAAAAGAAATAAGAAGAAAAAGAGATGCACAAGGTATGTAGAATAGCACCGCTAAATTGAAATTCACAAGGCATTCAAACTTAATCTTGCTTAAGTGCAAGGGCAGTCTCTTTTTTTTTTTCTTTTTTTTAATACTATTTTTCACTCCACTGTTCTCTTTTTGCACTTAAAAAAAAATTGGTTCCTACAATTTTTGTTCTAATTGTTACGCCCAATTGTATATTTAGGAGTTTCCTTTCAAATTAAAGTGCTATAAAACATATAACAACAATGGATATAGAGTTGACAAGATCAAAACTGTAAATATTGCGCAGAAATTAAAGAACAGAAACTAAAGACAAAGTAA
This sequence comes from Ormosia semicastrata, assembly GCA_029884595.1. Classification (NCBI taxonomy): domain Eukaryota; kingdom Viridiplantae; phylum Streptophyta; class Magnoliopsida; order Fabales; family Fabaceae; genus Ormosia; species Ormosia semicastrata. Next base: position 32,368,658 of record JAQQTO010000044.1, on the reverse strand, counting down.
AGAATGTTGCCAATTCTTAGAAATGGCAGAGATCAATGATGATCAAGATTGTGTATAATTATGACATTCAAGCAATGGTGCTTGATGTTTTGAAAGCAAAAACAATAAGTACAGAAGAAATTGCAAGAACTCTATCAACTCTAGAATCCAGGCTCTCTGATACCACATGATATGATCCAGGTTGGATGCATATTGTTTTTACGGATCGTCCTTGAGTTGATTTAGTGTTTCAAAGAATGAAATGATGAACAGTAACTGATGAATAGTGATGTGAATAGTTTACATGAATAGTGACATGAATAGTAAAAAAATTAAAAAGATGGAAAAAGGAAAAGGAATGGGAGGAAGAAGACGCCACACTCTTAGAGAGTGATAAGTCAAGCGAAGATTTGCCACAAAGGTAAGGAAACCTTTGATAAGAACCAAGATAGCTCAACCAAGAATCAAAGAGAATGAAATTCTCACAAATGGATTCAATCCAAATTCACATCCAAGAGTCCTTTCATTTATGTTTTAGGCACATACTTATAGGAAAATGGGATGCATAGAATATGCATACAAAATGGTCATCATAATGTGACAAATTCCCCATAAAAAGCAATAACTAATCCATTAAGTGGCTAATTAAAGCATTAACTAGAAAATAGGAGTTACCTAGGCATGCAAACCAAAGGTTGCCCTCCCAAAAATGTGCACTATTCATCCTTCATAGTTTATTACACTTTATTTGATAGAAATAAACTAGAAAATGCTATTTTAGAGAAATGGACATCCAAGCCATCATGGGTCTTTAAGTTGAATGAGATAAGTGACCAATTTGGGCTCCACTCCATTAAGACTTGAATTTGGGCTTGCTTCAATTAAACTTGTCACCATTTGATTTAGGACTTCTTGGGCTTTCTTGGTCCTAACTCTTGTCATAGGTCCACCAAGTCCTTGTAGTGCTCCTTGATCCATGCTCCTTAGTGGGCTCACATCATTATATCTTGCCCTTTCTTTTTGAACTTGATCCCTCCAAATCAATGCATAATCCATGAACTCAAGTGCAGCCACCTTCACTTTCTTCTCTTCATTGTAGTTGTGGCATGAGAAGATTTGCTTAATTTTCATCTCCCACTCAAGATATGCTTCCAGATCATTCCTCCCTTGGAAGGAAGGTATTTTGATATTGACACCCCTAAGCCTCTCATTTTCTCTATCTCTTTTGGATTCATGGGATTCTTCATCGTGGTTCGAAGTTCTATCCCTCTCTAACCTATCAATCCTCTCATGGATTTCATCACTTTGCCTTCAAAGAAGCCTTTCCAAATGTCTTGTTAGGGCTTGTATTTGTAATGTCATTGCAGATGTCCTTGGGGAAGGAGGGGGACTTCCACTTGGATCTCCTTCCTTAGACATTGTACAAAATCAACAAGTTAGTGAACACAATAAAACAAGGTCCTCACTCACTCTTTTCGTGTGTATACACTCTTAGATTGATTGATTCCACTCGTGTTTCACACAATTAGGCTTTTGTTTAATAAAAATGTTATTGCCTTTTACCACTCAAGTTCTCTTTGCAAGTTCTTAAATGAACCCTCTCGCGTTTCAATTACTAAAAGTTGTTACAAAGGTAGCGGTCCTCACAAGAGTAAGTACTCAGATGTTAAAGAAAGGATGAAACTCTAGACAAAACCCAAAGGAATTTAAAAGCTAAGCAAGAAAAGCTAATTAAAAATAAAGATAAAACTCAAAAGAAATAAGAAGAAAAAAGAAATGCGCAAGGTATGTAGAATAGTACCGCTTAACGAAATTCACAAGGCATTCAAACTTAATCTTTCTTAAGTGCAAGGGCAGTCTCATTTTTTTTCTTTTTTTCATACTATTTTTCACGCTGTTGTTCTTTTTTGCACTTAAAAAAATTAGTTCTCGTAATTTTAGTTCTGAATGTTATGTCTAATTGTGTATTTAGGAGTTTTCTTTCAAATTAAGGTATCATAAAACGATAAATATTGTGCTTGATGCATATTATTTTTACGGATCGTCCTTGAGTTGATTTCGTATTTTTCTAAAGAATTAAACGATGAACAGTTACGTGAACAGTACAAAAAATGGAAAAGATGGAAAAAAGAAAAGGAATGGAAGGAAGAAGATGCCGCACTCTTGGAGAGTGATAAGTCAAGCGAAGAATCGCCACAAAGGTAAGGAAACCTTTGATGAGAACCAAGATGGCTCTACCAAGAACCTAAGAGAACTAAGCTCTCAAAACTCACAAAGGAGTGCAATATTATTCTCTGATTCAAAAAGTGTCAAATACAGTAAACACAAGCCTATTTATAGGCATTAGGTATGCAGCTAGGTCTAGCTAATGGAGGCAGCAAGCTAGCGCATTTTTAATCCTAATCCTAGTGCAAATGTGGCCCAGGCCCAATTGAAAGGTAGTACCTATCCCTAACTCAGCTATGCGAGCCCAATCAATGGATTACAAAATTATCCCAAAAAGAAAATAAGAAACAAAACTGAGTAAATTAAAAAGTTCAAATACATAATTAAATAAAATTGACTAAGAAAAAATTATGCCCCCACATTCGGCCCTTCATCAACTTGGATAATTTAGACCATCTTGAGTGCTCTTTCTTCTGGAATGGGCTTGAGTGAGAGAAAGCAATTGACTTCTTTGTCCAAATCCTCCTTAGCCTTCTTAGCTCTTGACCTTATCATTAGGCCTCCATGTCCTCGCAGTGCATCTTTGGACATTGGGCCTATTGGGCTTCCACTTGAGCTTCCTTGGTCTCTATCATTTATGCCCCCAATAAATCTAGCCATAGTTACTTCATGATCTTCTTCTACATTGGCTCTAATCATGGCTATTTCCATCTCCTTATAGTAATCCTCCACACTCATGGAACCTTGAGTTAGACTTTGCAATTTTTTATGCAAGTACTTATGGTAGTGGCTTGGTACAAATCTCCTTCTCCTGACAGCTTTCATCTCTTCCCATGTACGAATAGGCCTCTCTCCAGTCCTACGCCTACTACTCACAAATTGATCCCACCAAATACTAGCATAATCAGTTAATTCAATAATTGCCAGTTTAACCTTCTTCTCCTCTGTGTAATTATGACAGTGAAACACATGTTCAACTTTTCTGTCCCACTCCAAGTACAATTCAAGATCATTTCTTCCTTGGAATGTAGGGATTGTCATCTTAATACTACCCAAATGATTGTCTCCTTTTGATTCATTTCTTCTTCTCCTTTCAGTACTTCTTCCATCTGAATACTCATCTTCCTCCTCTTCAAAAGTGCGTCGCCTTGGGGTTCCAGATCTCGATGGGGTTGTAGACTATCCAATCTTGCATTTAGGGTCTGGAATTGTTCTTGAACAGCCTTCACAAACAATTCGAGACCAACTTCTCCGTCTCCTCCACTCATAATTAAAATGCTGCAAGAACTTGCGTTAGAAATTATTACAAAATGGATAATAATATAGAACAACTGTGCCTGCAAGAATGCTCACACAAACACTGTCTCATGTGTTTACACTCAATTATATTTTTTTTTACTCGTGTTTCACTCTAGTTGGCTCTTTCCCTATGATAGTCTCACCACTCTTTGTGATATGATCCTAGAAAGATCATGTAAAAATTCGGATCTATCCTTGAGTGACCAACCAAAATGATGCACTTGTTTAAAAATAGTAGTATCTCATGCTACGCTACTCGGAATTGAGCGATTCCAAAACGACATGAAAGATCACGTTCTGAAATGCAAATTAGGCTCAAGAATCACCAAAAAAAGATGAGTAAATCATAAGATACGAATCAGAGAAAACTAACAGAATTTGAGAACTAGAAAATCACAAAACGACCAAGAAAAGGAAAAAAACGGTTAAGATGAGAGATGAAAATAAGAAATGGATTGGTGCCACAATCATGGATTGATTGATAAACCAAAGTTGGTGATCGCCACAAGAAAACTCTTGATAAGATCTATGGCTCATTCAAGAACCTAAGAGAGGCTAAGCACTCTCACAATTGGAACAAATCCAAATTGAACATCCAAGTTGATTTTCTTTTTATTCATCCAATTCGGTACATTATATAGAGAATGACTAGAGTAGTCTTAACCAAAGGTCACCACAAATCACCTAAGGTGACTCTCCTAACCCTAGCAGCCCCACTAATGCTTACATTAATGCCTCAACTAATTAGTATTGATGGCAATTAGTGCATGAAACTTATTATGCTTAAGTGTAGTATTAATTCATTCTAAAAAGGAGTTACCTAGGCATGCAAGCCAAAGGTTGCCCTCCCAAGAAGCTTAATAAAAATGTGCAGCATCCACACACAAAGTTTATTACACTTTATTTAATAGAAATAAACTAGAAAATTTCATCCAAAAATTCGTCTTAAATTTCTAGACCATTTTTCACTATAATAGAAGCTGAATCTGGTCAAGAAGCTTGAAATAAGATTTGTAGATAAGTTCCTTAGCTTTCCAACGCACCAAAGAATGCACCAATCCAAGATTTATAGCACAAGATATAGCCAAAACAAGTTAACAGGTTCATCACTAATGAAAATAAAATTTTCATCAAAAATCAAATTGGCCTTTAATTGGACATCATTCTTGGTTTGCATCATTCCCTCCCCCTTGAAGAGAATTCGACCTCGAATTTATTGCCTTTGGGAATGGTCTTCATCCTCCAGGTTCAAACACAACTCTTTTGAATCCATAGGACACCTCTCTTAGAATGGCTTCTTCGACTTCTTTACTTTCCTCTTGCAATTCAAATCCAATTGATGCTTTGCATTCTTCCTTTGGAATCACATCTTCAATTTCGTTGAATTTCTTACAAACTTCCTTTGGAATCACATCTTCAATTTCGTTGAATGTCATCCAAGCTTCTTTTGGAGGAACAAACTCAATTTCCTTGAAAAGAGATTCAACACAACTAGGCAAAGAATTAGGAATAACATCAAAACAAGCATTCAAGTTTTCGTTTTTCACAACACTTTTTTTTTTGCACTCATCTTTTTCTTTTTCCTCATTCTTTTCCATACTTTCATCTTTCTTTTCTTTCTCTTCAAATGTACTCTCAACTTTTATCTCATCCACGGAACCCTCTTTAATTTTTTTCTCACTCATTCTTCCTTTCTCACTCTCTCTTTTCAAGTGCATTTGATCTTCATACACTTGTTTTGGTGACAATGGTACAAGAGTAATTTTGCGATCATTAAATACAAATGAGTACTTATTCTTATAGGCATCATATCTCGCTTGTCGTTCAACCCTCCAAGGACGCCCAAGTAACAAGTGCCTCGATTCTATGGGCACCACATCACATAACACCTCATCTTCATATCTCCCAATCTGGAACGACACTCGTACTTGTTTGTTCACCATCACGTCACCGAGATCGCTAAACTCTGGGATGCACCAAAGCTTATACGGCTGTGGATGCTTTAGAGTAGGAAGTCCCAACTTTTGCACCATGATGGTACTAGCTAGGTTAATGTAACCCTTTCTATCAATGACCAAGCTACATATCTTGTCCTTCACATAGCATCTAGAATAGAAAAGATCCTCCCTTTGCTTGGCATCATTTTTCTTCATTAAAGACTCCATGGTAGGTGGCGGGAAGAAGAAATTGTCGGGAAAAAAAAAATGAAGAACAAGATCAAAAGTCACTCTAGGAAGGATGGCTCTGATACCAAATGATATGATCCTAGAAAGATCATGTAAAAATTCGGATCTATCCTTGAGTGACCAACCAAAATGACGCACTTGTTTAAAAATAGTAGTATCTCATGCTATGCTACTCGGAATTGAGCGATTCCAAAACGACATGAAAGATCACGTTCTGAAATGCAAATTAGGCTCAAGAATCACCAAAAAAAGATGAGTAAATCATAAGATACGAATCAGAGAAAACTAACAGAATTTGAGAACTAGAAAATCACAAAACGACCAAGAAAAGGAAAAAAACGGTTAAGATGAGAGATGAAAATAAGAAATGGATTGGTGCCACAATCATGGATTGATTGATAAACCAAAGTTGGTGATCGCCACAAGAGAAAACTCTTGATAAGATCTATGGCTCATTCAAGAACCTAAGAGAGGCTAAGCACTCTCACAATTGGAACAAATCCAAATTGAACATCCAAGTTGATTTTCTTTTTATTCATCCAATTCAGGTACATTATATAGAGAATGACTAGAGTAGTCTTAACCAAAGGTCACCACAAATCAGCCTAAGGTGACTCTCCTAACCCTAGCAGCCCCACTAATGCTTACATTAATGCCTCAACTAATTAGTATTGATGGCAATTAGTGCATGAAACTTATTATGCTTAAGTGTAGTATTAATTCATTCTAAAAAGGAGTTACCTAGGCATGCAAGCCAAAGGTTGCCCTCCCAAGAAGCTTAATAAAAATGTGCAGCATCCACACACAAAGTTTATTACACTTTATTTAATAGAAATAAACTAGAAAATTTCATCCAAAAATTCGTCTTAAATTTCTAGACCATTTTTCACTATAATAGAAGCCGAATCTGGTCAAGAAGCTTGAAATAAGATTTGTAGATAAGTTCCTTAGCTTTCCAACGCACTAAAGAATGCACCAATCCAAGATTTATAGCACAAGATATAGCCAAAACAAGTTAACAGGTTCATCACTAATGAAAATAAAATTTTCATCAAAAATCAAATTGGCCTTTAATTGGACATCATTCTTGGTTTGCATCACTTTGCCTTTTACCACTCTACTTCTCCTTATGAGCTCTTAGGTAAAGAACCTTTATATGATTCCACACAACAAGAAGTAGCAAGGGATTGAAGAGCAAGAACTAATTAAAATGGAAACAAGAAAGCATTCAATAAGGGATTTGAACGAACAAGATCAATGAAATAGTTTTCAAAACCAACAAGGAATATTGAGTCTTCACAATTCACAGACACCTTTTTTTTTGCAGAATTTTTTTTTCGTAAGAATTTTTTTTTTGCACAGCTTTTTTTTTCTTCTTAAATGATAGAACTTGGACACAATTTTGGAAATTGAAACATATATATGAAAAGAACTAGAGGAATTGACTTAGGCAGAGTTTGAGCAAAGTAAGATGTCACAAAAAATAATAATAAAGATACACAATAGCGGAAACAAAAGATATAGATATATTTTTTTCTATTTTTTTTTTTTGGAGTTTGAAGAAGATGAACACACAAAAGATAGATATCACCTGATTTCAAGAGCCGAGGTGCTCTGATACCAAATGATACAAGAACACTATGGATCGTCTTGAAACAGGCAGAAAATAAAAGGAACTTGACCCTAACTGCAACCTGCTGGTAGAACCAAAGTTATCAAGTGAAGCGTGACCCTAGCCGTGACCTGCCAGTAGAACGATCACTATAGATTTAATTCTTAGCCTAAAAACAAAAGGGAAGCTCTCACAATGGAGAAACACTCAAATTTCATTAATATTCAAAAGAAATCCTTGTTTGAGTACATGAGTTTCCTATTTATAGGCTAAGCTAGAAGCTCTTTGTAACCCCTTAGAATACAAGAATTAAATTCCCATTATCATGCAATTACTAAAATAAAACTGATGTGGGTTACCAAGGGACATTATCACCTAGTAAAAGCATAAATATGGTAATAAAATCCCACTAGTCATCATAATGACTTAGAAACTGACATGGGAAATTTAAAGGACTCATCAACTTATTGCATCCAAATTAAATACGAAAATATTAAAAAAACTAATTAGACCCCTACTAATTGACCCAATAACTAAAGAAATTGCAACCCATGAATGCTTCTTAAGTAATGTGACTTGGGCTTTATTTAGCTCTTCAAGTTATTGTCTTCAAGTTAGGCTCAAATCATCATCAAGTTGTAGAAAAGAGACCCATTTTGGTGTAGCCTCTATTCCATGTTGATCTTCTTTTTCTTTGATCTTCATAATTAGGCCTTTCAAAGCTTGCTTCATCCTCTTAGTCTTGGCCATAGTCATTGGTCCTCCAATTCTATGCAAAGAATCTTTAGGTTAGTTGGTTGCATCTCTATTAAGCATGCTCCACAAAGTTCTCCAAAAATGGCTTAGGAACTTAGTGTCACGGTCCAAAACAATACTCCTTGGCATTCCATGGAGTCTTACCACTTCTTTAAAGAACAAATCAGCCACATGACTTGCATCATCAACCTTGCATCTTTGAGAATCTATCAACGACCACAAAGATAGAATCCTTTCCCTTCTTGTTGCGTGGCAGCCCTAAAACAAAATCCATTGACAAGTCAATCCAATGGAAATTAGGAATGGGCAAAGGAGTATAAAGTCCATGAGGCATCACCTTTGATTTGGCTATCTTACAAACAATGCATCTTTCACGAATTGTCTGCCCATCATGCTTAATACAAGGGTTATAAAAGTGTTCATGCAACATATCTAAAGTCTTTTGAACCCCAAAATTCCCCATCAAACCCCCTTCATGAGCTTCTTTAATAAGCAAGTCACGCATGGAACTCCTAAGCACACAAAGTCTTTTATCTTTGAACAAATAATTATTATGCCTAATGAACCCATTTTGCGCTATTTTCTCACATGCATCATATATATTAGAGAAATCGTCATCATGCACATACAACTCCTTAATATGTTCAAAGCCAAGCAATTTAGTATCAAGGGTAGTAAGTAAGTTATACCTTCTTGAGAGTGCATCCGCTACCATATTTACCTTTCCTTGCTTGTGCTTTATAACATAGGAAAATTGTTCTAGGAACTCCACCCATTTAGCATGCATTTTATTGAGTTTACCTTGCTATTTCAAATGCTTCAAAGACTCATGATCACTATGAATTACAAATTCCTTGGGCAAAACATAATGCTGCCATGTTCGCAAAGCTCTTACAAGTGCATACAATTCTTTGTCATAAGTGAAATAATTAAGTACAACTGCACTAAGTTTCTCATTAAAATATGTAATTAGATGACCCTGTTGAAGTAAAATAGCCCCAATCCCCACATTAGATGCATCACATTCAATTTCAAATGATTTTGCAAAATTAGGTAAAGCAAGAATGGGTGCATTAGTGAGCCTATCCTTAAGTGCATTGAAAGCATTATCTTGTTCCTTTTCCCATTTGAATCCATTATTTTTCTTTACAATTTCATTAAGGGGTGCAGCCACAGTGTTAAAATCTCTTACAAATCTTCTATAGAAACTAGCTAACCCATGAAAACTCCTAACCTGAGGACTCACGGTTTTGGGAGTTGGCCACTCTCTAATTGCTTTCACTTTCTCCTCATCTACTTGCACTTCTTTAGAACTTACAACAAACCCAAGGAAGACAACATGATTTGTGCAAAAAGAACATTTATCCAAGTTGGCATACAACCTTTCTTTCCTAAGGGACATGCATCACAGATTTGAGATTTTCAAGATGCTCTTCAAAACTCTTACTATATATCAAGATATCATCAAAATATACAACCATAAACTTTCCAAGAAATTCACTCAAGACATGGTTCATAAGCCTCATAAATGTACTAGGTGCATTAGTTAAACCAAAGGGCATTACCAACCATTCATATAGTCCGTATTTAGTTTTGAAAGCTATTTTCGATTCATCCCCCTCCCTTATCCTAATTTGATGGTACCTGCTTTTTAAATCAATCTTAGAAAAATAGTAAGAACCATGTAATTCATCAAGCAAATTATCAAGTCTAGGGATAGGATGTCTATACTTGATAGTGATGTTGTTGATGGCCCTACAATCTATGCACATTCTCCATGTTCCATCTTTTTTTGGCACCAAAATCACGGGTACAGCACATAGGCTCAAGCTTTCCCTTATCCATCCTTTTTACATCAACTCCTCCACTTGTTTTTGGATTTCCTTTGTTTCTTGAGGATTGCTTCTATATGCTGGCCTTTTGGGTAGAGAAGCACCTAGAATGAGGTCTATGTGGTGTTCTATTCCTCTCATTAATGGTAAGCCGTGGGGTATTTCTTTTGGGAACACATCTTCAAATTCCTGCAAGATAAATTCAACATCACTAGGCAAAGGGTTAGCATTAGAATTCAAGCAAGCATCTTTGTATAAGAAAATGTACATAGGTTGCCTTGCAAAGAATGCTCTCTTCACCTCACTTTCTTTTGCAAAGAAACTCTCAAATTTTCTCTCATTCTTTTTTTTTTTCCTTCTTTTCCCTCTTTCTTTTGAATTTTGTTCTCAAAAGTGGAATTTTTCTTTTTTTTCAAGATCCTCCTCTTTTTCTCTTAAGTATTTTCTCTCTTGTTCTCTCTTTATTTTCAACTTCACTTGATCCTCACAAACCTCTCTTGAAGATAATGGTACAAGTGTGACCTTAAGAGCATTATGAACAAAAGAGAACTTATTAGTGAAACCATCATGAGTAGCAAGTCTATCAAATTACTAAGGCCTTCCATGTAAAATATGGCCAGCCTCCATGTGAACAACATCACATAGGACTTCATCATTATATTTACCAATTGAGAAGCTTATCAATACTTGTTGGTTCACCAACAACTCACCATCTTTATGTAGCCATTGGAGCTTATAAGGCCGCAGGTGTGGAGTAGTCCTTAGGTTGAGTTTGGTCACCAATCTAGTACTTGCAACATTACTACAACTTCCCCCATCAATAATCAAATAGCACACCTTCTCTTGAATGAGGCATCTTGTATGAAAAATGTTCTCTCTTTGGCCTTCGTCCTTCTTTTTAGCTTGACTCCCCAACAATCTTCTTACCATCAATAAGTCTTCCTCTTATGGAATAGCCTCACAATCACTTTCCTCCTCACTTGATGAAATAGAAGAAGATTCACTAGTGATGCTGATGAGGACTTCATGGGAGAAGCCCAAGCCCAGACCCAAGTCCAGAAAGAAGTCCAAAATCCAATACAAGGTCTAGGAGGGCCCATGACAAGAGCAAGAGTTAAAAGGGCCCAAGAAGAACTTAAAAAGATTGTGAACAACTTATTAGAGGCCCAACATCAGATTGAAGCCCAACATGTGGAGCCTAGGATTTACACATGCATAGCCCACTTGGAATGAAAGGAGAAGAGCCTCTATTTGGTGTATGGTTGTATTAAAAAAAATGTATTTTGTCCACAGCAGGATTAGAACCCAAGCACTTGAAGCTGAATATGTCTCCTTAACCACTGGAACATATCAGTGATGCTTATGCTTAGGGGTTTTGTTTTTATTTTTTGTTAAGTCCTAAATGGGCAAACCTCTAAACTGAATTGTACTAAAACATTTGGAGATCGCTAGAGAAAAGGAGACACACATTTTGGAATATACAAAACTGAGAGTTTTGCTCTGCTAGGGTTCTTCCTTGCATCATTTGATCTTATCAAGAATTAACCAATTCTTGTGGCGATCTTCCTTGGCTTATCAAACTAGGTTTGTGGCGCCATTCTTATCTTTTCTTTTCATCAATTTCGTTTCTAGTTCTTCCTTTCAATTTCGTATTTTTTTCTCAATTTTCGTCACAAATTTCTCGCATTCATATCTCAAGCTTTACGTACTATTTTTCGGTGTTTCTTGAGTCTAATTCGTGATTCAAAAAGAGATCTTTCATCTCGTTTTGGAATCATGCAATTCCGATGTCTATAGCGTGAGATATGGAATTTTCCTAAAACGGACAAAAATTTGTTCTTTCCCTTCTTATTCTTTCTTTCAATCTCATCTTCCAAATTCTGATTGTTCTAGTCCTAATAGGTCCGAAATCAAGAGCCTTAAGGAAAACCTCATCATTTGGTATCAAAGCTAGTCATTAGGGCTAGTGTTTGGGTGTGAATTAGAGCCAAAGGAGGGCTGTTTGGGCTTATCGTTCATATATCGTGTTTTACATATCCAAATTCGATGATTTTTGGGTCAAAATTGTGTCCCAGAACGTGAACTTTCACCTCGCTGTGGAAACACCCGAATCCGAGGTCTGTAGCACGAGATACAGTGGCTATTTGGAGGTGCCGAATTGGGGTTTGGAGGATCAATTTGGTGGCTGCAAAACCTGCCTATTTGGTAAAGTCAACATCTAATTTCTGATTGAGAGAATTACTAAATTTCTGGAAAAAAAAATTAGAGTGGAATTACTCTTAATTGTTTGGTAATTTTTCCTTATTTGGTTGTAGACCTTGTGATTTAGAAGTCTGCAGCATATTCACTTTCCAAAAAAAAATTGTAGTATTTGGACCATAGAGGACTTAAATTCGTGATTCTAAGTTTCTTCCTAGTTTCAATTTTTTTTTATATGTCTTTGTACTTCTAAATTGTGTTAGTATCCATACATCATAATCCTTTGTTGTTTTGTTACATTGCTGTCCAAAAAAAAAAAAAGTGTCTTGGTTATCCTATTTCTTGATAATCATTCATGTTTCTGTCTTTCTTGAGTGTTAGTAGTAAAATTGTGCTTTGCTACTTGTGTTATTTCTACAAATTCTGATCGCCTTGAAAAAGTGGTTCTTGAAATAGATTGTTTGATTCTAGTAAGAACTTTAAGCAAGAGAAAGAGTGAAAAAAGGCAAGAGAGATACATTAGCTTAAAAGTCAAATTTGTGTGAAACACTTTGAGTGAAATAGTTTTGGAGAGGACTTCTTTACCTCAAATCTATCTATGGTCTGCAAGAGAGGGACCCCATCCCTACTAGGGAGCATAGGTTGTTGTTAGATGCCTGACTTAACTCAAAGAATGAATGAGGTGCTGAGGGAGCATACGAGGGAATTTATGAGAGGCTTGAAACTTTAGAAAACGAAAATCAGATTGGGGAGAATGACCAACATAGAGATAGGAGGAGACATGAGAGGCATGAAAGGAGAGAACATGAGGGAGAACAAAGGAGAAACCGAGAGGAGGTTGTGAAAGTCACCATACCGCCATTTAAAGGAAAAAGTGATCCTGAAGCCTATATTGAGTGGGAGATGAAGGTAGAACAAATTTTCTCATGCCACAACCTAAATGAGGAGAGGAAGGTCAAGCTAGCTACCTTAGAATTCACTGACTATGCCTTAGTTTGGTGGGATCAATTCCAAAAGGAGAGGAGGAGGTATGGAGAGCCTATGTTAGGGAGTTGGGAGGAGTTAAAAAGAGTGTTGAGAAGGAGGTATGTTCCATCCCACTACCATAGAGAGCTTCTCAATAAACTCCAAAGAATAACCCAAGGGAGTAAGAGTGTAGATGAGTTCTACAAAGACCTTGAAATAGCCATGATCCAAGCCAATGTAGAGGAGGAAAGGGAGGTTACCATGGCTAGATTCCTTGATGGGCTGAATGGAGATATAAGAGATGTTGTTGAGCTTCAAAATTATATAGAAATGGAGGACTTAGTTCACCATGCCATGAAAGTGGAACAACAACTAAAAAGAAAAAGTGTGAGAAAGAGTGTATCAAACTATGATAACTCTAGATGGAAGGATAGGTTCAAGAAGGAGGGTACCTCATCTTCTAGGATCTCCACGATAGCCCCAAACCCAACCCAAAACAAGGGCAAAGAAATGGCAAACAAGTCTCGGTCTAGAGACATAAAGTGTTTCAAATGTTTGGGTAGGGGGCACATTGCATCTGAATGCCCAACCAAGAAGGTTATGGTGTTAAAAGATAATGGAGAAATCACTAGTGAGAGTTCCCAAACCGAATCCTCAAGTGAGGAAGAGAGAGAGGAAGAGGAGGAGATTCCTGAAGGAGATTTGTTCATTGTGAGGAGAATGTTAGGAGGAATAGCCAAAGAGGGTGAGGAAAGTCAAAGAGAAAATATTTTCCATACTAGATGTCTTATCCAAGGCAAACTGTGTTCCTTAATCATTGATGGAGGGAGTTGTACCAATGTAGCAAGTACTAGGTTGGTGACAAAAATGAATTTGGAAACTAAACCCCATCCTAGACCATACAAGTTACAATGGTTGAGTGAGGAGGGAGAATTGAGGGTGGATAAGCAAGTGGAGATTGAGTTTTCTATTGGAAAATATAGAGATAAAATTTTGTGTGATGTGGTTCCAATGGAAGCTAGTCATTTGCTTCTTGGGAGACCATGGCGCTTTGATAGAAAAGCTCACCATGATGGTCACACAAATAAATACACTTTTCACCATAAAAACCGCAAGGTTACATTAGTTCCATTGTCTCCAAAAGAGGTATGTGATGATCAAAATATCATGAGAGAAAAAAAAAGCAAGAGAGAAAGAAAGGAAAGAAAATGAAAATGAGAGCAAAAAGAAAGAGAGAAAGAATGCTTTGTTTGTGAAGAGTGGAGAGGTGAGGAGAGCTTTAATGGCAAGGAAGTCTATGTATATACTCTATAATAAGGAGATTACTGCACTTGATTATGACCTTGAACTTCCTAGTGGAGTTAAATCTATTTTGCAGGAATTTCAAGATGTTTTTCCAAAAGATATACCACCAGGACTTCCACCATTGAGAGGTATTGAACACCAAATTGATTTGGTGCCGTGGGTCTGTGTTGCCTAATAGGCCGCTTACAGGAGTAATCCTCAAGAGACCCAGAAATTCAAAGACAAGTTGCTTTGAATTGATGAGCAAAGGATGGGTTGAGGAGAGCTTGAGCCCTTGTCTTTGTACACTCAGCTTATATTGGTGCCAAAGAAAGATGGAAGTTGGAGGATGTGTTCATTGACCGGGGGCCGTCAACAACATCACCATCAAGTACAGCATCCCATTCCCGGGGTTAGATGATTTGTTGGATGAGTTGTATGGCTCTTGTTATTTCTCTAAGATTGATTTGAAAAGTGGATATAATCATTAGAATTAGAGAAGGTGATGAGTGGAAAATGCTTTTAAAACCAAGTATGGTTTGTATGAGTGGAAAGTAATGCCATTTGGATTGACAAATGCCCCTAGTACTTTCATGAGATTGATGAACCATGTTTTGAGAGAGTTTCTAGGGAAATTTGTGGTTGTTTATTTTGATGATATTCTTGTATATAGTAAAAATTTGGATGAGCATTTGCATCATTTGCAATCTGTTTTATATGTGCTTAGAAAAGAAAGATTGTATGCTAATTTGGAAAAGTGCACGTTTTGTAAGGACCATGTTGTGTTCTTAGGATTTGTGGTTAATTCTAGTGGAGTGCATGTAGATAAAGAGAAAATAAAAGCAATCCAAGAATGGCCAACTCCTAAGAGTGTGAGTGAGGTAAGAAGTTTCCATGGGCTTGCTAGTTTCTATAGGAGGTTTGTTAAGGATTTTAGTACCATTGCTGCACCTCTAAATGAACTAGTCAAGAAGCATGTGGGATTTAAATGGGGAGAGAAACAAGAGAAAGCATTTGCTGTCCTAAAGGAGAAATTAACACATGTACCCATACTTGCTTTGCCTAACTTTGCTAAATCCTTTGAGCTTGAATGTGATGCATCTGGGGTAGGCATAGGTGCTGTTTTAATGCAAGAGGGACATCCCATTGCTTATTTTAGTGAGAAAATGAATGGGGCTGCCCTTAACTACCCTACATATGATAAGGAATTGTATGCTTTAGTTAGGGCTTTGCAAACTTGGCAACACTATCTTCTGCCTAAGGAGTTTATTATTCATAGTGATCATGAGTCTCTAAAGTATTTGAAAGGACAGGGAAAGTTGAACAAGAGACATACCAGTGGGTGGAGTTTCTTGAACAATTCCCCTATGTGATCAAGCACAAGAAAGGTAAGTCCAATGTGGTTCTGTGATGCTTTGTCACGCAGTATGCTTTAATGACTACTCTTGAAACTAAATTTCTTGGTTTTGAATATATTAAGGAACTGTATGAACATGATGCTTTGATTTTTCTCATATTTATCAAACATGTTCTCATACTATATCTGATGGGTATTTCAAGCATGATGGTTACTTAATAAAGGACAAGAGACTTTGTGTGCCTAAAGGTTCAATTAGGGAATTGCTTGTTCAAGAGGCATATGAAGGGGGCTTAATGGGACACTTTGGGGTGCAAAAGACATATGACATCTTGCATGAGCATTTTTACTGGCCACACATGAAGCATGATGTGCATAAGTTGTGTGATAAGTGTCTTGTTTGTAAAAGGCTAAGTCTAGGGTCATGCCGCATGGATTATATACTCCTTGCCTGTTCTGAACACCCTTGGATTGATATTTCTATGGATTTTGTTTTAGGTTTGCCTCGGTCTAAGGGAGGGAAGGATTCTATTTTTGTGGTGGTTGACAAAGTTCTCAAAGATGGCTCACTTCATACCATGCAAGAAGGTGGATGATGCATGTCATGTAGCTGATTTATTCTTCAAAGATGTGGTAAGACTGCATGGTTTGCCTAAGAGTATTGTAAGTGATCGGGACTCTAAATTCCTTAGTCATTTTTGGAGGACCTTGTGGGGAAAGATAGGCACAAAATTATTGTTTTCTACTACTTGCCATCCCCAAACTGATGGGCAAACAGAGGTTGTAAATAGGACCTTATCTACTCTCCTTAGAGTGTTTCTAAAGAAAAATCTTAAGTCTTGGGAGGAATGTTTGCCACATGTTGAGTTTGCTTATAATAGGGCTATACATAGTACTACTCAGTTTTCACCTTTTGAAATTGTATATGGTTTTAATCCTTTGACTCCTTTGGATTTATTGCCTTTACCTAACATTTCTCCATTGCAAGATAAGTCTCAAGGGTTAAAGCCGATTATGTCAAGAAATTGCATGAGAAGGTTAAGGCCCAAATTGAGAAGAAAATGGAAGGGTATGCCAAGCATGCAAACAAAGGAAGGAAGAAGGTAACATTTGAACCAGGTGATTGGGTATGGGTACACTTCAGGAAGGAAAGATTTCCATCTCAAAGGAAGTCTAAGCTTATGCCAAGAGGAGATGGACCTTTTCAAGTATTGGCTAAGATCAATGACAATGCATATAAGATTGACTTGCCAGGTGAGTATGGTGTGAGTGCTACCTTTAATGTGGCTGATTTGTCCTTTTATGATGTAGGTGATGATTTAATAGATTTGAGGACAAATGCTTCTCAAGAAGGAGGGAATGATGAGGACTTCATGGGAGAAGCCCAAGCCCAGACCCAAGTCCAGAAAGAAGTCCAAAATCCAATAGAAGGTCTAGGAGGGCCCATGACAAGAGCAAGAGTTAAAAGGGCCCAAGAAGAACTTAAAAAGATTGTGAACAACTTATTAGAGGCCCAACATCAGATTGAAGCCCAACATGTGGAGCCTAGGATTTACACATGCATAGCCCACTTGGAATGAAAGGAGAAGAGCCTCTATTTGGTGTATGGTTGTATTAAAAAAATGTATTTTGTCCACAAAAAGATTAGAACCCAAGCACTTGAAGTTGAATATGTCTCGTTAACCACTGGAACATATCAGTGATGCTTATGCTTAGGGGTTTTGTTTTTATTTTTGTTAAGTCCTAAATGGGCAAACCTCTAAACTGAATTGTACTAAAACATTTGGAGATCGTTAGAGAAAAGGAGACACACATTTTGGAATATACAAAACTGAGAGTTTTGCTTTGCTAGGGTTCTTCCTTGCATCATTTGATCTTATCAAGAATTAACCAATTCTTGTGGCGATCTTCCTTGGCTTATCAAACTAGGTTTGTGGCGCCATTCTTATCTTTTCTTTTCATCAATTTCGTTTCTAGTTCTTCCTTTCAATTTCGTATTTTTTTCTCAATTTTCGTCACAAATTTCTCGCGTTCATATCTCAAGCTTTACGTACTATTTTTCGGTGATTCTTGAGTCTAATTCGTGATTCATTCATCTCGTTTTGGAATCATGCAATTCCGATGTCTATAGCGTGAGATATGGAATTTTCCTAAAACGGACAAAAATTTGTTCTTTCCCTTCTTATTCTTTCTTTCAATCTCATCTTCCAAATTCTGATTGTTCTAGTCCTAATAGGTCCGAAATCAAGAGCCTTAAGGAAAACCTCATCAGATGCTCCCATTGTCCCTCATCACCATTGTTTTCTTATTTGGGCATTGAGAAGCTATGTGTCCCCTTCCCAAACACTTGAAGCATTTAATGTCCTTATTTTTAGAACTAGAAGATGAAGTGGAAGTAGTAGGCATGGTGGCCTTAGGGGCAGCCACAGCATCCTTTGGACCGGAAGAGGATCCCTCCTTCTTTTGCTTGTCCTTCCAACTTGTTGTTGATACGATCCAAGTTGGATGCATATTATTTTTTACGGATCGTTCTTGAGTTGATTTTGGGTTTTCAAGAATTAAACAATAAAAGGATGAATACCGACATGAACAGTAGTGTGAACAGTTGATGTGAATCCACTTACCATGGTTTCACTTTTACGGATCTATCTAGGGTGGATTTCACGAAATTGATCTCACAAAGGACGTCTTGTTTTAAAACACTTGTATCTCGCGCTACGCTACTCGGAATTGAGCGATTCCAAACCGAGGTGAAAGAGGACGTTTTGAATCACGAATTTGACTCATGAATCACCAGAACACAATTTGTAAAATACGAGATAGGAACCGGAGAAGATAATGTAGAAATTCGGATATATCCTTGAGTGACAAAAATAAAATTCGAAGAAGAAGAAAATAATCAAATGACAAGATAAGGAATGGAATGGTAGGCGCCACAATTCCAAGGGAAATTGATAAGCCAAGGTGAGGATCGCCACAAGGGTCTTGGACTCTTGATAAGATCAAAGGGGTTAATTCAATGAAGAACTTAAGAGAGGCTAAACACTCTCACAATTGGAACAAATCCAAATTGATCATCCAAGTTGTTTTCATTCATCATAGATGTGTACATATATAGAGTTTAGGGGCTGCATACATCATGCTAACAAAAGGTCACCATAAAGTGACTTAAAATCCCTCATAAAAGAAATAACTATTCCTTAAGTGGCTAATAAAAGCATTAACCATTCCACTAAGTAGCTAAATAAATTGAACCAAAAGAAACTCTAGGAATTTGGAACATTAAAGACACTCTAGGCTTGAAAATAACAAACTATAAAAGAAACATAATAGAAAGCCCAAAATACAAGTAAAATTTCGTCCAAGAATTCGTCTTAAATTTCCATCCCATTTTTCACCATGATGGAGGCCGATTCTGGTCAAGAAGCTTGAAATACGATTTGTAGATAATTTCCTTAGCTTTCGAACGAACTAAAGAATACACTAATTCGAGTTCTGTAGTGCAAGATAAAGCCAAAACAAGTTAACAAATTCCTCACTAATGAAAATAAAATTTTCATCAAAAATCAATTTGGCCTTAAATTGGACATCATTCTTGGTTTGTATCATAGGTCCTCCAAGTCCTTCAAGGGCTTCAAGTTCCTTGTTCTTGGTCATGTCCTCATCACTCCTCCCCTCTTGAAGAGGATTTGTCCTCAAATCAGAAACATCATTATCTGCATCAAAGAGAGTTAAATCAGACACATTGAAAGTAGCACTGATATTGTACTCACCAGGTAGATCAATTTTATTTGCATTGTCATTGATCTTTTCTAGCACTTGAAAAGGACCATCCCCCCTTGGTTGGAGTTTTGACTTTCTTTGTTCAGGGAACCTTTCCTTCCTCATGTGTACCCAAACCCAATCACCAGGTTGGAACACTACCTTCCTTCTTCCTTTGTTAGCTTACCTTGCATAGCTCTCATTTTTATTTTCAATCTGTGCCTTCACTTGCCCATGCAACTTCTTCACATATTCAGCTTTAGCCTGCGCTTCTTGATGCTTAAACAGAGAAATGTTAGGCATAGGCAGCAAATCAAGAGGAGTCAAAGGATTAAATCCATACACAATTTCAAAAGGTGAACAGTTAGTTGTGCTATGGACAGCCCTATTATAAGCAAATTCAACATGAGGCAAACATGCTTCCCAAGACTTAAGATTTTTCTTTAAAACAGTCCTAAGCAATGTGCCTAAAGTCCTATTGACTACCTCAGTTTGACCATCAGTTTGTGGGTGACAAGTAGTAGAAAATAACAATTTAGTACCAATCTTACCCCATAAGGTCCTCCAAAAGTGGCTCAGGAATTTTGCATCCCTATCACTTACAATGCTCCTAGGCAGCCCATGGAGCCTCACTATCTCTTTGAAGAACAAGTCAGCCACGTGACAAGCATCATCTACCTTCTTGCAAGGTATGAAGTGTGCCATCTTAGAAAACCTATCAACAACAATAAACACAGAATCCTTTCCATTCTTTGTTCGAGGCAGCCCCAAAACAAAGTCCATAGAAATGTCAATCCAAGGATATTCAGGAACAGGCAAAGGAGTATACAAACCATGCCGCATAACTTTTGATTTAGCCTGTTTACAAACAATACAATGATCACAAAATTTGTGCACATCACGCCTCATATGGGGCCAATAAAAATTTTCTTGCAAAATTTCTAAAGTCTTTTGGATCCCAAAATGACCCATCAAACCTCCCTCATGTGATTCACTCACAAGCAGCTCTCTAATGGAACACTTAGGCACACACAATCTATTTGCTTTAAATAAGAATCCATTATGCCTACAAGAACCATTTTCAGACAACTTTTCACATGCAAAAAAAAATTTCAAAGAAAGTCCTCATCATTCACATACATGTCTTTGAAAGATTCAAGACCAAACTATTTAGTTTCAAGCACGTAAAAGCAATGCATTTCTCCTAGAAAGCGCATCAGCCATTGCATTCCCTTTCCCTTTTTTATGCTTGATGACATATGGAAATTGCTCTAGAAACTCTACCCACTTAGCATGCCTCTTATTAAGCTTACCTTGTTCTTTTAAGTACTTTAAGGACTAATGATCACTATGGATGACAAACTCTTTGGGTAAAAGGTAATGCTGCCAAGTCTTTAAAGTTCTAACCAAAGCATACAATTCCTTATCATAAGTTGAATAGTTAAGGGCAGCCCCTCCTAACTTTTCACTAAAATAAGCAATTGGATGACCTTCCTGCAATAAAACAGCCCCAATATTTGATGCATCACACTCAATTTCAAATGATTTTGCAAAATCAGGCATAGCAAGAATGGGTGCATTAGTTAACCTATGCTTAAGGGCAGTAAAGGCCTTTTCTTGTTCCTCACCCCATTTGAAACCCACATTTTTTTTAACAACTTCATTTAGAGGTGCAACCAATGTACTAAAATCTTTAACAAATCTCCTATATAAACTTGCTAAACCATGAAATCCCCTCACCTCACTCACGGACTTAGGTGTTGGCCATTCTTGGATGGCCTTAACCTTTTCCACATCTACTTGTACTCCCTTAGCACTAACAACAAATCCAAGGAATACCACATGATCAGTACAAAAGATGCATTTTTCCAGATTGGCATACAATTGTTCTTTCCTAAGCACATTCAAAACAGATTGCAAATGCTCAACATGCAAATCAAGGCTAGTGCTATAGATAAGAATATCATCAAAGTACACCACAACAAATTTGCCAATAAACTCTCTTAAAACATGATTCATCAATCTCATGAAAGTACTAGGCGCATTAGTCAAACCAAATGGTAACCAACCACTCATACAATCCATATTTTGTTTTAAAGGCAGTTTTCCATTCATCACCCTCTCTAATCCTAATCTGATTATAGCCACTTTTTAGATCAATTTTGGAAAACACACATGCACCATACAATTCATCAAGAAGATCATCTAACCTGGGAATTGGATGTCTATACTTGATGGTGATGTTGTTTATGGCTCTACAATCAGAACACATCCTCCATGAGCCATCTTTTTTGGGCACTAGAATGAGTACAAAGCACCTGACTCATGCTATCCCTCACCCAACCTTTGCTCATGAGTTCTGCCACTTGCCTTTCAATCTCCTTTGTCTCTTGTGGGTTGCTCCTATATGCTGGCCAATTGGGTAAAGAAGCTCCCGGAATGAGATCAATGTGATGCTCAATTCCCCTCAAAGGTGGTAAGCCATCTGGTCCATTTGCTGGAAAAACATCTTGAATGTCTTGCAAAAGAGATTCAATACAAGAAGGCAATTCAAACTTGTCAAATTGGTTAGCATATAAAATTTGACTTTGACAAAACAATAAGTAGAGGGGCTACCTTGCGCAAAGCACCCTCCTTACCTCCCTTTCTGATGCGAGTCATCATGCCTTGATTTCAGTTTGGACCTCCCTAGGTTGGAATTCATGAAATTGATCACTCAATTGACGTCTTGTTTCAAAACGTCTGTATCTCGTGCTACGCTCCTCGGAATTATGCGATTCCAAAACGACTGAAAGAGGACGTTCTGAAACACAAATTAGGCTTAAGAAACACCAGAAAACAATTTGTAAAACGTGAGATACGAACCAGATAAGATCTGACAGAATTGAACGCCTGTATCTTGCGCTACGCTTCTCGAAATTGCACGATTCCAAAACGAGGTGAAAGAGGACGTTCTGAATCACAAATTAGGGTCATGAATCACCAGAAAACAGTTCGTAAAACGTGAGATACGAACCGAAGAAGATTTGACAGAATTGAGAAATAGAAAACGCAAAAAAAAAAAAAAAAACAACCAAGAACAAAGAGGATTAGGCGCCACAATCCACGGATTGATAAGCCTGGGAACGCCACAAGGATAGCACCCTTGATAAGTTCAGAGATTCTTAGAAGAACCTAAGAGAACAAGCCTCACAAAACCAATTTGCTTCAATGTCAATTCTGTGTTTTCCAAAATGTTATTTTGAAAGTCTTTTATTTGGTAACAACCCTTACCACTAGGTTTAGTAAAATTCCTACGTGGATCTACCCATTCAGCCCAATAAACAAAACCATAAAATAAAGGGGAAATAAGGGCCTAGGCGTGCTACAAGTACAGCCCACCCAAAATCTGATCTCAAAAGAAAAAACGGGCCCAAAGTGGACTAAATAAAAAAATGTAGCCTTTTCTAGTCCTCATGGTCTTCATTCTGAATGCAACAAATTAATTTGGCCTCCTCAACATTACAATTTGGGCCTTCAATTTTGGAGCCTCTTTTGATTAATTTTGCCACCATTTGCTTTAGAGCTTCTTTAGCTTTCTTGGCTCTTGCTCTTGTCATTGGTCCTCCCAATCCTTCGATGTCCTTCATGCCACCCTCCATCTCGCCTCCTCCTTTGTCCTCATCATTCCCTCCTTCTTGGCTTGAATTTGTCCTCAAATTTAATTCTTCATCATCTACATCAAAGAGAGACAAATCAGAAACATTAAAGGTAGCACTAACATCATACTCACCAGGAAGATCTATTTTGTAGGCATTATCATTAATCTTGGACAGCACTTGGAAAGGTCCATCTCCCCTAGGTTGAAGCTTGGATTTCCTTTGAGAAGGAAACCTCTCCTTTCTCATATGCACCCAAACCCAATCACCTGGTTCAAAGACAACCTTCTTTCTTCCCTTGTTTGCTTGCTTGGCATAGCTTTCCATTTTCTTCTCAATTTGAACTTTTACCTGCTCATGTAACTTCTTCACATAATCCGCCTTAGCCTGCGCATCTTTATGCTTAAAAACAGAAATGTTAGGCAAAAGTAGTAAATCAAGAGGAGTTAAAGGGTTAAATCCATACACTATTTCAAATGGAGAACAATTAGTAGTACTATGGACAGCCCTATTGTAAGCAAACTCTACATGAGGCAAACATTCTTCCCATGACTTGATATTTTTCTTTAAGACAGTCCTAAGAAGAGTAGAAAGAGTCCTATTAACTACTTCAGTTTGTCCATCAGTTTGGGGGTGACAAGTGGTTGAGAAAAGAAGTTTAGTACCAATCTTACCCCATAGTGTTCTCCAAAAGTGACTTAGGAACTTGGTGTCCCTATCACTCACAATGCTCCTAGGTAAGCCATGAAGCCTAACCACCTCCCCGAAAAACAAATCACCACATGACAAGCATCATCTACTTTCTTACAAGGTATGAAATGAGCATCTTGGAGAACCTGTCCACCACCACAAAAATTGAATCCTTGACACTTTTAGAACGAGGAAGACCTAAAACAAAATCCATAGATATATCATTCCAAGGAAAGTCGAATTGGCAAAGGAGTATACAATCCATGAGGCATTACCTTTGATTTAGACCTTTTACAAATAATGCATCTTTCACAAAATTTATGCACATCATGTCTCATGCGAGGCCAAAAGAAATGTTCATGCAACATGTCTAATGTCTTTTGAACACCAAAATGCCCCATCAAACCCCTTTCATGCGCTTCCCTCACAAGCAAGTCTCTTATGGAACTTTTAGGCACACATAATTGTTTTCCTTTAAATAAATAGTCCTTATGCCTAAAGTATCCATTTTGGGCAGAATTCCCACAAAAAGCATACACATGCATAAAGTCTGGATCATGCTCATACAATTCTTTTATGTGCTCAAAACCAAGGAATTTAGTTTCAAGAGTAGAGAATAAGGCATACCTTCGTGAAAGCGCATCAGCAACAACATTGGTTTTACCTTTCTTATGCTTAATCACATATGAAAATTGTTCAAGAAATTCGACCCATTTGGCATGTCTCTTGTTGAGCTTGCCTTGTCCCTTCAAATACTTCAAGGACTCATGGTCACTGTGAATAATGAATTCTTTGGGCAAAAGATAATGCTGCCATGTTTGCAAAGCCCTTATCAAAGCATATAACTCCTTATCATAAGTGGGATAATTAAGTGCAGCACCACTCAGTTTCTCACTAAAATAAGCAATTGGGTGCCCCTCTTGCATCAAAATAGCCCCAATACCCATATTAGATGCATCACATTCAATTTCAAAAGATTTGCAAAATTTGGCAATGCAAGAATGGGTGCTTGGGTAAGCTTTTCCTTAAGGGCAGCAAACGCCTTTTCTTGTTTTTCCCCCCATTTGAACCCCACATGCTTTTTAACAATTTCATTTAGAGGTGCAGCCAAGGTGCTAAAATCTTTAACAAACCTCCTATAGAAGCTAGCTAAACCATGAAAGCTTCTTACCTCACTTACATTCTTAGGAGTTGGCCACTCTTGAATAGCTTTCACCTTCTCTTGATCAACTTGTACTCCTTGTGAGCTAACAACAAAACCAAGAAAAACTACATGGTCCATACATAACACACATTTTTCCATATTAGCATACAGTTTCTCACGCCTAAGAGCTTCTAAAACATGCCTCAAATGCACAAGATGATCATCATAGGAGTTGCTATAAATCAGAATATCATCAAAATAAACTACAACAAACTTTCCCAAAAATTCCCTTAACACATGATTCATTAATCTCATGAAGGTACTAGGAGCATTGGTTAAACCAAAGGGCATAACCATCCATTCATACAGCCCATATTTAGTTTTAAAAGCTGTTTTCCATTCATCCCCTTCTCTAATTCTAATTTGATGATATCCACTTTTTAAATCAATTTTAGAGAAGACACAAGCACCATGCAATTCATCCAATAAATCATCCAATCTAGGAATGGGATGCCTATACTTTACCGTGATGTTATTGACGGCTCTACAATCAGTGCACATCCTCCAAGTTCCATCTTTCTTAGGCACTAGAATGACTGGAACTGCACATGGACTTAAGCTTTCTTGCACCCACCCCTTTTGCATCAAGTCTGCAACTTGTTTTTGAATCTCCTTGGTCTCTTGGGGATTACTCCTGTAGGCTGGCCTGTTAGGCAATGAGGCTCCTGGTATGAGATCAATTTGATGTTCTATTCCCTTAGAGGGGGTAGACCGTGAGGCACCTCTTTGGGAAAGACATCTTTAAATTCCTGTAACAAAGAAGAAACCTCATTTGGAAGAGAGTTAGTAGGACCTGTAACTTGTAAATTACTCTCTTTACTTAAAAGTAAGAGCATTGGCTTTTTCAAATGCATAGCCTTTTTCACCTCTTTTTCTCTTATAAATAGATTTGGTACCTTTCTCTCTTTTTTTTTGCTCTCTTCCACTCTCTTTTCCTTTTTTTTCTTTTCACTCACTTTTTCTCTTCCTCTCAATTCTTTTCTTTTCTCTTGCTCTTTTCTTTCTCTCATCTTATTTTGATCCTCACACACCTCCCTTGGAGATAATGGTGCAAGAGTAACCTTACGCTCTTTATGTGTAAAAGAGAACTTGTTGGAGTATCCATCATGGTTGGCCTTTTTGTCGAATTGCCAAGGCCTACCAAGAAGTAAGTGGCAAGCCTCCATAGGTACCACATCACACAAAACAACATCTTCATATTTTCCAATGGAAAATGCCACTTCAACTTGCTTGCTCACAATCATCTCACCATCTTCATTAAGCCATTGAAGTTTGTAAGGCCGTGCGTGTGGTTTAGCCTCCAAGTTTAGTTTTGAAACTAACCTCGTACTAGCCACATTAGTTCAGCTCCCACCATCAATGATCAAAGAACACACCTTTCCTTGGATGATGCATCGCGTGTGGAAAATATTTTCCCTTTGGCTTTCATCCAAGTCTTTTGCTTGGCTGCCCATCATCCTCCTCACCATGAATAAATCACCTTCGGTGCTATCTCCTCCTCATACTCTTCATCACTAGGTGGGGCAGATTCAGAAGATGATTCACTAGTAATCTCTCCGAGTCTCCTTAAGCAACATGGTCTTTTTGGTTGGACATTCAGAGGCTATGTGACCTCTCCCCAAACACCTGAAACATTTAATCTCACTACTTCTTGTCTTTTTAGGGGGCTCATTGGACTTGATTTGAGTCCTTTGTGGTGCAGAATTGGAAGTGCTTGAGGAAGAACCTCCCTCCTTCTTATTTCTTTCCTTCCAATTTGGAGAATTAAAATTAGAAGAGTTTCTTCTCATGACACCCTTTCTCTTGAGTTGTTGTTCTACCTTAGTAGCTTGATGCAATAAGTCCTCCAACTCCACATAATTTTGCAACTCCACCACATCCCTTATATCACTATTCAGCCCAGATAAGAAACGTGCCATAGTCGCCTCCCGATCTTCGCTAATATTGGCTCTAATCAAGGACACCTCCATCTCTTTATAATACTCATCTACACTCTTGTTACCTTGTGTGAGCCTTTGAAGCTTATTGTGAAGGTCTCTATGATAATGAGAAGGAACAAATCTTCTTCTCATTAGCCTTTTCATCTCCACCCAACTATCCACCAAGGGTTCTCCATATCTCTCCCTCTCTTTTTGTAATTGGTCCCACCAAAGGAGAGCATATTCAGTGAACTCCATGGCTGCCACCTTCATCTTTTTATTTTCTGTATAATTGTGGCATGTAAATAATTGCTCAATCTTCATTTCCCACTCCAAATAGGCCTCCGGATCACTCCTCCCTTTGAAGGGTGGTATGTTAAGCTTCACTCCCTCAATCCTATCTTCCCTCGCATCCCCTTCATTATTCCTTCTCCTCCTTCTATCAAACCTCCTTCTACCACCATCATCATCATGATCTCCTTGATTTTCTAACTGCTCAATTCTCTCATATAACTCCTCTGTATGCTCCCTCATCATCCTTTGCATTTGAGCTGTAATAGCCTCCACTAACAATCGGTTATTTCCCTCAGGAGGAGGGGTACCATCACCACCTGTTCCTGCCATAATTCAAACAAGGAAAAAAAAACAAAAATGATAGCAATAGGACCTCGCCACACTTCTTACGTGTTTACACTCTTAGAGATGTATCACTCGTGTTTCTTGCTCTCTAATAGGCTTTTGTGTAAAGTGATCTCTTGCCTTTTACCACTCCAAAGCTCTCTTTAAGTTCTTAACAGAATCTCCATGATCAATCAAGAGTGTAACCCCAAACTCAAAGAAATAGTGAAGACGCACAACATGAATTAAAAAGATGTCAAGAAGACAAGACAAAAGAAAACACAACAGATTGGAGAAAAGATTCAAGGAAGGCTCTTAGGACTTGATTCAATTAGGTAGCATGTAATTGAACCTCAAAACAAGCTGCTGTAATTTTTTTTTATTTTTTTTAATTGAACCTTAATGCAGCAAGGTTAACTATCAATATCACATACTCTTTTTTTTTTTTTAAACACGTGCTGCCTCAAATAATTGGAATTGTAAATTTTGGAAAGCAAATTTGAAATTAGAATAATTGAGAACGAAAAAGAAAAGACAAAAATTCCAATAAAACAAGCTATTACTTAACACTTAGGGGTTTAGGATTACCAATTGTGTGACCAGAAACGTTGAAGGGATTGTTTAACTCAATTCCAAGCCTAGAACTGAGCTTTGATACCAAATGATGCGAGTCCTGATTTTTAGCATGAGCCTTCATTTCAGTTTGGACCTCCCTAGGTTGGAATTCATGAAATTGATCACTCAATTGATGTCTGGTTTCAAAACGTCTGTATCTCGTGCTATGCTCCTGAGAATTGTGCGATTCCAAAACGACGTGAAAGAGGATGTTCTGAAACACAAATTAGGCTCAAGAAACACCAGAAAATAATTTGTAAAACGTGAGATACGAACCAGATAAGATCTGACAGAATTGAACGCCTGTATCTTGCGCTACGCTTCTCGGAATTGCACGATTCCAAAACGAGGTGAAAGAGGACGTTCTGAATCACAAATTAGGGTCAAGAATCACCAGAAAACAGTTCGTAAAACGTGAGATACGAACCGAAGAAGATTTGACAGAATTGAGAAATAGAGAACGCAAAAAAAAAACAACCAAGAACAAAGAGGATTAGGCGCCACAATCCACGGATTGATAAGCCTGGGAACGCCACAAGGATAGCACCCTTGATAAGTTCAGAGATTCTTAGAAGAACCTAAGAGAACAAGCCTCACAAAACCAATTTGCTTCAATGTCAATTCTGTGTTCCCCAAAATGTTATTTTGAAAGTCTTTTATTTGGTAACAACCCTTACCACTAGGTTTAGTAAAATTCCTACGTGGATTTACCCATTCAGCCCAATAAACAAAACCATAAAATAAAGGGAAAATAAGGGCCTAGGCGTGTTACAAGTACAGCCCACCCAAAATCTGATCTCAAAAGAAAAAACGGGCCCAAAGTGGACTAAATAAAAAAATGCAGCCTTTTCTAGTCCTCATGGTCTTCATTCTGAACGCAACAAATTAATTTGGCCTCCTCAACATTACAATTTGGGCCTTCAATTTTGGAGCCTCTTTTGATTAATTTTGCCACCATTTGCTTTAGAGCTTCTTTAGCTTTCTTGGCTCGTGCTCTTGTCATTGGTCCTCCCAATCCTTCGATGTCCTTCATGCCACCCTCCATCTCGCCTCCTCCTTTGTCCTCATCACTTTCTCTTGCCAAGCAAAGGTTTTTGCCCTCTAGTGTTTCATTCTTTTTCTTTTCACTCTTTTTCCTCTCAAGTGTTTCACTCTTTCTCTCAATTGCAATCTTTTCTCTCATTTTGATTTGATCCTTACACACCTCTCTAGGAGTCAAAGGCTTGAGAACCACTTTCTTGTCCTGATACACAAAAGAAATTTTGTTAGTAAAACCATCATGGACAGCTTTGGTGTCATACTGCCACGGCCTCCCCAAAAGAATGTGGCTGGCCTCCATTGGAACTACATCACATAACACTTTGTCTTGGTATTTTCTAATGAAAAGAGAGACTTCTACTTGTTGCCTTACTTGCACTTCTTCTCCTTCACAAAGCCAATGAAGCTTGTATGGCCTAGGATGTGGTTTAGTGTCCAAATTCAGTTTTGACACTAATCTCGAACTCACCACATTTGTGCAGCTTCCCCCATCAATAATTACCAAACATACCTTACCATTGATTGAACATCTTGTATGGAAAATGTGTTGGGAATTGCGGATCAAAATATCTCGCAACGGAATAATAGGATTCCCACACAGGATCCATGCGAAAAGTCCATAATCCGAGTTTTTTTTTTTAAATTACCTCTTCAAGCGTGATAAACACAAGCGAGGTGAATCACCAACACCGTAATAGCGACGATGTTTCTGCGGTATCCACACGAACAGACTTGCAAAAGGAGTCACGCCTCTGTTTCGCGGTGCTAGCTGCGAATAGAAGAGAAGAACCTTTCACTGTCTCTCACTCACTTTCTTAGGTGCGGCTAGGGTTGTGATGTAACATCTATAGCAGCCCCTTAACAAGTACTATTTATAATAGTGGCTGCCTTAAGTGAGTGTGAGCAGTAGCAAGGTAAGCTGTGCAACCCTAAAACCCATCTATCGTGAGTTAGGCCCACAATTGAATCCGAGTCCAACTTGGATCCTTATTGCTCCAAGTTAGTCTGTTCTAAGTGTGCGACCCTGCAGGTTCTCATGACGTTGGTAATAATATTAAAATCTCATTTTAATATTACAAACAGTGAGCGGTATCTAGCAACACATCACTGCTACCCAAGTAATGAGAATGTCAGTGATTTGACATAACCTATCCGTGATCAATGTTTCTGTGTAGTTTAGTCCCTTTGTCCAGATATCCAGATTGAACACAAGGCATGGAACGTGTCACCCTTGCAGTTAAAAAAATTGATTCTTGCAATTTTAGTTCCAAATGTTATGTCCAATTGTGTATTTAGGAGTTTCCTTTCAAGTTAAGGTGCTATAAACATATAACAGTAATGGAAAAAGAGTTGATAAGATCAAAGCTGTAAATATTGCGTAGAAATTAAAGAACAGAAAATAAAAAGACTAGAATTTAAATGGCAAAAAGTAGAGAACGAAAAATAAAGAATGTTGCCAATTCTTAGAAATGGCAGAGATCAATGATGATTAGGATTGTGTTAATTATGACATTCAAGCAATGGTGCTTGATGTTTGGAAAGCAATAAAGAACAAGTACAAAAAACAAAACAAGAAATCAACTAAAGAATCTGGGCTCTAGATACCACATGATATGATCCAAGTTGGATGCATATTATTTTTACGGATCGTTCTTGAGTTGATTTCGTGTTTTAAAGAATTGAACAACGAAAGGATGAATAGTAATGTGAATAGTGCACGAACAATACGGTGAACAGTGCATGAACAGTCCATGAACAGTGCGTGAACAGTACCATAAATAGTAAAAAATGGAAAAGATAGAAAAGGAAAAAGAATGGAAGGAAGAAGACGCCACACTCTTGGAGAGTGATAAGTAAAGCAAAGATTCGACACAAAGGTAGGGAAACCTTTGATAAGAACCAAGATGGCTCTACCAAGAACCCAAGAGAACTGATATGATCCTAGAAAGATCATGTAAAAATTCGGATCTATCCTTGAGTGACCAACCAAAATGACGCACTTGTTTAAAAACAGCTGTATCTCGCACTATACTACTCAGAATTGAGCAATTCCAAAACGACGTGAAAGATCACGTTCTGAAATGCAAATTAGACCCAAGAATCACTAGAAAAAAGATGAGTAAGTCATGAGATATGAATCGGAGAAAATTAACAGAATTTGAGAACTAGAAAATCGCAAAACAACCAAAAAAAAGGAAAATGGTTAAGACGAGAGATGAAAATAAGAAGTGGATTGGTGCCACAATCAAGGATTGATTGATAAACCAAAGTTAGTGATCGCCACAAGAGAAACTCTTGATAAGATGATATGATCCTAGAAAGATCATGTAAAAATTCAGATCTATCCTTGAGTGACCAACCAAAATGACGCACTTGTTTAAAAACAGCTGTATCTCGCACTACACTCCTCGGAATTAAGCAATTCCAAATCGAGGTGAAAGAGGACGTTCTGAATCACGAATTTGGCTTATGAATCACTAGAAAACAATTTGTAAAATGCGAGATATGAACTAGAGAAGATAATGTAGAAATTTGGATATATCCTTGAGTGACAAAAACAAAATTCAAAGAAGAAGAAAACAATCAAATGGACAAGATAAGGAATGGTATGGTAGGCGCCACAATTCCAAGGGAAATTGATAAGCCAAGGTGAGGATCGCCACAAGGGTCTTGGACTCTTGATAAGATCAAAGGGGTTAGTTCACTGAAGAACCTAAGAGAGGCTAAACACTCTCACAATTGGAACAAATCCAAATTGAACATCCAAGTTATTTTCATTCATCATAGATGTGTACATATATAGAGTTTAGGGGCTGCATACATCATGCTAACAAAAGGTCACCATAAAGTGACTTAAAATCCCTCATAAAAGAAAATAACTATTCCCTAAGTGGCTAATAAAAGCATTAACCATTCCACTAAGTAGCTAAATAAATTGAACCAAAAGAAACTCTCAGAATTTGGAACATTAAAGACACTCTAGGCTTGAAAATAACAAAATATAAAAGAAACATAATAGAAAGCCCAAAATACAAGTAAAATTCCGTCCAAGAATTCGTCTTAAATTTCCATCCCATTTTTCACCATGATAGAGGCCGATTCTGGTCAAGAAGCTTGAAATATGATTTGTAGATAATTTCCTTAGCTTTCCAACGAACTAAAGAATGTACTAATCTGAGTTCTGTAGTGCAAGATAAAGCCAAAACAAGTTAACGAATTCCTCACTAATGAAAATAAAATTTTCATCAAAAATCAATTTGGCCTTAAATTGGACATCATTCTTGATTTGTATCATTCCCTCCCTCTTGAAGAGAATTCGACCTCGAATTTATTGCCTTTGGGAATCGTCTTCATCCTCCGCAAGTTCAAACACAACTCTTTTGAATCCATGGGGCACCTCCCTTGAAATTCTTTCTTCAACTTCCTTACTTTCCTCTTGCAATTCAAAGCCAATGGATGCTTTGCATTCTTCCTTTGGAATCATATCTTCAATTGTCTTACAAGCTTCCTTTGGAGGAACAAACTCAATTTCCTTGAAAAGAGATTCAACACAACTAGGCAAAGAATTAGGAATAACATCAAAACAAGAATTCAAGTTTTCATTTTTCACAACACTTTCTTTTTTGCTCTCATCTTTTTCTTTTTCCTCATTCTTTTCCATACTTTCATCTTTCTTTTCTTTCTCTTCAAATGTACTCTCAACTTTTACCTCATCCACCGAACCTTCTTCAATTTTTTTCTCAATCATTCTTCCTTTCTCACTCTCGATTTTCAAGTGCATTTGATCTTCATACACTTGTTTTGGTGACAATGGTACAAGAGTAATTTGGCGATTATTAAATACAAATGAGTACTTACTCTTATAGGTATCATATCTCGCTTGTCGTTCGACCCTCCAAGGACGCCCAAGTAACAAGTGTGTCGATTCTATGGGCACCACATCGCATAATACCTCATCTTCATATCTCCCAATCCGGAACGAAACTCGCACTTGTTTGTTCACCATCACGTCACCGAGATCGCTAAACTCCGGGATGCACCAAAGCTTATACGGTTGTGGATGCTGTAGAATAGGAAGTCCCAACTTTTGCACCATGGTGGTACTAGCTAGGTTAGTGTAACCCTTTCTATCAATGACCAAGCTACATGTCTTGTCCTTCACATAGCATCTAGAATAGAAAAGATCCTCCCTTTGCTTGGCATCATTTTTCTTCATTAGAGACTCCATGATAGGTGGTGGGAAGAAGAAATTTTTAGGGAAAAAAAACAAATATGAAGAACAAGATCAAAAGTCACTCTAGGAAGGATGGCTCTTGATACCACATGATATGATCCTAGAAAGATCATGTAAAAATTCGGATCTATCCTTGAGTGACCAACCAAAATGACGCACTTGTTTAAAAACAGCTGGATCTCGCACTACGCTCCTCGGAATTGAGCGATTCCAAATCGAGGTGAAAGAGGACGTTCTGAATCACGAATTTGGCTTATGAATCACTAGAAAACGATTTGTAAAATGCGAGATATGAACTAGAGAAGATAATGTAGAAATTTGGATATATCCTTGAGTGACAAAAACAAAATTCAAAGAAGAAGAAAACAATCAAATGGACAAGATAAGGAATGGAATGGTAGGCGCCACAATTCCAAGGGAAATTGATAAGCCAAGGTGAGGATCGCCACAAGGGTCTTGGACTCTTGATAAGATCAAAGGGGTTAGTTCATCAAGAACCTAAGAGAGGCTAAACACTCTCACAATTGGAACAAATCCAAATTGAACATCCAAGTTGTTTTCATTCATCATATATGTACACATCTATAGAGTTTAGGGCTGCATACATCATGCTAACAAAAGGTCACCATAAAGTGACTTAAAATCCCTCATAAAAGAAAATAACTATTCCCTAAGTGGCTAATAAAAGCATTAACCATTCCACTAAGAAGCTAAATAAATTGAACCAAAAGAAACTCTCAGAATTTGGAACATTAAAGACACTCTAGGCTTGAAAATAACAAAATATAAAAGAAACATAATAGAAAACCCAAAATACAAGTAAAATTCCGTCCAAGAATTCGTCTTAAATTTCCATCCCATTTTTCACCATGATAGAGGCCGATTCTGGTCAAGAAGCTTGAAATATGATTTGTAGATAATTTCCTTAGCTTTCCAACGAACTAAAGAATGTACTAATCTGAGTTCTGTAGTGCAAGATAAAGCCAAAACAAGTCAACGAATTCCTCACTAATGAAAATAAAATTTTCATCAAAAATCAATTTGGCCTTAAATTGGACATCATTTTTTATTTGTATCATAAGATCTATGGCTCAGTCAAGAACCTAAGAGAGGAATACTCTCACAATTGGACAAACCAAATTGAACATCAAATCCTTATTTTTTTATTCATCATAGATGTGTACATATATAGAGTTTAGGGGCTGCATACATCATGCAAACAAAAGGTCACCATAAAGTGACTAAAATCCCTCATAAAAGAAAATAACTATTCCCTAAGTGGCTAATAAAAACATTAACCATTCCACTAAGTAGCTGAACCGAAAGAAACTCTAGGAATTCGGAACATTAAAGACGCTCTAGGCTTGAAAATAATAAAATATAAAAGAAACATAATAGAAAGCCCAAAATACAAGTAAAATTCCGTCCAAGAATTCGTCTTAAATTTCCATCCCATTTTTCACCATGATAGAGGCCGATTCTGGTCAAGAAGCTTGAAATATGATTTGTAGATAATTTCCTTAGCTTTCCAACGAACTAAAGAATGCACTAATCCGAGTTCTGTAGTGCAAGATAAAGCCAAAACAAGTCAACAAATTCCTCACTAATGAAAATAAAATTTTCATCAAAAATCAATTTGGCCTTAAATTGGACATCATTCTTGATTTGTATCATTCCCTCCCTCTTGAAGAGAATTCGACCTCGAATTTATTGCCTTTAGGAATCGTCTTCATCCTCCGGGTTCAAACACAACTCTTTTGAATCCATGGGGCACCTCCCTTGAAATTCTTTCTTCAACTTCCTTACTTTCCTCTTGCAATTCAAAGCCAATGGATGCTTTGCATTCTTCCTTTGGAATCATATCTTCAATTGTCTTACAAGCTTCCTTTGGAGGAACAAACTCAATTTCCTTAAAAAGAGATTCAACACAACTAGGCAAAGAATTAGGAATAACTTCAAAACAAGAATTCAAGTTTTCATTTTTCACAACACTTTCTTTTTTGCTCTCATCTTTTTCTTTTTCCTCATTCTTTTCCATACTTTCATCTTTCTTTTCTTTCTCTTCAAATGTACTCTCAACTTTTACCTCATCCACCGAACCTTCTTCAATTTTTTCTCAATCATTCTTCTTCCTTTCTCACTCTCGATTTTCAAGTGCATTTGATCTTCATACACTTGTTTTGGTGACAATGGTACAAGAGTAATTTGGCGATTATTAAATACAAATGAGTACTTACTCTTATAGGTATCATATCTCGCTTGTCGTTCGACACTCCAAGGACGCCCAAGTAACAAGTGTGTCGATTCTATGGGCACCACATCACATAATACCTCATCTTCATATCTCCCAATCCGGAACGACACTCGCACTTGTTTGTTCACCATCACGTCACCGAGATCGCTAAACTCCGGATGCACCAAAGCTTATACGGTTGTGGATGCTGTAGAATAGGAAGTCCCAACTTTTGCACCATGGTGGTACTAGCTAGATTAGTGTAACCCTTTCTATCAATGACCAAGCTACATGTCTTGTCCTTCACATAGCATCTAGAATAGAAAAGATTCTCCCTTTGTTTGGCATCATTTTTCTTCATTAGAGACTCCATGATAGGTTAAAAGGTTCAAATATATAATTAAATAAAATTGATTAAGAAGAAATCATGTCCCCACATTTGGGCCTTCATCAACTTGGATCATTTGGACCATCTTGAGTGCTTCTTCTTCTAGAATGGGCTTCAGTAAAAGAAAGTGGTTGACTGCTTTATCCAAATCCTCCTTAGCCTTCTTAGCTCTTAACCTTGTCATTGGGCCTCCAAGTCCTCGCAGTGCTTCTTTGGGCATTGGGCCCATTGGGCTTCCACTTGAGCTTCCTTAGTCTCCATCAGTTTGTCTGATATTCTCTGTGTATGTGTGTGTGTGTGTGTGTGTGTGATATTCATTGTGTGTATGTGTCTGATTCGTTGTGCACACGTGTGTGTGTGTGATATTCTTTGTGTTTATGTGTGTTTGTATGTCTAATACTCTATGTTTGTGATGGAGACCATGGAAGCTCAAGTGGAAGCCTAACGGGCCCAATGCCCAAAGATGCATTGCGAGGACTTGGAGCTAAGAAGGCTAAGGAGGATTTGGACAAAGAAGTCAACCACTTTCTCTCACTCAAGCCCATTCCAGAAGAAGTAGCACTCAAGATGGTCCAAATGATCCAAAGATGATGAAGGGCCCAAATGTGGGGGCAGGATTTCTTCTTAGTCAATTCTATAGTTATTTATTTGACCTTTTAATTTTCTCAGTTTTGGTTCTTATTTTCTTTTTGGGATAATTTTGTAATAAGGGCCTATTGGTGGGCTTAACTTGCGCATAGCAGAGCTAGGGATAGGTACTGCCTTCCAATTGGGCCTGGGCCACATTTGTGCTAGGATTAGGTTTAAAAATGCGCTAGCTTGCTGCCTCCTTTAGCTAGACCTAGCTGCATACCTAATGCCTATAAATAGGCTTGTGTTTACTGTATTTGACATTTTTTAAATCAGAGAATAATATTGTACTCTTTTGTGAGTTTTGAGAGCTTAGTTCTCTTGGGTTCTTGGTAGAGGCATCTTGGTTCTTATCAAAGGTTTCCTTACCTTTGTGGTGAATCTTTACTTCACTTATCACTCTCCAAGAGTGTGGCGTCTTCTTCCTTCCATTCCTTTTCCTTTTCCAGCTTTTCTATTTTTTTATTGTTCACGCACTGTCACGCACACTGTTCATGCATACTATTCATTTGTCACTATTCATGCATTATTGTTCATCGTTTAATTCTTTAAAACACTAAATCAACTCAAGGACGATCCGTAAAAATAATATGCATCTAACTTGGATCTTATCAGTTTGTGTATGTGTATTTGTCTAATATTCTTTATGTGTGTGGGGTGTGTGTGTGTGTGTGTGTGTGTGTGTGTGATATTCTATGTATGTGTGATATTCTCTACGTGTGTGTGTGTGATATTCTTTGTGTTTCGTGTCTGCGTTTGTCCGATACTCTGTGTGTGATATTCTGTTTGTGCATGTGTGATTTTCTCTGTGTGTGTGTGTGTGATGTTCTCCATCCGTGTGTGTATGATATTCTTTGTGTTTGTGTGTATGCGTTTATCGATACTCTATATGCGTGTGTGATATTTTGTGTGTGCGTGTGTGATTTTCTTTGTGTGTGTGTGCGTGTGTGCGTACGCGTGTTTGTCTAATATTCTGTGTGTGTATGTGTATGCGTGCGTATATGTGTGTGTGTGTGATATTCAATGTTTGTGTGTGTGTGTGTGTGCAATATTTTGTGTGTGTGTCTGTTTGTTTGTGTCATATTCCATGTTTGTGTGTGTGTGTGTGTGTGTACGATATTCGTGTGTGAGTGTGACATTCGTGTGTGTGTGTGTGTGTGTTTGTATGATATTCTCGTGTGTGTGTGTGTGTTATTCTCTTTGTGTGTGTGTGTGTGTGTGTTTGTTTTGTATTCTATGTGTGGTGTGTGTGTGTGTGTGTGTGTGTGTGTGTGTGTGTGATATTTGTGATATTTTGTATTTATGTTTGTGATATTCTGTGTATGTGTGTGTGTCATATTCTCTGGGTGTGTGTGTGGGTGTGTGATATTCTTTCTCTCTCTCTCTCGTGGGATTGATTGATATTCTCTGTGTGTGAGTTTGTGTGATGTTCTCTATGTGTGTGAGTGATATTCTCTGTGTTTATGTGTTTGTGGTACTCGTGTGCGCGTGATATTCACTTTTGTGTGTGTGTGTGTGTGTGTGTGTGTGTGTGTGTGTGCGTTTATCGATAATTTATATGTATGTATGTTTGTGTGCGATATTGTGTGTATGTGTGTGATATTCTCTCTGTGTGTGTATGTGATATTCTCGTGTATGTGTGTGATATCCCCTCTCTCTCTCTCTCTATGTGATATTCTATGTGTGTGAGTGATACTTTATGTGTGTATGTGTGATTTTATGTGTGTGGGTGTGATATTCTACGTGTGTGTGTGTGTGTGAAATTCTGTTTGTGTGTGTGATATTTTACGTGTGTGTGTTTGTGTTTGTCTAATATTCTCTACGTGTGTGTGTGATATTGTGATGAAGACTAAGGAGGAAGAGCTAAGAAGGAGGATGCTTTAATTGGGCTAGGAGGACCTATGACTAGGTCAAGAGGGCTAAGAAAGCTTTACAACAAGAGGTGACCAACATATTCAATCTCAAGCAAGATAAGGAAGAAGAAGAACCTAAGTTAGTCCAATTAATCCAAATTGAAGAGGACTCCAATTAGGACTTGTGTATGGCGAGATTTGGGCTGGTTCATTGGACTAATTAATAGGGGTCTCATATGAAAGCCATTTTTGTTATGTTTTTTGTAATTTTCATATTTTATTTTGTTGGAATAAGTTCAGATGCCCTTTGGTTTTCCATAAGTTAGTTTTTGGGCTCTAAAGACTTCTTAAGTCACTAATTTGCCCTTTGATAATGGGAATTTATTCTATCATTATGATGATAATGAGAATTTATTTAGTCATTATGATGATAATGGGAATTTATTCAGTTATTATGATGATAGTGGGAAGTTATCCCTTGCATTTCAAGTGCCATTTTAGGACTTTAATGGTTGCAAACAGCTTCAAACTTAGCCTATAAATAGGGAACTCATGTACCCTAAAAGGAGATTTTTAGGAAATTAATAAAAGTGGAGGAATTACCCTTATCTGAGAGAGCCATTTTCATGCCTCTTGAGTTCTTAGAGAGAACCATAGCTTGAATCTTATCAACGATTCCTCGTACCTTTGTCGTGATTCTACACAATGCTTATCATTCTCTGTTCTCTTCAATAGGATTGAGATTGTGGCACTGTTGTTCATCTACTTGTCTAATTCCATCTTTTTAATTTTCTATCTTACTTGTTCTTCACACCACTACTTCTTTTTCTACATCAATCTTTGTTTAATTTTCATCTTTTTTTGTTTGTTGTTGAATATGGTTACAAGAGAACCAACTCAAGGAACATCCGAAAATCATATGTTCCATTCTTGGATCATATCATATTCTCTGTGTGTGTGTGTGTGTGATATTCTCTCTCTATGTGTGTGATATTCTACGTGTATGTAAGTGTTTGTGTGTGTGTGTGTGTGTGATATTCTCTGTGTGTGTGTATGATATTCTATGTGTGTGTGTGAGATATTCTATATTATGTGTATATGTGTGTGTGTGATACATTTTGAGTATGGTGAGTGGTTTGTGTGTGTGTGTGATACTCTGTGTGTTGGGAATTGCGGATTAAAATATCTCGCAGCGGAATAATAGGATTCCCACACAGGATCCATGCGAAAAGTCCATAATCCGAGTTTTTTTTTTTTTAAATTTACCTCTTGAACCGTGATAAACACAAGCGAGGTGAATCACCAACACCGTAATAGCGACGATGTTTCTGCGGTATCCACACGAACAGACTTGCAAAAGGAGTCACGCCTCTGTTTCGCGGTGCTAGCTGCGAATAGAAGAGAAGAACCTTTCACCGTCTCTCACTCACTTTCTTAGGTGCGGCTAGGGTTGTGATGTAACATCTATAGCAGCCCCCTTAACAAGATACTATTTATAATAGTGGTGCCTTAAGTGAGTGTGAGCAAGAGCAAGGTAAGTCATGCAACCCTAAAACCCATCTCGTCATGAGTTAGGCCCACAATTGAATCCGAGTCCAACTTGGATCCTTATTGCTCCAATTTAGTCTGTTTCTAAGTGTGCGACCACTGTAGGTTCTCATGACGTTGGTAGTAATATTAAAATCTCATTTTAATATTACAAACAAGTGAGCTGAGGATCTAGCAACACATCACTGCTACCCAAGTAATGAGAATGTCGGTGATTTGACATAACCTATCCGTGATCAATGTTTCCGTGTAGTTTAGTCCCTTTGTCCGGATATCCGATCAACACAAGGCATGGAACGTGTCACCCTTGTTTAATTCAATCTTCAGTTCTGATTCCCGAGTAGACATAGTAATAACAAATGAGATCAATATCTCATATTGACTCATTTGAGCATGGCCATGCATTTCATAGTCTCACTCAATCAGGGGGCCCGAAGATATCACTCCTGTTATGTAGGAGGGACAAATCCCATCTAGGTCACTCACATTGCTCCACATGCATCGCAATATGTCTAATAACCAACTTTATAATCATCTTGTTACAAATGACGTTTGATGGCATTTAAAACACACAACTCCTCATGTAGGAATCGTAGTGATTTCAGGTCAAAGAACCACATACACCATTATCACTATGAGAATCGCTTATGACACTCACGTAACGATCCACGTAGCGTTCTCATGGCGGGTCTGTCCAATACATCATTACTCTAATATGTATCCATGTGTAAACTTGATATCTCATATCCATAACCCGTGAGATGTGGTCATCAGTCTACGCACATACTAGTCTCAATGCATTATTGTTGTCCTAATTAACAATAATACTTGACTAGGGACATTTAAGAATAGTATTTTATCCAATAGGATCTCACCATCAAGTCATCCACTTGATGTCCTATGGTATCAAACTTACTATTCTAAGGACTTTATTATGTCTATCAAAAAGAACACAATAAATGAAATGCCTCATATATTAAAAATAGCATAATATATTGTATGTCAATACAAACAAAATGTATTGGCCACTAGGGCATACACCAACACTGTGTGTATGTTTGTGATATTCTGTGTGAGTGTATGTGATATTCTATGTGTGTGTCTGTGTGCGTTTGTTTGATATTCTCTGTGTGTGTGATATTCTATGTGTGCGTGTGCATGCGTGTCTCATATTCTCTCTATTGGTGTGTGCGATATTCTGTGTGTGTGTGTGCGATATTCTCTATGTGTGTGTGTGAGTGTGTGTATATGAGTGATATTCTCTGTGTGTGCGTGTGTGTGTGTTTGTCTCATATTCTCTCTCTGTGTGTGTTTGTCTAATATTCTATGTGTGTGTATTTGTGTGTGATATTCTATGTGTGTGTGATATTCTTTACGTATGTGTGTGTGCGTGATATTCTATGTGTGTATGTTTGTGTGTGATATTCTACGTGTGTGTGATATTGTTTGTGTGTGTGTGCATGAGTGTGTGATATTCTCTCTCTGTGTGTGTGGTGCATCCGTGTGTGTGTGTTTATGTGTGTGATTTTGTGTGTGTGTGTGTGTGTGTGTGTGTTTGTCTAATATTCTCTCTCTCTCTCTCGTGCGTGTGTGTGTGTGTGTGATTCTATGTGTGTGTGATATTCTTTGAGTTTGTGTGTGTGTGTCT
The DNA here is from genome assembly GCA_029884595.1 of Ormosia semicastrata. Classification (NCBI taxonomy): domain Eukaryota; kingdom Viridiplantae; phylum Streptophyta; class Magnoliopsida; order Fabales; family Fabaceae; genus Ormosia; species Ormosia semicastrata. The sequence goes on along the minus strand of JAQQTO010000044.1, from coordinate 32,327,004 downwards.
AATTGATATGATCCAAGTTGGATGCATATTATTTTTACGGATCGTCCTTGAATTAATTTAGTGTTTCAAAGAATGAAACGATGAACAGTAACTGATGAACAGTGACATGAATAGTGCATGTGAATAGTGACATGAATAGTAAAAAAATAGAAAAGATAGAAAAAAAGGAAAAGGAATGGGAAGAAGAAGACGCCACACTCTTAGAGAGTGATAAGTCAAGCGAAGATTCGCCACAAAGGTAAGGAAGCCTTTGATAAGAACCAAGATGGCTCAACCAAGAACCAAAGAGAACGAAATTCTCACAAATGGATTCAATCCAAATTCACATCCAAGAGTCCTTTCATTCATGTTTTAGGCACATACTTATAGGAAAATGGGGTGCATAGAATATGCATACAAAATGGTCATCATAATGTGACAAATTCCCCATAAAAAGCAATAACTAATCCATTAAGTGACTAATTAAAGCATTAACTAGAAAATAGGAGTTACCTAGGCATGCAAACCAAAGGTTGCCCTCCCAAAAATGTGCACTATTCATCCTTCATAGTTTATTACACTTTATTTAATAGAAATAAACTAAAAAAATGCTATTTTAGATAAGTGGACATCCAAGCCATCATGGGTCTTCAAGTTGGATGAGATAAGTGACCAATTTGGGCTCCACTCCATCAAGACTTCAATTTGGGCTTGCTTCAATTAAAGTTGTCACCATTTGATTTAGGACTTCTTGGGCTTTCTTGGTCCTAGCTCTTGTCATAGGTCCACTAAGTCCTTGTAGTGCTCCTTGATCCATACTCCTTAGTGGGCTCACATCATCCCCTCCTTCTTTAAGTGAATTCGACCTCGAATTGAAATCTTCATCACCTACATCAAATGGAGACAAATCAGCTACATTGAAAGTTGCACTAACACCATACTCACGTGGAAGGTCTATCTTGTAGGCATTATCATTGATCTTGGCCAACACTTGGAATGGCCCATCTCCTCTTGGTTGAAGCTTGGATTTCCTTTGCGAAGGAAATCTCTCTTTTCTCATGTGCACCTACACCCAATCTCCGTGGTTCAAACACCACCTTCCTCCTCCCTTTGTTGCCTTGCCTAACATAGCTTTCAGTTTTCTTCTCAATTTGAGCCTTGACTTGTTCGTGTAACTTCCTCACAAATTCAGCTTTAGCCCTGCCATCTTCATGCTTTAAAATTGAAGAGTTAGGCAATGACAATAAATCAAGAGGAATGAGAGGATTAAATCCATAAACAACCTCAAAAGGATAATATTGAGTAGTACTATGTACAGCCCTATTATAAGCAAATTCCACATGAGGCAAACACTCTTCCCAAGACTTAATGTTCTTCTTTATTACAGCCCTAAGAAGGGAAGAAAGTGTCCTATTAACTACCTCAGTTTGCCCATCTGTTTGGGGATGGCAAGTAGTGGAGAAAAGACGCTTTGTACCCAGCTTACCCCATAAAGTCCTCCAAAAGTGACTTAAGTACTTTGTGTCACGATCTAAAACAATACTTCTTGGAAGGCCATGAAGCCTTACCACTTCTTTGAAGAACAATTCAGCAACATGACAAGCATCATCAACTTTTTTACAAGGTATAAAATGTGCCATTTTAGAAAACCTATCCACCACCACAAAAATTGAATCCTTACCATTCTTTGTCTGGGGTAGTCCTACAACAAAATCCATTGACAAATCAATCCAAGGAAAATCAGGAATAGGCAACGGAGTATAAAGTCCATGAGGCATCACTTTAGATTTAGACTTTTTACAAACAATGCATTTTTCACAAAACTTTTGCACATCATGTTTTATGTGTGGCCAATGAAAATGTTCGTGCAACATGTCTAAAGTCTTTTGAACCCCAAAATGCCCCATTAGTCCCCCTTCATGCGCTTCCCTCACAAGCAACTCTCTTATAGAACTTTTGGGCACACATAATCTCTTTTCTTTAAACAAAAACCCTTGGTGCCTAAAATATCCATTTTGAGCCCAATGCAAACAATTAGCATAGATATGGAAAAAATCTTTATCATGCCCATACAATTCTTTGATGCATTCAAGCCCAAACAATTTTGTTTAAAGGGTAGAGAGTAAGGTATACCTTCTTGAAAGTGCATCCGCCACTATGTTGGCCTTTCCTTTCTTATGCTTGATCACATATGGGAATTGTTCAAGAAACTCAACCCACTTGGCATGCCTCTTATTCAACTTTCCTTGTCCTTTCAAGTACTTTAAGGACTCATGATCACTATGGATAACAAACTCTTTGGGCAAAAGATAATGTTGCCATGTTTGTAATGCCCTCACCAAGGCATACAATTCCTTATCATAGGTGGGATAATTAAGGACAGCACCACTTAATTTCTCACTAAAGTAAGCAATTGGATGCCCTTCTTGCATTAAAATAGCTCCAACACCAACATTAGAAGCATCACATTCAATTTCAAAAGATTTAGCAAAATTAGGCAAAGCAAGTATTGGTGCATGAGTAAGTCTTTCCTTAAGCTCATTAAATGCATGCTCTTGTTTCTCCCCCCATCTAAACACAACATTTTTCTTGACAATTTCATTAAGAGGTGCAGCTAATGTACTAAAGTCTTTAACAAACCTCCTATAGAAACTAGCCAAGCCATGAAAGCTCCTCACTTCACTCACATTTTTGGGGGTTGGCCACTCTTGAATGGCCTTAATTTTTTCTTTGTCAACATGAACCCCTTTTGAATTTACAACAAAACCAAGGAATATCACATGATCCGCACAAAAAGTACATTTTTCCAAATTAGCATACAACTTTTCTTTTCTTAACACATGCAAAACAGCCCTTAAGTGTTCGTGATGTTCATCTAGGCTTTTGCTATATATTAAGATATCATCAAAATACACAACAACAAACTGGCCTAGAAAATCCCTTAAGACATGGTTCATAAGTCTCATGAAAGTGCTAGGTGCATTTGTTAAACCAAAAGGCATTACCAACCATTCATACAATCCATATTTAGTTTTAAAGGCAGTTTTCCATTCATCCCCTTCCCTTATCCTAATTTGATGGTACCCACTTTTCGAATCAATTTTAGAAAACGAACAAGCACCATATAATTCATCAAGCAAATCATCAAGTCTAGGGATAGGATGTCTATACTTGATTGTGATGTTGTTCACAGCCCTAAAATCTGTGCACATCCTCCAACTTCCATCCTTTTTAGGCACTAGGATAACCGGGACAACACATGGACTTAAGCTTTCTTGCACCCATCCTTTTTGCATCAACTCCTCCACTTGACGTATTTCTTTGGTCTCTTGAGGATTACTCCTATAGGCTGGCCTATTGGGTAATGATGCACCCGGAATGAGGTCAATGTGGTGTTCTATCCCCCTTAAAGGGGGTAGGCCGTGAGGCACTTTTTTTGGAAACACATCACCAAATTCCTGTAAAAGTGTTTTAACACCACTAGGCAAAGAGAGTTCATTAGGAGCATTAGCATTCGAATAGAATTCTTTACAATAAAGCATATATAGGGGCTGCCTTGAAATCAAAACCCTCTTCACCTCACTTTTTGTTGCCAAATAACTCTATTTTCTCTCACTATTTTTATTCTTTTTCACTTTGTCATCACTTTTCTTTTCACTCCCTCTTTCTTTTTGCTCTTGCTCTTTCTTTTCTCTCATCTTAAGTTGGTCCTCACTTACTTCTTTTGGGGACAAAGGTGAAAGAGTGACCTTTCGGTCATGATGTACAAAAGTGAATTTGTTAGTGAATCCATCATGGTTGGCCTTCCTATCAAATTGCCAAGGCCTCCCAAGTAACATATGACTTGCCTCCATGGGTACCACATCACATAGAACACTATCATGATACTTTCCAATGGAGAAACAAACTTCAACTTGCTTGTTCACGGTCAACTCTCCAACTTCACTAAGCCATTGAAGTCTATATGGCCGTGGGTGTGGCTTAGTCACAAGATTCAATTTGGAAACCATTCTAGTACTAGCAACATTAGTACAACTCCCACCATCAATAATTAAAGAACATACCTTCCCTTGGATCATGCATCTAGTATGGAAGATATTTTCTCTTTGGCTCTCATCATGCTCCTTGGCTTGGCTTCCCAAAAGTCTCCTCACCATGAGTAAATCTCCTCCTTCCGGAACTACTTCTCCCCCACTTTCTTCTTCACTAGAAGCCTCGGATTGTGTGACAACTTCTCCATTTCTTGATACCATTGTCCTTTTAGTTGGACATTGAGATGCAATATGTCCAAGACCCAAGCACTTGAAACACTTCACATCACGGTTTCTAGGAGATGCTTCCATAGGCTTCTTTCCATGAGATGTAGGCACAACCTCCTTTGAAGATGAAGTACCCTCCTTCTTTGATTTGTCCTTCCAACTTGAAGATGAAAACTTAGAAGAAGAAGGAAAGTTGGACTTCTTCCTCTTGAGTTGTTGCTCCACCTTTATGGCTTGTTGGACCAAATCTTCAAGCTCCACATAGTTTTGAAGCTCCACTATGTCTTGAATGTCTTCATTCAACCCATGTAAGAACCGAGCCATAGTTGCCTCTCTATCTTCATTAATGTTGGACCTAAGCAAGGCCAACTCCATCTCCTTGTGGTACTCATCAACACTTTTGGATCCTTGGGTCAATCTTTGTAATTTATTATGAAGATCCCTATGGTAGTGATTTGGAACAAATCTCATTCTCATGACTTGTTTCATTTCTGCCCAAGTCTCAATAGGCTCCTCCTCATACCTTCTTCTCTCCTTTTGCAATTGATCCCACCAAACAAGTGCATAGTCTTTGAATTCAAGAGCGGCTACCTTCACTTTCTTTCTTTCATTGAAATTGTTGCAATCAAACACTTGCTCGATCTTCATTTCCCACTCCAAGTAGGCTTCGGGATCACTCTTCCCATGAAAGATAGGAACTTTGATTTTGACCCCTTCAATTCTATCCTCTCTATCACGCCTCCTTCCTCTACGTGGTCCATGTCTAGGTCTATCCTCACTCTCATAACCACTTCCATGATTTGATTCTTCTCGGTTTTGGAGGTTGGCAAGTTGTTCATTGAAGTTTGCATTCATTTGCTCCATTTGCCTTGCAAGTATTTGCATTTGAGTAGTCATCCTAGCATGAAGAACCGCGGACCTTGGAGAAAGAGGTGGACTATCATCTTGGGCTGCCATCACTTGAAACACACAATATCAAAATTACAAGATAGTATAAATCCTCACCACACTCCCTCACGTGTGCACACAAATTATATTTCACTCAAATAGGCTTTTTCCACACAAGATGTAATTTTCACTATTGCCTCTTTCCACTCAAATTCTCTTTGCAAGTTCTTAAATGAACCCTCTCATATTCAATTACCAAAAGCTCTTACAAAGGTAGCGGTCCTCACAAGAGTAAGCACTCAGAAGTTGAAGAAAGGATGAAACTCTAGACAAAACTCAAAGGAATTTAAAAGACAAGCAAGAAAAGCTAATTAAAAAGAAAGGTAGAACTCAAAAGAAATAAGAAGAAAAAGAAATGCACAAGGTATGTATAATAGCACCGCTTAATTGAAATTCACAAGGCATTCAAACTTAATCTTGCTTAAGTGCAAGGGCAGTCTCTTTTTTTTGTTTTTTTTAATACTATTTTTTCACGCCCTTGTTCTCTTTTTGCACTAAAAAAAATGGTTCTTGCAATTTTTATTCCAATTGTTATGCCCAATTGTGTATTTAGGAGTTTCCTTTCAAATTAAGGTGTTATAAAACATATAACAACAATGGATATAGAATTGATAAGATCAAAGCTGTAAATATTGCGTAGAAATTAAAGAACAAAAACTAAAGGCAGAAAATAAAAGGACTGGAATTTAAATGGCAAAAAGTAAAGAACGGAAAGTAAAGAATGTTGCCAATTCTTAGAAATGGCAGAGATCAATGATGATCAAGATTGTGTATAATTATGACATTCAAGCAATAGTGCTTGATGTTTGGAAAGCAATAAGAACAAGTACAAAAGAACATGTAAGAACTCTATCAACTCTAGAATCCGGGCTCTAGATACCACATGATATGATCCAAGTTGGATGCATATTATTTTTACGGATCGTCCTTGAGTTGATTTAGTGTTTCAAAGAATGAAACGATGAACAGTACCTGATGAACAGTAACTGATGAATAGTGATGTGAATAGTAAAAAAAATAGAAAAGATGGAAAAAAAGGAAAAGGAATGGGAAGAAGAAGACATCACACTCTTAGAGAGTGATAAGTCAAGCGAAGATTCGCCACAAAGGTAAAGAAGCCTTTGATAAGAACCAAGATGGCTCAACCAAGAACCAAAGAGAACGAAATTCTCACAAATGGATTCAATCCAAATTCACATCCAAGAGTCCTTTCATTCATGTTTTAGGAACATACTTATAGGAAAATGGGGTGCATAGAATATGATGAGGACTTCATGGGAGAAGCCCAAGCCCAGACCCAAGTCCTGAAAGAAGTCCAAAATCCAATACAAGGTCTAGGAGGGCCCATGACAAGAGCAAGAGCTAAAAGGGCCCAAGAAGAACTTAAAAAGATTGTGAACAACTTATTAGAGGCCCAAAGATCGATTGAAGCCCAACATGTGGAGCCTAGGATTTACACATGCATAGCCCACTTGGAATGAAAGGAGAAGAGCCTCTATTTGGTGTATGGTTGTATTAAAAAAAATGTATTTTGTCCACAGCAGGATTAGAACCCAAGCACTTGAAGCTGAATATGTCTCCTTAACCACTGGAACATATCAGTGATGCTTATGCTTAGGGGTTTTGTTTTTATTTTTTGTTAAGTCCTAAATGGGCAAACCTCTAAACTGAATTGTACTAAAACATTTGGAGATCGTTAGAGAAAGGATAGACACACATTTTGGAATATACAAAACTGAGAGTTTTGCTCTGCTAGGGTTCTTCCTTGCATCATTTGATCTTATCAAGAATTAACCAATTCTTGTGGCGATCTTCCTTGGCTTATCAAACTAGGTTTGTGGCGCCATTCTTATCTTTTCTTTTCATCAATTTCGTTTCTAGTTCTTCCTTTCAATTTCGTATTTTTTTTCTCAATTTTCGTCACAAATTTCTCGTGTTCATATCTCAAGCTTTACGTACTATTTTTTGGTGTTTCTTGAGTCTACTTCGTGATTCAAAAAGAGATATTTCATCTCGTTTTAGAATCACGCAATTCCGATGTCTATAGCATGAGATATGGAATTTTCCTAAAACGGACAAAAATTTGTTCTTTCCCTTCTTATTCTTTCTTTCAATCTCATCTTCCAAATTCTGATTGTTCTAGTCCTAATAGGTCTGAAATCAAGAGCCTTAAGGAAATCCTCATCAGAATATGCATACAAAATGGTCATCATAATGTGACAAATTCCCCATAAAAAGTAATAATTAATCCATTAAGTGGCTAATTAAAGTATTAACTAGAAAATAGGAGTTACCTAGGCATGCAAACCAAAGGTTGCCCTCCCAAAAATGTGCACTATTCATCCTTCATAGTTTATTACACTTTATTTAATAGAAATAAACTAAAAAAATGCTATTTTAGAGAAGTGGACATCCAAGCCGTCATGGGTCTTCAAGTTGGATGAGACAAGTGACCAATTTGGGCTCCACTCCATCAAGACTTGAATTTGGGCTTGCTTCAATTAAAGTTGTCACCATTTGATTTAGGACTTCTTGGGCTTTCTTGGTCCTAGCTCTTGTCATAGGTCCACTAAGTCCTTGTAGTGCTCCTTGATCCATACTCCTTAGTGGGCTCACATTACTAATACTCTATGTGTTTGTGTGTGTGTGTGTGTTTGCTTGATATTCTCTATGTGTGTGGGTATGTGTGTGTGTGTATGTGTCTATGTTATTCTATGTATGTGTGATATTCTAAGTGTGTGAGTGTGATATTCTTTGTGTGTCTATGTCTACGTTTGTCTAATACTCTGTGTGTGTATGTGTATGTGTGTGCGTCACATTCTTTGTGTGTGTGTGTGACATTCTTTGTGTGTGTGTGTATGTGATATTCTGTGTGTTGTATGTGAGTGATATTCTTTGTGTATCTATGTGTGTGTGATATTTTGTGTGCGTATGCGTGTAATATTTTGTATGTCTATGTGTGTGTTATTTTGTTTGTACACGTGTGTGTGTGTATGCATGTGATATTTTGTGTGTTTGTGTGTGATACTATGTGTGTATGCGTGTGCATGATATTTTATGTGTGTGTATGTGATACTCTATGTTTGTGTGTGTGTATTTGTCGATATTCTTTATGAGTGTGGGGGTGTGTGTTGTGTGTGTGTGTGATATTCTATGTATGTGTGATATTCTAAGTGTGAATGTGTGTGTGTGTGTGATATTCTTTATGTTTCTATGTCTGCGTTTGTCTAATACTCTATGTGTGTGCATGTGTGTGATATTCTGTGTGTTCGTGTGTGATTTTCAATGTGTGTCTGTGTGACATTTTATGCGCGTGTGTGTGTATGATATTCTTTGTGTTTGTGTGTGATATGATCCAAGTTGGATGCATATTATTTTTACGGATCGTCCTTGAGTTGATTTAGTGTTTCAAAGAATGAAATGATGAACAGTACCCGATGAACAGTAGTTGATGAATAGTGACGTGAATAGTGACGTGAATAATAAAAAAAATAGAAAAGATGGGAAAAGGAAAAGGAATGAGAGGAAGAAGATGCCACACTCTTAGAGAGTGATAAGTCAAGTGAAGATTCGCCACAAAGGTAAGGAAGCCTTTGATAAGAACCAAGATGGCTCAACCAAGAACCAAAGAGAATGAAATTCTCACAAATGGATTCAATCCAAATTCACATCCAAAAGTCCTTTCATTCATGTTTTAGGCACATACTTATAGGAAAATGGGGTGCATAAAATATGCATGCAAAGTGGTCATCATAATGTGACATATTCCCCATAAAAAGCAATAACTAATCCATTAAGTGGCTAATTAAAGCATTAACTAAAAAAATAGGAGTTACTTAGGTATGTAAACCAAAGGTTGCCCTCCCAAAAACGTGCACTATTCATCCTTCATGGTTTGCTACACTTTATTTAATAGAAATAAACTAAAAAAAAATACTATTTTAAAGAAGTGGACATCCAAGCCATCATGGGTCTTCAAGTTGGATGAGATAAGTGACCAATTTGGGCCCAACTCCATCAAGACCTGAATTTGGGCTTGTTTCAATTAAAGTTGTCATCATTTTATTTAGGACTTCTTGGGCTTTCTTGGTCCTAGCTCTTGTCATAGGTCCACCAAGTCCTTGTAGTGCTCCTTGATCCATGCTCCTTAGTGGGCTCACATCAGTGTGTGTGCGTTTGTCTGATACTCGTGTGTGTGATATTTTGTGTGTGCGTGTGTGATTTTCTTTATGTGTGAGTGCGTGAGCACGCGCACGCGCGTGTGTGTGATATTCTATGTTTGTGTGTGTATGCAATATTCTCTATGTGTGTGTCTGTT